>JARUHQ010000003.1:16901507-18214632 GCA_029955515.1 Chrysomela aeneicollis | reverse complement strand
TCAATCAGTTTTGGAGAATCACAGGCTGAAAATAATAAAAACTACTATGGAAATTTATTTCAGAATCAGATTTTATTATATAACAAAAAAGCAAACTGAGAATATCAGAGGAACTCTGATTCGAAAAAAATTCAGCAAACTAATATTGTTCTCAGATCAATAAATGTATATTCTGCAACTCAATTATATTTTCATTATTTCAGAAGCCGTGTTTTTTTTACCAACAAAATATAAAAATGTATCAAATACTTCATAAAATAACCTCTTAATCCGTCAAATGCACCTTTTCAGAAGTTCCCCTTGTAAACACACGGCCGGTCCTGTGCAAAAGGTTTCTGCGCATGATCCACATTCAACTTTGCTATATGATCACGTGGTATGCGCGAATTCAATTTAGCGTAAAACTGCTGAATTGTATTATCGTTCCATTTCTTGTTTGAGTTCAGTGGGGCGACCTTTGACATCTTTGATGTTGTATGTCGTCGGATTGGTAATATTCACTTTAGATATGGTGAATAATTCTGTGGAAAAATTAGCTGAGTATCCTTTCTCGAAAACTCCTTTGAATTTGCTTATTCTGACAACATCTCCAACATTATATTTTGCTGGTGGCGCTATTTTCAGGTGGCTATATACTTTAAGTATTGTTGAAGGTGTTACGTCAGCAGGTTTCATACCAATTGTTCTATGTTTTCTATTATTATACTCGTTAACAAAATTTGCGAGAATGTCGAGCCACTTATAGTCACCTCTGGCGGAGAATTCTTTATAGATCCAAGTCTTCAATGTTCTAATTACTCGCTCCACAATAGCTGCTTTCATTATACTATAAGTTGAATAGTGATTGATCTTATATCTCTGCATCAAATTTTCGAAGCGTGAATTGTAGAATTCTTTGCCTAAATCACTTTGAATATTTTCAGGAGAATATTCAGCTCGCTTCAGCACTTTTTCCATAGCTTTTGTCACTTCCACACCAGTTTTATTTTTTAACGGTTCAACCCATACATATTTTGAATAGCAATCGATAACGAATAGTATATATCGATAGCCCATATTCTCATCTGCATATATTTGCATTTCAGCCAAATCAATTTGCCACAGGTCAGCAAATCCTTTGATTATCGTTCTCCTCCTTTTGAAGTTACGCCTCGCGGGTTTGTGTAATTCATTAGCAATCGCCCTTTGTGTTGGGCTTATTTTCATCTTCCACTTCGTAGATTTCCCGCTGCGATTACTTCGGCTTTCATTCATATACTAATAACCAATCTTCCAAACTCGCATATACATATGGCGCTCACACTTTGAAAAATCAACGTATGATACCTTCTTCACGCAATTCCTTGTGGCCTACTTTATTGTATTCAAAAATGAAATTAAAAAAATAGAACACAAAGTGCTGACGGCAGCTGTTCGCCGGAGAACAGATAAAGTGGATCCGGGGCCTGAAATAGTATATAAAATTCAAGTACCTAGGGCGCCACTCAATTTATTATAAAAGAGATTTAACTAGGATAATTGAGAAAACCAAGTAGTTAAGAGTATCAAGTAGATATTGATCTGAAAATAAAAAAATACCAAATATTCACTTCACTAGATTGTCATAATACACAGATAAATGAATAAAAATACCAAATAGTTTAAAATACCTATTTAATATGCCGAACAATAGACAGGGTGATTGTGTAGATTGATGCAGAGGACAGGATTATATATGAGGATTATTAGGATATACCTACTTAATCAGAAATACGTAAAAATGATGGGAAGTGATTATCAGTAAAGGTGAAACTGAAACTATTACCGCATAGTACTATGGGGAAAAGTGTACAGGGTGTCTCACTGTGATATAAAATTATTTCTGAAAAGTGAAAAATACATCCTAACAAAAACCTGTCCTGATATCGAAGTCCTCTTCATAAGTCCTATCACCCCTATCCAAGGTCTATTGTTGGCCTGATGATAAGATGAGCAGCATAGGTCCTCGCCGACGAATCCACCCTGAAGATGGGATGTTGGTAAGCCTGCTACCAGTCCCAGATGAGCTCCCTGCTGAGCTGCTCAACCACCAAGGTGTCCTAGGGTTGTCTGCTCCAGCCAGGATCCGGTTGTAGTTGATGAGGCAGTTCCCAGGAGTCCTGGCAAGGGAAGAGTGTCCAAGGTGTCCTTGATGGGATCAGGACAGAAGTACCACAGGTGAGGCCAGTAGTGACCCTACCAATAGCCTAACACCTCAAAAGTTGGACTCCTCCAAACACCCTAGTAGAAATATAGGTTCTAACATCTCTTGCAGACACAAAAAAAAACAAAATTCGCAGGCAACAATACAAAGTGATCTGCATTGCCAAGAATTGCCACTCACCTTCCATGAAGGGTTACCACTTTCCGCAAGAACAAAATGGGGCCATGCTGCAGGGCTTCTCAGGAAATTTGGCAGTCTCCAGGTGGCAGAACAAAACGACCAACAGGTCCAGCAACGTAGGCACGGTCGACGAAGTGAATTTGAATCTTACAGATCCCCCATCAGGGTGCTGACATCAAGTCAAAGAAAAATTACTTGCCGACACATGTGAACTCCATCATGGCCACCAGGAAAAAGCCTCGAGCAAGATGCCGGAAAATACGTAGTTACATTTTTCCAAAAAAACCACTTCCTGCAATTCCAATTTGACAACTTCAGCTGACCCTCAAGAAAATTCTGCTATCCTATTGGTCAGTTAACGAGCAGGTTTAAGTCAGTGGCGCACACAGCAGGACAGAACAGCATAGAACAAAAGACAGGTACAGATCACTCCGAATGTAGCCGACGAAAGTTGACACTTCGCGCTGCAAGGAATGTTAACCTATATTTAACCTTCAAAAATATCCCAGAAAAATAAAAGGAATTCATCCTGAAAATCCTCAAGAAATGCTAGGGAACACCACGGGTAAGTCACATAACTTTCCTATTTGAAAATCACATTCGATGATCACGATACTTTCTGATTCACAACAGGACTTGATCGTATACTTACAGTATTCTCTGTTTCAGACTTGTTTACATTGGATCAGCACAACCCGAGGCTCGACTCATTATCCTACAGGTGTACTGGTTACCAGAAGAAAGATTTCCCTGTTTCAGAACCTGTTTACGGTGGATCAGCACAAGCCTGAGGTTAAAATCATCATATCCCACAGGTGTACTGATTATCAGAAGATACTATAGTTCAGAAAATTATGATGGTATTTATGAATCAAAAAGCTATATGGTCATTAAACGTTTCAGTGAGGATCGTTCTATTATTAATTGATCAGATGTCTTGAAAGTATGTTCCCTATCTTGAGTTTATTAATAAACAAAAAAACGAAATATTCATTGTAGCAATTTTAAATGCTACATCTACCCCTCCCCTAAGAGAAAACATTGGTTACAATTTTTTTTTTTGATGAAATAAATCAAAACTATATATAAGTGATGTATTTGGATGGATGGTAACTGCGCGTACCAAACGTTCCTTTACTGGAAGTCAAAAAAATCGTGAAAATCTTAATTCAGGTGAAACGTCACAATCGGTTAAACTGTCAAAATCGGTTAAATTGTCAAAATCGGTTAAATTGTCAAAATCGGTTAGAGACTAATCCAATTTCATCCAAGGATACTAAAAGAACAAAAAAATCTAAAGGATTTTTACAATTATGATGTTCAGGTTGATCAGTCCTGATTGAACCATCATCAGTAAAATCAATGAAATGATATATACAAAGTTTGAATATCTACATGGCCCATATGCATATGTATAACTTCCGGAAGAATTTTAAATTAACAATTTCGTTCCCCACGAATTGTGACTATAAAAAATCTACAAGCATATAGCTTCTAAATTGCACCAGCAAATTTTGTTGAACGTTCAATTTTATTTACAAAAAAAAGGTCTAATTTTTATTCAAAACCCCATATGTGTATTCTATACACGAACCAAAAAAATGGTTTGAATAAAAATATATTGTCCATAGAGGACCTGAAATTTACCCAAAAATAATTGTTATTCCCAGCCCTATATGTGTACCTTATGCACGAACCAAAAAGTGGCTGGAATAAAAATATATTACCCAACAGAGACATCTGAATTGGATCCGTATGCCAATCTCCCGCTGGAGAACCATCAGCATTATCTAAGACATAGACTAAGCGAGACTTTCGCTTCCTCACTGTACATAACACAATTTTTGGAGCTAGTTTTGCGCTAAATTTGGCTGAAGCATCTGATAAAATTTTGTTTCTTCTCCAGACTTTATCGCCCTCATTGAAAACATGATCTCTTTTACGAAGATTGTAACTAGATACATTTCGTTGATAGGCCTTATGTAATCTTTCTTTTACAGTTTGAAAAACATCACGAAGCCCCTTGATATCCTGAACATAACCATCCCTGCTGTCAGGTAAAAGTTCAATATCTTGGGTACTAGAAAGGTTACCATACTGTTCACCAGAGATCGGTACATTACGGCCAAAAATCAAGAACGATGGACTAAATTGGGTCACCTCATGGGTAGCTGTATTAATGGCTTGCTGAATTTTGAACAATTCCCTATCCCAATATTTATGTTCCTCAACGTAACTTCTTATTGCTTGCCCTATTGTCCTGTTAGTCCTTTCCACAAAATTGCATTGCGCTGAATATCGCGGAGTATACCAAATTTTCTGGACTTTGTATGTATCTGCTAATTTTTTGAAGATCTTACCAGCAAATTGCTGTCCATTATCGCAAATTATGAATTGTGGAACACCAAAAACTAGAAAAACTTGATTCTCCATGAATCTAACCACATTAGGAGCTTTGGCATCGCGCATAGGACATAACAATGTATACTTAGTGAAAAAGTCTGAAACAACTAACAAATAGGTGAAGCCTTTGGAAGATCTGGGAAACGGTCCCATGATATCTACAGCAATGGTCTGAAAAGAAAACTTGACATTTCTCTCAGCACCCATGAGTCCCATACGAGCAGTGTTTGATAATTTTTGTGATTGACAAATCTTACAGGACCTAACATACCTCATGATATCACTCCTCATTTTGGGCCAATAGTAGTGCTGCTGTACTCTCGAAAAGGTTTTGAAAAAACCGAAATGACTACATGTAGTTGGATCATGTGAATCTTTGATTACAGATAACCGCTGCGATTTCGGGACAACTACTTTCCATTCGACTATGTTCGTTTTAATGGGTATCTTAGAAGGGACATATTTATAGAGTAAATCATGTTCTACTCTGAACTGAGAATATGCATCAGGATCTCTTAAAACTTTATTCTGTAATGAGGAGTACCAAGTATCTGACTGTTCAGACTTTACTTCTATTAAATTAACTTCAGGAGTGTCCTTTTCCGAAGAAGGAATTCTAGATAGAAAATCAGGAACCCGGTTATTAACACCTTTTTTATATGTCAACTCAAAGGTGTGTTGACGCAACTTGACAGCCCATCTGGCTAATCGACCAGAAGGGTCCTTCAAATTATTCAACCAAAGAAGACTATGGTGATCAGTAGTCACCTTGAATACTGTACCCTCTATGTACGGACGAAATTTATCAATTAGAAAAATTAGACTTAGCAATTCTCGTTCTGTGACGCTATAATTTCTCTCTGATCGTGATAAGGTTCGTGAGGCATAAGCTATCACCCTCTCGGTACCTTGAACCTCCTGAGTCAACACTCCACCCACGCCCACATCACTCGCATCGCACTGGATGGTAAAAGGCAATGAAAAGTCAGGTGGACATAAGATGGGTGCTGACACAAGCACGTTCTTGATAGCAAGAAAGGCAGCTTCTGCCTCTGAAGTCCATTCAATGGATTGCTTCTTACCCTTTCCCTTCAGTAAAGCACTGATAGGAGCAATTAATGTGGAAAAATTATCTATAAACCTTCTATACCACGAACATAAACCCATAAAACGTTTAATCTCTGTACTTGTAGTTGGCCGAGCATAGTTAACCATAACCGAAACTTTCGCAGGGTCAGTCCTGATACCTTGTCTGTCAATTACAAATCCTAGATACCGAAGAGACGTCTTAAAAAATTCGCATTTCTTCAAGATAATCGTTAAATTAGCTTCTTGTAAAATATGTTTTACTTCTGATAAAAGCCTTACATGCTCATCAAATGAAGAAGAGACAATAATGATGTCATCCAAATAGGTAAATAGATTCGGTTCAAACTTGGGGCCGAACAACGCATCACATAGTCTTTGTTGCGTCTGCGCGCTATTACATAAGCCGAATGGCATCACATTAAAATGATAGAGACCTCTACCAGGTACGCTAAATGCAGTCTTCTCCTTGGAAGATTCTGTTAATGGAACTTGCCAAAAGGCTTTCCGTAAATCTATACTGGATATATATTTTACATCTTTTAATAGAGTTAAGATTCGATCTATACGCGGTAATGGGTAACTGTCGTGTTTCGTGAGTTCATTAAGCTTACGCCCATCGAAACAAAATCTATATTCTCCAGATGATTTTTTAACTAGCAGAACCGGACTATTCCAAGGACTATGTGATGGTTCAACAACACCCAATCTGATCATGTCATCTAATTCATCATTAGGAATCTTTAACATAAAAGGAGACATCAAATACTGTCTCTGCTTGAAAGGTTTCGCATCTCCCGTATCTATTTCAAGTGTAATCTTGTTTGTCCGACCTAAACGAGCATCACTACTAATGTCACCAAATGAGTTGACAAGATCTTTCATTCGCTTTCTTTGATCCTCGGTGAGTTCAGAATCAACACACAATTCAGAAACATTCATAAAATCTGAGGAGCTGGCAACAATGTCGACAGTTTCATCCAAAACTCGACATTTAACGTCCCAACTAAAGTCGTGAAAATCTATCGTAACACCAAATTTCCTACAAAAATCGCTACCAAGAATAAAAGATTGTGACAAGGAAGGTACTACTAGTGCAGGAATAATCTGAATTTTCCCATTTATATTTATAGGCAAATCTACTATCCCTTTAACCTCTTGATTAGCACCATCAGCAGTGAAAATGTGTTTCAAGTGAGGCTTTCGGATAATTAAATCAAGATTTTTTATAACTTCTATACCTCCTTGACCTATCACTGAAAGATTGGCACCACTATCCAAAAGTGCTGTGATATCAGTATCAAAAAGTTGGACACATATATATGGTCTATTATCATTGCCATTTTCTATTAATAGAGGAGCTACAACTCCTTGAAATTCATCCTCTATTTTAATGTCAGAGAGATTCCCACTAGAATTGGCTCGAAAATCTGGAGAAACTTGTGAGCCTTTATCAAGATTCTCCCTTACTAGTTTCCCTGACACTTATCACAATCCTTTACCGTAACATTTGGTGTACCGCATTGAAAACAAAAGGTTTTCTTAATACCAGATTTACAGTCTCGAAAAGTGTGATTGGCTAAGTTACACTTCCAACATACAATTTGTTTCTTATTTGGATTATCGGAACCAGCAGATCGAGAAGAAGAATTAGGGGCGCCATTAGAGGTAGAAGAAACTTTAGATTTATTTTTTCGAAACTTGTTTCCAGAAAATCTACTGTTTTGATGAGAATTTGGCTTGGAATGATTGTCAGAAACATTATTAGAAATAGATGCTACTTCAGGGTCATCTAGTGAAGAAATGAATTTACTATTTTGGGAATTAAAATTTGAAGAAGTCGAGGCACCCTGTGAATCAGCTTCCTCTAATTTCTTACACAGGTTTCCCAACTGGGGAACAGTCTATATCACATAGAGCTAACCTACGCCTATAATCAGCCTTTAATCCCAATTTAATATATTTAATTTTGGTAACTTCTGCAGCTCCATGACTAAGACGGTTGAAAAGTGCATCCATGCACGCTATATAAATGACCACTGGTTCTGAATTGGCTTGTTTCCTATTCTTAATCTGTTGCCAAACTTCATCATCAAAATCAGAGACTAAAAAATCTTTCTTGAGTTTTGAAACTAAGGATTCTCAATCATTAACTTGAGGCTTGACATAACGAAACCAAAAAGTAGCTCTTTCGGTGAAAAGGTTACTAGCAGAGTCAAAAAGTTCATGTTTTTGAATATGTCTTGCCTGAGCAAGTTCCTCTATTTTTTCAATGAAATTCAGAAGGTTTTTAGGCTCGCCATCAAACTTTACTCCTAACTTGTAAACGGGAATTGATTTAGGTACACTTTGTGAAAAAGAAGTATTCTGGACATTTCCGCTAGATGGACTGACAGTAGTAGAGTTCAGCAAATTTACATTTACTGGGACAGGTTGTTCCGACTCAGTTACTCCCTCAAATAATTCTGCCTCAAGTTGCAGAGCAGTTGCATAAGATTCATTCTTAAAAATTGCCTTCTCTTCATAATCTTCATCTTCATTAGTCAAAGAAATTCTCTGAATCCTATTTGTAACATGACATATCCTAGATACTGCCCTCTTAAATGTTGAATCCGAAGATGAACCATCAAAATCATTAATCAAGAATTTAATTGAAGTTAGAGTATTTTCAATCTCAATTTTATCTGATGCAAAATTAAATGAAGGGTCAACTAAAGTCAGAACATCCTTCCCCTGTTGTACTTCCTTAGCTAAAAGACGACCTAAAATCTTCCTTTTATCATCTATGTTTCTATCTGAAATAACACCTCTAATCCTCAACTCATAGTTGATTTCCGCAATCAACAAATGTTTAACTTTAATAGAATCCATGTTGATTATTAACCTTCCCAATTTAACAGAGAAAGCAAATGAAATATCTATCTCAAGATATCACAAGAATGAGGAAATGTAAAGTTTATCAAATCACTATGCCAAAAAATGATACTATCAGATTCAAAATTTAGCTCCAAAAATTGTGAATCATTACAGGAAAAAAACTAGAATCACCCGCAGTGCTCCCAAACACAACAAAAAAATTAACAGGACAAAAACTTTCCTAACCTTGAAAAAGTGTTTATCAGCACCTATAAAACCCACCTCTCAATAGAACTTGAAAGTATTTTTTTATTCATCTATATGTCCCCACAACAATCTAGGAAATATTGATATTTTGATACTTGAATTTTCAGAGCCCCACACGTTGGACGCTATTTATGTGGCCTACTTTATTGTATTCAAAAATGAAATTAAAAAAATAGAACACAAAGTGCTGACGGCAGCTGTTCGCCGGAGAACAGATAAAGTGGATCCGGGGCCTGAAATAGTATATAAAATTCAAGTACCTAGGGCGCCACTCAATTTATTATAAAAGAGATTTAACTAGGATAATTGAGAAAACCAAGTAGTTAAGAGTATCAAGTAGATATTGATCTGAAAATAAAAAAATACCAAATATTCACTTCACTAGATTGTCATAATACACAGATAAATGAATAAAAATACCAAATAGTTTAAAATACCTATTTAATATGCCGAACAATAGACAGGGTGATTGTGTACATTGATGCAGAGGACAGGATTATATATGAGGATTATTAGGATATACCTACTTAATCAGAAATACGTAAAAATGATGGGAAGTGATTATCAGTAAAGGTGAAACTGAAACTATTACCGCATAGTACTATGGGGAAAAGTGTACAGGGTGTCTCACTGTGATATAAAATTATTTCTGAAAAGTGAAAAATACATCCTAACAAAAACCTGTCCTGATATCGAAGTCCTCTTCATAAGTCCTATCACCCCTATCCAAGGTCTATTGTTGGCCTGATGATAAGATGAGCAGCATAGGTCCTCGCCGACGAATCCACCCTGAAGATGGGATGTTGGTAAGCCCGCTACCAGTCCCAGATGAGCTCCCTGCTGAGCTGCTCAACCACCAAGGTGTCCTAGGGTTGTCTGCTCCAGCCAGGATCCGGTTGTAGTTCCCTTCCCAGGAGTCCTGGCAAGGGAAGAGTGTCCAAGGTGTCCTTGATGGGATCAGGACAGAAGTACCACAGGTGTGTAGTGACCCTACCAATAGCCTAACACCTCAAAAGTTGGACTCCTTCAAACACCCTAGTAGAAATATAGGTTCTAACATCTCTTGCAGACACAAAAAAAAACAAAATTCTTAGGCAACAATACAAAGTGATCTGCATTGCCAAGAATTGCCATTCACCTTCCATGAAGGGTTACCACTTTCCGCAAGAACAAAATGGGGCCATGCTGCAGGGCTTCTCAGGAAATTTGGCAGTCTCCAGGTGGCAGAACAAAACGACCAACAGGTCCAGCAACGTAGGCACGGTCGACGAAGTGAATTTTAATCTTACAGATCCCTCATCAGGGTGCTGACATCAAGTCAAAGAAAAATTACTTGCCGACACATGTGAACTCCATCATGACCACCAAGAAAAAGCCTCGAGCAAGATGCCGGAAAATACGTAGTTACATTTTTCCAAAAAAACCACTTCCTGCAATTCCAATTTGACAACTTCAGCTGACCCTCAAGAAAATTCTGCTATCCTATTGGTCAGTTAACGAGCAGGTTTAAGTCAGTGGCGCACACAGCAGGACAGAACAGCATAGAACAAAAGACAGGAACAGATCACTCCGAATGTAGCCGACGAAAGTTGACACTTCGCGCTGCAAGGAATGTTAACCTATATTTAACCTTCAAAAATATCTCAGAAAAATAAAAGGAATTCATCCTGAGAATCCTCAAGAAATGCTAGGGAACACCACGGGTAAGTCACATAACTTTCCTATTTGAAAATCACATTCGATGATCACGATACTTTCTGATTCACAACAGGACTTGATCGTATACTTACAGTATTCTCTGTTTCAGACTTGTTTACATTGGATCAGCACAACCCGAGGCTCGACTCATTATCCTACAGGTGTACTGGTTACCAGAAGAAAGATTTCCCTGTTTCAGAACCTGTTTACGGTGGATCAGCACAAGCCTGAGGTTAAAATCATCATATCCCACAGGTGTACTGATTATCAGAAGATACTATAGTTCAGAAAATCATGATGGTATTTATGAATCAAATAGCTATATGGTCATTAAACGTTTCAGTGAGGATCGTTCTATTATTAATTGATCAGATGTCTTGTAAGTATGTTCCCTATCTTGAGTTTATTAATAAACAAAAAAACGAAATATTCATTGTAGCAATTTTAAATGCTACATCCTCTATTATCGACATTATTTCATTATCATGCCCTGTATGGCCAACCATTTTAGAACTCCACAATAATCGAAGACGTTCCACCAATTCTGCAGCATCATTCCAATAAACAAATTCTTTCCGTTTTCTATTCAGAACTTTTTTGCGCGGTATTGCCCCCACTACTCCTTTACCGCCTTAGATATCAAATCGTTGAGGATTACTCCTCATATAATGTGGACTATCTATGAGAGGTTTGATGATTTGTCGATATTTCTTTTTTGAGTTAGAGGATTCAGCATTCAAACCTCCTCTAATATCATAATTTTTATATGCGGACCCTGTAGTCTTCAGAATGGAGGTATATATCTGCTTATCTCGATCGCTAATAGATCCAGGTGCTTGATTCATAAAAATCAAATCATATAGTTCAGAAGAAGCTGGAAATACCTTACTCCTTCTATTATCACGCCATAATTCGATTTGATCATTCAAAAAACGGATTTCCATATTACCCATCCTTAATTTACCCGTTTTTGGATCGATACGAACACCATATACTGTATCATAATTAGATTTTCCAGTTTTCAAGTTATCCAAATGCTGCTGCACTCGATCTTGTAGAGTTGTTGTATCAATAGCGGTAGTATTATCGCTAGAAATGTGTGAAGTTGATGATGTTTGTGGTGTTTCCATCATTGTCACATAATCGAGTTCGCTCTGCATCAATTGCGAATTTTTGCTGGAATTTCCAGATTCTAAATGTTTATCAAACATTTCTGTAGCATCTCCCACCGTTTTCCTACGTATCGGCGTAGAATGATGCGTAGGCTGCGGTATTTTAAGGATAGGCGGTACTTTTGGACCCGATATTTGGGAGGGAGTTATCGCTACCGCAGCAGCCTCTGAGATAGCTTTCAATGGTTTCGTTAGCGGTTTGTATACCTTCTCAAGCATTATCTGATCGCTGAGGTGGGCGCTCTTCAAATTTTTGAATTTTTTTCTCACCGCATCATTTGCTTCGACAAGTTTCTGCTTGAGACATATTTCATCCATTTTTTCACTGCTAGATGCGCTCATTTCGCCATCCAGCGATCGAATGATTGAACCACATCAGGGTATCATGGATATATGAAGCAATCAAACCCTTTTCTATAGCGCCCCTCGCAAATCTCACTATCCTTATCGATAACGAGAAAACCATATTTATCCGTCCAACTATGTGCGCACATATCCCGAAATTGATTGAATGTCACATCTGGGGATACATGATCGGAAAATATGTGATGAAGATTCATTTCATCCTGTTTGAACATGATTATGAAATTCGCATTATCGCGAATTAGTTGTTTAGGCACTCTCGAATATAATTGCGCAAGATAGAAACAATTGACATTTCCATGACGCCCCATCGAAAAATAAGATCTAATCACATCCTGTTTCTCACATATAACATCATCGAATATAAATATACTCTCAGGTTTTGCATCGGCAGGTTCAACTATGTCTGCATTATTACTGTAAGTGTGATAACCCAACCCCTTTATCGGTTCCAATACTTTACGTAAATACTCATACTTGGGTTGATACAATGATTTTGAATAGAGGTATATGTTGGCGAAGCGTAAGCCATTCTGATTGGTGAGCAGTGATATCATAACATTCGTCTTGCCACAATTTGATGGACCAATAATCAAACTTCGAATTGTATTGGGAAATAGATCCCCATGCCTACGCTGTGGAATTGCACGATTTCCTAACCCAACTTTTTCATCAAAATTTTCCACACTGAATGTCTCATTTTGTCGAACAATCTGCATCATGCGGCTGTCAAGTACTTTATAATGATCTGCAAGTGTCGCAAAGATCATTTATATTATGAACGCCAAGCGATACACTTCAACAAAGAAAAAAAGTTGGCGTATTTGTCGTGAGGGGAAAACAACAAATATAATGAAGGGAAAAAGACGCTTTGGTATGGGGTGCGGCGGTAGTGTGCTGAAGAGGAAGAAGAAGCGGACCACGCCCAAACGCATGAGAAAGATAGCTTTTGGATCGGGAATAGTGCACAAAGTTCAACATGCGCTACGCCAAATGGGGAACAGGGGAACGCTCACCAGAAACTTGGGTGAAACAACTCTAAAGGCCGTCGGTGCAGCTAAAAAATTCGTGAGAATGGCAGGAGGAAGGAGAAATATTCGAACACCCCGCATAATACCAATCCCCAAGGTTGGCGGCATTCTCCCACTAATCCCAATTTTTGCGGGATTATCAGCATTGGGCAGTTTGGCTGCAGGCGGTGCAAGTGTTGTTCGTGCTATCAATTCCGCCAAAGAGAGTAAGGAGAAACTCGCTGAGGCGAACCGCCACAACACACCTATGGAGGCTATTGCTCTAGGTAAAATGGGCAAATGGTTTCAGATAGACCCCTTTCTATCTGAAACCATACCGCAAAGGGTTGGGTATCTATTTGAAGTCCCAAACTCCAAAAAACTAGATGGCCTACCTCGAAGGGCTTTAACAGATGTGGACCTATCACGGCATATAAAAAAGATAGGAATACCGAACTTTCGAGGTATATATGAGGGATAATTTACCCTCATCCGGCCCATACCGTACAGAATCCGCCATATTGAATTTAGATAGCGAACAAGGTGATGGCACACATTGGGTTGCATATAAAAAGAGCGGTAAAGTAGTCGAGTATCATGATAGCTATGGTGATTTACCCCCACCAAAAGAGTTGGTGAAATATCTGAATAGAGGCCCGCAGGCGCTTAGAGCTACCAAAATAGTATATAATTATGAGCGCCAACAAGAATACAACACAGTCTGGTGCGGGCATTTGTGCTCGAAGTTTCTCTCGAAGAAGAACACAAGCGAAAAGTAGCTCATCATGGACCAAGAAAGCATCAAAGAAATGGTTCATGCGTTGTAAGCTTACTCTAAATCACGCTCTCTCTTGAAAATGACTGAGAAAGAACTCGCCGACCTACCAAAGGAAGTACTGATCGGATTGGCCTCCCAAGAAATAGCTCTAGTATGGGATAAGCTACCGCAACGATTGAAAGACGATCCAGAGGTCGAAATATCAATTTTGTGAGGATCATCATGGTGACGATCAGAAATGCAATAATCAACCAGGCGGTGGTGATGTCAACGATGGACCAATACCTCGAAAAGTGTTTTGCTGCTTTTGTCGAATGAAAATGTAGATGTGGCAATATGTAATAAAAATTTTTTATATATAAATGATTATCAATGCGAAAATAAAAACATTCTTCAATGTCTCGCATAGCGATCAAGTTGCAGCTGTTGAATGTTCATTGAGGTTTGTTACCCATTTTCGCCGTTTTCTTTACACACCACCAACATTATGTCGCAAACATTCACCATATCGGGTGGCCATAGTGTTTTGAGCGCTGATTTTTACCCACCAATTGAACTAGATGCGAGAAGAACTTACGGTTTGGGATTACATGGCTTTTATTCTTACAATTCCATAGCCAATATAGATGAGACTAATAACGCTTTGGGTTATTGGGATGAGAAAGAAGGTAGCATCTCTGAGAACTTGAAAATGATCCATATACCACCAGGCGCCTATGAAATAGAAGGAATCAATAGAGTTATACAAGAAGCTATAGCATCTTCGAACCCCTCCTCTGATAGTAAAAAAAGTAAAAATAATATTGAATTTTATCTTGTGAAATGAAATCTTCATATGGAATTATGTTGTCAGTTGAGAATTCCATAGCCGAAGTGTTGGGTTTCGAGAAAAAATTCTACCCATCCAACTTTCTACATAAATCCACCAAGCCGGTGAAAATTATTAAAGTTTGCCTAATACGCATCGATTGCAATATCACGAGCGGGGCGTACCTGAATGGGGAAGAGGTTCACACGTTGTATGAATTCGACATCAATGTGGATCCTGGATATAAGCTGTCGAAGGAACCGAAAAACATTATATATCTACCAATCAGCCCGACCGGACGTCAGTCTATCGATAACATTACACTGAGAATTTTGGATGATGAAAATTGTTTGGTCGATTTCCGAGGAGAGGAGATTATTGTGAAGCTTGAACTGAAACAACTAGATTGATCTCGAAAAATAGCAGAGAAAAGATGGGGTTCTGCTTCGGTAACCAATCAAAGCGAATATCCACCCCCACACCCCATAATGACCGCAGAAATAATGAAAAGAAGTGTAAACGCGGTCGCGGATTCATTCGCAATCGACGTCTCAATCAGACAAGGCGGCATCATAACCTATCTGAGAGCGATATTGATTTCTTGAAATCTATCGGACTGAAAGTGCTACAGAAAAAATAGAGATGGTTTCCACAACTTCTACTAGCCTCCAATTGGAAGTGTTTGATGAACCAATTTCGATCATTCCCTAATCAGCCTGCATGAACACACATACAAACCATATGGTTCACCATCATTCAAGAACTCTGACGAAATAAGAATAGCTGTCAACTTTCAAGATTTGATATTAGATATTGCAGAGAGCTACATCTACATCGAAGGAAAATTCATACCAGATGATTTGACAGCAGATTGCTATTTATCCAATAATGCTTTAGCATTCCTCTTCGACGAAATTCGCTATGAGATGGGTGGCGAACAAGTGTGTATGATTCGAAAACCAGGCATCACTACAGCTATGAAATGTATGATCTCCTATGGGGAATCGAATAAAAAATTTCTAGAGACCCTCGGTTGGGGAATTGATGATGATAATCAACCGATCCTAGACAAAATCAATCACGTATTCAGCGGAAAATTACCACTCAAATACTTGATGGGATTCGCTGAGGACTATAATAAGGGTGTCTTGAATATAAAACAAGAGTTGATACTAATCATTGCTCGCTCATTCAAAAACTCCTACATGGGAGTAGTTAATGCGAAAATAGAAATTGATAAGATTGAATGGAGAATAAGGCATATCATGCCGTCAGATAAACAAAAACTCAAACTATTGAATCGCATCAATAAAAGTTTCACTGCGAAGATAAAAATAGCATATAGGATGTGGGATTTGTATGAGTTACCAACTATCCGTGAAACATCTCCAGACATTTGGGCTGTCAAAACTACCAACAGCCTCGAGCGACCGCGACACATTATCATAGGATTCCAGAAATCTACTAATACGGATGATGTATCTCAAGATGCCACCCAATTCATTAATGCTGACATTAATAATATTAGAGTGTATTTGAATTCAGAAGTATACCCATACGAGCGGTGGAATTTAGAATTCGACAGGAAGTTGGATGCTATAGCCTATTATGCTTACGAAAATTTCCAAAAGAGTTACTATGGTAAAGATATGAGTGAGCCGATGATGGGTATAGAAGAATTCAGGAAGAACCCATTATTTATCATCGATTGCAGCCATCAAGCCGACGCCATGAAATCTTCAACAGTAGATATCAAATTGGAATTTGAGACTCGCAAATCAAAATTTCCAGCCAATACAAGAGTGTATGAGCTCATTCTACATGACGCAGTCATGACATATAGCGCTCTAGATGGCTCCATACAGATGGTGTTACATTTCATTATATCAAGAGAGTAATAATAATAATCATAGATTTAATACCATTATCTATCATCTGTTTTCAGGAATTTATTTTGTTATTTCCGTGGCCTTCCTCTTCGAAATCAGATTTCTTTTCGAGGGACAGCCTGTATTCAAGATTTCGCAGTAACGAGAGTCTGATGGTTTATCGATACGTAGGACACTAGGCGCTTATTTTCCCGATCTGGTATAAAAATCAGTTGTTGTCAGATAAGGATGAAATATGAAGGAGTATGTCTTTTATAATATCACCTACTTTTAGAACGTCAGTACCTTTTCAGTACTACCAACTCAATTCCGAATATTCAAACTGTTAACGAGGTTTTTATGAATAGATTTTTCGTACTGAAATGATCTTGATATTATCAATTGGTATGGCAATCCTGAGAACCATGGCTAGTGTAATAATTTTCTTCAAGAGAACACACCTCGTTCCCAAAAAGTTGAGAATTTTGAGGATTTTTGGAGACTCATAAATAGGAGTTTTCATACTAAGTTATGTAATTTGTTGTGCTTTATTTTGGGTGTCGATTGTTGAAAATAATTATCGCTCATTGCGGATTTATACACTAGAACTGTGAGTATTAATATCAGGAAAAAAACCGCCATTTTCTATGCAGTCAATATATTTCAGTGCTGCTGATATTCTTCATAGTATTGTACTATTCAAAAATCTATCCAGATACCTGGCATTGCATTTGTGAAAGCAGATCTTTTCTTGAATTGGAACCCTCAACATTCCGAGGTAATATATCTTTCTACTTTCTACTGAAAACTTCAGTTTGGTACTGACCAGTATTTTGACATCATTTTTTTTTGTTCGTATTGTAGGGTTCTTGTATACGACTACCTATTTAGTAGAAATACTATATCGCTGCTGTAAGCTATACAACCCAAATTATATCAATATTAAGGGAAAAACCATACTCAAATGCTCCTGAAGCCTGGTAAGAAAATACCTGTCCAATTTTTCTTCTCTCACTGGGGAACTTACTGAACTACCACTATCGCTAGGGGTACTCTTATTGCTCAATCCGGAAAATAGAAAATAGTCTCTTATATCGATAGTATATCATATAAACAATATATACCATATAACATATCGTGTGAACTACATATAGCTATATGAAGGGGTTTTGTTATTGACTGAACTTAATAATTGTAGATAAGATTGCGACATATGTTGTGGTTATATAATTTTCTTCTATATAAGCTCGTATTTGATAATGGTTGTTATAATTTTCTAATAAATGAAATATTATAGTTTGTACTTAGTCGTTGATCAGCATTATCTTCCCGTTGGGTAATATTCTTGGTGTCACAGAGTGTATCTGAACGGGTGGCGCCCCTTTATTCGTTTCCTTTTATTTTTTTGATTTGGTATTGTGAACCCATACCCTCACCACTGAGCAAACTGGCTCACTCTGGCCAAGAATTGAGTACTCACTTGAAATTTATTAGATAATATATACAACCAGCCTTAAAATTGATTTTTTTTTGTCTAATTATATTCCCTTGATTGATTTATCACCCGTTTCAATGGGTGTGTGAACGAAGAATTATGAAGCTATGATCAGATGAATCACTACCACCATAGGTTTAAGATATATATTTGTAGCAGTTTTTTTCGGATAATAAAAGATGTAAAATGTTGAATAATGTTTTATTTTTCCTATTATGTACAATGGTTGAAATAGTGAGTCTAAAGACTATAAGAGTATACTAGACACCCCCTTGTACCCCGCCACCTTCTTGTTCTTCCCCAACTTCTTCTTCCCCTTCTTCGCCTTCTTCGCCTTCTTCTTCTTCTTCTTCTGAAGCTTCCCTCAAACCGTATTTTTCGATGATGATAGTTGGTAGGAATTCAACTAAATCATGAAGGAAGCATTCCAACCTCCACCATTTCTTCAAGAAACTGCTCCAAAGTTATACTCCCGTGTTCTAGGCGACTGCATAGAAAATGACCAATTTTATATCGATCAGCATCCGCTAAAATCTCTCGGGCTCGTTCTTGATTGAAACATGCGCTCATATCATAGTTGGCTGCATGGAGTGAATCACGCTCCAAATCGATGAGTTCACATTTAAGTCTGCTGACTGCTGATTCGATGTCTTCAGCAGCTGGCCAAAACTGGCTAGAATAGTGCATCCACATATCCTTAGAAGTTGAGTACTGGAGTCTACAGATAAATAAACAAAAAAGGAGTTCAGGAGATAATTCAACAAATACGTTTCATATTACATAGCTCGTATCCTCAGCTTAAAAAAACTACTCACCATAAATGGTAAATGCGACGACGAGGGTGGCGAGAATGAAAGAACTACTATATACATATAATCTTTAAACTCCCTTTCACTAATACTAAACTAATCATAAAAATAATTCAATTAATTACTGAGGCGAAGTCTCGCTAAGGGGTATTTCTTTTATGCCGAACCTCATAAGCGTTCGAGTTTTAGCACCAGCATATGCTGGTTCACTCTGCCCCAAATATGCTATTGTATAAAGCCCGCGGGAGTTGATCAAATGGAGATCGCTTTCTTCAATCACATCTGAAACTCTTTTGGGCAACTAACATTTCACAGTTTTCCCACTTTCTTCATCTAATAATATAACGGTGGCAGATCTACCAAATCTAGTTTCAAATATTGTCATTTTCTTGATCAGATAAGGCTTATTCAAGATCAGCGATGATATCAGCACTTGCTTGGTGAATTCATATCCTTCAGCGATTTGATTATTGATCGCGATCAAATCAATTTTAGGCGAACCCATCTCTAGATTGAACACGTGAAAGAGAGTACAAAAGAATATATAGAATATAGGAATTTACTTACATAAAAATAACACTTGTTATCACGCAAGGACACACAAACGCTTTACGAGTCAATATTTATTTCTATTGATTGCTAGTTATGCTGCTGCTACTGCTTGTGACAACTATAGCACTGAATCGCCAATTTATAGGAACTCCCCCACTCTCACCAACGCGATCTTGAACTCCCGTGGGGGAATGGCGCATGCGCATGCAGCAGCAGTGTTCAAGGTCGCACCCCCTCCCATTTACACAGGTGTGAAAACACAAGGTCATGCTCACAGAAAAAGAGAGCTCTCCTCAAGGACGCGCTCCTCTCAAGGCCACACCAATTCCCAAGGGCACCCTCCTCTCAAGGTCGCCAACTCGAGGTCACTCCTCCCAAGATCGCATCAAGGTCATTCACCCCAAGATCACTCCTCTAGAGGTCATTCCTCCCAAGGTCATTCACCCCAAGGTCATTCACCCCAAGGTCACTCCTCCCAAGGTCACTCCTCCCAAGGTCACTCCTCCCAAGGTCATTGACCCCCCCAAGCCCACGTGGGGGTGTGTGACCTTGGGAGGAGGTCTAGAACCGGCGAAAAACATCTACTCTCCACCACCGATTAAACCGACTATCAGCGAGTGACAGTTCCTTCAAAATTTTTACATTATTTCGCTGAAGTACCCTCCTGAATAAAAAAGCTTTTTTGGTTGGTTTGAATTGATCGTGGAAAGGTAAGTGCATAAGTTATTGACACAATAATCAAAATACATAATATATTGATTTCATTACAGAAAATGTCGACCACATCATTATCATCACTTTCTGAAGAAAAACAATATATTCCAAGGCCAAGAACCTTCCGGAAGAGAAACAATCCCTTCGAAATGTACGACGACATTGATTTTTATACACGGTTCAGGTTTTCTAAACAAATAGTGATGGAACTACTACATATATTTGGGAACGATATTGAGCCTTTGACTAAAAGGAACATGGCAATAAATTCCATGGACCAGTTATTATTAACCCTAAGATATTATGCTACTGGAGCATATCAACAAATTTTGGGAGACCATATTGATATCCATAAATCCACGGTATGTCGTATTGTTCATAGGGTAACACAGGTAATAGCAAGACTGAAAAATCAGGACATCAACATGCACAATGACGATGAAATAAATCAAATTGCTCTCGATTTTTATAGAATTCGTGGGTTTCCTAGAGTAATTGGTGCCTTAGATTGCACACACATCAAAATTATATCTCCAGGAGGTGTGATTGGAGAATCCTATAGGAATCGAAAAGGTTATTTTTCGATAAATGTACAAGTTATTTGTGATGCGAACTTGAAAATCCGCCATATTATTGCTCGCTGGCCTGGGTCAGTACATGATAGTACCATATTAAATGACAGCCCATTACCAGCATTATTCGAAAATGGCACATTTGGAAACAAATATTTATTGGGTGATAGTGGGTACCCATGTAAACAATTTTTATTAACACCTTTTCTGAATCCCGTGACTGATAATGAAATAGAATACAATAGAGCTCACGTTTCAACTCGAAATACAGTTGAAAGATGTTTTGGACTATTGAAACGTCGCTTTCCTTGCCTATATTTGGGCATGGCTTTGAAATTGGTCAACGTTCTACTAGTAATCGTGGCATGCAGTGTACTTCATAATATAGGAATCAACCTTCATGACAATAAGCCTCCCGAAGAATTTCCTTGTGATGACTTTATCGAAGATGAAGAACTTCAAGCAGCAGCTGGAAGAAATGAAAGCACTGCAGTTAGAACAGCATTAATTAATACAATGTTCCAAAGATGATTTTTTTCAATATGAATTTAAATAATGAAAATATTATAAACAAGAAATATTGGAAATTCAGTATGAACGTTATTGCCGATTAAAAAATTATGCATTTCATAAATCTTCAGTTCATTCAGGTATTGAAGTGACATAGTCAATGGTCAATGACAATAAGAAAGAATAAACATAAAACAAAATATTTTCTAAAAAATTGTATATTCACACAGTGGAAATTATCTTGAATAACAAACTTTATAAACACACAATCGTTTATAAATGAAAACATCAAGAGAACATTAATATACGAATCCTTATCTAACAACCTAACTAGTCAAACTACAGATACAAAATGAAATTAACATAATTTAGTTTACTGCTGATCCTTAATTTTTTTCAACTGTAATGTAAATATTTCCATTTGAATACGATGCTCTTTTATCATGTGTTTAGTTTGGAGATTTGCGTTAAATAACTTTCTTTTAAAGTATTTCGTTTTCAACCCTCCTGCAGTCAGTCTTTTTTTTCTTGATCAATTTCTTTTTTCTTTCTTGGGCAACAATCTTCCTTTTATTTATTTTTTCGACTGCAAGTTCAGGTGGTTGAGGCACTTGGGAAAGAGGGATCGGTAGAGGGATGTGCTATACATCAGCTATACACCTAGTATATTGATTATAATATGATAATGTTTAGTCAGCTATATCATCTATGGGGAATCAATTATAAAAACTTCGCTCGATGTAGAAACATCGTTCATACCTAAATGTATTTGCTTATGGTGAATAAATAACCACCTACTATATGAAGTGCCTATAATCTACCTATCCCGATTCTTCGACTTCACATGGCGATCCTGCCAGTTGAACACAGTGCTAAAAGTGTTTGATTGAACTGACATTTTGCTGATCGTATACAGGATGGGAAATACGAAGTCAACTGCCCAAGATGTTACAGAAAATGGAGTGGTAAACTCGAATTTCATTGTGCAAGAAAAACAATACAACATAAGCTTTGACGTGAAAGTGATGCTGTACATCCTCGTTGTGATCGTGATCCTGCAATTTGCCCTCAAGATCTTCAAAAGTTATAGAAGGCTGATGAAGAAACAGATAAGGAGAGACTTCAGTGTTCATAGCCTGGCGACACAACCTTAAAACTGGAAAGTACAATTTCTCCGAACAAAGACTAGTAATAGGATACTCATAACATCCAATAGACAAGGCGATTTGTGAACTACTGACTTGAGTGATTGGAAAAGTGTACAGAAGAAGATGTGGACCACTATCAGCAGCAATAGAAGAAATTGATTCTGGTAAAGTAAAAAAAAAGGACATCGAAGATATCGGTGAGTGACCTCAAGTTCACCAATATATACAAACTGCCCTACATTCCAACTCTGATTCCACGTCGCGAAAAATTCAACATGAAGTGCAGAGTCCACTAAAACTCAATGAACTCTAGTTATGTTGCAACTTATATTATTGCTCATTAATAGCCTCATAAAAATTCAATAATGTAAAATCTGCACTCTTCATCTATTTATTTAATTATTGTATGATTGCGAAAGTTGTAATTTGAGGTGAATAACTTTCAATTTTATTGTGTCAAAATGATGTCAATTTATCGTCTCGATTATTGTGCATTTTCACTGATATATCATATTATTCATATAAATGCCTCGTAGTTGGGAAGAAATCCATTTGGATCTTTCTAGATTAAAATTAGATATATTCAACGAAGCAAAACATGCTATAAAGAAAAAAGTACCAAAAAGTGATCTAATACGTTCGGAAATTGGAAGTAATTTGGTAGAATCATTCAACGACTTTACTAGGACATTGGCCTTATCTTGGAATTCCTTGAACGAACAGCAAAAACAAGCTAGCAGACTACTTTTCGTACAAATCAGGGATAAAGTTGTTAGATCATTTCAGTGTTTAGGTGTGAGGTACAAGATACCCACGTCTTCACTAGAAACTATAAATCCGCTTTTATTAGAAGAATCTGACGACGAAGAAGAGGAGGAAAAAATGGCGGTAACAGTTGTAGAATTTTTTAATCTGGCCAGTAAATTAGTTTCAAATAACTTCGATGGTTCGCCTGACAAATTACAGTCATTTTTAGATTCATTAGCTCTTCTACAAGCAAATTCTAATGATCATGCGGAACAAGCAGTGGCATTCGTAAAAACTCGATTAACCGGCAAAGCTCGTGATCTCATAACAGACGAAATGAGTCTTCCAGATATAATCGGTGCATTGAAACATGGTATAAAAGGAGAAACTTCTAGGGTTATAAGTTCCAAATTATTGAATTTGAAACAGCATTCCTCAGACTCGATTAAGTATACTTCCGAAATCGAATCATTGGCAACTAGCCTCAAAAGAGCATTCATTGCAGAAGGAGTACCGAATAACGTAGCACAAACATATTCCACTGATGTGGCGGTGAGATCTTTGACTAAAAATGCATCTTCAGAGAGAACACGATTAGTCATGGAAGCTGGAAACTTTTCTTCTATCCAAGATGCTATTGAAAAGTTTGTAAATATAAACACGGAGTCGAATACTTCAAATGTTCTGTTTTTCGGTAGAAACAATAGAGGTTTCAGTAACCGTTTCAATAATAGGAATAATTATCGCAGTAGAGGTGGCCGTCAAAATTATTATAATAATACCGGTCGCTCTCAACATTGGCGCGGAAATTCACAAATGAGAAGTAGAAATAATGGACGTCAATATCAAAATGTTAGTAATCGTTTTGAGGGTAGAGGTCAATCATCTGGATCAAGGTTTGTGAGAACTTATGAACAGAATGAAAGACATCAGTCTGAAGTATCGGAAAACCAATCGGACCCCCAACGGGTGCGATTGGGGGAAATGTAAATCTTTTCACGTTAGATCTCTCACTTTCGAATTTTGTGTTTCTTCCTACTGAAATGACATCTTCTCAAAATACATTTCTGGTAGATACGGGAGCTGATATATCAATTTTCAAAAGAACTAAAATACATAGTAATCAATTAATAAATATTTCTAACACATGTAATATCAAAGGAATTACAGAGGGACATGCAACTTCAATTGGTTCAACGAGAACAAAAATTTTCATCGGCAAATTCGAGATAATCCACGAGTTTCAAGTAGTCGAGGAACATTTTCCAATACCGGCAGATGGAATTTTAGGCCGTGATTTCATTGCCAAATATAAATGTAAATTAGACTATGAAAATTGGACAATGAGTTTAAAATTAGGATGTAAAAATCAAATAACAATTCCAATAAAAAATAGTTCAGACGACTATGTTTTCAATTTACCGCCGCGATGCGAAGTCATCAGAAAAGTGAAACTGGATATAGATAAAGACGCTCTTGTTATGAATCAACAATTAGTAAACGGAGTATTTGTTGCTCGAACAATTGTTTCCAGAAAGAATCCCTTAGTCAGGATAATAAACACAACATTCGAAAGTGTTACCTTGAAAAATGTTCATTTGCAAACTGTCGACCTTGCCGACTTCAATATTTATAACATAGAACCAGACATTAGTGATAGACATTCAAATCTGATGAAGCAGCTGAAAAATGATTTTCCAGAATTTGTGAAGAAAGATGTATTGCAATTATGTGACGATTTCTCAGATATTTTTGCTCTAAAAACAGATTTGCTAACAACGAATAATTTTTATAAACAAAAACTAAATTTAATAGATAATATACCTGTTTACGTGAAAAACTACAGAACACCAAAGATGCAAAAGGAGGAAATAAATCAGCAAGTTGATAAAATGTTACAAAATGGAATAATAGAGCCTTCAGTATCGGAATTTAATAGTCCAGTTTTATTAGTACCTAAAAAATCTACAGATGGTGAAAAAAAATGGCGTTTAGTTATAGATTTTCGGCAACTTAATAAAAAACTTATTGGCGATAAATTTCCACTTCCTCGAATAGATGATATTTTAGACCAACTTGGCAGAGCCAAATGGTTTTCGGTTATAGATTTGATCTCAGGGTTCCATCAGATTCCTTTGGATGAAGCATCTCGTGATTTTACCTCATTTAGTGTAGACGCTGGATCATTCAGATTCACAAGATTACCTTTTGGACTTTCGGTATGCCCAAATAGCTTCCAAAGAATGATGTCCATTGCGTTTTCTGGTATAACACCCGAAAAAGCATTCCTATATATGGACGATTTGATCGTAATCGGATGCTCTAAAAGTCACCATTTATCGAATCTTAGAGATGTATTTGAAACGTGTAGAAAACACAATCTGAAACTAAATCCAGAAAAATGTCAATTCTTTAAAAGAGAAGTGACATTTTTAGGTCATAAAATTACTGATAGAGGAATTTTACCTGACGATTCAAAGTACAGTGCTATAAGTAATTACCCAGTTCCTGAAAATGGAGATGCAGTTAAACGATTTGTGGCATTTTGTAACTTTTATCGACGATTTATTCCTCATTTTGCAATACTTACTTATCCATTGAATAAATTAACAAGAAAAGGGACAGATTTTGTTTGGTCTCAGGAATGTCAAAACGCTTTTGAAAAACTGAAAGAATCGCTGTTAAGCCCACAAATTTTGCAATATCCAGATTTTACAAAGCAATTCACTATCACAACGGATGCTGCAAATGTAGCATGTGGTGCAATATTGAGCCAAAATTTTGATGGACAAGATTTACCAATCTGTTACGCTTCACGAACATTTTCTAAAGGAGAAGCTAATAAAGCCACCATTGAGAAAGAATTAGCAGCAATTCATTGGGCGATAAATTACTTCAAACCATACATATATGGTCAAAAATTCTTAGTCAAATGTGATCACAGGCCACTCGTTTATTTATTTTCAATGATTCTAAATTAACTAGAATGAGATTAGATCTAGAGGAATTTGATTTCGAAATTGAGTATATTAAGGGAAAGGAAAATGTAGGAGCCGACGCCCTATCTCGTATTGATACGAGTGAATTACAGAAAATTCATCAAAGTGTTTCCCAAATTCTAGCAATTACACGCTCAAAGCTGAAAAACCATACAATTTTAAATAAACCTTTGACAAAGCCAGAAGTTATTGAACCTCGTGTATACGAAGAGTTGAATAACTTTCGAAACATGAAGTTAGCAACTCTGAAATTTGAAATAACACCATTATTCCTTAGAATAATGATAAAGCAAAATGGAAAACTGAGCGCCCAGAAACTGATCCCGGTCATTAATGGTGATATTGCTCTAGCGAAAATATTACCTCAGCAAGAAACGTTAGCTGATGACACCGGTTTCAAAAAGTTAAAATTATATGTGAATGATAATATATTCACAAAGTGCACTATATATGAATTAAAGCAGAGAGGCCAAGAACTTTTAAAAAATTTGACAATATTATTGTGCAGGGTACCCACAATAATAACGAATAAAGACGAGAAATTGAAAATAATCGAAATATATCACGATGATCCTATCACAGGTGGACATTGTGGACAAAAACGACTATTGAAAAAGTTGAAGTCTTTATATAAATGGAAAAACATGGCACGAGATGTTGCAAACTATGTAAAACAATGCAAAAAATGCCAATCAAACAAAATTAAAGTGAGAAAAATTGAGCCCATGGTAATAACGCCCACACCGCAAAGCGCTTTCGATATTGTGTGTATTGATACCATAGGACCTTTTCCCAAAACTTCAAACGATAATGTTTATGCCATAACTCTTCAGTGTGAGTTGACAAAATATTTAATCATAGCGCCAATACCGAATAAAGAAGCAAAAACCGTAGCCAAAGCAATTTTCGAAAATTTCATTCTTATTTATGGTTCTATGAAAGAAGTTAGGACTGATATGGGAACGGAATATAAAAATCAGGTTTTCGAAAATATTGCAAATCTTTTGAATATAAACCACAAAATAGCAACAGCTTACCACAGCCAAACTATAGGTGGTTGTGAGCGAAATCATAGAGTTTTGAATGAGTATTTGCGTATGTATATCAACGAAACACACAGTGATTGGGAAGATTGGTTGAAATATTATACATTTTGCTATAACACGACCCCCAGTTCATATCATGATTACACGCCCTTCGAACTTGTCTTTGCGAAGAAGGCTATATTACCGGAAATGTTGACAGATTCCATTGTCGATCCTCTTTATAATGTAGATTCATATGATCAAGAAGTCCGGTATAGACTTCAAATAGCTCATAAAAGGGCAAGGGAATACCTAGTTAAGGCTAAAAGTCAGCGTAAAGATCGTTATGACAAAAACTCAACACCTATTTATTTGAAACCTGGTGATCATGTCTTGATTACCAATGAAAATCGTCATAAACTAGATCCGTGGTATGATGGACCATACTCAGTCATATCTATTGATGGTCCTAATTGTGTTATAAAAAATAACAAAGGCAGATCAATGACAGTACACAAGAATCGTGTGCGACACTTTAGTTCATAAGCAGTGATTTTGATTAAAATTTATTTATGTTCTAATGTATATCATCTACTGATATTCCATATTATTAGACTAGGATATAGAAATATTTTATTATTATCCCGAAATCGATTCAGAAATATTTTAACCATTAAATTAGTAATTTCTGTTATATTCATTATATTTCATACTTGAATAGTGCCAATGGGTATAGGAGACATTTCAGTTTATATATCTTATGTATGTAGTGTATTTTATATTTTACTTTATATTTTGAGTATTTAAATTGAATGCCCTCCATTACTGCAGAATGGAGGTCATTCTCTCGGATAGGGAGGTGTGCTATACATCAGCTATACACCTAGTATATTGATTATAATATGATAATGTTTAGTCAGCTATATCATCTATGGGGAATCAATTATAAAAACTTCGCTCGATGTAGAAACATCGTTCATACCTAAATGTATTTGCTTATGGTGAATAAATAACCACCTACTATATGAAGTGCCTATAATCTACCTATCCCGATTCTTCGACTTCACAGGGATTTCTTCGGGGATTTCTACTGGCAACTCAGGCTGGAATTCAGGATAGTATATCAGATTGCTCGCATTCGATTATATGTCCATATCTGGAAAATATCATAAAATAGTTTGAACAACTATATCTACACATCTTATATGGAAAACTATACGTACTTATTAACAATCTCCAGCAACGTAGTATTTTCTACCTCGGTATAGTTGGGCCCCCTTTTTTTCTTTGAAATGTCCATATTTCGCCAGAGACCAGCAACTAACAAGCTTGACCGAATTATAAATCCCAAAGTGACATCAAAGGTGAGAGCACCAAAAACAAGGGTAACGCTGTGAACGCAAATATTAGCACTGTTGCAACGTATTTTCCGTCATTAATTAATGGGATGTTAATCGTAAGATCAGCAAGTTTTATGCAACACAACAGATTTTTAACGTGACATCAAAATTGATGTGGCATTAGATAATCATACGATCAAATTTTCTTTATGCAACCGGCCCTGATTACTGATAACAGCGATTCAAAGATTTATCGAAGAATTTGGTGGCTTTCAGTGGATTTTGCTTCAATCTGGAAAGTTTATAGTGACGATTCATTTTGTGTTTAGTTCAAAGTTCTTTGATTCAACTTTTATTGAAGTGTTTCCAAAATGACGCATTGTATGGTCATTTGGTGTAAAAATACAGGACAAATTCCGGGGATATCTTATTTCAGGTAAGTTTTCATAGGAAAACTTTGTGGTTTATGATATTAATAGTGATAACGTATAGGTTCAAGCAAAATCACTCGAAATGTTGGTGTTTATTGAGAAAACGGCCCCTTTTGGGTTAGGTTTTTACAGTTATTTCATTTATTCAGGATGACCCGAGAAAAATGAATTCGGGTTTTATTCAAATATTTCCTGAAACTCCAGATACATTTTAAATGAATTTGTTAAAACCTTCACTTTATACATATATTACTGTATGTCGAATGAGTTTTCAACGATTTCCGTTTTCACTTTGTTGAATAAAGTTTGTATTTTGAAGTGGAGTACTGGAGTAGCATTTGATGCGAGATGCGAGTCGTATTCATTTCGAATCCACCACATCAGTTTATTTCATGCAACACTTACAAATAATGAATCATAGGCGAAACATTGCGATCAACGTTCAACATAATATGCTGATTCATTGATGTTTTGGATTGAATTTGACGAGATTATTGTACAAAAATACAAAAACCATGTCAGAAGATGATTAAAGTTCATAATTTAACAGAATCATCCTTTTCAAAAGTGCTTAGTGCTTAGTGCTCGCGATGTCGAATTACTTTTTGAGAGTGCTTAGTAATCGCGAGCATTTTGTCAATAAAAGTGCTTAGTGCTCGATATTCCGGAGCACTTTTCAGGAGTGCTCAGTGCTTAGTGCTCGAAGCACTTTTTGTCAGTGCTCGGCACAGCTCTGTTTTTTAATAGATGACTCCTTTTGTTGTAGTGATTATTGTTACCTACAACTCATAATTATCTGAAAAGGAGTCACAAGCTCTTTGAAATGAATGGCGAATGCAATGACAAATCATATTTTTAGGCTAACCAAGAATCGTCACGATGCTTGGATGATTGCTCTTGGGCGAGATCCTGTTGTTGAGAAGTTGAGCCCTAGCAACATGGTTTGCAGTGAGCATTTCAATGAAGCAGATATAATACATAAGAATAAGACCATAAGATTGAAATCAAATGCTGTTCCTACTTTAAAACTGAAAAAACAACATGGTTTGGTTGAGAATCGAAGATATCTGAACAGGTAATTTGAGTAACACTTAAATTTTCAAAATTCACCTATTGTAAAGATGAGTTGTTAAGGTACCTAAACAGTATACAATTGCATGAGTTTATGAAAGTTGGTTGAATGTATGAATGGTGCCTGGGAACTCTTAATTGAGTATACAACTTATTAACATTCATGCAAGTTCTTTATTATAGGAGATGTTTTTAACTAACTAACTTTAATAACTTGATAACTACACTATGTACCTACATTGATAGGGCTGCAGATCCTGAACCAGGTACATCAAAAGAGCCACTCAGTGTCATAGAAGTTGAAGAATGTGCAAATACTGGAGAACAATCACCTTCTAGCAGTGAATATTATTATGTGGAGAATAAGGAAAATTATATACCAATATCATCCACTCCTGTTGTTGAAATATATTCTCAGAAGAGGTAACTTCCTATGACCTTTACAATATGGAACTACAAGATTGGGATACTTACCTCTATTATTTTCAGCAGTAGTTCACCAGGAAGTAGTATCACAATCAAATCCGTCATTGATTCACCAAGTATTCAAAGGTTCAAGAGAAAATTAGAAACATCATCATCTGATGATAATAGCTCATCAAGAAGGGTTTCAAAAAAATCAAAAAAGACATCAAAATAATGCACAACTACAGGCAAGTGATATTTTTCACAATTATTCTGTAAGAAATATTTGATCAATTGAGTCATTATACCTACTCAATTTTTATACAGGGTTCAACCCAAATGCATTGAAATATTTCAGAGAGGTAAACTGTAAATCCTTGGATAATTCCGAGGATAATTCTCAAACATTAACATGTCTGTTTTACTCCCAATATTGATTGAAATTTTCATTATAGCTCATCTCCAAGAAAAATTCTGCAAGAGTTAAAGGAATATCGTCTCAAATGTGGTGATGGCACAGAAGAAACTGAAAGCTAGCAAATCAAAAACAAAGAGACTTTCCAAAAAAATATCCAATATGGGACAAATAATATCTGATTTGAGAAGAAAAAAATGGGTATCAGAAAATGCATTGGATGTCTTAGAAAAATCATGTTCCAAGGTGTCTGTTAACATCATGAGAAGAGCACTCAAAAATGCTGAATCTCTAAGTAAGGGAAAAAAAATTCCAAGGGATGCAATACCAGAAGATATTCGCAGTTTTGCATTAACTTTGCAATTCTACTCCACGAAAGCATATATTCATGTGAGAAACACTTTTAACCTAGCATTACCCTCATTATCAACAATGAGAGGTTGGATGAGTAATACAGAGTGTGAACCAGGTTACTGTGAAAACTTTTTTCGCAGTTTATCTGTAATTGCTGATGATAATATCAAACAGAATAAAAAAACCTTGTGTGCTCTGATGATAGATGAAATGGCTATAAAAAAACAGATAGAGTTTCGAGCAAACAGAACATGGGGCTATGAGGATTGTGGAGTTGGTATCAAGGATGATAGTCTCAAATGTGCGACTGAAGCTCTGGTACAGTTAGTAGTTTCTGTGGATGGCAACTGGAAAATTCTTGTGGCTTATTTTTTGATCAATTCTTTGACAGGGGCAGAAAAGGCTAACATAGTTAAAGGGGCATTCAAAAAGTTGCATGAAGTAGGGGTAACAGTTACATCTGTCACTTGTGATGGACCTAGTGCCCATTTCACTATGGCCAAACATCTTGGAGCAGAAGTACATGATATATTCAATTTGAAACCTTATTTTCAACATCTAATAACGAAATTGAAGGTATTCATAATTTTTGATGCATGCCATATGCTGAAACTTGTCAGAAATAATTGGGCAAGGTGTTGTGTTTTCGAAGACTTCACAGGACAACAAATTGATTATAAATATATTGAACTGCTACATGATGTTCAAGAGAGGGAGAAATGTTCTTTGGGAATAGGTTGAGAAAAACTCACATGGAATGGAAAAGACAAAAAATGAAGGTATATATATTTTTTCAATTGTATATTGACAATCATTGTAATGAAAATGTATTTTTAGGTGAATCTTGCTGCCCAAACAATGAGTGCAAGTGTGGCTGATGCACTCGAGTTTATGATGAATGATATGCAAGATCCTAACTTTGAGGGAGCTGCAGCAACAATTCGCTTCATTAGATTTATTGATAGATTATTTGATTTGCTGAATTCTAGAAATCCACTGGGCAAATCATATAAAGCACCGATAAAGAAAGAACAAGGATTTTTGGAATGATTTTTTTGAAAATGGATTGGATAATTTGAAAGGTCTGAAACATACTAATGGACGACCGATATATGTTTCACAAAACAAAACTCCAATTTTGGGCTTCTCTATAACGATCAAATCAGTTATGGGAATGTATGAAGAGTACATTGGAAGACAAGGTATACTTACATATATCTTGACATACAAATTCAGCCAGGACCACCTTGAACTATTTTTCTGTTGTCTCAGGTATTTACATCAATTTGAAATGTGACAGTAACCCTTTACTTTATGGAATTTTCAGGGGCAAAAATGGTTGGAACAATAATCCGACAGCTTTCCAATTTCACTACACCTTCAAGAGGCTGATGTTGAGACATGAAATCAACTCTTTACATGGAAATTGTTTTGCACTTGACAACATGACAATTCTGACCACATCATCGCAAAAACAAATTCAACCAGCAATAACATTGGATGAAATATTTCTCATAAAGAAATATAATATTGACATAAACGATATGGTCATCGATACAGAGAAGTTCCAAGGAATTATCAAATTCTTACCAACTCTCTCTACCCTGACAGAGAATGTTGTAGCGTATATTGCAGGATTTATAGTGAAAAGTATCAAGAAAGTTATCAAGTGTGAAGTGTGCGTATCTGCATTAGAAGAAGAGAGGAAAGCCAGCTTAGATCTTGATTATTTCAAATTATTAAACAGAAAAAATAGGGTCGACTCTTTCACTGGATTGATTAAGCCATCTGCAGATGTTGTAAAATGTTGTTCATTTATTGAAAAAAAAAATCAAACAAATAATGTCCCTAAATGATAATTGTATGCCCCGAGAAAAAAATTTTATGGACGTTTTCATTACAAACATTTCAGGATCCCTCTTCAATGATGATAAATTATTTTCTGCATTGGATGAGCATATATTTGATACATCCATATTCGAAATGAATCACAAAGTGAAGATGTTGAAAACAATTGTGAAAATCTATGGTAAAATTCTTTTTTCACACCAATAGTTTGTGTATTTAAGGATTGTTGTATTTTTCAATAAATGTTTATTTCTTGTTTTACTATGTTGTTGTTGACCTCTGACGGAGTGGAGCTCATTTAAAAAAAAACAGTTATATTAATAGATTTTCCCATCTTAATTTCAATATTTTCTGAGAAAGTACCAAATATCACCAAACTATAATATGAATACATATATAGCTTTATATCTCTCAATATCAATAATAGAGAAAATTTCGTCATAGGAGTCATAAAATTCGACTTTTTTTAGAATTTCTCAAAAAAGGTCGATTCGAGATTTACGGAGTGAATCTGGTTATAAAATTATTCTGAGGCCACCCCTGGCACTACTGTCTCTTTACTGCGCATGCTCAAATGTGTACGATGGGCTACGGCAGGGCACGCTTTCATAGCATGATATTGTCCTTCTAGTTCTTTGAGTTCTGTGGCTTTTACCTATCTTCTTTGATCCAAGCTTCATTATATTGCAACCTACTTATGTTTAGAAACTGCAGATTCAGGTAATCGGGTAATCATCCGATTCCAATTGACAGTGCTCTATTTTTTCTTGAAAACATGGCATATCTTTGATAGGTACAGCTTTATATTTTTCTCTGGTCATGTGCTTCTGGGCTGACCAAACACATTTCAAATCTGTTTGGGATATAATCTCAAAATCTTCAAGATTTTCCCTAAATGTGGGGGAATCCACATATGTTCTTTCCAGGCTCTTGCTGGTCAATTAGTTCAATGTTGTGAGCTAGTGAAACGCCAGAATTTCTGTTTTTCCTTTTATTAACTTAGGAACAAAATTATGACAATATCTGACATTGAGAATATAAATTATCTGACAATTCTATCAACAACCAAAAACAGTACAATATTTCAAGTCAGAGAGAGATTGATGAAATCAATAAAACATTATCTATACAGGGTATAATATTTCCAAACAATACATGCTTGCTGCATCTTGCACAACATGTGTGTGAAGTGGAGGGTCCCATTGCATGATGATCTAGTTATTGAAGATCATGATATTGAAGGAAATGATCCACCAATTCAGCAACCACTGAACATCTTCAATGAAGGAATTCATATTAGGAACATACTAATCACCCGATATTTCCAAAACTCGGCCCATTTCATTAATTTCTTTCAACACACCCATTGTTTCACTATGCATGTTTTTCAAATTTGAATTGCCATGCATTAGTGAACTTATTGGTTTTCTCATCAGATGCTTTCTTTTTCTACATATCTTCTCTACAGGTACTTGCTTACTAGTAGGAGTATCCAATATTTCTGATGATACACTTGCTGTGACATTATTGGTTTCTGATAATAATGGTGTCAGTGGGGGCGGCGATAATGTTACATTGCTATTTGTTGAAGGGACAACTTGAAGTTGGTAATTGTGGTTCAGTCTCTATATTATGATCTGAGGTATCAGGAATCTAAAAGAAAATTATAAATCAAATAAAATATAGCATTATTTTACATGTTTTTTTGATTTTTTCAACAAAGGTGTGACGCTTGCACGATGTACGTAAGACGCATGTGTGACGTTCTTTCTTGTTTTTAATGTGTTTTAGTAAATGCATGACGCTTTGTAATACTTTCCATCATTTTCAAAAGTTTTATATATTTTTAATAAATTTTTGACGAAAGTGCTACGTTCGCGCGACGTATGTATGACGCATACGCCAAGTATTCACGAAGTCAACCGGAAGAGAGTTCAATGATTCATGAAGAACATAAAATGGTCCTCCATTGAATAGTCTTCTCGTCATCGCAATTAACCCATTATCAAGTTTATAGATTTTCACATGGACATCAACACGGTGGTTTGAATTCTACTTGTGCGAGCTGTAGGTGCATTAAGTTCATGTCACTGAACCACAGAAATCAAAGAAATTATTAAAAACATTACAGCCTCGTGACGATACCGGTCATACGTTAACTGTCAAATGTCCAACGCCAGATGTTAGACGTCAGATGTCGGACGCCAGATGTCAGACGCCTGATGTCAGACGGCAGATACCTAACTTCTGCAGCCACACACTAGTACGTCCCGGTCATATATCAAACGGTATTCATCAATTTGGAGTATTCACACGTGGTGGTTCAGATTCCACTTGGATAAGCTGTAGGTGCATTATGGGATATTTCCAGATATTTTCGAAGGGCTGGCAACAAAATTGAAAAATGATCCCGTTCCCTTGCAGCCTATTTACTGTTCTGATATTATCCTTGAATAATTTTGAGGCTGTTTGGTTTTCTCCAGCTGTCCATCTCTTTTACCTCTTCACTGGTCCAAAGGGTGATGCTGAAAATAAAAAATTATCAATAGTTACCCTGTAAAATATTGATGATTGACCTGTGTAAGAATCTGTAAAAACTATATACAAATGTTGTTATTTTCCATCAATCTTCCGGGATTTTCAAGATCAAATGACTGACCGACCAAAATAAGCATTACCTATTAGTTCTTTATGAAAAGACAAGTTTGTTTGATTTGAATTGGTCATCAGTCTTGATAAAGTTCAGGTCATGAAATCTCAGTCAAAATTCCGATTTAATTCAACCATCTGAATTGAAAACATCTAATCCAAGGAAGGCAATTTCAATGTGAGAATCAGGCAAAAACGTTTGGACACGACGATTTGTATTTTTGAAGGCGCATTTCTCCAAAACACAAAAATATATAAGGTGTCATGTGACAGTGGCCAATATCAACTTGCTTATTTCAAACTCCCTGTATATTGTTACATCTGTAGATTTTTTTCTGAAGAGCTGTTGTTGTTGATCTATCATACTAGGAGTCTAGCGAGAATGTTTGCTGAGATTTAGGGTGTGAAAAATCGAGACTTTTCAAGATTAGAAATTTTTCGTGTCCCTATCTTAACTTTCCATTCACCATCTACTGACATTCAATAGAAAAAATACAGAGTGGTGCAAAATTCTAAATTCTGAACCACCCTTCTTTTGTTTCAATTGAATATCTATCGATAGTAAATGAAAGGTTAAGATAGGGACATGTGAACCGTTTTGAGCGATAATTAGTATTTTCGACCAAAAATAATCCTAAACTTGAAAAATCTCGATATTTCACACTCCAAGTACGATGGATCGACGAAATTGGCTCTTTAGGATGAATCTGAAAATGTAACAATATGCAGTGGGTTGCATCCAAAATTGGTATTGGCCACTGTCATATGACACAACCTATAAAATTTTGTTTGAGAAAAATTTGCATTTAGAAATGAAAATCGACGTGTCCAAGCGTTTTTCCCAACACGCCCTCATTTATTCGTTATCGAATTTATTCCAATTGGCTGTTCGAGTAACCTGGATAGGTAATTTCAATAATAAGTACTAGGAACATTTGAAATATCAAATAAGTTATTATGGACAAAAACGGGAGGCGATAGAAATATCCGAATCATGTAAGTATGCGAAATATTTAGATAATAGTTGTTTTCTTGTTGTATTATTGGGAACTAAGGGAACTCTTTTCAAAAAATTAAGTTGAACTCGTTTTAAAATTTCGAAATACCTGAGAATCCAGACAGTGATGGAGTTAAATAACATGCTAAGAGCCAGCAAGTCAAACATTTCAATTCTAGTATACCAAGTATCAATTTTTGCTTTTGACATTATAGGCAAAATAGACCCCACCGCTTGTTTTGCTTTATTAGAAGTGACTATGGTCATTTCGTGGAAAAGACCAGAAGAGGTAAATGTTACTCCTAGATATACATATTTATTGGTTACAGAGTTAGTTTGGTTATTGAAACAGAAATTGAATTTAAGTTTCTGTAAGCCATCTTTGGAAAACTTTATTATTTTTGTCTTCTGAAAATCAACCACTATCTCATTGAGGAAAAAATATTTTTCCAGAATTTTTGATTTTCTCGTTACATCGATTCCGGAATCAGCCAGAATGACAAGGTCATCGGCATATGATAATGCTAAGACATCGTTCTTATCATCAATGTTCACCCCATGAGCTCCATTGTCGTAAAAAAGCGATGAATAACGCAAATAATAACGGACATAACGGTTAACCCTGTAATACACCAGTAGTTACATTATAGGGTTCACCCTAAGGGATACCATCAGATCCCTTGAACAGTAGCCTGAGAATAAACTAGCGTTATTACACGGAGGAATTTAGCAAAGATACCCAACTTGAACAATTTCAACCATAGCAAACAATGTTTCACATAGTCGAAGGCTCTTTTAAAATCTACAAATATGGCAAATATTTTGCGGTGTTTCAACCTGATGTGGGAGTTAATAATCGAGCTGAGAGTGAAAACATTGTCAACACAACTACGTCCGGCACGAAATCCTGCCTGACACTGGTAAGATAGAAAGAGGAAATAGTCTATCCAATTAGAATATCAAACATAGTTTGAAATGAATGTCTGGCAGACTACGAGCAGAAAACAACTATTTTCCTGATAAATACCACGCAGAACATTGAATTATGTCTGCTCGTAGTCCATGCAACGATTCACACTGTGAATGCAGATAGCAAATGTTTCTTTCTTCTTTAGACGTGACAAATTCACATGGAGACAGGCACACTTAACAACCTACATACCGGTTTCGGGCTTATTGGCCCTCATCAGTGCAGGGTAGTTATCCGAGTAGAGACCGTAAGATCTACACTCGAAGCGTTGGTAAGATTTTTCAATTGTCAACCCATAAGGTTAATCTATTAAGGCCCATTTTTATAAACTCCGTTTAAGCTCAAACTGGTTTTGTTGCTATGGAATAGCCAATCAAATCACTGGTTGCCTAGCAACTAAACCAAGTTCAGCTTAAACGGAGTTTATTCTCGTTTATAGAAACGGCCCTAAGTATGAGGTTAGTAAATAGCTTACCACAACAATCAAACAACGCCAAACCTCTATAGTTTACTGGACTATCTTGCGGGCCCCCTTTGTGAAACATAAAGAGTGTAATATTGCACCATGTTTTTGGAATTGTGGCAGACTCAAAGATATCATTAAACAAAGCTGTCAGATAAAGAATCCAATTATTAGGGAGGTATTCAAAGAATTCATAAGGGATTCCATCAGAACCTGGCGACTTATAGTTTTTACACTTACTGAGGACACCGTAAAGTTAATCAGTTGTGAAAGGGGAATCCAGAAAGGAATCCACCATATTAAATACAGGAATCACCTGATTGGGTTCGAATTTGGTACAAGAATTTACTTAACCAGTAGCCCTTTGAATGAAACCAGTATCAGGACCAGAATAGTATCTATCCTTCGTTCATGTCAAGTTCTTTTATGAATAACGAAATAAAATAAATCGAAAATCTTAGCAAGATTTGAAATCCACAGAAAAAATATTACAGGAACTCGTTGATGAACTTATACTTCAGTATATTTCATAAAATTTTACTACGAACTGATTGAATAGAATGAAAATATTCATGTCTTGGTTTCGTACATATTTAACCTAACCTAACACATTTTTTATGATCATTCGACAAATGATTTTTCGAGAGAAAAAGTTTGAAATGAAAATTCATCAGAAATGGTGCCAGAAATTTTTTCAATGAGTTCCTGTGAGATTTTGTCATAGATTTCATATCTTAAGGATGAGTTATTCTTTCGAGAGCTTGACATAGAAGAAAAATAATAGTCCGGTATTGATATTGTTTTCGTCCGAATGGCTACTCGTTGAAAACTTTCAATGCAATTCGTTCACCAAATTTAAGCCCAATGGGCTGATCCCTGTATATAATATGGCGAATTGGATTAATTGTCTAAATTCTCCAATCACCCTGTTAGTCAGTAACCAAGCGGTTTCATCTCTGGACACCCTATGTAGTGTCTTGTACCAAATTCAAGCAACTCAGATTTGTATTTCCATGCAAATTATATTTTCTAAAATCATAGGAAAGCGCTTTCGACTGTTACGTCATCTGAATCTGAAAGCTTCATAATAAACTGGTCTAGAAGCAACTATCTGACTATAAATGATGATAAAACCAAAACTTTAGATTTCTCAGCTAGAAATAATAGAGAAAAAAATGAACCAATTAAGCTTCTCGGAGTGTATTTGGACTCGTATTTGAACTTCTTAGCTCATATTCAAAAATTATCGAAGCGCCTATCCACGTGTATATATATATAATAAGACAACTTAGCTACATAATAACAACATATTGTTTAAGAGTAGCTTATTTTGGCATTTTTCACAGCATAATGACATATGGGCTGATAGTATGGGGCTCATCATGTCATGTAGACATTATATTCAAATTACGAAAAAAAAGGTCGTCAGGATTATGACACAGGCTAAATATGATGACCATTGTAAACCCCTCTTCAAAAATCTTCATATTTTGACTCTGCCATCGTGCTTCATATATGAATGTTTGTGCTATGTAAAAAAATTAGAATATGATAACGAAGTTACTGAGCAGCAGGACATACACCAAATGTCGCCGTATGCACCACCTCGAAAACTAACATTCGACATATACTGTATGTATCATATAATAAGGGAATATTCATTATCTAGAAGAAAAAAAAGCTATTTGGAAAAGTCCTCCATATTTCTTGTTTTTTGTTGGAGTCAAAAATCGAGAATTCAAAAAAGTTGCAGATTGAAATATGTCCGAAAGGTGTCAAAGTGGAATCGTTTCGGGTGTACTTCCAAAATGATGATTTTTTATGAGGACTGTCCTCATAAACACCAAATGTCGCCCTAAGCACCAGTATTTGTCTTTTTTCGTCCTCGAAACTAACATTCGACATATACTTAAATTCTTCATCCATGCCTATATCTAACTTGTATGTACATATGGTAAGGGAATATCCATTATCTAGAAGAAGAAAAGCTATTTGGAAAAGTTTTCTATCTTTCTTGTTTTTTGTTCAAGTCAAGAATCGAGAATTCAAAAAAGTTGCAGTTTGCAATATGTCCGAAAGGTGTCAAAGTGGAATCGTTTCGGGTGTACTTCCAAAATGATGATTTTTCATGGGGACTGTCCCTATAAACACCAAATGTCGCCGTAAGCACCTGTATTTCTCTTTTTTCTTTATCGAAACTAACATTTGACATATGAAGTATGTATGTACATATGGTAAGGAAATATTTATTATCAAGAAGAAGATAAGCTATCTGGAAAATTCCTCCTTCTTTCTTATTTTTTGTTCAAGTCAAAAATCGAGAATTCATAAAAGTTGCAGATCAAAATATGCTCGAAAGGTGACCAAGTGGAATCGTTTCGGGTGTACTTTCACAATGATGATTTTTCATGAGGACTGTCCTCATAAACACCAAATGCCGCCGTAACCACCAGTATTTTCTGTTTTTTTTTTGTCCTCGAAACTAACATTCGACATATGTAAATATAGTAGGAGAATATCCAGAAAAGAAAAGCTATTTGAAAAAGTTCTCCATCTTGTTAAACATCATTGTCAGTTTCCAAAGGAATATTCTTACTTCCACTTCAAATCATTCATTCCTCATTTCGCTCCATCTTGTCTGATCTAGTTATTTAGGTGGCACAACGAAAACTGATTGCGTTTATTTTATTTTTAGATAGATATATATAGATACGCAATCAAATGTACATTAATATAAAAATATTGTTCTTTCGATAAGGCATAGAAGCTGCCAAAGGCATAGGGAAGGCGACTAGCCTATACTCAGATAGTGATAATATTATGTATAATATTATATATAATAGTAAACATTAGTTCTCAACATCACTAATCAAATATTGGAATCGAAATCTCAACCAAGTCATAGTAAACATGAATGTGCAATAAATTTTTGAGTTCCATTTTAAATTTTCTGTCTGTTAACATTTTCAGTGTTAGAGGGAGGTGATTGTAGACCTTGATTCCCATGTACAGGGGTCCCCTGAGAGTTCTTTTATATTTGTAATTTGGTAGAATTATTGACTGATTCCGGGTAGAGTATGAGTGTCTATCGGCTGTATGTAAGAGGAGGCCGCGTTTTTTGTGGATAAGAAGTGACACTTTATAGATATATATGTATATTAGTAAGTGTGAATATTTTGTGATTTGCGAAGTGATCCCTACATGATTCTCTATAACACAAGCCAAAAATAGTTCTAATTGCTCTTTTTTGTATTATAAATGAGGAGGGTGACTCAACGGCTGTACCCCAAAATTCGATACCATATTGTAGCAGACTGTGGAAGTACGCATAGTAGACTGTTTTGGCAACCTTTATATTGGTGTTAGCTCTGATAGTTCTTATGGCGAATATAGCAATACTTAGTTTCACATTCAATTATTTTATATGCTCAGACCAGTTGAGGTTATTATCTATGATGAGACCTAGAAATTTCGATGAATGGGAAGTATTTATTGTGCTTCTTCGTCAACCGCCAGGTTCTGAAGGTCTTTATTTTTATATGGGTAAATAAAATACCTTGGGTTTTCGTAACGTTCAAGGAAAGCTTGTTGGCAGTAAACCATTTCATAATACCATTCAATGTCTCTTGGGTTAAAACTAACAGCTGCTGTATTTCCGAGTGATGAACGATGATGCTCGTATCATCAGCAAATAGTAAAAATGATAAACAAGGAAAATTACAGACAATGTCGTTGACATAGATGAGAAATAGAGTGGGCCCATGTATGGAGCCCTGAGGAACAACTCTCTTAACCTCTGCTGTTTCAGAGTAGAAGTTGGTGAGATTGTTATTTTTATTTGCTTCCACTTTCACACGCATTTGTCTGTTATGGAGACATGTTACAAACCAATTTTTTGGCGATACCACGGACACCATAATACTCGAGCTTATCTAAAAGAATTTCGTGGTCGACACAATCGAAAGCCTTAGACAGGTCACAGAATATACACAATGGATTTTTGTTTTCTTCAAGCATTTCATTGACATGTTCTAAAAAAGCGAAAGTAGCATCTGCTGTATTCATATTTGGTCGGAAGCCAAATTGGAAATCGGTCAGAATATTATGTTCCTGGAGATAAGACAGAAGTTGTTGATTGACGTGCCACTCTAAAAGTTTTGAAAAGCATGGTAGAAGTGAAATGCCCATGTAGTTGTTCGGGTCTAATCTACTTCCTTTTTTTGAATAGGAATAACAATTGAGGTTTTGAATGAATCCGGAAATGAACCCGTAGAAAATGACAGGTTAAATAAGAATGCCAAAGGCTTAGTCAATTGATCGATGTTATTTTTGATTAGTGTCATTGGAATTTCATCAATACCAGTAGATTTTTTCGGTTTCTGTGATAGAATAGAGTATCACATTATATCTGTTACTGGTGCAAAGAAAAATGAGTTTACGAAATTGCGAATGATAGTTTTCAAGAGTTCCATACTCGGAACCGCATTATCAGGACCATGATTTAGAGTAGCTGATATATTTGAGAAAATACATTCAAATTCTTCTGAGATTTCTTGAGGATCATCAATCAATGAGTAGTTTTTATTGATGCACAAACTTTCTATTTTTTTTTGCTTTTTCTTTGTAAAATGATCGACCAAATCCCAGGTAGATTTACTCTTATTATATGAGTTTGTAATGGTACTGTTGTAGTAAACAAGTTTAGCAGAACTGATGACATTTTTCAATATCTTCCGATATTTCTCTATATATGCCAGTAACTGAGGATTGAGGGTACGTTTTTTTAATTCCAGAAGAAAAGCTTTACGATTAATGTTCCTTAAATCTTTCGATAGTTAGTGAAATAATTGTGAAAAAAGTTGAAATTGTGTATTTTCTGATGTAATGCAAAAATCTTCGCTCTCACCTTTCACTCCCCCCTCATTCATTCATTCACTCATACATTTCACTCATCCTGGCATCGAAAACTAAGTTCATTTGCCACAGATTTTTTATATGTATATTAAATGTATTTAAGGACAGAACATGCTACACCCAGTCACCTCGCCTTTTTTGTTATTTCTGACGGGCCTGGGAATCGAACTCACGACTGTGATGGACACCACGGCGACGTTGCGCAACTGTTGCACAACAATGTTTGCTTGAACAATTCCCACCTTTAAATACACAAACAGCTATTTTGTTAAAATCTAAGCATTCTACTTGGATTTTTATCAATTAACGGCCATGTCAATTGAAAACTATATGTTGGATAAAATTATAAGACATCGTTTTCGTATCTAGGATTTTTTTTGGGATGAGCGGTGGGGAAGTGAATTGTCAAAAAAGAAGTATATTATGTAACATAATATATTATTAACAATATCACATGTTATAGCACACAGGTACCGTTGAGTATAAGAACAAAAGAAGAAAAACAAAAAGTTAATGAGAAATAAATAAAAATTCTTGTGAAAAATTGAACTGAAAAGTAAGACACTCGAGAAAGTACAAATAAACTCTGAGGAAGAAGTCGATCATTGTCCATTTAGGTATTTATTTTTTGCTTTCGTAGTTCATATTATTTTGTGTATCTCTCTCCTGTTTCTGTTCGTTTACTGATAAGTTTTTATTATTCTTGCTGTACCAATGTTGCTTGATAGGTAATGCAAGGATTTTACAACGAATGTATCTAATAAAATTTTAATCACGTCATGATTTGGTATAAAAATTATAGTTTCAGTTTCAGTAGTTGTAGGTTTCTATTTTTGTTTGACCTTTGTTAGTTTGTTGGCTGCTTCGGAAATCCAGGACGTTGCTTGACTTTCTTCAGCATCTTGTTATTTCCAAGTTTTTTTCCTCAACGTGCCCGAAAAAATGTTCCTCGTGAATAAAATGGGTTATAATCTCCGAATGAATTCGATTACTCCTTCTGGACCTTTCTCGAAGTGACCGAAGTGTCGACTTTACGCTTACGTGTCGGCCTTTTTGGTTCCTTCGGTTCCACGGTTGGTTTCTTTTTGTATACTATACTTTTGTAAGCCCCTTTGAAGACTTAGAACTTGGGGCTGATGACTTCTTATTGGTCGAAGAAGAAGTTGTTGCACAGTGATTCGAGATTTCTTTATTCTTCAATATGCCCGAAATAATCTTCTGAGTGAACATAATGGGAAGTCTAACATCAGTGGATGAATTCGATGACCTCTTATGAACCTTTTTGCCATTGCCTACAACTTTGGACGATGTTTGGTCTACCAAAGTGCCAACTTCACGTGACAGCTTCTTTATTTCAACGATTTCGTCTCTTTTCAATCTTTCTTTACTCCTTTTAAGTCCCTTCGGGGATTCAGAACTTGAAGGTAATGAAATTACCTTGATTGTGAAAGAAGTTGTCGTACAGTGATCCAAGATTGTAGAAGATTGACCATCAGTACCAGAAACTAAGAGAGATAGGTTTAACGACGTCGGTTCGACTTCACATGGCGGCGTGTTTTTTTCTGAGGTTTTTTTCATTTCGAATCCTTCAGGACTTCTTGTATCGGTCTAGGTTGTTTCTTTGGACCACTTCGTATTCGGATAGTTCTCGGGACAAGTCAAATCGTATGATAAACCATGAAAAATATCTTGAAGCATTTGCCCAAATAAAATCTCATCTTGCATGGTGAACACTTTCGACAAAATAGCCTTCGTAGGTTGTTGTGATGTTGTCTTTTGTTCACATGTTGTCTGCTGTACACATGTTGTTTGTTGTTCACATGTAGTTTGTTGTTCACATGTTGTCTGTTTTTCACATGTTGTCTGTTCGCACCTTCGGGGAAACATTGAACGCAAGTACCAGTTTGTAAAATGTTGAGAAAAGACTCTTAAAGTTTTTAGAATACGTTAGACCTCAAACAAAGACAATACAATATAACTGCTTAGTACTTGAATGTAAGGAAATTTTGCGATCTGTGTATTCAGTTACTATGCCTAGTTTGATATGAGCATTAATTTACATTTTGTACCTGTTAGAGGGGTAAAAGAGGTATTATCCCCTCAATTGTATCATTGTGGCCCTAGAGCTTCGTGTTTTTTTCCAATTAAGCCAATTAAATGTCATCAAATAGGTAGGTACCTAATTGAAATAAAAGAAAGGGTTATTGGGTAACTTTAATCAAAAATAAACTAAAACAGGGTGTTATAAAAACTTCCGTAATATTTAGGTACTATATTAGTATTCAACAACTTTAATAAGTCGTCTTTCTTTCTTCCCGTGATTACAATTTTGGACTTAAAGGCTTGCTTAACAGTACCATCATTAGTCTTTTTAAAACGGCTAGTTTTAATTGGAGCATCTATCCATTCATCATCGTATCCAAGTTTATAACGGAAAGTATTCATTTCTTTCTTAAATTCTACCATCTTAATTTCGGTTAACTTTATTTGAACACCATTTACATTCTTTTTTATGTTAAAACCCATTTCCGATGCCAAGGATTTCAAATTATAATAATCGCTAAATGTTAATTCATTCACTTGAAAGGGCTCTCCCCTCTTTTTTGCTGTACGGATCAGAGAAATGTATTGATCTGGGGCGTATATGGGTCCAGATTCTTTGGATCTTTTGATATTTTTCTCTATCAGGGAATGAGCAGTATCACCTTCATTTTGAGTGTGTCCCTTGATGAGAAATTTGTGGGTTATACTGTTGATATCCAAATGAGTAACTACATACAAGTACATAGACAGTATGAATCTGAAAAAAAATGACGATCAAACTTGATAAAAAAATTATCCTAATAGAAACACTAACCGGTTTTTCTGTTGCCCGCAACAGTTATCAGAGTAGAAAATGATGTTCAGTTGGGATGACTCTGTTCTATTTCATTTAGATATTTGAATACACAAGATCCAATCTCAATTGCTCCTCTATGTGCCAAACCTTCATGCCAAAAATAACACCTGGTGATTTTCGTATTGGTATCTGTGATCTGAAAATGAGCAATTGATTATTACAAATGATTGACCATTTCACAGGCCCTACTTACTGTAAAGTTATAACAATTGAGTTTAGAATGATAAAAGAATGCTGAAGAATCTCCTATTGGGACAAGCATCACTGCCTGTCGATCGTAGATTGCAACAATTTGGTTTGTACCAGGTTCTTAACTTTTTTTGATATCTTCTGCTTTTTCTTGTCAATTCAATTCCTTTCGTTTCATTGCTCTTTATAACTTCCTTCCAAACATAACTTCTCATCTCCAACTGAGTTCTTATAAGCTTCACATTGATCGGAACATGGAATCCAATATTGAACTGGGTGTTGAAAATCCGAGAATACGCATTATAGTTCGCTGATGGTTTATTAGCGAACTTGCGCAAAGATTCATGATTTCGGTGCAGCTCCGCTATAGTTAGTCCACCGTCTATGAACTCTCTGCTAGTACTAGCTCGCACATAGTCGCTTTCTACTCTAGGTATAGAAAGTATGTGTGCCCGTACCGATTTTCTAATTTCTTCGTCTAGTTTCGAATGTTGTGCGTGGGTACCCCGCTTGTCATCTGGGGTTGTCCCGATACCATTAAACTTAGATGTCACAACTGTGCGAATAAAACGCTCTTTTATTGCTAGGGTACTTATTAGAAAAGGCTTGCACACTTGGATTTTTTACCCTTCTTGCAACAAGAAAAATGAACAGTTTGGTTTTCGGGGGTATTCGGAGTTCGTTTTGATCCTTCTATATTGAACCTGTGATACTTCACAGCATGTACTCAAATAATCTCGTTGCCTTTGAAGTGATCCTAATGCCCAATATGCTCGAAATAAAGTTGTTCTCACTTCTTCTGGCAACTTATTGGCACAATTGAGTCTACACTTACATGGTGGGCCCATTTTCCGCTCCTCTACTATTTTTCCACGTGATGATAGGTACTGTTTACCAGAGTTCCTCATTTTCTTTTGTTTTTTTTTTCGTTCTTCGTAGTTTCTTTGTCTTTTTCTTCCTCTTTTTTTTGGTAAGTCGTCGGCATTTTCATCAGAGAGAATGCCAACTGTACCATTTACACTGTCTGAGTTACTATGAGTAGACGACGGTGAACTGATGCCCAAAGAAGGTAAATATTTATCACTGTCATCTCCAGGGAATGGTTCTTCATCTGACGAGCTTTCAATTCTATAATTTTCTTATAGCGCTACTCGCTTAAGTTTTAATTTTAAACTAGGTTTTTGTTCTAGGTGGGAAACTATAATTGAATGACAAAAAATGAGAAGTGGAATTGATCAAAAATATCTCGATAGATTATTATTATATTATTAAAAATTACCTCCTTTGGTAGTATCAGTTGGGATTTTATTACAATTATTTCATTTATTATAACAGAATCGACTTTATTTACCATTTTGATGACCATTTTGCTAATCTGTTATGATCTAGAAGGTCTAGATGGTCTCAATGCTTTTATGTTAATAAAAACGTATTATTACCTCCATTCAAAGTAATTGCCGGCTGCTCAACAACTTTTGGGGGCAAGATACACAGTACTGAAAGAAAAAGTTTGGCCTCTGCTACATCTGAAATTTGACATGTAGAAAGCATTTCCAAAAATAAGTGCAGATAGTTATACATACTTTCATTGGAACCGTATGGTGCCATACGGTTGTTTAGATTTTCGATTGTCATTAAAGGGATCAAATTTTGCTGTTGCTTATAATCTATGTCGGCACTCTGGGCAGGTGCGCTCTGCTGTGAAGTATATGGTGGAGAAGCAATATCGTATTGATGATCTTCGTTTCGCATTTGAACAATCTCTTCATCTAAAATAAGGCACGTTCACCCTCTTGACATTTTTCCGAAACAATATTCTCTTCAACGTAATTCGTTTCCAATGTTTTGCAAATTGCATCTTATTCAGGAAGAACCGGACGACTGCTTGAAAAAACTTCCTCATTGTTTTTCTGTAGGGCTTATACTGCTGATTGAGCCAATCTTTTACCACGCGACTCCATCTCTAATAAGACAAATCGACTTGGGAATTCAGTCTTACAAAGGAACAATATCCTGAAATACATTTAATACTCCAGGAAAGCTATAATCATGTTTGAAACAACAAAGACACATTATACAATAATACCATCATGATTCACAGAATAAATATTGAATTGGAAGAAACAATGACATAAAATACATTTGCGTCTTTGTTGACTCGAAAAACTAGCAACTCACTCAAGCAGTTTCAAGCACATGCACTCTCCTTCAAGTATCGCGCACAACTAACGGTTCGGACGTTGTAGTTCCAAGAGCTAATAACTTTCGCGCCATTTCCACAAAGACATAGGCGACATCTAGTGATAGTTTTTACAAACACAATGATGTCTTTGTAGTCCCAGTTAGATTGAAGATTTTGCAATAGTTTGACATTGAAATTATTTTTATTTTCACATTTTCAAGTTCCATATCTCAAGCATGATGCAATAATTGCGATGTCGATTGCCACGCCACAATAACAACGTTGCCTACATTTTCTTATATCCTGTATCAACCTAATATATAAACAAGTTGATAGGTATTTGTGAAATGTCAAATTCGGGCTTGAAACTGATCTCAATATCTGCAGGCGTCTGTAAAAACAAAAAAGTATTCAAGACTGTAATGTTCCGTCCTTATAAAAATGGATAATTGTTTATTTATTTTTTGGATAATTGTTTATTTATTGTCCAAAACGCAATAGAAAGGTACCTAATAGGCTTTACTATGATTAGAACCGTTTGTGTAAGTAGTAGATTAAGAGGGGGAGTGTGTAATGTTCCGTCCTTATAAAAATGGATAATTGTTTATTTATTTAGGGTCCATCGTTCTTGCGTGCTTTTTTGCTCGCTCGCGCGATATGAAGGTGAACGATCTGAATCAGTTGTTATTTTGGTTTTACGGTGAATATACCATGTGTGCAATCAACCTCGTAGTTTTATTGTCAATGATACATCACAAAATCTGGCGACGAGGATAGAAGTGAATTGATTTGACTATATCTATGAATCTGTTTAGATCAAGCAGATTGTTTTGGAAAACGGTGGGTTACACCACACCAACGGGACAGGTTTCAAAAAGCAGCAGTGTTTAGTGAACCAGAAATGGCGGCTACCATAGGAATTCAGTTGGAATTCAACCCAGCAATTAATGATTGGTCAGTGCATTGGAAACGTTTGCAGCAATTTTTTATCGCAAATTCGATCGATGACGATAAAATAAAACGTGCAATATTGCTGAATAGTTTACATCAGGATTCTTACAGTTTGCTTCAAACTGTATGTGTCCCAGAAGATCCAGAATCAAGAGATTTGGAAATTTTGACTCATCATTTGGATAGTTACTACAGAAAGCAAAACGTAGTATTCGTAGAAAGGTGCAATTTTTATACTGCCACGAAGCAAGATGCGGAAAGTGCACAAGAGTGGAGTGCGCGTTTGAAGAAACTCTCGATGTATTGCGAATTTGGTGCATCGTTTGATACAAAATTGTGCGACAAATTTATCACCGGATATAATCCGGGAAAAGTTCGTAACAGGCTTTTCAGTGAAAAAAGTTCGGTTACTTTTTCGGCTGCATTGAATGTGGCATTGACTGAGGAAGCATCACAGGCAGGGATTCTTCAGTGTGATAAGGAAATTAAGTGTGAGCCCTTCGAAGCCGATATACATAGGATTAGTCGACTAAGGGTTGGCCATAATTTCCAAAATGGGTCGTCTGCAGGAGTTCATGCAAGTTCCGGAACGCAACGGGAAGCTGCAACTGGAAGAGCAGGAAGGAATGGAGGTGAAAGTTGTGGAAATGTGAAATGTTTTCGGTGCGGCAAAGATCACTATGCTAACAAATGTCCGTATCGTGAATATATATGTAATAAATGCCCGTTGAAAGGTCATCTGAGTTCTGTTTGCAGAAAGCAAGTAAAGTTGAAGATACTTTTTCACCTGTTTTATGTCTACGTCAGAATTCAGATGAGCCATTTTTTGTGGATGTAAAATTAAATGATGTTCCTTTGAAAATGGAATTGGATTCAGGCGCTGCGACGTCAATTTTACCTCTGTCAATTTATGAAAAATATTTTTCTGGGTTACACTTATCTGAAACCAACATAACGCTCATAAACTTTTCAGGAGATAAGATTTTTCCAGCAGGTATTGCAAGGTTCAAAGTCACTTTCAACTGCAGAAATAATAATCTGGACTTTTGTGTGGTAGATACAAAGGGACCGGCGCTGCTTGGTAGAAATTTTATAAGAACATTCCATATGTTATTTCAGGAATCGTATCATGTATTGAATTTGCAAAAGGACGTGCCAACAAGAAACTATTTCATTAAAAAGTTTCCGGGGTATTTCTCTGACAAATTAGGGTTTTTCAACAAGTTTCAGTTACAACTAAAATTGAATTCTAGCGCCATTCCGAGGTTTTGTAAATTTCGTCCGCTACCTTTCGCAATGAAGAAAAAAGTAGACGAAGAAATTGATAGGCTTTTGAAAAATGGAATCATTTCCCCGATAGAATTCAGCCCATGGGCAACTCCCGTAGTGCCCATATTGAAAAAAGATAATTCGGTGAGGTTATGTGGTGACTACAAGATTACGGTAAATCCCCATTTGATTATTGATAAGTACCCTCTACCTCGAGTCGAAGATTTGCCAGAGAAATTAAGTGGGGGAGAACAATTTTCCAAAATTGATTTAGCACATGCGTACCAACAGGTACCTTTACACCCTGAATCTCGTATTTTGACTACAATATCAACTCACAGGGGTTTGTTTTTTTATAATTCACTACAATTTGGTTTGGCCAGCGCGCCTGCGCAGTTCCAGAGGATAATGGAGCAATTGTTTATGAAGTTGGAGGTGGTAGGATGCTTTCTAGATGATATCATCATCACAGGAAAGAATTAAGAAGCTCACGTGAATAATTTGAAAAAGGTTTTCCATATCTTACAAGACTCTGGATTGACTATCAGAAAAGAGAAATGTGAGTTTTTTTCAGATATGATTTCATATCTCGGTTTAGTAATTGATAAAAATGGTATTCACAAGGCTCCGGAAAAGTTGAAAGCAATAGAAAAAATTCCGGTACCTGAAACTGTGACGCAACTAAAATCTTTTTTGGGTATGATTACATATTATAACAGATTCATACCTAATATGCCTAATATCGTGAGTCCTTTATATGCATTAATAAAAAAAGATGTTGCATGGCACTGGGATGAAAGTTGTCAAGGTGCGTTTGAAAAAATTAAAATTGTTCTCCTTTCCGACACATTTTTGGTACATTTTGACCCAACTCTAGAACAAACGTTAGCTGTTGACAGTAGCGATTACGGTTTGGGGGCGGTCTTATCTCAAAAATGTAGGGATGGGGTGGAACGACCTATATGTTTCGCTTCTCGTACTTTGACAGATTCCGAAAAGCGATATTCTCAATTGGATAAGGAAGCATTAGCTGTTATATTCGGTGTCAAACGTTTTTATCAATATGTATATGGGCGACATTTTACTTTGCTCAGTGACAATCGTCCATTGGTTAGTATTTTTGGTCCTAAAAAGGGCATTCCGATGATGGCAGCCAATCGTCTTCAAATATACGCTTATTTTCTGAGTGGGTTTAATTTCACTATCAAATACGTTAATACGTAAGATAATATTGCAGATTTCCTTTCAAGGTTGCCAGTTGGCGTTGAAAAAGGAGAAAATAAAGAAGAATCTTTTGATCTTGAAGACGATATCAAAGATTTTGAGAATTCTCACATAAATTTAAATTATATATCTAGTGCAGAAGATTTACCGATTGACATCAATAGAATCAGGGAAGAAACTATTCCAGATCCAATTTTATCACGTATTATGGGGTATGTTGAAAACGGTTGGCCTTTCAATTGTTTAGAGGATATGAAACCTCTTTTCAAAAAGCGCTACGAAATTAGTGTGGAGGAAGGCGTACTTATTTGGGGTCACCGCGTTCTAATTCCTTCTTCATTGCGAGAGATGATTTTAGCTGAATTGCATAGTGCACATTTTGGAATTGTCAAAATGAAGTCCCTTGCAAGATCCTATGTATGGTGGCCGTCACTCAATAAAGATATAGAAACACTCATTAAAAAATGTGAAGAATGTCAGAAAACACGTAGTACTCCCGAAAAAACCGCGTTGCAGTCGTGGCCGATCCCTAAGGAGGTCTGGCAGAGAATTCACGTTGACTTCTTAGGTCCATTAAAAAATTTATATTTTTTAGTTATAACTGATGCTTTTTCAAAATGGCTCGAAGTGTTTCCGATGAGAAATATAACTACGAACTCCACAATTGAAAAATTGCGCGAACTTTTTGGCCGTTTTGGCTTGCCGTCTATGTTAGTTTCAGATAACGGCCCACAGCTGACTGCTGAAGAGTTCAAGTCATTCATGAAAGTCAATGGAATTAATCATATCACGATTCCACCTTATAACCCCGCATCAAATGGGGCGGCGGAAAATTCAGTGAAGACTGTTAAGAATTTTTTATTGAAGGATATGTCAAAAAATCAGCAGGCGAACTTAAATCTATCTTTGATTAAATTTTTATTGCAGTATAGAAATACTCTTCACTGTGCTTCAGGTGAAACCCCTGCTAAATTGTTTCTAGGGCGAGCTTTGCGAACTCGACTTGATTTGATAAGACCGCATCATTCTAATATGCTACATGCTAAGAGTCACGAGGAAGTGAAAAGTAGTTTGATGAAATCGCAAAACTTAAACAAGAACAATTACCGGGGTCATAGGAAATGTAATTTTAGTATAGGGCAAATTGTTTATGTTAAGGATTATCGCGAAAAAAAGCATACTTGATGTAAGGCCGTAATTGAAAAATTTTTAGGCAGGAATGTTTGTATTGTGAATGTCAGTAAAGACGATCTTAAGTGGAAAAGGCACTTTAATCAGATTAGGTATTGTATCGATGATGAGTTTTCTTTAGGTAATGAGTATTATGAAGTGGCTAATGAACCGAAATTTTCTTCCGGAATAAGCTCAAGCACAGAGCATTCTTCAACAGAAAATTTGATCACGGTTTCTGAAGACAACAGGGGCAATCCCCTAGTCGAGCGTCCAAAACGCAATAGAAAGGTACCTAATAGGCTTTACTATGATTAGAACCGTTTGTGTAAGTAGTAGATTAAGAGGGGGAGTGTGTAATGTTCCGTCCTTATAAAAATGGATAATTGTTTATTTATTTAGGGTCCATCGTTTTTGCGTGCTTTTTTGCTCGCTCGCGCGATATGAAGGTGAACGATCTGTTCACTGATTGAAACTTTATAACTACGCCCATGTTTATTTTTATGAATATTATTTTATATGTACGCCTTTGCTCATTGTCTGTGAGCGATTGACTTATGTCAGTTGACAGTTCTTTGTTATAGTTCTGAGTTTTCTATGTTTTTTATGATCTCTGCATTCTGTAAAAAATTGTACAATGAATTTGAAGATTTAGATGTTGGCTGTTAGCCATATTTTTGAATCAATCATTTTTATCCGTTATCATCGGCGAAAATAAAACGAACCAGCAATAATCATCTTGCATTTTTCATTACACTCAACATTTTGGTCCATCGATCAGGATTTTCGTCGACAATCAAGATCAATCTACAGTTGAAACAACTATTGTTATCCGAGCAAGTGTAACATTAGATTGTTTGATCATCAAGAACAAAGAACAAATAGCAAGATCATTCGAATTCAAGAATCCAGTGCTCAGCTGAGATAGAACTCGAGGTACAAGCTGAAATTACTGTAAGTCTCATCCTTCCACATTCCTATTCTACCTTTCAATTCATCTTTTTCTGTCTTTTGGACAGAACTCATGATCATTCGAACATTCAGCTAGGTATTGAAGAACATAGGGCAAAGTTTCCAATTAAACTTGATCATTTTAACACATAAAATAATATAACTTCAAAGAGCAAGAACAATTTTAGAACAAATTGAACAATACAAAGTTTTATCTAACATTGAACATGAGTGAGCAAATCCTACGTAGTCTTATTGCAAGACGCAATGTTATCAAGGGTCAATTGAACATATTCATTGGTTTTATAACTACTTTTGATGATAATAGTTCATACATGGAGCTTCAAGAACGGTTAGAGAAATCAGAGCATATATGGCAATCATTTCAAGAAATCCAAGGAGATATTGATGTGTTAGATCTTACTGAAGATCAGCTTCTTACAGAAGCCTCTGAACGTGAGACATTTGAAAACTCATTCTATCAATCCATTGCTACAGCAAAGACTTTGGTTGCTTCAGCAATGAACTCAGCTAACAATGCAGCTGTGGCTAGCTCTGCTAGTTCAGCAATTTCTACTGCTACCACTCCAGTTGGAGTTAAACTACCAGAAATCAGCCTTCCTAACTTCAGTGGTCAATATAGTCAATGGTCAGGTTTCAAAGATACATTTAATGTTTTGATTGATAACAATAGTTCTCTGAGCAAAGTACAGAAATTTTATTATTTAAAGTCAGCCTTGCATGGTGAAGCAGCAAATGTAGTTCAGTCACTAAGTGTGTCTGAGTTAAATTATGACACAGCTTGGAAACTACTCCAAGAAAGGTTTGAAAACAAAAGAATCATCATATATTCTCATATCAAAGCACTTTTTGAATTGCCTGTTATTTCTAAAGAATCTTATCAAGGCCTAAGAAGTCTACTTGATGAATATTTCAAGCACATAAGAGCACTAGAAAACCTAGATCAACCAACTGACAAATGGGATTCACTTCTTATTTATTTAATCTCTACCAAACTTGATACATGTACAAAAAAGGAGTGGGAAACATCCATAAAAACCACTGAATTTCCGAATATAACCCAGTTTAACACCTTCTTGAAAAATAAATGTCAAGTACTAGAAGCAGTGAATGCTAATTTATCAAATATGCCCAAGGAACAATCAAAATTTCAATCTTGCAAGTTTCAACAGAAACTTTCATATTCACCAAAAGGTGAAAAACAGTCAGTTAACTTAGTAGCATCTACTGGACATTCCAATATTACTTGTTACTTGTGTAAGGGTGCACATTCACTGTTCTCATGTAATAACTTCCTAAAATTAGCTGCAGGTGCTAGGTTATCTGAAGTTAAAAGGCTACGGTTGTGTACAAATTGTCTAAGAATAGGTCATTCTAACAGTAATTGCTTATCCAGTGGATGCAAAATATGCCAAAATAAGCATAATACACTTCTTCACAGTTCATGCAAAACAATGCAATCACCAAATTCACAAATTACTGCTCCACAAGCAATAAATTCACAAGCACCAGTTTCACAAGCACAAGGTCCAAATTCCAATTTAGCAACAAATCAATCAAGCAATATACAGTCCATATCATCTCTTTCAGTAACAAATGAAGAGAACAATCATCCACAATCATCAGACAATCATTATTTGACATCTGCTCATAGTTCAGGTGCAGAACCTTATGTTCTACTGTCTACAGCGATCATTGAAGTTTTGAATCATGAAAACAGACCAGTCAAATGCAGAGCTCTCCTTGATTCTGGGAGTCAATCAAACTTTATGTCAACTAACTTTTTCAATCAACTAGGAGTACCTAGTGATAAGATCAATATTCCAATTCGAGGCATAAATGAAAATGTGACTAATATTAATATCAAAACTTGTGCTACAATTAAGTCAACACAAAACTCATTTCAAACAACTTTAACCTTTTTGATTTTAGACCATATTACTGGAAATATTCCAATTTCCTCAATTAATCCTAGTGAAATAAATATTCCTGAGGATCTACCTCTAGCTGATCCTGATTTTTGCAAATCAAACAAAATTGATATGCTACTAGGCTCACAAATATTTTGGGATTTAATTTGCAATGATAGAATAAAAACAGGCTCTGATCAACCAGTTTTACAAAAAACCAAATTTGGTTGGATTATAGCAGGACCAATATCAACTTTTTCCAAAAATATTCCAAGAATTTGTAATTTCTCACAAAATCTAGACATTCAAAATCAGTTAGAAAAATTTTGGAAAATTGAGGAGTGCGTCAAAACCAATCATTTTTCCAAGGAAGAACAAGAATGTGAAGATCATTTTTTAGCTACAACTGTTCGTGATGATAGTGGTAGATTTGTGGTCAGCTTACCACTCAAACCTAACATTGCCATTCTATGTGATGCAAAGGAAGCTGCCATCGGCAGACTTCATGCAATGGAACGCAAATTTTCAAAAAATTATGATTTTAAAATTCTTTATTCGGATTTTATGAAAGAATATGAATCATTGGGACACATGTCCAAAATAGATCCAGATCAGGACATTCCTAATCAAATAATTCATTATTTACCTCATCATAGAGTATATAAGGACTCAAGCACAACTACGAAACTCAGAGTTGTCTTTGATGGCTCTGCAAAGGGGTCTAATGGATTATCATTGAATGATACTCTTAAAGTAGGTCCTACTTTACAAGGTGATCTTTTCTCAATTTTATGTCGTTTTAGGAAACATCAAATAGTCCTAACTGCTGATATCACTAAAATGTATCGACAAATTAATGTAATACCAGAACAACGCAATCTACAGAGAATCGTATGGCGTCAAAATATCAGTGAACCCATAGCTCACTATCAACTGAACACGGTTACCTACGGTACAGCGTCGGCGTCATATTTAGCAATTCGATCATTACAACAAGTTGCTCATGATAACATGTCTCAATACCCTGATGCTTCTTCCTGCATATTATCAGATTTTTATGTTGATGATCTAATTACCGGTGCTTCAACGATCACACAGGCGAAACAATTGAAAGCTGAAATTTATTCAATTCTTGAAAGTGCAGGATTCATACTGCGAAAGTGGACTTCCAATAATAATGACATTTTTGATAGCTCTGATTCTCCATCATCTTCAGAATATCACATTTCAGATAATAAAACTATTAAAACACTAGGAATTACATGGAATGCTGAAAATGATGAATTTCAATTTTCTGTAAATTTCAATCCTAATACCAGATTAGTAACCAAACGTTTCATACTCTCTACTATAGCACAGATTTTCGATCCTTTAGGTGTACTTGGACCAATAACACTTAGAGCAAAAATCATACTACAAATGTTGTGGTCTTTAAAACTAGAATGGGACGATCCAATACCCACAAACCTGAATACATTGTGGAACCAGTTTTATTCCCAACTAAAGTCACTAAATAAAGTCAAGATCCCAAGACATGTGCTAGGTACCAATCCCATTTCTATAGAGCTACATGGTTTTAGTGATGCTTCTGAAAAGGGGTATGGAGCATGTATCTATCTCAGATCAATAAGTAGCTCAGGAACCATTATGGTACGCCTTGTGTGTGCAAAATCAAGAGTAGCTCCACTTAAAAAAATTACTCTACCTAGACTAGAACTCTCAGGTGCTTTATTATTAGCTCAGTTAGATCAAATGGTCACAGAGTCTCTAAACATTGATTTTAATAACAAGTACTATTGGTGTGACTCAACAATTGTTCTTGGGTGGTTATATTCCGAGTCAGTATCATTTCAAACTTTTGTAGCAAATAGAATTGCAGAAATTCAACGTTTGACTCCATCTGAATGTTGGAAACACGTTAGTTCCAAGGACAATCCTGCGGACATAATTTCACGCGGCACCGACCCTGAAACTTTAATAGATTCAAATCTGTGGTGGTCAGGCCCGCCTTGGCTAGCATCATCAGATCTCACATCTTGGCCATCCAATGTGAATATAGATCTTTCAGATTTACCCGAACGAAAAAAGGTACAAGCAGCCTTTCCCGCTACGATTTTGGATTCCAGTATACTCACAAGATATTCATCTTGGACAAAACTAATTCGAGTAACGGCACAATGCTTGCGATTTATCAAAAATTGCTCTACTCACAAACAAAGCAAACTCAGTGGTCATTTCTCAAATCATGAATTGACTCAGGCTACTAATACTATTATTAAATTAACTCAGTTAGAATCTTTTAAATCAGATTTGAAAAGTTTGAGAAAACATAATCAGGTTTCAAGAAATAGTTGTCTACTAGCTCTAAATCCATTTTTGGATTCAGATGGTCTAATCAGAGTAGGTGGTAGAATTTCAATCGCTAATATCTCACATGACCAAAAACATCCTATAGTTCTACCTTATAAACATCATGTAACTAAACTCATCATTGAGCATGAACACATCAGAAACCTTCATGCAGGCCCTCAAGCAACTTTAGCTGCTATCCGCATGAAGTTTTGGCCTATAAAAGGAAAAAGTGCTGTCAAATCAATATTAAATAAGTGTATTAAATGTTTCAAAACACATCCTACTACACCAAACCCAATGATGGGAAATCTTCCTGAATGTCGCTTAACACCAGCTAGGCCCTTTACTAATGTTGGTATTGACTATGCTGGACCTTTGTTTATTAAAGATGGTAAATTAAGAAACAGAAGGATTATCAAATGTTACATTTGCATTTTTGTATGTCTCGCGGTCAAGGCAGTACATATAGAACTGGTTAGTGACATGACCACTACATCTTTTTTAAATGCTCTGAAGCGATTTGTGGCACGTAAGGGAATTTGTTCTAACATTTTTTCGGATAATGGCTCAAATTTTAAGGGAGCTCACCATGAGTTGAACGACGTGTACGAACTATTATCAACAATTAATAATGATTTAGAATTGAATTCTTACGTTGCACAAAATAATATTAATTGGAACTTTATTCCTCCACGTAGTCCCCATATGGGAGGTATTTGGGAAGCTGCAGTCAAGTCAGCAAAGACTCACATGAAAAGAATACTAAATAATTCTCATTTAACATTTGAAGAAATGAGTACTGTCCTTACACAGATTGAAGCTGTGTTGAATTCCCGACCTTTGACCCCATTGACAGATGATCCTAGTGACCTCATTCCACTCACACCTAGTCATTTCCTTATTGGAGACGTTTTAACATCTGTACCTCAAAGGAATGTAGAAGATGTTCCATGCAACCGGCTCAACCAATATGAACGTCTGCAGCAGCTACTTCAACATTTTTGGAGACGTTGGAGTCGCGAGTACATCTCTACCCTGCAAGTCCGAACGAAGTGGAAACGCAACGCTCAAGACCTGGTACGAGTTGGATCCATGGTTTTGGTACAAGAGTGCTTTGCGTCGTATTTGTGTACTACCCATTGACTAAATCAAGACACTTTTTGTGGTGAAGCTTTGAAAGCTTATCCTTTCAAAGGGGGCGGAATGTTCACTGATTGAAACTTTATAACTACGCCCATGTTTATTTTTATGAATATTATTTTATATGTACGCCTATGCTCATTGTCTGTGAGCGATTGACCTATGTCAGTTGACAGTTCTTTGTTATAGTTCTGAGTTTTTTATGTTTTTTATGATCTCTGCATTCTGTAAAAAATTGTACAATGAATTTGAAGATTTAGATGTTGGCTGTTAGCCATATTTTTGAATCAATCATTTTTATCCGTTATCATCGGCGAAAATAAAACGAACCAGCAATAATCATCTTGCATTTTTCATTACACTCAACACGATCTGAATCAGTTGTTATTTTGGTTTTACGGTGAATATACCATGTGTGCAATCAACCTCGTAGTTTTATTGTCAATGATACATCACAAAGACAATCTGAAAATATACCCAAAATACGTTATATCCTTTCAAACTTGCTATCTTTTCTATATTTCGTGACTCTATTTTTCTGTTCAAGTCCGCTATTAAACATTCACAGTTCATAACACAAATAGAAAGAAATTTGGTACCTTGGAGTGAATTATCATGGAGTCTATTGATTCTTGAATAGTGAATTTCCACACTTTTCTATCAACCAACTTTCTTCCTCGTGGAGGTATGAGTTTGGGTAGCATTAGAAGATATTTAGCTAGCTGGACATCTGAAAATATTAATGTAGTGAAGGGAAAATTATTCAACATGCATTAGAATACAATGATAAAATGAGCAAACATTATAGTTAACTTACTCTCATCTAAGTTATTGTTTTCAGCGAGGTTTTCAAATTCGTCTTTCTTTCTGATTACCAGTAGTTCAGAGAAAAATTTCTTTCAATTCTTGTGGAACCTCAATCCACATCACGGATAGATCTTATCAAAATCGTAATCAATCTTAAAAAATGCAAAAAATCAAAAATTAAAGACGTATCATCACATCTTATCCAATTCAATATACCAAACACAGTTTGAATGACTGGTAGACCGAGAGCAGAAAACAACTACTTTCCTGGCTAATGCCCCGTATAACATTGAATTGAATCTACTCGCAGTCTATACATTTATCCACACTGTGAATACAGAATGCACCTGTTTCTTTGTTCCTAACACGTGACAATGCTCACACCGTTTTGTAAAAAAATGCCATCATGATTCTCATATTGATATTGTAGATGAATATTCAAAGTGGAAACGAATCAAACTTTTAGACCTGGGGTCATCCAGAATAGTCCATTTATCTATGAACTCTTTCAGTGTTTTCTGTTTCTCATTTCTTCTCATGAAGAATGTCTGCTCCCAATGTTGGAGAACTTCTTCCCAGGGATCGTGTTATTATTTTTGCAGCTACTATGTTGTATTCTGTATGTTTCAAACGACTGAAAAAAATCGATGGTTATTATTCGAGCAGTGAAGTAAATGATCATCCAGTCACCATTCATATGACAAGTGCACAATAATATATTTTATCCCCTACTAGCTCTCTCCAAGATTGACAAAATATATAGTGGAGACTTGGAGGTTCAGGAATATACAACAAATGAAAATACAACTCAAAAAACCACATAAATATTCAAAAAACCAAATACGTATTTCGGCAACTGAGTTGCCATCAACAATGAAAGCACCACCAGTGGTGCTTCCACTGAAGATTGCAACTCGGTTGGATCATATTTTCATTATTTATTTATTTTGTTTTTAGACGCTTGTAATAAATAGTACGCTAATTCCAACATTCCAGGATGATCTTTTACTTGTATAGATGAGCTAAAGAAATAATAATTGGAACAACAAAACCTACTGAGTCACATGGTAATTGAACAAATGTTTCATTATGATGTCCACCAATCTGTTCCGTCTGGTATTGTCTAGATTATTGTACGTATTATAATAGTTTATTACACTATTCCCTGGGGGAGATGTTACCAGTAACGTTCTCAAATCGAAATCTGGGAACTGTTGCTTTTTATGAACATTTTGTTCAATCTGTTCATTATCTGCATCTATCAATTCACTATTCAATGTAGTGGATGTACTTGTTCCCGAAATTGACGAATTTTCATCTGAATCGGAAAACTAAAACAGAAATGATTGTGTTTAAGTAGGGTTAGGAAGTATAATATAATTTATAATACTGACAGTTATATCACCTAACGGAGTGGATGGACTTATATTCATTTCATGTTGTAATTTATCCAGAAATTGTATCCTCAACCCAATATTTGGAATGAGTTCCTTAATCAATTAGAGGTTCATTTTGCTCAAAACATCTTCTGTGATATTATTGGCTTTAAAAATGCATTTACTCATTTAACAATTTAGGTATTATTTGGGATAATTCAAATATGAATAAAAATCATAATTAGGTATACTAGCCTATAAATGATAACTATTCTTATACTTGGGTGATTTTTTGAAAGGAACCCAATTTGAAAATCTTCGCAAAAGAGGGTGAAATGAAAAAAACACACACACACAAATTGAATTTCCTATTAATTGTGATGCTTCATAATTTCATCGATATTTTTAAAAAAATTTTGTTGATCATCTGGAACTGGAACACTGAAATACTCATGGTAAAGTTCAGTGAAAGAAGGCAGATAATTTTCTCCCATTGAAATTCAAAATTTATCAAATCAACCTATAAAATTTCAGAAACTACACTTCACAAAGTTGATCAATGAGTTGATAAGTCCACATAATTCTGGAGGGTGATATTCAGGGACGAAGGGGTTTGTGATTCGCAATACTTATATGGAATATAATTCCACAATTTTTTGTATTTTCATCAGTATTATTTAATATGGTTTCCGTTGAAAAAATCTCACCCTGTATAATGAATAAATAATAATAAATAATGTTTATTCAGAATAGAATAATAAAATGTTATGAAAATGAAGAATACATAATGGTGAATAAACACGACAGAGGCCACATAAGCATGTCGCTTATTGTATGTGGTGGAAATAACATTTACTACAAAAATTATTCAATATAATAAATGATATACCTATATGAAGTTAAGGAAAAGAATAATCTTAACTATGATTATTGAAAATATATGGTTGAGATTTGATATACCTCATCATATTGAGAATGACATCAATACTTTTATAAATTCAGGTATAGAAAGAAGTTTCCTTCCAAGAGTTTGCAATACTTCAACCCAAAAATTTGGTATTCTTGAACAAAGTTCGATATTCTCAATTGAATACTACTACTCTCGAAGAAACTATCATCATATTACTGATAAAACCATACCTAATAATATTCCTTCATAATTCATTTTTTGATACTTTCTCCTGTACAACATGCAATCTAAATAAACCTGAATTAATCCAAACACTCACCTTGGAATATTGGAATTAGTGTGGACATGTTCCACTTCTTGAGCAAATCTTTAATTTTTTTGTCTAAAAACGTAGGTATATAGGTGGTAGGTGGGTAATGTGCCTTATAATATGAAAAATCAAGTAGATATTCAAAAATAACACGCGGATAATTATTAATGAAATATCTAAAGGTAGGTACTTACGTAAATGACCTCTGCTCACAGCTCACTGCTTACAGGTAGAAATACTCTGGAGTCTGGTCTGGACAGTGGACAAGGCGACAAAGCAAAGACAATGGCTGTTACCAACTGGTACCAAAATACACTCGACGCGCGAAGCGATGCAGGTGCAGGAGTTGCAGGACAGATAGAAGAAGGGCTAGTTCTCTTACAATGTTGTCAATATAAACAAAATGATTTCAACTCTACTGATACTCAACATGTTTTGTGTTTTGGTTCGATATAATTGAAAAACTTCTTTAACCTAATTTATTCAATATTGTGGTTGCTCATTCTCTATGCTCACGATGTAAGAACAAGAAATCAACCAAATAACCAATTGAGCAATTATCGTGACGTCACATCAGATTCTCAAACACAATGTATGGCAAAGTATGTATTGGAATCAGTAAAATCAATAAGATCGAATTATTGAATTTACAGATCCCTGGAGATATTGAAAGGTCAATATGCGACTATAGGAATAAGATGTTCCAGTGGAATCAAACTGTCCAACCCTATATTCTTGTAGAAGGACCTTCTCTGCTGGAAATCAATTCGGTATATGTAGTAGTACATGAAATTCGTTATAAACCAGAAGGCACTGGATTTGTTGTACAAGATATTTCATGTGGCAAATGCTTGCTACCCAATCCAATCTGAATATCTGTGGCTCATAATTCAGAAATGTATATACAATATCACCACACCTCAAGATAAAGTTATTCCATACATATTAGACATCATTGAAAGTATTAAAGAGCTGTAAGTGATATCTTGAAAATAGGTAGCAGAGGAAATTAGAAAATATGTTTCACCATTTAACAGAGCTATTTTAGAGACTCAAAAATGAAATGTTACTTATGCATCTCCCAATTTTCAAATACGAATATATTTATATCACACTTCACTTATCAACATGGCATATCTGACAACTACAAATGTTATGAACCTGATTGCCACCGTGTATTTAACAGACGAAATGCTTTCAAGAGACACATTGTTTTGAATCATTTAGGCGATGATGAAGTTCATTTTTCTTCATCAGAAACACATAATACTGAAATGCGCGATTCATTTTCATCGCCAATGGACATCGGTGAGAACAATATTTCTTATCCGATTCAATCTGAAATGAAAACTTCCATGATGCATACTGAAGAAGATATGCCAGAAGTTGTAAAATCTAAGTTTGATATAAATATATTCTATGATATTTTGCGTTCAGCGGTAGACAGATTCGTTTCCATACTTTATTCGTCATTAACACTCAATCGTTCCATTATACAAGGAATAATATGTGCTGTATCAGATTTGTTTTCATCGGGAATTATCACTATGGTCAAAACTTGTATATCATCTATGAACCAATCCGAATATAATGAAGTCTTTTCTGTGTTAAAAAATCCATTCAAAAATCTAGACACGGAATATAAAAGATTCAAGTATTTCGAAAATTCTCACTGTTTAGCCTGAATCTTTTCCTATTGGATCAATTTCAGAACCAATGAAAAAAAAAGCAAACAATTTCACTGACTTCAAAACAAAAACTTGGTCATTTTGTACCAATGAGAACACAGCTAAAAGTATTTCTACAAATTCCAGGAGTATACAGAACATTGTGTGAATACAGAGAAAAAATTCTTAACGAGAAACTAGATGCAGGTTCTTTTATAACTAACATTATGCAGGGAGATCTATGGCAAACGTTCATGAACAACTCGAAACATAAAAATACGTTTCCCTTGATAATCTATTTTGACGATTTCGAAACTTGTAATCCCTTGGGAAGTCATGCTGGTGTATATAAACAAGGTGCAGTTTATTTTTCTATAGCTTCTTTTCCTCCGCAATATGCTACCAAACTTGAAAACATATTTTTGGCCATGTTATTTCATAGTAACGATCGTGTCACATTTGGTAATAAAGCTGTCTTCAGTATACTTATTAATGAATTGAAATACTTGGAACATACTGGTATTGAAATAACTTGCAGTGGAAATATAGAACAGGTATTTTTCTCCATGATAGTATTGTCTGGTGATAATTTGGGATTACATTCCTTGTTTGGACTCGTAGAATCGTTTTCTGCAAATTTTTGTTGCAGATTTTGTAAATGTCACAAACTTGATATGCAAATTGCATGTAAAGAAGACTCAACTCTTTCACGGACAGTAGATGAATACGATGAAATGGTTTCTGACAAAGCATATGGTATAAAGGGAAAATGTGTATTCCATGATCTGCCAAGTTTCCACATATTCAATAATTTAACCTGCGATATTATGAATGATTTGACTGAGGGCGTACATCGATATGCATTAGCAAAGATCATTGATCACTTCATTTCTCCAAATATTCTCAGTCTGGATAGTATGAACCAAAGAATTAAATATTTTGATTACATTTCCAGCATATAGAAAAATATACCGCCTTCAATAAAAGCCGAACACATAAAAAATGGTTGCATAATTCTAACGTCCGCTGAAATGATGTGCCTATTATTGAATCTAAGACTAATAATAGGAGATTTAATTCCTGAAAATAATGAGGTTTGGAAATATTATTTGATATTATTGGAAATTACATAAATTGTAATTGCTTCTGCAATATCACTTTCAACTATAGAACTACTCCAAACTTTGATCGAAGAACACAATCATATTTACGTTTCACTATTCGAAGAAAAATTGAAACCAAAATTCCATTTCTTGATGAATTATCTTAGAATAATCAGCAAAGTTGGACCTCTGTGTTATATACAATCCATTAGATTCGAGGCTAAGCATAAAGAACTGAAAACGACCGCCCACGTTGTCACAACTAGAAAGAATGTATCTCTTACCCTTTCATTGAGAACACATCAACTTCAATTTTGTCATATTTTGCATATAGCAATGCACGAAGTACAAGAAAAGCTTTTGAAATTCGAGAAAATTATACGAATTATTTTAACACCGCAAGAGTGGTACGTTAGCAGAGGGAAAGTGTTGCTAGAGGGAAATATTAAGATATTATGTACAATTTATAATAAATAAATAAACTTACCACTTTTCATTCCGATTTCTTTAGCGATTTCCTCCCACTTATCAGTTTTTAGTTTTGTCCTCATATAGTCTGAATGACTGGTATCGTACAAAACTTGCTAAATCCGCACGGCTTCAATTAATTTTTCTTCCATTTTTCACTACTACTCACCGTGAATAACAACAAGAAACTGCGGGATCGACACTGCGTTCCGCAGGATCACGTTAGGCAAAAACTGCGTCACGTCACACTGCTTATATGTATACGCGGTGGAATTTATTTATTAGGTTCACAAAATCTCGCCGTGACTCACACTGCGTCACCTCACCAAACTGCGAGTCATTTTGCGGCTAGCCTTATACAGCTAGAAACACCGAACGTGTAGCATGCGGCCATATTTCGTCAGTTCTGACAGACCATAAAGAACCCTTCCTGGAAGTTCATAAGAAACGGTTTCCGCGCACGAATTTCAAATACCCTTTAAGTTCATATTTCAATACCGTACGCTGGAGCACGGAACAGGATTCACATAAAAGTGGCACGAGCACCATGATTGACAACGACGTGCTGACCTTGCATCGCGACATAAGGCTTATGGCCCACCGAGAATATAACCAAATATGCAAATGTGATCGGTTCCCGACATTCGATATTTATTCACACAGAAAAAGTGACAGCTGGCGCCTACTCTACACATACACATAATTATCATATTAACAAAGTAAACAAATAAGTGGAAATACCCTACTAGGATATTCCGACTGAGTACTCCTTCCAGAAGAAGTGAACAATAAAGCAGAGCACGCCATTGCAATGATGGGATCTAAAGATGTATATTCTCTAACAAGTACCGAAAAGGGAGAAAATATTTCACTGATAGCTTGCTGCAATGGCGAAGGTAATTTTTTCCCACCAGTGTTAATAATGAAAGGCAAGTACAGTAAGCCAGAATTAGAAGATGGTCGTCCTCCTGGTTCCAAAGTTTATATAACCAAAAGACTTCGTATATCAATAGCGATTTGTTCTTGAAGTGTTTCCAGGAATATTTCATTCTCAGGAAAGGTACCGAAAAGGCATTATTGATACTGGATGGACATGCATCGCATTCTAATGCGGCTTCGCTAAATGAAATCGTGCTTTTATGCCTTCCAAGCCATACTACTCAAGCGCACTTCAGCCACTAGACAAGTCTTTTTTTAAGCCTCTCAAGACTTATTTCACGCAAGAGGCAGAGACATGGATTCTCAACCACAGAAGGAAAGAAAGCTGAACAGACGTAATGTTTCTCCCCTGATAGGCAAAGCCTGGGGCAAAGCAGCTACTGTCAATAATGGAGTTGCTGGATTCAAGGCCACTGGTATCTATCCATCAGAACCATCTATCATTCCCAATCACTTTTTTTGCTATCTCAAATGCACCCGGAACTGAAAATACTGACATTCCTAATACGATGAGTCCAACACACAGGAAGGAAAATACTCTTTTTTCAAGCCTCTCAAGACTTATTTCATGCAAGAGGCAGATACATGAATTCTGAACCACAAGGAAAGAAAGCTGAACAGACGTAATGTTTCTCCCCTGATAGGCGAAGCATGGGGCAAAGCAGCTACTGTCAATAATGGAGTTGCTGGATTCAAGGCCTGTGGTATCTATCCATCAGACCCATCTATCATTCCCAATCACTTTTTTTGCTATCTCAGATGCACCCGGAACTGAAAATACTGACATTCCCAATACGATGAGTCCAACACACAGGGAGGAAAATACTCCTATGGAACTATCCAACCATCACTCATTCTTTGAAAACCCATCCAAAGGTTTCGGTGTCAATATTTTGTCTGTCTAAAATCATTCAGTTCGTCTGAAAGTTTCCTTGGTTGAGTGAAAACAGAGTGAAAAATACTTATAATGGAGAAGAACTACAAATCTACGATATCGTTTCATCAGAATTTGTCTCATTGGAATAGACAGTTCAATTATTATAGCTGTCATTCCAAAATCAACCAAACATAGAACAGCATCCGCAGCAAGCTGACCTGGTGAAATACATCCAGGGCACCAAAGTGGACCAAAGGACTGATCAAGAATAGCATCCGCAGCATGGTGTCCTGGTGAAATTCATCCAGGACTCCTGGAAGGGTACCATGGCGGATCAGGGATCAATTCCCGTATATCGGGATGGAAGTTCTCCCAAACAACAAGGTTTCAAGCCCTTCGATATGGAGGGCTTCATGAATAAGAGGAAGGTCGCAGCGCAATCAAATGAAGACTTTGATTTGACTTATGTTATTTATTTTATTGGAACCAACAGAAATTGAAGAATCAAAGTCTTTCGCAATCCATAATTTTGAAGAAACATCCTCACAAGAACCTTGTGAAAGAAATAAGAACTACTTCCAACAACTACAAACACAAAATTTCAAAAAGCTACGCCTCGACCACATAAACGAAGAGGAAGACAGAAATCGCAAAATTTGTTATGAATATAAAGATATCCCTTTGACCTTCACCAATTAAATCAAACACATAATAAAATTGACAGATAATACTCCAATATTCATGAAATCGTATAGATATCCTCAAGTTCATCAACAAGAGGTGAGAAGCCAAATACAGCTCTCCAGTATTGATTGTTCCTAAGAAAATTGAATCAAAAAATATATTAGACAGATTGGGATGCAGTTAATATTTCACAACACTGGACTTGAGTTGAGATAGAACCACAAGATATAGAAAAAACTGCTTTTGGTACAGAGAAAGGCCATTACGAATACAAAAGGATGCCATTCTGCTTGAAAAATGCCCCCCGCAAAATTCCAGAGGGTAATGGATAATATGCTGAGAGGTATACAAAACGAGTAATGCTTGGTATACATTGACGACATTATTATATTCCTCACATCCCTGCGAGAACATGTCGAACACTTGAGAGAAGTATTTGATCGTTTACGTCGATTCAATTTCACAATTCAATTGGATAAAAGTGAATTACTACAAAAATACGTAGCATACCTCGGTCATGTTATAACACCAGCAGGAGTTAAACCCAATCCTTCGAAAATAAAAGCAATATTGAATTACCCAATACAGAAAACACAAAAGGAAATAAAGCATTTTTAGGCTTACTCGGGTACTATAGACGATTTATTAAAGATTTCGCAAAGTTGACTACTCCAATGACAAAATGTTTCAAGAAAAATTCTGAAGTGATATACTACAGACTTCATCGAAAGTTTTGAAAATTTGAAGAAAATTTTAACAAATGATCTGCAATATCAGAATTTCTCTACCCCATTTATATTACCGACAGACCCTAGCAATGTAGCATTGGGAGCAGTTTCATCCCAAGGAAAAATTGGAGAAGATAAATTAAATGAAACGGAACAAAAATATTCAACAATGGAGAAAGAGCTTCTCGCTATTGTTTGGGCCACTAAGTACTTTCGTCCGTATTTATATGGAAGAAAATTCAACATCTTCACTGACCACCAACCTCTGAAATGGTTTTTCTCTTAAATAACCCACTTCCAAGCTCGTTAGATGGAGGTTACACCTTGAATAATACGAATATAGCGTGGAATATAAAAAAGATTGATGGAAACATCAGTTTCTTCATCAACTTTCCAAGAAACATCCTGAATAAACGAATAAATTGAACCAAGTATTGTACCACTTCAAATTTAAATAGTTCAAGAAGAAGCAGTAAGGATTTCTGTATTCTGCAATATTTTCAATAGAGACCCAGAACTTATAAGATGTACTAACAGAATGATATCTGTAGAAGAAGATCTGTTGGAAGTACAATCTTTAAGACTTATAATATTTCATTTTCACTTCAATGTGCAATTTATACTGTATATGAATAGTTCGAAAATGTTAAGTAGTTGTCAAAAATAAAAGTAAGATAACGTCATGTTTATTATTTCAAAAACAAGTTTCAAAGCATAAGTTTTTCCAACAGGTTATGAATAACTAGATGTTTGATAATACCTCAGCGTTTTCTTCTCGATGATCATTGAATACTATGTGGTTCCCCTTCTCCACGCCAGATGGCACCACAAGTTAAAAGCCAGACAAGAAAACTGTCCAGCTTCCTACAGCGCTCCTACCTCACCTACATAATCCGACATCCGACATTTTTTTTGCTAAGAAGGCATCACGAATTTATTTTGTCTCGTGAAAGATTTACTGAGTTTTTTCAAGAGAAATAACGGAATAGAGGGATAATATCGGCAGAAGGATTTTACGTCGGATAGTAGTGAAGACGAGATACTTAGATTAGAAAGATGGCGAACGAGCATTTTGTTCGAAAGAGACTCATAAGCGGTCTCGATCTCGTTTAAGCCATCGATCTTCACTTTCGCGTTCATCTAGAAGGTCTCCTGAAACGGATTTGAATTTTCCAACGGTGTTTTTGGAGAATGAAAATCAAGAAGATAATAATAGTAAGTATTAATAGCTAATATATGATTTTCTATTATATGTTATATCTATCAGGAAGTAGGAAAAATACTTAGATTTATGAGACTGATAACAAGTTTTTTCAATGTTTTTTTTCTGGTTCAGTACGAGCGTATGGGTTGTCCCATTTTATATCATTCAGTATGAATGTTTACGGCTCAGTGCGGGCCTATAAGACTTTGTGCAAGTCTTGTAACACTCCTTAGAGACCCTACACAGAAAAAAAGGATCTCTTGAATCGAGTTGTAACCGCATTAACTCAAGAGATTGGTAATCTTGAATAGGTCCAACCAAATATTAGTTTGATTTTTCCACAAAATTCTCTTGACTACTCAGGATCAAAAAGTTTCGTGTCAAAAATCGTATTCTTTTTCTACCTTGAATTACCTATCAAACGATCCAAAGTTTATTTAAATCGAAAAAGACAAACCGAAGTAATGGTGATTTTTGTATACCGTTTTAGTAGATGTTTTTCGCCGATTCTAGACCTCCTCCCAAGGTCACACACCCCCACGTGGCTTGGGGGGTCAATGGCCTTGGGAGGAGTGACCTTGGGAGGAGTGACCTTGGGGTGAATGACCTTGGGAGGAGTGACCTTGAGAGGAGTGACCTTGGGGTGAATGACCTTGATGCGATCTTGGGAGGAGTGACCTCGAGTTGGCGACCTTGAGAGGGGGTGCCCTTGGGAGTTGCTGTGGCCTTGAGAAGAGCGCGTCCTTGAGGAGGGCTTTTTTTTTTCTGTGAGCGTGAAATGGGAGGGGGTGCGACCTTGAACACTGCTGCTGCGTGCGCATGCGCCATTCTCCCGCGAGAGTTCAAGATCGCGTTGGTGAGAGTGGGGGAGGCGGTACTTCTATAAATTCAAGGGTGCGCAAAGCGGAGCACAGTTTCTTGGGAATCAAATATTAATCAGCATTTGTTGTTTGTTCGTGAGTGATAAAAGCGTTTTTTATTCATCATCATCATGTTGACCTGCAGTGCTTGTTTCCAAACCTTTACGCGTAGTGATAATTTACGCCGCCATCAAATAATTTCATGTGTTGGTGATTTGGATGATTTGGGTGAACCTAGTGCAAAAAGGGCTCGATTGGATATTTCGAATCCGCTAGCGCCATCGACATCTAGAAGTATGCAAAGATGTGTGCCCTGCGCTAAAGATGTTCCATCAGATAGGATGGGTGCTCATAAGAGAACCTTGGAGCATCGCTCTAATGCGTGCATGCACTACAGAGATGGCGTATATGCGATCGAGAGCGCGTTCAAATGCCGCATTATTAGCTATAGGTTAGAGTGTAGAACGAACATTTTAGATTACAATGCGTTCTTCAATGAGAATAGAGCTACAATTATATCTCTATTAGATAATATGCTACTGATTCATCACTCGATTAAAGTGAACATGGAAGTTTTTGGTAGATATGTCATTGAAACCCGAGATGTGAGAGATGTGAAATCTTTCATGGCTCCGAATCGCATAATTGCTTCATCGCCAGATTTGGAAGATATCGTTGACGCATTTCGGGATTGTCTTTCGAATCTAGCTATCGAATTCGAGGAACGTGATTCTGGTGAGTTGTTTGAAAAAATCAGATGTCGACTAAGTTTGCTTATTTCTTTTTTTTACTTTGATATTACAGGTTGGGCTTTAGAAGAGATTTTGTTTCTAGAAATAAATATTAATAAATATAGTCCATTAGGAGGCGGGTCTTACATAAAGCTGCCCACCTATATTGCGAACAAGAAAGCGGTGGTAAACATTATTAATCAGGATGAGCATTGTTTCGCCTGGGCAGTTACATCAGCTTTGTATCCTGCGAGGATAAGGAATACCGAAACATCTTCCTACCCACACTTTTCTACAGTATTGAATCTGGTTGGTATAGAGTTTCCTATGAAAGTAAGTGATATTCCAAAGTTCGAAAATCAAAATGATTGCTCCATCAATGTTTATGGGTTAGAGAGCGTATTCGATGATCAAAAAATGAAATATAGGGTTATTGGGCCGCTTCATTATGCTAAGAATAGGTTGGGTAGGCATGTAAACTTACTTTATATCTCGGACGATTCCGGTAAGGGGCATTATTGCTGGATAAAAAATTTATCGCGATTAGTGTCAAGCCAATTAAATGCCAGAGGGCATAGGAATTTCTTTTGCGATGGGTGTCTGATATGTTTCTCCGATGAGTCGAAGTTGCTACGTCATAAATTGAATGATTGCAATCATACATACGGTTCCATCTCCAGAAATCAAGGTTGATAAATTCGGAAATAGCGCTCCCGGGAATATTTTAAAATTCCAAAGTTTCGAGAAACAGATGAAAGTACCATTCGTTATTTATGCGGATTTTGAATCTGTTCTGAAACCCATCCAAACTTGTGAACCAGATCCTACGGGGTCGTATACTAATAAAACATTCGCTCACGAGCCGCATTCATTTGCATATCTCATCAAATATTCCTACGATGATTCCCTCACTAAATTTGTTTCATTCCGAGGAAAAGGTGTAGCAAAAAAGTTTGTCTCCAGTTTAGTCGATAATGTTAAGGCTATATATAATATGCATTTGAAACGTGTTGTTCCTATGGCTAAATTGAGTGCTGCAGAAAAGCTTGATTTCGCTACCGCTACAATTTGCAACATTTGTGATAAGCCACTTGATTCCACAGATGTTAAAGTTAGAGACCATTGTCACCTGACTGGTAAAAAGAGAGATGGCGCTGCACATTCTAAATGTAATTTGAATTTCAAGCTACCTAACTTCATCCCCATCTTTTTCCATAATATGAGCGGGTATGATAGCCACCTCTTCATCAAACAATTGTTCGAGCATGAAGAGAGGGTGGATTGTATCGCTCAAACTAAGGAAAAGTATGTTTCATTCACGAAACATGTTTTTGTTGATGAGTACTTGGGAAAAGATGGGAAAAATCATAAAATGTTCATGAAGCTGCGCTTTTTAGATAGCTATAAATTTCTTTCTGATCCGCTGCATTCTCTAGCTGAAAATCTGACTACGGAACAGTGTGTTGAGACAGCGAGAGCATTTCAAGATCGCGAACAATTTAAGCTAATGACGCGAAAAGGCGTATTTCCGTATAGTTTTATTACATCTATCGATAAATTGGAGCATAAAGGTTTACCTTCTCAAAATGACTTTTTCGATAATTTATCGAATGAACACATTTCGAATGAGGATTATCGTAGAGCTGAGCGTATTTGGAAGATATTCAAATGTAAAACGCTTGGAGATTATTCAGACATATATCTGAAATCGGATGTTTTGTTATTATGCGATGTTTTTGAAAATTTTCGGAAGGTTAGTTTGAAGACATACAAGTTGGACCCGTGTCAATATTATACAGCCCCTGGTCTATCGTGGGATGCTATGTTGCGCTACACAAAAGTGGAATTGGAACTCTTAACTGACATCGACATGGTGAATTTCTTTAAGAAGGGAATAAGAGGCGGTGTTAGCCAGTGTAGTATGAGAAGCCATGTAGCTAATAATAAATTCCTCCCAAATTTCAACCCTGATGATCCATCATCGTTTATAATGTATTTGGATGCGACCAACTTGTATGGGCATAGTATGTCGCGACCACTACCTACGTCTGGTTTCACATGGTTAACTGATGTTGAAATCTCAAATTTGGATATCTCGAATGTTGCAGATGATGATCCGTGCGGGTATGTTCTCGAAGTAGATATTCACTACCCTGAAAATTTACATGATGCGCACTCGGATTTACCTTTTCTTGTGGAATCCATCAGCCCGCCAGGTTCAAAATCCGCTCATAAGAAACTGATTCCGAATTTATCGAATAAGTTAAATTATATAATCCATTATCGGAATTTGAAACAGGCGATTAGAAATGGTTTAATGTTGACGCGAATACATAGAGTTCTTAAATTCAATCAATCTCGCTGGTTGAAGAAATATGTAGACCTCAATACTGAGATGCGCAATAAAAGTACGAACAAAGCCGATAATGGTTTATTTAAAAAGATGGTCAACTGTGTTTACGGTAAAACTATGGAAAATGTCGATAGAAGGACCGATATCAAACTTGTGACCCATTGGGAGAGTATCAAGAAGCGGAAGGGTGCTAATGCATTGACGGCCCTTCCCAATTATAAGACATGCACGATATTTCATGAAAATTTCGTTGCAATTCACATGGGTAGGGTTAGCGTGCATTATGATAAACCGCTCTATGTGGGCTTCAGTATATTAGATGTGTCGAAAATTGTAATCTATGATTTCTTATATGATTGTATCAAGAAAAATTTTCCTGGAACATCGTCATCATTATTGTATACTGATACTGATTCCCTCATCTTGAAAATTGATAGCGAAAATTTCTATGATTTTATGAAAGAGAACATAGAATATTTCGATACATCTAATTATCCTGTAAATAATAACTTCAACATGCCTCGCACAGAATCGATCGTCGGCAAAATGAAAGATGAGTTCCCAAACAATCCCTTAATTAGTTTTTATGGTACTGGCGCCAAAGCTTATTGCGTCAAATCAACGACTAGCGAGGTGAAAAAAGCGAAAGGCGTTTCCAGGGCTGTTATAAGAAACGAACTATCTCTAGATAGTTATAAAGACATCGTTGAGAAAGGCGGTTTGATATTTCGCAAGATGAATACTTTTCGTAGCTATAAGCATGACATCTTCACGGAGATGAGAAACAAAGTTGCTCTTTCATATCACGATGATAAGCGGTTTATTATTCCCAATACTGTCAGAACTCTTCCTTGGGGTCATAATGATATCGATTTTTATCGATTTAGTCCAGAGCAAAATTGAATTTGGCTACATCAGGCAATAAGCGACTTGTCGCAGAATGATCAGGGGGAGGATAATGAACGGTCCAAAAGATTAGACTCGCTAATTGAAATGTTGATGGAGCAATTAGAACCTCAGCAGTGAGCTCTATACCGGGAGAGGGGGTAGGGGGAGGGGAGGATTGTCTGCTACAAGCCCTATAAGGAGTATAAGATATTTCCATTCCTCCGAGTTGGTGACTAGCTGCGATATTGGCAACAGCAGTTGAGATGACTACCGAGGTCAGCGAGACGCTTGCGAAGCTTTCAATTCAGGAGCATGATAAAGAAAGGGGGAAAGCTGTGAGTATATTTTTTATTCGATAATATTTTCGATTTTGGGAATAATTTCCATATTATAAATGTATATTTTCTTGTTGCAGCCTTCCAAAAACGCTGTTGGGCAGCAAGGCATAGACAATTTCACGGATGAAGGATACGATGATGCCGAATGCAGCGAGAAAGCACTTAACCGAAATAAATTTATGAATGTCCCTCGGTCATTCTTATGTACATTATGTAATCGAACACTTCACGAAACAGTTGTGACAGGTGTTGCTCCTATTTGTTGCAATGTACGCAGCAAAGTTTATATTTACCATTTTTGAAGTTATGTATAATCGAAAACTTCATGGAACAATTGCGGTAGGTGTTGCTCCTATTTGTTGCAATATATGTAGTAAAGTTTATATTAACCATTTTTGAATTAATAATATTTTCCTATACTCGAAACATTTATTGTGATATTATTGCGCAGTAGGTTATAATCCCCCCACCCCTCACCCATTCTCGATGTTCTTCACCGCAAAGGTGTGTTAGAGTCAGTTGTACGAAAGGCGGCCACCATGAAACTACTCGCTGTTGACATGCAAGGTTTCGTGCTTGGTGATAATAGTGTATTCCACCCCAAAGAAATATCTATCACAGATGGAGAGAAAACTAATCATTACATATTGAAACCACCTAAGCCCTATAACAGTTTAACTCGGAGTGAAAAGAAGCAAGTAACCTATGTGGAACGAAACATCCACGGTATAAGATACTCGAGTGGGCTCATCGACTATGATCAACTGATGGGTGAGGTGCTTGAGCCTATTGCGAGCGCTAGTATAGTTTATGTGAAGGGGCATCAAAAGTTTGAGATTTTACAACAGTATGTAGAACAATTGGCCTATAAGCCATACATTGTGAATATTGAAAAATATCAGCATGATATGTGGGTTCAAAATCCTGTACCAGTATTCGAAAAAGAAGCTGCTCTATGTATAAATCATACGCTATCTGCAAGGGTTAATTGTAGCTTGAGGCAATCGCACGCAGTATGGAGTTGGGTCTCTCAACATCTGAAATGGTGATGAAACATTTATATTCCAACATATTGTACTTATGATGTAAATAAATATATATATATATATATATATATTGTCATTCGAGATTATTTTACCTGACACCTTCCACGCCAATTTCCTTATGGGTGAAGTAGAGAACGTCTGACGCGACAGTTGGTATGACTGGTGACATCCGGTATGGGAGATGGCAGTTGGTAAATTATAGTTGGTACGGTAGATGGCGCTTCACTTCTGTCAAAAGTCACACATCCCAAATACAACCAACTACGGGTACAGAACACTTCCTAATTGACAGTTGGTATGATTGGTGATAACTGACGTGACAGGTGACAATTGGCAGGGCAGCTGTCACGGCGGCCATCTTAGGCGGAAAGAGCATTGAAAAGCGGAGGAGGTAGCAATATTAACCATAGCGATTTCAACTCCTGAGTCGAGCAGTAGTCATTGAATTGTTATAGAACCATCTACAAGTGAGCATTCAATTATGTCTGGACAATATCAAAACATGTCCATGAGACAAATGGTGGCTGCCATACGGGAGAGGCAGCGCACCAACCCGGTGGAGATCGACGAAATGATGCAGAGGCACTTGGACGAGCGGCGGGCCGACGAAGCAATGGAGGAGATAATGGCTGAACTCGACCCTGGATCAGACTCTGATGAAACCATCATTTTAGCTCCCGTTATCACAAAAAGGAAGCTACGCAGGAAGAAGAAATCGAGAGTGCCGCCTTATACGGCTAAAAGGTTGAAGCCGAAAGTAAAGTGAAGTGAATAACAATGTATCGTTTTTATATTATATATTTTAATGAATTCTTTTCATAATACAAATTGTTTGTCATGATTTGAATACACCATTAATAAGTAAGAAGTGGTCCTCGAGTGTCTACAGTTTCAATTTCTCTCGTAGATGCCTGACTGTTCTCATAAAAGAAGTGAAAATCCCTTATTTATGTTAATCACAGTCGCACACGCATTAACAATAATGCATACATTTCCTGCATGCAAGCCCATCTACGACATCGTCGTATTCAAATAGGTAGAAACATTTTCTGCGGCAGCAATAACGCCTTGAAGTAATCGGGCATTGATACTCCAACGCTCGAACCATGTTAGACGGAGTTTAAATGATGTCTGAGAAGAAGGGCGAATATTAGAAACCAAAGTGGTGGGCGTTAACAAGAAGTGGGCTAGTGTAATGAGGTCCGAGCGTAACGACCAATGGGAGAAGCCAAAGGGATGGGCCTCAACAAGTGGGTGGGTCTCAAATTGGCTACGCCCCCCCCCCGAGGAAGCTCCGCCCCCAAAACTCCCCCCCCCAAACTCCGCCCCCCCAAAACTCCGCCCCCCCTTGGAGCACCACCCCTAAGATCTGTGTCAAGGTGGGATTCGATCAGCACACCCCCCCCATGAAATCCAAAATCCTTGCCGAGGTATCAAAAAATTTGTGTCAAGGTGGAATTCGATCAGCACCCCCCCCCATGAAATCCAAAATCCTTGCCGAGGTATCAAAAAATTTGTGTCAAGGTGGAATTCGATCAGCACCCCCCCCCCCCCCCCCCGGGGGAGCACCATAGTTTTCTCAGTTATATTTGAACCTTATATGTGAAAATATTGTATTTAATACTGGGCGATATAATTTTTGGAACTCTTGTATATAAAATAAAATCGATAATTTAGTTTTTTTCATTTATTCATTGTACACTCTTACATAAATATATATATACACCCTCAAATTTCAAATATACTAAATAAAATCTTATGAACTATAAATATATACAAAATAAAAACTTATAAATAGAAAAATAAATAATCAAATATATACACTAATTCAATAGTCTCCTTCAATATCACCCCTATAATACCTAAATGTTGGAGCCGGCACCTCCAAATCCCTAGCCCGTCTTCGAAGTCTCTCTTCGAGGGGTAGGCGCCAACACTTGTCCAAATGTTCGGAGGGCCCCCTATAAAAGTGGCCCACCACCTCGCAAAAGAATTTCTTGCTGAAATTGCAGCCTCTGCAAATCCCTTGCCAGCAATCATTCCGATATTGCCGACAGCTTCTACATCTATGGAAGTGCAGCCTTCTACCCATGCTGCATTCCCGACATGTTGGGCGGCAGATTCCAAAGTTGGAATTCCTCACCTTTTTACAACACCTATCGCATCGGGCTCCGGAACTTGGTGACTGCGCTGGTACAGGAGATGGGGGCCCCGTTCTTGCCGTATTCGCCAACGAGCAACGCTGGCACATTCCCGTGCTGGGATTAAGGTCTCCTGGCACGAAGGCGTCCCCGCAATTGTGGCAGCATATCGCCCCATTCGCGATAAGCGGTCTCACTGCAATAATTGGTTTGTTATCCCAGGCACTCGGATACATATTGACTGAAGAATAATTGAGGAGTTCTTCTCAAACTAGTGGTCGACTCAGGAGTTGAAACCGCTATGACCTCCGCTTTTCAATACTCTTTCCGACTAAGATGGCCGCCGTGACAGTCGCCCTGTCAATTGTCATCTGCCAGCTATCACCCGATATCAGTAGCGTCACTTGCCATCAGTAGCGCCACTTGCCATCAGTAGCGCCACCTGCTATTAAGGCTAATGACCTTGAAACAGGGGCGCCATCTATCACAATCGCTATTATTTACCATACCAAACTATCGCGAAGTGTTCCGTGCCCGTAGTTGATCGTTGAGGTGTTCCGTGTCAGCTGTCATCCGCCATCAGTAGCGCCATCGCCATCTGTCACCCGCCATCAGTCACTCCCACTCTCAGCTAGGAGGGAGGAAAGAGTACAAAAGCGAAGCGCCCACTCGAATTTATCATTCTGCTGCCTGCCTTCCTCTTCGACTAGACCTGCCTACTAGACGCTGCTAGATCAATTGTGAGTATTACCTTTTGGTTGTGTATAGTGAATTTGTATATATCTCTAAATTTTTGTACTTGTGATTTTGTGTTATATTCTGAGTGGTGAATGTAGGACTTGTAAATTTTCCTCATTGTGATAACATTAGATTATTTCTATTTCTTTGACTCTGAATATTTTTCTCATTGCATTGATATCGAATCATTTTCAAAGTGATAGAAGCTGGGACTTTAACATTTTTTCATTGTGATTATATTATATTATTTCTATTTGCCCGACTCTGAATGTTTTTCCTCACTGCTCCAATGTCGAATTATTTTTTCGAAGTGGAAAACTCTTACTCTTGTTTTTTTTTTGCATTATACTAATATTGAATCTTTTTCCAAGTGATAGAATCTTCGAGTGTTTTCATCTTCAACTCATTCTGTTGACTGCCTTCCTTTTGGACTACTCAGACTAGACGCTCCTAGACCAACTGTGAGTATTACCTTTGAAGTGTGTATAGTGAATTTGTATACATCTTCATATTTTTGTACTTGTGATATCGAATTATATTCTAAGTGGTGAATGTAGGACTTGTAAATTTTTCTCATTGTGATAACATTAGATTATTTCTATTTCTTTGACTCTGAATGTTTTCTGATTGCATTGATATCGAATCATTTTCAAAGTGATAGAAGCTGGGACTTTTGAACATTTTTCTCCTTGTGATAACATCAGATTATTTCTATTTCTCCAACTGTTTTTCCTCATTGCTTCAATGTCGAATTATTTTTCCGAAGTGGAAAACTCTTACTCTTGTTTTTTTTCACTATACTAATACTGAATCTTTTTCCAAGTGATAGAATCTTCAAGTGTTTTTTGGACCCGGTCTAGAAGACACCGTTGCTTGCCCTCCTCTCGAGCTACCACACCACCAGCTAATTTTTTTTTTTGGACTATTACTTCTGAACCAGGTAATTTCTTTTTTCCAAGATCTTGGTAAAAATAAGGCCTTAGGTAGGACTGATAAGATGATCTACCATATTGACACTGGCGACGCTCCACCAGTCAAACAACGCCAATATGTCATGTCACCATATATGCAGGGTCACTTGAACAAAGAGCTTGATAAGATGTTGTCGCTGGGAGTAGTTAAACCTTCAAGAAGCAGTTGGTCATCACCAGTACTTCTTGTCAAAAAATCTGATGGTAACTTTAGATTCTGTTTTGACGGCCGAAAATTAAATTCATTAACGAAAAAAGATAGTTATCCATTGCCAGTAGTAGACCGTATCTTGTCTATGCTTGGTCATTCAAGATTTATGTCTTCAGTAGATTTGCGCAGCGCTTTTTGGCAAATTCCTCTTGATGAGAGTTCTAAAGAGAAAACGGCTTTTTCTGTCCCGTCACGTGGGCTGTTTCAATTTGAGGTTATGCCGTTCGGCTTAGCGAATGCCGCACAATTTCAACAGCGTTTAATGGATGCAATTTTCGGACCAGAATTAGAACCAAATATTTTTGTATATCTGGATGATTTGATAATAGTTAGTTCAACTTTTGACGAACATATTAAATTACTTAAAGAAGTAGCAAAGAGGCTCAAGGACGCGAAGTTAACCGTTAATTTTGAAAAATGTGAATTTTTTAGGGAATCGTTAAAATATTTGGGGTTCATTATTGATAAGTTCGGACTGAGAACTGATCCAAATAAAGTCAAGGCGATGGTTGAGTTTCCACAGCCAAGGAATACAACAGAAATTAAGCGGTTTACGGGTATGTGCAGTTGGTACCGACGGTTCATTCCTCATTTTTCAACCCTTATGGCTCCAATAAATGATTTACTAAAGGATAAGAAGAAAGGTCAAAATTAGCTGGTCAGATAAGGCAAATCAAGCATTTAAGGATATCAAACAAGCTTTGGTTTCAGCGCCGATTTTGTCAAGTCCCAATTTTTCATTGGATTTCACTATACAGTGCGATGCCTCCGACTCAGGACTGGGTTGTGTTCTTACTCAGATACAGGACAACCAAGAACGAGTTATAGCATTTGCGTCACGAAGTCTCTCCAGAAATGAGCGAAACTACACAGTTACTGAGAAAGAGTGCTTAGCCTGTATTTTTGCTTGCGAAAAATTTAGGGGTTATATTGAGGGGGTGCATTTTACATTGATAACTGACCATGCGTCACTTAAATGGATGTTCAAAATTAAGGAACCCATTGGTAGAATTGCCAGATGGAGTGTCAGGTTGAGCCAATTTGATTTCACAATTGAACACCGTAAAGGGAAATTTAATGTCGTACCAGATGCCTTATCTAGAAGTCCAGTAGAGCCAGCTGTGTCAGAACCTGATATTTGCTTATTAGAAGAAAGGGAGTGCATAAATCTGAACATAAAGTTGGAAAATGTCGATTCATTTTATCAGAACTTACGCAGTAAAATTTTGAGAAATCCTGATAATTATCCGCAGTGGTCGGTAAGAGATAATTTTGTTTATAAACTGGTACCTTCTAAATGTCCTGTAAGCACCAATATTTCTGATTGGAAATTATTAGTCCCGAAAAGCCAACGTTCTGAAGTCATTAAATTAAGTCACGATATTCCTACTGCGTCTCACATGGGTTATCATAAAACTTTTTCTCGAATTGCACTTACATTGGCCAAAAATGAGGCACGATATTTTCCGTTACATAAAATCCTGTAAAGTTTGCTCAGCTCAAAAGTCGACTAACTATGCCAAGTTTGGATTAATGGGGGCAGAAAAAAAGTTAGATTTCCATGGCAAGTGATTGCACTTGACCTTATGGGTCCTTTACCACGTACTTCTAGTGGTTATCAATATATTTTGGTTGTTAGCGATTGGCTCACCAAATATCCGGTTTTGTGTCCTCTTAGAAAAGCTACCTCAGTAAGTATCAATAAGTTTTTAGAAAATGAAATGTTCTTGGTGTATGGTGTTCCGCAATATATCATTTGCGATAATGGTAGGCAGCTGATCAGTAAATCGATCAAGGAACTTGTTAAGAGCTATGACTCAAATATCTTTTACACTGCCTACTATCATCCGCAAGCCAACTATGTTGAGCGAACAAATAGAACCATCTGCACAGCTATTCGCAGCTATATTAATAAGAATCATAAGCTATGAGACAAGGAATTGGCAAAAATAGGGTATGCTTTAAGGACTAGTGTTCATGAAGTCACCGGGTATAGCCCAGCATTTTTAAATTTTGGAAGAGAAGTACCAGGTAGTGGTCAGTATTATGGGAAGGGTAATGTGGATTTAAATTTGATTAATCGCGATTATTGGATTCAAAATTTGGGTAAAATTTCAGAGATTTACGAGGAGGTTCAGAATAAAATTCATCTGGCACATCAGAAAAATGCTAAATATTATAACTTACGTAGACGTGATAAGGAATTCTTTGTTGGTGATAAGGTTTGGAAAAAGAACCATGTTCTGTCTAATGCAAGCAATAATTTTGCGCAGAAACTGGCACCGCGTTTTGTACTTTGCACAGTAGCAAAGAAAAAATCAAAATTGATATATGTCCTAAAAAATGAAGATGGCTCTAATGCCGGAGTTTGGCATATTCAAGATCTAAAACCATACTATGGATCGATGTCCGACCTATCTGTTGAAGAAGGAGCGGGATCTGACGCATCGGATGAGTAGTTTGGGTCAATCAGTTAATTTAAGAGTTTAGCTTGATGCATATCTGAAGTGGAATAATAATTGTACATAGATAGTGGCCAATTAGGTTATTCTAGGTTATTAGCAAGTTAAGAATAGCTAAGGATTAGTTAATTTAGTTAGTATAAGGCGCGCCTAGCTTAAGTAAAAAAAAAAAAAAATGAATTCACTACTGAGACGGTTTTGGTAAGACTCATTGTACAGTCTGAAGTAATTTTCAACAAAAAATTTTATGTCCAAAAATTTTTCTATCATTTGTGCGGGGGTGAGTGTAACGTGAAAATTTACCTTTTTTTCCAAATCTTCAGTTACTGGACTGTGAATAGGTGAAGTTCACTCAATGCCAAGTGTTTGGCTGATACCTTTCAATTCTCAGCAAATGGAAATAAGCACTCACACTGTATGTAATGATTTTATTCAGTACAAATTACATGACACTGCAATATTCTAGGTATCCTGTCTTGAATAGTTCAGAGTATGACACGGCTCAGCTTTTAGAACACACTGTATCTTGAATTTACTGGTTCTACCTGAAAGAGAACAAATTCAATGGTAAACACAAAATAGGTGTTGAATGGTGATTCATTTTGCGTCAAAGAGTAATTTAAGAATGAAGAAGAATATTCGCTACTTACCCTGAATTGTGGCCTCAGGTGCATTCGATTGATATTGATGATAAAACTAATTATCATACTATCAGTAATATATTGATTGTATTGTTTATATTTTGGTTGAGAGTTGACACCCTTGACAGTGACACCTGATTGGAATGAAGGGGTTATCTTTTGTCATTTAGCGTGCCTGACAAGTGCAGCGGTGTAGGTGGTTCCATTGGTTGTGTTGGAGTCGGAGTGAGATGACACAGTACGGTTAGGTACGATTCTCTGTGGTTGTACTAAGCGGGCTAAGTACTGATTTGTTCCGTGGTCCTTTTGGTTGTGGATTTAAGTTTCGCATGTCGGGATAGATCGTGCAGTATGGGCGAAGCTGACCAATCAGAGATTCGGATGACCATCACGTGACCAACGCTTCCTGCTGTCATGATGCGCAGCGGTATTTAGGTTTTTTTTGAATAGGGTTTAGGCCGTAAAATTCTAGAAGGCGCAGGAATCGAACCTTCCAGAAAGAAATGCGTCGATGTTCCATTTTTTTATTTCCGCTGGCACCATTGTGGTTAGCTGACTGCTGTGACATGATGCTGAAACATTTTGAACGTGACTTCTTCGAGAGTGAGGCCCGTCCTGAGTTCAGGGGTAAGATTTTGTTGAGAATCGAAAGAGCTTTCGATTGAGATATCAGGTGGTGATATGTATGGTGTTTTTCGGCAGATTTGTGGGCCTCTTTGGTTACCCCACCAGAACCTCCATCTTGTATTTCTGGGACGTCTGGGACCGGATTATTTTTTTGGGTTGAGATATGGATTTCATCGCCTGACACCGGGCATACATCGCTGATTGGCATCGTGATTTGCTGGCCTGACCTCCCTTCTGCTAGACTGCGGGCTTATGGGGCCGACCCTTTGCTGCAACCCCTGCTGCTGTCCCCGCTGTCTTTGCAATTGAAAGATCCGAAATCAACTCTGCTGGTCAATCTGCTGGGACAACCTAGTCTGCTAAGTCAGCTTCGAAGTGGCTGAGGGGCCCCTTCATAATGGTTCAGGTTCCACTGTCATGAGAGGGAGTAAGAGTAACGTTACCATGTTTTATTTCTAGTTTTTGAAGTTACCATCTATAACTATTAGATACCATCAACTTTTCAACCGAATTTGATATACACCAGATTACATAACTATTCATAAGTATTTACCTTTAAACTAGGATATACAAAATGTTCGCCCAGTATAGATCTATAACGGGAACTCACATTCTCGTTTCATGTAAGGAACTATGAATGATATGATTTATTTTCTTACCTTTGGGATTTTGTGTGTCATGGAGATTACATATTAATGTACATCTGGGTTTTGCAAACAATATAATTAAACCACAATTGAGTTCACACAGTGTGTCTTATTAATTTCTCTTACAGGAGTGTAATTGAATTTTTGATCTTTATATTTCTTGGTTTCATATCTGGTATAAACTAAGTGGCGCCCTATTTTCTCAACATAGATTTGAATTCATGATCACAGCTCACCAGATGAAAAGCTGCCGGTGCCTTGATAATCAATTTTTAAAATAATTAATTATTCACTTTAACATATATAGGAAAATTGTCAAAAGTTGGTTACAAAATATTTTAACTTAGTCTATCATGTCAACATCAAGTCGAGATAGTGGTTATGTGAGTGTGTCAGAAGACGATATTGATTCATATTTCACCGAATCATCTTTCAATAATAATAATAATAATAATAATAATAATAATAATAATAATAATAATAATAATAATAATAATAATAATAATAATAATAATAATAATAATAATAATAATAATAATAATAATAACGTTTATTCAGACAAGGATAAAAATAAGAGAACAATGTTCCTATGTTTGAAATAAAACGTTGGGATGAAAAACCGCGAGCGTTGAGCACTCCCAAGGGAGGAGCACTGAATGCTGTGTGCGGCAAGTTAAACATATTTCAGTTTGACTTCATGAAATTTAAAAATGAGAGGAATATAAAGCACAAAGTTATATGATTACAAAATAAAATACAGGTTATAAATAGAAGAAATATCATCAAGAATTAGATGAAGTGTTGGAGATGTACGAAAATGCAGCCCGAGCCGAGAAACATTACCTACTCTACACATTATTCCAGTTGAGAGCCTTCCAGGTAGGAGTGGGTTTGAGTCCAGCGAGAAAATTCAATCCATCTATAATTTTATCACAACCATACAAACCAAATAAACAATCTTTTTGTACAACGGAATAGAAAACTTTCACTGATTTACTGAAACGAGCATTGGACAATTTTTTCTACGAGAAGTTACCAACCCACCAAGATGAATATGAGCCAGTAACGTTTCCATGTGGAGATTTCTGCAAAATATCACAATTGGTGTTTGATGGGATCAAATGTCTACTCGTCAAAAAACATGATGTCGAGTTCCTTATCGGTGTCGAGGATGCTACGCAGATCCTTCAAGTTCATCGAAGTTTAGTGGGCCATCGGGTGGTTTTACTGGAAAAAATGAACTTCTGTACATTTTATAATAATATTTTGAATTTGATTAAATCGATTTTCAATAAAGATGCTGGTTATATTGATTATTTTGAAGCTCTGTATTCATTTTGTGAAATATCAAATGATAGTTTAGTAAGTAATGCACTCAGGGAATATTTGTTCCTTCATGAAATGAATGTATTGAGAGATTTGAATAATGTGTGAGAAATATATATAAAAATCTATAATTTTTCGTTTTTATTTTTCCCCTAGGAGTTATGATGTATAACATTTACCGAATTTGAAAGATGAAAGTGGATTATTTTTCTATTTTTTATAAAATGATTATTGTTACCACCAGATCCATTCAATGAATTTGCGAATTTCTTGAGAACTTGAAAAGAAAAGTGTGACCTACCAAACGATCCTCTTCCACATTCATGAAGCTTACTTGATCGAAAACCTGAGTCTAACGTCTTACGCACGTCTCAGACGTCGCGTGTGATGTCAGGTTCTACGTCATGTATGACGATAGGTTTGATATTATTCCATTTACTAGCATTCCTGAATCCATCATTATATTGATATCGAGGTTTTTCAACTAAGTGTATGGGTTTTTCATCGAAGTTGACATCTGTTGGTGAATAATTGTAAAAGTGGTGGTAAATAATGATTCATTATTCATATTTCATTACATAGATCAACTTGATTTTGAAAGCAATAATGAAATGAATATACTCTTGACGTATTTTGTCATATACTTTCCTATTTTCATGTAACCATAATTTAACGAATTCAAAACTAATGTTAATAATTATAATTGAAGTTTTGAACATAGCTATTCGATCACGTAGATCTTCCGCCATCCGGAAGTGAATATTCCATGTGATGATTCATTGAGAATTATGTGTCACCCTGTATCATAATAATTTCAACACCGGGTCATTCGTCTATGACTCACTCACTCCTATCGACCCTATCGTCGAATCTTTCAATTACTCACTTCTCTTGCTTCTAGTACTCTTTGTCGTCTGTCGTTGAATTTTTCAATGACATCTCTACAATTTTCGTGTAGTGTTTTTCAAAGTTTTTGATATTGTTTAATGAATAAGTGATGGTTATTAGATTTATAAATCGTTTTGAACATTTTCATTTTCACAAGGACACGACGTCGATGCAATATATGTATAACTCATGTCTGACGTTTCGTTATGCTATTTATTGTTATTGAAGTTCTTATACGTTGCTTGGTAGATTTCCGACGAAGGCACGACGTCAGCGTGGTGTACGTACGACGCATGCGTGGAGTTTTTATTTTCAAAATTTTCAACGTCATAAAATGAATGTGTGATGGATATCATGTCATGCTATTTCTCATTTCAAGGTTTTAAACACGTTGTATTATGGATTTTCGATGTAGGCGCTACGTTTGCACGACGTATGTATGACGTATGCGCAACGTATGCACAACGCATGCGTCATGTTTTTTTTAACATATTCAATGTTCTTCAATGATTGCCCTATGTTTATTTTTATATCTACAACTTTATGTTGGTGAATAACAGAAATCTTAGTACGCCAAGCGTCAAATGTCGGACACCGAATGTCAGATGCCAGATGCTAAACTTTAATAGCTACCATTTTGGATTTGCAATGTCAGTACGTTATTAATCGTTTTTATGTTGCTGTTTGATAGATTCTCGATGAATGTGTGACGTTTGCATGACGTATGTTCGACGCATGTGCGACGTATGGGTGATGTATGCGTGATGAATTTTGATGTTTTCTACTTGTTTAATGAATGCGTGACGCTTTGTCATGCGAATCATCGTATTCAAAAATTTCAGACGACGTTGTCTGATAGATCTTTGACGGATAACGACGTTAGCATGATATATGTAAGACGCATGTTCGACTTTTCGTCGTGCTATTTATCATTTTTGATAGTTTTTTGATAAGGGTGCGATGTCTGCGCGTTTTTTGTATTTGCGCGACATATGTGCGTTGTATTCGTAAGGTTTGTCATTGTTATGAATGTTTATCAATTAATATCAATTTTGGTCTTAAGTCTCAGAATGTATACAAGTTGAATTCTCGAAATGTCCGTGAAAAATCATTTTTCCGGAGTACCCATATAATCCCTGTTTACTAGAAAAACAAAAAGTTTGAACTCTTTTCATCATGGGGATCATAAATGTATCATTTGTTTTCTCCTATGTCGCGTTTTCACGAAAATATAGGAACACTTTTTCAATAATTCGTCAATATAAAATTGTTTTCGTCACTGATCATAATACAACCATATCCACCCTCACGTGACCAAGGCTCTCAAGTTCCAGTCGTTGAGCGTCAACTATCAAATTATACCTATCAAACGTTAAACGTCATCATTAATTCTTGATACATCCTGTACCAGTCAGTACATTTGTATTTTTCGAACGGTACACCTATTGAAAATATTAAGTGTAATTTCTTACACACCCAGTATATTTCTTCCAGACTAGATAGTTTTTACATCCCTGTATTTTATCAGCCTGTTGGTTCCATCGTTAGACCTATCGAAAACATTTTGAACGAAAGCATTGATTTCTGTAGACGTTGACACATATTCTCTTTGCTGAAAGTGCGATCCCAAATATAGAAAAGTATATATGTTTCGTATCATATTTTTCGAGGTGAATAATGATTGAAGTATCTGGCTTCAATATAATGTGATGTGAATAGTTATACAGCTTTGGAATTTATAACCATACCTTGATCAGAGCTCCGTTTTTGAAATTTCGATAATTCTTAGTCCTTGAAACATTCACCTCGATATTTCCGATAATATTCCATGTGTTGCCGATGCTGAAAGTGCAATCTTGAATAAACAAAATTATTTCTGTTTCGAGACATATATTTTGAGAAGATCAATGATTGAAGTACCTGGTTCCAATATAATATGATCTTAATAGTTATATAGCCTTGGAATTCATAAACATACCTTGATCAGAGCTTATTTTTTGGAAATTTTATTAACTCTATGACCTTCACCTCGAGAGTTACGATCATATTCCATTTGTTATCGATTACTCCAAAATTGATTATCGATTTCCTATTTATCATTTCACCTACTAGGTTTTCATAATGGTGTAAATGGCATTCCCTCATATGAGTTGTACAAAAATTATAGTCTCCTACTAGAATATTGATTGATAAGATAGAAACATGAGTTAACCGTGGACTCAAATGGACTCTTCATAGCACTTTCTTGCGTGTAACAGTGTTGATTCGATTATTTCACCAATTTTCGTCGATATCTCGCAAACCTTGAGTTCTTTTATATAGGTAAGTTGATACATTCGGGATGTCCGTGAGAAATCCTTTTCTCAGAGTACCCACATGGCTCTGTTTACTGAAAAAATTGTAACCGGAAGTGAAACCGGAAGTTGTTGTTTTGATGTCCGAACGTTATGGAGATCACTAACATCTCATTTTTTTCCCATATTTCTCTATTTTTTACGAATTGGAAGAGGATATATTTCGATAATTCATCAAGGAGATAGATCGGTTAGAAAAGCAGTACTCAAAGAGATGGTGAACAGTTTTTATTGTTTTTTCAATATTTCGATAAATTTTGATTGATATCTCGCAAACCTTGGGACTTTGTATATAGGTAAATTGATATATTCGGAATGTACGTGAAATATCCTTTTCAATGAGTACCCACATGACCCTGTTTACTGACAAAATGGAAACCGGAAGTGAAACCGGAAGTCGTTGTTTTTGGAGTCTACACGTCATGAGGGTTTCTAATATACCATTAGTTTTTCTCTATATCGCTTTTCAATGAACCGGAAGTGAATATATCGTGATAATTCGTCGAGAAGCTGGATCGGATAGAAAAGAAAAACTCGAAGAGATTGTGTTGATTTAATTGCTTCTTTCATTATTTCAATCAATTTTGATTGATATCTCGCAAACCTTGGGACTTTGCATATAGGTATGTTATTATATTCGAAATGTACGTGGAATATCCTTTTCGATGAGTACCCACATGACCCTGTTTACTGACAAAATGGAAACCGGAAGTGAAACAGAAAGTTGATGTTTTTGAAGTCTACACGTGATAGGGACCACGAATAAAACATTAGTTTTTTCCTATGTCGCTTTTTAACAAACCGGAAGTAAATATTTTTTGATAATCCGTCGAAAAGCTGGTTCGACCAGAAAATCATTACACGAAGAGATTGTGAATTGTTTACATATATTTTTTTCATTATTTCGATAAATTTTGATTGATATCTTTTAACCTTGATACTTTGTACATAGGTGAAATGATATATTTAGAATGTCCGTGAAAAATCCTTCTCTCAGAGTACCCACATGACTATGTTCAGTAGAAAAATGGAAACCGGAAGTGAAACCGGAAGTTGATGTTATTGGAATCTACACGTCATGGGGATCACGAATAAAACATTAGTTTTTCTCTATGTCGCTTTTAAATAAACCGGAAGTGAATATTTTTTGATAATTCGTAGAGAAAATCAATCATTTTGTCATTGACATCTTTATATTAACGAGTTCATGAATTCTGTTGCGTCGATATCAATGCTGTGGTTCGGATTCTACTTGTGTGAGCTGTAGGTATATTTAATACGAAAATTACTAAATAATAAATAACTTCAGGCAGCCACACCTTGTCATACGTCAAACTTTATTCATCAATTTTGAGTATTCAGACGTGGTGATTCCGATTCTACTTGTGTAAGCTGTATGTATATTACCTTTATAATACGGAAATTACTAAACAGTTAGTGATCTCCCGATTTCAGCGGCCATTTTGAAATGATGACGTCATACGTCAGATGTCAGACGCCTGACTTCAGGTTGACACCCTGTAATACGTCAAACGTTATCCATCAATTTTGAATAATCACACGTTGTGGTTCAGATGGAAATAACTAAACAGTTGGTGACCTTTCGATATTTTGAAACGATGACGTCATACGTCAGATATCAGACGCCTAATTTCAGGCAGCCACACCCTGTAATACTTCAGACGTTATCCATCTATGGTTCGGATTCCACTTGGGTAAGCTGTAGGTGCATTATGGTATATTTCCAGATATTTTTGAAAGTCTGGCATCAATGCCTTATTTTTTCAAACGTCTGGCAACAGTGTCAGTCGCTTTGTCGTCTCTTATCTTTGTAACGTCTTGCGAAATATTGTATCATGTTGAATCATCAATGGAATCCAGCGAACCTGACCTTGAATGCGATTATGTCTATTAATACACTAATGTTTAATGAATGAATAAGCCATTGTTCCTTTTCCTGCTTCATGGATCTGCATGTTGAGTCATCATTGAAATGCAGCGAACCTGACCTTGAATGCGATTATGTCTATCAATACACTGATATTTAATGAAGCCATTGTTCGTTTCCCTGCTCCCCGCTTGCCGAGGTTGCTACGTTCTCTTATCTTTGAGACGGATCTGCTCGACTACGTCACGCTGTGCGATAACGTTGCATCGACATTGACTGCAATAAAATTATATAGTGGTCGTAGCTCTGTGGGAACGCATCGGACTCGTAATCCGGTGGTCTGGAGTTCGAATCCCGCCGATAGAAGGATTTTTTTAAATAAAATATGACGTCATGTTTCCGGATGCGGAGCGCTAAGGGGGCGCAGTCCTAAGGGGGGGGGTTAAGGGGGTATAGCAAAAACCTAAGGCGGCTAAGGGGATACAGCGAAGACCTGAGGGGGGCCAAGGGGGTACAGTGGAGACCTGAGGGGCCAAGGGGGTACAGCGAAGACCTGAGGGGGACCAAGGGGGTACAGCGGAGGCCTAAGGGGGCCAAGGGGGCACCTGAGGGGGCCGATATCCTATCCCATGTTGCAAGCATAATACATAACCTCAAAAATAACTTGAATTTCGCGCCAAAAAAGTGGGTGGGGCTATGACGGCTTCTGATTGGTTGGTCTATGGGACACTTGACAGTTGATACAGCGGCATGGAACACCAAACTGTAGACATATGACAGTTGACATGACGTCAGCAAAATTTGAATTTCCCGCCTTTATGGCGGCCATCTTGGTCTGATACCGGTGTAGGTGCACTACTTACATCTCTTGCTTGCAGTGATGTTGCTTTTTTCCAGATTTATTATGAAACCTAGTGATGTTAATAATTTCATTGACTTTAGTACATATTTTTGGCACAAGCTTTCATTAGCACCTATTATGAGGAAATCATCAAGATATCCAACACAGGTGATGCCCTGTTCTCTCAAATGCCTTACAATAGGTTTGGGTGGGGCTATGACGGCTTCTGATTGGTTGGTCTATGGGACACTTGACAGTTGATACAGCGGCATGGAACACCAAACTGTAGACATATGACAGTTGACATATGACAGTTGACATATGGCAGTTGTCATGGCGGCCATCTTTGATGACGTCAGCAAAATTTGAATTTCCCGCCTTTATGGCGGCCATCTTGGTCTGGTAGCCCCCTAGGTACACTACTGATGTAAATTTTTGGGATTCATTTTTGATAGCCATACAATGTCTATAGAATTACCTCAAGAAAAGAGATTGAAATTTTCCAAGTCAATTGAAAGTATTAGGAATGTGTATAAATGTAAAATTAGATATTTTGCCCAGTTCCTAGGTTCCTTAATAGCTGTCTGCCCAGCAATTAAGTATGGCAAATTATATACAAAATTGTTGGAAAGAGAAAAATTTTTGGCACTCAAAAAGAATAATCAAAACTATGACAAAATCATGTTACTAACAACTTCTATAGATAGCGATCTTCAGTGGTGTGCGCACCAAATTGTACATGGTAAGAACGAAATTAGGCAGGATAACTTTACAATTGAAATATTTTCTGATGCTTCAATAACAGGGTGGGGCATTTGTTTAAATAACCAATCCACTCATGGATGGTGGAGCATAGAAGATAGAGAAAAACATATCAACTATCTAGAATTGAAAGCAGTTTTGTTCGGTCTGAAATGTTTTGCCAGAAATCTCAAATCTTGTAATATTCTTCTTAGAGTGGACAATACCACTGCTTTATCATATATATATAGGATGGGTAGTGTACAGCATTTGGATTTATGTCTTCTGGCAAAAGAGATATGGCAATGGTGTGAGAGCAGAGACTTATGGTTACATGCAAGTTACGTTAATACCAAAGAAAATGTAGCTGATAAAGATTCTAGGATCACATCTAATGAAACAGAATGGGAACTGTCAGAGCATGCATTTGAAATAATTAAAAGGCGCTGTGGCCAACCTGACATAGATTTGTTTGCATCCAGTGCTAATAAAAAAGTAGATAAATATGTCTCTTGGCATAGAGACCCAGATTCAATAGCAATCGATGCATTCACGATAACTTAAACTTAAAAGGCGCTGGGGCCAACCTGACATAGATTCGTTTGCATCCAGTGCTAATAAAAAAGTAGACAAATATGTCTCTTGGCATAGAGACCCAGATTCAATAGCAATCGATGCATTCACGATAACTTGGAAAGATACTTTCTTTTATGCTTTTCCACCATTTAGCCTGATTTTGAGAACGTTGAATAAAATTATAAGTGATGAAGAGGGAATATTAATTGTGCCAGATTGGCCCTCTCAACCATGGGTTCCATTATTTCAAAAACTATTAATTGATGATTCATCTATAATTAAATTTGAGCCAAACGAATACCTATTTCAAATGGAACACCCTGTATTTCATCACGAGGACAGATGTAAAATGTTATTCTCTAACTTAAACTAATATACTTCCCTATGGCTAACTCTACACATTTTCATGAAAATACCCCTTTTTCAGATTTCGAACCCACCTTCGTCAATTTCAATATTCATCAAGTTACATTAGGTGATTTTATGAATGGAAAAAATCAACGAAACTACCAAAGCTATTTGTAAGTTCAGAGCTAAGATTTCAGGAATATTTTAACATTATTATTCATTACAAAAATTGTTCAAAATATGACCAACAATTCGAATAGGATTAAATAAAATGAAAGGAACTATAAATAAAATAGAAAAACCGAATTCAATTGAACAATAATATTTGAGTTTATATCAAGTGTTCAAAGTGGTGACCGTCTGATTCCAAACACAAACGTTTTCGTTTTTTGAAACATTCAGCAACTTTTGCCAATATTTCTGGATTTATGATTCTGAATGCTTCTATGATACGCTCCTTCATATTATCTGGTGTCGTTGGTGGTGTGTTGTAAACAGTTCCTTTTATGAATCCCCATAAAAAGAAATCCGGAGAGGTCAAGTCGGGTGACCGTGGCGTCATTTGGACAATGAGGAAGAATTGATAATGACTCTAACCTCATTGTCCAAATGACGCCTAGTTCTCCCGCCTTTTGTTAATTATTATGAACTGCATCTCGAGGAAATGCTGAAAATGCAACTCTCGCCATTCAAGAGTCGCGTAGGTAGAGATAACAATATGAATCGTATATTATTTTATAAGTTCAAATGGGATAATAGAATATAACATACATATAACAAATAAAATCTCTGGAGAACGTAGATGCACACTTTGGTAAAAAAAAGTCAGTTAGCTTTTTTTTCTAATCGAAAAACTTGGGAACTGCAAATCACCTGATCTTCTTCCTCTAAACGGGAAAGTATGTTATTTTTAAGCCCATATTGGACATTGCCATTGAGAATGGAAAACAAAATGGCTAAGTGCAAGAGAAGGTGGTAGACATACATTCCTTATCAGAAGAGAGAAGAAGAATGGTAGTCAAAATATGTGAATTATCAAGTAGACAGCATGGCGGGAAATTTGAAAAATTATTAATTGATTATTAAAAGGTGAGTGAAAGAAATTTTATTTTTATTTTATATTATAATTCGGTGGTATTATAAATGAAGTTAGGATTTATTGGGTCGATTGACAGTAAGTATTAATAGATTTCGCTCAGATATAAACCATTCGACCAGTCCAATTTCGCATTTTTCTTCAGATGTGGGTGTAAAGGAACACATCTCACATGAAGGTTCTCGATAAATCTCTCATAATACTATGTGATGGTACCCAGAAAAAATCGATGCTGTGAGGTGTGAAATGGCCTCGATTCGGTCTTCAGTTGGATGTAACTCTTCCACATCAATTTTAAGGCATAGGTAGGTGTCGCTAATACTAAGCCAAATACATTTTGATTTTTGAGTTTCATTTCCAGAGCACAAACGGCGAAAAGCCTCTCTCAGCCGTTGTGAATTTAATAGAAAATTCGGCGTTCTGATGAGGATGTCGTCAAGGTAATAAATAAGAAAACTTTGCTGTGAGCGTGGTAAGGGGAAATCGTCAATTTGGGCATCTTCATTCATGGTGACCCCGAAATAAGCACAAAATCTCAGTTTTCCGTTTGATTAAATAGCAACAATAGGTGAGGACCACGAAATTTGCGTAGGTATTGGTTCTATCTACTTGGTCTTGTAATGCCATAGGTTCACACTTCTTGGGCAGAATGTTTCAGGGATGAGGTCATCACTGAAGAGGAACTTAGCTTGGTCTCCTTTTACAGTACCCAAACAGATCTCGAAGGTCCCGCAATACTTCGTCTATAGTATTCTGTTTCATATCCTCCACCCAGTTTTCTTGATAATGATATATTTTCTACTCATGACTGACGCTATCTGCGTCTTCTGCAGAATAGGCACCAATTTGCACAATAAATATAAAACATTTTTAAGAGGGGTTTAACCTTATTTGGGATTGATGGTAAAACTTTGTGAAACAAGGAATGGCAAAAATCATATTACTCGGACCTCGCTGAAAAAAATCGATTTTTTTTTTCACTTTCTGCTTGAGGAAGGTTGGATCTAGGCATCTCTCGTAGTACTTTTTTGATTTTTTGAAAAAAAACAAGCAAAAAAATTGCGAAATTTCGCCCATATTCACTATTTTTTATCTCACAAGATATATCGTATTTCGAAAAAGTACTCCGAGAGATGCCTCAATCATACAATTGTCTCTATTGAAAAAAAAAATTATCGCGATCCATCAATAATTACTAGCTCAAAAATGATTTTTGTTGAACCTCTGCAGACTCAATTACGGAGCATTTTTCATGACTGATTCGAGCGCCCTCGCACCAAATAAGCACTTTTACATGGATACTATGAATTTATGAATGAATCGTATTTTCATTCATAAAAACCAAAAATAGCACTGAAGCTATTCCAAGAATTTTAGCACAGGTGATGATATCAATGGAAGTTGCGAAAATTATTCATTGCATTCTCGAATAAGACTAATTAGGTGAAAGAAAACGTAAACATTTTTTGCGAACGGCGGCGGCAGGCGCTATGTACACATCAAAGGGCCGGCTAGATATGCATGTATCAGACTACAAACAGAAAGCTAGTTAGTTTGCGATTGCATTCAGATGGTGACACTATTGTTAGTTTGTGAACTAGTATTATTATTGTGATCAAGCATGTCGAGTTCAAATTATCGAACTGGCGATAAACATCGTAAAAGACTTTCTGTGAGGAAATTGTCAGTCGAAAAAAAGATATTGAGATTGATAAGGTACGTAAATATTTTCGAATGTTTTTATAAGAAATAATTGGAATCGATATTCGCAGCCTTACATTGGGAATTCGATAACGGTTAGAGATACAGGATCGGTTGAATTAGGAAAAAGTTGTGTATTCATGTGCGCAACAATGAGCCGCAAAGAAATAGTTGATTTTTTTTTTGGTTTTTGAAATATTCAAAAAAAATACAAATTTTAGATTTTCATTTTTTATTGGCTTTATTTTAATATTTATGCTCTATAACTTAGCAGTATAAAATTTTTAATACGACGTTTCGTCATTCGAGGGTCACCATCGACTTTTTTTTTTCGAAATTTCGAAACTGCAATTCATCATTCATCGTATGCAGGTTACTTCGCGGTATGGACAAATAAAGGAATAACAATTAAAAAAATTCATCGTAATAAGATGGAATCAAAATTAGTAGATTTTTACATACGAGAGGAATATGGAAATAAGAGATGGATGAGATATTTCTGTACTACCTTCGGGCTCAACTATATTCGGGGTGGAAAAAAACGCAAAATTGAAAAAAATACAGTTTTTTTTTCTACTATAATGAAATACTTTTTTTCCCTCAAGCTGCTTTTCACTTATTTCAATTCCAATATTGAATGAAAATTTCCAATGAAATTTTGATTTGATCCTTGCATGGATACCATATACCATGGAAACCAGAAGATAAAACAAACAAGTGGACTTCTGGCTATAAACCTATGACCGGGGGTGATCCATTTGAAAAAAAAAATTGCGATTCGCATTCGTTCGTTTTGGAAGTGACAAAATATAGGACCGATGAAACCCTACAACTTTTATATTCAATGTTTTTTCCACCTCGTATAGTTGAAGCTGTAGGTATGGGTCAAAATATAAGAGACAAATAGGATGTTATTTGTAAATTTTGTTTTCAAATATATCATGTGAGTTTTCGAGTTTCAAGTTCAGTAACGATACCGAATACCTTGAAAAATGTCATTCATTCATACCTATCAAAGAAGAATATTCCAATATATTTTGTAGTGTATAAAAATGTTCAATATAGTTTCTCCATAGACAGCATTTTTTATTCTGTGTCCATATTCATCATACGATGCATCAATGAGAAAGCATTCAATTTCATCGTGATTCAAATTGATAACGAGCCCTGTCTGAATTCTCGAGTTGAAAATTGATTCTACATTTAGCCACCGAACAGAGGGTCTCAATCCTGAACCTACATGCCCCCGATTTATTTTTGTAATGAGAAATCTAACCCGTTTTAGCTCACCAATTTTTGCCTGAAATTTTCTCTTTTGTCCAATCGAAGTCCCATTTCTGCCACGACCGAGAGACATTTTCTAATTTGTGTATTTATAAGTTTCAATTTAGCCGTTAGACGTTTTTGTGTTACTGTTTTTGATATTCGAAAGGGTTTCATCTGTTTCGACAAGTTTTTTTTTATTTTCCATATAATATCAAATTATCCTCATAGACATTTTAAGATAATACAGTAAGTTCAAAATATACTGATGAAAAGCCGGAGACCTATTCTGAGAATTGTAACGGCCGATGGCCGCAGACCCGAGCCACAGATCCCGAGCGACCAGGCAAGACGCAAGACTGAATTTACTACGAATTTTACGCGACACCGAGTTGGAGTGAGATGCCAACAGCGCTTAGCGTTTTTTGTTCGACATTGGTCTCCGCCCCTTTCGCTCGGAATTTTTACTTCCCCCTTTACACCGCAAATATACTCTGACATGTTTGTAAAGGTTAACCCCTTCTTAACAGAATAACAAAAAATTGAGCTTTGTTTTGTAGTGGGGTCTTCATATAATTTTGAATTTATTGTTGCGTCAAATAGTTCAGCTAATCATGATAATTGATAATTTTAAGTCAAAGTTTATTATTCTTATAAGATAGTGGTTAACGATTACTGCACCAAAAGATCTATTTTGAAAATGATACTTGTCTTGACTAGCTATTGAAACTGAAAATTATCTAAATACAGGGCTGATACACAACGAATAGTGTAATATATTCTTGAAAAGCGCGAAGTATTTGTTTCAAATATAATAGGGCATACAGGGTGTTTTTTTAAGCTCACAGATAGCTGAGATACAGGGGGGATCCCAAAATGTAATATTCAGAAATATACAGAAATTTGAAAATCGCAACTTTCTATCTCTCTCCAAAGATAACTGAGATATCGTACAAAAGTATCGAACATTGGACACATTGTACGAAGCCAAATGCTCAATCATACGAACAGATACCATAACTTTACTAGATGACCTGACTTTTCGGATATTAATTGACGTTGAGTCACGAATTCCATCTTCAAATTCAAGTTACTTTCATCATCGGTAAAATCACTTTGGAAGAGAAAATAGTCTATCCAATTAAAATATCAAATATAGTTTGAAATTGAATGTATGGTAGACTACGAGCAGAAAACAACTACTGTGTCTTTGTCACGTCTTCGGAAGAAAGAAACATTAGCGATCTGCATTCACAGTGTGAATCGTTGCATGGACTACGAGCAGATATAATTTAATGTTCTGCGTGGTATTTGCCAGAAAAGTAGTTGTTTTCTGCTCGTAGTCTACCAGACATTCGATTTCAAACTATATTTGATATTTTAATTGGATAGACTATTTTCTCTATGACAAATTTTGTTCCAATTCATGGCTTTTCCATTTTTCATCTGTAACTTTGGACTTGTTCCTGCACAAAGCGCGTAGAATGTTTTGAAGCTCCAGCGTATTTGGTAGATCAAGAGGATTGTCTAATTATAGAATATCCCGAAATTATGCACACACGCGAGAAATGGTTTTCTTCGCTGCAACTGCTACATGTTTTTCCAAAAGCTAGACAGTTTTTTTGACGATGCTTAGAGTTCCCACAGTAAAGTCTGTCTAAATTGACAAGAACTTTCTTCGATTTTGAATTCTATACTTTGGTGTACCAAAGAATGGAAACATTGAACGAAGAAAGCGTACATCAATTACTTGAGGCGTTTAGGGGGGAGGCAGGGAGTCAAGCCTAATCTCATCTAATCTTACTTCGGGGAGAGGAGGTGTTTCAGCGATTATAACGTATTTTATCCTTCAAGAAACAGAGTTTAATTGCAAGAAAATATTCATGATTCACTGGTGATTCCAGCCCACTTTCTATTCAATCTCAAATACTAGTCTCAACTAGTCAAATGAAACTGTGCGAATTATTGTTTTATTTTTTTTCAATAAATCCAACTCATCTACACTAAATACACATATTTCGAAAAATTTCACGTGATATATATAGGGGGGGGGGGGGGAGTGAAAGCTGAATCTCGCGTTATCTCACCATTGGGGGGAGGGAGGGTCGGAAAATCGAAAGAACAACTTCCGTTATCAATGGACATCCGCTTCAAAACAAACAAAAAATACATTAATCAGCTCGGGAAGAATTTCCACTCCATACTGAGTGACAAACAAGAATCCATCGACTCTCTATTGGATACCAACTAATGGTACACAGATGGGTCTCGAAAGGGAATGGGAACAGGTGTCTACGGACCTGATATTGAATATAACGAGCCCATATGCTCATTCTAATACATACTTCAAGCAGAAATACTCGCCATCGATAGGTGCATTCAGATTATCCTTGAAAGAGAGGCGAGAAAAAATATGTGCGACAGTCTACCAGCCATGTCAAGTCAAAAATTACATGGGAGTGCCTACAGACACTGAATATTCTAGGAAAATCCAACAGAGTTATCCTCCTCTGGGTACCGGGGCATGCTGGAGTAAAGGAAAACTAACGAGCAGATGCACTGGCAAGAAGGGGAGCGGCAACACGGATGATGGGTACCGAAGCGTTCTGCGGTCTGGGAAAAAGATACATCAAGTTGGTACTAAAGAAGAAGAAAAGAAACACTGAGAAGCTTCACTCTGTACAGTGACACCTCCTAGCCCACGTGGAATGTCCTACGAGTGCATTTGTAAGTCATTCGCATTAACTACGCAGTTAGCAGTTCGAGTGTATCAGGCCTTCTGCAGAGCTGCTCGTCGAGAGTGAGAGTTAAACTTCTGCTAATAAAAGTCTCGCAACATCCGCCTATCCTAGAGAAAATGGAAATTTAATCTTAGAGAATGGAGAACAATCGAAACCCGCTCAACAAACAAGCTATGGACTACGACCCAGGATTTCGAGAGAGATACAATAGAATCTATAAGTCCTCTGAATGAAACAAAGAAAACATTATTTCAATGATAAAACCAACTGAGGTGTTGGGACATGTATTATAGAAACATGTTGAGACTTCAGTTTTAAGGACAATATCAGTGGAATCCAATTCTCAAGATTCTAGATTTTGGAGCGTCTCCATCTGAGACGAATAGGAAGGGCGAAGTTACTTCGCATTCGAACCCTGAAGGTAATAACATGACAAGCCTCGATGTGGATTCAGAAGCATTCACATCTAAGGATGATGGCAATCTTAGATCATAATTGCTAACGCTTGATACGGTATCTAAGTTATTTGTTTGGAGGTCCGGGGGGTTGAAAGTACTAAGCCATTGATTGGTCGTCTCAATTTTTGACCATACATATGTGTTATCCCACGTGATATCATAGAACCCTCCACGGCAGACTCCACTGATAACAAACAAATACTGCATGATGCCGGATCTAGCAAAGCATGTATAATTCAAGATGGCAATAGTGTTCCTCTCAAATCAAACAAAGTAAACACCACTCCCATATCTCATCAGATTGACCTTTCAATACTTGAGAGATACAGTGAATTATTGAAAAAAAATCAGAAGCATACCTATTTATATACAAGGTTCAAATAAATTGTTAGCTTGCAGACAGTCGACATGTTAAGCCAAAGAAAAATTGGAATGTTGAACTCATTTCTTCAGAAAATGTCGGAAAAAATAAAATTATTCAGTTCATCTATTCAGTTGAATATTTTCATATGCATTTTGAGATGAAGCAATATAAGCTATAGCTCGAGAATAATGGAAATAGTTCCAAGATTCAACTCCAATAATACCCACCAAAATTGTTATTACACAAACTATATTAGTTGTTAGAAGAGATTTTCAATCACAATACAGTGTACCCAAGAAAAGGATGAACAGCATGGGGATCTCGGGAACCGTAATAGTTACACAGTAAATCAAAAAGTTGGGTAATTAAGAAGTAAATGTTGAGAAATCCCATAAATCATGCTTACTCACGTATAAATTGACAAAACAAAAATAAATTTGGCTGTTTGGTTCTTTTTTTCTGAAGTTATTTTAACAGTTCTGATGAAAGCAAAGGCACTTTCTCATTTCCATTTTTCCAACTCTTCAAAATAACATTCACGAAATCTCCGAACAACGTTTATATCGTTATAGCGTTCTTCCTCAACATTACCTGGATTTTCTACAAAGAGGATAACCATAATCTCTTGTAATAAAAATAATTGTTGATAATATAGGTATTATGTAATATACATTTGAAGTTTATAATTTTCATCAACAGCCAGATATACCTATATATGAATCTATTTTGACTTGCCTGTCCATATGACATGTGTGCTTCTATTGATGCATCGCACACCTACAATAGAATTGTAGTCGAGTAAGAATATTCTTCAATTCTTACAAAAATGAAAAATATAAGTTAGACATTGATTGAATGGTAATGTAATCTATTAATATGTTCTGGTTGTAGTAGGTCATTTGCCTTTGGGGGTACGATGGCTACATGAGTAACCAATGAATTCAGGCATTCCCGAATTGTTGTGGAATCTAGGAAATTTGAATGACATACATATTATATAAGCATAAAAATATGGAATACAAGCAAAAAAATATTTTATAAACATAATATGTTATTTGTGGTGATAGGCATACCTTTTCTTCTCGCGTTATTCCTACTCTTGGCCTGTTAGATACCTATGGAGCAAGAAGATGTGGTAGCTCTTGTCGCAACTTGTTATTGGTAACGTTAGATATATTTTCAATCTAGTATATTAATTTGGAAATACGTATATCAGATCATTAACATAAATTTCATATAAAGAATTTGTGAACATAATTAGATCAGATTGAAACCGAAGTGCACTGCAACTGCATGCGCTTCGGTCTCACTTCGTAAGTAATTGATGTAATTTTATTGCATAAAATGGTAATGAGTGTTGATGAGCGAAGTGCGGTGTGGAAATATTATGAGATATGCGAAGAAGACAGCACAAATTCAAGACAAAAATTTCACGATGTGGTACCAGGAAGTCAGGGACTACTATTCGGCCAGATACAGATTTTTACCCGGTTATATGGCCGGATATCCGGACTTCAGCGAGACATTGAAGTATGAACTCAGTAAAATGATGAGACATTACCTGTTTGTAAAAAAAATATAGGGTGTACACTGAGTCTCAGAAAATGGTCTATCAGGAGCTGTGTGTCTCAATCACAAAATGACATGAACTAAAGTTTCAGAAACAAAGTTCTGAAGAGGAACAGGAGAGAAAATGTTGATTCAATTACTGAAAGAATTTTTGTAAAGTTTGAATGAGTTGCTCTTGCATTATTACAGAAAATACCCTGCAAAACTCTATCTAGAGCAATGATTTCAGTTATACTCGAAGCTGCATTGAGTGAGTAAATGTGAGGAAAATGACAAAACTTAACCGTCACTTCAACGAATGCAGCTAACCACAGGAATATTGCGATACCTGTTCCAAATATAAAAATAAGAATTTAAGCGATGGGGAGTATAATAATCATATCGAAATGAAAACTGTGGCAAGAAATTATATAAGCAAAATGTTCTCAATGGAAAATGTCATGTGTATGGATATTCAAGCAGTTAAATTGGCCCCACAAGTAGAAGCGGGTAGTCTTCACCATAAAACAAAAGTGTGCTGCCATAATTTTACCATTTTTGGTTCGGAAAGTCACCATGCATCAAGTGGCATTGGTTCAACGAAACTGACGCAGATGAGAGAGCTGCTACTTATGCTGATGATCTTCCAATAATCATTTCTTCAGATGATTATACAGCGCAAAATCGAAATGCCATTTTATCGAATGCGGGTTGAACTGGCTCCGACTGTATGAGTGAAACAATTAAAAACATGGACATTTTTCCAGAGCGTCCAGAAAGTGATGCGATGAAGAGATTCGATGAAATAGTATATAGATCAACTCCCAAACATTTTCATGATAGTGATGTAGAAGATTCTGATGATACGGTTTCAGAACAATTCGGATTGGAAAGTAAAAATAATATGCAGTGTGGAAACATTACAGAAGGTTTCTCAGTCCAGACCGTTTATTTGACGAAAGTTGAAAGTGAAAAGTTCAAAGTTTAAATAACACCTGAAGATTTCAATGTTCCCACAACATTATTGAATCTATCTAGTCCTAATAGTAATTCAGCCGGATTATTGCTTATCAACTCCATGCACAAAACACAAAACTGTCGAATATCAGGAGGGTCATTCTATATTCCTGATAAAGTCTGGAATATTCTATATGAAGATGGAAAATTCAGTGATAAATATTATCCTCACTATTGTCGTAATCGGATTACCAAATAAGTTAATACTAAATATTTGAAAAATGTCATAAATATTTAATGGTGTTGAACGAAGTATTGAAAAAAAATGTCCGTAATGAAATCGTTTGGATATAAAAAAACTTTATTGAAAGCAGATAAATTAATCTCAGAACAAGGTAAAAATTCACAGGGTATCAAAATCAGACCCTACATTGAGAAATTAGGTGAATTGGATCAAAGTGAAGACGACTCTCTCAATTCAATTTAAATGCAACAAAGTCACCCAGGAAACATAAAAGAAATATCTGTACATTTTAATGTAACAATTTATAGTGAAGAAAAATTGATCGTTCTCAAATCCCAGTCGACAACCTCTTGCCAATAATTTATTTCGATGCTTAAGAAGGTGTCGTCAAAAGCCCTATGTATTCAATTAAGGAGATAATTCATTTCTATACGGCTGTAATCAGTATGATGAAGCCGAGAAGAGTGTTTCTATTGTGGATGATCTCCGCAATACCTACCTGATTCGAATTCAATATTCGAATTGATGCACGACTTCAGATATTTCTGCGAATATCCATGCAATGTGTAAGGCATTCGAGATGCACCCTATATGAATATTTGCAGAAATCCTATTATTTGTAAGAAAATCCTAGACTTTTCGGCGGAGACAATTTTATCGGGATTCATATGTGCTGTTCTCATTTTATGAAAATAGTCTGCAAAGATGTCAAAAATATTTCAAAAAACCTTGATCAAAACAGTTATTTCAAATATATGATGGCTCCTGCTGTTTTGAAATCAACCTATGTCACACCTAGCGTGAAGACTGCTACAGGGTTCATGTTCACGAATCTGTCAGTGGATAAGAACTATTGAAGGAGATAAACATCAAAATCATTCCAGAGACAGCCCGTAAAGATAGTTTTTTTAAAGCGAGTCCGTTTTATAAGAGGTTGAGGATTCTAGTATAAAACTCAAACATAGAATCATATGGTATTGAAATAAATGCAAACCATAATAAGGAATTCTTCGAATTGGTAAATGAATAAATACTTGCCTGACTGTTCTATATTGAGAAATGAAACTATCACCAGTAATGCGATGGTCGAAAATTACTTCGGTCAGTTGATGGAAATTACTTTGAATTATCAAAGGAATTTGAAATTCTCGCAGGTTTTGAGAAAGTTAAACCGACATGCTGACTCTCAATGTTGAATATAATCTCAAAATAATGAAAACACGTTCGACTTAAATAAGAACTGACAGATGAAAAAAGTGCCGAATCAGTCGTCAAAGACTAGAAGAGTTGAAAAATATTTCACGGTTAGTTTTTGAAAGACTCAAACAAAAGTTGATTTGGATAGGACAATTTGTCCCGAAGATGATAAAGGATCACCTACTTACCTACTTTGTAACTCTATACAGCATCAGTGCCTAATGGATGATTGCCAGCAAAACATAAAACATAAATTACAAAAGGGAAAAATACTCCACAATAATTCAAATAGAGTATTTTTTTCTTTTGTAACTTACATTACTCCACTTTGAGCTACTATGGACTTCTACCTACGATTAAAAAACATAATGAGTAGATACATCAACAGGATAATACGTAAAACAAGAAGTCCATGAGCTGACACTCTGGATGATGAGAGAGAAACATTATATGAATATGTCTATATAAAGATTTGAGAAGGGGAAGATGGGAAAGAATATAATCTGCATATTGAATATTTCATTTCATTAATTTTTTGCCCGACTCGGGCAGAAACATTCGAGAAAATGCGCGATCGCCGTTGCTGGGCTGACAGCGATCTGAGCAACAGAACCTTATACCAGTGTGATCGCGTTGAGGTTGAATTTGATGATTGTTGTAATTCAGTTCAAGCTACTAAGTCTCGAATAAAATATCAAAATCAAAAATTAGTCCATTAATCAATCGAACATAACACGATTAAGTACCTCCCGAAATTATAATAGATCTCAGTACCCCCTCCCCCCATAAACCTATTTCAAGTACCGTAAAATGGGGTGAAACGCAACTATTGTACCAATCGCAACAGTTTTCAGGAAAACAACGTTATATTTTTTTCACCACTCTGTATGCTTTTCAGGCGGCTGAAATATTTTTTGTATATATATGGGAACTTTACTTAATAGATGAAGCACAAAAACCAAATTTTTGAAAGAATAATGTTTGAGGTTATAATATTTAATTAATCATCAAGTTTCAATAAGATTTTGTCCCTGAAAAAACTTTATCTTACAAACTTCCTTTTTTTTTGAGGTTAAGCTCGATAACACATGTATTTGATACATTTCTACTTATAATTTTTAAATTTGGCAACACCTAAACTAAGAGGCCTGGAATCTATGAATTTTTAAATTTGGTTAGTCACAAATGGCGGAGAAGTGGGGTCAAACGCAACAACAGGTTAACGCTTGTCGGTCCGCCGCATATCACGGAGTTTTGTTTTTCGCTCAGTGACAAAGATGCCTCGTGAGTATAAGCGTGATCCGAGGGCTAAACCTTGCCGTAGGGTGTCAGAAGATGTTTACAAAAAAGCGATTGAGGAAGTTCAAAATGGTGTTTCACTTAGAGTAGCAGCAGCTAAATATAAAATTGATTATACAGTATTGTGTAGACGCAAAAACAAAGAAGAAAGGGGTGAAAAGTGTCTTTCCAAAGGTGGTCAAACTGTGTTGTCTGCAGAAGTTGAGCTCCAAATTGTGAACAGATTAGTTCAGTGCTCCGAATGGGGACAACCATTGGATTTATATGATCTGAGAGTTATAGTGAAAAATTATCTGGACAAAATCGGCCGACGAGTTGAACGGTTTCAAAACAATATGCCGGGGATGAAGTTTGCTTTGGGTTTCGTTAAGCGTCACAAAGAAAGACTCTCGATGAGGTTCTGTCAAAACATTAAAAGGTCAAGGGCTGGACTAACTACTGAACAAGTCAGGTGTTATTTTGAAAATCTTCGAAACTCAATAGATGGTGTCAGTCCGTCCAATATCGTCAATTACGACGAAACCAATTTGAGTGACGACCCAGGACGAAAAAGAGTAATTTCAGAACGGGGAATGAAATACCCGGAAAGGGTAATGAACCACAGTAAGTCGGCCACCTCCCTTATGTTTGCAGCCGCAGCAGACGGAACAATTTTACCTCCTTTCGTGGTGTATAAGGCCAAACATATGTACGAAACTTGGAAGATAGGGGGGCCACGAGGTGCTCGTTTCAGTTCAACCCCTTCTGGATGGTTCGACAGCAACTGCTTCCAGGATTGGATTGAGACCATTGCCATTCCGTATTTTCGAAACTTGCCCGGAAAAAAAGTGTTAATAGGGGACAATCTCTCTTCGCACATCTCTTTGGAAGCTGTAGAAAGATGTGAAGAGCACAACATATCATTCGTGTTTCTACCAGCGAATTCCAGCCACATGACTCAGCCTTTGGATGTGGTTTTTTTTCGCCCATTTAAGGAGGCTTGGCGTAAGATATTAACCGACTGGAAAAAAGGCCCGGGCCGAAGAGAATCGAGCATCCCAAAGACCACATTTCCTCATCTGCTTAAATTATTGTTGGAAGCCATTAAACCAAATGCGGCAAAAAATGTTAGGTCGGGTTTTCGAAAATGTGGAATTGTTCCAATAAATCCAGATGAAATATTATCAAGACTACCATCAGATCCACAAGTTCCTGAAAATGATGCGGAAGCTTTAACAGATTCTGTAGTTGATGTTTTGAAAGAACTAAGATACGAGAATCTCCATAAACCAAGGCAACAGCAGTGTTGCCACTTGTAACATAATTATCGAATTGTAACATAATTTCTCCTCAAAATTAAGCCAAACGATAATGTGTAACATAATCGATAATTGTAACATAATTTTTCAACTTTGCAGGTTTTATTCTCACTGTAACAAAGAAAAAAAATATTTTATTTTATTCAATCACTGTCGACCCTTCTTGGCAACCAAAATTTACGAAAAATATTACCGGGAGACGTGTCTGAGACACGGTGTCTCTGTCTCTTGCTTCACGGAGCGGGGAATTCACTCAACACGGGCCACGGGGTTCGGCCGGTTCGGGCCAGTTCGCGGTTTCCCGTTTCCCCGAGAAACTTTCGCCGTGTCTCGTGACTCTCGTGTAATTCCCTGATTTCTCGATGTTTGTTTTACCTTCTGCTGTGGTTTATTTCTTCTTAATGTGTTCAGTAGTTCAATGACAGATGTTTTATTGTGTTTCACCTATCGAAAGTGATAACCATGGACAATATGGCAAGTACCAGTAAATGCAAATTGATACACGAACGAGATGATAGAGTATCTGATTCTGATTCGGAAAAAGATGCTAAGAAATTGAAGTTTAAAAATGTGAATAGACGAGAGAATAGGCCTCAAAAATATAGGGGTGAATGGGAAAGTATTCCTGATTTCAAGGGGTGGTTAAAATCTGTTAAAGGTGAGATTTGTTTTATGGTTGAAATATTTGTGTAGTTGATACATATATTTTTAAGGAAAATCCTATCGTGCAAAATGTATTCTTTGTGATACAGAATTGCAAGCAGATATAACTGTTTTGAAAAACCATAGTAAGGGAGTGAAACATTTCAAAAACGTAAAGAAGATTGCAGAAAATCAACCAAAAATTACTGCTATGATATCTAGAAGAGACGAAATTAAAGATCAAGTATGTAGGGCAGAAATAAAAATTGCTGCTCTATTAGCGGAACACAACTTGCCGATGAGATTTTGTGATCATTTGATTCCTTTATTGAAAGACGCTTTTCCGGATTCAAAAATTGCGCAAGGAATGCAGATGGGAAGAACGAAGGTGACAGGAGTTATAAAACATGTTTTGGCAAATTCACATTTTGATGAATTAGTTGAAGAACTGAAAGTAAAAAAAATTAGCATTTTGATAGATGAATCCACAGACATAGATGAAGTGAAAAATATTTGTGTGTGTGTACGGTACTTTGGTAACAAAAATGAAATAACCACAAAATTTTTCAATTTGGTCCAATGTTTTTCAAATCAAAATCCAGCTGAAGCAGAAACAGGTGCAACGGCAGAAGTAATTTATAACAAAATCAATAGTTTATTTGAGTCTGCAAATATACCTTTTGAAAATTTAATAGGTTTTGGCTCTGATGGTTGTAACACTATGTTTGGTTCCAAAAATTCAGTAGTGAGTAGGTTGAAAGTGAATTTTCCTGGTATTATAGTACAAAAATGCATTTGTCATTCATTACATCTATGTGCTAGTGAGGCCTGTAAAGTTTTGCCTCGCCACTGTGAGGATCTGGCCAGAAATATATATGGATATTTTAAAAACAGCTCGAAGCGGCAAGCTCAATTTACTGAATTTCAGACATTCTGTAATGTGGAGCCCCACAAAATTTTACGGCCATCACAAACCAGATGGCTATCATTACTAATGGTGGTCGAAAGGATTATTGAACAATGGAATTCTCTTCAACTGTATTTTGTACGAGAATGGACCGAACATAGGTTACAAGCATCCGAAATTATTGCCAACAGACTGAATGATTTGGAAACTGAACTTTTTTCTTTTTTCTTCAATGGGTTCTGCCTAAATTTGTGAAATTAAATGAATATTTTCAAAGTGAATCTGTCATAATAACACACGTTTATGATGTAGTGTGCAGCACTTATAAGGACATTTTATCAAGTTATTTGAGACCATCGTATATTCAAAAAACTGAATTATCTCAAATAGATCCTTGCAATAATAGTCAGTTTATTGACTCAAAACAAATATACCTTGGTGTCCGCATAATGAAAAACATCGATAAATTGAACCAAAAAGAGCAAGAAGATTTTTACATTCGGTGTCGCCAATTTTTAATTACGTCCGCAAATGAAATAAAAAAAATGTTTGATTTTGATAATAATATTTTGTCAAAATTGTCGATATTTGAAAAAAAAGATTCAACGCCAAAACCGACGTCAATTTTTCCTGTAATGAATTTACTACCTAAAATTGTAAACCCATATAACTTCGAACTAATGCAAAAAATCGATGATCAGTGGCGACTGTATTGCCAGTCGGAGTTAACTGCAGAGGTCAATAATGAAACCGTTATTGACAAATATTGGTACAAAATTTCCCAAATTTGTGATGGATCCAATAGGTTCATGTTTAAAGAATTGGGAAATTTTGTATTGGATTTATTAGTAATTCCACATTCGAATTCCGCATGCGAGAGGATATTTTCGAAGGTGAATTTAATTAAAACGAATGTAAGAAATCGAATGTGCAGTGATACTGTAAATTCATTATTATTGGCCTCTCAAAGCGTCAACGGCGAATGCTATAATTTTAATGTAACAGATGAAATGATAAGGTCAATAACGACGTATAAGCAGAACAAAGATGAAAATGTTGATGTTGATATTCATTTTGAAACCAGATAATTTTGGAGTAGATTAAAGTTTTTGTGTATTTTTTTTTTATATCTGTTTTTTTATGTGATTATATATAAATTGAAATTATTACAAGGTTTTTTTTCTAAACAAAAAAATAAAGTAAATTGTAACATAATTTTCAAGAGAAATTGATAATTTTGGCAGCACTGCACGATAATTTCTTCATCAGCTAGTGGCAACACTGGGCAACAGCGAAAAAAAGTAAACGTTTTACCAGGGCGAAGTGTAGCAGGAACAGATTTTAATGAAACCAAATGTAGTGATTCCAATGAAGCAGATGATAAAATGGAAGATCATATGGAAGATGACGAAGAATGTATCCCTGATTTTTCTCAAGGACCAAGCACCAGTAGTGTCAATGAACACCTTTGCCCTCAGGGCCGGTTGCATAAAAGCCAATTAAATATTTAACATGACTCTAAATATTTAACGTAACGTTAAATATCGAATCGGGTTGCATAAAGACCCATTAACTATTTGATGACATGCTAACTTAATCATCACGTTAACTCGAGATAATAGCTATCGTAAGTGAAAATGCGGTTGCATAAAAGCCAATTAACTTTATATGCCACATCAAATCATTTTAATCGTGGAATTAACTTAATCAGTGCTCCACCACCGATTAAACCGACTATCAGCGAGTGACAGTTCCTTCAAAATTTTTACATTATTTCGCAGAAGTACCCTCCTGAATAAAAAAGCTTTTTTTGGTTGGTTTGAATTGATCGTGGAAAGGTAAGTGCATAAGTTATTGACACAATAATCAAAATACATAATATATTGATTTCATCACAGAAAATGTCGACCACATCATTATCATCACTTTCTGAAGAAGAACAATATATTCCAAGGCCAAGAACCTTCCGGAAGAGAAACAATCCCTTCGAAATGTACGACGACATTGATTTTTATACACGGTTCAGGTTTTCTAAACAAATAGTGATGGAACTACTACATATATTTGGGAACGATATTGAGCCTGTGACTAAAAGGAACATGGCAATGAATTCCATGAACCAGTTATTATTAACCCTAAGATATTATGCTACTGGAGCATATCAACAAATTTTGGAAGACCATATTAATATCCATAAATCCACGGTATGTCGTATTGTTCATAGGGTAACACAGGTAATAGCAAGACTAAAAAATCAGTACATTAACATGCCCAATGACGATGAAATAAATCAGGTTGCTCTCGATTTTTATGGAATTCGTGGGTTTCCTAGAGTAATTGGTGCCTTAGATTGCACACACATCAAAATTATATCTCCAGGAGGTGTGAATGGAGAATCCTATAGGAATCGAAAAGGTTATTTTTCGATTATTTGTGATGCGAACTTGAAAATCCGCCATACTATTGCTCGCTGGCCCGGGCCAGTACATGATAGTACCATATTAAATGACAGCCCATTACCAGCATTATTCGAAAATGGCACATTTGGAAACAAATATTTATTGGGTGATAGTGGGTACCCATGTAAACAATTTTTATTAACACCACTTCTGAAAGTAAATGTGCTATACCGATACGGGCTCATTTTGACCACTTTTCCCATGTTATTTCCCATAAGAAAATTTAAGCTTGAAAATAGCAAAAATTGTCTCGTTTTTATTTGTCAGTCGACAGAGTATTGTAAGTGTGTTATGAGGAGGGTAACGGATTATAGGAAGGGTGACTAACCTTCATCATTATCCTGAGGAGGAGGGAGGAAAGGAATATAAAAACATGTTTTATATATATATATATATATATATATTTATTCATTCAAAATAAGATATAATATTATTCTAGAGATATATCATTCAAATCCTCGGATGATCATCAATTGAATAGTGTCCCCACGGTAAAGTTTCATCGGTTCCAGGGATGATATACCTTTTATCATCGTTTGGACTGAGAGCAATCTTCTCTTGCATGATTGAATAAACCTGATGTTTATCAGACCTCATCAAATTTTGTGTAATAGTTTTCTGCTTCCAATTATCCAAACACTCAAAGTAATCAGCAAAGGTAATTCTCGTTTTTACTACAGATGACTTTACACCTTTTGCCTTCTTAGTTACACCGAGATTTTTCAGAATATTCTCGATTTCAAAATCATCATATCCCCTTTCCATTAGATCCTTCCGTTTCTCCATTATAGTATCTTCGGTAGTTAAAATTTTAGTCGAATACAGCTTAGATCTCAAGCCGACGTAGCCAATCATCGGGACTCCGTTGTGTTCGTCCTTCATCATTCCTAGTACCTTCTTATTAACTTGTGGAATATCAAAGATGTTGGTTGGATGATAATCAGAAGTATCGAAACGTTGATGGCAATCTCTCCTCATTATTTTATATGGATCTTGACTTCTGATTTCATAAATTAGGCTGTCAGTATCAGTGTAGAGAACAGAGCAATCAGAAAATACGCTGGACATATAGTCGTAGTGAAAGTTGCATAAAGTAGTCTTTGCTAGATCTAAAATAGCTTGACCAACGTAAATAGGTTTATTGAGATATATTTCCAGCTTCCTCAGCTCAACAGCAATCAAACTCTCATTGAAAACAGTACAATTCTTAAACTCCGGTTTCGAGATATATGCCTCTGCCCCATATCTTCCACCCCACTGTGTCAGAAGCCTAACATTCACCCTTTTCCTAATATTTTCCATCGTCTTTCCAAAGACAGCATTATTCATGAGCTTGAAAAGATTTTTTTCGAATTCATTTTTTGCTTGCTTACGGAGGTCTGTGTTCAGATCAATGTAGGATTTCAGCCATGGAGCTTGCCTGAATCGAAGAACCCGATGGATCTTCTTCAACACCAAACCATGTGCTAACGCTTGTTTCAGTGCTCGATAGTGGATAACATATTTCTCTTTAGAGCGAAGGGTTGCCATCAATTTGATGTTTCCTCGCACCGACTTCGAAGGCATTCCAGTTTTAAGATCAATATGTTGAGGGCAGAAGGGTATATCTTTATGCATATCGTGGAGGTTTTGAGGATATTCTAAATCCACTTCAAACATATATCCCTCATGAGCATCGTCCGCAATTGACATCACATCGATGTTATCATCCACCCATTCAAACCGGCCATATGGTAAGTACTGGCTCATAGCCCAACCATACTGGTTGTTCACATCAAAATACATCAAGAATGTTTCAGGCTTCGAAGGGTCATAGCCGTCAATATACATATTATTAGCCTCGGCACGTCTTTTGGAACATACTTGACTGAGACCTCCTCGAATTCCTCGTTCAACAAAGAGAAACATGTCTGGATCCGTTATGAGCTCCAACTCCTGATTTGTATACTTCAACATGGCATCCCACGTAAATCCAGGTAAAGTGTAATAGTGGACGGGGTCAAGATCGTATGTCCTGATACAGCTAGAACGAAACTGTTCGAATACGTCTGCGAGGAGGAGAATATCAGTCATCATATATAGATCCACATATTGACCCAAGTCTTGACAGTTGAATTCACTCCATACAAGCTTGGCGCGAATGTAAAATCTACGAGGACATGGTTTATCATCCAGTTTGTTATAGAAAGCATTTATTGGTGGAAGACAGGTTTCGTTGAAACGTTCAAACGAGTCGAAATAATCATACGGCATAACTCCTTTCTTGGTTAAAAGTTGGAATTGCTCTTCAGAGATGTCATGGAATTGAGACCTCAAATTCGGAAATTCTACTAAATACGATGCCAACTTGTCAAGGGAGGAACCCATAAATCGGAAACTGTCTATGAATCGGAACTGAATAGAAGTCCCATCAACGTGCTTAGTAAAGGAAATGTACTTTTCTTTGTTGATAGGTAGTAAATCAATACGACCAACCATTTTAGATGCAATATCTCCAATGATGAAATTGGCGTCATACCCACTCAAGTTGTGAAAAACAACAGGTACCACATGACTATCCTGGTATTTTATGTTACAGCCTTCATGTGCAGGACCTCTATAATTATTTTCAGGAATAAGGTGATTATGGTCTCTGACTTTCTTATCTGCAAGCCCAAAATGCTGTCCACAAATATGACAATGTGTTGCCTTTTTAAACTCCACTTCTTGTACTTCCGTCATATGGATATTGAATGGACACCAGAATACAGTTGTTATATCTTCAGCCAGTTGCTTGAGCTCATTGGCAAACCATTCCATGCAGTTTTCTCCACGATGAAAGCGATAAAATGATAGAGAATTATCGTAGGAGCACTTGAGATAGTATCCGACAGCAGCAGGAATGTGATGTTGGGGCTTCTTAGGATCCTCTGTTGGTTTCAAAACAGACTCCATATCAGCGTAAACAACAAATGGTACTTTCTCCTTGTTCCTATGATTTTTGAATTTCAAAATATTTCTTCCAACTGCGGGCATTTTGATTGCAGTCTCGTTCATCTTAACACAATCGATAGAATGCGCAGCAAGTTTCTTTTCTGAATAAAAGTAGTGAAGGCAGCGATCGCAGAAATATTTTTTATGACCCTCTTTGTTTAGTTGAGTAGAAAGAAGTCTAGAGAGATCCTTGATCCATACATAGTGGTACTTGATTGGGAAAGTATCACTTTCAGTATCGTCACCATCTTCATTGAAGTATTGATCTTGGATGAGAAGGAGATTGACGTGCTTATCTTTATAATTCTTGGTGAGATATGTAGGTAGCGTATTCATTCGTTTAGATTTCTTCTGAAGAATGTAAACGTTAATCGATACATCATTTTGCTTCTCGAATCGAGATATCTGATTGGTGGTTATCGGAAAGTGAATCCCCTTGAGGTTCAAAATTGAAGAAGGATGAGGGTATGATGAAGTTCTATCAGTATTCTCGTTTGTAGGATATAACGCTGATGTAACAGCCCAAGCAAAACAAGCTTGATCGTTATTCTTAACATTTATACAAGCTTGTCTGTTTTTTATTTCATGCGGCAACTCAATATATGAAGAGCCAAGCTGTGGAGTGAACTTATTGATATTGACACCCAAGTTTATGACTGCCTTCAACGCCCAACCACTGTCACGCTCCTGAAACTCCTCTAACTCCTTCATGATAGGATCGATTACTTTATTATTGAACCAATCATTGATGTCGGTATCCCTATAGATAGGATAGTTCGAGGTAGTGAAATATTTGTACTCAGTAAGTACACGGTCTCCCCTAGTAATCTCAAATTCTCCACAAAACGTAGTGTTAACTTTAACTGCCTCATCCTTTTTGAGTGCATTCTGAATTCGAATTTTGCAGAGAGCTCTACAGTCAATCAAAAATGCTGCAGGATCCTTGTGTTTCAAATTTGATATAACTCCAGTTCTGATGCGAGACTGAAATGCTGATTCGGAATCATCCCAGCTAACTCTATCTCGTGCAGTTTCCTTCCTAGATTTGAGTCCACCCCCTTTTTTCTGAATCGTTTTGAACTGGTTCCGCATGCTTTTCAAATTTCTAAGGCAAGCCTCTAGATGTTGCTTCTCACCGAGGTTCTTCGCAAATCTCATTGCATTATGTATACGTTTTATTCCCTTCTGACATTCTCGAAGCCCTTCTCTCTCACGATTTTCGTCATAAGAGGATGTTTGAAGACCAAGAAGAGATGCGATTTGACGAATCAAATTAGCGAAGAGTGACGTTTTCACCATCTTGTAGTTCACCTCTACAGTACAACTATCTGCGAATTAATGAGGAAAATTGAAGAATGCTGGGGTATAAGTAGAATGCAGGTCGGACGGAGGACTGAACGCTGCTACCAAATGACATGAAAGGCCCCGGACTGATGAAAATTTGTGCATGTTTTTCATAAGAACCATTGTTAATTAATTCGATATTGATATATCACATATCAATTATGTTGACACAAATATATGGAGTAAGTACCAAGAAACACATCAGGACAGCCGTCAAGTTATTTATAGCCAAAAGGCCCCTCGGAATTCAAAGGCGCTACACAGAGGCCCGAGGTAGACGGCGTTCAAGAAAGAAAATGGTTCTTTGATAACCTATAGGTGACAATTTCTCCTGAACATGTTCAATTGAACAAACGAAATCACTGTTTATACCTGACTCCTTGATGGAGACGACCTCCGTTGTAGAGAGGAAATTAAAGACTCCAGAGTCGGTACACTCCCCTCCTAAGAGGGTACCTGGCGTGTTTCGTGCGAGAAAAAGTCGTCCATTTTCGTTCAACCTGAAGCGTACACAATATCAAACTCAAAAATATGACTAAACCAGTTTAAGACTGAATTATTTAACATTGTTTTCCTTCCTTCGAGAATTGGGAGGTATTGAACAAATATCTAAGGGAAGTAGCAAGAAACACATCAGGACAGCCGTCAAGTTATTTATAGCCAAAAGGCCCCTCGGAATTCAAAGGCGCTACACAGAGGCCCGAGGTAGACGGCGTTCAAGAAAGAAAATGGTTCTTTGATAACCTATAGGTGACAATTTCTCCTGAACATGTTCAATTGAACAAACGAAATCACTGTTTATACCTGACTCCTTGATGGAGACGACCTCCGTTGTAGAGAGGAAATTAAAGACTCCAGAGTCGGTACACTCCCCTCCTAAGAGGGTACCTGGCGTGTTTCGTGCGAGAAAAAGTCGTCCATTTTCGTTCAACCTGAAGCGTACACAATATCAAACTCAAAAATAGGACTAAACCAGTTTAAGACTGAATTATTTAACATTGTTTTCCTTCCTTCGAGAATTGGGAGGTATTGAACAAATATCTAAGGGAAGTAGCAAGAAACACATCAGGACAGCCGTCAAGTTATTTATAGCCAAAAGGCCCCTCGGAATTCAAAGGCGCTACACAGAGGCCCGAGGTAGACGGCGTTCAAGAAAGAAAATGGTTCTTTGATAACCTATAGGTGACAATTTCTCCTGAACATGTTCAATTGAACAAACGAAATCACTGTTTATACCTGACTCCTTGATGGAGACGACCTCCGTTGTAGAGAGGAAATTAAAGACTCCAGAGTCGGTACACTCCCCTCCTAAGAGGGTACCTGGCGTGTTTCGTGCGAGAAAAAGTCGTCCATTTTCGTTCAACCTGTAGCGTACACAATATCAAACTCAAAAATAGGACTAAACCAGTTTAAGACTGAATTATTTAACATTGTTTTCCTTCCTTCGAGAATTGGGAGGTATTGAACAAATATCTAAGGGAAGTAGCAAGAAACACATCAGGACAGCCGTCAAGTTATTTATAGCCAAAAGGCCCCTCGGAATTCAAAGGCGCTACACAGAGGCCCGAGGTAGACGGCGTTCAAGAAAGAAAATGGTTCTTTGATAACCTATAGGTGACAATTTCTCCTGAACATGTTCAATTGAACAAACGAAATCACTGTTTATACCTGACTCCTTGATGGAGACGACCTCCGTTGTAGAGAGGAAATTAAAGACTCCAGAGTCGGTACACTCCCCTCCTAAGAGGGTACCTGGCGTGTTTCGTGCGAGAAAAAGTCGTCCATTTTCGTTCAACCTGAAGCGTACACAATATCAAACTCAAAAATAGGACTAAACCAGTTTAAGACTGAATTATTTAACATTGTTTTCCTTCCTTCGAGAATTGGGAGGTATTGAACAAATATCTAAGGGAAGTAGCAAGAAACACATCAGGACAGCCGTCAAGTTATTTATAGCCAAAAGGCCCCTCGGAATTCAAAGGCGCTACACAGAGGCCCGAGGTAGACGGCGTTCAAGAAAGAAAATGGTTCTTTGATAACCTATAGGTGACAATTTCTCCTGAACATGTTCAATTGAACAAACGAAAACACTGTTTATACCTGACTCCCTGATGGAGACGACCTCCGTTGTAGAGAGGAAATTACAGACTCCAGAGTCGATACACTCCCCTCCTAAGAGGGTACCTTGCGTGTTTCGTGCGAGAAAAAGTCGTCCATTTTCGTTCAACCTGATGCGTACAATAAATCAATCCCAAAAATAGGATCATTTTTTGAGAAGTATCCAAATACTGCTTATCAAATGGAATAAAATCAGAGCGGGTATCACAAAAAACAAAGGAAATGACATAGTTGTGACTTCATCATGTAAAAATCAATTTCAGAAAAGTTTATATACACGTAGTTGAAATTGCAATAATCACTTAACTGTACTGAAATTCGATATTTTAATACTTCAATGAGAAATATTGAAGTCTAATTATACTCACTCTCTATCGTAAATGAACATCTCTATCGAAATTTTCCAATGACCAATAATAACTATTTCAACAAATATTTCATGAACGGCACGAAATATCGAAAATTATAGTCCCCGCCAATCCACCTTATCGTGTTTGACTAAATTCTAACGGTAGGTCAACATCTGCAATTGATATCACTAGAAAGAAAAGAATTCATAGGGCGACATTCTCATAAAAACTATTATATCATGATTTTCAGTGAAATTACAAATAACTAGAAAACGGCTTGAAATATCGAAAATCTGAATCGAAAATCACCCCCCCGCCAACCCCCCTGTCGCGTTTCACGAAATCCTAACGAAAGGTCAACATTTGAAGTTGATATCACCAGAAAGAAAAAAAATCATAAGGTGACATTCTCACGAAAAACTCTCATATCTCATGATTTTCGCCGAAAATATTACAAGTCCAAAAGGTATCATATTTTCGCAAATAACTCGAAAACGGCTTGAAATATCGAAAATCTGAATCGAAAATCACCCCCCGCCAAACCCCCTGTCGCGTTTGACTAAATCTTAACGAAAGGTCAACATTTGAAGTTGATATCACCAGAAAGAAAAAAATTCATAAGGTGACATTCTCACAAAAACTATCATACCTCATGATTTTCGCCGAAAATATTACAAGTCCAAAAGGTACCATATTTTCGCAAATAACTCGAAAATGGCTTGAAATATCGAAAATCTGAATCGAAAAACACCCCCCGCCACCCCCCCTGTCGTGTTTGACGAAATTCTAACGAAAGGTCAACATTTGAAGTTGATATCACCAGAAAGAAAAAAATTCATAAGGTTACATTCTCACGACAAACTCTCGTATCTCATGATTTTCGCCGAAAATATTACAAGTCCAAAAGGTATTATATTTTGGCAAATAACTCGAAAACGGCTTGAAATATCGAAAATCTGAATCGAAAATCACCCCCCGCCAACCCCCCTGTCGCGTTTGACTAAATCTTAACGAAAGGTCAACATTTGAAGTTGATATCACCAGAAAGAAAAAAATTCATAAGGTGACATTCTCACAAAAACTATCATACCTCATGATTTTCGCCGAAAATATTACAAGTCCAAAAGGTACCATATTTTCGCAAATAACTCGAAAACGGCTTGAAATATCGAAAATCTGAATCGAAAAACACCCCCGCCGTCTCCCCTGTCGCGTTTGACGAAATTCTAACGAAAGGTCAACATTTGAAGTTGATATCACCAGAAAGAAAAAAATTCATAAGGTGACATTCTCACAAAAACTATCATACCTCATGATTTTCGCCGAAATTATTACAAGTCCAAAAGGTATCATATTTTCCAGAATAAGACGAAAATAGCTTCAAATATCGAAAATTTTAATCAAAACCACCCCCCCCCCCTTCCTTGGCCACAGGCCCCTGTCGTATTCGATAACAGACTGACAAATTAAAAAATATTTAGTCTACCACAAAAAAGCCTCAAAAGTGTCGTCACCACGAAAAAATCATACCTGAATGTTCTTGAGTCTGGTAAAGTTAATCACTGGAAGGCACTTCCATTCACCACTGTTAACATCACAATAACATTTTCGTCTCCATGTTCATTATTTATCAGTACTTGGTCGGACCGACGACTGAACGCCTCAATAGAATCAAACACCACCACACCAAAGGCCCCTCTATACACCGTCAGTTTTATATTTAATGAAGGGCCTTTGGTCCGCCCTATCGTTATGAGGCCCCGGATAAGGACATTACTAATCACTGAAGGTGATCAGGAACAGCCCTACCCGTATCCACCAACCCCCGTAGCAGCGCTACGGTCCTCATATTTTTAAAGCCCTAGTGGCAGTGGGACTTTAAGAGTCTGGCGTTTTGGGGTGATGGAAAAAAGGGGAGCAAAACAATCCGCAGGGACTGATGTTTTGAAAACTGACTTGTTAGTGGGATAGCATGGCGTATAGGGGCTTGGGTGTTAGTCGGAAAACGTAAGAATTTGCATTCGTTGAAATAGTTACTATTCCGTGGCGCAGTGTTTGTTGGAATTGGTAACCCTTTTCAGGCTAAAAAAGGCTACTATTCCGGTGTGTAGTGTGTTTGACTTACCTGTGTGTTTCCTTACTCACCTAAGGGGCTTGTTGGTCCAAATGCTGGTGTTTTGGACGTTTATATCGCTCTCGGAATCTCGGGTCGTAATCCATCGCCTCTCTGTTGAGGGGGTTGTCGTGGCTCTCCATCTTGGTATGGGTCTTTGCGGATAGAATTTTCATTCTGTCCAGGACGGGTGGGTGTTGCAGGTCTCTGAAGATGGAGTTGGTTCTGACGAACCATGGTGCGTTGACGAACATACGAACGCATCGATTTTCGTAACTCTGGATTCGTTTGAGGTGAGTTTTGGCACAATGTCCCCAGGCTGCTACTGCGTAGGTCAGGATCGGGAGGAGTATCGTCTTCATGAGGAGGAGTTTCAGGTCGATCCTCATCGGATTTCTGCGTCCGATGAGTGGGTTCAGTTGTCCTCTGACTCGTATGGCGGTTTTCACACGGGAGTCCACGTGAGCCTTGAAGGTCAACTTGTTGTCGATGATTACCCCAAGGTATTTTGCTGAGTTTGTCCATGGGATGTCGTGGCCTCCTATCGACACATGTCCGACTGGAGGTTTTTTAGATCTCGTGATGAGTATGGCTTGGCTCTTCTCCGGGTTGATCTGGATTTTCCAGTTGATACACCATTGCTCGAGCTCGTCAATGGACCTTTGCAGGTACCTGGTAACGAACTCGGCTCTAGGGGACCTAGATGCGATGGCTGTATCATCTGCATACAATGACAGGGTGCAATGTCTATTGTTGTTTGGAATATCTGATGTGTAGATGGAGTAGAGGTGTGGACTCAGCACTGCACCTTGGGGTACTCCTGCTCTCATGGACTTCACTTCCGATCTGTCCGTTCCTGTCTTGGTGCTAAAAGTTCTCCTGCGAATATAAGAGTCGATTAATCTTACCATGGGTGTGGGGTACTCTAGAAGGGCCATCTTGGTGATAAGTCCGTCGTGCCAGACTCGGTCGAAAGCTTTGGCAACGTCTAGAAACACAGCTCCCGTGAAGTGTCTCCTATTCAACCCTACGGTTGCGTAGTCGACGAGTCTCGTGACCTGCATTTCTGTCGAGTGTCCGCTTCTGAAGCCGAACTGTTCGTCTGGAAGTATGCCAAGTTCTGTTGTCATCTCTTCTAGTCGTCTCTTTATGATCCTCTCTATCACCTTGCTGGGGGCGGGTAGTAGGCTGATTGGGCGGTAGTTTTCGGGCCGGGTTGCGTCCTTATTTGGTTTTCTCAACATTATCACTGAGGCTTCTTTCCAGCTATCTGGGAAGTGTCTCAGCCGCAATACTGCGTTCCCTATGTTGGTAAGGGCTGCTATCCCCTTCCTGGGGAGTTGCTTCAGAGCTTTGTTCGGGATGTGGTCTATCCCGGGAGCCTTTTTGGTTTTCAGGTATTTGATGATTTCTCTCACCTCTTCTGGTGAAGTTGGCCTTAGGATTTCCTCCTGGTCTTCTATCATCCTGATCCTGTCAACTTTCCGTTTGCATCGAGCCACGTGTTCTGCGTCTTCTTCTGGCCTATGGTTTTCCACGAATTGCCTTTCTAAGGCTTCTGCAAAGGCTGTCGCTTTGTCTTTGTTCGTGTAGGCGATTCCGTTCTCTCCTTGAAGAGGGGGAATAGGTGTTGGTCCGTTCCTCAGAAGTTTCTGCATGTTCCAGATGCTCCCATCTTCCGTGTTCAGTGATGAGATTTTGCTAGCCCAGCGTTCATCGCTGTTTGCCTGCAGTTCTCTCCTCACGTCTCTCGCAAGTTGTCTCGCTATCTGGTTGTGTTCTGGTAGCCTGGTTCGCATGGATAGCTTTCTAGCTCTCCTTTTTTGCCTAATGAGCTCTTTGAGCTCAGGGGGCAGTTCGTGCTGCAGGTTCCAGTACGTGGTTCGGGTAACGGTGGTGCTGGTTTCTATAGCTCTTTGGACGTCTCGTTCAAAGTTTTTCACTGCTCTCTCCAGGTCTTCTATCGAGCTTATAACGGGCATGGGGCCCATTTGCTCGTGGAAGTTTCGCTGAAATTGAGACCAGTTTACCTTGTTCCGGTTTATCGGGGTGTCCTCCTCTGTTCTGTCTTCTCCCACTTGAAGCAGTATCGGGCTATGGTCTGAGGTTCCGTCGTGCAGTACTGCGATTTCTACAGGGACTTGAAGTCCTCGTAGTACGGCAATATCTAGGATGCTGGGTGCAGTGCGATCGTCGTTCCTAGTAGGTTCGGTTGGTCCCAGGACTGATACTTCTTCGTTCCGTTCCAGGTAGCCTAAAAGAAGCCTACCTTTCAAGTTCGTTGTCGTGCAGTTCCACTGGGGGTGTTTCGCGTTCCAGTCTCCTATTGCGATGGTTTGCCTGTTTTCGCTTAGTACGGCGTTCAGGTCTCCGTCCGTCAAGGTGGCTGCCTGATTCGAGGTTAGGTACACGGATACCACTTGGATTTCCCCTTTGGTGGCCGTATTCACTACCGCTATGGTGGCTTCCAGGTGTTCCAGGTCTGGTGTGTTGACTGGATAGTGGTCTAGGGTTTTCTTGATCAGCAGGAGGGTTCCCCCTCCTTGTCTGTCTACCCTGTCATTTCTGTAACAAACATAGTTAGGTACCTTGAATGACTTACCTGGTTTGAGCCGGGTTTCCTGGAGTGCCATGACGTCGATGGAGGTTCTCGAGAGGATTTCCTGGAGTTCCAGTTTTCTCGCTGCGGCTCCGTTGATGTTCCAGGAGCCGATCAGGAGTGAGTCCTTCTTAGACGCCATTGATAACCGGTAAGGTGAGTTGTGCAAGGGTTTGTTGCACTGTTTTCTCGATAACCTGCCGGATGTACTCCTGCAGGTCCACGTTCATTATGCTCGCAGGAGGAGTCTGTGCAGGCCTTGATGAAGGCCTGGGTGCAGGCCTGGGAGCGGATGTGGTGCCGGAGGCTGCGGCGGCGGCGTAAGTCCGTCCTGCTGTTGCTGGTGCAGCTGCAGGTCTCGGGGTAGTCGCTGCGGGCCTTGGGGCGGCGGCTGCAGGTCTAGCTGCGGCTGCTACTGCAGGTCTTGGGGCTTGCCTCGTCCTCTTCGGAACTTTGGGGCATCCACGATAACTCGCCGGGTGTTTGCCTCCACAGTTTGCGCATTTGGCGTCCGTGGTCCTGGGTTTTACACAGGTGGCTGAGTCGTGATTTTCACCACACTTCACGCATCTGTGTTGGCAGCGGCAATTCCTTTGGCCGTGCCCGAAATATTGGCATCGATGACACTGCATCACCTGCCCTTTCTTTGGGCGCTGCGTTTCCATCTTCACGATGTAGTTGCAGCAGTCGGTCACTTTCCAAATTGCTGCTTCAGTCTTTGGTACCTGAACCAGCACCAGCGGGATCTCTTTTTTTGTTACGCCGGATTTCATCCGGTGTACTTCCTTAACCTGAATGTTCTTTAGGGTCAGGTCGTTCTTGATGTCTTCCGTTTTTACGGAAACATCAATTCCCCTCATCACTACGTTCAGTAGTTTTTCTTCAGGGAGTGAGTACGTATGGTACTCATGTTGTTCCTCCTCTAGAAGTTTCGTTGCGTTTCTGAATTCCGTGGAATTTTTGGTTTGAATTTTCAGCCCCTGTCCGGTCAGCTTAACTAGCGGTACTTCTATGCCCCTTTTAGCCAGTTTGCTTTTCACCAGAGTCCATTCTCCGGGCGTCTTCAGGACGATCGGCGGGATGCTGGTTTTCTTTTCTTCTTTATTCGGTGCGGTTACTGCGGTCGCTTCTTCCGCCCTTTCTGGGCTCCGCTCCGCTTTCCTTTTTTGACTTGTGGCCGTGTATCCGGCCACATCTTCTACTTCCATGTCGCTTTCTGCGACCGTTGGATCGTCGTCGGTTTCAGTGTTTGCCCTTATTAGGGCGGCGAGAGCGACGTGCAGTTTGGAGCTCTCTGTATCTCCTTTGCGGCGGTGTTTCTCCGCCTCTTTTTCCGCCTTTTGGGCGAGTATCTCGAGGTCCCCAGTGAGGACTTCGGTTTTTGTTGCTTGTTTTGGCTCTTGGGCCTTCGTCAGGTCGGCGATCTTTGCCTCGAGGCTGATGATCTTCTCCTGCAGACCTTGGATGATCTTCAGGAGGGTTTCGTCGCTGGTGCCGGTATTCCTCCGGGGGCTGCGGCTTTTCGAAGCCGTCTTCCTTGACTTCTTTTCTCTAGACCCGCCAGGAGGTACAAACATATCATCCTGTGGGGTATTCATCTTTGTTTTTTCCCTGAAAGGTATTCCTGAAAAGAATCCTGAAAGGGAAAACCTGAAAAATTAAAAAGGTTAATTATATTCACCTGATTTCTTCTTCCAGATCGACAGTGCGCCCGGTGAACCTGCGCACTGCATGCTATTCCGGCTGAACCGGCTTCCTATGGTGTCGTCAAGTCTTCTTTTGGAGGTTCTAATTAGTATCGTACTCGATCATCCGTGTCGTCGTCCAAAAACTTCTATTCTTGCCTTCACTCTCACGAGTCCTTCCAAGAACGGTCTGCTTCGAACGGTGGCTGGCTGTCGAATGTGAAGGGCCTTTGGTGTGGTGGTGTTTGATTCTATTGAGGCGTTCAGTCGTCGGTCCGACCAAGTACTGATAAATAATGAACATGGAGACGAAAATGTTATTGTGATGTTAACAGTGGTGAATGGAAGTGCCTTCCAGTGATTAACTTTACCAGACTCCAGAACATTCAGGTATGATTTTTTCGTGGTGACGACACTTTTGAGGCTTTTTTGTGGTAGACTAAATATTTTTTAATTTGTCAGTCTGTTATCGAATACGACAGGGGCCTGTGGCCAAGGAAGGGGGGGGGTGGTTTTGATTAAAATTTTCGATATTTGAAGCTATTTTCGTCTTATTCTGGAAAATATGATACCTTTTGGACTTGTAATAATTTCGGCGAAAATCATGAGGTATGATAGTTTTTGTGAGAATGTCACCTTATGAATTTTTTTCTTTCTGGTGATATCAACTTCAAATGTTGACCTTTCGTTAGAATTTCGTCAAACGCGACAGGGGGGACGGCGGGGGTGTTTTTCGATTCAGATTTTCGATATTTCAAGCCGTTTTCGAGTTATTTGCGAAAATATGGTACCTTTTGGACTTGTAATATTTTCGGCGAAAATCATGAGGTATGATAGTTTTTGTGAGAATGTAACCTTATGAATTTTTTTCTTTCTGGTGATATCAACTTCAAATGTTGACCTTTCGTTAGAATTTCGTCAAACGCGACAGGGGGAGTGGCGGGGGGTGTTTTTCGATTCAGATTTTCGATATTTCAAGCCATTTTCGAGTTATTTGCGAAAATATGGTACCTTTTGGACTTGTAATATTTTCGGCGAAAATCATGAGGTATGATAGTTTTTGTGAGAATGTCACCTTATGAATTTTTTTCTTTCTGGTGATATCAACTTCAAATGTTGACCTTTCGTTAAGATTTAGTCAAACGCGACAGGGGGGTTGGCGGGGGGTGATTTTCGATTCAGATTTTCGATATTTCAAGCCGTTTTCGAGTTATTTGCGAAAATATGATACCTTTTGGACTTGTAATATTTTCGGCGAAAATCATGAGATATGAGAGTTTTTCGTGAGAATGTCACCTTATGATTTTTTTTCTTTCTGGTGATATCAACTTCAAATGTTGACCTTTCGTTAGGATTTCGTGAAACGCGACAGGGGGGTTGGCGGGGGGTGATTTTCGATTCAGATTTTCGATATTTCAAGCCGTTTTCTAGTTATTTGTAATTTCACTGAAAATCATGATATAATAGTTTTTATGAGAATGTCGCCCTATGAATTCTTTTCTTTCTAGTGATATCAATTGCAGATGTTGACCTACCGTTAGAATTTAGTCAAACACGATAAGGTGGATTGGCGGGGACTATAATTTTCGATATTTCGTGCCGTTCATGAAATATTTGTTGAAATAGTTATTATTGGTCATTGGAAAATTTCGATAGAGATGTTCATTTACGATAGAGAGTGAGTATAATTAGACTTCAATATTTCTCATTGAAGTATTAAAATATCGAATTTCAGTACAGTTAAGTGATTATTGCAATTTCAACTACGTGTATATAAACTTTTCTGAAATTGATTTTTACATGATGAAGTCACAACTATGTCATTTCCTTTGTTTTTTGTGATACCCGCTCTGATTTTATTCCATTTGATAAGCAGTATTTGGATACTTCTCAAAAAATGATCCTATTTTTGGGATTGATTTATTGTACGCATCAGGTTGAACGAAAATGGACGACTTTTTCTCGCACGAAACACGCAAGGTACCCTCTTAGGAGGGGAGTGTATCGACTCTGGAGTCTGTAATTTCCTCTCTACAACGGAGGTCGTCTCCATCAGGGAGTCAGGTATAAACAGTGTTTTCGTTTGTTCAATTGAACATGTTCAGGAGAAATTGTCACCTATAGGTTATCAAAGAACCATTTTCTTTCTTGAACGCCGTCTACCTCGGGCCTCTGTGTAGCGCCTTTGAATTCCGAGGGGCCTTTTGGCTATAAATAACTTGACGGCTGTCCTGATGTGTTTCTTGCTACTTCCCTTAGATATTTGTTCAATACCTCCCAATTCTCGAAGGAAGGAAAACAATGTTAAATAATTCAGTCTTAAACTGGTTTAGTCCTATTTTTGAGTTTGATATTGTGTACGCTTCAGGTTGAACGAAAATGGACGACTTTTTCTCGCACGAAACACGCCAGGTACCCTCTTAGGAGGGGAGTGTACCGACTCTGGAGTCTTTAATTTCCTCTCTACAACGGAGGTCGTCTCCATCAAGGAGTCAGGTATAAACAGTGATTTCGTTTGTTCAATTGAACATGTTCAGGAGAAATTGTCACCTATAGGTTATCAAAGAACCATTTTCTTTCTTGAACGCCGTCTACCTCGGGCCTCTGTGTAGCGCCTTTGAATTCCGAGGGGCCTTTTGGCTATAAATAACTTGACGGCTGTCCTGATGTGTTTCTTGCTACTTCCCTTAGATATTTGTTCAATACCTCCCAATTCTCGAAGGAAGGAAAACAATGTTAAATAATTCAGTCTTAAACTGGTTTAGTCCTATTTTTGAGTTTGATATTGTGTACGCTTCAGGTTGAACGAAAATGGACGACTTTTTCTCGCACGAAACACGCCAGGTACCCTCTTAGGAGGGGAGTGTACCGACTCTGGAGTCTTTAATTTCCTCTCTACAACGGAGGTCGTCTCCATCAAGGAGTCAGGTATAAACAGTGATTTCGTTTGTTCAATTGAACATGTTCAGGAGAAATTGTCACCTATAGGTTATCAAAGAACCATTTTCTTTCTTGAACGCCGTCTACCTCGGGCCTCTGTGTAGCGCCTTTGAATTCCGAGGGGCCTTTTGGCTATAAATAACTTGACGGCTGTCCTGATGTGTTTCTTGCTACTTCCCTTAGATATTTGTTCAATACCTCCCAATTCTCGAAGGAAGGAAAACAATGTTAAATAATTCAGTCTTAAACTGGTTTAGTCCTATTTTTGAGTTTGATATTGTGTACGCTTCAGGTTGAACGAAAATGGACGACTTTTTCTCGCACGAAACACGCCAGGTACCCTCTTAGGAGGGGAGTGTACCGACTCTGGAGTCTTTAATTTCCTCTCTACAACGGAGGTCGTCTCCATCAAGGAGTCAGGTATAAACAGTGATTTCGTTTGTTCAATTGAACATGTTCAGGAGAAATTGTCACCTATAGGTTATCAAAGAACCATTTTCTTTCTTGAACGCCGTCTACCTCGGGCCTCTGTGTAGCGCCTTTGAATTCCGAGGGGCCTTTTGGCTATAAATAACTTGACGGCTGTCCTGATGTGTTTCTTGCTACTTCCCTTAGATATTTGTTCAATACCTCCCAATTCTCGAAGGAAGGAAAACAATGTTAAATAATTCAGTCTTAAACTGGTTTAGTCATATTTTTGAGTTTGATATTGTGTACGCTTCAGGTTGAACGAAAATGGACGACTTTTTCTCGCACGAAACACGCCAGGTACCCTCTTAGGAGGGGAGTGTACCGACTCTGGAGTCTTTAATTTCCTCTCTACAACGGAGGTCGTCTCCATCAAGGAGTCAGGTATAAACAGTGATTTCGTTTGTTCAATTGAACATGTTCAGGAGAAATTGTCACCTATAGGTTATCAAAGAACCATTTTCTTTCTTGAACGCCGTCTACCTCGGGCCTCTGTGTAGCGCCTTTGAATTCCGAGGGGCCTTTTGGCTATAAATAACTTGACGGCTGTCCTGATGTGTTTCTTGGTACTTACTCCATATATTTGTGTCAACATAATTGATATGTGATATATCAATATCGAATTAATTAACAATGGTTCTTATGAAAAACATGCACAAATTTTCATCAGTCCGGGGCCTTTCATGTCATTTGGTAGCAGCGTTCAGTCCTCCGTCCGACCTGCATTCTACTTATACCCCAGCATTCTTCAATTTTCCTCATTAATTCGCAGATAGTTGTACTGTAGAGGTGAACTACAAGATGGTGAAAACGTCACTCTTCGCTAATTTGATTCGTCAAATCGCATCTCTTCTTGGTCTTCAAACATCCTCTTATGACGAAAATCGTGAGAGAGAAGGGCTTCGAGAATGTCAGAAGGGAATAAAACGTATACATAATGCAATGAGATTTGCGAAGAACCTCGGTGAGAAGCAACATCTAGAGGCTTGCCTTAGAAATTTGAAAAGCATGCGGAACCAGTTCAAAACGATTCAGAAAAAAGGGGGTGGACTCAAATCTAGGAAGGAAACTGCACGAGATAGAGTTAGCTGGGATGATTCCGAATCAGCATTTCAGTCTCGCATCAGAACTGGAGTTATATCAAATTTGAAACACAAGGATCCTGCAGCATTTTTGATTGACTGTAGAGCTCTCTGCAAAATTCGAATTCAGAATGCACTCAAAAAGGATGAGGCAGTTAAAGTTAACACTACGTTTTGTGGAGAATTTGAGATTACTAGGGGAGACCGTGTACTTACTGAGTACAAATATTTCACTACCTCGAACTATCCTATCTATAGGGATACCGACATCAATGATTGGTTCAATAATAAAGTAATCGATCCTATCATGAAGGAGTTAGAGGAGTTTCAGGAGCGTGACAGTGGTTGGGCGTTGAAGGCAGTCATAAACTTGGGTGTCAATATCAATAAGTTCACTCCACAGCTTGGCTCTTCATATATTGAGTTGCCGCATGAAATAAAAAACAGACAAGCTTGTATAAATGTTAAGAATAACGATCAAGCTTGTTTTGCTTGGGCTGTTACATCAGCGTTATATCCTACAAACGAGAATACTGATAGAACTTCATCATACCCTCATCCTTCTTCAATTTTGAACCTCAAGGGGATTCACTTTCCGATAACCACCAATCAGATATCTCGATTCGAGAAGCAAAATGATGTATCGATTAACGTTTACATTCTTCAGAAGAAATCTAAACGAATGAATACGCTACCTACATATCTCACCAAGAATTATAAAGATAAGCACGTCAATCTCCTTCTCATCCAAGATCAATACTTCAATGAAGATGGTGACGATACTGAAAGTGATACTTTCCCAATCAAGTACCACTATGTATGGATCAAGGATCTCTCTAGACTTCTTTCTACTCAACTAAACAAAGAGGGTCATAAAAAATATTTCTGCGATCGCTGCCTTCACTACTTTTATTCAGAAAAGAAACTTGCTGCGCATTCTATCGATTGTGTTAAGATGAACGAGACTGCAATCAAAATGCCCGCAGTTGGAAGAAATATTTTGAAATTCAAAAATCATAGGAACAAGGAGAAAGTACCATTTGTTGTTTACGCTGATATGGAGTCTGTTTTGAAACCAACAGAGGATCCTAAGAAGCCCCAACATCACATTCCTGCTGCTGTCGGATACTATCTCAAGTGCTCCTACGATAATTCTCTATCATTTTATCGCTTTCATCGTGGAGAAAACTGCATGGAATGGTTTGCCAATGAGCTCAAGCAACTGGCTGAAGATATAACAACTGTATTCTGGTGTCCATTCAATATCCATATGACGGAAGTACAAGAAGTGGAGTTTAAAAAGGCAACACATTGTCATATTTGTGGACAGCATTTTGGGCTTGCAGATAAGAAAGTCAGAGACCATAATCACCTTATTCCTGAAAATAATTATAGAGGTCCTGCACATGAAGGCTGTAACATAAAATACCAGGATAGTCATGTGGTACCTGTTGTTTTTCACAACTTGAGTGGGTATGACGCCAATTTCATCATTGGAGATATTGCATCTAAAATGGTTGGTCGTATTGATTTACTACCTATCAACAAAGAAAAGTACATTTCCTTTACTAAGCACGTTGATGGGACTTCTATTCAGTTCCGATTCATAGACAGTTTCCGATTTATGGGTTCCTCCCTTGACAAGTTGGCATCGTATTTAGTAGAATTTCCGAATTTGAGGTCTCAATTCCATGACATCTCTGAAGAGCAATTCCAACTTTTAACCAAGAAAGGAGTTATGCCGTATGATTATTTCGACTCGTTTGAACGTTTCAACGAAACCTGTCTTCCACCAATAAATGCTTTCTATAACAAACTGGATGATAAACCATGTCCTCGTAGATTTTACATTCGCGCCAAGCTTGTATGGAGTGAATTCAACTGTCAAGACTTGGGTCAATATGTGGATCTATATATGATGACTGATATTCTCCTCCTCGCAGACGTATTCGAACAGTTTCGTTCTAGCTGTATCAGGACATACGATCTTGACCCCGTCCACTATTACACTTTACCTGGATTTACGTGGGATGCCATGTTGAAGTATACAAATCAGGAGTTGGAGCTCATAACGGATCCAGACATGTTTCTCTTTGTTGAACGAGGAATTCGAGGAGGTCTCAGTCAAGTATGTTCCAAAAGACGTGCCGAGGCTAATAATATGTATATTGACGGCTATGACCCTTCGAAGCCTGAAACATTCTTGATGTATTTTGATGTGAACAACCAGTATGGTTGGGCTATGAGCCAGTACTTACCATATGGCCGGTTTGAATGGGTGGATGATAACATCGATGTGATGTCAATTGCGGACGATGCTCATGAGGGATATATGTTTGAAGTGGATTTAGAATATCCTCAAAACCTCCACGATATGCATAAAGATATACCCTTCTGCCCTCAACATATTGATCTTAAAACTGGAATGCCTTCGAAGTCGGTGCGAGGAAACATCAAATTGATGGCAACCCTTCGCTCTAAAGAGAAATATGTTATCCACTATCGAGCACTGAAACAAGCGTTAGCACATGGTTTGGTGTTGAAGAAGATCCATCGGGTTCTTCGATTCAGGCAAGCTCCATGGCTGAAATCCTACATTGATCTGAACACAGACCTCCGTAAGCAAGCAAAAAATGAATTCGAAAAAAATCTTTTCAAGCTCATGAATAATGCTGTCTTTGGAAAGACGATGGAAAATATTAGGAAAAGGGTGAATGTTAGGCTTCTGACACAGTGGGGTGGAAGATATGGGGCAGAGGCATATATCTCGAAACCGGAGTTTAAGAATTGTACTGTTTTCAATGAGAGTTTGATTGCTGTTGAGCTGAGGAAGCTGGAAATATATCTCAATAAACCTATTTACTTTGGTCAAGCTATTTTAGATCTAGCAAAGACTACTTTATACAACTTTCACTACGACTATATGTCCAGCGTATTTTCTGATTGCTCTGTTCTCTACACTGATACTGACAGCCTAATTTATGAAATCAGAAGTCAAGATCCATATAAAATAATGAGGAGAGATTGCCATCAACGTTTCGATACTTCTGATTATCATCCAACCAACATCTTTGATATTCCACAAGTTAATAAGAAGGTACTAGGAATGATGAAGGACGAACACAACGGAGTCCCGATGATTGGCTACGTCGGCTTGAGATCTAAGCTGTATTCGACTAAAATTTTAACTACCGAAGATACTATAATGGAGAAACGGAAGGATCTAATGGAAAGGGGATATGATGATTTTGAAATCGAGAATATTCTGAAAAATCTCGGTGTAACTAAGAAGGCAAAAGGTGTAAAGTCATCTGTAGTAAAAACGAGAATTACCTTTGCTGATTACTTTGAGTGTTTGGATAATTGGAAGCAGAAAACTATTACACAAAATTTGATAAGGTCTGATAAACATCAGGTTTATTCAATCATGCAAGAGAAGATTGCTCTCAGTCCAAACGATGATAAAAGGTATATCATCCCTGGAACCGATGAAACTTTACCGTGGGGACACTATTCAATTGATGATCATCCGAGGATTTGAATGATATATCTCTAGAATAATATTATATCTTATTTTGAATGAATAAATATATATATATATATATATATATATAACATGTTTTTATATTCCTTTCCTCCCTCCTCCTCAGGATAATGATGAAGGTTAGTCACCCTTCCTATAATCCGTTACCCTCCTCATAACACACTTACAATACTCTGTCGACTGACAAATAAAAACGAGACAATTTTTGCTATTTTCAAGCTTAAATTTTCTTATGGGAAATAACATGGGAAAAGTGGTCAAAATGAGCCCGTATCGGTATAGCACATTTACTTCTGAATCCCGTGACTGATAGTGAAATAGAATACAATAGAGCTCACGTTTCAACTCGAAATACAATCGAAAGATGTTTCGGACTATTGAAACGTCGCTTTCCTTGCCTATATTTGGGCATGGCTTTGAAATTGGTCAACGTTCTACCAGTAATCGTGGCATGCAGTGTACTTCATAATATAGGAATCAACCTTCATGACAATGAGCCTCCCGAAGAATTTCCTTATGATGACTTTATCGAAGATGAAGAACTTCAAGCAGCAGCTGGAAGAAATGAAAGCACTGCATTTAGAACAGCATTAATCAATACAGTGTTCCAAAGATGATTTCATTCAATATAAATTCAAATAATGAAAATATTATAAACAAGAAATATTGGAAATTCAGTATGAACGTTATTGCCGATTAAAAAATTATGCATTTCATAAATCTTCAGTTCATTCAGGTATTGAATTGACATAGTCAATGGTCAATGACAATAAGAAAGAATAAACATAAAAAAAATATTTTTCCAAAAAATTGTATATTCACACAGTGAAAATTATCTTGAATAACAAACTTTATAAACACACAATCGTTTATAGATGAAAACAACAAGAGAATATACGAATCCTTATCTAACAACCTAACTAGTCAAACTACAGATACAAAATGAAATTAACATAATTTAGTTTACTGCTGATCCTTAATTTTTTTCAACTGTAATGTAAATATTTCCATTTGAATACGATGCTCTTTTATCATGTGTTTGGTTTGGAGATTTGCGTTAAATAGCTTTCTTTTAAAGTATTTCGTTTTCAACCCTTCTGCAGTCAGTCTTTTTTTTTCTTGATCAATTTCTTTTCTCTTTCTTGGGCAACAATCTTCCTTTTATTTATTTCTTCGACTTCAAGTTCAGGTGGTTGAGGCACTTGGGAAAGAGGGATCGGTAGAGGGATTTCTTCGGGGATTTCTACTGGCAACTCAGGCTGGAATTCAGGATCAGAGGAAACCGTTGGTAAGATCTCTAAATCATCACCTATAGAAGATTCAAAAAAATATTAACATATTATTTTTTATTAATCATATAAATCACTGACTAGGTATCAATGTCTAAAAAATGTGGTGATGAGGTTCATTTTCATTATTTCACGACTGCACGAAACCTTAAGGACTACGCGCACTGAATCGAATCGGCCAGAAATCCGGCCGATCGAGCCGATTCTGTGCGTGGCGACCCATTTGATTACATGTATAGCAAAACTTGCCGATCGTGCCAAGCCGAGCCGGCCGGTCCGAGTCGATTCAGTGCGCGTAGTCCTTTTAATGCTCGTGAAACATCATGCAGCCAGAGGAAGGATATTGGGAGAGGATGAAGGTATTGAAATTTTTTTTCCAAGTTTGGAGGTCGAAGAATGGTTTGATTTGATTTATCATTCGATCATTTCATCAGTTTTATTAAAGTGAATTAAAATCCATTCGGTATATTTTTTTAAGTTTGCAGCATTTCCTGCTATTTTCTTCACCTCATGAAAATAAACAATTTTTTATTCATACCCATGTAGTGTCTGCCATGAGGTTAATATAAGGTACTTTACGGAAATAGTATATTTACCAAAGTAATCAACAGCGTCATCGAATGGATTTTCCAGTGGTTCAACCTGGTCCCTAATAACCGCTAGGACCTGCGCTGCCGCTTCATCCAATTCTGGAGTCTTTCTTCCTCCTCCAGTTTTCATTATTTCTCTCTGAAACCCAACAATTATTTGATCATTTTCATTCATTTAGGGGTAAAATCGGATATGTAGGTAATCTTGTTGTTTCTTTTTTTATTATTCGACTGCACGAGAGAAAATATCACTTACTTTATCAATAGCAGCTTTCTTTTTAGCCTCCTCCAATTCTTTTATGTTGAACCCAGCATTGGATAATTTGTCCATGTACCGTTTTTTCTATAAACATATATAATACAGTGTCGATGAATTTTTTCTCAGGTAAACTGTAACGGTATATAATTCGAAACAATTTCAAATATATATTTCAAAACAATTTGAGAAAAATAAACAAAGTGAATACACTACTGGAGTTTACAGAGAAAAAATCCATGAAAGCAGTACTTCATTCACCAGCATAACTTAGATATTTCAGTCACAATCTCATTAAAAATTTCAGTATCAATGATATTTTAGGTATTGGGTATACATACATTTTCATCTGCAACAAATTTTCTTGTTGTTCTTTTCAAATTATCCCAAAGAATTCTTAATTGTTTCCACTCTCTTGGAGTGCTGAAACGGCTATTGAATTCTGTTCCGATTTTCCTCCATGTATCATGTTTTCTTTTTATGGATATTATATCAGATTGCTTGCATTCGATTATATGTCCATATCTGGAAAATATCATAAAATAGTTTGAACAACTATATCTACATAGCTGTATTGTATTATATGGAAAACTATACGTACTTATTAACAATCTCCAGCAACGTAGTTTTTTCTACCTCGGTATAGTTGGGCCCCCTTTTTTTCTTTGAAATGTCCATATTTCGCCAGAGACCAGCAACTAAACAGTGGGTTTATACAGCAAATAAGATAGAATAAGAATTAGAATAAAATAATTTAAGGAATAAGAATTAAAATGACCCGTTTATACAGATAACTAAAATAAAATTAGAAATAAGACTACACCAATGAAATCACAGTTAAATTTGTCAACGTCAATGTCAATGTCAACTTCACTAGAGATTTGTTTTGTTTTCATTTGTGTTCTTTTTTAAACCGTTAAAAGTGTGACCAAAGAGTATAGTCCTCCTCTTTGGTGTGACTTTAATTTTATAAAAGAAAAGAAATTCCTACCATTCTCCACCATGGATGATGGATTACTTATAGAGCAATTTGCATCTTTCCCTCAATTATATGCAAAATCGGATCAGCGATACAAGAATATTAGAATGAAGGAAAATGCCTGGAAAACAATTGCGGCTATTTTAGAGGATACAACACGTAATTATTTCATTATATTGAATGAACACTCTTTTTATTTCACAATTATTCTGTAGCTGAAGAATGTGAACATCGGTGGAAGCTTCTTCGTAATAAATATACTGCCTTGAGAAGAGAAGCCAAATGTACGCCCTCTGGTTCAGGGGCCACTGAAATTACATGGCCTTATTATAAGGTCATGAGTTTTCTGGACCCCTATCTACAGACCAGAAGGTATGTCTATTTTTATTGAAAACAAAGTTTATATATGATTTCCTTCATTTTAAGGACATTCTCAAACTTGTCCCTAAAAAAAAACCAGAGTGTAGTGATTGGAATACACTGAATACTATAATAGGAGAAGACAGTTCACAAAATTCAGAGGCAGAAAATTCTTATCTTTCTCAGGAGAAAGATGGTCCTACCAATTCGGAAGGAACTATAAAGAGAATTTTCCCTAGGGAAATGAGAAATGATGAGAATGATGATGGGCCTAGCACTCCCAAAGCCTCAAAAGTTCTGACTGAGAAAAGAAACCCAGTCATTCCAAGATGTACTATTCCTTCTAAAAAAGGGAATGATAAATTAGCCGAAAAAATGAGTGGATGTTTCGAAACATTCCAAAAAGTTTTGGAAGGAAGCACTAAGAGGGATGAAAGTAGTAATGATGATGAACAGTTTGTGAGGAGTTTGGTTTCAGATTTGAGAATATTTTCTCAGAAACAAAAAATCATAATTAAAAAAGAGATATATAATATTTTGGCTAACAACATCACAGATGATTCTGATTGATGGTCAATTTTTTCTTTTTTGTATGCTGAGAATTTATTTTTATTTTTTTTGTTTCGTTTTTGTATTGTTTAGTTTTTGTATTGTTTAGTTTTTGTTGAGTATTTACTTCTTCACAAGTGATATGTTTTTGTTCCTACTTTTTTATGTGATAATTTGTGAATTTTGTTTTTTTTTTAATAAACCCTTGTGATATAATGAAATGAGTTTGTTTTGCTTTTGCTACAATTTTATTGAAAACAGTAAGAAAAGCAATGAGAAATTTTTAAATTTTATTAATCTAGGAATAACACTCAACTCAAGTTCAAGGGAAATAATTGTTACTCAAGTGTATTCATCTGGAACACTTCCCTTATGGAGTTTATTCAATTGATGAGGAAGTGCTCCCTCTTCAGAAATAAAATATTTGGCTAGTGCATCTCTCAGACCAATGTTTATCCTGGATGGGTTGTTAGATGATACACGTCCAACAGATTTCAGGTGTTCTTCAATATTATGTGTTGTATTTGCCAGGAGGCCTGTGGAACAGTACCTTCTCTGGTCTAAAGGGATGTCTTCCTCACCCTTCTGGATGAAATTATGGAGTATAACACAGGCCACGACTATCTTATCACATAATTCAACATTAGCAATAATTGGATTTCTCAGTCGACGCCACCTTTGAACCAAGATACCAAAAGTAACTTCAATCACCATTCTTGCTCTGGATAAGCGTTGATTGAAAATTCCTTTTTCATCATCTAAATATCTTCCTGAATAGGGTCTCATGATATTTTTGTGCAGTGGAAAGGCCTCATCAGCCACAAAAAAGTAAGGGAACACTGAATCAGTGCCAGGCAAAGACTTAGGTGAAGGAATATCCATACTCTCATTCAATATGGCACTGCCAAAATCAGATTCACTGAAAATGTAGCTATCATGGTTGGACCCCTCTCTTCCAATATCTACATATGTGAATTTGTAATAAGAGTCACAGGCTGCCATAAGAACGATGCTGAAAACAAAGAAAGTTGAAGTGATGATACTCAATGAGAGAAATAAATTATGACTACCTGAATGTTTTTTTATAGGAATAGAAAACTGTTCCTGAATTGTTGGGACATTGAATTTGCACATGTTTTCCATCAATGGCACCTAGGCAATTTGGCATATTCCAACGATTATAAAAACCTCTGGAAATATTAACCAGGTCATCCTTCGTTGGGGGAGCTAGAACAATTGGTGCAAGTACTTCCCATAGGACTTGGCTTACTTCTTCGATGATAAAGTGGACGGTTGTTTTGCCTATATAATGATTCCAAGCAATTTCCTGCATGGAGCATCCTTCAGCTAGATAGCTACAAAATGGTTTCATTAGATGAATGTATTCAACCTAAATTGGAATCGAATCAAAAATGATAATGAATAGGCGAATAATCACACTTACTGTAAAGTGATAGCGAGTCGATGCCCTGGTTCCAGGGGAACTTTGGTAGTGTCTCTGGTGAGATATGGTTTCACCATAGCCAAGAGGTGGTCGAACATTGCTGGGGACATCCTGGTATATTTGAAAAACTGCTCATGATCATGCGTTTTCGCATACATGAGCAGTTTTTGGTACACACCATTTTTTTTGTTCACTTGGTTCATGGGGCGCACTTTAAACCTCCTTTTCGACCTAATCTTTTTACTCATCATCATGACGGCCGCGGATGATAGGAGGAGGAACATTCCTACCATGAGAGTATTATCTACCTCGTACATTTTGAACTATTAACATGGACACGAATTCAAAGCAAAATAACAACAAACAAGAAATTGATTTGAGGTTATAGTAGACATGTCAAAACTGTCAAAGGTCTTTTTGAACGGGCGTGTACGATTGAAATTGCTCATGCGCACATCGATTTTCGAATAAAATAAAATAAGAAGTTAAAAGTTGGTCAACTTTTATTTTAGTTCTTATTTCTTATTTTATTTCAGTTCGTGTATAAACGCTTGCATTGTATTATGTATGCTGAACTTTCTTATGTTATTCCTTATTTTATTTTATTTGCTGTATAAACCCAGTGTAACAAGCTTGACCCAATTATAAATCCCAAAGTGACATCAAAGGTGACAGCACCAAAAACAAGGGTAACGCTGGGAACGCAAATATTAGCACTGTTGCAACGTATTTTCCGCCATTAGTTAATGGGATGTTAATCGTAAGATCAGCAAGTTTTATGCAACACAACAGATTTTTAACGTGACATCAAAATTGATGTGGCATTAGATAATCATACGATCAAATTTTCTTTATGCAACCGGCCCTGGTGTTTTGTTACCAAGAACGGTAAAACGTTTGAAGGTGTATTTCCAGTTACTATTCAGTCTATAAAAATAGACGATTGGATATTGGTTGAATTTTTTAGTCAGAAATACATTGGTAGAGTTCAATCCATCGATAAAAATTACACCGCAAATTTTCTTCTGGTGATGCCTTCGATGAAAAGACCTCCAAATAAAACATATTTTGTTTATCCAGACATTCCAGATCTGACCGAATTTAGTTTCAATCAAATTTATGGCAAAGTTAAGGACCCTGAAAAGGGCCGAAGAGGCATTTTGATATTTCAAGTGGACGCCACCAAGTGGAAGTAACTTTTGTACCTATACCTATGTGTTTTTTTAATAAAATGAATATTTTGTTTTGAAGAAAAAAATTTTTGTTTATTTATAAATGTTCATCTTTGAATATACGAAGTCAATTTATTTTGTAGTGTACAATGTTTTTTTAAATATAAAATGTGTTGCCTTCCACCTCTTAGACAGTTTATTTATAAATTTTCACTTTTAAATATATGAAGTTAATTTTTTTTTAGTGTACAATGTTTTTTTTAAAATATAAGATGTGTTGTCTTTCACCTCTTAGACAGTGTGAGAGCCAAAACACGTAAAATCAAGCGGGTGTTGTTATTCACACCGGATGTAAGGTGAATCGCAACACACCCTATTTTTTTTAAAAAAGGGCATTTACAAAAAAAATTGAGAAATTTCGATTTGCAGGGATGAGGGTGAAGTTGAGAAAAGAGTTTTGCGCTAAGAACAAGTTTTCTAAGTCAAACCGTTTTGAAGGTATACAACCGGAAATGTTGAATATTGTTGTAATTCACCCCATTTTACGGTACCTACTTTTTTACCGATCGAATAATAGCAGGCGTTGTAGACCAGTTGAATTTCTTCTCGCTACAGAAAGGTTTAAATGGGTCAGCTAATATTACTGCAAAAGAATTACGTAGATACTTGGGCATTTGTATTCATATGACGATAGTTCACATGCCTAATATCAGATCTTATTGGAGTTCGAATTTGAGTTTTACTCCAATAAAGGAAGTGATGAGCAAAGAGATTCGAAATACTAACACATCATTTGAATTTCAATGATAACAGTAATATGTTACCGATATTCAATACACCGAGAAGAATCGAAAGTAAAATGTATTGCTGACTGTTCTTCATTTCGGTTGGATAAACTTTTCATTGCAGAAAGTATTTCTGCCACTTCTGATGAAAGTTCTGATTAATTTTTTGTAGCGACCGTTGGAGTGCTGTATGATAGAAATTGAAGAGAAAAGAAACGCAAACATTGGATGCAATCAATGATAAGTAAGAGAACAAATGGGTGATTTTTTCATACGCTAAATAAAGAGCTGATTGAAGACCCAGAAAAACATTTTCAATGTCACCAGAATGTCGAAAGACACATTTCAATAACTGCTACTAATTATGAAAATCCGTGCTCCGATTTCTTCCATATTAACTGACAACATTCAAAATCTTTTCTAACCACCTCGTAAACGCTCACGTCTGTTTCGTCTCATACACGTAATGATGTGACGACTACAGTCGTAAAATCACTCGCGGTGCATGATGCTCAGCAGGGCACGCGCGGCGGCCGATTCGGCTGCCTAATCGACGATCACCGTCTGTTTCATACAATTCAAAATACTTGAGAATTTTAGAAAAGTATTTTCACCCTGTAGGTCGAATACTTGATGTTTTTTAAGTTTTTGAAAATAGGAAAATTGTTGATTGGAATTGTCAGTAGAATATATTTGTCAATAAAGTTCCTGAAATACCCTGGAACACGTTTGTACACATGATGATGTTGATATTTCTTGTGTCTGCTGGAAAGACAATAAAACAGTTTGCTTACTCTCCTACATTGAGAAAACAGATTGTATTAAATGTTAACGAATCGCAACGTCAAATATGGACTGACTAAGTCCGAACGAACTAATGATATATTGAAAAATACCAAATAAATTGTCGCTAGAATCTGAGTGTGATGAGAACTTTTAGAGAGTTCATGTCGTTCATAATAACAGCAATAAATATTCAGAATAATCAGAAAACAGAACTAATTATTTAAAAATCATAATCAACCTCAGAAAGTGAGAGGCATAGGAGGAGAACGAAGAATATAACTTGGACATTTGAAAAATTATCGCCCTGAGGTCGAAAGTCTGGTTGAACTGCTGAAATCTAGAGATAAATAAACTAGTAGTTAACCAGTTGGTGAATTTCACAACGACCTATGCAATGAAATCCATAGTTTGAGATAAACCGAGGTTTAACAAATCGAGTAATATCCCGCCCTGAGTGAAATTGCTAGATAATTTCTGATCGATATCTATGTAACGATGTTATATCACATAGATATTGATGACAAAATATGTTGACTAGGTGACCTGTGAAACTATCATCCAGATGATGTCGCTGATTCACCTCTTAATACCACAGAGATATAAATCGCACAATATGTTGGCTTTGTCTTAGGTTTGGATCCTCCTAGGAAGGACTCAACCCTTGAGTATGAGATGAACTAGTTGGAATTTTGAAACCAATTGTCCTTCATTGAAAGATTTCACCCTGAAATTTAGGCAGTCTTATCTGATCATGGCCAAGAACAAGATTTTTTACTAGTAAAAAAGGACCAATTAGGCCTAGGGTTGATCACTTCAGGTAGGGCTTTCAGCCAATCAATAGGAATAAAACTTCTGGAGACGGAAGAAAATATAACAATATTATCTGATGCAGCAAAAATGGCCACCAGAGAACAACATAGATTCTCTGCTATATACACGAAGGAACATGATCTACAATCAAAAAAATGTTGTTATCAACTCGATATTCATCAATACTATGAATATTACATTGTTCTGATGTATAAAAATATCTGATTTTCAATTATGCTCTCCAATTATGCTTTTATAGCTTTCATAGATATAATGTATCGATGATCATAAACAATCAATAATCAATTGTTCATCACCCTATGAGATTATCTGATTATATAACATATTCATGTAGCTGATGAAAAGAACTTATTGTTAATTTATCAAATTCATTATAAGTTCATGATATATTTGTGATAAACGATAACATTACGATAATGACTAATATCACCTAACAATGAAATCAAACATTTCGGCTAATTGTTACAATATTTTTTATTGATGAGTAAACTGAAAATCATCACAATATTGTGAAGGCTTTATTAATGTAATAACCGAAAAACATTGAGATATTTTAATGAGGTGGTACCTTATAGTACATACCTTACATGGCATCATTAGGTACGTAGGATTTTCAATAAGTACCTGAGTACTTTCAATTGAATAACCCGTTTATTATAACTAGTGATTTGCATTTAACAAAATATTACAACTGAAATTAACCAACGTAGGATGTCACAATAGTATTTTTTTCTATTTTGTGTCTCTGACGAAGTCATTATGAAACTTTCATTTTTCCCATATTGGTAACGACAAATGAATAAAGTGTTTAAACGTCTGTTCGCAGGGATGGAAGACATTTACTATACACATTCAGCCGCACCTATTCGGAATTTATGAATTACCTTAGAAAAAAGAAGTGATCTAATTATTAACCTATTCAATCCATGATTGATTAAATCAAAGATTCCTTAACTCGAGAACCAGTTCATGAAAAATTGCGCCAAACAGATAGGAAACATGAGTTAGAAGTTATCGTATATATCAATAATATATGATCAGCCAATATCTTATTTCAATATTTCAATCACTGATTCGTGAAAACGATGTACGGATTCATTAAACAACAAATAGTAACTTTGGTAAAACAAACTTAAGTCGTGGGTACAATTCATGGATACATGAAGTGATGAAAAAGTCCTCATATCAATACTATGTGGTTATAGATCAATGCATTATGTTGGTAGGGGACTTTTGTTCGCAGAGCAGGTGGATCGTGGCGGCGGTGGCGGTGCAGGCGCAGGTGCGGTGAATGCGGAGGTGGACGTTATGCGGAGCCCCAAGGCCGCTCGCCCCAATGCCACTCCTTTTCAGGTCACGTTCCTCAAGGTCACGTTCCTCAAGGTCATTCGCCCCAAGGTCACTTGCCCCAAGGTCACTTCTCTCAAGGTCACGTCCCTCAAGGCCACTTGCCCCAAGGTCACTCCTCTCAAGGTCACGTCCCTCAAGGCCGCGCACCTCAAGGCCACTTGCCCCGAGGTTACCATATCAAGGTAATATATTTCAAGGTCACTCCTCCCGAGGTCGTACCCTTCAAGGTCACCCCTTTTGAGGGCGTGCCTTTCATGATCACTCCCCCTGATGGCGTACGTTTCCGGCAGCTGCGTCCGAGAGCCGATCTCTACCCTCATTTCGAGCTATAAATAGGACCGCATTCGTTGAAATGATCACAGTTCAGTCTTGTGTGTTCACTGCTCAGCTGATATTCTTGTTCACTCTCTTGTACTCATTTCGATCAAGATGTTCACCTGCGAAAAGTGTGGAAAAGTTTTCTCACGGAAAAATATTTTGCAAAGAAGGGGGCCTTGTAGTACTGTACATCCTGAATCATCAACTGTGATATCAACTCGAATTGGAAGGCCTTTTGGTGCGGGTAAAGTGTTGAGCTGTGCTGAATGCAGTACGACGTTTTCAAGAATAGATAGTTCACGTAGGCATGAAAAAGGTTCTTGTAAGGTAACTGCTGGTGCCTCTGCCCAACCTGCCAAGCGTGCTAGGATGGATTCGCCGGGCCCATCGACATCTTCAGTAACGAATTACCCAACTGGTAGTTGAAGAGAGAAGTGAGTCTAGAATGTGACAAATGCGATAAAAAGTTTACACGGATGAATAATTTGCGAAGACATCAGAAACGTTCGTGCCAGGCGGGTGCTGGTCCGTCGAATACCATGGCGGATTGTAGTGAGTGCAATAAATCAATCCCGACCGATATGATGAATGCCCATAGGAGATCTATGGAACATAGGAATAATTCCACCATCCATCATTCGGTCAATATTCGAAGGGTGAATAGCTCTTTGAAATGCCGAATAGCTAGCCACAGAGTCGAGTGTGGAAGTCAAGAAGCACCCGACTTCAGAGCATTCTTCCTAGACTCCAAGCCAGATATCATTTCACTCTTGGAAGGTGCGTTGGCAGATCATAATTCGGTTAAAGTCAATATGGAGGCAGTTGGCAGGTATTACTTGCAAACGCAGGAAATTCATGACAACAAGTCCTTTGGCACAAAGAATCATATTGCCAATGCCAGCAGCGATTTGATTGAAGTAATAGAGAGTTTGATGGACATCTTAATCAACCGAGCAACCGAGTTCGAGGAACGTGATTCTGGTAAGTTGTTTTTCTTCATTACTCGAATTGTTAGCATAACAAGGCATTATTTCAAAGTTATATCAAACATTTGTCCGAGCTCTGTACATTCGACGGCAATTCAATTTAAAAAATGGCTTCAAGTCATGGTTTAATTCACGCATTGATTTTTTTTTTGTTTCAGGTTGGGCCCTAGAGAAAGTCTCGTTCTTAGAAATCAACATCAACAAGTATAGTCCACTGCGAGGTTCTTCATTTATGGAATTACCGGAATTCATCAAGAGGAAAAATGCTGTGGTTAATGTACGTAATGAGGATCAACACTGTTTCGCCTGGGCCATTATGGCTGCACTGTATCCGGCCACAGTTCGAGCCGATGAAGTGTCGTCCTACCCGCATTTTTCCGCAGTCTTGAAAGTGGCAGGTATGGATTTCCCAGTCAAATTACGAGACATTTCAAAATTCGAGGACATGAATAATTGTTCAATCAATGTTTATGGACTAGATACTATTTACGAAGATCGCAAGATGAAGTACGAAATAGTAGGCCCGTTGTATTTCTCCCAGAAAAAATACGGTAGGCATATTAATTTGTTACTCCTCACTGACGACGATTCTGGCAATAGTCATTATTGTTGGATAAAGGATCTATCGAGATTAGTATCTAGCCAAATATCTAAGAACCATCTCAAAAAATATGTATGTAACGGTTGTTTGACATACTTCAATGATGAGAGCAAACTACTCATTCACAGATTACATGATTGCAACCATTTATATACAACTACTCCGTCTACAAAGCCGAAAATAGATAAATTTGGTGAAGAAGTACCTGAAAATATATTAAAATTTGAAAATTTCGAAAGACAGATGAGGGTTCCATTTACTGTTTATGCCGATTTCGAATCAATTTTAAAACCGATTGCCACAAGCGAACCTAATCCCGAGCAATCATTCAGAAACAAGACTTTCAAACACGGTATTCCTTCGCATATCTCATCAAGTGTTCATTTGATGATTCCAAATCGAAATTTGTATCATATCGTGGTGGAGACGCCTCTCAAATGTTTGTCACCAAATTGGTCGATGATTGCAGGGATATTTATAATTCATTTTTGAAACGCGTTGTCCCGATGAAAAAATTATCTGCTCAAGAGGAAGTGGAATTTGCTACTGCGACTGAATGTGGTATCTGTGGTAAACCTTTCGATAGCAGCGATGTCAAAGTACGAAACCACTGCCACTTAACGGGTGATAAAAGATTCGGGGCAGCGCATTCAGTCTGTAATTTAAATTATAAGATCCCTAATTTCATCCCAATCATATTCCATAATATGAGTAACTACGACTGTCACCTCTTCATCAAACAATTATTTTCTGAAGACGATGATAGCCAGAGAGTTGACGTTATTCCTCAGACCAAAGAGAAATATATTTCCTTCACCAAACATATTCTAGTCGACAAATATACGAATAAGCGGGGTAGAGAGAGTTCCGTTTTTCTGAAACTGCGATTCATCGACAGATTTATGGCCACCTCTTTGGACAATTTGGGAAAAACATTAACCCCTGCACAACTCTCCAATACAAAAAAACATTTTCCAGATCCCAAAAAATTTGAATTGGTGACGCAAAAAGGCGTTTTCCCCTATAGTTTCGTAAGTTCATTGGAGAAATTGGATTACACAGCCTTACCAACAAAAGAATTTTACAATGACTTGCGAAATGAACATATTTCCGATGAAGAGTATATGCGTGCGGAGCGTGTTTGGATGTGAAACTCTCGGAGAATATTCCGATATTTATTTAAAATCCGACGTTTTGTTGTTGTGCGACATTTTCGAAAACTTTGGCAATATCTGTTTGAAAGCATATGGTCTAGATCCCGCCCAATATTACACCGCGCCAGGGCTGTCCTGGGATGCAATGTTGAAATATACCAGGGTTGAATTAGAGTTGTTGACAGACATCGACATGATTCACTTCTTCAAGAACGGTATTCGCGGCGGGATAAGTCAATGCAGTGAAAGAAAGCATGTAGCCAACAACAAATTTCTTCCAAATTCCAACCTTTCAGAACCCTCATATTTTATTATATAATTGGATGCAACAAATCTGTATGGGCATAGTATGCCGCAACCGTTACCCACATCAGGCTTCTCTTGGTTACATATCTTGCATCATATCTCTTGGTTCCCTAATGACCCCATAATGAGCTTTTATGGCACAGGAGCGAAAGCTTACTATGTCCAGTCAGTAGGTACTGAACTGAAGAAAGCCAAGGGAGTTGCTCAATCAGTCGTTAAACAGCAATTGACCTTGGACGACTATGGGAATATAGTGGAGCTTGGTGGGTTAATTTTCAGAAAAATGTTATGCTTCCGTAGTTATATGCATGACATGTTTACGGAAATGAAAACAAGGTAGCTCTCTCCCACCACGATGACAAGCGATTTATTATTCCCAATACCACTAAAACATTACCATGGGGTCATAGTGATGTTGAGTTTCATAAAATTGGCCCTGAAGAAGAAATGCAATTATTATTCATGTCCGCATTGTTTTGAAGTATCGCATAATTTGGCTGTGAAATCCATACAAAAGGCTTGTTGATATTGATTTCTAATTTATTTGTATTATAATTGAGAGTATTTTTCTTTAAATTATTGTATAGTTGTCTATATTTTGTAAATATATTTATTTTAATTAATGTTATGTTGCCAAATATCATTGTAATAACTTGTATATATTGTTGAAATTATCTATTGTCGAGCATCAATGTTGCATATTTTTGTACAAACACAATTGAATCGTTATTATTTTAAGGAAACAATAGAAATTGAATGCTTTTCAATCAGCTATAAAGATTGAATAATTGTGTTTATTAATTTATTGTTTATTGTCGAAATTATTTTATTTAAAAATATGAATCGAATGCTCTTCAATTAGTTATAAAGATTGAATAATTGTGTTCATTTATGTATTTTATATTGTTGAAATTATCTCTTTTCAATGACGGTCAACTCCGACTTTCTATAATTTTCAAATTTGGTCCTACATATTTTTACATCTAGTACTGATATATCATTATTACTGTTCATAACCACTCTATAAGACTTGATGACATCCAATATTATATATTGTTGAGTCCATTGAGGCTCTGTTAACCCAAAGTACTGGCCTATATGAAGGGGAAAGTGCCCTTGTAACTATTAAGGTTCTCATTTTGAACTGTCTAATTCGGGTACCTTCAATTCATTGGTTATTGTCCCTAGTTATTAAACATCGGTCACAGTACTTTGGCTTTTAATACCCTAACATTAAGTGGCGCCTAACCTAACATCACATTTGAAGCCCTACAAATCATAGAATTCACGACCTGCTCCCAAACAAGCGAGCTGCCGCGCCTATAACAATTTTATCTTTCTCTTTCAGTCAATAACATTCAAGTATGAATTTTAGAGAAAAATTGTTACTATAGATAAATGGCACCATAAACGTGGGGCCCGATTTTTTTGACTTTTAGAGTGGTTATAGATTATTTGAAAGTGTTATTTTTTCAGAATCTCATCCTAAAATCACTGAGAGTACTGAGATAAGACTAGTATTGGCAAAGTTTACAGAATTAAAAATATAAGTAGGTTCACTCCTTTGTCGGCATGGCAAAACATAGCGTTTTTTGCAATTCCTAGAACTGAGCCCCCTAATGAGCCGCTTGCAACCGCAGGCATGAAATCATCGGTACTTCGGGCATATACGCGGAACCATTATTATTTCGAAACGTTTCACGAACTGCTTTGCGTATACCGGGCACGTCGAATATGTATACATATAGATTATGTAGGTACATCTCAAAATATCATGATTATCTACATCATGTGTGTGGAAGCATTCGATGTGACGGCAACATAATTCACGTGCAAAGCCACCACAATGAGCTAGTCGAAATATGAATTTAATAAATTTGAACATTGCGTAGATATTATTTATAATTTTTGTGTATAAGTGGAGCCTAGTGAAAAAGATACTTCTGGACTTTATATAGGTGCAGGTGAAGTAAACACAAAACTAGCAATTGAAATTTTATTCAAATACAAAAATATTTAAAAAAATTACAAATTCTGCAATATTGAAAGTTTTGTATTAGCTTTACTAAAAGTTTTAGTTTTTATTTTCTGATTTGCATATTTTAAGGTAAAATAAATACGCACTCTAGTATACAAATTGATGAAATAATCCAAAGGAAAATTTTCACATGGATGATTGAAATGTTCCCTTGCGAAATGCTTCTTTAGGGTGTGGCCTACTTTAAATTCCAAAATTGAAATTGACATTTGCTGACGGCAGCTGTTCGCCGGAGAACAGATATGGTGAGTTCGGATTTTATTTGGCTCGATGATTGAAAATTCAAATTATAGAGGGCGCCACTCAATTTAATAGTAAGATATAATATATTTGGAAAATTGAGAAACCAAATACCTACCTTTAAACAATACCTGAAATTATAGAATTAAATTTTCTTAGATATCTGGGTTGGACAAATAGAAGAATAAAACCATATCACGTACAAGTACATATAATAAAACACCAAAATGGACAAGGCTATTAAATATCAGGAACCAATGCAAGAATCATATCAGTGTGGTTGTAGAATAAATCATTAAGATAAGTATATCATATCACAGATACATAAATTTTGAACCGGGTGTTATACCTCTTAAAATAACCCGAATGAGATGTAAAAAATATTGGTAGGGTTTTAAATCTGTGATCTAGATCCGCTATCGCATAGTACTATGTGAGAGCTTCACAAAAGCTCTTGAGGTATTTATGAAATATAATGGTATGATATGATATCTACAATTAATTATGAAAAACTCTTCAAAAGTTAAAACACACTGAGGGTGTAAAAAACCTGATGTTGGGTCCATATGATCCTCCACAATGTTCCAAATTTCGGCCCCTATCCGAGGTCCAGCTGGTGTAGTTGACGAACAAAACGAAGACAGGAAGAAAACAGGCAGCAGACAGGAAACAGCACAGGAAGATGACGAAGAGACGACTAGAAGAAGGCTCACACTCCCAGGTCAGCCAGCGGTCGATGGTGCAGTTCAGCAGGTCGCCAGCCTCTACCAGCTCTACTGGTCCTCATCCGGTGGTTGTCTGTCGACTCTGGCCAAGATTTAAAAGTGACTCGGTGTTGGCCCTCGTGGGAATCTTGACCAGAGTCAAGAGTTGCCACAAGAGTTGCCACAGGAGTCGTTCGATGCCAGGAGTCTGATGAGGGCTAAACTGTACCCTAACACCCTAACAAAAGAAAAGCCTCATGAGAGTACATGTGCAAAAAAAAAACCCAAAGAAAAGTAGGTATATTTTCAACCTGAAGATATCATTGCTGGCTTATAAGTCATAACTTACCTTCTGAGAAGGGAGATAAAACTAGAAGATGAACAGCAAACAGGACATCAAGACAGCAGGACAAAAATGGCGGTGTTTCTACCACATGGCCCGGTGGTCGGCACAAATCCCCATAAAAAGGCTTCAAAACCACAATCGATGGGTGCGACTTGAACTCGGCCCCAACGACTCTTACACAAATTCCCCAAAAGGGTTAATTTCTGGTTAAACACACCAAAAAAAGGAATCTCAAAAACGAGTCAAGCGCACCTCATCATGGCCACACAGGAAAAAGCCTCGAGGTAGCTGCTCCAGGATGGATACCATCTCCTCATTCCAACATTTGCCAAAAAAACTCCACATCCTGTATGAAATCAGCGCCAGTTTTGAATCCTCAGCCTGCCATTGGTCATAACCATAAATGTTATCTCGTTTGACAGAACGAAGTCCAACGAAGATAATCCGAGAAGACTACCATTCTTCTTATTTCTTTTCTGCTACGGACACGAACATTTACGGCTAACCAACTTGAGACAGAAGACTGATGGCAGAAGATCGATGACAGAAGATCAATGACAGACCAAGCAATGACATCGACGTCTAGAAAATAATTATAACCTGTACGATTATATTCAGAAAAATAAACAAAAACCCAATAAATCACTCAGAATCACATTCAGATCGAAGAGACGATCTTCACAAACCCTGAAATAGTCAGTACCATAGAATTTATCACACCAGAGAACACAGTGGTAAGTCGCTTGTTTACTTTTGAATGTATATCTTTACTGACTCTTTTCTTCCATTCCAGGCCTGGATCAGACAGATAGCCCGAAATCATAAGATTCCTGCAGCTAGTTACATCACCTCCAACAGTCCTTAGAATGTCAGAAGCAAGAGTAATACCTAGTGTGTTTGTGATATACTATAATTAGAAACTTGTGTGATATAGTGTTGTTTTAATAAATTCCTTTTATTATCAAAGATTTGTTGGTGACAAACTGAATGTTTTCTGTGAGTATATTGTTTATTAACTAAACTGTAGCTATATTATAGTAATTTCAGATGGTATATTACTATTTTAAATTGGTTTCAAACTCGGTTTCAAATTTAAATCATTTGGTGGTAAATTTAAATGCTACAAGGGTTTTTCCAATATCTTGTAGGGAAACCAATTCTTCGAATTTACTTATAAAAATATCTTCCAACGTTACTAAAAATTCTACGATATTTCTAAACGGTACAACTAACCCTCCTGATGTTGTCCTACTATATGATTTGAGGTCGCAGAACGTGATTTCTCTGCCACTTAGAGTATTTGATTGGCTGAAATTGGTACAAATTTCACAAGAATGTTGTAGGAGGCATTTTCTCGAAAAATAGCCGGTAACGAAAAAATGATAAACCACTTCCACGTCTTGACGTGCAAATTTCCACAGCGCAATGTAGAGGCATCTTTACAAAACAATAAACAAACACTTCAGTACTTAAACACCAATATTTTTTGCGCGCTCTATATTTAACGTACCGTACACCGTATCGCACACAACACAACGAGCGTTAGCCACTGTGTAATTGTCTGGGTACCCAAGCTTCCCGAGACAGGCGAGGGGAGCGGAATAGGAAGCGCGTCGCGTACTCGAGAGTGAGCCAACTGGTATTTTAATTCTGTAAACTTTGGTATTGGAGTAGTTATCAAGATCCTGATAATTGTTAGCTGGTCATAGAGTAGCTGCCTGTTTATAGAGAACCTGGTTATATCAAATCCTGAATACAGTGGATACATCTGGAACTCATCTAGAGGTACAATATATATCAAGAACAGCCATTTTTGTGTTTCATTTATTTACTTTATGTATGAGCATTTATTTTGCGTAGGTATATAGCAAGTACTCTAATGATAATATTGCTCAGTATAAATTGATCATTCGTCGGGTGATGATGACTAAAACCATCGATAAGTTTGGTCGCAGAAGAAATAAATCGAAAATTTCCCTACTTGGTCCACCAGGCGTAGGTTTCAAAGTGGACAAAGATGTAAATTTCGATTTACAAGGCAAAAGGTTGACTAATGTTGGCGAGCCAATTTCTGATAAGGATTGTGTGGAATTGGATTACCCCAAGAGGGAAATTGACGATGTAAAGAATGTTACATTATCAGCAGTAAAGGCTGCAGTATCCTCAGTCGTCAGAGATGCAAGAATAATCTTTAATAAACAGCAATCAGAGATGAGGTTTTTGATGAGCAAGAAGCAAGCCCTCCAAGATGAAGAAATCGAAGCGATAAGAAATGAATTGGACATATTGAGGAAAACAGTGGCCAGTGAAATGAATTGATTCTATCACAAAGAATTACCCCTCCTCCTCCCTAGCAGTTGCAACGATCACATCAAGAAATCGCAGATAAAGATACAATATGTTTATTTCAATGAAGAATTTTGTGTAGTTTTTCAATTCAATAAAACAATATTTTGAAATTGACCTTATTGTTTTTTTGTCAAGGTGTGAATGTAGGAAAAATGAAACGCACATATCAATTGAAGTGATATATTCATTAGTTCTACCTAACAAGTATAATAACAACATTAATGGGTTCAAACACTTGCCGATTTATCAATCCAAGAATTGTGCTTGTCTGAGAATCCTAACCATTTAACAAACACTTTGTCGCCTCTCTTCTTCTCCTTCAAAACTTTCTCCACAAAATATATATCAGGATTTGTCATTTTCAGTAATTCAACTTCATAAAAACATCCTTTGATTGGTCTCCCTTCAATATCCTCCAACAAGTATGTGACTGGATTCGTGATAATCTTGAATAGTTCAGTGGAGAAATTCGCCAGGTATCCTTTCTCGAAGACACCTTTGTATTTACTGATTCGCACCATATCACCGACAGCATATTTCAACGCCAATTTAGGATGACTGAAAGCGTCCAGTTCCATTTCAGCTGTAACGTCTGCGGGTTTCATTCCAATAGTTCGATGTAAACGGTTATTATATTTATTAGTAAGTGTAGGTAGAATATCGAGCCATATATATCTTCCTCTTGCTGAAAACTCCTTATACAGCCAATTCTTCAGGGTCCTTATGACTCGTTCGACGATTGCAGCCTTCATCGGGCTATATGTGGAATAATGGTTCATTTTATATTCGGTCATCAATTTGCTAAAGTATCGTTTGTAAAATTCACTCCCCAAATCACTTTGCATGTTTTTTGGCCTCCTTCAACACATTTCTCATAGCTTCAGTAACTTCAACACCAGTCTTATTTTTGATTGACTCAGTTCACACATATTTGGAATAACAATCGATAACAAATAGAATATATCTAAATTTCTTATTGTCCTCTGCATATGGCTGCATTTCGGCCAAATCAGCTTGCCATAAATCGCCGAATCCCTTGACTATGGTTCTCCTTCTGACGAAATTTCGCCGAGCTGGCTTATGTAGTTCGTCAACAACTTGACGTTTTGCATCACTTATCTTCTCCATTTCTACAAAATGTGAGCAACATGCGAGAGCTACTTCGAACGACTAATGGCATGAATTATTTTGCTCGGTATGTATTTATTCATAGACGCCTTCAGTATATGATGCCTTCTTCACGCAACTCCTCTATAATCGATAATATTTCATTGTCATGTCCGCTATGCCCCACAGATTTCGAGCTCCATAATAATTTCAATCGGTCCACCAATTCTTTCGGTTTATTCCAATAGATATATTCCTTCTCCCTGTTGTTATTGACAATTTTTTGAGTGGGTAATCCGCTTCCATCCTTATATTTTGTCTCTCTCATTTCATATGGTGTCCTTGTCAGGGATTTGATCAGATCGCGATATTTTCCAGACTCATCTGAATTCAATCCTCGTCTGATATCGTATCCCTTGTATGCTGCTCTTGTGTTTTTCAGTATGGCTGCATATAAACTCCTGACACTTGAACTCGTTTTTAGAAACGAATTTTGCTTTTACCCATTCTCAACTGATGAGTTTTTGGGTCTATGCGTACACCATATACTGTATCATAATTATCGCTATCTCCAGATCTCAACTTTTCTATGTGTTCTTCGACATTGTTTTGTAACTCTTCAACTACTGTTTCTTCTCCATCATCATCACTCATCACAGTATTTGAATGTGAACCATGAGATGATGGTGGCGGCGTATCCATCAAAGTGTTGATATCATCATTAGCGGCAAAATTGTCTGAGTGGAGAGTGGGGTGAGATAACCACTTTCTTGACGTCTGGACTGGTGTGTCATAAATCGATGCTGCTGCTGTCGATGAAGATGATATTGGTGTAGAGTGATATGTAGGATCCAATATCGTAACAGATTTGTCACTTTTTGATTTCAAATTCTTGGACTGACCATTTTGGTAGCTGCGGAAATGGCATTCAAAGGCTTAGTAATGGGTTCATAAATCTTTTCGGGTGCCGTTTTATTCTCATAACAGTCGCTCCTGAGACTTTTGAACTTTTTTCGCACTGCATCAGTCGCCTCGATGAGTTGTCGTTTCAGGTTCATTATATCGTGTCCATTTGGTGGGGAATTCATTATAGAAATCGGATGTGTACCCACTATACTGCACCACGGTCGATGAATGAATGGATATTTTTCTCTTTGAGCATCAGGGATATATGAAACTATCGAATCCCTTTCTGTATCTACCCTCCAGCATTTCTCTATCCTAATCGATCACCAGGAATCCGTATTTATTGGTCCAACATTGCGAAAACATCTCTTGAAATTGCTTGAAATCCATATCGGGTGATACATGATCGTAGAAATTGTGTCGCATGTTCATTTCATCTTGTTTGAACATGACTATGAAGTTACTATTGTCACGAATCAATTGCTTGGGCACTCTAGAATATGTCTGGGCCAGATAGAAACAGTCGATATTTTTATGACGGCCCATACTGAAGTATGATCTGATTACATCCTGTTTCTCACACATTACGTCATCTAAAATGAAGACGGAATCGGGCTCGGCATCTAATGGCTCCACTATATCCTCATTATTATCGAATACGTAATCCATTTATCGGTTCGACTACTTCACGTAGGTACTCATATTCCGGTTGGTATATCGATTTGGAATATAGGTAGATATTTGCAAAACGTAGGCCATTTGCATTCGTGAGTAATGATATCATAACATTTGTCTTTCCACAATTTGAAGGACCCACTATAAGACCGCGAATTGTTGATGGAAACAGCTTTCCATGACGATAATTTCGTGCACCACCACCACCACCACCACTGTCCAATCCATAGCCGATGACTTTCACATCTAAATTATCAATGTCGAACTTTTCTTTCCGCTGTACAATGCGCATAGTGTGACAGTTGGATTAGATATAAGTGAATTTCACCCGAACAATCGTCATTTATACGATGGCCGTTGAGCGAGACACACGTAAAAAAATGACTAGTATCAAGAAAACCGGTAGTGGCATCGTCAACTCTGTAATAAATAAACTGCCATTTAAATTGCATATCCCTGGAGGGTATCAATATTGTGGACCGGGAACAAAGTGGCAGAAAAGGTTGACTCGTGGAGATCGTGGAATCAATCGATTGAATGCAGCATGCAAACAACACGATATAGCCTACTCTAAGAATGCCGAAGATGTCGCCGCTAGACATATAGCAGACCAACATCTCGAACAATTTGCTTGTGGAATCTAAAGACAGTGGGGTAGGCGAGAGGGCTGCAGCTTGGTTAGTCACCAACATAATGAAAGGAAAGCAACGTTTTGGAATGGGGTGTAGTGGACAATTCGCGGATGAACCAAAAGTGAAAACTAAATGTATCAAATGTCGCAAGAAAACCATGCAGCATGAGAAGAAGAAGGAGATGATGAAAAACAAGATTGCTTTTGGATCGGGCGTAGTTCACAAAGTTCGTGATACGCTTCGCTCTCATCGAAATGAAGGTGTGGGCAAACAGGAGAAAAAAAATATTGATAAAGTGGTGAAAATTGCCTATCAAGCAGCTCGCAAATATGTCAAAGCAGCCGGCGGAAAAAAGAATATTCGCACTCCACGTATTATACCTATACCCTAGATTGGCAGGATCCTACCAATAATACCGATATTTGCCGGTCTATCAGCACTTGGAAGTTTGACATGTGCAGCAGCTGGAATATCGAAGGCTGTACAGTCGGCGAGGGCGAGCAGAGAACAGTTGGCTGAAGCGAATCGTCACAATCGCCATATGGAGGCTATCGCTAGTTATTTTCGAAAAACCGGCAAGAGACTTTTTAAAAACTTTAATATCTTTGCTGTACAAAAGATGAGGTCAAAATCAAAGCAGAAATGACAAAACATCGAATTTATAATGTCGGTTGAACTTGAAGCGTCGTGAAATATGAAGATGCTGAATTTGCCGGATTCCGGGAATCGGCCTGGGAAGTGCTGTACCTTGCTCGGTACCGTGGGACCGCTTGATATAACTCCTCCCCCCTTAAACGATGGCTTCGGGCTGGAACAAGACCGAAGGCGATCGGACTGATTGATTTTCATCGATTTGGATTCGGACTTCTGCAGCTCCGGGTGTCTTCTTCTTTGCCAGGATTCTACGGGTGACGAAGAAGGACAATGCAATCAGGACTATGGCTACTATAGTCCAGAACATCCAGTTGATTGATTGGTTTTCACTGACATCATCGATTGATAGTTGATTGGTGGCTTCGATATGTTGTCGGAGCCGATGAATATCTTCCAGTGGGACATTTTCAATTCTGAGTGGTTTTCTTCGGACTACATCAACCTGTGTACTGCCGTTTATTATCTTCGGTAATACAAGGGGACTTCAAAAACTTTTGGGTTGGAAATTTTCGTATTTAACAGACTTGTATTCTACATTGCAGTTTCTCGGAATCTGTAGTAGAATATTGCCTTGTACAGTGAGGAATTCTTCTTCGGGGCATTGAGATTTTATTTTGATTATTTCTCTGCTGATGATCAGTAGATATTCGTCATTGATTTTATTGAACATCAACAATGGAATCTGTATCGGTATTTGTGAACAGCGGGATAGTTCGTCTTGAATGAGTGCTGAAATACAGTCTTTGGCAGGGTTGATTTTCAGTTCTTCTTGTTCACAGAGGTATATGTCTTCAATTTTTGGGCAGATATGGTCCATGTATTGGTAGGAATCTTGTTCAAGAGCCAAATAAGGTTTATTGGGGATAATCATTGTATGGTTATTGGTAGGGATTGGAAATAAATGGAAATATTGAAAGGTTTTTGGTTGTATCAGTGGAATTTCTATGGCAAAAATAATTGAATCTTTAGTAAAATAACAACTTGTGTGAATAATAGAGTACCAAGAATGATAGTTGACGTTGAGAATTGTTCTAGGGTCATTATGGTATCTTAGTTCAGACAGTATATTTCTCAAATTTTCATAAGGTAATATGTCAGGGTGAACAATATGAATTTTGGCAAAAGTAATTGCATTTTCCAGGTTGTCTAAAAATGTTACGAATATGTTGGCATTCAAGAAGATTTGATTTTTCAGATTTTAATAGACTGCGTATTTTCCAAACTGATCTGAAATGTGCTCTGTGTATGCTTTGTTTTCAGAGATATACTTGGAAGTCTTCTCTTGATTATTAGTAATGGTTTCTATATCTTTAGAGTATTGTCCAATTAGTTGTTTCGAAAGAGATATTTGAATATTGACGTCTTTAACAATTTTTTGTTGATTTTCTTTCAGTGTCGTGATAGCATGATCATATCTTTCGCCGTCTGATGAGTCAAGTGTTCCAAAAAGAAACTTTTGTACAGTTCCTCCAGCATTGATCAATCCTCTTCTCTTTCTACTAGATTCTGGATTGTATATATTGTTGAATTTATTCTTGACTTCATTAATAATGGGTTCCAGATTATCATTTATAATATAGAAATATTTTGATTGATTACTCGAAAATTGTTTCAAATTACGATAACTTTCAATTAATTTGCCAATTTCGTCTCCAATGACGTTCAAGTTATTAAACATCGGTCACAGTACTTTGGCTTTTAATACCCTAACATTAAGTGGCGCCTAACCTAACATCACATTTGAAGCCCTACAAATCATAGAATTCACGACCTGCTCCCAAACAAGCGAGCTGCCGCGCCTATAACAATTTTATCTTTCTCTTTCAGTCAATAACATTCAAGTATGAATTTTAGAGAAAAATTGTTACTATAGATAAATGGCACCATAAACGTGGGGCCCGATTTTTTTGACTTTTAGAGTGGTTATAGATTATTTGAAAGTGTTATTTTTTCAGAATCTCATCCTAAAATCACTGAGAGTACTGAGATAAGACTAGTATTGGCAAAGTTTACAGAATTAAAAATATAAGTAGGTTCACTCCTTTGTCGGCATGGCAAAACATAGCGTTTTTTGCAATTCCTAGAACTGAGCCCCCTAATGAGCCGCTTGCAACCGCAGGCATGAAATCATCGGTACTTCGGGCATATACGCGGAACCATTATTATTTCGAAACGTTTCACGAACTGCTTTGCGTATACCGGGCACGTCGAATATGTATACATATAGATTATGTAGGTACATCTCAAAATATCATGATTATCTACATCATGTGTGTGGAAGCATTCGATGTGACGGCAACATAATTCACGTGCAAAGCCACCACAATGAGCTAGTCGAAATATGAATTTAATAAATTTGAACATTGCGTAGATATTATTTATAATTTTTGTGTATAAGTGGAGCCTAGTGAAAAAGATACTTCTGGACTTTATATAGGTGCAGGTGAAGTAAACACAAAACTAGCAATTGAAATTTTATTCAAATACAAAAATATTTAAAAAAATTACAAATTCTGCAATATTGAAAGTTTTGTATTAGCTTTACTAAAAGTTTTAGTTTTTATTTTCTGATTTGCATATTTTAAGGTAAAATAAATACGCACTCTAGTATACAAATTGATGAAATAATCCAAAGGAAAATTTTCACATGGATGATTGAAATGTTCCCTTGCGAAATGCTTCTTTAGGGTGTGGCCTACTTTAAATTCCAAAATTGAAATTGACATTTGCTGACGGCAGCTGTTCGCCGGAGAACAGATATGGTGAGTTCGGATTTTATTTGGCTCGATGATTGAAAATTCAAATTATAGAGGGCGCCACTCAATTTAATAGTAAGATATAATATATTTGGAAAATTGAGAAACCAAATACCTACCTTTAAACAATACCTGAAATTATAGAATTAAATTTTCTTAGATATCTGGGTTGGACAAATAGAAGAATAAAACCATATCACGTACAAGTACATATAATAAAACACCAAAATGGACAAGGCTATTAAATATCAGGAACCAATGCAAGAATCATATCAGTGTGGTTGTAGAATAAATCATTAAGATAAGTATATCATATCACAGATACATAAATTTTGAACCGGGTGTTATACCTCTTAAAATAACCCGAATGAGATGTAAAAAATATTGGTAGGGTTTTAAATCTGTGATCTAGATCCGCTATCGCATAGTACTATGTGAGAGCTTCACAAAAGCTCTTGAGGTATTTATGAAATATAATGGTATGATATGATATCTACAATTAATTATGAAAAACTCTTCAAAAGTTAAAACACACTGAGGGTGTAAAAAACCTGATGTTGGGTCCATATGATCCTCCACAATGTTCCAAATTTCGGCCCCTATCCGAGGTCCAGCTGGTGTAGTTGACGAACAAAACGAAGACAGGAAGAAAACAGGCAGCAGACAGGAAACAGCACAGGAAGATGACGAAGAGACGACTAGAAGAAGGCTCACACTCCCAGGTCAGCCAGCGGTCGATGGTGCAGTTCAGCAGGTCGCCAGCCTCTACCAGCTCTACTGGTCCTCATCCGGTGGTTGTCTGTCGACTCTGGCCAAGATTTAAAAGTGACTCGGTGTTGGCCCTCGTGGGAATCTTGACCAGAGTCAAGAGTTGCCACAAGAGTTGCCACAGGAGTCGTTCGATGCCAGGAGTCTGATGAGGGCTAAACTGTACCCTAACACCCTAACAAAAGAAAAGCCTCATGAGAGTACATGTGCAAAAAAAAAAACCCAAAGAAAAGTAGGTATATTTTCAACCTGAAGATATCATTGCTGGCTTATAAGTCATAACTTACCTTCTGAGAAGGGAGATAAAACTAGAAGATGAACAGCAAACAGGACATCAAGACAGCAGGACAAAAATGGCGGTGTTTCTACCACATGGCCCGGTGGTCGGCACAAATCCCCATAAAAAGGCTTCAAAACCACAATCGATGGGTGCGACTTGAACTCGGCCCCAACGACTCTTACACAAATTCCCCAAAAGGGTTAATTTCTGGTTAAACACACCAAAAAAAGGAATCTCAAAAACGAGTCAAGCGCACCTCATCATGGCCACACAGGAAAAAGCCTCGAGGTAGCTGCTCCAGGATGGATACCATCTCCTCATTCCAACATTTGCCAAAAAAACTCCACATCCTGTATGAAATCAGCGCCAGTTTTGAATCCTCAGCCTGCCATTGGTCATAACCATAAATGTTATCTCGTTTGACAGAACGAAGTCCAACGAAGATAATCCGAGAAGACTACCATTCTTCTTATTTCTTTTCTGCTACGGACACGAACATTTACGGCTAACCAACTTGAGACAGAAGACTGATGGCAGAAGATCGATGACAGAAGATCAATGACAGACCAAGCAATGACATCGACGTCTAGAAAATAATTATAACCTGTACGATTATATTCAGAAAAATAAACAAAAACCCAATAAATCACTCAGAATCACATTCAGATCGAAGAGACGATCTTCACAAACCCTGAAATAGTCAGTACCATAGAATTTATCACACCAGAGAACACAGTGGTAAGTCGCTTGTTTACTTTTGAATGTATATCTTTACTGACTCTTTTCTTCCATTCCAGGCCTGGATCAGACAGATAGCCCGAAATCATAAGATTCCTGCAGCTAGTTACATCACCTCCAACAGTCCTTAGAATGTCAGAAGCAAGAGTAATACCTAGTGTGTTTGTGATATACTATAATTAGAAACTTGTGTGATATAGTGTTGTTTTAATAAATTCCTTTTATTATCAAAGATTTGTTGGTGACAAACTGAATGTTTTCTGTGAGTATATTGTTTATTAACTAAACTGTAGCTATATTATAGTAATTTCAGATGGTATATTACTATTTTAAATTGGTTTCAAACTCGGTTTCAAATTTAAATCATTTGGTGGTAAATTTAAATGCTACAAGGGTTTTTCCAATATCTTGTAGGGAAACCAATTCTTCGAATTTACTTATAAAAATATCTTCCAACGTTACTAAAAATTCTACGATATTTCTAAACGGTACAACTAACCCTCCTGATGTTGTCCTACTATATGATTTGAGGTCGCAGAACGTGATTTCTCTGCCACTTAGAGTATTTGATTGGCTGAAATTGGTACAAATTTCACAAGAATGTTGTAGGAGGCATTTTCTCGAAAAATAGCCGGTAACGAAAAAATGATAAACCACTTCCACGTCTTGACGTGCAAATTTCCACAGCGCAATGTAGAGGCATCTTTACAAAACAATAAACAAACACTTCAGTACTTAAACACCAATATTTTTTGCGCGCTCTATATTTAACGTACCGTACACCGTATCGCACACAACACAACGAGCGTTAGCCACTGTGTAATTGTCTGGGTACCCAAGCTTCCCGAGACAGGCGAGGGGAGCGGAATAGGAAGCGCGTCGCGTACTCGAGAGTGAGCCAACTGGTATTTTAATTCTGTAAACTTTGGTATTGGAGTAGTTATCAAGATCCTGATAATTGTTAGCTGGTCATAGAGTAGCTGCCTGTTTATAGAGAACCTGGTTATATCAAATCCTGAATACAGTGGATACATCTGGAACTCATCTAGAGGTACAATATATATCAAGAACAGCCATTTTTGTGTTTCATTTATTTACTTTATGTATGAGCATTTATTTTGCGTAGGTATATAGCAAGTACTCTAATGATAATATTGCTCAGTATAAATTGATCATTCGTCGGGTGATGATGACTAAAACCATCGATAAGTTTGGTCGCAGAAGAAATAAATCGAAAATTTCCCTACTTGGTCCACCAGGCGTAGGTTTCAAAGTGGACAAAGATGTAAATTTCGATTTACAAGGCAAAATGTTGACTAATGTTGGCGAGCCAATTTCTGATAAGGATTGTGTGGAATTGGATTACCCCAAGAGGGAAATTGACGATGTAAAGAATGTTACATTATCAGCAGTAAAGGCTGCAGTATCCTCAGTCGTCAGAGATGCAAGAATAATCTTTAATAAACAGCAATCAGAGATGAGGTTTTTGATGAGCAAGAAGCAAGCCCTCCAAGATGAAGAAATCGAAGCGATAAGAAATGAATTGGACATATTGAGGAAAACAGTGGCCAGTGAAATGAATTGATTCTATCACAAAGAATTACCCCTCCTCCTCCCTAGCAGTTGCAACGATCACATCAAGAAATCGCAGATAAAGATACAATATGTTTATTTCAATGAAGAATTTTGTGTAGTTTTTCAATTCAATAAAACAATATTTTGAAATTGACCTTATTGTTTTTTTGTCAAGGTGTGAATGTAGGAAAAATGAAACGCACATATCAATTGAAGTGATATATTCATTAGTTCTACCTAACAAGTATAATAACAACATTAATGGGTTCAAACACTTGCCGATTTATCAATCCAAGAATTGTGCTTGTCTGAGAATCCTAACCATTTAACAAACACTTTGTCGCCTCTCTTCTTCTCCTTCAAAACTTTCTCCACAAAATATATATCAGGATTTGTCATTTTCAGTAATTCAACTTCATAAAAACATCCTTTGATTGGTCTCCCTTCAATATCCTCCAACAAGTATGTGACTGGATTCGTGATAATCTTGAATAGTTCAGTGGAGAAATTCGCCAGGTATCCTTTCTCGAAGACACCTTTGTATTTACTGATTCGCACCATATCACCGACAGCATATTTCAACGCCAATTTAGGATGACTGAAAGCGTCCAGTTCCATTTCAGCTGTAACGTCTGCGGGTTTCATTCCAATAGTTCGATGTAAACGGTTATTATATTTATTAGTAAGTGTAGGTAGAATATCGAGCCATATATATCTTCCTCTTGCTGAAAACTCCTTATACAGCCAATTCTTCAGGGTCCTTATGACTCGTTCGACGATTGCAGCCTTCATCGGGCTATATGTGGAATAATGGTTCATTTTATATTCGGTCATCAATTTGCTAAAGTATCGTTTGTAAAATTCACTCCCCAAATCACTTTGCATGTTTTTTGGCCTCCTTCAACACATTTCTCATAGCTTCAGTAACTTCAACACCAGTCTTATTTTTGATTGACTCAGTTCACACATATTTGGAATAACAATCGATAACAAATAGAATATATCTAAATTTCTTATTGTCCTCTGCATATGGCTGCATTTCGGCCAAATCAGCTTGCCATAAATCGCCGAATCCCTTGACTATGGTTCTCCTTCTGACGAAATTCCGCCGAGCTGGCTTATGTAGTTCGTCAACAACTTGACGTTTTGCATCACTTATCTTCTCCATTTCTACAAAATGTGAGCAACATGCGAGAGCTACTTCGAACGACTAATGGCATGAATTATTTTGCTCGGTATGTATTTATTCATAGACGCCTTCAGTATATGATGCCTTCTTCACGCAACTCCTCTATAATCGATAATATTTCATTGTCATGTCCGCTATGCCCCACAGATTTCGAGCTCCATAATAATTTCAATCGGTCCACCAATTCTTTCGGTTTATTCCAATAGATATATTCCTTCTCCCTGTTGTTATTGACAATTTTTTGAGTGGGTAATCCGCTTCCATCCTTATATTTTGTCTCTCTCATTTCATATGGTGTCCTTGTCAGGGATTTGATCAGATCGCGATATTTTCCAGACTCATCTGAATTCAATCCTCGTCTGATATCGTATCCCTTGTATGCTGCTCTTGTGTTTTTCAGTATGGCTGCATATAAACTCCTGACACTTGAACTCGTTTTTAGAAACGAATTTTGCTTTTACCCATTCTCAATTGATGAGTTTTTGGGTCTATGCGTACACCATATACTGTATCATAATTATCGCTATCTCCAGATCTCAACTTTTCTATGTGTTCTTCGACATTGTTTTGTAACTCTTCAACTACTGTTTCTTCTCCATCATCATCACTCATCACAGTATTTGAATGTGAACCATGAGATGATGGTGGCGGCGTATCCATCAAAGTGTTGATATCATCATTAGCGGCAAAATTGTCTGAGTGGAGAGTGGGGTGAGATAACCACTTTCTTGACGTCTGGACTGGTGTGTCATAAATCGATGCTGCTGCTGTCGATGAAGATGATATTGGTGTAGAGTGATATGTAGGATCCAATATCGTAACAGATTTGTCACTTTTTGATTTCAAATTCTTGGACTGACCATTTTGGTAGCTGCGGAAATGGCATTCAAAGGCTTAGTAATGGGTTCATAAATCTTTTCGGGTGCCGTTTTATTCTCATAACAGTCGCTCCTGAGACTTTTGAACTTTTTTCGCACTGCATCAGTCGCCTCGATGAGTTGTCGTTTCAGGTTCATTATATCGTGTCCATTTGGTGGGGAATTCATTATAGAAATCGGATGTGTACCCACTATACTGCACCACGGTCGATGAATGAATGGATATTTTTCTCTTTGAGCATCAGGGATATATGAAACTATCGAATCCCTTTCTGTATCTACCCTCCAGCATTTCTCTATCCTAATCGATCACCAGGAATCCGTATTTATTGGTCCAACATTGCGAAAACATCTCTTGAAATTGCTTGAAATCCATATCGGGTGATACATGATCGTAGAAATTGTGTCGCATGTTCATTTCATCTTGTTTGAACATGACTATGAAGTTACTATTGTCACGAATCAATTGCTTGGGCACTCTAGAATATGTCTGGGCCAGATAGAAACAGTCGATATTTTTATGACGGCCCATACTGAAGTATGATCTGATTACATCCTGTTTCTCACACATTACGTCATCTAAAATGAAGACGGAATCGGGCTCGGCATCTAATGGCTCCACTATATCCTCATTATTATCGAATACGTAATCCATTTATCGGTTCGACTACTTCACGTAGGTACTCATATTCCGGTTGGTATATCGATTTGGAATATAGGTAGATATTTGCAAAACGTAGGCCATTTGCATTCGTGAGTAATGATATCATAACATTTGTCTTTCCACAATTTGAAGGACCCACTATAAGACCGCGAATTGTTGATGGAAACAGCTTTCCATGACGATAATTTCGTGCACCACCACCACCACCACCACTGTCCAATCCATAGCCGATGACTTTCACATCTAAATTATCAATGTCGAACTTTTCTTTCCGCTGTACAATGCGCATAGTGTGACAGTTGGATTAGATATAAGTGAATTTCACCCGAACAATCGTCATTTATACGATGGCCGTTGAGCGAGACACACGTAAAAAAATGACTAGTATCAAGAAAACCGGTAGTGGCATCGTCAACTCTGTAATAAATAAACTGCCATTTAAATTGCATATCCCTGGAGGGTATCAATATTGTGGACCGGGAACAAAGTGGCAGAAAAGGTTGACTCGTGGAGATCGTGGAATCAATCGATTGAATGCAGCATGCAAACAACACGATATAGCCTACTCTAAGAATGCCGAAGATGTCGCCGCTAGACATATAGCAGACCAACATCTCGAACAATTTGCTTGTGGAATCTAAAGACAGTGGGGTAGGCGAGAGGGCTGCAGCTTGGTTAGTCACCAACATAATGAAAGGAAAGCAACGTTTTGGAATGGGGTGTAGTGGACAATTCGCGGATGAACCAAAAGTGAAAACTAAATGTATCAAATGTCGCAAGAAAACCATGCAGCATGAGAAGAAGAAGGAGATGATGAAAAACAAGATTGCTTTTGGATCGGGCGTAGTTCACAAAGTTCGTGATACGCTTCGCTCTCATCGAAATGAAGGTGTGGGCAAACAGGAGAAAAAAAATATTGATAAAGTGGTGAAAATTGCCTATCAAGCAGCTCGCAAATATGTCAAAGCAGCCGGCGGAAAAAAGAATATTCGCACTCCACGTATTATACCTATACCCTAGATTGGCAGGATCCTACCAATAATACCGATATTTGCCGGTCTATCAGCACTTGGAAGTTTGACATGTGCAGCAGCTGGAATATCGAAGGCTGTACAGTCGGCGAGGGCGAGCAGAGAACAGTTGGCTGAAGCGAATCGTCACAATCGCCATATGGAGGCTATCGCTAGTTATTTTCGAAAAACCGGCAAGAGACTTTTTAAAAACTTTAATATCTTTGCTGTACAAAAGATGAGGTCAAAATCAAAGCAGAAATGACAAAACATCGAATTTATAATGTCGGTTGAACTTGAAGCGTCGTGAAATATGAAGATGCTGAATTTGCCGGATTCCGGGAATCGGCCTGGGAAGTGCTGTACCTTGCTCGGTACCGTGGGACCGCTTGATATAACTCCTCCCCCCTTAAACGATGGCTTCGGGCTGGAACAAGACCGAAGGCGATCGGACTGATTGATTTTCATCGATTTGGATTCGGACTTCTGCAGCTCCGGGTGTCTTCTTCTTTGCCAGGATTCTACGGGTGACGAAGAAGGACAATGCAATCAGGACTATGGCTACTATAGTCCAGAACATCCAGTTGATTGATTGGTTTTCACTGACATCATCGATTGATAGTTGATTGGTGGCTTCGATATGTTGTCGGAGCCGATGAATATCTTCCAGTGGGACATTTTCAATTCTGAGTGGTTTTCTTCGGACTACATCAACCTGTGTACTGCCGTTTATTATCTTCGGTAATACAAGGGGACTTCAAAAACTTTTGGGTTGGAAATTTTCGTATTTAACAGACTTGTATTCTACATTGCAGTTTCTCGGAATCTGTAGTAGAATATTGCCTTGTACAGTGAGGAATTCTTCTTCGGGGCATTGAGATTTTATTTTGATTATTTCTCTGCTGATGATCAGTAGATATTCGTCATTGATTTTATTGAACATCAACAATGGAATCTGTATCGGTATTTGTGAACAGCGGGATAGTTCGTCTTGAATGAGTGCTGAAATACAGTCTTTGGCAGGGTTGATTTTCAGTTCTTCTTGTTCACAGAGGTATATGTCTTCAATTTTTGGGCAGATATGGTCCATGTATTGGTAGGAATCTTGTTCAAGAGCCAAATAAGGTTTATTGGGGATAATCATTGTATGGTTATTGGTAGGGATTGGAAATAAATGGAAATATTGAAAGGTTTTTGGTTGTATCAGTGGAATTTCTATGGCAAAAATAATTGAATCTTTAGTAAAATAACAACTTGTGTGAATAATAGAGTACCAAGAATGATAGTTGACGTTGAGAATTGTTCTAGGGTCATTATGGTATCTTAGTTCAGACAGTATATTTCTCAAATTTTCATAAGGTAATATGTCAGGGTGAACAATATGAATTTTGGCAAAAGTAATTGCATTTTCCAGGTTGTCTAAAAATGTTACGAATATGTTGGCATTCAAGAAGATTTGATTTTTCAGATTTTAATAGACTGCGTATTTTCCAAACTGATCTGAAATGTGCTCTGTGTATGCTTTGTTTTCAGAGATATACTTGGAAGTCTTCTCTTGATTATTAGTAATGGTTTCTATATCTTTAGAGTATTGTCCAATTAGTTGTTTCGAAAGAGATATTTGAATATTGACGTCTTTAACAATTTTTTGTTGATTTTCTTTCAGTGTCGTGATAGCATGATCATATCTTTCGCCGTCTGATGAGTCAAGTGTTCCAAAAAGAAACTTTTGTACAGTTCCTCCAGCATTGATCAATCCTCTTCTCTTTCTACTAGATTCTGGATTGTATATATTGTTGAATTTATTCTTGACTTCATTAATAATGGGTTCCAGATTATCATTTATAATATAGAAATATTTTGATTGATTACTCGAAAATTGTTTCAAATTACGATAACTTTCAATTAATTTGCCAATTTCGTCTCCAATGACGTTCAAGTTGATTTCATTTATGAATACATATTTACTAGCAATTATTTTGGTCTTTCCTAATTTGAATGGGAGAATTCCAGGGGAATTGGTTAATTCTTTTATTTTAATCTCGTGTGCTTGGACCAGCAATAGGGTCATCAGTTGAAGGAGTATCAGTCTCTTCATTTTGAGCCTGCAACAAAACGGGTTTTCTTAGTTCTTTAATATGAATGATCTCTGTTTTTCCTTTCTTGTTCCTAATTTCCACTTTATTGTGCTCTAACAGATTCATTATGGTATATGGGCCTAAGAACTTATTATTTTTCTTGTTTCTATTTAGTGGATTTTTCTTGAATACAGATTGACCTAATTTGAATTCTTCACTCGCATCACCTTTGCTATTGGATTTTGAAATAATTTTCTCCTTCTGGGTTTGGAGTTTTTCCTTAACTTTATCATATACCGGGGATATCTTTTGTTTATGATCTTGAATATATGCTGAAAAGATTTCTTTCGGGACAAATATTTCTTCTGGGTTTCTAGAATTGGTATGGCCAAAAACAAGTTCGAAAGGGGTGTAGCCTGTAGCACTATGTATTGAACTGTTATAACCTAACGTTGCATAATTGATTAAATCTGATTCGTTCGGGTATACTTCTTTTAAAATTCTCAATTGTTCTATTAGTGTCGAATAAAATCTTTCTACAATTCCGTTAGCTTCATGATGTCCTGTGGTTGTGAAATGGATTTTGATTTTGTGTAGGCTTAACAATTCTTTTACAGTCTCGTTATTGAATTCTTTTCCACTATCAACTATGATTTTTTGTGGGGTACCAAAACAAGAAAAATATTTGACTAAAGCGTTGCATATATTGATGGCAGTTTTTCCTGGAATGTAAAAAGCTTGACCAAATTTAGAGAAAGCGTCAATCAGTGTGAGATAGATTTTGGAATCATAAAAGAATGAGTCGATATGAATCAATTGAAAAGGTTTTGATGGCGTTTCTGTTAAGACCAGTGGTACGTATGGATTTTTACGAGCATATTTTGCTCTTTGACAAATTTCACAGGAATTAATAAACTGTGTGACTGTTGTTTTCATATTTAACCAGTAATAGTTTCTTTTCAAATATTGAGTCGTTTCATCTATACCTCGGTGGTTAGTCTTTCCTTCGTGATGATTTTTTATCATGAGAATTTGTTCCTTCTGCTCTTTGATGGTATTTACCAACTTAGTGCATCGAATTATTTTCAATGTTCTTTTGTCGAAATTTTCTGTGTATACATTATTGAAATTTTAAATGAGATCTTCCTTGTCAAAATAAACATAATAATTTGTACTGGGTTTCAGATATTCTGTCATGAAATCAAATATAATACGTTCATTATCATTCACTGGTATTTTTACTTTAATAATTTTGTGATTTCCATAGGTTTCGTTTTGTATTGAAATTTTATTCTGGTTATGAGAAAAAACAAGAATTTGATATGATTTGTTGTTGATAATTTCATCTAGAATTGGGATTTCATCATTGGCTACTTCTTTTGATAATGAATGTGGTGTTTGATCGGAATTATTATCGGGTGGTTTCAGTTGAATATCTGATTGAATTACAATTTTAGGTTCTTGGTTAATCGGCTTTGTTTGTTCAAATGTTTCAGGGTTTTCGGCAAGGTTTCTCAAAAATTCTAAAGATTCTTCATTGATGTCTCCAGGATAATTAATTACTGATTCTGATTCATAAATGTTTAGTTTTATTCTAGATAACGCATCTGCATTTGAATTCACAGTGCCTTTTTTATATACGATTTTATAATCATATTCTTCCAGTTTCAAACACCAGCGAATTAATTTAGAATTTGGCTCTTTCAAATTGAAAAGCCAAGTTAATGGCCGATGGTCGGTAACTATGGTGAATTTACGACCAAACAGATAAGGACGAAAATATTTGCAAGCCCAAATAATAGACAACAACTCTTTCTCAATCGTACTATAACGTTGTTCTGTTTCATTCAAAGTACGACTAGCATAAGCTATGGGTTTGTCTTGTCCTATAATTCCTTGTGATAGAATAGCACCAAGTGCAATATTTGATGCATCTGTTGTCAGTATAAAGTCTCGCTCAAAGTCGGGAAATTGAAGGATAGGGTCATTGCAAAGTATTTTCTTACAATTTTCAAAGCTTTCAATAAATTCTGGGCTATGAATGACCTTTGCATTTTTCTTGAGACATAGGCTTGGTAATTTTGGCAAAGTCTTGAATAAAACGACGATAATAGCCTAGCAAGCCCAAGAATGACTTTATATCTCTTTGTGTTTGAGGAATTGGAAACTTTTGAACAGCTGAAATCTTATCTGGGTTTGGTTTAACACCCTGAGGAGTAATAATATGACCCAAGAATGAAACGGATTTTTGGAAGAATTCTGATTTGTCCATTTGAATTTTGAAGTTAGAATTTCGAAGTCGATCAAATACTTTCTTCAGTCTAGATAGATGTTCTTGTAATGATGTACTAAAAATTATGATATCATCTAGGTATACTAAACAGATATCATTATTGAGCCCACGTAAAACATTGTCAATTACCCTCTGGAAAGTGGAGGGGACATTTTTCAAACCAAACGGCATGCGTTTGAATTCATAGTGTCCATTAGGGGTGGAAAAAGCTGTCTTTGGTATGTCATGTTTATTTATTTCAATTTGGTGATAGCCAGATGCTAAGTCCAATGTGGTAAAATAGTCTGCTCTGCCAAGTCTGTCGAGTATGTCGGTGATGTTAGGAAGGGGGTACTTGTCATCAACTGTTTCATCATTTTACGATAGTCGATGACAATTCGCCATTTTTGTTTACCGGACTGATCTATTTTTTTAGGTACTATCCAAATTGGACTACTCCAAGGTGAAGTCGATGGTTGGATTATTCCTTGTTCCAACATTTTAATCATTTGAGATTCTACTTCCTTTTCGTGAACTTCGGGAAATCTATATGACTTCGTGAATACAGGGGTTTCGTCTTTCAATTTTATTTCATGAGTGATTTCATTTGAGAAACTGAGTGGAATTTCCTCGCAATGGAATATATCTCTGTACTTATAGCAAAGTTCACTTATCATTTGTCTTTCTTCACAGTTACAATGATCTAGTCTGAGATTATTCAAGTTAGTTTTCAATAAAAAATCTTGTTCGGTACTCAAGTTATTGTTATAATCTAATTTCTCAATAAAATTTATTTCATTAGGATCTAAAAGTTCTATATCAAATGGTTGTGTAATTTTGATTTTGAATGAAGTCGAATTTGGATTGATTATAGTTGTGAATGCAAAAAAGTTTCTGATATTCACGACAGCTGTGGGTGATTGGACTTGATTACCAAAATCAATGAAATCTATTAAACCTAATCCATTTTCTTGACAAACTGGAATTTTAAAGACTTGTTGCGTCATTGGGGGAACTATTATTGTGTGAAAACAATTTCCGAAATTCTTTGGAGGTTTAGAATTATTCTCATCGAAAATCATGTTAATCTGGACATACGGAGTAGTAATGATTTTATTCTGAATGTCAATGTTAGCATTTAATTGTTTAAGAAGATCCATGCCTATTAGGCCATCATATTTCTCGTTGAAATCGAAAATATGGAATTCATGTATTTCTTGTGTTTGGAATATTTCGAAAATAGGAATGATCAATACTTCATTATGAAAACTTATATCATGTGAGGTTTGAATACTAAAAGTTTCATTTGATATACAATTTGGATAAAATTGGTAGGCTAATTTTGGACTTATCAAACTGCGTGAACTACCTGTATCAATTAGGAATTTTGCTTGGATTTCTGGAATAATAATAAATGGAAGATCGTTTTTCAAATGATTGAGTTTGATTTCTATGTTGGGTGAGCTTCGGAAATATTCCTGTAGAAAATTTACTTCTTCTTGATAAACATTATCTGGTTGAGATATTTCTTGATAAGTATTGATATCTTGGTATTCCTCGGTTTGTTCAAAATATTGGTTAGAATGATAATAATCTTGATTTTCCAATACTGAGTTATTATATTCAGAACAATCATTGGAATAAGCATAGTTCGGTTCTTCAATGTTATGGAGTTCTTCTGACACAAAATTTCTTGGACCTGTGTTTTGGAAATAATTATTCCTATTGAAATTTTGTCTCTGAACTGTTGGGTTTCTGCTAGTTGTTGACATTGGTTCGGGTTTCGTATTAGGTGCTTGTCCCGTAGGTTTGAATACGTTACGGGGTGGACCAAATACTTGTCGATTTGTAAAATAGTTTGGTTGACTCAAATTCTGTCTTGGTTGAATATTTATGGCCTGAGATGAAAAATTATTTCTTGGTGAGTTACTAGGATACTGATTGAAATTTGGAACATAATAATTTGGTCTTTGATAATTATTGGGATTCGAAAAGTTTGGTCTTGGAATATTATAATTTGTGAATAAATTTCAATTTTGATTCTGATATGAAATTTGTGGTCTGGGAAATGTATTCATATTATGATTAGGTTGATTGGTTAGTTTTTGAGGAAACGAACTTTGTCTTTGATTGAGAAGGAAATTTTCTTCTTCTAAAACATGTGAAATTGCTAGCTCTAAACTATCTGGATTTCTCAGTCTAACCATATCTTGAATTCTACCAGTTAATCCACGGATAAAAGTTTTCAGAGCAAGTTCGTCATAATTCTTAAGTTTGAAAGTTCTTTCGGCAATAGATAGATCCATTGCAATTAATTTAGATGCAATAGAACTTCTGCTTTTCTGAATTCTCTGTCCAAAAAGAAAATATGATTCGTTTCTGTGAGGTTTCATAATAATCATTTCTTGTACCAAACAATCTAAATTTCTTTGATCACCGAAACTGAGTCTAAGAAGATTTCTTAGTGAATTTCAATCTCTAACTTCGGGTCTGCTTCCTACTAAACTCAAAGCATTTCCTGATAGTTTTCCTATTACGGCTCTGATGACAAAATCATTTATAGGATCATGTGGAATTTGTTGATTTCTATAAGTTCTAATTAGATAGTCACAATGCTCTAAGAAAATTTCCAAGGTGCTTTCGTCATTACCATTAAAATTGGGAATAGTTTCAATATATAATCTTAGTAATTGGTAATTGATTGGGTTTTGTGCTGGTATTTGGGGTTGTTGCTGAAGATGCGGTATCTCGTTTCTATCTATTTCTAAGTTATTGAATATTCTTATTATTTCCTCAATTTTTGAAGATTAAATTACTTCTGTATAAATGAGATGGTTATTTTATTTTTCTCCGTTTCTTAATTATGTTCTGAAAATATTATATGCATTAATTTTCTCTAGAACGCAATTGATGAATATCAATTCACTCCTAAACTAATTTTTTGTTGTGTTCACCAGCAACTAGAAAAACATATGCACTGTTTCACTAGGGATTTCAACTTATTTGCCACAGAAAGATATTGGATGGGAAAAGAATTTAGAAAGAATGGCTCACCTTTTCTTGGTACCGTCTGCTTTCCTCTTTCTGGACCCTGGGTGTTGTTCTCTGTGTTGTCTGCACCGATTTTTCTGTTCGATTTTCACACCGATTTTTTTTTTCGATTTCGCCCGTGACACTCAAAACGAATACACGATGAGACGTTCCGGGTAAATCCTACCGACTGCGCCAGTTATTTTCGAAAAACCGGCAAGAGACTTTTTAAAAACTTTAATATCTTTGCTGTACAAAAGGTGAGGTCAAAATCAAAGCAATCAAGTATTTTTTGTCCAACTCGAGAAGCTGTTAAGCTTTCCTTGGCGAGAGGCCCACCAGCCTTTTCGCTTGTATTTGTCCTGGCACTTTATTCCAGTGAGATTTCATTTCATCCGCTTCCCAGCGTCTGAACTCCTCTCTCAAGTGGGCTCAGGAAAGTCCACAGAAGGGTTCTGGGCTGAGAAATTGTGTATTTGCCCCTTCTTTGGCAAGGCAGTCTGCTTCATCGTTGCCTTTAACTCCCTTATGACCTGGCACCCACATCAAAGTGACCTGGTTATTCGCTGCCAGTTGTCTCAGGGCACATATCTCTATAGCATGTACCTCTGTTTCAAAGATTATGCGTTACCAAGGGATTTTGAGAGCCTGAAATTTGGCCCTGAAACTCCCACTCTAGCCCTTTCATCCATCTTGGATTCATCAGTATACCATACTGATGCATCCCTTCCCAGTTGAGGTCCGTTCTCTGTTCAAATTTGGTGGTTGTTTATGACCACTTCAAACTGCATTTCGAAGTCGTACCTAACTGGCATGATATCTGTCGGTTTAGACATGGATTCTAGTGAAATATTTTCCAAAATCTTCAAGTGTCCAATCCGATTTCCTGATTTGAGTTTTTTTGTCTGGCTCAGTGTGAAGGCACTTATTGCTGCTTCTTTCATTACACACAGGTGCAGTGGGGCACGTGAATATTGCCCCTGTGATTCCCAGACAAGCTAGCCGCTGCACTTTCTGCAGCTTGACTTGTGCCGAAATTTGTTGCATTTTTGGCCACCATATCAATGGAGCGTAGGTGACCATGGGTTTGATGACCGTTTGGTATGACCAATAGATCATTTTTGGTTTCAGACCCCATGTCTTGCCAAAGACTCTGCAGCATGTCCAGCTTGCCTCTATAGCTCTGGAAATAATGTGGTTGAGTTGGCTGTTCCATGTCAGTTTTTGGTCGATTATAACGCCCAAATATTTAACTTCTTTGGAAAAAGTGAGCTGAATTCCATTTGGAGTTGGGGCTTTAGGTTCATACTTTCGCCTCTTGGTAAATGGAACCAGCACTGTTTTGCTAGGATTGACATTTAGTCCTTCCTCTGCACACCAGCTTCTGATTGTGTTTCCACAACTGCGCCAAAGTATAAAATATTCACAAAAGTGGTCCAAAGAAACAACTTCTTCTCCAACCAAGAAAATCAAATTAGCTTTCAGTTCCCAATCCGAATGAAATAGGAAATAATGGAACCAATACTACTGCAATAGTTGATACAGGTTCAGAAAGGAATATTAAAAGCAATTAAATAACTCACAAGGAGATAATAGTAGAATATATTAAGGAAGATTGACATTTAGTCCTTCCTCTGCACACCAGCTTCTGATTGTGTTTCCACAACTGCGCCAAAGTATAAAATATCCACAAAAGTGGTCCAAAGAAACAACTTCTTCTCCAACCAAGAAAATCAAATTAGCTTTCAGTTCCCAATCCGAATGAAATAGGAAATAATGGAACCAATATTACTGCAATAGTTGATACAGGTTCAGAAAGGAATATTACAAGCAATTAAACAACTCACGAGGAGATAAGGTAACACATCCTCAAGACAAAATAATTATTGAAAAAATAGGAACAAGTTCGACAATAGGGAAACTTTCCCGAAAACCAGGACAACATATGGTCGTCCAAAATGTTACAACTGTAACAAACTAGGACATTATGCTTTAGCATGCAGAAACCAAAATTTCAATAATTCATACGGAAACCCAAACGTCCTAGTAACGGAAGAAATATTAATAATGTGCACAAAAAAAGATAGCGACATGATAAAAATGGAGTATCATAATATCCACCATATCGAAGATAAGCAGTTCAAAAATAAATTGGAAAATTTGTTCTAGAAATACAAAGACGTTTTCTCGAAATCTAAAAGGTATGTGGGTAGAACAAATCTGACCAAACACAAGATAGACGTAGGAGATGCCGCACCGCTCAAATCTCGACCATACACAGAAGAAAAGAGACATCATAGACTAACGGGTTGTTGAAATGCTGGATAATAACATAATCAGGCCATGTTGGTATAGAAGAAAGACGGTTCGATACGATTTTGCGTAGATTTCAGAAAACTCAACAGCGTTACGAAGAAATCTAGTTACCCACTGCCGAACATAGATGATATTTTGACATACATGGAGAGCGCATAATATGTTTCAACATTGGACATGTTCAGCGGATATTGGCCAGTGGAAATAGAGGAAGAATCCAAGCAATACACGGCGTTTACGGCACGAAGGCATGGGCTTTATTAATTCAATATGTTCCCATTCGGATTATGTAATGCCCCTATGACGTTCTCCCATTTAGCAGACCAGGTATTCGAGGATATGAAGTGGAAAGATGTACTCATCTATCTCGATAATATTATTTTCTAGGACATTAGAAGAACATATCGAGAAACTGGAGATGGTATTCCAAAGACTACGGCTGGCAGGATTGACAAACCAAGTAAGTGTGATTATGTAAGAAAAAGTGCCAATATCTTGGGACACAGTACGCGAGAAAGGAATCGCACCAGAAGAAAATTTCATAGAACTTTCTACCTAAAATTCTTCAAGGATTTCGCAAAAATTGCTAGACCATTACATCAGGCTACTCCACTTGACTTGATTTGAGATATTTATTACTTGACTGAAATCGAGCTACTTGATATTACTTGATCTTGATATGATGGCGTATATTTTTGCGAGCTTGCGCGCGCCTAGAAAAAATACGGGGGTTCCCTCCGAGCTCCGAGCTGACGAAAACGATCACGCAGTCTTGCTTATTAAGCTTACATACACGCCCTAGGTGAATGATGTGTTGACAAAGAAGAATGCGACGCCCAATATCGAAGTTCAAATGACTGGTAGGCTACGAGCAGAAAACAACTACTTTCCTGGCAGATACCACGCAGAATATTGAATTATATCTACTCGTAGTCCATGTAACGACTCTCACAGTTAATGAAGAGCACATGTTTATTTCTTCCTAACACCTGAAAAGTTCACAACGAGAGTCACGCCTAACAACCTACAGACAGGTTTCGGAATAATTGGCCACACCACATGAACTATTTAGAACTCTTAGCCATATATTATGGCCTAAATAAAATGTTTCAGTACAGAACACAGTTCTTGTAATATAATAGTGAGAACAGATAACACGACAGCTCTTGCTTATGTAAATCGTATGGGAAGTGTTCGCTGTCCAAAGTTTCATGAATTAGATAATGTAATGAAGTGTTTTTCAGCGACCTTCATTACTACAGGTCGGATGCATAAAACCCCCGGTATATTATTCGAATCATTCAGTATTTTTCTAGGTAAACCTGTTGTAAAATATTATATCTGATATTTCGTTCTTGTTTTCAAGATTATTATGTTGAAATTGTGTAAAAGCATGGGCAATGATAAGATGTATAATTTTCCAGAAAATAAGATATTCTGGTACGTTTCTTATTGAAAATAGTCATATCAATCCTATTTAGAAGAAATAATATTCCGGAGATTTTTTTCAATATTATTTTCAACACTCTACTACCTGTTTTTCACTGAGTATATTTTGGATCATTTCTTGCTCCGTTTTAGAGGTCACACAATGTCCAACAATGTCAAGCAAGGACAACCTGTACCGTTTTTATGCTGATTTTTTGGAAAACCGAATAGTGCATGAGGTTTGTCAGTTTGAGAACGAGAGTCAGTTAGCACCTGAGTGGGTGAGAATTAAGTTATTGCCGAGACGTGAGCCGTGATCAAAACTTTTGAAGCTGTGTTCAATTTTGTTTCCGGGTTTCCGATTAATTGTGTGTCGCAGAGTGTTACCTGTAAAACAACCTGTATCGTGAGAGTGTTCCTGAAAATAAGGATTAGCTGAACCGGTGGTATATTTTGCTGCGTACCACCCAGAAACCATGTAAGCCAGAATCTTGAGTTATATTGATTCGTGTAAACATTCCTGAGATTTTTTACTGTCGTATTTGAATTCAGTTTAGGAAATCCTGCCCTAGAATCACTATAACAACCCAGAACATAATTTCATTGAATCAGCAATCAGAATTGCACTTTAGCTGACACCCGTTTCAAATTGCATATCGCCTGAATTCTAATAAATTGTTTTCCCCGATTTGTCAAGACCCAGATCTCACGAACCGCCCTGTATAATAAAATCCGCGATAGAATCAAAGTAGAACGAACGACTTGTCGTTGCCTTTGCTTCAGTGGTGGATTTCCTGTATTATCTGTTTCGTTTCTTTTTACTGTTTTAAGGCTGTTTGATATTATTTCATATTTTCCTGAAAATCTGATAAAGTGTGGAAAGTCCAAGTTTTTGTAATAAATAATATAGAATCGTCCCTGAATTTTTATTGATTGAATTTCTGACTTGATTGTGCCTGTAGATTATTATCTATTTAGTGAATTTCAATAAATACTGTTGAAACCGAACCTTAGTTTAAAATAAAATACCATCTATTTGAAGTAGCTTGTATTCCAGTATTTATTTAGAAACTGTAATTGAAGACTACATTTTCTTATTAGTAACTTGCTGTACCGGTCTAACTATCTGACCCCTGGTTTACACAAGGGGGTACATTGTATGGATTTACTCTGCATCCCTTCTTCACTGTAGCTATCTAGGGCCTTCTAAGAACTTTAGTTCTGGAAGAAAGTGGAGCATACCACTTGATAAAAAAAAACTGGCGCTCGAGGCAACCGCTCTACGATAAATAGAGAAATAAGCCCTGAGGCCCTTTGTAGGGCTCTTTACCGAAAAAAGAGCCTTACAATAAAGAAATCTGGAAATAATGTGAGCAAAGTGAATTGTGGTTAACTGCATCATACATTAGCTCATCAGAAAATTTCGAGGCTGATGAATAATCTTGAATCATTTCTCCAGAAACCGAATATGAACTTCAATCAGGTGGTCCACAGATTTGGACAACCAGAAATTGATTTGTTTGCTCCCAGAGCAAACACGAAATGTAAACGATTTATATCTTGGTTCCCAGACCCTGAGGCTTTCTCTGGTAGATGCCTTTACCATTGATTGTATAGTTTTCCACCTTTCTCACTTATTATCCAAACCCTGAATAAGATTATATCAGATGAAGCAGTGCATGGTGGTTCCTCAGTGGAAAGGACAACCCTGGTTTCCTCTTTTAATTACTCACCAAAGATCCAATGATAGTTCCTTTCAGCACGAAACACCCACTGGAAAACCAACTTTCCCTTTTCCATTATTATGGAATCCTTATCCAATGCTACAGTCGAACAATATGAAGGTACATACAGAGTCTGGTGGAATTTTTGTATGGAAAAAGGATGGAAGGTGTTTGAAGCAAGTGAGGCACAGGTCATTTTGTTTCCAGAAGATCGTTTTAGGAAAAAGAGTCCTTCCTATGTATGGCTCTATGAATCCAATAAGCTCGGCATTGACTCTAATTTTACAAATTGATTTAGGAACCAGTACAAATGTAAAGAGGGGTGCTTATGTATTTGAAAAAACAAATTCCAAATTATTTGATATCATTGAGATCACTGACCAAAGAATTGATTAAACTGCTAGCTTTGATAACGGGTCACAGAATTCAGACTCTAGCCCGAATCAAAGTGGAGAATATTATTTTTTCCACAGAGATCTCATATAAATTCTCATAAACCACGTCAGCTGCAAACAGAAATGGAATCACCTTGAAAACTATTCGCGAAAATCATGAACCAATAGATGGCGCTGCAGAAATGTCAAAAATTTTACGTGAAGGTGATAAACAAACATTTCGTATATGTTTTCAATGATAATTTGTCAATATCTAATTCACATTCTAGGAAAGAAATAACCAATCCAAAATATTTGAAAGGGTGCTATGGTTTGGTTATTAATTATATAACACAAAACAGGTATTTTATATGAGTTTTATGGACTTATTATGTTTTTAAACCACCTCTGCAAAATCAATGGGGCCACTAAGGTATTTGTAATTCAATGATTTATCTTTAATATATTTATATTTCCAGAATGTCCAATATTGTGATGTGTATCTGAAGTATATTAGAAAAGAAAATAAACCCATAAACCCTTAAAAGAGCGAGAAGCATTGTTTGAAGCTGGTCACATCATACTTTGTGGGATAGATGTGGATTGGAACACAGATAAATAAACTCCTGTTCACAAACTTCAGCTCTAGGGCAGCCCTGATTAGTAGTGGAAGTGTGAATATATCTGTATTCAGCTGTAATAATTATATTCTAACCCAATAAATAGATGATAAGAAAAATTTAAACAAAAAATTGTCAATTAACTTTATTCTGCTTATATTGAGATATCTAAAATAGGCAACACAAGTCATTATTTTCAAATTCACAATATAATAATAGAGCATAATATCAATAATTATTTTACAGATAGGTAGAGTATGTACCAAAAATAGCTTATGAAGTTAGAGATCTTGTGGTCTACCAGTCATTCAAATTCATTTCTATCAATTTTAATCCAATTCATGGCTCATTCTTCTTTTGGTCCTGACTTTATAAAAAACTTCAAGGCTTAAGATTTATCACCTAACATTTAATACTTATCATTTATGACAGATGAATCATGGAAATATCATTGATTGTGTTATAAAACCATTTAAGACTCATAATTTTACACCTAAAACTTAATAAGTTGACCAACTTCCAACTTAAGAACTGGATTTTAAATGACCGTAAATGAAAGAGAGTAGTACGCATGTTCTTGGCGTGAGAAACACTTCATATGTCTCCCGCGCAAATATTCAAAATTGTAGTTAGGTTAGGTTTCATTTAATATTTGTGCATTGAAGTAGCAACAATTTTGTTATTTACGGTACGGCCAGAGTGCACGCCGGCCGACTCCGATTCAGATTCCGAAAATCGGCACGAGAAATTGTCAGTGTGTAGCATTGGCCGTGGCCACAGTGGCGGCCGACAAAAAATAGAGCGCGAAGGTGTGGGAGTCAGACGGATAGTAGGAATGAACCCTCCATTCTTGTTTCAGATTTCGGCGTGTACGCCAGTCTGTGTTCTTTGTGTTTTGGGTCCCCACGTGGTGTTTTTGATTTATTCTTTTGATCGTTGTTGATACCATGGACTCTGCTTCCTTAATTGCGAGTGTACTAAAAAATCCCTCGATTTGGGACAAACGATGGAAATCTTATTCAAACCGCAACGTTGTAGACACGTGCTGGAAGAAAATAGAAGAAGAATTTGGTGTTGAAGGTAAGTGAATAATATTTATTATAGGCAATTGTATTGTATTGTACCACACAAATAAAAAAATATCATTTTTTCATTTACTATTCATTGTTTAAATCTGAATACAAAAATTTATAATATGTAGAGGTTGTAACCCTAAAACAGGTATGAAACAAAATTTAAACGTAACTGAACACAATTCTTAGTTATACCTATTTCACTGTATTGCATTCAATGATACTTCAAAGGATACTTTCCCATGTACTGGCAAAAGAGATCTCTAATGTCCTTAGCTTGTTGAGTGATCCTCCCTCGCCTTTCCCAAGTGACAGATGTGTTTTGAACAGTAACGTCATTTGAGTGCCTTTCAATGCCCTTTTTATCTATTATGGTATTATGTAAGACACAAACACACTTAACAATGCTGTCCGCCACTGCAACATCCGTCTCTATGGATTTCGAAAGAATTCGCCATTTGGAATACAGAATCCCAAAGGCGCATTCCACAACCATTCTACCTCTTGACAAGCGCTTGTTGAAGTTTCGCTTTTCTTCAGTTAAGTATTGCCGTTCGTAAGGTGTTAGCAAGTAGGGAAGCAAAGGATACGCCTCCTCAGCTAACATGACGTATGGAGCTTTCACATTGGTGTTGGGCAGATTATCAGGTTGTGGAAATTTCATTGTTTGATTCTCAATGAAATGTAATAAATCGGAAGCCATGTACGTGCCTCCATCACTTTGCTTACCGTAACCTCCTATATCAACAACCAAAAACTTGTAGTGCGCATCAACTAGTCCTTGAAGAACGACGGGGAAAAACTTCTTATAATTAAAAAACATTGATCCGGATTTGGGTGGACAAATTATACGGATATGCTTGCCATCCAAACTACCGACTGCATGAGGGAAGTTCCATATCTCTTCAAAGTCGTCTGCACTTTTTTTCAATGATTCTGTAATTGGTGAAGGCATGTGAAGTGGGTGTAATTCCTCCCAAAGAAACAATAATGTTTCTTTTACAATTTCTCCGACTGTAGTTTTTCCCATGCGGAAACTGAATGCCAAACCCCGGAAGGACAGTCCAGTTACAAGAAACCTGAAAAAAAACAAAGTACGATACTAGACTATAGTCCGTATACACTACGAACGTCACGCTTGTTTTGACCCAAATAACCATGTATTATGTTTGGTGACATACTTTATAGACACTCTGTATATCTATGTTATTTTTTTCAGATGGAGTCCTTCGCAAGAAGTGGAAGTACCTTAGGGATCAGTTCACCGTTGAATTGGGAAAAATAACTCCAAGTCTTTCGGGGGATCCTGCGGGAGGTACTTATGAACCTAAATGGGCACACTTTAAGTCCCTTTTATTTTTAAAGGATGTGGTTAAGCCCCGACAATCAACGAGCAACTTAACATGTGCTAGAAAAGTCATACCCCCAACATCCAATGATGACATAGCGCAAACAAAAGAAGGCGAAGAAGATGGGTTGGATGATGTAGGTGGAATGTTTGATGGAAATAATGAAAAAGAACACGAAAGTTATGAAGACATGTGTGAAAGTTCCGTCGTGGCTGATCCTGGTCAAAATGTTAACAGTGGCGAGATGTCGTTCAGTGCAGAAACATTTGGACGTAAAAGAAAACGAAATGAAGGAAACTCAAAGTATAATGAAACTATCATTGAGATAGAAAAGAAAAAGGTTCAATTTCTTGAAAATGCATTGACTAACCGCCAGGAAGAAGATGAAGATATGCTTTTTTTTCGCAGTCTGCTTCCTCATGTTGGCAGTATTCCTGCAAACATGAAATTACGATTCAGAAACCGCATTCAGCAAGTTGTGGAAGAGTTTGCGTACCCGTCATCTACATTCCAATCAATTCATTACATTACACAACCATCACCCACGGCATCAACCAACAACAGCAGAGGTACTTTTTACGACTCATCAACCCCATCTCCACATACCGCTGAAGGACTCTCTAATTTGGTCCTACCAAGTAATAGTACAAGCTATTATTAAAACTTGGCAAACTGTTTAAATTAAATATGTTTTTTGAAACTACTGTTAAGTGTTTCAAAAGAAACATAGTTTCCAATTCCAAATAAATAATTATCCATCCATACCATGTATAGTTTCATTTCATAATCAACACCCACCTCAGGGTCACAACAAGACGTTCTTCAGGAAGAATCTTCTGTTTATGTAAGTTGCACCAGTTTTTCAACATACGATTTTCAATTTTTTCCAGAATATAATAAAAAGTTTTTATATCCATTCTTAAATACTCAAAAAACTTTTTGTTGTCACATTTTAGCTGCGGAAAAAGGTGATGGTATTCTCCAAATTCAGATCTTAATTTATTAATTTCGTGCGCACAGAGTCTTTCCGGTTTTAATTTTGTCGCAATACTTTCCGTGGCAATAAGAATGCGCGCCACGTCTGCATTTGACAACGCCATGACTGCAACTGTCCAACTGTCGGCCTCTTCTTCCTGCCTCCACTCTGACCACCACCTGCGTCTCTGACTCCGATTAAACACTCGCCGATTTTCGGAATCTGAATCTGAATCGGAGTCGGCGTGCACTCTGGCCGTACCGTTACGTGGTTCCTGATAGATTTGTGCAATGGGCATCATTATTTTGTCCTGTATATCAATGATTTCGGCGTTTGGAGTTTACTTTACTCTTGTTAATAAAAAGACACGGCGAAATAGGAGATTCAAAATAAGACCAATAAATAGACAAAGGAATACTCATTCCCAGTTTCATTTTTATCTAAATCAAATGGAGAATTTGGATACCGAACAAATTTTCAAGTACACCAGGATGTCAACGGATTTATTTAATGATCTGGTGGAAATGCTGTATCCTTATTTGGTGAAAGATTCCAGAGGTGATCCACTTTCAGTGAGACAGCGACTGATGATAACTTTGCAGTAGGTGAAAATACCATAATAAAACATACCAAAGATTCTCATTCCCTCAAATTTCAGTTATCTATCAGAGGGATGTTCCATGCAACATGTTGCTTGGGATAACTATGTTGGCCTAACTACAGTACATGTGGTAATAGAGGAAACTTGTGGTGCACTATGGAAAGTTTTGGGTCCTATAGTGTTTCCACAAGAAGTAGATTGGCAAAAAATATCACAGGAGTTTTAATCGTTTTATACTAAGTGGAATATGCCAAATTGTATAGGTGCTGTAGATGGAAAACATATCCAAATTGGTCCTGAAGTGAAATCAAGGTTTTCATCACAAACAATAAAAGAGACACAACTACAGATGAACCAGATCTCGTTTGATTCAACCTGAAAGGATACCCAAGGTACCTTCAATTTGGTATTTACATCAGAAATACAATTCTAGAAAGTGCTTACTACAAACGTGAATGTTTGTAGTAATAAATTTTTCTATTTTCAACATGATATTCCATTTTTTACACAATCCTGAAGTTGAAATTAAGGATTTTGTGCCGAGGGAACGATGTCTGTACGGTAGGAAGAACGCTGAAGTACTGAAGAAATCTTCCTCGATTTCATCTTTACGACCATGTGAACTTGCTGCATGTTTCAAGAATATCAGTAACCAGCTGATAAACATAAAATAAGTCCGAAAACTATTCACAATAATTCAAATACATTGAAAATAATACGAAAGCCTAGCAAATAAATTACTTTGTTAATATCACTTCGTGATTTTCGCGAATAAGGAAGAATGCCGGCTGGACACAGAACTCAAATGTGTTCGCAAGATTTTATAATAGGCCTCTCAATGAGCAGGTTAACTTTGCGACGGCTTATTAACATAGTTATGTTATGTTTTATATAAATAGTTAGCAATACAATATCAATTTTTATTGACATTGAAATAATGGATGAAAATTAAGGGAAAAAGTTATATATAAACTGCTGATCTCTGCGGACGAGGCGCCGATATATAATTAACCGATTAAACGAACTTACCTGTGAAGTTCAGTCGTAATTATATGAGGCGCATCGTCCGCAGTTAATTGGAGTTAATCATTTTTGTTATATATTAAAAAAAAAATAGGTGAAGTTTATTATTAATGATATTTTGTACCTGATGTTTATTATATCATACCTTCAATTAATCATGGGATAAGTAAAATTTGTTTGCAAGCCAAAATCAGGAAAGTGAAATGAAACGTATAAAATAATTCGATAACACTTGATTATAATCAATTTTTATTGATATTCGTTAGGACTTGACGAGGAAATAACCCTAGTTTCGAATTGAGAAATATAAGGATAGACTGGAATCCAAGGTAACAGATGCTGTCATGAATCCCCAAAAATTGAAAACTATAGCTGAAGAATATGTTATTTTTATGGCGATTTCAAAACTGTCGCTACTCTTGAAACAAAATTCAATAATTTGAATAAAACTACCAAAAAATTATTTGCAGAAGAAAAAAAATCTCAGTCTTACTGGAGGAGGCCGAGATGAATTTTACAGAAGAGGAAATAAGATGTTTTTCGGGGATACTTCAGCAGGACAAATATCACCTTATAATGATGACCATCATCAGTGACCACAAGAAAAAAAAATATTTCAACTGATGATGGTGAAGATCATATTATCACCATAGAATTTTTGGAAAGTCAGTACCAATTATAACTTCTAGCATCTATAATTTCATTATTCAAAGTTGATCTGAATTTCTATCACCTATATGTTTTCGGCAATGCACACAATAAACAAATGGAACTAAGTTGTTATGCAGAAAAAGAGCATGATTCCCTACCTGCTATAGAGAGTGTTTCTAACACAAATGATACCATCAAGCAGTCAGGTATAATTGTTGTGGAATTTCTAGTTAAATAAGCTTTATTCACATACCGGGTGTAACAGGATCATAGTACACCCTCCGTATCTAAGTAAATTTCAGAGGTAATTTATTGAAATTTGGGACATGCTATGAACATAATAAGTGTCACTTTTTGACCTACAAATGATTTTTTTTCCACTTCCGGTTTCGCCGGAAGTGATACCAACTCTCGAATTCCCCTCAGGGGCTCACGACTTGTGAGTACGGGTATGGCGAACCCGAGGTACCCTAGCTGGATAACCACCACACTTCATCTAGTCTTGGTTGATATCCTCTACTCTTCTAATTTCTTCCATCTTTCCTATCGGCCTCCCTTGGCCAACTCTTCCTTTCCTTTTTGCGACCCTAATCTAAGCTGTGAGCTTCCGTGGCGAGGGATGAATGGCACCGGGGGTGGGGAATAAATACGGTGTCGCGAACGGAGCCTCCGGGAAACAGGGCGAAATCCCGGAGTAACCAGCCATAGCCCTGTGCAGGGGGCAACGCAGGGCTGGACCAACCCCATCCCCCATACTCGTGGGAACAATATGGACCAAGAGGAGAGATGGAGGGGATAAGGGTCGTTCAGACGAACCTCCAGCACTGTAAGGCGGCCTCGGCAGTCCTTGCAGTTGCCATGGGGGGATTTGATTCGGCCCTTATACAGGAACCGTGGGTTAGACACGGGAAAGTTGTGGGTCTGGGGGACTCATATGGAGAGCTTATTTACAGCAGATCGACAGAGAACCCTCGGACCTGTATACTAATACAAAAAAATATAAAAATATTGCCGTTAACAAACTTCTGTTCGAGAGACTTGACGGCCATAAAAATAAGGATGAAGGAGGGTAGTGGGACGAGGGAGATAGTACTCGGATCGGCCTACTTTCCCTCTGATGATCCTGAGCCACCACCTACGAGAGCTGTGGAAGAACTGGTGAGAGAATGCAGGATAAAAGGACTGCAGCTGATCATCGGGGCCGATGCGAATGCACACCACATCACTTGGGGAAGCAGCGACACCAACCAAAGAGGTGAATCACTCCTGCAATTCATGCTGGCAAATAATCTGGACACATTGAATGTAGGAAATAAACCAACCTTTATTACGAGAAATAGGAAGGAGGTAATCGACGTAACAATAGCCTCTACACATGTGAATAATTTTGTTACAGAATGGCATGTGTCTGATGAGGAAAGTTGCTCTGATCACAGACACATAAATTTCAAAATAAAGAGTGACGTCGTCAAAGAAACTTATCGGAACCCACGGAAAACGAACTGGGGAGCCTATCACGCAGACCTAGAGCGCTATCTACTGGTACCACAAAGAACGATAAGTACAAATGTGGACCTAGAAGGGGTGGTGGAACAATTCAATGACACACTCATTTTGGCGTTCAATAATAACTGTCCCCTAATCACAAGGAAGGCTACCAGGAAAGTGCCCTGGTGGAATCATGAACTTGCAAGATTGAGGAAACAGGTTAGAAAAAACTTCAACAGTGCTAAAAAAACAGGAAGGTGGGATGACTACAAGAACACCTTGACCAGTTATAAAAAAGCACTAAATGAATCTAAGAGAGACTCCTGGAGGAGGTACTGCGAGGAGATTGAAAGCACTCAAGAATGTTACAGAAGATACTCTCCAAAGATACACAGAACACGATATACTCCCTCAAAAACGAAAAATGGGAATATACATACACAGGAAAGGATACAATAAAAGAACTATTTAGAGTTCACTTTCCTGGGTCCCAAATAGATCAGACACTTGCTGTGGAGAACGTTAACGGACTAGAAACATTATCAAGGGGTTCTAGGGAAAGTTGGAACATAGCAAAAGAAGTGGTGACCTATGACAAAATAGAGTGGGCTATACACTCATTCGAACCCTTTAAATCACCAGGATTTGACGGGATTTACCCAGCAATGCTACAGAAAGGACCAGAAACACTGGTCAGATGGCTTTGCAATATACTGAGAGGCAGTCTGGCTCTCGGATACATACCAAAAATATGGAGAAGAGTGAGGGTGAGCTTCATACCAAAACCTGGGAAAATCGGACAGGAAACGGCAAAGTCCCTCAGACCAATCAGTCTTATGTCTTTTGTACTAAAGACACTGGAAAAGCTAGTAGATAGGCATATGAGGGACGGCAAACTGGTAGAAAGACCACTGCACCGCGACCAATATGCCTACAAGACTGGCTGCTCAACAGACACAGCACTCCATCGTCTGGTCGAGAGGGTGGAGAACACGCTGGAAAATAAAGAGGTGTTATTAGCGGCTTTCTTAGACGTAGAAGGAGCTTTCGACAACACCTCTATAAATTCTATAATTAGAGCTCTCAGACAGAAAGGAATCGAGGAACCCTGTGTGGCCTGGATAAACTCAATGCTGAGAAACAGAATGATTTACACCACTGTTATGGGAGAGACTGTAGTGGCTAGAGCGACCAGAGGATGCCCGCAGGGGGGGGTATCCCCACTACTGTGGAATCTGGTTGTGGATGGGCTACTTAGGATACTTAATAACAGTGGACATAGAGTCCTTGGATATGCCGACGATATAGTAGTACTGGCACAAGGAAAATACAATACCACCGTCAGAGATCGAATGAGAGAGGCTCTGGAATTGGTAATGATATGGACGGAACGGGAAGGGCTCAGTATCAGCCCTCACAAGGCCGCCATAATAGCATTCACTCGAAGACGCAAACTGGAAGGGCTTGGTCCTTTAAAACTTCGAGGAGAGACGATACAGTTGAAAGAGGAGGTTAAATATCTAGGAGTGATATTAGACTCGAAACTGACATGGCAACAACACTTGGAAAATACCACTAAAAAAGCGGTAACATCACTGATGGTGGCCAGACGCTCTTGTGGAAAAAAATGGGGACTGAAACCACACATGTTGTACTGGATATACAACAGGGTGGTAATGCCCTCCATAACATATGCCTCACTGGTATGGTGGCCTAAGACACTACAAAGAGGAGCAATAACAAGACTGAGCTTGCCTGTCTAGGAATCACAGGGGCTATGAAATCAACGCCTACTGCAGCCATGGAGACACTACTGGATCTGCCTCCCCTTCACCTAATGATACAGGGGGAGGCGAGGCTTGGTGCCTTCAGACTACAAAATACACTGGACGATCTTAACATAGGAACAGGGCACATGAATATCGTAAGAACGGTGAACAGGGACACACTTGATATGAGAACAGATCACATTCCCAAACGATATACATTCAATAACCCATTCAGGGTATCCATACCAGATAGAACTGAATGGAGTAATACAGAACTCAGCACCATACTGCAGGGAAAGATCTGGTATACAGACGGATCAAAGACCACAGATGGGTCAGGAGCAGGAGTATTCTCGAAAAACCCGGAGACCAAGCTCAGCTATTCACTGGGAAAACACACCTCCGTTTTTCAAACAGAGGTATATGCAATTCTCCGATGCGCAGAGGAGAATAACAGGAGAGCTATAGAACATGAGCAGATCCAAATAATGTCAGACAGTCAAGCGGCACTCAAGGCAATTATAAGCAAGGAAGTGACGTCGCGACTGGTATTTGATTGCAAGAAGGAACTGAAAACGCTGGCAGACCGGAACAGTGTCAAACTCACCTGGGTGCCAGGACATCAGGGGATTGCTGGCAATGAGAAAGCTGACGAACTTGCAAGAAGAGGGTCAGATAATGAACCAGAACCAGGACAGATTCTAGGAGTACCCAAGCGTGCAGCACGAGCGTCTGTAACAGACTGGATTCGGGAAAAACATAAGAACTACTGAAAAAACATTCCAGGAAATATACATGGGAAACAATACATCAAGGAACCATGCCAAAGACGAACTGCAGATCTGCTAAACATGAACAGAGAGCAGATGAAAACTGTTATAGGACTCATGACCGGCCACGCCCCAGTCAAGGAGCACCTTACCAGGATGGGACTGTATAATGGTGACCCAAATTGCAGGCTATGCGGAAAGGAACCAGAAACAGTATCACATATACTATGCAAATGCGAGGCATTGGATCGCAGAAGGCAGACAATTTTTGGGCAACCAGTTGGCGAACCAGAAATATACAACTCACATCCAGTGAAGGACTTGTACAAACTTGTACAAGGCACTGAGATAATAAAGTGGGTACAATGATGATAAATAGGCAAGATACAATGGGCCATTAGGCCTAAGTGTCATCGGAGACTTCGGTCAGACGAGCCTACGAAGGGGGTGGAGTTTTTGGTGGGTAGACCTGGCTGAGATCAGGGAGTCCCACACTATCATATGAAGAATTTGACCCATATGATATCCATAAAGGATTTCAACCACCTCTGAAAAAAAAAAAAAAACTCTCGAATTTCAAATGGAACACACTGTATATTATTACATTTTTGAAATCTGCCTAATTTTTTGGATCCAATGATACCACATTAGTGATATTTCAAACGTCAACATTTTTTAAAATTTAATTTTTAGTTTTCCATTTAGGTATGCCATGTTGGTTCCGATTTATTCCAATTGATCCGTCCAATGCTAGAAAAATCTAAATCCTGTCAAAAATACTAAATTGCGTTTTTTATGAGCAAATAAAGTTCATCATAGTCGATTTTGCGGTAAAACTCATTTTTTTCAAATGGAACTATATTGGTACCGTGGTACCATTTATCAGTACTACCAATAAGGAATTTATTCATAGCTGGTAATAAAATGTGCGATAAATACAATGGAAATTACAACTAAAAGAAAATAAGAAAATCAAATTTTTGAAAATTTAGATCTTTAAAATGTCACTTATTTGATATAATCGGATTCAGAAAATTTTGCAGATTTCAGAAATGCAATAATATATAGAGTGTGTCATTCAAAAATCACTTTCGGCGAAACCGGAAGTGAATTAAAATCATTTGTAGGTCAAAAAGTGACGCTTATTATGTTCATAGCTTGTACCAAATTTCAATGAATTACCTTTGAAACTAACGGAGATACGGGGGGTGTACCATGATCCTGTTACACCCGGTATATTCTTAGTCTGTTTCAGCAGACTGGCAAAGCTATAGAACTAAAAATTTACGGCAGTCAAAATCTGATCAATTGAAAATACAAAAACGAGAGTGCAGAACAAGAATTCTTCAACAAATTTCTACTTGGGCTCTGTCCAGAAATGAGTTAGCCGAGCAGCAAAAGGAAGATTTTTGGAATGAACATACAGAGTGGCCACTTTTTTAATGGGATTGTATTGGTAACTTTTAAACCATAAGAGTTAGAAGGTCGGTCAAATGGAGAAAAAGTTGCATTCATAGAAGCATTGTCAAGCAGTTCAAACAAATCGAGATTATCAGGGCCGGTTATTGAGATATCATAAGAAAAGTAAATTCTGTCATTTTGATTTTTCTTTTTTTCCCACTTTATTTCGAATATTATCAAAAAATGTCACAGGAGTGTTTTATTCGACAGTAAATTATCCTCATTTTGAAATAATCAGATTTTGTATCCAACGTTTCGTACGCTCTGGGCCACCCTCAACCTCATTTTTTTCAATGCGGACCTGCATATTTTATGACACTTTTCGAAATAACTTTTAACGCTGAATTAAACGACATATCATACAATGTCATTCAAAGTTGATTTTCAGGTTATTTTGACCCTTATCCAAATTTCTTTGGGTCGTATCTGTATTAAATTTAGGTACCTTTAGTTTAATTAACAACATGCAATACATTTCGATAAGAAAATCAACTTACTCATCTTCAACTGAATGGAACGTAACAGAATCAAAGCAAGAAACAGTAATAATTATTTACAAATTTCAAGAGGTGAAAAACCTAATTCATAATAATTAAACGAAACTATCATTTAATGAATGAAAAATCATATGGTTATTCAAAAGTAAATGATGAACATTAATGAAGTAATTGTTCGAAATGTCCACCATTTTGTAAAATGCACTTTGCGGTTCTGGAACCCATACTTCTTATACATTTGCTTATTTCGTCTCCTTGAATACCTTCCAATACATTCTCAATCTTCTCGCGAAGAATCTCTATTGTCGGGTTCGTAGTATCATAAATTTTATTTTTGAGATATCCCCACAAATTAAAATCGAATCCATGAATCGGGAAAAGTTCGATTTAGATAGTCTGTGACTATTCTTGAGTTGTGTTGACGCGAATACAATGATTTTAAATTTGAATACCAAGCCTTGCAAAAATTATATCGTAATGATCTCAAAATAAAATTCGATTCTGTAATTTGTTTCAACGGAACAAATGACAAATCCAACAATAGAGATTCTTCGCGAGAAGATTGAGAATGTATTGGAAGGTATTCAAGGAGACGAAATAAGCAAATGTATAAGAAGTATGGGTTCCAGAACCGCAAAGTGCATTTTACAAAATGGTGGACATTTCGAACAATTACTTCATTAATGTTCATCATTTACTTTTGAATAACCGTATGATTTTTCATTCATTAAATGAAAGTTTCGTTTAATTATTATGAATTAGGTTTTTCACCTCTTGAAATTTGTAAATAATTATTACTGTTTCTTGCTTTGATTCTGTTACGTTCCATTCAGTTGAAGATGAGTAAGTTGATTTTCTTATCGAAATGTATTGCATGTTGTTAATCAAACTAAAGGTACCTAAATGTAATACAGATACGACCCAAAGAAATTTGGATAAGGGTCAAAATCACCTGAAAATCAACTTTGAATGACATTGTATGATATGTCGTTGAATTCAGCGTTAAAAGTTATTTCGAAAAGTGTCATAAAATATGCAGGTCCGTATAGAAAAAAATGAGGTTGAGGGTGGCCCAGAGCGTACGAAACGTTGGATACAAAATCTGATTATTTCAAAATGAGGATAATTTACTGTCGAATAAAAAACTCCTGTGACATTTTTTGATAATATTCGAAATAAAGTTGGAAAAAAAGAAAAATCAAAATGACAGAATTTACTTTTCTTATGATATCTCAATAACCGGCCCTGATAATCTCGATTTATTTGAACTGCTTGACAATGCTTCTATGAATGCAACTTTTTCTCCATATGACCGACCTTCTAACTCTTATGGTTTAAAAGTTACCAATACAATCCCATTAAAAAAGTGGCCACTCTGTATACTGAGGCATGATGCTATAAAAAAAACATAGAGAAACCACAAAAATTCAGCAAGAAGAATAGGAACTAGAAGAGCAACACATGATATAATTGCATAATCATGTATATAATTGTAAAATTAGATTACAGACTTCACTTAGGTTTTTGTAATATTTCAATTAGTAAAGAAGTTATGTAGATATTTTATTGTCAACGTATGAATTATTATATACACAAATATCAATATCAAGATCTATAACAATCTCGCAAAATGATTATGTATTGATGATAAACGTGTAGCATTATTCATAATACGATCATCTCTGTGAACTGGCAATACTTGAGGCACAACTGATGAAGGTGCACGAAGGCTGTTAGCTATATTATGCAATACCCCTGTTGCAATAACAATGGCCTCAATTTTCTCAACTTCACGCGAAGTCCTGATGCCAAAATAGGGAAACGGCATTTCCAAACATCAAAACTTCATTCAATTGGATGTTTTGTTCTGATCTGAGACTCGTTGAAAAAATGTTCAGCACGGCCTTTAGGTTGAGAAAGAGAGGTGATCAAATATTTTTTCACAGCATAACCACTATCTCCAACCAATAGTGAGTTTCCATAAATGCTATTTTCCAGATTCAATTCCAGAGAGAAATCATTCACAATTGTGGAGTCATGAGTTCAATTATCCATCACACAATGCTCGCACATTTATAAAAATATATTTCTCACGATTTCGATATATTTCTGCATTATCTTGTCCAGCTGATTGTATCTTGATATGAGTGCAGTCCAGAGCTCCTATACATTGTGAAAATCTGGCGATTCTGTTGAATTCAATAGATTTTTCCCTTTGTTATTTTTTCTCAGGCATATTCAATTTCAATTCAATCACTATCTCAACACTATCTCAATTTTTAAGCCTTCCTTTTTGATCACAAATCTCACAAAATATGTATAATGGTACAGTTCATGATGATTTGCAGTTAATGATGATGGCATTATAAACTGAAATGGATCGAAAAAATTTGAAGCTCATTAAATCAATTAGTTTCCTGTTCTGCAAGAGAAAATGAAACATATACTTTCACGAGTGAATAATCGATGCAGCACAGTGATTATAATTTGTTTTGTCGGCTAATTTGCACTCACTGTACTATTGTCACGAACCAACCGCCTTTGTTGAATGCCGCCGAGTGAACAACGTCGTTTTCTTAGTTCTGCTATTTAGTAATGTTTTACGTGATTCAGGTTATATTTACTGTAAATTATATGAAGTATATCTACAGTGCAGCTCGTGCTGATAAAAAAACAAAATGTTAACATATTATGGAGAAGTTTGAAAAGTAGTGACAATGTTGAAAGTGAAGTGAAATCGGAAATCAAACAATTGCAAATGAAAGTGATGAAAAAGAAGGCGGAACTTTTGTTTTTATTTTGAAAAGTCGACTTCAAGAATACCATTAGAGTCCGGGAACGTGAAAGTAATTTAATATCTTAAATGACTTGGTATACTTGGTAGTTCCGCGGAATACTGAATGTATACAGGGTGGAAACGATTATTTTTTACCTATACTTTTTAAACCTATACTTTTTAAACCAACATTTTTTAAATACTCAGTCTATGATACTGAAAAACTTGTTCTAACTGGCCAACTATGAGATTTCAAAAAAAAAAACAGCTGTTTCACACCTTTTGTTCCTGTTAGGTATTGTTTCGTATTTGTGGTATTTGACACTGTTTACCTAGCTATCTTGAATATAAAATTATAATGTATTGATTTGAAATAAATTGATTCGTGATTCTGAAACAAGAAAACTTATAGAACTTTGTGACAATAATAACGACTTAGTAGCAGCTTCAAAACTTCGAGTAGAAGAGAGCCAATCTGGTTTACTTGAAGTTATAAAGGAGATGCTGTTTTTGGTCGAGTGCGTTGAATGGCTTATAGTCTATATGGCCCGGGTTCAAATCCCGCGGCGGATATTGGAAATATTTATTTCTATAGTATTGTGGGATAACCAGACGAGTAGTGCTTCGGATGACACTTGAAAAGCTAAGGTCCCCGTCTTCCTTATTCATACAAGTCTCAATGAGACTTCGAGGGTTGCTTTGCAACTAAGGTGGTAAAAACAATTTTCAAACACACACCTTCAAACACTTAAACCTCCTCAGCAGTTTTGTCGACCCTTGATCCAGGAGCTACAACTGTGGCCTCAATTTTTGTATTTCAGTGTGCAATTTATATCAGGAAATATTTTGGAGAATTTCAGATTGGCAATAAAAAAAATACTCTTTAAGAGACTCTGACGAACTGGTTATTCCTCAGCATAGGTTAACTTTGACTCATGAATTTTCGACAAATCGATAGTATACCCAAATTCACAAAAAAGAGCTCAGTAGAATTCTCACAAAAAACATATTTTATGGGCTTGAGAAATTTTGGGGACACTCCTTTCAGGTATAATTTTAAATTTTTATATTTTATATTTCAATATGTATATATGTATTTGGGATACGATACTATCATTATTAGTTGTAGTTAGTGTGTTGTAGTGTTAGTGTCATGTACGTTTAATTTTAGGATTTTTTTATGACAAACCCAATATCCTGTAAAGGTGTCCAAAATGGTGAATAAATGAATCGAATTGAGTATGATAATCGACTGAAATGAGCCGAATTCCTCCATAGATTTGAAAAATTTTCCCCTCCCCCAGACGCTATCGAGAGCGCATTTAACTACAGCATTATCAGCTACAGGTTGGAGTGCAATACAAACATATCAGATTATAATGCATTCTTCAATGAGAATAGGACTACAATAATCTCTTCATTGAAGAATATGCTTCTAATTCACCACTCAATCGAAGTGAATATTTGGAAGATAAGTTCTGGAAACTCGAGATTTGAAATCTTTCATGACCCCGAATCGCATAATTGAATCATCGCTGGATTTGGATGCGGTCGTTGACACATTTCAGAATTGTCCGATGTTGAAAAGAATCAGGTGTTGACTATGGTTGCACATTTACCTATCTATATACTTCAATATTACAGATTAAGAAGATATATTGTTCCTTGAGATGAATATTAATGAATATAGTCCATTAGGAGGTGAATCTCAATCGAAGTGAATATTTGGAAGATAAGTTCTGGAAACTCGAGATTTGAAATCTTTCATGACCCCGAATCGCATAATTGAATCATCGCTGGATTTGGATGCGGTCGTTGACACATTTCAGGATTGTACGATGTTGAGAAAGAATCAGGTGTTGATTATGGTTGCACATTTGCCTATCTATATACTTCAATATTACAGATTAAGAAGATATATTGTTCCTTGAGATGAATATTAATGAATATAGTCCATTAGGAGGTGAATCTCACATAAAGCTGTCCATCTATATAGCGAATAAAAAAGATTTTGTTAACATCATCAATCAGGATAAGTTCTGTTTTGCTTTGGCTGTTACGTGAGAGTAGAGGGTTACATCTTCCTACCCGCTCTATCCTACAGTATTGAATCTGGTTGGTACAGAGTTTCCAATGAGAGTTAGCGATATTCCGAAGTTTGAAAGCCAAAATGATTGCTCCATCAATGTTAATGGAGTAGAGAGTGTATTCGAAGATCAGAAAATGAAATACAAAATTGTTAAGCCGCATCATTATGCTAAAAGAAGGTTAGGAAGACATGCCAACTTGCTATGTATTACAAAGGATTCCCGTAAGGGGCATTATTGTTCGATTGAAAATGTATCGAGATTAGTTTTATACCATCAAATATCTTTAATGAGGCGAAGTTGCAACACCATAAATTGAATGGTAAAAAGACAAATTCGCAATGATACATCAATTTCCATTTACCTGACTCAATTCTCATCTTTTTCCATAATATGAGCAGATTATGATAGCTTTCCTTTATGAAACAATTGTTCGAGCATGAAGAAAGTTTGGACTGTATAACTCAAACTAAAAAAAAGTAGGATCCATTCACGAACCATGTTTAAGTTGATGAGTACTTGGAAAACGATAAAAAAAAAAGAATATTCATGAAGTTACGCTTCTTGGACAAGTTTTTTTTTCTGATCTCCTACACTCTTTGGCTTGAAATCTGACCAATCAATAATCTTAGAGGCAGCGAGAGCGTTTCAAGGTTCTAAAAGAATTGTAATCTATGATCTCTTATAATTATGATTGTATCAAGAAACATTTTTCGGGAAAATCATCATTACTGTAGGTATCTCATTTAACCGACTATTAGAAGTTTTCAAAGAATGAAACATTCTTTGAATGTCAATGTGGGATTGAAGGATTTTGTATTTGCTGCACGTAAAAAAAATATGTCAAATATGACTGATAAGAAAGAATGTGCACTCGCTGTATTGATGGAATGTCCATTTAGTCAGCTTTGTTTTATGATATGAGATACTATTGGGTTCCACAACGAAGGAAATGAAAACAAGTTTCTACCAGCTCAGTCAGTGGTGGTTCTTATGACTAGAGGAACTTATAGTAATAAAATGTTAAACAACCTTTAGGATTTTATTTCAGTAATACAACTCGAAAAGGTTAAACTTTAAGAGAAAAATAGTTGAATATTGCATTCTGAAATTAGAAACAGAGACCGGCGCCAAAGTGAAAGCTGATGTATCAGATCAAGGGTTCAACTTTGTAGAACTGACAAAAAATCTGAATGTTCCTGTAAAAAATCCTCACTTTGTTCATAATGGAAACAAAATTCTCAACATTTTTGATAATTCCTATTAGTTGAAGTCTGTTAAAAATAATATACTCAAATATAAAATCTGTTTTAATACTGGCAAAGCATCCTGGAAGGACATAACATTATATCTTTATGATTGACAAATATTCCAAATGGTTTCGAAAAAATGCGTATGAAATATGAAGTGCAAGTTTTCAGTAAATGTGGCCAGTTGAGATATCAACTTATATGTCTTCAGGAGCCACGACTTCAGAAGCTGTTGGTAATCAATACAGATTTTGGCCATTCAAATAAAACTATTAGTAATAAGATTAAATGGTTGTGCCCCAACATAAATGTCCTGAAAAATATATGGTTGGATTTGAAAAGTCAGGGATGTCCTTTCCTGCTAACGAGACGCCTCAATCAAGACTCCCTTGAGAATTTCTTCAGTTCATTGAGAAGTCAGGGAGGCAATCCTACTTCACAACATTTCATAAATGCATTCAAAACATTGTTTTTCTATTTTGGTTGTATAATGAAGTTATTGTGCAACGCAAATGCGTGTCGAAATAGCCTCTATTTCGATACGCATTTTTTATTATTCAGAGATTGGTACAATCGAACTGTCAAATGAAAATCAGAAAAGTTAGGCCCACTTTACTTCTGAGCGATTTGGATATGATATTAGCAGTGAAAAACTCAATCTTTTAATTGGTACATTTCAATTCAGAGTATAATTTGATTTAAATTTACCAATAAAAACAATAACAAAATTGAATTTTTCACCGCTGGTATTGCAAGAATCAAAATCGCTCAACTGTAAACTGGGCTTTACGATTGTGCGTCAGATTTTAATTATTTCAATGTCATCATTGCTATAAATCGAAGACGTTTCTCTAAATTATCGATATTTAATCCATTTTTTCTTCAAATCAATTCAAAATAGAAAAAATTGCATATGACACACGTTTTATAAGACACGTTGTCGCACTTGTTACAAACAACGCGTGCGACAAAATAGCGTCTTATAAAACTTGTATCATAATATACTATTTCATTGTCTTATTGGCAACATAGTGAGAGTGGTGATTGTGCTCATGATTTTGACACAATTTTAGCAGAAATAACACTAATACAATAAGACAAGCTTTCGAGGAGAGGCTTCCAAGTCGAGATGAAATAATCAAATTTAATTTTACTGATTTCCGAGAACTTGATTCAGTGACAGATAATGCATTATCTTATGTGTCTGGCTATTTATATAAAAAAGTTTAAATAACCATGACTGTGATTTGTGTAGAAATGCATGCAAGACTGATACATTGACATCGTCTAATACTTTTTTCCACTTTAAGGCATCTGAATACATTTGGAAATTGACAACATCGAATGTTTCATAAATTTTGTAAAAAGCATGGTAAATATTTTCGGTGGAAATTTTGACAAGTTTGCAATTTCACCAAAAATTAGCAGAAATCTTCTTCCATTATTCATAAAATTCCATTTGATTTTTCGTGTCCAGATTTTCCCAGATTTTATGTATCATAACTCTTTTGTAGAATGAAAATGGTTCATACTCTCGAACATGCTAAAAATGAGAAAAAGAAAACAGAAAAATTGATCAAAATATCGAGTTTGTGAAATACATGGAACATAATCATCATTACTTAATCCATGCACTTTTGGTTTACTACTTTTATCATAAGTAAGGTAGGTGAATACAATATGCCCATGCTGGTAATATGCACATAGCATTTTTTTTGCTTAATTTGAGAAATTGGCAACACGGCGCGTTGCGCATAGTGGACGCGTCTATTAACTAGGCTTGTCAATGAATTTGATGTTAGTTGTGAGCTACACGTGATGGTAGCGAGACGCATGCCGTTTTCTGGAGTGCTCTTATAAAAATCGAGTTTCGTTTTTCTATTTATATTGCAATTATTGGCTTTGTTTTTTTTGTGACAAGAAGTGATTATAATCTTCCGTAAGTCTACTTAAAATGTAAGTATACAGAAAACGTATTAATAATGTCATTATTTTAAACTCAAAAAAATATATGAAGCATCATAATGTTGGCAATATGCCCATCGTATACGTTGACAATTTGCCCAAGTGGCCATATTGCCAACCCACGATATTTATTAACATTTATTTTTTCTTGTTTCAGTTAGCATTCCTCGTGTAAGAAATGCATGTCTAAAAATGCTGGTAGTCAAAGATATTAAATATCTAGACGAACTTTAAAGCGGTACTTAGAGAAAAATCTCGGCGAAAAAGTAAAAATGGGCAGAAAAACTATTCTAAATAAAGATCAAGAGCATGAATTAGCAAAACGAATAGTTAGATTAGCAGAAATTGGGTATCCCCTTAGCAATAAAATTGTGAGGAAATGCGTGTTTATTCATATTTGGCTTGTTTTGTTGATCATTATAGGTTACTGGTATAGCGACAGCTGATTCCTGCTGATAGCATTGTCATCGCAGTGTCGCTCTTCTACTTCTTTCTTTTATGTTGTATAGTCCCTTGCTACCATTTCGCATATAAAATAGGTATTTGTCTTTATCTGACCTACAGCCAATGTTGAAATGGAATGATTTGGTTGATACTCACTTGGCTTCGAAATGTGATTGGCAAATGGGATTCTTGACGAGCGAGAAACGGTTGGAAAAAGGAGATGAGATGTCGTTTGAGATAAAGAAGTGTTGGTGCTCTTAAACTTTTTCTTTGTTTTGAAGGATTTGTTCAAACAACATCTGCTTCACTCGAACCTCCATTTTGAGTTCGTGGATTTTTCTAGAACCCTCAACTAATAAGAGGTATGAAGTGGGACTTCGGTAAGTCGACAAAACTTCTCATGAATGATCATTTCAGGGTCCTTGTACGGGCTTGGTACCTCCGTGTACGAGCTTTGTAGCTTCCTGGGCAATTTCTTTATCAACTATTCGGAGTATTTATTGCTTGCCTGCCGGTAAACCATCTGTGCAGCTATCCCGGAGTATATCATCCTGGTGCATGACGCAACCTTAAGGCTATCTTGCTTCGCATGTATCTATGCTGTGGACTGCGGCTAAACCAATATAACTCGAATCAGATAAGCTGCATGATATATTTTGTTTTGCTTTTTTTATACATGTTTTAATGTGCTTGGGATTTCGGAATTGTGTCAACATTCAATTTATCATAATTTGATTGACTGGCAGAACTGAATGTTATACGGCTTCCCGATTAATGAAAATTTACTGACCTCATATTATAATTGTGAATAATATCTTAAGAATAGGTGTACACTCAACGTGATCACGTCGGGGTTCAGGTATTAATTTTTTTTGTTGAGAACTAAGTAACCATATAATCGGAACTTACAGGTGACGCCGTATTTACTGTTAAAACTATCCTAAACAGTCATTTCAAATAAATATTGGATACAATTGAGCAACTTACCTATTCATTTCTCACTGGTGGTGATATTTCAACAACAATTTGAATATTTATTATGCAGATTGAAAATTGTGGTGTTTGTTGAATATTGAATCATTTTCATAATTTTTTTTTTGGCTTTCTGGAAAGCGGAACCTGGAATAACTTGGGAGTTTTCCAACTTAAACTCGCAATTTGTAAGTTGGTGGCGCCCTCTTGATTTTTGTATACAGTGTGTTCTGATCGAACCCCCCTATACCCGACAGAGCTTCGGGGCAACCTTGCTCGTGTGAAACTTGGCATCCGTTTTCCAGGGTATCATTAAAGAAAGCACGTGGCAAATTTGGCGCCCAACGTGGGGCCTAAAGCGTCGTTTGAGCATCCCGACGCCCAGCGTCGTTTTTGAGTTTTTAGTATCGATATTTTTGGTAGCTAATAGTACGAAATGAGGTGAATTTGAATCATTTCAGCAAGCATTGGTGTCGTTATCAAGTCATTTTCATCGAATTATCGTGACGCCTGGCGTCGAATTTCTGTTGTCACCTTCCTCGATCACTTTTTCAGTTCAAAAAGTGAAATTGACTATATGAATAGGTCGTTTTTTTTTTCTAGGTATCGCGCGTACTGTATTTGTTTTTGTCGATTGGGGGAACTAACCTTGACGATGGCAGAGGAAACAATTAGTTTTTTTTTATAATTGGTAAATTGGCTGCTTTCAGAGCATCTATTAGAGATAAGTTACCGAGAAAAAAAATAGTGTCGGGCTATTTAATCGTATGGGATATCGGCAAAGTTTACCGAATACTATAAGTTGGTTCACTCCAAGGAATTCGTTTGTCGGTACGGCTCAGGATTGCATTTTTTGCGATTTCCATTAATCATATTGCCGACAGACGATGTCCGGAAGCCGCCGGCCGCATGACAGTTATACGAGGGCAGTTCTTATTCGCGATATCTACAGGGGACCTTCCGAAGTTGAAACTTCGCTTGCTCGGTTGTATCAGACAGATAAACAAAGATACGAAAGTAGTTGTTTGTCGATCAACTTCTAGAAACATGATACATAAACTCATGAATAAATGATCTAAGGAACAGATCAGAGTGATTTACTGATGAAATGATAAACATACGTTCAGAAAAACATGTTTTATTAACAAAAATAATACAATTACATAATGTTATATGTTTATAAATGATTTAAAATATTCAATTTTACAATCTTCATGTCCTGGTTCATGAATTTTAAAGTAAAGTATATCCGAACTCTTGTATATAAAGATATATAATAATCGAAGGGGAATTTTTGACAAGGATGTGAGAAAAGAATTTTCGAGTATTTTGTTTTCAATATTCGTCCAGTGCTCTTTTCGATGTTGAAGCTACTGTTTTCTCTAGTGATACAATTTTTTTTCGTAATGCCACTTTTTTTGGAGTTCCCGAAGAGAGTTTAACAGATGTTTGGCTGCATTCATCTAAAAGAAAGATGTACGTACTTTCAATAATTGTTTTCTTGTCATCGTTTTTGTTTCCGAAGCATATAAAAATAGATCAGGTAAGTATATAATATAACGAAAAGATATTTCACCTCGTGATCCTAATTGATCCGTTTGAACTTGAGCATCAATGTAAATACAATCCTTGCTAGTACCGGCAATGGCATCATCATCTGAAAGGTTTAAAAAACAAAATTGATATTGTAAATTTCTTATGTTAAAAAGTGGAATAAGATTATTTCATCATTTGAATCTATAAACTTCACTGAACCAACCTTTCTGAGAACCATCTTGAGGCAGACGCAATGAAGGAACAGCATAGCTATGAATCCGAGAATTCACAATATCATCGGCTCTAAAATGTAAGCAGCAAATTTTAATTCTATTGTGACTCTGCTCTGGGGTAAGATTAGCATATCTATGATTCCCAATGAAGCCTAATACATTTTTCCAACGTTGAAACCTAAAAAAATTCAAGTATATCAATCGATAAACTGAACATTTTGAAAAAAGATTGAAATGAATTAGGATTGGCAAATGCCGGCGGAATATTTCGTTATGAATAATTTTATACAACAAAACCATAAAAGGTATAGATAGGTAAAATAAAAATTAATGGTGAATATATTGAATGCATACCTTTCACTGTACTTTGGGCAGCGGAAAAACGAAATACCTGGGCTTCCCACCGTACTCAGACAACCATCCACTGAGCAATACGTCGACATTTTCACAAAATAAATATTTCGAACTCCGAACGAACACAACACAATCACCATACCAAACAATACGGACAACCTTTATATCTCGTGTGCCGACGAGAACTGGTAACTTCAAGCGACACACTGTACTACCTCGGCTGGTAATTACCCGCTGTCGCTAGCGGGCGGCGAGATTTCTCAGATGTCGAAAAATGAGCGAGTGACACGTCTTATAGTATTCTGTAGTCTTTGATATCGGCGCGCCTTTAGTAAGCTAAAGCGTGTCTTATACGTTTCTTAAGAAAAGAATTTCTTGATAACGGTTGAATTTTTAGTAGGTAATTTTTTTTCGTTTATATATTTTCGATTTAGAAGCGGCGTAACGTCGCGACGCTCACCGTCGTATTGCGGATTTCTGTAAATCAATTGATTTCATTGATTGTTTTTTTCATTCCAGTGGTAATATTAAATTATTTTTGTTTTAAAATGGATAGAAAATTCGAGATTAACCGGCTTGATAAGGAGGAGTTATCTTACGAACTTATTATTAGAGGAGTTACTGATAAAACCACCGTTGATGATATGCGAAAGTGCTTACGCGGGTATTTGAAGTTAGAGAAAACTAATTCTAGTATAACCTTTCCACCATATCCGTTTTCATTTACGGAAGATACGGATTATCTTGTTGCAAAATTCGTTGACTTAGAAGTTTTAACTAATGAATTTGTAGATTCTCGGAATAGTAATTCGTTCTTGAGGATTACTAGTAAACTTATTCATTGTTTTAAGCGAGCTGAACGAATGGTTGCGATCACAAATGAGGAAAAAGTTACCAAATCTAAATGGTTAGTTGAACTATTGAATTTACATTCAAAATTAAAATCTCGGGCGCGTAAATACACAAGGGCTTCTCAGCGAGCTCAGACACCGATAGAACTGAGTGCTATGGTGTTGTCTTCTGCCAGTGATAGTTCAGACAGTGATAGTTCTGAGGATGAGGTCGAGCCTATACAACCACCCGCTCTCAATTCTACCATTCAACCACCACCTCTTGTTTCTCACTCAAGTTGTGTTCCAGTTTCTGAGTGGGTATTTACTAAATTCGATGGTGACAATGCCAAAATATCTCTGAGCGCATTTTTAGAAAATATGGAAGAGATGTGTTTATCTCGAAATGTATCCAAAGCCCAGCTGTTTCAATCAGCAAGCGACTTATTCACCGGAAAAGCTCAAATTTGGTATAGGTCAATTCGGAATAGAATTTTTTCATGGACGGATTTAGTTTCTGAACTTCGGTTGCAATTTCAACCTCCGAAATTCAACAATAAATTGTTGCAGGAAATTAAACATAGAACGCAAGGTTGGGATATTTTAAGTAGACTCAATTTGCCGTTAGATGTTAGTAATATTGTATCGTGTACTGTGGCAAATGGTAATGAATGTTCCATTTTAGGAATGGTAGAACTACCAATTAAGGTGGAAAATAATGTTAGGCTTATTAGAGGTTTAGTTATACCATCATTACAGCATAAGTTAATTTTAGGTATTGATTTTTGGAAACAATTAGGGTTGATTCCTGATATGCGTCGTGGAGAGTGGATTTTCGCCAGTGGAATTGAAGTTACTGTGAATTCGGTTGCCTTGAAGTCTCAAAGTGATCTAACCGATGAGGAGAATAATATTTTGAGTGAAGTAGTGAGGAAAGCTTTTAATGAAATGGGCGATAAGCTCGGATGTACCGATTTGATTAAACACGAAATTCGTACTAATTCTCATCCCGTGAAACAACGTTACTATCCAGTGTCTCCGTTTATGCAAGCTCATATAGACCAAGAGTTAAAAAAATTGTTAGATGAGAACATTGTCGAGCCGTCAACTAGTCCATGGGCAGCCCCGATTCTTCTCGTTAAAAAGAAAGACAATAAATATCGTTTTTGCGTTGATTATAGAAAATTGAATCAGGTAACTGAAAAGGACGCCTATCCGATCCCTTACGTCTCAGCCACGCTTGATAAGTTACGTGATGCACGGTTCTTATCATCGATGGATATAAAGTCCGCGTATTTTCAAGTTCCACTTTCGGACGAATCGAAACCTCTAACTGCTTTCACAGTACCAAATCGAGGACTTTTCCAATTCAGAAGACTTCCAATGGGTTTAGCTAACTCACCAGCAACTTTTCAAAGGCTCATAGATAGAGTATTAGGTCCAGAGCTCGAGCCATATTGTTTTGTCTACTTGGACGATATCATAATTGTTACCCAATCATTTGAAAAACACATTGAGGTTCTCAAGGAAGTATTGTCTCGTTTAAAAGTCGCGAATTTAACTGTGGCCAAAGAAAAGTGTCATTTCTGTCGGCCTGAACTTTTATATCTAGGCTATATCGTGGATGCCAATGGTTTACGAGTAGATCCTGAGAAAGTCAGAGCTATAATTAATTTTCCCGCCCCTAAGAGCGTTTCTGAAGTTCGCCGTGTGCTCGGCTCAGCTTCTTGGTACCGCCGCTTTGTGCCAAACTTTTCAACGCTAGTTTCACCTATTTGTGAATTATTAAAAAAAAATCGATCGTTCGTATGGTCTAGTAACTGTGATAGAGCGTTTCAGTCTTTAAAAGAACATTTGATCTCAGCTCCAGTATTATCCTGCCCTAATTTCGATTTACCATTTACGATTCAAACGGATGCCTCAGGGTTCGGTATTGGAGCCGTTTTGACTCAAGAACACCCTGAAGGCGAAAAAGTTGTGTGTTATTTGTCCCGATCTTTAACCCGTTAAGAACGGAATTATTCCACGACTGAACGTGAATGTTTAGCCGTATTGTGGGCTATCGAAAAATTGAGACCGTATGTTGTAACGATTTTTTTGTAAAAATATCTCGATAGAGAAATGTTCCAATTATAGGACACCCGGTATAGTCCATGCGAATGTAAAGAGAACTCGTTCATTTCATTTATCTCCATCAACTTCTCAAACAAGTATTGATGTCCAGTAATGGTCAAAATGTTTGATAATAATAACAAATTTCATTAATTAAATATACCTTTATATCGTTGAAAATGGGCATCCCTATATGAGATCATGTTTTGTGAGAAATGTTTTGTTGACGAGATTATTAAAATCTGAATAATTCCTGAATTTGAATAGAATGACGAGTTGTCTAGAAAATAATTTCAATCAAGATTTTGGTATTCACTGGAATACAATTTTTTACAAAATCAGTTTTTTTTTTAAATCCTAGTTACCTTTTTGATTTCACAAAGATAGGTTTTGGCACTAATAATAGCGAAAATTTCAAGAAAAGTCGAGAGCAAACAAGAAAGTTATAAATAATTGGATTGGATACATAAATTTATGGATTGATAAATATAATTCAATTATGAGTCTTGTTGATTGCTGAATCTCATCAAAATCTGCTTGAATACGCTTTTATTCACTGTGAGGCCACCTGAAATCAAAGGTAATAGAAAATCTCAAGTTTTTCTTTTAGCTTACTATAAACTTTAATTTCCCAATTGCAGGCCTCGTTTTACCTCCTCAACTCGATTACCATTTCTTTGAGCGAAGTTCATTTACCATATGAATATCAGTTATATGTACATAATAATTATTGAGAAACGAAGATACGAATTTGATCCATGATCGATGAATGCGAATGACATTTAACTACAAGCTGCTACAGTAGTCTAAAAAAAATCTGTGGATTGGAAATCATCACCTATGGCAGAAAAGAAACACAAAAATGGTTGAGTTCGACACTACAGGTTTGCTTCAATGGATATCTGTTGATTGTAATAAAATATATCCTATATTGTTTCAATCATAGCAACACAGGTAACTTTCATTTTCCATATAAATTGAATGTAAGGCATGCACATACGTATGGAATTGCTATTGTTAGTATGAGGTTGATTTTTGATGGAACCAATTCTTCATGAGATATTGACTTATATATATAAATAAGAACAGCTATATTATTTGCATTACGCAATCACAGCGATTGGATTTTGGGTTTATCATTTTTTTTATAATCTATAGAATATTAAGTTTATAAATAAACTATTTCCTTGAATTCTTATTATACATATGTCTCCAGAATATTCTTTCATGATTTTTCTTATGTACTATCCCTTTCTTTATATATAACTGAGTTATTAGTGAGTAAGTTATACTTTCAAATAAAATTATTTATACTTCAAACTAATTGGCGCCCATTTGTTTGAAATTTGAGTCTATAGAACATCTTTCAAAAATCTCAATATTCACGACCTATAAGCTCCCGTAAAAACAAAAAAACTGAGTAACCATCAGCCAATTTGTGATTCTCAGAAAAAGAGGGTACAATGTGGAAGGCTCGAAATTCACTGTCTTAACTGATCACGCCAGTTTGGTTTGGCTTAACCGTCTTCAGACACCCTCAGGTCGTCTCGCTCGTTGGGCCATTAAACTTCAACAATATGATTACGTGATTATCCATAGGAAGGGCAAAGAAAGTGTGGTACCGGACACTTTATCGCGTTCCGTTCCCGTTTTGGATGCTGTGATATCAGGAAAAATCGATTCTTCCTCGAGATCAACTAATCCAAGTCCTCCCGAGGTGTCGGATACATGGTACAAAAGCTTAATGGCTAGAGTTACTAAATCTCCTCATAAATTTCCATTCTGGCGCATCGATCATGACAAGTTATACAAGCATGTGAATCCTTCTCACCCAGCTTTAGCGAGCGAGAAAGATTTTTGGAGAGAAGTAGTGCCCAAAAAGCAACGTCGAATTTTGATTGACCAAACTCATCAAGCCTTGTGTCATGTAGGAGTTTATAAAACTTTCAATAAATTGTGTGAAGTATATTATTGGCCAAAAATGCGGTCAGATGTAGCATCGTTTATACGCCGTTGTACTACTTGCCATGCCGTCAAGGCGAAGCAAAAGTCACCTGCGGTGTTAATGTTAAGTTCACAATTTGGTGTATCTCGTCCATTTGAATTACTATGTGCAGACTTGATCGGTCCTCTATCACGTTCCAAATCAGGATATCAATATCTATTCGTTGTTGCTTGTTGTTTCAGTAAGTTTCCTCTTATTTTTCCGTTGCGTAAGGCAACTGCTACTACCGTTACGAGTATTTTGAAAGACCAGGTATTTTCGGTGTTCGGTTGTCCGGATTCGATTATTGTCGACAACGGAGTACAATTTAGGTCTAAAGAGTTTCAGAAGCTCATGAAATTATATAATGTTAACATTAAATTCACCGCCCTCTATCATTCACAAGCCAATCCTTGTGAGAGAATAAATCGCGTTATCAAAACTATGATAAGGGCCTATGTTTCAAATAATCATAGAGTTTGGGATCAGAATTTAGCACAGGTTGGTTTGGCAATTAGATCATCAAGACATGAGGTTACAGGGTATTAACCTAACTTTATTGTTTTTGGTCGTGAACTTTCAACTAGAGGATCTAAAATAAAACCCGATGATCAAATACAGTTTGATCGCTCCGGTCTAACGATTGAACGGCAAGAAGCCTTTGTGAAACTTTTCGATGATGTCCAAAAACGAATGTTGAAAGCTTATGAACAAAATAAAAAAGTTTACGATCTCCGTAGGCGAGATGTGCAATATTATGTCAACCAACCAGTCTGGAGAAAGAATCAAGTACTGTCCGATAAAAGTAAATATTTTGCGGCAAAGTTAGCCCCCGAATTTGTTGGCCCTTTTACGGTTTCTAAGCGAGTGTCTCCGTGGATGTACGAGCTTAAAGATGAACATGGGAATTACCGAGGTACTTGGCATTGTCAAGATTTGACAGACTAATGACTAATTCCCCAGAAGATTTTTGGGAAAAATCTTTTAAAGTGGGGGGAGAATTTGTAACGTTTCATTTTATATATGTGTATTTTCGAATATTCTTAGAGTAAATGTGTTTTGTTTGCTAGTTAATAGTGTGTAATATCAACTTTCATAGTGTTTAGCAGTGGGTACTCACATGCAAAATAATAGGCGACCAATTATTGATAATTAATTCCGAACGATACACGGGTAAACAAAACTAAATTGAACGGCACTTCACTGAGTTCGCTCTGGTCCGAGGTGCTGGTGGTCCTGTGGTCCGTCTGCGGATGAGATCGTACCTATTAACAAAAACATACAATATAAAAGTGGTTAGATATTCACGAAGAATAAATTTAGGTTTCAATGGTTGTTAGGTATGGGGATAAAAATGATAGCGTACCTGTTTTCTTGAGTTTATTCATATTTGGCTTGTTTTGTTTATCATTATAGGTTACTGGTATAGCGACAGCTGATTCCTGCTGATAGCATTGTCATCGCAGTGTCGCTCTTCTACTTCTTTCTTTTATGTTGTATAGTCCCTTGCTACCATTTCGCATATGAGATAGGTACTTGTCTTTATCTGACCTACAGCCAATGTTGAAATGGAATGATTTGGTTGATACTCACTTGGCTTCGAAATGTGATTGGCAAATGGGATTCTTGACGAGCGAGAAACGGTTGGAAAAAGGAGATTAGATGTCGTTTGAGATAAAGAAGTGTTGGTGCTCTTAAACCTTTTCTTTGTTTTGGAACTGAAAAGTTTCACCCTATGTTGGATATTACTGCACTTCTTGCATAACCAATCATCACCTTTCGTGTTATCACTCAGTAGTGATTATTAGTGGTGTAGGTATCTTCATTTTGAAGGATTTGTTCAAACAACATCTGCTTCACTCGAACCTCCATTTTGAGTTCGTGGATTCTTCTAGAACCCTCAACTAATGAGAGGTATGAAGTGGGACTTCGATAAGTCGACAAAACTTCTCATGAATGATCATTTCAGGGTCCTTGTACGGGCTTGGTACCTCCGTGTACGAGCTTTGTAGCTTCCTGGGCAATTTCTTTATCAACTATTCGGAGTATTTATTGCTTGCCTGCCGGTAAATCATCTGTGCAGCTATCCCGGAGTATATCATCCTGGTGCATGACGCAACCTTAAGGCTATCTTGCTTCGCATGTATCTATATGCTGTGGACTGCGGCTAAACCAATATAACTCAAATCAGATAAGCTGCATGATATATTTTGTTTTGCCTTTTTTATACATGTTTTAATGTGCTTGGGATTTCGGAATTGTGATAACATTCAATTTATCATAATTTGATTGACTGGCAGAACTGAATGTTATACGGCTTCCCGATTAATGAAAATTTACTGACCTCATATTATAATTGTGAATAATATCTTAAGAATAGGTGTACACTCAACGTGATCACGTCGGGGTTCAGGTATTAATTTTTTTTGTTGAGAACTAAGTAACCATATAATCGGAACTTACAGGTGACGCCGTATTTACTGTGAAAACTATCCTAAACAGTCATTTTAAATAAATATTGGATACAATTGAGCAACTTACCTATTCATTTCTCACTGGTGGTGATATTTCAACAACAATTTGAATATTTATTATGCAGATTGAAAATTGTGGTGTTTGTTGAATATTGAATCATTTTCATAATTATTTTTTTTTGGCTTTCTGGAAAGCGGAACCTGGAATAACTTGGGAGTTTTCCAACTTAAACTCGCAATTTGTAAGTTGGTGGCGCCCTCTTGATTTTTGTATACAGTGTGTTCTGATCGAACCCCCCTATACCCGACAGAGCTTCGGGGCAACCTTGCTCGTGTGAAACTTGGCATCCGTTTTCCAGGGTATCATTAAAGAAAGCACGTGTCAGCCTGATCGAAATATATGAATTATCGATCTTCAGCACAGCCCATCTGCCTGTAAACCTTTTTGGCTATACCAAAAGGTTTATATAGAATTCGTTTTTACACCAAATACAGTTCTGTTTCTGTTTCTTTTGAAACAGATTTGCGACGAACTGTGGTGTTCATATTCATGTTTTAGTGTGTCGAGAGGGACAGTAGGAATACTTACCTTTGTATATAACCCATATATTGACTATAAACCCTGTTGCCATTTGGAGGAGCGCCCAGCGGAAGATGTTCAACGACGAAGGGGAGTTTGTGAGCTTCTTCCAGGAGGGCCAACGCTTACATGGCGCCCAACGTGGGGCATCTGAAGAGGTATCTACCACTGAGCAACCAGGCCCATTAGGAGCAGCTGCCCGAAGACTCTCTACCCTCAATGAGCGCTTTAATGCACTTGGTGGAGGCGCGCAGTCAGATATCCCAGAACAAGGATTTTTAAGCTCTACAAATGGCCGACCTAACCTCTCCGTCATCTTGAATGATGACCGAACCCGAGTAATGGCAGGGGTACGTCCTACTATACTGCCCTCCTAAGCTAGAACGCAGTAACTCCTAATTTGTCATTTTGGAGTTACTGCATTTCTAACATATCTAGAACATTTTTGTATCTGTCTAACTAAGCAAAAAAGCAGTATTGGCAATCCATATTCGAATAAATGGCTAAAACGTTTGCAGTATGTCCACTTTTTGATGTTCATACATATCTAAAGAGCAGTATCTGACATTTGCTTGACTAAAATGCAGCATCTCCAATTTTGCCTGGAGATACTGCGTTTATGTCTAGGGTCAGGTGACATGCAAACATTTTTATTGTATGTGCGGCAGAATGATCTCAGTCGCGTTTGAACGTGTAGAAGATAACATAAACATAACCAACAATTGCATAATTTGTGTATTTTATCAGCAAGTAATAAAAAAGTTATAGTGTTAGTTTGGAAAAAGTTATTTCGAGTAATTGGTAAGTACTTTCTTCATAATGTTTATTGTCATTTACTTCTTTCTTTCTATTTCTTTTTAATTCGGGAGTTTACTTGAGCTCTTTATTATAACAACTATATTAATTTATATCAAAAATATTGTACATTTGTCTCAGTTGTTTGATCAGTTTCCTACTTGCCATTTAAAAAAACCCTTAAAGGTGCTTCTTGGCTAATACCTAATTAAGAATTATTATTCATGTTATTTGAATGTGGTTTTTTCACTTGCTTCAGATTTGCTCCGTAAATTACTATGGAGAACAAGAAGTACGGTTATCGGTGGAAACTGATTGAGAAGGGTCTTCAGAATAAGGTGACAATAAATGTAAGTGATGTGCAAGCTATATCCAACAATGTGATCGAACAGACAGAATCAAATGAGTATGTTACATTGAATCCGCTGAGCCTCTACAATGCTGATATCTCCAAATCTGGTTCAATTGCTGCTTCGCCATCTGAAGATAACTTAGACGGTCCTTCATTAATGCCAGAACCACCGTCAACTGAAATTATGGCCGCTGAGGAGCCAGACTTTTCTAATTTGAATCAGGATGCAAATATTCCAATATTTGATTCCAATCATTTGGCATTCGGTTATCCCCACTTACCTGAATTCAATGCGCCATCATTGACTCTGCTGATCCATTCAAATGAAATCATGGATGCAAACATTCCATTGCTTGATTCTAAAAACACTGTTGTCGACGATCCTCATCATTATGACCTACCTGATTCTGATACCCCATCATCACCAGTACGCCACACCCAAGACGTTCTGGTTGCTGCTACTGATGAAGCACAATGTTCTTCAATAAACACAATTCAAGATGCAAACATGCCCTTATTAGATTCTGACGACTCTGTGGACGATCCCCATTACTTACCTGACTCTGATACTTCATCTGATCAACCTTTGAGCAAGATTCGTAGAACATTAAAGAAAACCTCAACTCACCAGAGTGGAGAAGTGGCTGAAGTCATTCACCCTGATGAACAATACACTAAAAGAATGGGAGAACTTAGAAAAAGGAAGAAGTTTTGTAAAACCTTTGCAGAAAGGAATGCTGATAAACTGGAAGAAGTTAAAACTAAACATACGGTTCGAACAGGTTGTAGATCATGCAAGAAAGGATGTGTTGGAAAAATTGCGGAAGATCAGCGTATATCAATCAATAGGGACTACTGGATGATGTCCTGGCAGGAACGTCAAATTTTTCTTTCGGCAAGTATTTCAACTATGGAAGTGAAACGGCGAAGAGGTTCTGGAATGTCGAGGACAAGGTCTTGTGAATACTTTTTGAAAAATGCACGGTGAAAAAGTGGAAATCTGCAAAGTGTTCTTTCTAACTACACTGGGATATGATCGCAAAAACGACCAAGCTATCACCAATGTTATTAATAAGGAAAGTAATGCTACGAGCGGGCAAGATAAACAAGGAAAGCACCCCAAAACTCCTAAAACGGATCGAAGTGTAATCAAAACACATATTGAATCTTTTGGACCTACCATTTCCCATTACAGAAGAGAACATGCGCCGAACAAAAGGTATTTAGCTAGCGATATCAACATCACTAACATGCATAAGGATTTCATGGCAAAACATCCCGACATAAAGTGTTCTTACGAGTTCAACAGAAAGTGTGTTTCAAAGGACTGTAATATTTCATTCACTAAATTGGGTCACGAGGAATGTGAAAAATCTAATACCAGACTGCGAGTTGTGCAAGGAATGGGAAAATCATATAAGTAAGGCAAATGATGCCCGTGAAAAATACAGGACTGATGCTGCTAATGCTGGTTCCGATGAAACATCCCTAATTGTTTCTGCGGATTTAGAGAAAGTTATAATGCTGCCCAGGATCGACATGTTTAAGCAGGTGATATTTTGTCAACGAATTATTGTGTTTAACGAAAGCTTTGTACCGATTGGCAAGAAGCAGCAGATCAAACCTTTCGCTTGCCTCTGGCATGAATGCATCTCCGGAAGAAAAAAAGAAGACTTGATCTACCTTTCACGCTTTCCTCATCGCCATGCGAGACTTTGAGAACATAACCTTCTGGTTAGATAACTGTTCCGGACAAAATAAAAACTGGGCCCTATTTTCCTATCTGACATATATGTTACACTGAGAAAACTCGGCCAAGTAAATCGTTTACTAGAAAAAAATTCGATTGTGACGGGTACATTTTCACCTACTGTAGGAATATGAGATACCAACCGTAGGAAACAACGTTTTTCTGAAAGTTTGTTTCTGCAGTAATCGATCAGGACACTTATTGATAGTCATCAGTATTTATGTTCGAAAGTTATAAGTATTCAATAAACTCTTGGTAGCTATACAAATACCTACTATCATTGAATTATGTTCCTGAAACAAAATCACTTGCTCTAAGCGAGCTCATCGATAACAACAATCGATCAAGTCGAGTATGGTAGTCTACAACTCACCAATGGCTATTAACTATTTTTTTGTTCGGGCATATTCGGCGTTATTCGGGTGCCAAATCAGTCGATAGCACAAATCGATCACGGCCGTAGCGTCATTGAGTATCATCGAGTTGAGGTATTCTGACGTGTGAAATAGCGGCTCATCATGGACCATGGTTGCACCAATTATGATTAATTCTCGTTGTTGATGGTTGATGAAGTTTTGAAAGTATATATATACCTACCTCATTGTTTCCACAGATAATCATTCGATTGGACGCAGTTCAGCAGGAAGAGATCGATCGACAATCCCAATATAGATTAAAATTACTTTTCGAATTCTTCAGTAAAGGTATGCCCTTCATGCCTTACATATTATTTTGAATGAGATATTTGTTGGTAAATTTCTATAAATTTTGAAGCAAGTTCAAGAAATAACATATATTACTAATCACTATATTGGAATTGCTGGTTGGTTTCTTTACGCGAACATTCCTCAGAAGTAAAAAAAAATTGAAATGGATCATGGATGACGAGTAAAAGAATCGCTAATATTGAGTGAATAACCCACTTGGGGCTATTCATCAGTTTAATTATTTATGGAAATTTACGTGTATTATACTGATAGAAAAACAGTTCACTTGCTATAAGTGAGTTAGATGATACTCAGCAAGTGATGTGTTCAATAATGAGTATGGATCTATTATATAATGAAATAGAACAATAGTGGTAAGTGTTCATTTTCAAGAACACAAATGTTCTTGGGGTTATCAACTTGTTTCCTTGTCCCATATAGTATTCAAGTTTTCACTAGCCTTTATTAAATATTCACTTATGGTTAGTGACTTTTTTCCTCCGTGTATATCAAGATAGAACAAGAAGCCATTGTCAACCTAGAAGGTCATCTTCAGCGGATGTTTACCAAGGAGTCACCTTTAGAAGAAGCATCCCATTATGTCGCAGTATCTACGCAGTAGAAGCTACGTCGCCATATGTGATGGTAAACAAGACTCAGCAGCTTCCAGAAGATTCCATGAACCATCAGCATATTTTCATGTATAAATATTAGAATTGTAAACAAGTTAGGCAGTCACTGAGAGTCACTGAAAGTCATTGAATAGCTATTGAAGTTTTTAAGATTTTATTTTGTCAGTGCTCAATAAAGTTGGTGGTAGCTACCACCATAATAAATAATAATTTTTTAAAAACTCAAGTTAAAAACTTGAGATATAACAATTGGCGCAGTCGTACGGATTCCTTCAATACGAAGAAAACGTGGTGGTTTCCAAGCCTTCAAAGAAGAAAGAACCAAAAGAAAACCCACGGGAGGACGGTCTCTTCGGCAGTATTGGACAACTGGTGTAGCCACAGCTCACGAAGACTAAAGGATTTCATCCAACAACGGACGGTCTCTTCGGCATTAGTTCCCTCCAGTCCTGTAGCCAGCGTTCACGAAGACTAAAGGATTTCATCCCCCGACAACACACACAGATGAAGAAACAAGTAGTGTAAGTAAAGAATCATCTCGATATTTTGAATCTATTATTTCAAACAAACTTGTTCTGTTATAATATTTCCCGAATATCATCCCTAGTTTTTCAGTGTTTACTACAAAACATTGCGTAACTCAAGTCAAATCAATTAATTTTAAGAAGAAAAAATAATAACGTAATAAAATGGCTGAACAACAAGAACCAGATCAAGCCAATGTTCCAATTGAACCATATAAACTTTCAGGAATTTTCTCAATAATACCAGAATATGATGGCAACCCAATATTTTTGACAACATTTTTAAATTCTTGCTCAACTGCGGAAGGAATGGCAGTAAATGATCAAAAAATTCTCGTAACACTTCACATCAAAAACAAATTGAGAGGAAAAGCAGCTGAATTGATAAATTCACGAAATCCAGAATCTTGGCGTAAAATAAAAAATTTATTAGAGTTACATTTTGGAGACAGTAGAGATCTAAATTCACTTATTCAGGACCTGCAAAGAATGAAACAATTGCCTAATGAATCAGCATTGACTTTCGTTTCACGATTACAGACTCACAACGCAAAATTGCTTGCCTCAGTAAACAAACAACTAAGAATGTCGGTAGAACAGAAGAACTCACAGATAAAGCTTATCGATTCAATGACACTGAATACTCTATTAACCGGCCTTGAACCAAAAATTGCACCTATAATTAGAGCAAGTAATCCACCTGATATACTCACGGCAATAGTGCGAATAAAAAGAGAATTACAACTCTTATACTTCGAAAATCAAAAGAGAAATTCAAACTATGTATCTAGCCAAAACCAACAACAAAATCGACGTCCCATGAATTTTAATAATACACAAAGAAGACCTCCAATCAATAATTTCAGACCAAATAATTATTATCAAAATTCCTACCCAAATCAGAATTATCCAAGACCAAATACTCCAAACCCAAATTTTCAAAGACCAATTAATTCAAATATTTCACAACAGTCGAATTATCAAAGACCAAATTTTCAACCAAATATTCCAAGACAAACTCAACCGCAAAGTTTTCAACAAAATAGACCATCAGTAATAAGATCAAATCCGAATTTTCAAAATAGACCCATAATGCAAAATCCAAATTAAAGAATGCAGCCACAACAAAGAGCACATCATTTTAATTCGAATTCAGACGAATATTATGATGAATACTACGATGTAAATCAAGATTATCATACTGTTAATAATCAAGACGATAATTCAGGTTATTATACAGCTAATAACCAAGAAGAACAATTCAATTATGAACAATATTTCCCAAATCAAGACAGATACAGAGATTATGAAAATTATGATACTTACGATGATCAACAATATCAAGTACAAGTAAATTATCAATTTGACGATCAAAGTAATCACTATGAACAAAATCAACCAGTTCAAATTCCACCTAAATTTGACAATGAACAGGATTTTCAGAAAACTTCTATACAAGGAGATCCCCCTTACCAAGACCCAATTACGAATATACAAACCCAAGTCCAGTCCTTAAACATTCAGAAACAACAAGAATCCCCAGATCAAAAATTTATTTAGACAGCCAATTATTCACTGTCAGCTCAAAAAATCTATATTACATCTTAGATGCAACAGAACAATATAAAATTTTAATAGATACGGGAGCAGGTATATCAATTTTCAAACCAAACATATGTAAAAATTATCAACAAAGACAAACAGAAAATGTATCAGTCCAAGGAATAACTTCAGAACAAATACCAATCAATGAATCAGTTTTTATACCTTTTTGTGACGAAGACAAACATAAAGTCTACATTGCAAACATTGACATGGAATTCGATGGATTATTAGGATCAGATTTTTTAGAACATTATGATTGTGTAATTGATTTAAAAAACAAACAACTAATCACCAACTTCAAAACTGTTCCACTATTCAAGGTAACTGATCAGGAAACAAAAGAAATCGAAGATAAAAATCAAATCATTCCAAATAATTCACCAATAAAAAATAAATTACCAATTCAGAACATAATTTCGATTGAACCTCGTACAGAAAAAGTTTTCAAATTGAAATGTGATTTATTCAACACAGAAGCTATACTGTTAGCTCAAGAAATTGAAAAATCACGTCTACCATATGCATTAGTGAAAATCAATGAAAAAGGAGAATTTTTAACAACAATACTCAATGTAAATGCGATAGAAAAAACAATTAATATTTCAGATCTCAAATTAGAACCGATTCATAACTATACATTAAATGACTTTGAAACAGAAGATCAAATGTTATTCGACAGAAATTTAGAAATCAGAAAAAATCTCAGAACGGAACATCTAAATGATGAAGAAAAAGAATTATTGACAGATTTATGTTTAGAATTTTCAGATATTTTCTATCTTGAAGGAGACAAATTATCATTCACCAATGAAATTAAACACTCGATTGATACTGGAAATGCAAAACCAATTTATACAAAATCATATAGGTATCCCCAAATTCACAAAGAAGAAGTAAAAAAACAAATTTCCAATATGTTAGACCAGGAAATAATTGAACCTTAAAGGACCCTGCACTTTTCTTATGTAAAGTGGCGACCGGTAAAATTTTCTGAAAGTTTGGTATGTTGTTGTACCCGACTCAGTAACCAAAAGTGTCAATGGGCCCAACCCAATCCTATGGCTAGTTTTCTAAATACGGGGTGTTAAAGTTGAAAATTGCCCAGATTTTCGGATTTATTTTTTATTTATTAAAAGTTAGATTGGATTTCTGTTGCATGCAGACGTTTACTACATGTTCTAGTAATGAAATTAGTGGATACCTATGATTGAAAATATTTATATTTACAAGGTGATTCACGAATGTATGTCGGTAGTTTTTTGCCAAAATTCATTTTTTCTACTGTGACGTCAGGGAGGCGTATTTTTGAAACGTTCTCTTCGATATAGTATTTTGACGAGAAAATATTGCACAGTACACATTTTTTATACAGGGTGTTTCACAGAGAGAACCACTAGACATATTTTTTTTTAGGATTAATTTGAAACCCTGTAGTTATGGATTGATTTTTTGGAAAAGTAATACCACAAACATATGTGTGTCTCTAATCTCCGAAATATTCAAGGTGGTTTATTCATAGGAAGGTATTCTATTTTGGGAAAAGTACAAAAAACATGAACAACCTGTATTAAAAAATTTCCTCGGTCAAATGTAACTATTTTCTCACTATATATTGATTTTCATAACATCTTCAGAGGTATGAATTCTAAATCCGATACTATGACCAGTTTTCGAGATACAGGGCGTTAAAGTGGAGAATTACTGATTTTATCAGTTTTTTCTTCAAATTGAAAAGCCGGATTGATTTTATGTTGCGCCTATGAGTTTAATATGAGTTTCGGTCAGATGTACATGGAAAGGTTCAGCTAAAAATATTTACTGTTACAGGGTTATTCATGAATAAATCGCAATAGCTTTTGCAAATACTCAATAATTCTACAGTTCCGTCACAGAGAAATTATTCCATGAAGTTAATACCTAGTCGTTTACAATTTTGAGTCTGAAATACTTCATTATGATTACTTTTAATACAGGGTGAGCCATACAGCCAACCATACCAAAAATAATTATGCTTTGAAATAATTGAAACAAGAACTTTTTTAGTGAATTTTGAGTAACTTTATGAGCGCGCTTACCCACAGCGCTATCACCCCCAAAAAGATGATAATTATCCATCTTCTTGTGTAGGTATAATTCGAACCTATTTGTATAGGTAGGTACTTCACAATATACGTGTAGAGCGAGTTATATACTAGGTATATTGAAAAGTATAAATCTTATTATAGTCATTACCTCGGTTATTACTTAATAAATATACTTTTTTTCAGCAACAAAAATGTTTATTTAGGATGATCTGCGCATGCAAGAATTGAACCAAAGGTACAAACGTAAATCACAACAACTATCAGAAAAATTAAGTGAACCGTTTAATTAATTTCCACACCACCACTAAGGTAGATGTTTTGATGGGTATTTTTTATAGTGGTTTTCCAAGTACATCCCACAACGTTTATTTGATAGCATACAAACTTATGGTAAATCATAAATCTAAACCAATTACGTTGCTGATTAAACTAAACCATTTAAATGAAATGGCGCCCCTGTCTTTGAACAACTTCTTGTATCTAAGATGCCGCTAAATGCGTAAGGTAGCGTCCATTTTCTTAAATGATTCCGCTGACAATTCAACCCAAAAAAAAATTCAATTCCAATAAGCAAGAAGTGCCGCTCGCAATGAATAAACAAGTTGTCAAACTGACAGTTCATTATAAGTCATCAGGCTGGTGCATTTCTGTACTGTTGCATTATCAATTACAAATTCATTAATTTAGAATTTGTATTCATCAACAAAGCACCTGTTTCAATTACTTTCTTGCAGTTTGTCCAGCATTTGTTGTGATCCTCGTGGATTTTGAATATTTTTATTCAAAAAGATAATAAATAAATCACCTTGTATGCCCCACAGTTATGCATATAATATAGTGATAAATATTAGATAAATTCCTTGAAATCGATGTCTAACTCAATATTTTTACAGCATTGAGTTGGATCTAAATATTTTTGGTTCATATCGAAGTGGGCTTATGTCATAAAACATCTTATAAAGTGTCACATTGTGCGACATTTGTCTCGTATATTTTCGACAATACATTAGTCTTGTGGTTTTCAAAGTTATTTTCGTTGAGTTCATCAATATTGTGGTGAGATTTTTCTATTTGTTATTGTTACAAAATGGCGTTCGCAAATAGGATAAGGTGTTACGTATGTGAAAGACCGTTTCCACCTAGACAGTTGATTCGCTTAAACCAAGAAGAAAATATTGATGTTTTGCAAGTTGCTTCTTTCAGAAGGCACGCTGCTGGATTTCCTCCAATAGATATAGGTGAAAATACAAGAATTTGCCTAAATTGTTCTAATGCTGTGAGAGATGAACTAAATCAAATACTAATTAATCCGAACTGTCTACGTTTTAATGTGCTTTCCCCAGCTCGTAGGCATTCTTGCATAATATGTAATGCCCAAGAAAACCTACGTAGAATGTCTCTAGAATGTAGAGTTAATGTGTTTGTTGTTTCTGACATTTATGTACCTGATTTTTTAAGAATATGTGATCATCATCTTGACAATAATGATTTTGTGTTACCAGATTTAATACAAGGTTTACGTTTTGTTAACAAACCATATTTAGTTCCAAACCTTCAACGATTTATATCTTGTTTAAGGAATCAAGCGAATGCTAATCACAAAATCAAAAATTGGGAAAGCACAGAAAGTTTTACCGAAGACGAATTCAAAACTTTAACGTCTATATCCAAAAATAACTTTGAGGAGTTATGTACATTTTGTGATGATGTAGAGCAATATGGCAATGCACGAAAAATCAACAGAAAGCATTTGCTTACATTTTTAATAAAATTGAGACATGGGATAACTGATGAATTTTTGAAGATTGTTCTTAACTATCCTTCCAGACAAGCTGTGAGCCTAACAATTTCTAATGTTCGGTTATCACTTTCCAGGCGGTTTGTACCGAATAATATTGGTTTTAATGCCATTACAAGAGATAATTTCATAGCTAGACATGTATCTCCATTTATAAATCAGTTGTACAATCCTACTCCCAATCTGCCAAAAGCAATAGTGTACATAGATTGTACTTACAATAAAATAGATAAAAGTAGTAACTTTAGAATATTACGTCAATCTTACTGTTTCTACAAAAAAGAGCACCTTGTGAAACCAGAAATAATAGTAGCTCCCGATGGTTACATATTAGGAGTACGTGGACCATATTTTTCGGATGCATCAAATAACGATGCAGCGATTTTGAACCATGCTGTAGAACATGATTTAAATGGAATTAGGAACTGGTTTCAACACGGCGACATCGTGATAGTCGATAGAGGCTATAGAGATTCCATAGATACATTTGAAAATCTTGGTATTCAATATTATATGCCAAGTTTCCTTCCACCGCACCAAAAACAATTCACTACTCTTGAGGCTAACCAAAACAGAATCATTACGACTACTATATGGGTAGTAGAATCTAGAAATGGTCACTTCAAGACAATTTTTAAATTTTTTTCCGGAAAAATATCCACGTCGCATGCAGCTCATTTGAAAGAATTTTATCTTATTGCTGGTGCATTAATAAATAGGTATCATCCCTTGATAGAAATAAGTGGAACACCTGAAATAGCTAATGAAATGCTGGACAAATTGCAAGAAAATAATAGGGTCCAAATTCGTGTTCAAAATGAAAATCTTTTACGGCGAAATGGTCAGTGGAATCGTTTGAACAACGAACATGTACTTCAATTTCCTCGATTAAACTTAGAGTATTTAACAAAATTAACTGGTCCCTACCATATTTATTTAGCGGCATCTTACATACAAGATACTGTTCGAAGACAAAACCACAATTTGATTCAAATCGACGAATTAAATCAGGAACCTTATTGGTTGAGATTCAGAATATACTCTAGGTTTGTGAATGCTGCCAAACATACGCTTTGGGTTGTATATAATAACAACGTAAATGAGAATCGCGAGGATCCAATAATAGGATACTACTGTACCTGTAAATCAGGAGCCAGGACATTGGGTACATGCGCTCATGTTGCTAGTGTTGTATGGTTTTTAGGATATGCTAGACATCAGCAAAATATCAAATATCCTTCAACCAAACTTTTAAATTGTATTGACGATTCAGGGGAAAGGGATCTGCCAGAAGAGGTGCACATTGCTCCTGAGGTGATTTAAAATATCAGTAGCTGACCACTTCTGTTTCAAAACATGTCTTCATGTAGAATCACTCATCACCCATTTTATTTGCACATCTTTCAAATATCAACTCTACCTAAGCTGTATCAGATCTGCTCTGCCTTTTCACGTCACTTGTTCATTTCCTCATCTATCTGGTAACTGCACTCATTAGTCTCCACATTTTCATATCAGTTATAAGCATTGTATGTACGTACCTCTAGTGGTTAGCTCGCTACTATGTTCCCTATCCTATAGAACCTTCTATTCAATTTAAGACGCACTTCTACCAAAAAAAAAATGTCTCAATTACGTGGAATAGGCCTATTGGGGTAACCACTATAAAAGAAACGTACAGGAACCTCTACCTCTGTGGTAATGAGTTTAATGGTTCAGTTAATTTTTCTGATAGTATTTGCAATATACCTTTGGTATAATTCTTGCCTGCGTGGATGATCCCAAAAATAGTGCATTCATTTAGTTAATAGCGAGGAAATAGCTATTATGAGTTTTATAACTATATAACTCGCTCTAGATGTATATTGTGACTTACCTGCCTATACGAAATAGGTACCCAGTATGTGAATAATACCTACATACAAAAATGGATTATTATTAAATGTTCTTATATTTTTCTCAAATGAAAGAACAAATATAGCACTGAATAATCCTACACACATATGTCTAGAAACATTCAATTCATTTTTAAATCCTATGAAAAAGGAAAATAGTTACTCCTCATTCAAAATAAACCTGGATCCAACATAAATCTACGAAATACTGTATTATTGTGAATATTTTGGACATAATTATTAATATTATTTATCAACATTAGTTATTATTGTTATATTGTATGTAAAATTCTATAGCTTCATGTAAAAAACACTTAAGATTGTAATGTTCCGTTACCAGCACTCTGATGCTGATTAGGAACAAAATGCTTCGTAGATATTGTACCTATATCATAAAAGAATCATTAAATGTTAAATTATATTTTTTTATAAAGTGTTGAATAAATGAAAAAACTTCTTATTATCATCTTTATTGCCACGTGTATAAAAGCTTGTCGATTACTTATATCGGACAAAGATGTATATTTTTGGTAGGTGATTATAACTAAATCACCTTGTATATTTAAAATTCTTACGGTTATGCATACTTGATGTAATGTTATACAGTTACTCAAAATTCACTAAAAAAGTTCTTGTTTCAATTATTTCAAAGCATAATTATTTTTGGTATGGTTGGCTGTATGGCTCACCCTGTATTAAAAGTAATCATAATGAAGTATTTCAGACTCAAAATTGTAAACGACTAGGTATTAACTTCATGGAATAATTTCTCTGTGACGGAACTGTAGAATTATTGAGTATTTGCAAAAGCTATTGCGATTTATTCATGAATAACCCTGTAACAGTAAATATTTTTAGCTGAACCTTTCCATGTACATCTGACCGAAACTCATATTAAACTCATAGGCGCAACATAAAATCAATCCGGCTTTTCAATTTGAAGAAAAAACTGATAAAATCAGTAATTCTCCACTTTAACGCCCTGTATCTCGAAAACTGGTCATAGTATCGGATTTAGAATTCATACCTCTGAAGATGTTATGAAAATCAATATATAGTGAGAAAATAGTTACATTTGACCGAGGAAATTTTTTAATACAGGTTGTTCATGTTTTTTGTACTTTTCCCAAAATAGAATACCTTCCTATGAATAAACCACCTTGAATATTTCGGAGATTAGAGACACACATATGTTTGTGGTATTACTTTTCCAAAAAATCAATCCATAACTACAGGGTTTCAAATTAATCCTAAAAAAAATAATTATGTCTAGTGGTTCTCTCTGTGAAACACCCTGTATAAAAAATGTGTACTGTGCAATATTTTCTCGTCAAAATACTATATCGAAGAGAACGTTTCAAAAATACGCCTCCCTGACGTCACAGTAGAAAAAATGAATTTTGGCAAAAAACTACCGACATACATTCGTGAATCACCTTGTAAATATAAATATTTTCAATCATAGGTATCCACTAATTTCATTACTAGAACATGTAGTAAACGTCTGCATGCAACAGAAATCCAATCTAACTTTTAATAAATAAAAAATAAATCCGAAAATCTGGGCAATTTTCAACTTTAACACCCCGTATTTAGAAAACTAGCCATAGGATTGGGTTGGGCCCATTGACACTTTTGGTTACTGAGTCGGGTACAACAACATACCAAACTTTCAGAAAATTTGACCGGTCGCCACTTTACATAAGAAAAGTGCAGGGTCCTTTCTCCATGGTCATCACCAGTATGGGTTGTTCCGAAAAAATTAGACGCATCCGGAAAACAAAAATGGAGAGTAGTAATTGATTATAGAAAATTAAATGAAGTCACTGTTAACGACAAATATCCATTACCAAATATTTCAGACCTCCTAGATCAATTAGGAAAATGTCAATATTTCACTACCATTGACTTAGCCTCAGGATTTGAAGTAGATCCTAAAGATACACAAAAAACTGCTTTTACTGTTGAAAATGGACATTACGAATATCTTAGAATGCCATTTCGACTCAAGAATTCCCCCTCCACTTTCCAAAGAGTCATGGACAATGTCTTATTAGGTATCCAAAACGAAAGATGTCTTGTATACATGGATGACATAATTGTATACTCCGCTACAATTGACGAACATATTTCTCGTATTAAAGAAGTATTTAGTAGATTAAGGAAATCAAATTTCAAAATTCAACCAGATAAATGTGAATTTTTAAGGAAAGAAGTCGCTTATCTCGGACATGTAATCACAGAGAATGGTGTAAAACCAAATCCAGATAAAATTCAAGCAATTATTAATTTCCCTGAACCCAAAACACAAAAAGATATCAAATCATTTTTAGGACTAGCAGGATATTATCGCAGATTTATTCCTAATTTTTCAAAAACATCAAAACCCCTTACTAAACTTTTACAGAAAGATATCAAATTTTTCTTTGATTCAGATTGTAAAAAAACATTCGAAGAACTCAAAGTTTAACCTCATCCCCAATTTTAATATATCCTAATTTCACTGAAACCTTTCTCCTAACTACAGACGCAAGTACATTTGCTATTGGCGCTGTTCTTTCACAAGGACCTATTGGAAAAGATTTACCTATAGCATATGCATCACGAACACTTTGTCCAGCTGAATCAAGATATTCAACTATTGAAAGAGAGCTTTTAGCTATAGTGTGGTCAGTTAAACACTTCAGACCCTACCTATACGGAAGACATTTCATTTTACTAACAGATCATAGACCATTAACATGGTTATTTTCAATTAAAGACCCAGGCTCAAGATTAGCTAGATGGAGACTAAAACTCGAAGAATATGACTATGAGATTCTATATAAACCAGGAAGAACTATAAAAAATGCAGATGCTCTTTCTCGAATAAAAATAAATCATTTGAAAGACATTATTGACTTCCAAAAGAAATCTAAATTTTCCTATCCTATTTTATCCTCAAATCAAGAAGATAATGACTCAGATTCAGAACGAACTGTAAGTGCACCACCTTCAGAAATGGGAGACATCGACGTTGAATCAAACCCAGAAGAAGCTGATCAAATCGTACAAGCAGCACAAGAATATCACAGATATAACCATCTCTATAAGACGAAATCATTGATAGACTATTCGAAAATAGAATTTTCCAATGACCAAATTTTAAGCAAAGAGAATAAACATATTTTGATTTTTATGCAACCTACCAAATTAACAGATTTACATGAAAAAATTATAGACGATCTTTTTGAAATAAATTCAGAATTCGACAGATTAAAAATTAATATTGTATCAAGTCACTCAGTAAAAAATCGAAAATACTACATTGTTCCTATACCCAATGACCCTGAATTAGCAAATCATTATTTATTTTTGACAATGTTCCAAAATCAAGATCAACTCGAATCTAATCTAACATACTGTATAGAAAATAATTCTGAATTACAAACTCTAGAGATATTAAGTTATATTTTTGCAGAGAAACAAATTAAATTCAAAGTTTGTCAAGATTTAGTTCAGACCCCCAATGAAGACGAAAGACCAATCATTCTCGATCAATATCATTCCGGTAAAAGTAATCTACACAGAGGAATCAATGAAACTATTCGAAGAATCAGAATGAAATATAATTGGCCAAATTTATCTAAAGATGTAGAAAAATTCATAAAACAATGTCAAATATGTCAAAAGGTCAAAGTGTGCAGACAAAACTTGAAAAATCCCATGGTAATTACAGAAACCCCAAAAACTCCTTTCGAGAGAATAAACATTGACATCGTAGAAGTATCTACACAGAAAGAAAGAAATTACGCTTTAACAGTGCGAGATGAACTAACAAAATTCACTCAAGCGTACCCAATACCTGACAAATCAGCCCAATCTGTTGTAAACACAATGTTAATATATTTCCAACACTATGGAACCCCTTTGCGAATTCACGCAGACAGCGGAAAATAATTTGACAACACCCTAATGAAAGATCTTTGTACATTGTATGATATCAAATTATCATATTCCAGTGTAGGACATCCCCAATCAAACGGATCAGTAGAGAGATTTCATGCTACTCTATTAGAAATTATAAGAGCTCACATGATTGAAAATCCACGAGAACATCCTTTCAACATATTGCCATACGCAATAATCTCTTATAATACAGCGAAAAACAAAACCCACGGATTTACACCCTATGAATTAGTCTTCGGACATACTTCAGGAAGACCCCCTGAAAGATTATATAATCAAGAACAATTAATTACTAAATATGTTAGAGATCTAAATAATCGTATATCACATTACTATAATATAGCACGAGCAAAAACTGACGCAAAGAAATTAAAATCAAAAATACGTTTCGATGAAAATATTACAAAAACTCACGAATATAACGTTGGAGATAAAGTCTATATAAAGGAATCGCAAATCAAAAGCAAACTAGAAAATAAATTCAATGGACCATTTGAAATCAAGGAAATTTTCAAAAATTCAGCAATACTTTATAATCCAAATACAAATCAATACACTAAAGTAAATTTCGATAGAATGAAACCATTCCATGAAAATTAATTTATTTTCAGGTTCATATTGATGCTGACCTCAGTCATCGCCCAGTATAAGATAATTCCTATAAATAACACCGTTGGAATTTACTATCATGAAGAAACGTATATCAGCATATCCCATTCAAAGTGGACATTACTAGTGAACAAAGATATCACTGTATTACGAGAAGCATTCGATAACAACGAGAAAATTCTCGATTCAATAATAATGATTTCGATAGAATGAAACCATTCCATGAAAATTAATTTATTTTCAGGTTCATATTGATGCTGACCTCAGTCATCGCCCAGTATAAGATAATTCCTATAAATAACACCGTTGGAATTTACTATCATGAAGAAACGTATATCAGCATATCCCATTCAATGTGGACATTACTAGTGAACAAAGATATCACTGTGTTACGAGAAGCATTCGATAACAACGAGAAAATTCTCGATTCAATAATAATGATTTCGATAGAATGAAACCATTCCATGAAAATTAATTTATTTTCAGGTTCATATTGATGCTGACCTCAGTCATCGCCCAGTATAAGATAATTCCTATAAATAACACCGTTGGAATTTACTATCATGAAGAAACGTATATCAGCATATCCCATTCAAAGTGGACATTACTAGTGAACAAAGATATCACTGTATTACGAGAAGCATTCGATAACAACGAGAAAATTCTCGATTCAATAATAATGATTTCGATAGAATGAAACCATTCCATGAAAATTAATTTATTTTCAGGTTCATATTGATGCTGACCTCAGTCATCGCCCAGTATAAGATAATTCCTATAAATAACACCGTTGGAATTTACTATCATGAAGAAACGTATATCAGCATATCCCATTCAAAGTGGACATTACTAGTGAACAAAGATATCACTGTATTACGAGAAGCATTCGATAACAACGAGAAAATTCTCGATTCAATAATAATGATTTCGATAGAATGAAACCATTCCATTAAAATTAATTTATTTTCAGGTTTATATTGATGCTGACCTCAGTCATCGCCCAGTATAAGATAATTCCTATAAATAACACCGTTGGAATTTACTATCATGAAGAAACGTATATCAGCATATCCCATTCAAAGTGGACATTACTAGTGAACAAAGATATCACTGTATTACGAGAAGCATTCGATAACAACGAGAAAATTCTCGATTCAATAATAATGATTTCGATAGAATGAAACCATTCCATGAAAATTAATTTATTTTCAGGTTCATATTGATGCTGACCTCAGTCATCGCCCAGTATAAGATAATTCCTATAAATAACACCGTTGGAATTTACTATCATGAAGAAACGTATATCAGCATATCCCATTCAATGTGGACATTACTAGTGAACAAAGATATCACTGTGTTACGAGAAGCATTCGATAACAACGAGAAAATTCTCGATTCAATAATAATGATTTCGATAGAATGAAACCATTCCATGAAAATTAATTTATTTTCAGGTTCATATTGATGCTGACCTCAGTCATCGCCCAGTATAAGATAATTCCTATAAATAACACCGTTGGAATTTACTATCATGAAGAAACGTATATCAGCATATCCCATTCAAAGTGGATATTACTAGTGAACAAAGATATCACTGTATTACGAGAAGCATTCGATAACAACGAGAAAATTCTCGATTCAATAATAATGATTTCGATAGAATGAAACCATTCCATGAAAATTAATTTATTTTCAGGTTCATATTGATGCTGACCTCAGTCATCGCCCAGTATAAGATAATTCCTATAAATAACACCGTTGGAATTTACTATCATGAAGAAACGTATATCAGCATATCCCATTCAATGTGGACATTACTAGTGAACAAAGATATCACTGTGTTACGAGAAGCATTCGATAACAACGAGAAAATTCTCGATTCAATAATAATGATGCTTGATAATGGCGCGAAATCATTTCATTCGGAAGTTAAAACACATGTTAGTCTCTTAATACAAACATCAAGATCAATTAAGGAGAAATTCTCAGAAATATTATTAGATACGAAAAGATATAAAAGAGGAATCTTAAATGGCATTGGTTCCATATTTAAAACAATCACAGGAAATCTAGACGCCAGTGACGGAGAATATTATTCTGATTGCATAAATAAATTGAATAATGATGAATACCAGCTGGAAAATCTATTGAAAAATCAAATTTCAGTCACAAGTACTGTTATAAAAAACTTTAATTCAACTATACAAAAAATCCAAATCGATGAAAAGACATTCAATGATGATATAGAAGCAATACGAAATTCAATAATGGAAGTTTACGACGAAGTAACAATATTAAATTCCAAAATGAAACTTTATGAAATTTGCGAAAAACTTATGGAAAGCTATATTTTCATTCAAGAAAATCTCAATGATATTTTGAATACAATTACGTTTTCACGGCTCAATATTATTCATTCATCAATAATAACGCCAAATCATTTGATGATATCCCTTCAACAGATATCGCAAAATCTACATAAAAACGTTTTGCCAATACCAGCTCAAATTTCATTTGTTGCCCAATATTTAGAAATTATCGAATTAGAAGCATTTCAAATTAATGATAACATTGTATTTGTTTTAAAAATACCACTAACCGAACCTCAATTGTACACTCTTTTTCGTTCATATCCTATACCAATATATGATAACAGAACAGGTCTTCATCACATACTTTCTATGAATCATAAATATATCGCGAAAGACGATGATTCTTTAATGTACCTCACAATCGAAGATCCTTCAAAATGCAAACCAATATCGTTCAGAATACGATTATGCAATGACGTATTTCCATATCCGATTGATACCACTTCAGAATGCGAAATAAGACTTTTGAAAAACATTGCAAAAATTCCAGAAAATTGTCAAAGCATTCCAATATTCGGACAAGGATATGATATTCAAATCTTAGAAGAACATGTATGGTTAATAACTGTTGCATAACCATTGCACATAACTATTACATGTCCAGGTAGAAATTCGAAAACCGAAATAATTTATAGAAACTCCATATTAAAAATGCAATTGAACTGTAATGCATTTGTGGGAGTCACAAAAATACAGGCTTCATCGAGAGAAATGTTGAATGTTTCATATAATACACACCCTGTATTATTACCATACGATTGTTGTGCAGATATTCCAAATCAATTTCATCCTCCAGAATTAAAACCATTGAAAATCAATAATATCAATGCAGACGACCTAGAAATAGCCAAACATAAATTGGACCAATATTCTAGAGATCTTGATGATTTAATTAATGAACCTTTTGTTTCAAAACACATTTCATGGTTCACCTATGCCACAATCACCGTTATAATTGGACTCATCGTACTCTACCTGTACTGCAAGTGCCGCCGAAGAAGAAGACGTCAAACAGCCATTCTACCAAGAGATTATCCGCCATACCCACCTCAAGGACCAACGAAGCCACTTCGAAGATTCACCCAGTACTTACCAAAAATCCTCAAGAAAAGGCCAAGTATCCACGAAGAAGCAGAAGAAGAAATATAATTTCCATAGCATCAACTTTCTCTATTGATGGGGAGCTGTTATATCAAGATAGAACAAGAAGCCATTGTCAACCTAGAAGGTCATCTTCAGCGGATGTTTACCAAGGAGTCACCTTTAGAAGAAGCATCCCATTATGTCGCAGTATCTGCGCAGTAGAAGCTACGTCGCCATATGTGATGGTAAACAAGACTCAGCAGCTTTCAGAAGATTCCATGAACCATCAGCATATTTTCATGTATAAATATTAGAATTGTAAACAAGTTAGGCAGTCACTGAGAGTCACTGAAAGTCATTGAATAGCTATTGAAGTTTTTATATTTTATTTTGTCAGTGCTCAATAAAGTTGGTGGTACCTACCACCATAATAAATAATAATTTTTTAAAAACTCAAGTTAAAAACTTGAGATATAACATATATCATTAATTCACCTGAAACAGCAACAAATAAACTGACTTTGCGATATTTTAAGCCAGGACATACATTTATGGCGGCAGACAGTTTCCACCACCAGGTGGAGCTATCTCTACAACAAAAGAAGAAAGTCTACGATTTTGCAGATTTTGTAAATTGTGTACAAGCTGCAAATTCAGGCAAAGTGACCGTGAAGGAAATGAATCTGGAGGACTTCTTTGTTTGGCAAGATAATTCTTCCTCTTACAAAATAAAACAATTGATTCCAAGACCTTATATGAAAGACATTGTGGAAGTCATTGCGGAGAGAGGAAAAAACGAACTCATTTATCGGACAAGTTTTGATGCAGAGGTGAATTATATGAATTTCCTAAATAAGAAAGCTATACGACGACTGGATCTTCCACCAAGAATAATTAAACCAAGAGAAATCACAAATGAGAGAAAACGCAACATCGAGAAATACTTGCTTCCTTTAATACCACAAAATAGACGAGTATTTTGGGAAACACTTCCTGTTGATGACAACACGATCGACCTAAGAAATGCAGATGAAAAGGAATGATAAATTATATATACAGGGTGTCCCCTCTCAATTGGAAAAAACTTCTGGGGCATATTGAGGAACCATAGACAAGCAGTTTGAGATAAGAGAAGTCCGGAAGTGCATGGTTTTCAAAATACAGGGTGTCAAAGTTTTTTTCAAAAAACTTTTTTTTATTAATATTTCAAAGACACGTTAACCAACACGATGGTTGTCCAGCGCATTTTGCGCGCACCGTGAGAGGTTACCTCGACCAAACCTACAACAACAGGTGGATTGGTAGAGGTGGTCCTGTCCCTTGGCCAGCAAGGTCGCCGGACTTTTTTTCTTTGGGGCGAAATGGAACGGTTGATCTATGCAACTCCTGTGCCGACCATGGAGGACCTAGTTGCTAGAGTTGTGGTGGCAGCGGAATTTATCGCGAACAATCCAGGCGTGTTTGCTCGGGTGCGCGAATCCTGGCTCGACAGGTGCAGAAAATGCATCGAAATGCATGGTGGACACTTTGAGCATTTGCTCCACTAATTAATAATAAATTATTTGTAAAAAAGCCTCCTTGTTTTTCTTTCTAATAATAATGAACCTTTCAATAAAGTTTTTAATAAAAAATTTTTCTCGAAAACGGAGAGAGATACGAAAAAATATCAAGTGACAAAAAAGTTGTATTTTCAACTGAGCTTTTAAAAAATATATAAAATTAAAAAAAAAAGTCAGCAGCGTACATTTTTTGTCATTTTTATTCGTGACACTGTCCCCCGGGGCGCCACTGTCATAATTAACATTTAATTAGTGCTAACTGAGCGTCTTATTAAAGCTTACATCACTAGCAAATTTCAAGAAAATCAGTTAACGTGTCTTTGAAATATTAATAAAAAAAAGTTTTTTGAAAAAAACTTTGACACCCTGTATTTTGAAAACCATGCACTTCCGGACATCAGTCTCTTATCTCAAACTGCTTGTCTATGGTTTCTCAATATGCCCCAGAAGTTTTTTCCAATTGAGAGGGGACACCCTGTATATAAAAAATTATATATTAAAATTACCAATTTGGTAATTATGCACTTATCATGCGATCTATAATAAATTATATCATATTGCAGCATCCCTTTTTTTTATTCCATGTCGCTTGTCTACAACGCAGTAACTCCCAAATTTTTCCAATACTGCAAAACTGACTAGCACCAAAACAAATTTTGAATTTCATATACTACACTTAAATGCAGTAACAGCCTATTTTTGATTAAATTATTTGATTCAATCAATTTCAAATATCAGAGTAGTTAGAAAAAGTGATCATCCATTATTATACTTAGTTGTGGAATATTACATGTTTGTTTACCTGCTCGCCCAGGAAAAAAACTTTAAAACCTCATTAACTTAAAAGCACTAAAAGTATACATACTGCTTTGTTAGTTAGGAGGGCAGTATACAGGTGGTTACTAGAGTACCCACCCCAGGAATTGCACTAAGAGCACCAGGCACTCCACAAACAAATATTGACGTGCCAATTCACGCCACAAATCCATTTTCAATGCTGCAAACATCGCCAGTATCCAGCGTTAATGGAGATCCGGTAGGCCCATCCCCCAGAAAATACTCCTGAAAAGGATAAAACCCCGTTTTTGGCTTCCAAAGAACAGCAACAAAGCCAATGGCGCCCACCTATTCATTCAGCAGCTGGTAAATCCGTTAGAAGCACTTACCCAAGCGATTCAGTGCCTAACGTCTACCACAAAATCGGTACATTATAAAATGAACCTGCCGGACTTCTCGGGACTTGAGTCAGAAGATCCGAAACATTTTGTACGAGAATGCAGAATAGAATTAATGAAGCACCCAGAAATTCCACAAGAAAGATGGACTTCGTTAGTCAGGAAACAACTAAAGACGGAGGCCTCTCAGTGGTATGTGGCCACTTTCGGAAATACGACTCAAATCACATGGGATAACTTTTCAAACCGAATCATCCAAAGATTCGATAGCAAATCTATAAAAGTACGCCTAATTTCCAAATTATATGGGAAACCACAGCCTGATAATGTCAGGCCAGAAGCTTTTATTGCGGAAAAATGCGCTCTAGCACGTAGAGTCGCACCGCACCTCTCCGAAGGAGACCTCGTGGATATTATTATTCCACTATTGAAAGCAGAAATTCGATGTTTCCTTCGAAATTTTGTCTTCGTAAACATCGAAGATCTAAAGCAAAATTGTGCATTGATCACGGAAGATATAAATCAAATTCCGTGGACCCGTCGGAAACGAAAGCGGGCCGAGAAACGGAATAGTAAATAATCACCATCCTATAAATAACCACAATAATAACATGTTAGGTTCTTTCCTGGTTAGTTGTAGAATGAAGAGTAGACATGCACAATTGTTTTATTCTTACAAATGTTGATTATAGATTATATGATTTGGATTAATTTGATAACATGTTTATTCTATGCAAGTGCTAAAGTGAATCATTGAGAAAAGCTCGTCGACAGTTTCTTCGCAGCATCGTTGCTTCATCAGCGTTTTCTTGATGCATATTCCAGTGGCGTGGTTGTGGAACATAACATCTCTCCCTCCTTAAGATTAATCTATGCGGATGTGCATTGATTAATAGATCTTTTCTCTGGAAACTGACTTACGACCATGTACAGATTGATATGGGTTTCTGTAGGATCGTGTGTCTTCTTCTGGTATCGGCATGGCTTGAAGATGCGGAGTGGATGTTGTTCGATTGAATGGTTGTAGTTCATGTTCTTCGGGAGATGGAAAAGTCTTGTTATTTTCTCTCGTCTGGATGAAAACTTGGCTGTTTGTAATGGAGTGGTTATCGTAGGAAAATCGGATGGCTGAGTGTTCTCTCTTTCTTGGTGGTATAACTTAACTTCATCATGACTTCGCAGGTTGGATTTTGAGCAGTGAGATATGTGATTGGATCTTCACAAAGTCTTGAGCCATCGTCGATCTCGTAGCAGTTAGACAAACCTTTCATTCTACCATACTTTACTTTTGTTGAACTAAGTAGAAGGAATGGATATGGAGGATCTATAAAGGAATACATGTTTTTTGTTTCGTCTCGAATTATAGGTAATGGGAGTAAATTGTAGAGTTTGAATATGTCATTGGAACAAATAGGTATTTTCAATGAGAAAATGAGAATTTCGTTATTGTAAATGACATGAAGTTTGCTTATTCTGTAATAATTGTGCATATCATTATAATTATTTGTATCAATTGGAAAACTTAAACTAGAATCTAACTTAATTCTCAGAAGTTCATTCTGAAGATCTTTAGGGCTAATCACCATTGGGTGTATAACGTTTTGTTTGGCAAATAAAATTGAATTTATTAAAGTATCATACTCTTCATTTAATTCAGTTGTAAGTTGCATAATCATATTCATATGATCAGTGATTATTTCTAGATTTCTTAGCAAACTAATTTCATCTGATACTAATTTGGAAAATTCATTTAACTTTTCGAAATTTTCGTTCAACTTGTCTTCATTTATTTTCAAAGCAATAACTGAATTATTATAATTTTCGATAGCAGATGTCATCACACGTATTTGTTGCTGCATCAATATTTGTGTTTCTCGATTTTTGTTCATCAATGATGTTATAGCTTCATTGTAATATTCCGCGTCATCGGAATCTGGGGTACCAAATAGCCATTTGAAAGCTGTAGATACGCCTTTGAAAATGCCTCGTTTTTTGCGAATATTCACAAAAGTATGTCCTACAAGGTGAGTTAATGTTTCTAATTTCTTCTCCAAACTTGGAATTTGAATTCCGAATAGGTTTAACGAATCTGCGCAATGAAAATGATGCATTTGAGAGTGTTCTGTGTGTTGACAAAGATTCAGTGATTTTTTATAAACTTTCTGAAGAAATGACAATTTTTCAATATAAAAGGAAATATTGGAAAATGTAAAAAGTGTGAAATAGTCGTTATACAATCTGGCAGTTTCTAAGTCTTTATAAAAGAGACCGCCTCTTTCATCAATCTTCGTTATTTGATATGGCAACTCCTGGTTCTGTACTATCGTAAACAACGTTAAGAAGGTCAGGGTCAGTATCACCAGAGTTGTAGTCACGTTCATCATCTGTAACAATATACGGTTTCAGTTGGTCTTTATGATACGTGCAATCCTTGTTTTTAATTTTCAAAACAACTGTATTATTCGTATTCACTTTTACTATTTTATAAGGTCCTTTGAAATTCGGAGATAGTTTTTTGTTTACACCTATTTTTGTGCTTTTATCAATCAAATATACCAAGTCACCAATTTTGAAATGATAATCATTTAATTTTCGGTCATAATATTTTTTTGATTGGGTTTTCGATTTAATTATATTTTCTCGAGCTATCTCAAAGGATTTATTTAATTTCAACTTTAGTTGGTTGTGATAATCATCATAAGAGTATCTGAATTCGGGTTCTTGTATTACTTTATTTGGTAATATTGCTTTATTTCCGAATACTAATTCATACGGGGTGAAGTGGGTGGAAGAATGGATCTGAGTATTGAATGCGAACATGGCAGTTTGAATGTATTCGTCCCAAAGTGTTTGATTTTTATCGATAAAATGTTTCAAATAATCTTTCAGTGTACTGTGTGTTCTTTCTAAAGCACCATTACTCTGAGGTCTATATGGTGAAGTAGTAATGTGTTTTATTTTGAATATTTTATTTACTTCCTTCAGTAAGTTAGACGTGAATTCGGTGGCATTATCTGTTACAATGGATTTGGGAATTCCAAATATCAAAATAAACTCAGTAAATTTTTTTGCGATAGTTTCTGCTTCGTGATTCGGAATAGGGTATCCATAAGAATATTTAGTTAAGTCATCTTGTAGTGTTAAAATGAACCTGTTTCCGTTTTCTGTTAGTGGGAGGGGACCTACCACGTCTAAAAATATTTTTTCGAAGCTTTGACTAGATGTTGATGTGATTTGCATTGGTGCTTTGATTGGATGTCTGTTTACTTTATTTTTATTACAACTTTCACATTCCTTTATGAATGTTCTTATATCATTTTTCATGTGAGACCATTTGTAATTTTCTTTTATCCTCTTGTATGTCTTACTGAATCCTGGGTGACCAGCAAGGGATGTTGAATGATTTTCGAAAATAATTTTGTTTATGTCATCTTTCGTCTTTGGTGACAATTTTTCTGAGTCTACAAAATTTATATCAACTTGATCTTGAAAGATGTAAAATATCATGTCTTGCATGACAGCCAATTTCATATTGGGATTATAAAAACGAAAATCTTTCATGAACAATTTTGTCTCATTAGCTTTTCTTATTTCCGCGAATAAATTTAGTAATGTATAAAATATATCTTTCGAGCTCGGAGTGTCGAAGTAATTGAGATGGGTTACCATGAGGTATGTTTTCTTATCGTTGTTATTTAATACGATTATGTCATGTAAAGAGAGTTCGTCTGGATTTATTCTATTCGTATCGTACTGCTGATTGATATTACTGAAAAACTTATTCTCTTCGTCAAAATCTTTTGAAATTAGTAAGACGTTAGGCGTTGTTGAAAAAATATTTTCTTTTATTATCGGAATATCATGTAATGTTCTATTCATATAGTGGAACTTGATAAAGTCATCAAAATTTCTCGAAGTATCCATACATAATACAGGGTTACGTGAAAGTGCGTCTGCATTAGAATTTATTCTACCAGGTTTATAAATGATTTCATAAGAATAGTCTTCGAGTTGAAGACGCCAACGTACAAGACGTGATGAAGGGTCTTTGCAATTGAATAACCATGTTAGTGGACGACAATCGGTTACAATTTTGAATTTTCTGCCAAAAATATAACCTCTAAAATGTTTAATTGACCAGACTATGGACAGAAGTTCTTTTTCTACTGATGAATAACTTATTTCGTGTTGATTTAAGGTCCTTGATGCGTATGCTATAGGTAAGTCGCTGTTAATTTCGCCTTGAGATAAAACAGAGCCAATAGCGAAATTTGATGCATCGGTCGTTAAAATAAATTCTTTTTCGAAGTTTGGATATTGTAGAATTGGTTCTTCAGTGAGAATATTTTTTAGTTCTTCGAAAGCAGATTGTTGTGAATCGCTCCAAGTGAATTTTGAGTCTTTTTTCAACAGTAAGGTTAATGGTTTTGCGATTTTAGCGAAGTTTGGTATAAACTTTCGGTAATATCCAGCAAGTCCTAAGAATTGCTTGATATTTTTTGGTGTTTTGGGTGTTGGGAAATTACTAACCGCAATGATATTCTGTTCGTTAGGTTTCACTCCATGTTCTGATAGAACATGACCTAAGTATGTAATTTCTTTTCGTAGAAATTCACATTTGTCGGGTTGAAGCTTTAATTTATTTTGTTCTAGACGTTCGAATATTGCTTTTAGTTTTACTTCATGTTCTTGCAGTGAAGATGCGTATACGATTATATCATCGAGGTATACGAAGCAATGACTATTTTGTAATCCTGTCAAAACTATGGACATTAATCTCTGAAAGCAAGCAGGACCATTCTTGACCCCAAATGGCATTCTCAGGAACTCATAATGTCCGTTCTGAGTTGAAAACGCTGTTTTTGGACAATCTGATTCTTTCATTTTTATTTGATGGAAACCGCTCGATAAATCTAAAGTGGTAAAGTAACACGCATATCCTAGTTGATCTAATATTTCGTCAATTCTAGGTAATGGGAAGTTTTCACCAATTGTGACATCATTGAGACGTCTATAGTCTACGACAATTCTCCATTTAGTTTTACCTGAAGAGTCGATTTTTTTGGGGACTACCCATAGTGGTGCGTTATAAGGAGATACTGAAGGTCTTATTATTTTTTGTTTCAACATTTTTCCTATCTGATTGTTGACCTCGTCTTCGTGTATTTTTGGGAATCGATAAAGCTTTGATGCGATTGGTTGTGGTGTAGTTGTATTTATTTCATGTGAAATAACATCAGTGCAAGTGAGTTCATCGCCCGCATCTGGTAAATGGAAAATGTTATTGAATTTTCGACAAATATTCCAGATTGATTGTTCTTCTTCACTATTCAAATGTTCGAGTCTCAAATTTTTCCGCAAAATTTGCATTCGTTCGGTTTTCGTTTCTTGGTTCTTATTTTCCATTTTATCTGTGCAAAAAACAAAAGATTTTTCTTCCGAAAAAGGTTCGAGAGTTAAACTCATGTTATTTATAGTAACTTTCTCATCATTAGTGTTTACAATAGTAGTAACTGCTTCATTATAAGAATCTACTTTCAGAATTCCTTTTGCTAAAAATATTCCCTGAGCAAGTTGAATATCGGGAGGTTTCAGATCTTGGTTCAAGAGTGATTACTGGCTTTATATGAGTCATGTTGATGTATTCATGTTCAAATGAGAGTTTCAGTGGAAAAGATAAAGATTTTAATTTTAATTCTCGCTTGTTCAAATCAATCTCGGCTTGTTGCTGTATAAGAAAGTCATTTCCCAATATTCCGTCACATGGAACAGCTGAATGCTTTGGGAGAATGTGGAATTTGATGTTCATTTCATGATTTTCGTAATCTGAAAAGGTTGGTGTGATGAAAATTGCGCCCTGTGTAACAAGTGGCGTGTCAGAAGTTATTCCGCTGACATTCAATACTTCGTTCGGGTTGTACCTCAAGGATGTGCTTTTCAGCTTTCTGCTTTTTATCAGTGAAACACTAGAACCTGTATCGAGAAGAAACTTGAAATATATGATTTCATTATTCTTATCGAGATGAGGTAGTATTACATACAACATATTGTTCCAGTTTGAGCTTACGTTGAAGATTTGCTGGGAAAAGTTTCTTGTAATGTTACTGATGATCTCATTCTCGTTATTATACTGGGTGTTTTCTTCAGAATATAGTTCTTTTTCGTTTGGATTTGAAGCTTCAGAATTCGTTTGAAACATGGATTTTGTGTCGTCTTTGGATTCTAGTTCAACGCTGCGACACTTTCGGTTGAACTGTTGGAGTTTAAATGAAGCGATTGAGAGTTTGCTTGATTTGTTGGATTTGTTCTTGTTTGGTTCGAGGTGCGATTACCTTGAGAGTTGGATTGGTTATGATTTTGGTTATTGTTCGAGTTATTCGTGTTGGAGTTTGAATCATTTTGATTACGTTTATTATTGTATTCTCGTTTTCGACATTCTGAAATCAAATGTCCTTTTTTCTTACAATAATTACAGAACTTGTTGAAATTTTGTTGTTGCGAGGTGGAAGGTTGTGACTCTGAGTTGGTTTTGTTGCGACAGTCTTTGATCAAATGTCCTTTCTTTTTGCAAAAATTACAATATTTCTCGTTCGTGTTATTGAAAAATTTGGATTTCCTAGCGAGTAGGTATTTTTCTTCGAGTAATGCTTCAGTTAGTGCGTCGTTTATATTGATTGGTTTTGATCGTCGTAATGCTGAGGATATTTCATCATTTGAGTGCAAAACAAATCTTTGAAGAGCTAATTCTTTTATTAGTTCCGTTTTACCTAATGCACCTTCGTCATTCATGTTGATTGAGTTGAAAGCATGTGTTTGTAAGTTCTCGATTTTATTGAAGTAACTCTGAACTGATTCATTTCTAGATTGTCTGACTGTATTGAGTTCTTCTAGAATTTGTGAAAGATCGCGTCGATCGCCAAATAATTGAATTAGGCAAGTTCTGAAATCATCAAAATCATTGAAAACTTTGAATCTTGTTTGAGCACGAGCTGAACCTTTCAATTTCGATTCAATGAATGAAATGAGAAGAATTTTTTGAGGACCACGACATAATGCCCAAGCTTGTCCGCAATCTTGAAGAAAATCATATAACTTGTTTCGATCACCGTGAAAATCTTCAGAAATGATTGATCTGATATCTGACATTGAATGTATTGGTATATTTTGAATTGGGTTTGTTGAGGTTGGTGAAGGAGTTGGAGGGTCTGGATTCTGCATTGTGGTTGATTTAGGGATTGATAGATCAACAAAAATAAAAATCGGCAAACAAAAAGTCTATCTACTCACGTTTGACACCAGTGGATGGTTTCTGTCTCTGATTCTGTGCTAACCAAGGTTGTTGCTGAAGATCTGGATGCTGATTCTCAGGAAATCACCGGATCTTCTTCTAGCAAATCCTATTTCGACTGCGCCAATTTTGTTAGGTTCTTTCCTGGTTAGTTGTAGAATGAAGAGTAGACATGCACAATTGTTTTATTCTTACAAATGTTGATTATAGATTATATGATTTGGATTAATTTGATAACATGTTTATTCTATGCAAGTGCTGAAGTGAATCATTGAGAAAAGCTCGTCGACAGTTTCTTCGCAGCATCGTTGCTTCATCAGCGTTTTCTTGATGCATATTCCAGTGGCGTGGTTGTGGAACATAACAAACACCAGCAATGCGAACTGGCGTAATCCAAACAATAGAGCAGGCCGCACACTATCGCGGAACGGAATGGAACGGAAATTTCTAAAACAAATAGCTAAGTTAGAGGCCGCACACTACCGCGGATCGGAACACCGCGGAATGGATCGGAACGGAACGGAATTTATTAGATTGCTCACCGAGCGAATTTTTCCGTGGTTCCGCAGCCCCTTCCACTATTCAGTTGAATGTTTACGACAAAGACGAGTACAGCAAAGCGTGTTCATTCCTGTCTTGTTTACTATTGACAATATATTATTATCACGCCGTTTTGTGTATGTGTCCCTTTTCATCAATCAAAAATGAATGAAGATCTATTAATCAATAAAATTCGTGCTTATACACATCTTTATCTGATGTCTGATAACAATTACCTATCACAATCAACAAATGAAAGAAAATGCCTAGGAAGAAATTTCTAGCGAAATGAAAATAAAGGGTAAGTATGTTAATTTTATTTTTATTTGAGTTTTTTCTCATATATCACTACACATGTTATTGAAATTGTCTTCGGCCTCTGTGAACTCTCTCATCTTGCCAAGGAACAAGTCCTTCAGGCGTATTGAAATATTCTGCGAATCTGTCTCGAATATTCATAGCATCACGAGTATAATTACCTCCCATATTGCCAACCCTGTCTAATCCTCGTGGTACTTCTGATTGCTCTAGTTCATTAGGTTGCCAAGAACACTTATCATTTCTTAAAAAATTATGCAAGCAAGTAGCTGCCATAATAATTTTGTCTAGATGTTCAGGAATAACATTTAACTTTTTGAAAAATATCCTAAACTTTTTACAGAGTAAACCAAAGGCATTTTCGCTACATCGTCTTGCTCTGCTATGTCGGTAGTTGTAAATTTTTCTTATGTTATTGTTCCGGAAATGTACTCCAGGATATGGACGCATTAGATTTGTACTTAGAGGAAAAGCTTCATCCCCTACAATTACATGAGGCATCAAAATATCACTTCCAGGCAACTCTTTTGGTCCAGGTATATTTAACGTACCACCATTCAAAGCTCTTCCTAGTGCCGAACTTTTGAAAATCCCTCCAACGCTATTTTTTCCGTACGCGCCAACATCAATGGTAATAAATCTCAAGTCAGCATCAGCTAGCGCCATAAGCACAACACTAAATTCTTTTTTATAATTAAAATGAGTTGACCCACTTTTTGGTGGTTTTTCCGTCACAACATGCTTCCCATCCAAATCACCAATACAGTTTGGGTAATTCCATTTAGAACAAAATTCTTTTTCTATACTTTGCAACTGTTCAATTGTTGGTGATGGCAGCACAATGGGTTGTAGTTTCGACCAAATTTCAGCACAAACTTCATAAACAATGCTTCGAACTGTTGACTCCTCTAATCGGTAGCTAAACGCCAAACTAACAAATGAATCACCATGTCCCAAAAACCTGGAAAAATATTGATAATTATATACTTTCTTTCAGTTTAACCCTTTCAGGCACGCTGGTACACGTTTTGTACCACATAATTTGTGGCATGTGCTGCATGGTGGTCGTTATTTGTACCGGTTTTTTACAGTTCCCTATAGCATATTCCGAGCAGATTTCTGTAAACAATATTCATATCAAAGGCATGAGAGGTGTTCAAACATTGCCCACTAGATGATACAACATGTTGTTTCATTGTTTGACATGTGTTTTTTAGACTTGAATGAAGGCGTTCATACTGTTATTTGTTTAGCTTGTGACGGCCGTGAAATTTTAATATTTCAGAGGAATATTTAGATCGGAACTATCCTGCCTTGTGTTGCTGGACAGTCAAATATTTAAAGGTATACAATGTTGAAAGTTCAACTATAGCCGTTTGTATTATATGACCTAATTTTGCAGCGAACCGCTATCTGTACCACCGTGCACCTTCTGGTAGTTCATTATGTCGCGTGGTGGAAAAGACGAATTGCCCTTTAGGGTTGTTGGTATGACTATGAACGAATTTTATGATGAATTATAATAGGATCTACCATCAGATACGAATCAAGAAACTAGTGAAAGTGAGGAAGAAGAAGATCAGAACATCAGTTTCGAAGGGCAGCAACCTGAAGAAATAGAAATGGATGTAGAAATAGACATGGATGAAATAATAGTGAATGCAAGTATCGAAGCGGTTGAGACTGATTACGAGTCTGAGTCAGAAGTACCTTTGAATGTACTCAGAGAGCAACTGATGCTCGATAAGACCCCAACTGACATAAACTGGAAAAAGACTTATACGATGAATCCAATTTCGCCATTCAACAAGGAATGTGGTGTTGCGAATTTTGTGAAAGAATTGGATGACTATGATCCAGATAAACTATTTGATCTGATGCTATCAGATGAGATTATTGAACATATTGTGTTCCAGACGAATTTGTATGCTCAACAAAAGCAGCAGAGAAATGGGAAACAATTTCTTATGACAAATGATAAAGAGATCAAGGCTTTTCTAGGGATGAATCTACTTATGGGTATAAAGGTTTCACCTAGCTACAGGGACTACTGGTCGTCAGCACCAGATCTTCATGATGAATATATATCAAATATCATGAATGTCAATCGGTTTGGTTGGATCCTGAATAATTTGCATCTAAATGACAACACATTATTACCAGAAAGAGGTTCACCAACATTTGATAAACTTTATAAAGTTCGGCCATTTTTGGATATGATACAGTGTAATTTCAAGAAATGTTTTATCCCAACAGAAAATGTGGCAATTGATGAATCAATGATTCGCTTCAAAGGCAGAAGTACGCTGAAGCAGTACATGCCGAAAAAACCAATAAAGCGAGGATACAAAGTGTGGATGTTGGCAGATCAGTCAGGATACTGCTATGAATTTCAAATCTATACAGGCAAATCTGGGGACATGGTAGAAAAGTCATTAGGAAAGAGGGTAGTGGAGAACTTGTCTGCAGATTTGTCAGGGCATAATTATCATTTATTTTTTGATAATTATTTCAGTAGTGTGGACTTGCTTCATAGTTTGAAGGAACGACAAATACTTGCCTGCGGAACTATAAATAGTACAAGAGAACGATTACCAAAGTTCGTGACAGACAAATCAATGAAAAGAGGGGACATAGACCACTTTGTCAGCAACACTGGGCTCTCAGCACTGAAATGGAAGGACAGAAGAACAGTACACATGATTTCCAATTTTCACAATCCTCTGAATGTGACGACTGTACGGAGAAGAGAGAGAAATGGTTCAATCACAGAAATAGCATATCCGGAAGTTGTGAAGGATTATAATAAATTTATGAATGCTGTCGATAAATTTGACCAGCTAAAATCGTCCTACGAGATCAACAGGAAGAGTCATAAATGGTGGCATCGAATATTTTTTTATTTTATTGATGCATGTGTTGTTAATAGCTTTATAATATATAAAAAACTCGCAGAAAATAATCGTTAAGTCCCTTCTCTAACTCTGAAAGATTTCAGAAGGAAAGTAATCACTCATCTCGTTTCTGATACCATTATGTCACGCAAAAAGCGGAACAGAAGTGGTTCACCTGTAGAAATCAAAGGCCATAAACCATTCAGTTCCACATCAATTCGATTGAAAGAGTCTTCACATCAACCCGAACGCACCAGCAGAAGAAGATGCGCTTTATGCAGTACCAATAAACGTCAAATACGAACCGAATGGAAATGTAGCGTTTGCAGTGTTCCCTTGTGCTTATCTAAAGATAGAAATTGCTTTTCTCTATATCATAAGAAATAATTCATTCTTGTAATAATAATAAAGTTTTCTTTCACTTATACTTACATTCATTTCTGAAACTTCATAAAGTGCACGGTGGTACATACGGTGTACCGGCTGTTTTCTCTTTCACAACTATTGATATCATTAGTTTTTTTTTTGAAACTATCTTAAATTACTTTATCCTTGCTCTCTGATGAGTTTTTATCATTATTACACTAATTTCGAGAATGCGTATCGAATTCACCGTGCCGGAAAGGGTTAAGAGTGCAAGAAAAAGTGGAAACATTTGAAAGATTGCTTCAGAAAAGCAAAAGCTAAAAAGCACAGTAGAAGTGGCGATTCTGCAGATTTTATTCAAAAAAAAATGGAAATATGAAGATGAAATGAATTTTCTACTTCCAAATCTGCAGGAGAGGCCTCAAAAATCAAACATAGATTTACCGACTGCTGATGCAATCGATGAAGAAAATCAAAATAATGAAGGTGGTGAAACTTATGTTGCTACTCAAGATACATTGGATGACACGCTTGCTTTGTAACCTCGCTCAGAACTCGGAACACCTTCTTCAAGTACATCAACTACCTCTAAACCAAAGCGCCTTCCAAAAACCGAATTGAAATCAGCGGAAATATTGCAAAAGTTCTTAGAAAACAAAGAAAAACGTAAAAGAGCGGATCATTTAACAACATTTTTCGAATCCGCCGAAGAAACAACACGACTTTTGCCTCCTGAACTACAAGTTGAAGTAAAGCATCGAATTTCCATGTTGCTTTATGAATTCGAGTCAAAAGCAATAAAAAACTCAAATGCTGCTAATAACGATTACTGTTCGGTAACAGTAGAGAACGATAATATTTATACAAATTTGTGAAATAAAATTCAATAAAAAGAAGTCTGTACTTACTTCAAAGTCAACGCCAATTTTTCTTCCACACCTATAGCTTTACGCAATGTCGTATCTTGCTTATGAATGTCTAGAATTTTCAACAGATCATAAAATTTTTCACTAGACATCCGGAAGTACTTGAAAAATTTTTGCTCGTCTTCTAAAAGATCTGGAAATAGATGATGAAATTTCCCATATTCTTGTCTCTTCAGGTTGATTTCATGGATCCATTTGCGCTTTTTATTGTTTGCTCTCTCAATTTCTTCTTCTTCCAGAACTACACACAGCGCCACAAACTCTTCGTCTGAACCAAAGTTTCTGAACTGTCCATTGCGAAAGACCAATACACACTAATAGACGCTAATAGTAATAAAACATGATCGGGAAAGCAAATCTATTAAAATAACTCCCATACAAATATTTTTTCCGTGGAATTCCGCAATAATATGCGGAGATTCAATTTTTCCAGTCCCTTCCGTTCTGTTCCATTCCGATCCATTCCGTTCCGCGATAGTGTGCGGCTTGCTTAATGGGGCATTACGGCATTACCGAGGAATGTGCCGACTGAAGCAACAGGTGGCCAATCAAGGCGGCCGCCGCAACAGATAAGCCGACCGCAAGCGGCCACTCGACCTACATTCGATCGGAATGCGCCTCGGCACAATCAGATCGAGGTCGAGAGCAATTACCCGATGCCGGGAAACTCCGAGAGGGACGATCCGGAAGTAGACAGAAATTGAATGCCGAGTCGTCCCGTGGAAATTACTCGAAGGAATTCGAGAAAAATGATTATGGTTCAAACAAACCTGACCTTCATTTACCGATTAATGATTGTATTCCAGATGTTGAAATTTTGGTGTCGCTTTCAGACAGTAAAGCGAAGTATCTCGCGTTCTACGCAACTTCCGAGGCTAAAAATAAAAATATTTGAGAATATAATTATGGCTCTAGTGGATACTGGGGCTAGCAGTAATTTTGTTCGGTCTGATGTTTTGCAGAACTATAACATCATGTACTCAACCAATCCTGGGGTAATATTGTTGGGTTGCCAAGACAACACAGCTCAGAGCCTCGGGACGATCAATATAGAAATTTCTGTCGAAGGAGTGCCAACTACTACAAATGTAATAGTGGTAGATAACTTGCAAGAACCATTTATTCTTGGAATGCCCTGGCTGAATCAAAATAAAGCTGTAATCGACGTACTTCATAAGTGTATATATTTTGGAATCAACCCTCGTCAAACAGTTTATTTTCATGATCAGCCAAAGAAAACTCTAGCCTCGACAGAATTCCCCGACTTTCAGGAGAATCAATTTTTAAATGAGACCAAAGATAAAGTCATGCCTGTGCTCCACGAATTTAAGGACATATTCGATGATCGTATTGAGCAACTCACAACCCATGCTACCGTTCATCACATTAGAGAAAAAACGGATAGACCATCCAGGCAGCAACGATACGCAAAAATGTCCGACGTACGAAAAAATATTATACCCTCTTCGGTTCAGGCGTATCCTATATGATACATCGAATCAAACATTTTTATCGTCGCTCCAATGATGAAATTCGGTTTGGTACCGTCCGTATCATATTCGACACGTATGTCTGCAATACGTATCGCCTGTACCAAAGTTTACAGAATATACTCCTGTACCATGATACCCGCCCGTGCTCCGCCAAACTTTACGGTACGGCCAGAGTGCACGCCGACTCCGATTCAGATTCAGATTCCGAAAATCGGCGCGAGAAATTGTCAGTGTGTAGCATTGGCCGTGGCCACGGTTAGTAGAAGAGATAGGTTGTCTCGTTCCTGCGCGGTGTGCGACGAGAGAGGGGATAGGCGCGTCATCGAGAGCATTGTGCCAAGACATTGTTTACTATCTCGTACTGTGATCCTGTATTTTTTCATTCCATTTTATCGTATTTTTTAGTGGATAAACAGAAATGTTATTGGCGTACTTTGTTAATCTGTGTTCATATTAAGATTCTAGATAGTGAACCAGGCTGTGGAAGTACTTTTAGTGCTGTTATCAAAACTATTTGTGCCTTTGTGCCATCAGAAAAGTGTCGTATGAACTATATTGTGTTGGCATCAGCAGATAACCATAATTAGAGGTGAATACAGTTTATAAATGGTAACAAGTGTCTAATGGTATTTTTGTTAATTAGATGCCGGGTGGGACAGTTTGCAGTGTAGCTGCATGCAAAAACAATTCTAAGAAATCAAGAGAAAATTCAGAAAAATATATCATTCTTCACTTTCCCCAAAGATCCTACTATGCAGAAAATGTGGGTTAGAAAATGTTATCGCAAGGATAGATGGAGTTGTGCAAATAAAAGAATATGCAGCATACATTTCAAACCAGATGACTATCAAGACGAATTACAGGCAAGATTGATGAATCTAAAACCAAAAGTTCTAAAGAAAGATGGTGAGTATTTATAAAATTTTGTATGTAAACACTTTTAAATCTGATGTTTTATTTGCAGCCATTCCTTCTTTATTTTTATTTGAAAATGAAGAAAAACTTGCCAGCACTGCCAGATCCAAGAGAATGATTAGGAAAGAACAGAAGATGGTTGTAGAAGATTTAATTTGCAGTGATTCTAAAGAAAAATGTCCAAAATCAAATGAATATCTTGATGATATTTCTCAACAGCAATCATCCAGCAAGGAGATAGATAGTGATGTCTGGAAAAGAAAGTTTGAGGCATGTGAGAAAGAAAATTCGATTCTCAAACAAAAACTTGAAGATCATGATAATCATGAGATAATGTTACAAGCACGTATTTCTCAGTTAGAACAACATGTGAAAAACTATGACATTACATATGAAGAGAACATGAAATATGCTTTCAAAGATTTCTTGACTTCCAATCAAATTGATATAGCACTAAAGAAGAAAAAAAAAAGCTCATTGGACCCAAGAGGAATTATCTAGAGCTTTTACACTCAGATATTTCAGCAAACGCTCATACTTGAGAGAAAAATTACATTATCCCTTGCCAGGATTGTCTACATTACAAAGATGGGCTGCAAATATTGATTTAACAAATGGAATTTTGGAAGACGTTTTACAACTCATGAAAACAGTAGGCGAAACAAAAACCAATCATTTTAGAGCCACAGTACTCTCATATGATGAAGTGAAAGTGTCTTCCCTTTATGAGTATCATCAAAAACATGATGAAATAATGGCACCACACTCATATATGCAAGTCATTATGGCACGAGGCTTATTTGATAAATGGAAACAACCAGTTTATATAGGTTTTGACCAGAAAATGACTGAAGATTTGCTGGTTTACATCAAGTAAAATACAATGTCGTTGCATGCTCTTCAGATTGTGGTGGTGGAAATCAGGGTTTGTGGAAATCAATGGGTATTGATATAGCACATACTTCCTCAGAACATCCTGTGACTAGAAAGCCTATTTATTTTTTTGCCGATGTTCCCCACCTATTGAAATTACTAAGAAACTGGTTTATCGATACTGGCTTTACCTTTAATGATGGAGTTATGATAACTAAAGATCCTGTGAAAACTTTGATAGAAAACACTAGGTCAGAAATCAATTCCTGTTATAAATTAACACCATTGCATATAAACTGTGGAAAATCTCAAAGGCAGAATGTTAAACTTGCTGCCCATTTAAACTACGCAACACTAATTACGTCGCACCCCGAAATTTTGCCCCTGTTAAGATTTGAATAACTTTTTTCTTATTTGAACAATTTGAATTCTGTTTGCACTGTTCGCTAGCTCAGTCCTTCAGCTATAATCTCGTACTTCTTCGATACTGAGGTTGTTTCCATAAAATTGCTACAGGATGTTTTTTGGAACAGTGCAAAATTTCGAAATTTTCAAAAGGATCCCAAATGAAGAAAAACTGTTTTTTTTCAACTTTAACAGCAGAGGCATGAAGATTATCTCATTACCTTTGGCCATTTCCAAAATTGTCTTCTTATCACTTTTCTTTACAGAGTGATCTCCAAAAACTCAATTTTTTGGTTTTGCAGTCATAACTTTTTTCCTCTTCAACCGATTTTCAAAATCTCAGGCTCATTTTGAAGCTGAAACGTTAGATGAACGTACATGAAGATTAGAATTGACTAAAGATAATTATAAAGTTCAAGGGTTTCTGCAAAGGTGAACCAAATCTAAATCCCCCTCGAAATCCCGATTAAAAAAGAAAAATATCCAAAACGTTGTTTGATCGAAACGAAAATATCACCACCAAAAATACTGATGAAAAATTTTTTACCCCATCCCCCCCAAAAAATTTTTTGCGGGTAAAATTTTTGCTGGTCAAACGGTTAGATATATCGGTCAACATATTTCTCCTGACCCCCACATCGGGATCGGATATTGAAAAAAAATAGAATTCTTTCGCCCCCTTGCCCCCTAGGGTACTTTGGGTACGAATGAAGGGGAAAGAGATTTTTGTGATTTTTTTACATATAATTAATTAAACTAAGAATCGCCCAAACTCGAGTTCTCCAAGTATCATAGTTTGATGTACAGGGCGAAAAAAAGTTATTTTTTAGAATCGAGACAAGCGGTACCCATAGCTGTGTTCAGCGGAAAAAGTTGATCAAAGAGAGAAATTGTTTCATAGGCGTACGTATAACATTTTTTTTGGGGTCTAAAGAATTTAATTCTTCAAAAAAATCAAAAACATAATGGAAGACTTTGTATAGGGGGTGAGAAGGTTACCCTGAAATTTTGTTGTATTCAGATTTTTTTTTATTTTGAATTTTTTTAATTAAGTCTTATATCTTCAGAAAAGAAAGACCTACGAATAGTTTTTTCTGTCCTGGTCTTTATTTTCACGAGAACGTAATTTTCAACCTGTCTTGTCAGTCACTAATTATGATTTTTGTTACGTTGGTTACGGACCATGCATTTTTTTTGGGCTGATTTTTTTTCTAGAACATGGCGTTTCATTTCGGTTTTCTCACGCACAATTTTTGACTACTGAAAGAAAAAAAGATCTGGATGTGTCCAGAATGGAAGATCCTTCCGAAAACAAGTTGTTTTTCATTCAATTCTCCTCCCAGTCGGGATTTACAGAGTGTTTCAGATTTGGGTCACCTTTGAAGAAACCCTCGATTCTGAATGTTCATCTTGAGTTAATTCTGATCTTTAAATCTTCTCATATGAGGTTTCAGCTTCAAAATGAGCCTGAGATTTTGAAAATCGGTTGAAGAGGAAAAAAGGTATGACTGCAAAACCAAAAAATTGATTTTTTGAGATCACTCTGTAATGAGAAGTGATAAGAAGACAATTTTGGAAATGGCCAAAGGTAATGAGATAATCTTAATGCCTCTGCTGTTAAAGTTGAAAAAAAACTGTTTTTCTTCATTTGAGATCCTTTTGAAAATTTCGAAATTTTGCACAGTTCCAAAAAACATCCTGTAGCAATTTTATGGAAATAACCTCATGTATCGAAGAAGTACGAGATTATAGCTGAAGGACTGAGCTAGCGAACAGTTCAAACAGAATTCGAATTGTTCGAAGAAGAAAAAAGTTTTTCAAATTTAAACAGGGGCAAAATTTCGGGGTGCGACGTAATTAGTGTTGCGTAGTTTATTTTCAAACACAACAGCTACAGCTCTGAAATACTATTTACCAGGCAGAGATGACAAGATATCAACAATCACAGGAGAGTTCTTTCAGTTGGTCAATGATTGGTTTGACATAATGAATTCTTATACACCATCAAGTTCTATTCCAATTAAAAAACCATATGGTTTGTACTTAGATATGCAAGAAGAAGTATTGAATAAAATGCTCTCTACTATTAGTGGAATGTTGTGCACAGGAAAAAAAAGTTTACAGATATTTCAAAAGGGCATAATAATATCTATTAAGTCTTTGCAAGGCTTGTTTTCTAGCATGAAGCAGGACTATGAGATCAAATATCTCCTGACTCATAGATTAAACCAGGACTGCTGCTTGGAAAATTTCTTCTCTCAAGTAAAATAAAATGTTATTTGAAAATTTGATTGCATTTTGATCTTTTGTAAAAATTTCAGATAAGGACTCGTGGAAGCCTGCATGATCACCCATCTCCCTTGAATGCCATAAATAGAGTTAGGATGATCTTACTTGGGAAAAATCCAGGGTTGGTGACCACTCACTAAAATGTGCAAAGTTCTCCAGGACTTCAGGATGAGGAGTACTTATTGGCAAGTGCATTGAAGCAGGCAAAGCTAGGCAATATAGAAATAGTAGAGGAGATGCCTGATAATTTGTTTGAAAATCCAGTGATTGATGAACTAGACAGACAGAGTAGTACTTCATCAAGCAGTCTCAACTCAACACATGTATCAGAGAGACAAGTTTCTGAAAAAGATGGCTTGGCCTATATTGCTGGTTACCTTGCCAAAAAACATAGGGAAAAATATCCTCACTTAGGAAAATACACATATGAAACAAAAGAATTCATCAACTTCCATAGTTACAGCCATTTTCCTTCTTGGATTCAAAATCTATCATTTGGTGGTTTAATTCAGCCCTCTGAGGAATGGGCTGGGCAGGTTAACATAATGGACAAATATTTCCAGAAACTTCATCAGGATAAATTTTCAGACAAAAAGGAGATTATAAAGAGAACAGTAGATTATGTTTCTCATAAAGTTCTAGATGTTCCCAAAGAACTCATTAAGTCATTTTGCAGGCAAAGAATATTTGTTAGAATCAAATTCCTCAATTTGAGAAAAGAAGAAAGGAAATTAGCAAAGAGGAAGGCTGCAGAACCAAATAGAAAGTTGATCAATAAAATGAGGAGAATTGTAAATTGAATATTATATATAAACTATAATTATAATAATGTGTGCTATTGATCATTCTTTTCCATATCATTTTGGTTTAATATGTTATCTCAATAAATCAACTGAAGTCATGAATTGACATAAATTATACCTACATAATATTTTGTTTTTGCCATTTTTCTTTGTATCTCGCCTTTTATGTTCATAAAGAAGGAAATGAGAGTCCAGTGATATTTCACAAATACTCATCTATACAAATTATAGGTTCAGAATTGGAACAAAAAATGTTTTAATCTTCGATTTATATGTTCAAAATACTGCTGTTTATTTTTTTTAAATTTCTGATATAAATGCTTGAATTTGATAAATTTTCAATATCATTGGTTTGAAGATATATCTTTGTACATAATCGAATCATAAATAGTAATCAGGGTAGGGCATATCAAGCACGACAAGCAAGGTCTTCAAGTTCTCGATTTGAAATGGCACTCTGGATGACGTATTCCCGCGCTGGCCGCTGATTGGTTGGAAGAAACGAGACAACCTATCTCTTCTACTAACCTTGGGCCGTGGCCACAGTGGCGGCCGACAAAAAATAGAGCGCGCAGGTGTCGGAGTCAGACGGATAGTAGGAATGAACCCTCCATTCTTGTTTCAGATTTCGGCGTGTACGCCAGTCTGTGTTCTTTGTGTTTTGGGTCCCCACGTGGTGTTTTTGATTTATTCTATTGATCGTTGTTGATACCATGGACTCTGCTTCCTTAATTGCGAGTGTACTAAAAAATCCCCCGATTTGGGACAAACGATTGAAATCTTATTCAAACCGCAACGTTGTAGACAAGTGCTGGAAGAAGATAGGAGAAGAATTTGGTGTTGAAGGTAAGTGAATAATATTTATTATAGGCTATTGTATTGTACCACACAAATAAAAAAATATCATTTTTTTATTTATTATTCATTGTTTAAATCTGAATACAAAAATTTATAATATGTAGAGGTTGTAACCCTAAAACAGGTATAAAACAAAATTTAAACGTAACTGAACACAATTCTTAGTTATACTTATTTCACTGTATTGCATTCAATGATACTTCAAAGGATACTTTCCCATGTACTGGCAAAAGAGATCTCTAATGTCCTTAGCTTGTTGAGTGATCCTCCCTCGCCTTTCCCAAGTGACAGATGTGTTTTGAACAGTAACGTCATTTAAGTGCCTTTCAATGCCCTCTTTATCTATTATGGTATTATGTAAGACACAAACACACTTAACAATGCTGTCCGCCACTGCAACATCCGTCTCTATGGATTTCGAAAGAATTCGCCATTTGGAATACAGAATCCCAAAGGCGCATTCCACAACCATTCTACCTCTTGACAAGCGCTTGTTGAAGTTTCGCTTTTCTTCAGTTAAGTATTGCCGTTCGTAAGGTGTTAGCAAGTAGGGAAGCAAAGGATACGCCTCGTCAGCTAACATGACGTATGGAGTTTTCACATTGGTGTTGGGCACATTATCAGGTTGTGGAAATTTCATTGTTTGATTTTCAATGAAATGTAATAAATCGGAAGCCATGTACGTGCCTCCATCACTTTGCTTACCGTAACCTCCTATATCAACAACCAAAAACTTGTAGTGCGCATCAACTAGTCCTTGAAGAACGACGGAGAAAAACTTCTTATAATTAAAAAACATTGATCCGGATTTGGGTGGATAAATTATACGGATATGCTTGCCATCCAAACTACCGACTGCATGAGGGAAGTTCCATATCTCTTCAAAGTCGTCTGCACTTTTTTTCAATGATTCTGTAGTTGGTAAAGGCATGTGAAGTGGGTGTAATTCCTCCCAAAGAAATAATAATGTTTCTTTTACAATTTCTCCGACTGTAGTTTTTCCCATGCGGAAACTGAATGCCAAACCCCGGAAGGACAGTCCAGTTGCAAGAAACCTGAAAAAAAAACAAAGTACGATACTACACTATAGTCCGTATACACTACGAACGTCACGCTTGTTTTGACCCAAATAACCATGTATTATGTTTGGTGACATACTTTATAGACACTCTGTATATCTATGTTATTTTTTTTTCAGATGGAGTCCTTCGCAAGAAGTGGAAGTACCTTAGGGATCAGTTCACCGTAGAATTGGGAAAAATAACTCCAAGTCGTTCGGGGAATCCTGCGGGAGCTACTTATGAACCTAAATGGGCACACTTTAAGTCCCTTTTATTTTTAAAGGATGTGGTTAAGCCCCGACAATCAACGAGCAACTTAACATGTGCTAGAAAAGTCATACCTCCAACATCCAATGATGACATAGCGCAAACAAAAGAAGGCGAAGAAGATGGGTTGGATGATGTAGGTGGAATGTTTGATGGAAATAATGAAAAAGAACACGAAAGTTATGAAGACATGTGTGAAAGTTCCGTCGTGGCTGATCCTGGTCAAAATGTTAACAGTGGCGAGATGTCGTTCAGTGCAGAAACATTTGGACGTAAAAGAAAACGAAATGAAGGAAACTCAAAGTATAATGGAACCATCATTGAGATAGAAAAGAAAAAGGTTCAATTTCTTGAAAATGCATTGACTAACCGCCAGGAAGAAGATGAAGATATGCTTTTTTTTTTCGCAGTCTGCTTCCTCATGTTGGCAGTATTCCTGCAAACATGAAATTACGATTCAGAAACCGCATTCAGCAAGTTGTGGAAGAGTTTGCGTACCCGTCATCTACATTCCAATCAATTCATTACATTACACAACAATCACCCACGGCATCAACCAACAACAGCAGAGGTACTTTTTACGACTCATCAACCCCATCTCCACATACCGCTGAAGGACTCTTTAATTTGGCCCTACCAAGTTATAGTACAAGCTATTATTAAAACTTGGCAAACTGTTTAAATTAAATATGTTTTTTGAAACTACTGTTAAGTGTTTCAAAAGAAACATAGTTTCAAATTCCAAATAAATAATTATCCATCCATACCATGTATAGTTTCATTTCATAATCAACACCCACCTCAGGGTCACAACAAGACGTTCTTCAGGAAGAATCTTCTGTTTATGTAAGTTGCACTTACTTACTTACTTACTTACTTTTTGTTGTCACATTTTAGCTGCGGAAAAAGGTGATGGTATTCTCCAAATTGAGATCTTAATTTATTAATTTCGTGCGCAAAGAGTCTTTCCGGTTTTAATTTTGTCGCAATACTTTCCGTGGCAATAAGAATGCGCGCCACGTCTGCATTTGACAACGCCATGACTGCAACTGTCCAACTGTCGCACTGTCGGCCTCTTCTTCCTGCCTCCACTCTGACCACCACCTGCGTCTCTGACTCCGATTAAACACTCGCCGATTTTCGGAATCTGAATCTGAATCGGAGTCGGCGTGCACTCTGGCCGTACCGTTAGGTTGATTTGAAGTCAGTTGTTATTTACGCTTTTGTGCAAACATGTCTTACAACAAACGAAACAGTAAGTACTTGATAGATATTCCTTTCACATGATTTGAATCATTGACTAGATGTTGTTGATTGAAACTACACGTTCAAACAGCAAATTTCATCGAAAAATTGTATTGTAGGTGTAATTTTAGGTTACGTATCAATAGTGATACCTTGGGCACATAACGATACAATAAGTTCATTTTCTTTCAGTACCACTCAATCCACATGAATTGCAAGAGCTTGCCTATAATTTGAATTTCGATGATTCAGATATCGAAGTATTTGATTTCGATGATGAAGAAGAACAAGAAGTTATTCCACCTCGAAACGAGTCCCTTCTACCAAATTCTGATGACGAATTAGACTTGTTGGATGATGGAATTACTATTCCTCCGGATCCAGATAGCGATGATGACGAGCCACTAGTCAATCTTCGGCCAAACGATGATGGTTTCAACACATCAGACGAACAACCACTATCCAAATTACGGCCAAATTCTGCCAAAACTTGGAACAGGCAACGTAATTTCCATCCTCCGATACAACCAATAATCAATATTGAAGAATCTCAACCTCCCAAAGTCCTGGAGCCTTTTCAGTATTTTTGTAAATACATCGATGCTACTTTCTTCGAACAGATGGCACTTTTCACTAACATGAAGCATGTTAATTCTACAGGAAATTCTCTATACACAACTGCTAAGGAAATATATAAATTTCCTGGATGTTCTATGCTCATTAGTATTTATGGACTTCCTAGACTGAAAATGTATTGGGGACGATCAACTAGAGTCTCAATCATTGCCGAAAATATTTCAAGAAACCGTTTTTATCAGTTACGTTCTCGTCTGGAAGTTGTAGACGACAATATGGTGACTCAACAGAGTAGGGAGTTGGACAGATTTTGGAAGATACGACCGATGCTAGATTGTATTCAACGTGGTTGCCTTTCAAATGGAAGATCACTCACAGAATATTCCATAGATGAGCAAATGATTCCTTTTGAGGGGCAAGTTAAAATGAGACAATACGTACGAGGTAAGCCACATCCGGTTGGTCTTAAAAATTTTGTCTTGACGACACCCAAGGGTTTGCCACTAGATTTCTACATGTATGAAGGAAAAGGTTCTTCAGTCGAATCCAGTCTCTTTCCTACGCCTAAAACCCTGGGTGTTGGAGGGAGAATGGTTCTGAAGCTGACTGATACTCTGCCGAAAGGAGTGACTATTTACACCGACAGATATTTCACATCCATTCCCCTGATTGACACCTTACAATCAAGGTCAATTTCACTAGTCGGAACATTGATGGCCAATAGGATACCCAAAAAGATGAAGTTCCTTTCAGACAAATTCTTGAAAGATATGGGTCGTGGTTCATCTGACCAACTCGTGAGGGAAGATGGTGAAATAAGTGCAACGAAATGGTTCGATACAAAACCAGTACACTTATTGTCATCAGCTTTTGGTATGGAACCAGAAGGTACTTGCAGACGGTGGTCGAAGGTCGATAAGAAATATATTGAAATAAAACGACCTCATGTTGTTGAGAAGTAAAACGAATACATGGGAGGTATTGATTTTTTGGATAGAGTCATCAGTAAATATGCCATGAGAAACAGAACGAGTAAGTGGACGATTCGTTGTATTTTCCACTTTTTCGATTTTGTTGCTGCCGCTGGATGGATAGAGTACCGTCAAGATGCTCAAAACTCTGCTTTGCCAAAAAAAGAGATCATGGACTACTTAGATTTCAAATTTGCATTGGCAAATGCCATGATCTATCTAGATGAGGATAAAAACATTGGTAATGCTGATGCCCATACAGATCGTGATTGTTCTGAAGATGAAGAAAATGCAGAGAGTCCCCAACCGAAACGACAAAGGCTGGTTCAGCCTATTCCTGATAAAAATATGAGGACAGAACGTGCTCTTCATTTGCCAGAATTCATGAAGGATTCACAAAAATCAAGATCACGGTGTCGGAAGCCAGGTTGTGACGAGCTTACTTTCGCACGATGTGGTGCTTGTGAAATTTTTTTGTGTTGTTCTGTAGAAAGGAATTGTTTCAGAGATTTTCATAGATATATAAAACTTCCTGTTGGTATTTGATTATTTCACTACTTTGCAATGGTCTACACCCAAGGTATCACATATGATACGTTATTTTTCGATAAACTCAATGGAAAAATTGGAATTACAGATGCTCAGTGTACTTTATTGGATACATATGAGTCGCAAAAAACAATTTTTATCAAGATTGTGATCTCTAGTTAGCCGTGGGTCCGAAGAGGATACACGAGGAAATAAACAAACTGTTAGAAGCAGGCGTCATAAACCGGAGTACATCTGAGTATTGTAGTCCGGTAGTACTTATCCCTAAAAAGAATGGGAAATTACGTTTTTGCGTATACTATCGAGAATTAAACAAATTAATAATATCAGAGGCCCCTCATTTACCTGTAATACAGGAGACAGTGCGAGAAATGGGCGGAGCAGAGATATTTACTAGCTTGGATTTACGTAACGGATTTTGGCAAATTCCTCTGAGCCCAGAATCAAGGAAATATACCGCTTTCGGAGCTCCGGATGGGTCGGTATATGAATTCCGGGTCCTCAGTTTTGGCTTGAAAAATGGGCCTGCTGCATTCCAGAAGTTGATGTCCTCAGTACTGGTGGGTTATGTAGATAGAATTTGAAAAGTCTATCTTGATGACATAATCATATATTCCAGCACTTTGGAGGAACACCTAGATCATTTGCGGTTGATTTTCGAGCGATTACGAGCCCATGGGCTATGGGTTGTTACGGGTCGAATTTTATAAATCACCCCGTACACATTCAAAGTAATGGAGAATAATTCAATTGCAACATTTATTGTCATAGATGGTTACTTACTACAAAGTGAACACTTCACTTTAACAACTTAGGACGCTCTGAGGCTTCACTGCTCATAGATCGAATCTTATATCATGTATTAGCTTGTAATCATCTTATCATCTGCACTATAAAACGGCAACCACTCCAATAAATATCGAGTTGAGGGCAGGTCGAGAACATACCTGTATTTAGCGGGTAACGCTATTCATTACATCACATCCTATGTAGAAGAAGTTGGTAAAACCTCTTCGCTTGGATTCTACCCAATTACAGATTGAATAATGATATAAAGTATAATTGGATCACAAAATAAACAACAACCTAACCTATATCAGTATTTATTTGATCAGTTGAACATTTGGCTTGACTTCGTTTCATAGTGACATGGGAACATAGAACGGCATTTTGTATTATAAATTGCTATCATAGAACAAACTTATTGCTGTGCGTGAAAATATCAAAATTGACATCAACGGGTCATGGAATCACGGTAATCAACTATCTGTACGCCGACTTCGTTCGTACAAACAAACGGATTTACGTCTAGTCTCTCCAACCAGGTGGGCACAACAAAGACAGCACGCACAGAGTTTGAGTGATACACTTAACTATTCCGTTGATTTTCACGAATCGGGATGAGTGAGATGGACGATGTTGGAAAAGTTTTTTTTTTGAACTTCGAATTAGATATTATCCACATCTCCGTCGATTTCAAGAATCGTTCGAAAAGCAGACATTTGAGAGGGATCGAAGACAAATTTCTAGATAGGACGAAGACAATTTGGTTCATATGATCGTTATCTAATTCCAAAAATATATATATATATATATATATGGTAATGGGATAGAAGAATTGGTATCTGTCATAAGGAACCCGGTTCATAAAATTGTAGATGTGCCAATATTTTTTTTGAGGAGGACCCTCTATGAGGGTTTTTGGTGCGGATGTCATTGACTGACGGGGTTGGACGATGAATATTGAAAAAATAACCGTCGTTGTTAGTACTGGGAAAATACCATAGGATTTTGGGTGGAGGTCATCCTTTTTTTTCCGCGAGGAGGTGCGGACACGGAGTGAAACCTTCTAGTTACATGTAGTTAGTCTATATTCAGTTTTGGGGTTACTGTCTACCCTACTATATTGAGAGATATAGATACATGAGTCATGATCACTGTCATTCAGGATAGGTAGATATTTCATAGGCACACTTGAGAGTATTATGTTATGCTGCACTATTCCCTTGTAATCGGCCCGTGACGTCACAGACCCGACAGTAGTGCTTGGTAGTGCGAATATTTCTTAGACTTAGGAATATATAGGCATAAGAATTTATGTGTCTTGAATTATCTAAATGTTATGAACCCTGATCTATAGATGTAGGTTTTTGTCATTGTTGGTGAAATACAAAAGGAAATTAGGTGTGCGGCGTATTAATATTGTAAGCACTTGTTTATAGAAGGTTATCGAGTAGTCCTTATTAGTCTCATCATAAGTAGATATTTAGTTCAAACAAAAAACTAATATGAATCTTGAGCCTAACAATTAAATACTATTCTTGGGGTAATAATTCGTTTTAATATTACAATAAACTTGGTTGGGCCTAGAACATCGTGAAAGCCTACTGGTTAAGGCTAAATAATTATAACCAGTGGCGCCCTTATTAAGATCTAAAAAAAATAAAAATAAAAAACTGAAATCAGACCCACACCCGTGACTGAGCTACAACGGAGAGTGGTTGCGCACCGAACCAACCTTGTTTATATATCCGAGATGTTATTTTTATATATATATATATAAATTCACAATCATCATTCAATTCTCTCAGGTGCGTGACAGGGTGTCCCCTAGCAAATGCCAGTTCGCGAAAAGAGAATTGGAATACCTCGGAAGGGTGGTTACTGCAGAAGGTAATTTCCCCCAAGATACGCATTTGCTAAATGTGAAAGAATACCCAGATCTTCAAGTGAAGGGTGAGAGTATCGAATTTTCCCAATTATCACAGCCCCCAACTTTTACTGCCCCTTTCAGGAAACTGAAAACCTCATTTTCAGATGTCCTGAAAAATTCCACCCCGGCGAAAGCCAAAAAACCCACCCCACCACCTACTTCTACCAAAACTCACAAAAACACCCGACCTACATCCCAAGCCGCTTGACAATCCTCATCTCAATCTGCCCCCCAAACCACCTCCCAAACCACAACCAATACCCCCACCAACCTCACCACCCCAAACACCAACTCCCCCTCACTCAGGAGCTTTACAACCTCCTCAATACCTATGAAATTCTCAGAAACGAGATTAGCTTCTTAAAAGCTAATCTCAACCAGACCGCCCTCCTCAAAATCACCTCAAAAATCACCGGGAAGTCGCTTGAGCGTAAGCTCTGGCAAAGATGAATCCATCAACGTCATCTCCCTTAACAAAAAAGCCCCTTCCCCCCAACAATCCAAAACACCCACTTTTTCCCTGGTACTAAAACGTGTGCCAGAGGACGTCACCGACGACGACCTCAAATACGCGTTCAGCGACTCCGGCACCCCCATAACCAAATTCTGGAGAATAACCTCCAGAGCCACAAACCTCCCAACCACCCTTATCCGAATCATAACCGACTCGGAAACTCACTATTCATCCATCCCATAGTGGAAATAAGATGGTGAAACTACTGATAGTGTTTTGTTTCATCCAAAACGCTTGACCTGGTAGAAGGTCTGAGTCATTAAGTCTCGTGAAGAGGGCGCAACCGTTTCACAGCTTGCTTTGTTGAAAACAGCTGTTTTCGCTCGTGTTTTCGTTTCGCTAGATTATTTTTCGCTTTCGGTAGATAACTTCAATTTCTCCTGTTGTTGTTATTTTCATGATGAAAAACTCTCGTTTTTGTGTGATTTGCGGCCAACAAAGTGGTTACATGATGTTCATAAGGTGAGAATAATTGTATAATAATAGGTATAACTATCTACACTGGTATATAATTGGATATTTTTCTCTTCATTATAATATTTTTACTTTCAAAACCTAATAATATTCTGCTCAAGATTTCATCTTTTCACTCTCATAGTTTGATGAACATTCGTTGAATTTGTCCTCAAGAATATGTTAACTTTAATAGAAGGTCTTTCTATCATGTGAAAATGTGAATTTTTTTCTTTTTTCCTCACGTTGTTGGGATTAATCTTCAAATCTATTTCAACCTGAGCAAGTTTTTAAAAATGCATTAATATCAGCTAAGTATATGTGTAGGGGAGACCGGGGCAGGTTGTAACACGGGGTAAGTTGTAACACACCAAGTTTTTCCCGCATTTAAAACTTGGCAACCCTGCATCATACATACGCTTGCAAGGATCACTGTGACGATCAGTTGCACGCAGACAATCGAGCGGTAAGCGTTAGTGTACTAGTTATTCCCAGAAGTGAATATAATTCGAGCACGTAAGTAAATTTTAGACTCTGACTTTAATTTCAAATTACTAATATTACAAACGGTCGAAATGTATTTTCTTTGTCACTAATTAATTGCTACAGTTTAGATTGTTATTCGGACGAAAGGTTTTAGTGATTTGACGTTTACTTTTTTATTTATCTAGGAAAAATAGAAAAAATCAAGTTCGGGGCAAGTTCCATCGGGGCAAAATGTAACATGTTACAACTTGCCCCACCACATTATTATGTACGTAGGTAATTACTTACCGTTTTAATAATCAAAATACCGAGTCAATTTTGAGGGTCAAAAATACCAAATCTAATAGATTTTAGATATTTATTATAAATAAACACTTTTACAACGTTTCGCCAGACTTCGAGAAACCATCGAATTTATTTTATCGGCTCAATAGGATAATAAAACTAATAGGATAAATTACAGGAATTATTAAATGCAAGGGACTACAGCTTAGAAGATCGAGGATTTAGAACAGCATATAAATTCAACGGTATCTCGAAGTCTTTTCTTAGTTTGTTTTTGTCGAGCTGCTAGGTTCTCGACATATTACCTGAAACGTTGTAAAAGTTCCATTTTTAAGTTGGGTTAGTAGATATAATTAATTACTTACCGTTTTATTTTTAGGATGAGAACTTATAAGAAAAAAAAACAGAACGAGGTTCTACATAAGTTGTACATAATAAAGAGTCCATTCGTTCAGTGGCAAATGCTCTAGATATATGTCACGACTTAAGTTTTTCAATGAACGACAAACGTTTTTAAAAACTCAAGAAATACTTTTATTGATACGACCGATTCGTTCGAGTCTTACAAATAGAATGATGAATATAAATGTTCATGGAACGAAGCAATGCATATTCCATAATTTCTGCCAGGTCAGGTAAAATGCTGCGTCTGCATCTCCTCAGTGTGAACGGCTGGTTCGATGACATGCCGACGGCTGATGCCGGCTGGTTCAATGACATAACTCCTCCATCCTCAAGAGGGAGTTTTGGTCGGTACGAACAAAACTTCTGATGGTTGAGGATGTTGGTCGCCTTTTCTGGGTGTCCTCTTGATCTTCATTACAGTACGTATCCCAAAATAAAGTAGTACCAAAATTATTACTACGTACAATGGGATGGTCCATGGGTAGTGATTCGGCAATTGTTGATTATCTATTCGGAGGGGTTGGATGCTGTTTTCCCTCAACTGCAGCTCGTGTAGTTGGTCCAATTGGATGTCGTCCATCTGAAGACGATTGTTTCTTACTTGTTCTTGAATTTTGATTTCTGGTAACAGTAGTGGTTTCTCGGCGGATTCTCCTTTTTCGTTAGTGTAGCCATATCTCGAAGTTTGGATGCTACAGTGGTATGGTATTTGGATGAGATAGGTACCTTGAAGCATCACAAAATCTGTTTGGTCGCATTTGATTTGGACTTTTTCCCGATTTGGAAATATACCGATATAATATGATTCGCTGATTTCTTCAGTCAAGTGTTTCTTGGTTGTGACTTGAACTATTTGACATTCGGGTCTGTTATCCTTCACTTGAAGAATAGAGAAGAGGCAGTCCTGATGTTCTTGCAGTCCATTGATTAGATAGTTGTTTTCACAAAGATACTTGGAATCCAGATGGTGGCACGGCTCGGCTTCATATTGGAAAAGGCCGTCACTAATTGTGAAGAAAGGATTTTTTGGTATTATAGTGGTCAAGTTTTTGGTGGGTAATGGGTAAAAATCTCAGGATGTACGAGAGGTATATGTAATGCATAAACTAATCGATGGTTTGAGAAATATGCTTCTACGGAAATAATATCATACTGTTTGTGAATGTCAGAAATATCCGAGTAAACCAGCTGATTTATTGAATGGTGTTCCCGGAGGGAATTCATTATTGATTTCATATCTTCGATTGATGTAATACTACTGTGTAGCCTTCCAAGTTTTGCGAATGAGATTGAATTTTCAATATTCGTGAGAATCGAAAGCAGTGTATCTAGATTGAATTTTATTTGTGTAAATGTATCTAATATTGAGAAATAGTAAGTATTATTTTTCTGAAGTTGTTCTATACTTTCCCTAATTACATCTTGGTTGTGGATCATCAAGGATAATGTTTTATTGTTATTGTCGAGAATTTGTTTAGTTAAGGATATTTGTTGATTCAATGAATTGACAATTTTGCCCTGGTTTTTCTGGAGGGTTTCAATAGCTCCGTCATATCGTTCTGCATCTTCTTGATCTAAATTACCGGAAATGGCTTTTACTATGTTACCCAAACCATTTATAAGTCCGCGTTTTTTTCTGTTATTGAAAGGATATATAGATTGAAATTATTCTTTCACGGATTTCGTCTGGTAGTCAATGTGTTGTTCGATGGTTTGTAAGGAGGAATCATAGGTCGAAGTCAATTTCTGTTTTTCTAGGGATAATTTAAATTGTCTATAATGTAGGAATGTATGTGTTCCTACTTTGATTTGTGCATTACCAAGTTTGAATGGTAAAATTCCCGGGTTGTTCTGCAGGTCAGTTATTATTACGTTCTTGGTCGTCGTCAGCACTAGGTGGATTGTTGTTATTAGGATTATCCTGTAACAAATTTGATTTTGTTATTTTTGCCCTTGGTTTCTTGAAGATGTTTTTATGGTAGGTATTGCGTTGGGTCTCAAGTTTTTTGTCTTTGTCCTTCTGTACTATTTCTTTAATGAACGGAGGTTTTAGCTTTTCTCCACGGGTTTTAATGTCATGACGATATGCTTCACTACTTTTTACGTAAGTTACTGGGTCTTCGCGGTTTTTGTTCGCTTTTTCTATAACCTTTTCTTTCTGCCTGTGAGAAATATCATGTATATGATTATAAATGAGTTGAGTTTTCTGTTTATGTTCTTGAATGTAATTATTCAATATTTCTTAGTTAATATCAATGTCGAATGGATCCTTCGAATCCAAATGTCCTGTAATTATATCGATAGGCTTCTTTTTTGTTACCGAATGGATCGAATGATTATACCCAAATATCGCATAAGGCATCATATCTACAGTGGTCATTTGTGAGTTTTCTAATTTCAACACTCTGAGATGTTCTAGGATCGTTGAGTGAAAACGTTCTACAGGGGCGTTACTGTTAGAATTTTTTGGGGTTGTCAAGAGGAAATTGATTTTATGAAGTTTCGCAAAATCGGTCAGGATAGAATTTCTGAACTCTGTTCCGCTATCAGCAACAATTTGAAGAGGCATTCCATGAAATGACATGAAGTTAATGAGTGCATTAACGATAAAAATTGCATCTGCTGAAGGTAGTGGAAACGCTTGTCCATATTTGGAAAAGCTATCCAAGATGGTGAGGAATTTTTGATTGTTTGCTTGGAATACTAGCTATGGACTATCTCGAATGGTTTTTTCGGAGTAGGGGTGAATTGTACGTATATTTTCGGTGGATTTCTGTCGTATTTGACGAGTTGACATGTCGCGCAAGTATTAATGTAATGTCTGACGTCATTGGCAATATTGGGCCAATAATATCTTCTTTTGATTTGTTGGATGGTTTCCTGGATCCCTCTGTGATTAGTCTTAGTCTCATGGTTGTATTGTAAAATTTCTTTTTGTCTATCTGGATCTGTGATATCTTCGAGTTTCGAGTTACATTTCAGAAGATTGAAAGCTGAATTCTTGAAAGTTTGTCTCATTAAGTTACTTAGGCTTGCATAGAGATATTCATTATCATTATTTTCGAAGAAAAATGCATATGTACTCTTTGGATTACCAAATTCTCCGAAAAATGATATTATAGGTGTTAGGTCATTATTTACTAGGTACATTTTCCATCTATTTTTCTTGTTGTCCCATAGGCATTTCTTCGTATGTTTTTTGGGAATGCAAGAATTCGAAATTATCAATTGATTCTGAAATACGTTAATTGGTGACTCGCTAGGATTTATCTCTTGTATTGGGTCTTCTTCGTTCGTGTGCACGAATTCTCCATCTCCTTCGACGTTCTTGACATTTGGTGTTTCGTCTATATTGTTGGCAATTGACTCATTGTCGTCTTGTTGTATTTGCCTTTCTAAATTGTCGTTGAACTCTTCCATATACCTGAATATTGGGAGCTGATTCTGTGATGTGGTCTGATTTGATGTCGAAGGTTCTGCTTCATTGGCGTAGATTTTTATTCTTGAAAGTGCGTCTGCGTTGGTGTTTTTGCTTCGTTTTTTATAGACGACTTCATAGTCGAATTCCTCCAGTTTCAATCTCCAGCGCACCAACTTTGAGTTAGGTTCTTTCAGCGAAATCAACCATTGTAGGGGTTTGTGGTCTGTGAGGATTTTGAATTTTCTGCCAAATAAATATGGCCTGAAGTATTTGGTTGCCCAAACTATCGCCAAAAGTTCCTTCTCGGTAGTACTGCAGTTCTGTTCCGAATTATTAAGTGTACGGGAAGCGTACGCAATTGGTTTGTCTGATCCAATAGGTCCTTGGGAGAGTATTGCTCCAATGGCAACATTACTGGCGTCTGTAGTCAAATTGAAAGGTTTATCGAAGTCTGGGTATTGTAGTATTGGGTCGTTGGTGAGTAAAGTCTTGCAATTATTGAATGTTCCGATGAATTTTTCGTCGTAATTGATTTCTGTGCCTTTCTTCAAGCACGCTGTGAACGGTTTTGTAATCTTAGCGAAGTCTTTGATGAATTTTCGATAGTAGCCGATCAGTCCTAGGAACCCTTTAATTTCTCGTGTTGTTTTTGGAATTGGATAGTCCATGATGGCTTTGATTTTAGAAGGATTTGGTTTTACCCCTTCTGGTGTTATTATGTGACCCAAGAAAGCGACTTCCTTTTTCAAGAATTCTGATTTATCTAGCTGGACTTTTAAGTTAGTTTCTCTCAGTCGTTGAAATACGTTTTTTAAGTTTATTAAGTGTTCCTGGAGTGATGTAGAAAATATTATGATGTCGTCCATGTACACCAAACATATTTTATTCTGAAGACCTTTGAGTACGTTATCCATTACTCGCTGAAAAGTTGCTGGCGCATTTTTCAGCCCGAAAGGCATTCTGACGTACTCATAATGGCCATTTTCAACGTTAAAAGCTGTTTTTGGAATGTCCTCTGGGGCCATTTCAATTTGATGAAATCCGCTTGCCAGATCTAACGTAGAAAAATACAGACATCTTCCTAGTTTGTCTAGTACGTCACTAATGTTGGGAATTGGGTACCTATCGTCTATGGTCTTTTCATTGACTTTTCGGTAGTCAACTACGATCCTCCATTTCTTTTTCCCACTAGCGTCTGCTTTTTTTGGTACTATCCATATCGGAGATGACCATGGGGAATTGCTCTGACGAATTATGTTTTGTTCAAGCATTGTATTTATTTGCGATTGGACTGCCTCTTTGTGTATGAATATTTATGTAATGTTTCAATTGATTTGTGAATGTCAGTTCGTGTCCTTCGTAATGAAAAAAATATCGGAGTATGATTGACAAAGTTTTTCTATATGTTTCTTTTCCTCAGTATTCATATGTTCAGTTCGAATAAGTTCGCGAATATCAGGATTATTCATTGTCAGTGTCTTGTCTGTTTCCTCATTATCAACATGATAAAGTTCGTAATATTCGTGAAGAAATGGGTTGGTTTTCATTGGTTCGAATAAGTGAATTTGACAATTATTTTCATTTGCATTTTCAACTTCTACCCAAGCGTAACCGTTTTCAGCAGTGGTTAAGGTTTCTCTTATGAGGCAATCATTGATTTTGATTGGGGGTACTATAACATCTCCCGACGACTGATTAACGGGAATTCTGATTTTTGTTCCGGTACTTGCTTCTAATTCGATGAAAAACAAGACTCTTTTTTTAGATTCGTAATATTCAATTTGATTTTGGGATAATGGTGTATATAAGATAGAATTTGAGAGATCGATTTGAGCTTCTAATTGTTTCAAAATATCGAGACCTATCAGTCCATCAAAATATTGGTGAAATTTGAATAAGTGAAATTTTAGTTGTTTGTTGAAGTTAAACTCGTTGAAAGCTGGAACTTTAGCACATAAGTCACGTTGAGATTGTTGAAAAACTGATTTAACTATAAAAGGTTCTTTGTATATTGTATTTTTATAATATCTTTCGGCAACTTCTGGGTTCAAAAATGATTTTGTAGCTCCGGTGTCTATTAGTAATTTTATTGGTGGGTCAGAAATTCGAATAAATGGGAGTTCTTTTTTGTCGTATATCGTATTCAATTCAATTATGTCTCCTCTTGTTCGTGGGCCACTTCGTGAAAATTTTGATCACTTCCATCATTATATTCGAACTGAGGAATCTCGTCCGATGGATATATTAATTGTTCCTCGTAATAATGTTGGTCACAAGAATAATGTGCTTGGTCATAAGGGTGGTTTTGATCATAAGTGCGTGTTTGGTCATTTTCGTGCGGTTCGACATTATAAACTTCTTCTGCAATGAAATTCAATTTCTGATTAGGGTCACGTTGGAAATGATTATATGATTGTTGATTTGTGTTTCTATTGAAATTGTGCGTTTTAGTTATACCACTCATTGGGGTAGGTTTAGGGTTGGACGAGTTGCCTGCTGGCGGATTTTTCCAAACATTACGTGGTTTTCCGAATACTTGACAATTCGTAAAATATCTTTGAGATGGAACATTTTGTCTAGGTTGAATTGAGATTGGGCCTCTTGAAAATTGGGGTTGACTGAAATTTTGTCGAAGAGGAAATTGTGATTGGTTGGAATTTTGTTGAGGCAAAAATTGCGGTCGAGTAGCATTGACATAACTATTTTCGAAATTATTATGTGGATAGTTCGGAGATGAGATTGGGAAATAGTTTTGTATTGGTGCTTGATTTCGTGGTTTACCCATTTGAGGTCTTGGAGCAAAACTAGTACTTGCTTTTTGCAAATATCTGTTATTATTATCTTCTATGATATATTTTTGGGCTTCTGCGAGATTATTCGGTTTCATGGATCTGATCATTGAACTTTGAGGTTATTTTAAACCAACGAGCAAAATATGCAATGCATGTGAATCGTACAAAGCTTTCTTGCTTATTTTTATCGCTTCGTTAACTTCGTGTAAATTTATAAAATTATGTAGTAAGTTCAGAGTCGACTGTATTCTAGAATAAAATTGCAAAGAATTTTCGTTAGGATTTTGTCTCAATGAGCCTAAATCTGAAATCAAGCTGCTTTCGTTTCTCTGGTCGCCAAAATGAGTTATCAATAAAATTGTGATAGTATGCCAATCATTGCTGCCACTGAGAGAAAAGACCTCTTCGGCTGCCCCAGTGAGTTTTGAAAGTACACTATGTAGTAAGATTTTATTTGAAGTACTATTTGCATATGCTGGTCTTGCATCGTAGTATTCATTCAATAAATCAGTGACTGTTTCGAGATATCTATAAAGTCTGGAAGGGTTACCGTCGAATTCGGGAACTATTTGTAATAGTTTCATATCAAAAGTTTTAGGTTCAGACATGTTTGATGTTTCAATTTCTACTGATTCTATTCGAGATTGATTGTTCAGATTCAGTGATTGCAATGATCTACTTAAAATTTCTTCAAGTTCTACACCGATACCACTAGTAATTTCTGAGATTTCTGGTTCAGATTCTGGATCAGAGGAAATCAATGACATAGGAAATATCAGATACGTATGGATAAAATTATAAGGAAACAATGAGTGACTTACATTGACTTCCAAGTTTTCATTCTTCTTTGGATCCGCGATGGATAGCTCCTCTGGTTTTTTATTTCACTGGTTCTTCTCGATGAAGGATTGATACCCAAGGATATCTACGATAGATGCCTTCGAGTATCCTACCGACTGCGCCACTTAAGTTTTTCAATGAACGACAAACGTTTTTAAAAACTCAAGAAATACTTTTATTGATACGACCGATTCGTTCGAGTCTTACAAATAGATTGATGAATATAAATGTTATAAAAAAGTTCATGGAACGAAGCAATGCATATTCCATAATTTCTGCCGGGTCAGGTAAAATGCTGCGTCCGCATCTCCTCAGTGTGAACGGCTGGTTCGATGACATGCCGACGGCTGATGCCGGCTGGTTCAATGACATACCTCACGTGACTCTATAGATATGTGAAGAAAGTAAGAGATTCCGAAGCTCCCATCATATTGGTTAATGTAGGATATCGGCGCAATTCAGTTTTTAATGACCAGCAGACAGCCAGCCTAGTTGAATACTTAAAGAATGCTTCAAAAATTCACTTCGGCTTGACTCCTAAGGAAGTACGTAAATTGGCTTATGAGTGTGCGTTGAAATATGACATTAAATGTCCTGATTCCTGGAAACAAAACAAAATGGCTGGGGAAGATTGGCTCACAATATTTCTCAAAAAGAATAAAGGCCTCTCTATTAGAACTCCGGAACCGACAAGTTTACAAAGAGCAACACATTTTAATAGAATCAATGTCTCTATGTTTTTTGATAAATTAGCCAGCGTAAGGGATCGTCACAGTTTCACAGCAGCACAAATTTGGAACCTTGACGAGACAGGAGTGACCACAGTGCAGAGAATTAGCAAGGTTATTGCCGAAAAAGAAACGAATCAGGTGGGTGGAATAACTTCTAGTGAAAGAGGGGTCCTGGTCACTGTATGTGTTGCCGTAAGTGCAATAGGAAATAGCACGCCTCCCATGTTTCTGTTTCCAAGAAAAAAAATACCATGATAACTTTATTAGAGACGGCCCTCCAGGATCCATTGGCGCAGCAAATGGTTCCGGTTGGATGACGGTAGAAGAATTTTACAAATTTATGGAGCACTTTGTTGGTCATGTTAAGCCATCGAAAGAAAACCCAGTTCTTTTGCTATTGGACAATCATGACTCCCATTTGGCAAGAAAAACTATAAATTACGCAAAAGATAATGGGGTGGTAATGTTGTCATTTCCGCCCCATTGTTCCTAACCTAACCTAACCTAACCCAACCATTGGACACAAGTGTATATGGGCCGTTCAAAAAATATTTATCTTCTGCTCAAGATAGTTGGCTTAGAAACAACCTCGGAAAGTCTATGACAATATATGATATTCCATCTTTAGTTCGAGATGCGCTACCGTTAGCGACCACCCCAATAAATATAATGAAAGGTTTCAAGGTTTCTGGCATATAACCTTTTAATAGAGATATTTTCGGCGACGACGAGTTTTCACCATCAAGTGTAACGGATCAACCAGCTCTGCCACCAGCACCTCCTACATTGTCTCAAACAGTTGAGCTAGAACCTGTTGCTACGACGTCAGCTGACTCACCCAAAGAAACTCCCGACTTGCCCACATCTAATTTACCAGCTAGTGTAATCTCCTCTCCTTTTGAAATTTCTGAACCAGAACCAGTTGCTTCAACTTCAGGATTCAATGGAACTACTTCCCAAAGAACTTCTAAAGGCAAGATTACGTTCTCTCCAGAGTTTGTTCGCCCACTTCCTAAGGCTGAGCAACGAAACACAACCCTTAGGAATCGAAGAAAAAGGAAATCTGCGATACTTACTGATACGCCAGAAAAAGATGTGCTAGAAGAAGAACAAAATAGTCGAAAGTCCAAAAAATCCAAAGAAATTATAAAATCAAAAGTGAAGAAATTAAAGAAAAAAGTTTTCGTTTCATCAGATGATTCCTCAGAAGAAGAGTATTTTTGCTTAGTTTGCACTGAATCCTATGCGAATAGTAGACCCAAAGAAAAGTGGATCAGCTGCCGGGAATGCAAATTGTGGTCGCATGAGGATTGCACAGACGGAAGTTTTCCATATATCTGCCATAATTGCGATAGTGATTGTGAATAGTTGGTGAACACTAATACTAATACCATATTTTGTTTTAAAATTTCAAACACTTAATGAAATTGGGATGAATAATTACCGATGGTGGCGCTGCATTCGTTGATCAGCTGTTCTCGAAACGCGTAATATTTTCACAGGAGCATTGATTGAATTTTCGAAAAGTGGCTTGTAGTTGTTAGTGTTTGTTGTGATTTTGTTTTTTCTTTCAGTTTTTGATTTGAAATATCTGTTATTACTTCCTCAGTTTAAATGTAAGTATGAAATAATTTTTAGATTTTATTTATTATGATATTCTAAAATTGAGGTTAGGTCACTTCAATCTTCTTTAATTTGTTCCAGAATCCATCAGTATGTTTCTGAAGTTATCCGAAATTTTCAAATATTTGGATGCAACACCTGATAGTCGTTGTATCGTGGAGGGCGAGCAAGTGTTGCATGCAAATCATGTGATTTTATGTGGAAAAAAGTCCGGCAGTACGAAGAACTTGATGAACATTGCAGGTCTTTGCCTTCAGACATCTGCATTACAAGGAGAACCTCATCAAATTGAAGGAACATTTTCAATTGCTGATGATGTGAAGATTAAGGAGATAAAATGCTCATGTAAAGCAGGATTGTCTGGAACATGCAAACATATTTCTGCAATACTACTCAACTGCACTAGGTTGTATTTACTACAAAACTGAAGAGGCCCTATCATGCCCTTAGTAATTTAACTGACACTGAAGTCAAAATATATTGTTTAGTTGTGTTTCTGGCCATTTTTTTTCTGTTTCAGGATGGATATAAGCACCCTCGAGGTGTTATCCTCAACTGATGTTGAGTGTTATTGGAAAAGAGCCAAATCAGATGCAAAGGAAATGTACAAACCTGTTTCAATCAGTGATTATCCATGTTTGGTTAAAACTAAAAGTAAGGTGAAAGTTGTAAGTGATCTAACTGAAGATCGAATGAGAAATTGCTAACAACTTGTTATGAAAGCACAACCTGACTGCAATATTAGTAAACACTGGTAGGTCATAATTTTATTACAATAATCGAGCCGTGTATGATCTCCCTGTGACCTATTTATTTGTTTCAGTTCAAGAAAAAGAAAACAATCTGATGAAGTTCTTCCAATTCACTCAAAGGAAGATAGTATTCCTACATATATCAATGATATATATAAACACTGCAGTTCTTCTGATTTTTTTATCAATCTTGCAAAAGAAGTACTTTTGGAAAACTTTGAACTCAGAGATTGTTGCAAAAATAAATGGAAATTTATTGAAAAATGTAACTCTTTGCAAGGTTTGTTGTTGTCCCAAAATTCTGAGGAATGGTTTAGAATTCGAAAATTCAGAATTACAGGTAATTATACTTCTTTTATTTCACATTCTGCACTGCTTTTGTAATTCCTATTTCAATTGAAATATATTGTTACATCAACTTGTTAACAAACTCACACTCATGATATAGTACTCTGATATGATTTCTGTAACATGTGAAATTTGCATGCTACATGCACTCACCATTCTAGTATTATGTTTTTTAATTCTATTTATTTCTTAGGAAGCAATTGCTACTCAATTTTTACATACAACATGAGTAACAGTGATGAGTGCTGGCAAAGGAAAACCAAACAGTGTTTTTTCCCAAAGAAATTCACTAATGAATATGTGGAACATGGGAAAAATGAAGAAAAAAATGCCCTTCAAGCCTACAAACAATGTGCAGACCTGAAGGTGATAGAAAATTTGGGTATTGTTATTGACAAGAATTTTCCTTGGCTTGGGTTTTCACCAGATGCTCTAGTCATGGATGGAGAAACTCCGGTCAAACTTGTAGAAATCAAATGCCCTTTCATTGGTAAAAATAGGTATTCACCAAGATTTACTAATATTCATGAATAATAAATTACAGGAAAAACAAAAGACACAAATTATTTCCCAACAGCATGCCGATACTTGAAGGTTATTTCTGCTGGGTTAGAATTGAGTAAAAAACACCCATACTATGGACAGATCCAGCTTGGGTTATCACTTATGAACTTGAAGATCTGTGATCTCATTATCTACTCTAGTTTTTCAAAGGAATATATAAAATTGGAAATTCCATTTTATGAGCATTTTGCAAAAGAGTTGATAACTTCCATTTCTAAGAAATATTTCAGAAAAATGTTACATTTTGTTTGTAAAACTTGATTTCAAATTTATAAGTACATATCAAAACTTTGACTAGTGATTAATTCATTAATTCCATAATGTTATAAATATTTTATGATGCAATGTATGCAATTAAAAATTATATTAGAAAAATATATTTCTTTATTTCACTCATATTTCAACACCTACTTTTTTTGAAAAATGAAGCAATTTCCACATTCTATAAAAAAAACTAGAAAATGTAGTTCTTGGTAAACTTTGAAATCATAACAAAAAATAATGTTTATAGGAAAGAGATTTCAAATTATTTTTTTATCTTGAAAAATACAAATAACAGAAATGAAAATATAGTTGATAATGAAAAAAATATATTGAACTTTTACATATATTTCCAATTCTGCTTTATACCAATACATTGCTTTTATGTCAAACTTGTACATATTTTAAACAAAAAAAAGATATTTGAAAGGAGAAAAATAGTCTATCCAATTAAAAATATCAAACATAGTTTGAAATAGATTGTCTACGAGCAGAAAACAACTACTTTCCTGGCACATACCACGCAGAACTCTGCTCGTAGCCCATGCCATGATTCAAACTGTGAATGCAGATAGCAAAAAAAAGATACTTGGCTAGTATGAATAAATATGATGATGTAACAATCAAAGCATATCATTACTATTCATAATCAACTATTTTATTATGATAACATGGGTGTACCATTGACAAAAATACACTTCATTATAATGATATTCCTGGGCGCTGATCATAGTAACATTTGGCATCGGTCAGTGAGTTGCCCTCATCCATGATTTTATTTATTTTTTTAATTTTCTATATATTTTTATCTAAGACATCCTTGATGTTACCATTATATGTTTATGTTATATGCTGTATACACTATACTACTATTTCTGTACCATTGTAAAGAGTTTTAAAATGTTTTACGTGTGTAATGAGTTTCTTCAGTTTTATTTGTATTCACCCTATAGTGCCTTGACTTGCTACAAATATACCAATGTATGTAAAGTAGTCAAATGAACTATTCTATTCTATTCTATTCTATTAGAAAAAGGGACATTGAATTGTTTTGTATAAAAAATATGTGATTGATTTAAAAAAAAATAACTATGGGGCCACTTATGTACCAAAATGTTCAAATAAATTTGTCGTCAGAGAATAAAGGGCTCTGTAAATTCACCATACCACCACAAACAGTGATTATGTCATCAATATAACGAACTAGAGACCATGACATTTGTATGTTCAGAATATTGAAGAGCCTTAATCTCTGATTAACCCTTTCAACATGAACTCTTGCTCTAGCTATTTCTCTGTTGTGTGTAGATTCCTGTTCAGAAAATTGCTTTTTCTTTTTCAAAAATGATGAAATGTTGATTGCATTCTTCCTCCACAAGAAACCCTTTATCTACCATAATAGCATCAACATGTGGTTCTAACATATTTAAGATCCCACTATCTTCAAAAATAGTTTTATCTGATGTGCGCCCACCATAAGCTCTGCTAACAAAAGTTAACAGTCCACCAGGACTTACACCTGTCATTACTTTAATTGTATTTCGCTTTTTATAATAAGAATATGTTTTTACTCTACAACATAGACATTTTAGTTGATTTATTGGAATTTCTGTACAATCAAGAATCACTCTATCTTGAAAATTTGTAAAGAAAGTTGGTATATTATGCCTGCATTCCTCTATAGAAGGCCAAACAATAAATGATTTGAAAACCTTTGACAGAATTTGAATAAATTCCCCAAATATTTTGAAACATAGAGAAGCAGATATATTGAGAAAAAATGAAATAATCTTACCCGGTTTCAATTTCATAAAAACTAACAAAACACTGTCTATGGTAGAAAGGATGGTATGCCTTTTTCTTGGGTAATACTGATCAACTAACCCACAAATCAATTTCAACAGTTTTAAATTTGGTACACCACTGATTGAATTCAACATTGAATCAAATTTGATGGTTTGCCAAAAATCAGTTTTGAAGTCACCACTTGAAACTTGAAAAGTCTTGTCACTTGTAGATGGCTGATCCCTGGACTGACCCCTGACTTCATACAATTGCATCAACCCATCAACAGCATCTTGTCCCAATCCATTCAATTGAAAATCTTGAACTGAAATGTCATGCATCTCAACAGTAACAGACTGAGATGTTCTGGAACTGGAAGCTGAAGTAGTTTGATGCTCTCTCAGCTGCTGCCTTCTGACCAACCTATCATTTCTAGGACACTTTATTGTTTTCACTTCACATGACTTGCTGGGTAAATTCTGTGATGGTACAGCCTTTCCGCTTAGCCTCGGAGAAATTTTGTTTGTAAGAAGTCCTGTAAGAATATCAAGTTACAATCTAGAATAACATTTCATCTCACCTGTTTTCATGGTGTAATCTTGAGGTCTGAAATGTCTGGAGCATACCCGCATATGTTTGGTAACAGGTTTACCCATTCACAATGCATTTTTCCACGCTTTACGTCTATCAACTTCTTCAAGGACTCCTCTTTTATTAGTAACATGAACTGTGTGTTGCTTTCTAGGAGGAAAATAATGGAAGTGCAAGTCTGGATTTTTAGACTTCCTAGAAGTGCACCCATAAACACAACAATTAGTGTTATTCTTCCTATTATCATTCGGCATTTTTATGTCCAAACTTCGAATTCACAGTAACAAGTCTAACCACCAATCTTTGGTAACAATACACCAGCAATACACAATAAAAACTCTCAGATTAATTCACTAAATACCACGCCTTGAAACGATGCACAACAAATGTAAACAAATAAATGATACGCGTTTCGGGTAGTTTTCATAGACGCCACTAGTGTCACATAAAGTTGTGTTCTGCCCAATACTCTTCATTGATATATTTTTTTTGGTTTATCTGTATGTTTATGTTTGTATTTAAATAAATAGAGCATTATAAGTATGTGTTACAACTAACCCCGAATAGTGTTACTTTTTACCCCAAGGCGGGGCAAATTGTAACAAAGGTTCAGATTTATTTTAAAAAAATCTGGTCGTTTAGTGTAGAAAGATTTTGTCATAAATATTTAATCAATTTGTTCACAACATATGGTAGTACACATTCATGCAAAAAATTTTGGTTAGTTAAAACACGAACGAAAAAAAAAATCGAAATTTTTTTTGTTACAACCTGCCCCGGTCTCCCTTATATTTCAGGACATCAACAATCGTTTAGAATGGACTGATGCAGATGATTGAAATAAGGAGGTGTTTCATCATTATGGCAAGTACTCAAGGAAGTATATTCTTACTATATTTATTGAACATATCAATTTTTGGGCTCCTTGTTAAGTTTTATTGTATAACAATATCTAATGTTCTGAAATATTGAAGAACTAAATAAGTAATTTCAGTATTTGATAAATTTCAAGTATGCTCTGAAATAATTAGTCCTCAAATTAAATGATTTCTCAATCATCACCTTGTAGTTTCTGGTATATTGTCATTACAGCTGCTTTATGTATTCGTTTTACATGCAATAAAGAAATAAAGGAGTTGTTTTTCATTTACATTTCATTTTTTTACTTCAATTCAGGACAAATCACTTCCTACCATTTCAACAATTTTCAATGATGCATCACAGAATTCCCTACTCAATATGTAAGTATTCATATTTTTTCTTAAACAGCAAAATGACAAGTGTGGATTTTTGTCAGTGCTCAGTTTATCAATGTAAATTTATAAAAAGAAAAAACACCATTTTTAAGCTATGATTTCACAATTCAGGAGTTTGGTTGGAAATTTGAACTTATTGATTTCTCAATCACAAATATTTATCAATCACAAAATTTTCTATTGCTCATCATATAAAACTGTAGAAATCGAAGGAGATACCTATGCATATGTATTTTAAGTTATTTAAATATTGGATATTTTGCTTACTTAACATAAAAAACCTAGATTTTTCATAATTCAAATAACAATACATCTCTAAAAATATCAAAGTACAGTGAGATAAAAATTATAGATATTATACAAGATTTTTCGGCATGATGAGGTCAGCTGGTGAGAATAATTCATATTCTGAATCACTGTTGGGCAATTATTCAGACTGCTATCTTTATATTCCTCCAAGCCTTCAAGGGATAGTAAGGTAAGTGGGGGTGAAATGATGAAGTATCGGTACCGTCAAGTTGGGTGACTTGAGACTGCCTGGTGACTAGAGACAAAACTAGGTATTTCTGAGAAGGGTTGGCAAAGCCGCAGATTGTACTGGAATTCATTTTCCACGCGGTATTCATGCACGACAAGTCTATGCAAGTTGTTTCCATAGTTTTTGCTGGTTAATTAGGAAGGTAAGTGCGGTTTTAGTATTTTATTGTAAGAATAGGGTTTGTCGGATTTATAGGTATGTTAAAAAACTTTATGTATGTAGTCCAAACTGACAAATTCATGGGAATGGTCATATTTTACATTGATGTTAGTGTATATGGAAAGTATTTATTGCTATATACATTTTTGTCAACATAAACAATTTTTTTGATTTATATGTAGGATTGCTTGGATTGTCTAGGGTATTCTATTCACAAGGTCGTCGGATAATTTAGGAATGTAGAAACGATTTATTTGCACTGTACAATGTTTGTATATAGTGTAAGTTGGGAATCATACACAATGTCTATTATTACAGCATACAGCCACTGAACGTCTTTTTAACTATCGTCCTAACTAGCCGGCACTCGTCTTAACAAATCTCAGATCGCGGCTCGATCTTTGTTTTATTTTCACTCCCTAAACGGGTTGTCGTCTATCGTCTATCGTCGATCTCGTCCTAGCTTCGACTTTCGACTGACCGTGAGCCGTTCCCTCCCTCCAAGATCACGTCTAATAACTCGTATTCGGTATTGGCTCACCATTTGTCGCGTCTTACGTCTCGCGTCTTCTCTACCACCAGTGTCCATAGCGATCGTGGCTAACATTTGCGTTTAAAAAAAAGTTGCAGTGGCGTAACTATGAAATAATGAGATGTCTATTAACTAAAAAAATAACTAAGATTCTGTATTGATTTATAAAATGTGGATTCCACACTCCATTTCCTACTTTTACGACGTCATATCTTTCGTTTCTCTTTGCCTTGATCACTTCGTATGGTCCTAAGAATTTTTTATGAACTTTCAATCCCGATCCGAATTGGGTTCTTTTAATTGCCACTAAGTCACCTTCTTCGTAAACGGTGGCTTTCTTTCTTCCTACGTTATAACTTTTCCGGTTTTCCTCTTGAAGCTTTATCAAATGCTTTCGACATTCTTTCCTCAGATTTTTTCTTCCTTCATCGAATTCTTTCCTTGCTTCTTCTTCTATAAGTTCACTCATCACTAAATCTTCCTTTCTTCTCATCTTAACTCCCGTCAACACTTCGAATGGAGTTGTTCTGATATTTCGCTGGAACGTGGAATTGAGTGCTCTCTGGACTCTATCGACAAATTTGTACCATTTAGTTGGGTCTTCTATGCTGAGCTTAGTGAGGACTGGGATAATAGTTCGGTTTATTCTCTCCACCTGTCCATTCCCTCTTGGTACGCCTGTAGTAACTGTCACGTGCTTAATCCCTTCTTCGGTACAATAATCCTGGAACTCATTCGCTGTAAATGCTGCACCTTTATCTGTAATAATTCTACTCGGGTTACCAAAAGTTTTTTGCTGCTTGACTAAGCAACTTATTGTTTCTCTCGCAGTTGTGGACTTTGTAGGATAAATCCATGTAAACTTGGTGAAATCATCTATTACCGCTAGAATATATTGATAATTTTTATTCGTCGATGGTATGGGACCTAAATGATAAGCGTGGTAAGTATGAAAAGGGCCTTCTAATTTAGAAATCGGATGGAGCATTCCTTCCTTTTTCCCTTCTTTCCTATTGCCTAAAATACAAGGTATACAGTTAGCTATAACTGTTTGAATCTTGTCTTTCAACCAGGGTATAAAATATTCTCTTTCGATCAATTCTTCTGTCTTCCTTACGGCAAAATGCCCTTCTTCGTGTGACTTTCTGATAATTTCTGTCTGCATAGCCCTTGGTATTGCTAACAGTTCTTTTCCTTTCACGTACTTATATACTAGGCCATGTCTAGTGAAATAATCTTCGTGTTCTTCTTCTGAATCTAAAAGCTTTTTGATCGTCGCAATATTTTCATCTTTTCCTTGCGCTATTCTGATTGTCTCTGACAGACCATCTTCTTCTGTCATTGTCATCACTACTGGATAACGGCTAAGCGCATCAACGTGAGACATCCTACTTCCTTTTCTATGCTCTATCTCATAGTCATACTCTTCTAGCAAAAGAGCCCATCTTGCCACTCTCGTGGTCAAATCTTTCTTTTGCATTGTTTTTTGAAAGGCTGAGCAGTCAGTTACTATCTTGATCTTCATACCTAGTATGTATATCCTGAATTTCTTTACAGCTGTTATCACGGCTAGAACTTCTAATTCATAAGAGCTGTATTTTTCTTCAGCAGGAGTTGTCTTTTTACTTAGAAAGTAAACAGGATGCAGTTTGGAATCAACATTTGACCTCTGCATAAGGCATGCACCGTAACCATGCTTACTTGCATCCGTATGTAGCTCTGTCGGCAGGCCTCTCTGAAAAATATGCAATACTGGATAGCATGTGAGTAGTTCCTTCAATTTTTGAAAAGATTGTCTTTGTGTATCTCCAAATTTGAATGGTACATCTTTTCTAAGCATATCGCTTAATGGTTTCGCAATTGCAGAATAGGAGGGTATGAATTTTCTGAAATATCCAGTTAACCCAAGATAAGATTGGAGCTGCTTGTGAGTCGTTGGTTCAGGAAAACGTTTGATTGCTAACGTTTTCTCTTCCGACGGTTGTACTGTTCCATCTTCTACTACGTATCCTAAAAACTGTACTCTTCTCTTCAGGAACTGGCACTTTTTCTTCTTTATTTCTAAACCATTTTCTCGTGCGACCTCCAAAACTATCCTCAATCTTTCTATTCCTTCATCCATAGTACGACTTGGAATAATGATGTCATCCATATAGAATATTACGATACCTTTTGCTGAGAGCTTCCTGAAAATATCGGTTATAAAATGCTGGAAAACAGCCGGACTGTTACACAAACCGAATGGACATTTGAGGAACTCGTACTGTCCATTATGGGTAACGAAAGAAGTGTATTTGATGCTACTCTCCTCTATACCGACATGAAAAAATCCATTCTTCAGATCAATTGTCGAAAAAATTCTAGCTCCTTCCAACTTATCTAGAACATCTTCTATCAGCGGTAATGGAAACCTGTCCTTTATTATGTTCTTATTGAGCTTTCGATAGTCGCAGCAAATTCTAGTAGCACCGTCTTTCTTACGCACCAGTACTATCGGGCTAGCAAAATCTGATGAGCTCTCTCTGACGATTCCATCCTCTAACCATTCTTGTATTTGTTTCTCTACTTCTTTTTTCTCTGGCAATGAGAGTCTTCGCGGTCCTTGGTAGATCGGTTCTTCATTTTTCAGTATGATCTTCATCTTGATTTCGGTAGTTTTCGTTTTTTCAGGCTTATAGCTTTCAATCATCTCTTTCACCAGTTCTCTGTGTGCCCTATCTTCTATGTGTTTCAAATCAATATCATCCTCTAATTTATTTTCGTCTACTGTGATGCTCATTAGAAAATTTTCTTTTTTGCACACAATTATTCCTTCGTCTCTTATGTGAACCTCAGCTTGCTTCAACAAATTACTTCCTACTATCACCTGGAACCCAGAAGCCTCCTTGGGTATGACATGAAACAGAAGGTTGAACTCTTCCTCATTGATTTCAACATTTTTGTTGAACGATCCCAATGTTTCAACCTTGTTTGTTCCTATGCCTTTAACGGTTATTGTATCCTGTGAGAGTATATCTTCAACAAAAAAATGATTCGTAAACGTCCTGTCTAATGGCACTTATACCTGTATCAAATAATGCAAACAATTTTGTTTGACCAAATTTCAATGTTATAGCATTTTTTGGTACTATATCAATGGTGTTCACATTGGCAGGAGTACGAGGTTTTTGTGAAGTGGTTGCTTTTTCGGGACACTGGGATGCTAAGTGTCCAAATCCACTACAGCTGAAACACTTCATACCTTTACTCTTGTCCGGACAGTCTCTGGATTTGTGACCACGATTTCCACAATTGAAGCAAATTTCTTGCTTTCCTTTGTTATTCTGATCCCTTACTTTATTTTCTTTCTCTTTCTTGACTTCATTTTTTCCTTCGTATTTAACATTGTCTCTCTTCGGTTTGAATGAATTGTTTCCACTCACGGGTCTTTTCTTGGAAATAGATTCGTAGAGTTTTACTTTTCTTTAAACTCTTGGAAGTTTCTAGCACCGTACAATATAACTTTATTTGCTGATTCATCTTGTATCCCGTCTATGATGTATTGAATTACAACTTCGGCTTCTATATTTGCTCGGCTTCCTATTTCCCTCATAGTCAGTACATATTCTTGAACACTTTCATCAAATTTCTTCCTTTTTGACATCAGCATTTTATGAATTTGTGCGCTGCTTACTTTAATTTCAAATTCCTTTATCAGCTTGTTCTTCAATATAGTCCATGTTCTAATGCCCTTTTCAGATTGTATGTACAGTTTGGCTAGACCAGTCAAAGATTTTTTTGCAAAAATCAATTTTTGTAAATCGTTCCAACCTGTCACTTCTGCGACCTCTTCGAAATCTTCAACCCATCTTCTTATCGGATAATCGTCTTTTCCATCAAACGGCCTTATACTATCTTCTACATCTCGGAAAGTCAATGAAAAACTTTCTTTTTTGTCGCTTCTCTTCGTGTTTGATTTACTATTTCTTACTTTATCTCCTTCTTCTTCACTAGTACTTTCCTCTTCATCTCCTCCATCTTCTTCTTTTTCGGAGTCTTCGTCATCTCCTTTGAAACCTCTGTCATTTTCTTCGTCATCATTTTGTTCATATGTGTACTCGAATCCAATTAGGAATGAACATACACGATTAGCGACTTCATCATAAGAACCATTGTAATCTAGACCAAGAATATTGCAAACTGCTATCAAATCAGGTAATTTCAATTGTTTGGATACGTCTTGAACCTTGGCTGAGTATTCGACCGAGTTTTTATCCCACCCAAAACCAGGAAATTTACGTAACGCCTTTCGAGCTTTTCGTGGTTCGCCCTCATCGCCAAAACAAATAATATGCAATGCCTTGACTGCAGGTAATTTTGCAAGAGTGATATGGTTTTCAATATTGCTTATACCACCTAAAGTCGACATTATGAACAAAAATACTCGAATTGGTATTCAATGAAAAACTAGACAAACATTAAAAAAAAACGAGCAACCGACAACACTGCGCATGTAGAGAAAACGAGAAACAACGCTATAACAATGATATCACAATAAAAACAAAGTACCTACTTGGTGTGTTGACTAGCGTGCATGTGTGATGAATTTATCATTATTAGTCATTTTTTTTTATGAAAACGGTGCAGAGGGTGTCAATACAACAAAAAAAAATCAAGTAAATTCGCGATAAAATATGAAACGATGAATATGTTAGATATTCGATACGTCAAATGGCTGTATCCTCTTACAAATCATGTAACCAATGAAATTATAACTAGTAGCTAACAATTTTCTATACGAATTTTGAACAATAACTACTTTTAAAGAAACATTAATTTTCTTCTTGAATCTTCCTTATCAGCACGCCTCTGACCATAATGTTCTCGAAATTGGAAAGATAAACGTCCTACCTCGAAAATCTGGATACGATTTTACCATTCTTCTAGTTCCATTCACCGAGTGTCGAGCAGAGTGTGAATGAAAAGAGTGGCTGCATTCACACTAATCTTTCAGCCCCGTCCTTCGTCGTTCAGCAATGTTCCGTCGATACCTTCGATTTGGACAGTCACAGACATCAGAACTTCACTGTCTATTTTGTTTCAGTCTGGTTAGCAATTCACTTATTCAGTTCCGCTTTTTCAAATCAGTCACTGCTTTTCGCGGTGGCAATCTCCACAATGTTTTCGTTTCTATTCCGGACGAGCCCCCAAATGTAGGATTGCTTGGATTGTCTAGGGTATTCTATTCACAAGGTCGCCGGATAATTTAGGAATGTAGAAACGATTTATTTGCACTGTACAATGTTTGTATATAGTGTAAGTTGGGAATCATACACAATGTCTATTATTACAGCATACAGCCACTGAACGTCTTTTTAACTATCGTCCTAACTAGCCGGCACTCGTCTTAACAAATCTCAGATCGCGGCTCAATCTTTGTTTTATTTTCACTCCCTAAACGGGTTGTCGTCTATCGTCTATCGTCGATCTCGTCCTAGCTTCGACTTTCGACTGACCGTGAGCCGTTCCCTCCCTCCAAGATCACGTCTAATAACTCGTATTCGGTATTGGCTCACCATTTGTCGCGTCTTACGTCTCGCGTCTTCTCTACCACCAGTGTCCATAGCGATCGTGGCTAACATTTGCGTTTAAAAAAAAGTTGCAGTGGCGTAACTATGAAATGATGAGATGTCTATTAACTAAAAAAATAACTAAGATTCTGTATTGATTTATAAAATGTGGATCCCACACTTGGCCATCCTACTGCGAATCCGACTCGGATTCGGTTCCGTACTGCACCCAAGGTTTCATGAACTCTGAACAAGTAGATGTCCGTATGAGTCCTTCGTGATTTCCTACTTTTACGACGTCATATCTTTCGTTTCTCTTTGCCTTGATCACTTCGTATGGTCCTAAGAATTTTTCATGAACTTTCAATCCCGATCCGAATTGGGTTCTTTTAATTGCCACTAAGTCACCTTCTTCGTAAACGGTGGCTTTCTTTCTTCCTACGTTATAACTTTTCCGGTTTTCCTCTTGAAGCTTTATCAAATGCTTTCGACATTCTTTCCTCAGATTTTCTCTTCCTTCATCGAATTCTTTCCTTGCTTCTTCTTCTATAAGTTCACTCATCACTAAATCTTCCTTTCTTCTCATCTTAACTCCCGTCAACACTTCGAATGGAGTTGTTCTGATACTTCGCTGGAACGTGGAATTGAGTGCTCTCTGGACTCTATCGACAAATTTGTACCATTTAGTTGGGTCTTCTATGCTGAGCTTAGTGAGGACTGGGATAATAGTTCGGTTTATTCTCTCCACTTGTCCATTCCCTCTTGGTACGCCTGTAGTAACTGTCACGTGCTTAATCCCTTCTTCGGTACAATAATCCTGGAACTCATTCGCTGTAAATGCTGCACCTTTATCTGTAATAATTCTACTCGGGTTACCAAAAGTTTTTTGCTGCTTGACTAAGCAACTTATTGTTTCTCTCGCAGTTGTGGACTTTGTAGGATAAATCCATGTAAACTTGGTGAATTCATCTATTACCGCTAGAATATATTGATAATTTTTATTCGTCGATGGTATGGGACCTAAATGATAAGCGTGGTAAGTATGCAAAGGGCCTTCTAATTTAGAAATCGGATGGAGCATTCCTTCCTTTTTCCCTTCTTTCCTATTGCCTAAAATACAAGGTATACAGTTAGCTATAACTGTTTGAATCTTGTCTTTCAACCAGGGTATAAAATATTCTCTTTCGATCAATTCTTCTGTCTTCCTTACGGCAAAATGCCCTTCTTCGTGTGACTTTCTGATAATTTCTGTCTGCATAGCCCTTGGTATTGCTAACAGTTCTTTTCCTTTCACGTACTTATATACTAGGCCATGTCTAGTGAAATAATCTTCGTGTTCTTCTTCTGAATCTAAAAGCTTTTTGATCGTCGCAATATTTTCATCTTTTCCTTGCGCTATTCTGATTTTCTCTAACAGACCATCTTCTTCTGTCATTGTCATCACTACTGGATAACGGCTAAGCGCATCAACGTGATACATCCTACTTCCTTTTCTATGCTCTATCTCATAGTCATACTCTTCTAGCAAAAGAGCCCATCTTGCCACTCTCGTGGTCAAATCTTTCTTTTGCATTGTTTTTTGAAAGGCTGAGCAGTCAGTTACTATCTTGATCTTCATACCTAGTATGTATATCCTGAATTTCTTTACAGCTGTTATCACGGCTAGAACTTCTAATTCATAAGAGCTGTATTTTTCTTCAGCAGGAGTTGTCTTTTTACTTAAAAAGTAAACAGGATGCAGTTTGAAATCAACATTTGACCTCTGCATAAGGCATGCACCGTAACCATGCTTACTTGCATCCGTATGTAGCTCTGTCGGCAGGCCTCTCTGAAAAATATGCAATACTGGATAGCATGTGAGTAGTTCCTTCAATTTTTGAAAAGATTGTCTTTGTGTATCTCCAAATTTGAATGGTACATCTTTTCTAAGCATATCGCTTAATGGTTTCGCAATTGCAGAATAGGAGGGTATGAATTTTCTGAAATATCCAGTTAACCCAAGATAAGATTGGAGCTGCTTGTGAGTCGTTGGTTCAGGAAAACGTTTGATTGCTAACGTTTTCTCTTCCGACGGTTGTACTGTTCCATCTTCTACTACGTATCCTAAAAACTGTACTCTTCTCTTCAGGAACTGGCACTTTTTCTTCTTTATTTCTAAACCATTTTCTCGTGCGACCTCCAAAACTATCCTCAATCTTTCTATTCCTTCATCCATAGTACGACTTGGAATAATGATGTCATCCATATAGAATATTACGATACCTTTTGCTGAGAGCTTCCTGAAAATATCGGTTATAAAATGCTGGAAAACAGCCGGACTGTTACACAAACCGAATGGACATTTGAGGAACTCGTACTGTCCATTATGGGTAACGAAAGAAGTGTATTTGATGCTACTCTCCTCTATACCGACATGAAAAAATCCATTCTTCAGATCAATTGTCGAAAAAATCCTAGCTCCTTCCAACTTATCTAGAACATCTTCTATCAGCGGTAATGGAAACCTGTCCTTTATTATGTTCTTATTGAGCTTTCGATAGTCGCAGCAAATTCTAGTAGCACCGTCTTTCTTACGCACCAGTACTATCGGGCTAGCAAAATCTGATGAGCTCTCTCTGACGATTCCATCCTCTAACCATTCTTGTATTTGTTTCTCTACTTCTTTTTTCTCTGGCAATGAGAGTCTTCGCGGTCCTTGGTAGATCGGTTCTTCATTTTTCAGTATGATCTTCATCTTGATTTCGGTAGTTTTCGTTTTTTCAGGCTTATAGCTTTCAATCATCTCTTTCACCAGTTCTCTGTGTGCCCTATCTTCTATGTGTTTCAAATCAATATCATCCTCTAATTTATTTTCGTCTACTGTGATGCTCATTAGAAAATTTTCTTTTTTGCACACAATTATTCCTTCGTCTCTTATGTGAACCTCAGCTTGCTTCAACAAATTACTTCCTACTATCACCTGGAACCCAGAAGCCTCCTTGGGTATGACATGAAACAGAAGGTTGAACTCTTCCTCATTGATTTCAACATTTTTGTTGAACGATCCCAATGTTTCAACCTTGTTTGTTCCTATGCCTTTAACGGTTATTGTATCCTGTGAGAGTATATCTTCAACAAAAAAATGATTCGTAAACGTCCTGTCTAATGGCACTTATATCGCTACCTGTATCAAATAATGCAAACAATTTTGTTTGACCAAATTTCAATGTTATAGCATTTTTTGGTACTATATCAATGGTGTTCACATTGGCAGGAGTACGAGGTTTTTGTGAAGTGGTTGCTTTTTCGGGACACTGGGATGCTAAGTGTCCAAATCCACTACAGCTGAAACACTTCATACCTTTACTCTTGTCCGGACAGTCTCTGGATTTGTGACCACGATTTCCACAATTGAAGCAAATTTCTTGCTTGCCTTTGTTATTCTGATCCCTTACTTTATTTTCTTTCTCTTTCTTGACTTCATTTTTTCCTTCGTATTTAACATTGTCTCTCTTCGGTTTGAATGAATTGTTTCCACTCACGGGTCTTTTCTTGGAAATAGATTCGTAGAGTTTTACTTTTTCTTTAAACTCTTGGAAGTTTCTAGCACCGTACAATATAACTTTATTTGCTGATTCATCTTGTATCCCGTCTATGATGTATTGAATTACAACTTCGGCTTCTATATTTGCTCGGCTTCCTATTTCCCTCATAGTCAGTACATATTCTTGAACACTTTCATCAAATTTCTTCCTTTTTGACATCAGCATTTTATGAATTTGTGCGCTGCTTACTTTAATTTCAAATTCCTTTATCAGCTTGTTCTTCAATATAGTCCATGTTCTAATGCCCTTTTCAGATTGTATGTACAGTTTGGCTAGACCAGTCAAAGATTTTTTTGCAAAAATCAATTTTTGTAAATCGTTCCAACCTGTCACTTCTGCGACCTCTTCGAAATCTTCAACCCATCTTCTTATCGGATAATCGTCTTTTCCATCAAACGGCCTTATACTATCTTCTACATCTCGGAAAGTCAATGAAAAACTTTCTTTTTTGTCGCTTCTCTGCGTGTTTGATTTACTATTTCTTACTTTATCTCCTTCTTCTTCACTAGTACTTTCCTCTTCATCTCCTCCATCTTCTTCTTCTTCGGAGTCTTCGTCATCTCCTTTGAAACCTCTGTCATTTTCTTCGTCATCATTTTGTTCATATGTGTACTCGAATCCAATTAGGAATGAACATACACGATTAGCGACTTCATCATAAGAACCATTGTAATCTAGACCAAGAATATTGCAAACTGCTATCAAATCAGGTAATTTCAATTGTTTGGATACGTCTTGAACCTTGGCTGAGTATTCGACCGAGTTTTTATCCCACCCAAAACCAGGAAATTTACGTAACGCCTTTCGAGCTTTTCGTGGTTCGCCCTCATCGCCAAAACAAATAATATGCAATGCCTTGACTGCAGGTAATTTTGCAAGAGTGATATGGTTTTCAATATTGCTTATACCACCTAAAGTCGACATTATGAACAAAAATACTCGAATTGGTATTCAATGAAAAACTAGACAAACATTAAAAAAAAACGAGCAACCGACAACACTGCGCATGTAGAGAAAACGAGAAACAAAGCTATAACAATGATATCACAATAAAAACAAAGTACCTACTTGGTGTGTTGACTAGCGTGCATGTGTGATGAATTTATCATTATTAGTCATTTTTTTTATGAAAACGGTGCAGAGGGTGTCAATACAACAAAAAAAAATCAAGTAAATATTCGCGATAAAATATGAAACGATGAATATGTTAGATATTCGATACGTTAAATGGCTGTATCCTCTTACAAATCATGTAACCAATGAAATTATAACTAGTAGCTAACAATTTTCTATACGAATTTTGAACAATAACTACTTTTAAAGAAACATTAATTTTCTTCTTGAATCTTCCTTATCAGCACGCCTCTGACCATAATGTTCTCGAAATTGGAAAGATAAACGTCCTACCTAGAAAATCTGGATACGATTTTACCATTCTTCTAGTTCCATTCACCGAGTGTCGAGCAGAGTGTGAATGAAAAGAGTGGCTGCATTCACACTAATCTTTCAGCCCCGTCCTTCGTCGTTCAGCAATGTTCCGTCGATACCTTCGATTTGGACAGTCACAGACATCAGAACTTCACTGTCTATTTTGTTTCAGTCTGGTTAGCAATTCACTTATTCAGTTCCGCTTTTTCGAATCAGTCACTGCTTTTCGCGGTGGCAATCTCCACAATGTTTTCGTTTCTATCCCGGACGAGCCCCCAAATGTAGGATTGCTTGGATTGTCTAGGGTATTCTATTCACAAGGTCGCCGGATAATTTAGGAATGTAGAAACGATTTATTTGCACTGTACAATGTTTGTATATAGTGTAAGTTGGGAATCATACACAATGTCTATTATTACAGCATACAGCCACTGAACGTCTTTTTAACTATCGTCCTAACTAGCCGGCACTCGTCTTAACAAATCTCAGATCGCGGCTCGATCTTTGTTTTATTTTCACTCCCTAAACGGGTTGTCGTCTATCGTCTATCGTCGATCTCGTCCTAGCTTCGACTTTCGACTGACCGTGAGCCGTTCCCTCCCTCCAAGATCACGTCTAATAACTCGTATTCGGTATTGGCTCACCATTTGTCGCGTCTTACGTCTCGCGTCTTCTCTACCACCAGTGTCCATAGCGATCGTGGCTAACATTTGCGTTTAAAAAAAAGTTGCAGTGGCGTAACTATGAAATAATGGGATGTCTATTAACAAAAAAAAAAATAACTAAGATTCTGTATTGATTTATAAAATGTGGATCCCACATATATACACACATAGAAAGAATTACTTAATTTGATTTGATATGCTTTGATTCAAGAGTATGGCTTGTTTATATATACTGGAATAAATGTCTGCTCAATTCAAGACTATTATGTTTCCAAATAAATACACTCATACCAATGTTATAGATTTCTTGAATCGTGAATGAATGGAGTTCTTCGTGAGAATAATACAATATTTCAGATTGAGAACACAATATATTCAAATCAAGACAATCGTAATCTCCCAATGACCCGCACTTTTCTTGAACAAAAAGAATCAGATTTTCAGTTTTAGCTGTAGATTGTTTTGTATCAAGAATTTTATCAAATTAGAGGAATTATATCGATTTCTTGAAATGAGAATCATCCTCAACTTCCGTTCTCTTATTGGGGCTCTCATAAATCACATCATCACTTGCAGACCTTCTTCTTGACAACCTTTCCCCCTATTCGTAGATATTATTTCTGAACTTGTCCACCAGTTTACCTCGCAATAAAGTTGTATTCCTCTGGTTTCAAACTACTGAAAAATATAAAATATATCATTCACAACTCCATGTAGGTACAATGTGAGAGATAATCTGACTCAGCACAATGTATGGTTATTATATTTCTTCAAATCTGATGGGTTCACATTCTTACTACTGAATTCATTTTCCTTGGATCCAAATTTGGTAAAAAAATGTAAAAATATGTTAGGTATAATATGCAATATCAAAATACCTAAGATGTCTACAAGTTCAAGAAGCTCTTTTCCACTGTTCAATCAGTGTTTGGACAAATTTAAACGTTCATCCGCACATATGTACCTAATTTTCACTCATTATGCCGATCCTGATGGTTATTCAAGTTTTTCACGAATTATCAGTTTTCGAGATGATATAGCTACGTTAATTGATTGGATACACGATAATACTTACCCAAGAATGAACGTCGATAAGATATAGTCATGTAACTTACCTCAAAAAGTGGTAATTATATCCTCTTAGTTTTTCTTTCATGGTAAGCCAATATTTCTATGCCAATAAAATAGGTTGAACTGGTTTAACAATGATGGATGTACGACAAGAGCACCAAAAGAACACACTCACACCGTTTGGCAACATTCTTGGCTCGAAGGGATCGCAATTATATTCAAGAAAATGTTATGGTCAATCCAAAGAAACTTTCTCAGAGATTTACTTATTCAGAGATTAAATGTTGAATGTTATTTTGAAAGAAGACATTCCGTGATATATTTTTCAAGAACTTCATTATTTTTTCTGGATACTTTGAATTTCTTGAATTGAGAACATTTTGTTATACCAAATGAATATTCCAGTGAAATAATTTTCTACAATTGACATAAATAAATTAATTTCAAATAAATTATTTCAGAAAAAGAATGCGCTTTTTCAAAACAAGAATTGGACGTTGAACAAATATATCGTTTTCATTTGAGAAATTGTTTTTATGTGTGTAAGAAAATAAAAAATGTGATTTATAGGGGCGAGATTAGGCGTGTATCAAGTAAGGGGTAATTTGAGACATGTTTCAAGTCACCCTACTCAAATAATAATAATCATTTTGCAGGTATTTACAAGAATGGGTCAATACAAAAAAAAGTAGGCGCCAACTATAGAATATATGGCGAAAAAGATTTAGAACTTGCAGTAGCTGAAAGAAATAGTGGTGTTTCATTGAGAAAACTTCAAAGCAAATATGGTATTTCAAAGGATACGATAGATCGAAGAGCAAAAGGATGTCATATGAAAAAGGCAGGTGGACAAACTGTTTTCACGTCAGAAGAAGAATAGAAGATGGTGGATAACATTCAGTTAGCCAGTGTCTGGGGGTTTCCACTAACATCTTTTGATGTAAGGTACTTGATTAAGTCGTATTTAGATAGTTCTGGTAGACAGGTATCAAAATTTGAAAAGAATTTGCCAGGAAGAGAATTTATGAGAAAGTTCATTGAAAGGCATAAGGATATACTCTCACAACGCTGGTGTGAAAATATAAAACGGGCAAGGGCAAGTGTTAACAGGGAGGTAATAAATAAATATTTTGACGAGCTGGAAGTAAGTTTGCAAGGCGTTGAACCAAATGCAATGGTCAATTATGATGAGACAAACATAACTGACGATCCTAGAAAAACCAAGGTACTTGTCAGAAAAGGTGCAAAACACGCACATCGTATAAGGAACAACTCTAGAAGCAGCCATTTCATCATGTTTGCAGGATCCGCATTGGGTGAACTTTTGCCACCTTACATAGTTTATAAGGCCGAAAATTTGTATAAAACGTGGACAGAAAATGGCCCTGCTGGTGCTAGATACAATAGGTCAAAGAGCTCCTGGTTTAATGAAGCGATTTTCGAGGATTGGTTTAAATCTACGGCCTTACCGTATTTTAAAAAACTCCCCATTGAGTCGCCAAAAGCTCTAATAGGCGACAATCTTGCCAGCCATATTTCACAATCCGTAATTGACTTATGCAGAGAAAATAATATTCGATTTATCCTGCTACCTCCAAACTTTATTTAGATTAGTTTCTAACAAAGTATTTGAAGTTCCTACTTACTTTTTTAAGAATTAAAACTTTACTTTTGTATTAAAAATGTAAAATGTTTAAAATGAATATATTTTTTCAAATAAGAGTTGTGTTAATGAAACAATTTGTTCTATTACGTTTTTAAAAAGACTATTAATGTCTCAAGTCCGCAAATTGACGGTCTTGAGTTTATAATGAAAACAAATTACTGTCTCAAGTCACCGCCCCTGTGAAGGTGATTTGAGAATGATGTAGACTCAAAAATGTGTCCTTGTTTCATAATTTTAATTTGCTGGAATACAATTTTACAGTCCTTTGAATTTTGAAACTGTCTCAAGTCACCCAACTTGAAGGTACCTCATTAGAGTGGGAGATCTGAAAGAAAATAAAAACAAAATCATATTAGATATGAATATCAATGAAGGGCACTTAGAGTTCCAAAAGCATGAAAAGTAACTGCAAAGCAGTAACTTCACTGTATTGTATACTTTTATTACTGAAAATCAATAAAATGAAACACTTGAATTTAATCATTCCAGATGTGAGAAATTGAAAAAGTGTATTCTGAACAACTTTATAGGTATACAAAAAAAATTTAAATATCAATTCCTTACTGAGCATCCTGAAATTGGTATTTCTAAAATTTTGCAGATGTGTACAAATCATAAAATAATACATGTAGTATGGCAACTGAACAATAATTACTGTTGATATGCTACAAGCTTAGCTTGGGTGACTTTGGATTGTAAGGAATATGTTCATCACATGAATATAAATTAATTTGAATATCCTCAATAATTTGAAAAACAGTTCATCAGGTAATAGTATATTTATTCAATGCATTTCAATTGAGCATGACTATATGAACTCTGAACCATTGAGAAGTTCACTTTGAAAGCACCTTCATTAATTTATACAATTTGTAGAAATCATCTCCTAGTGAGTTTTCAGCTTTTTGATTAGGTACTTAGGGAATACTTAAATCATAATCAAATTTTGTTTCATCAAATTTTAAATTCATGAGAAATGTCAGAACGGAGTTTCAATGGAACATGAAAATCAACTACTTCTCGTCTTCTCAATGCATAGAAATCATAGAATTCCATTATAAATAGCTGAATAATAATATGGATATGTTGCAAAAGCTGCCTTGATTGGATTTTTTTATTCTGATTGTATATTGATATTTATATTTTACTTGAATTCTGATGTCTATCTTATTTCATAATATCTCAAAAAGCCTAATAAGTACTGTAATGGAATTCGGCAAAGTCATGAAGAAGTATCGCCGATATCAAAATATCCTCCTGTATTGGACATTTCAGATAGCTCTCGATTGTTCGTGGAAGATCTAAAACAGAAAAGGATGTAATATCCTGGAAGCTATCAGATGAAGAGAGATGACAGGAAAATAACTGACTTCAAAGAATACAACAACTCTTTGGTTGCAGCTGCACTACTTGCTGACCCAAGAAAAGTTGGAATCCCCGAAGATGAAGTCAATAAATACCCTGGTCCAGAGTTAACAAAAAGCATAGGTCTGATAAGCTCACTCTATATATACACAAACACACCTCCACATGGATATGGAACTCAGGCCCCTGAAGTAGCAGAAACACTGAACCGCACTGTTGACTTCAACAAGAAAAGGGAAGAGGATAAAATATTAGAGCTCTCCAATGGATTCAAGGTAGAAAGATTCCATTGGAAAAAGGAGGATGGCATGTTCCCTCACCGTGAAACTCATGGAAATTTCGATGCGTTCCATGTAAGGAAGATGGCTGAGAAATTCCATGTAAAAAATTATGAACACGAGTCGAGCATATTTCACACACTAATGCAGATCTACTCACCAAGGGTAGACAAACACTAGATATCATGACTGGGAACAGCGTACCACTGAAGATGTTTGTGTATGGATATAAGACAAAATCTTGGATTGTGGAAGAGAAGATCACCAGCCTGGTAGAAGTAAAGAAATATCTATTGAAGGTGGCAGGAAGGTTCATTTCTTATCTAAAACAAAAGGAAAGAGGGAAGAAATCGAAGGGCCATTGCATCTGCAAGTATGATCTTACGGATGCCCTTATATGCAGTGGAGCATTTTCATTTGGCATTAATCAAAGAGATAGAGGGTTCAACTATATCAATAGGAGGAGAGGAAAAGAAGAAAAAGACCACAACAAGCATAGGGGCTGTAGGAGGTTCATTAATCCCTTGCCCTATAATGTGTCAAGGTACCAAATAGAATGAATGCTTATCACCTTCAATCTTTGCTCTGATGCACAAAGTATTCTTCGATAGGTCCACCAGGCTACAACTCTCACTCCCCCCTCCATCAGAATCCGGAGACCTCCTATATAAGGTCGCTTTATTCTGCCATTTCCTGCAAGCGATAAAATCGATAGCATTAGGACCAGGCCCCTTGGCTACAAATGATGAACATTTCAACAGACTTGAGTGGGGCTCTGACATAGAGAGGTTCAACTCACCCACCAAAGAATGGTTAAGGCCCTTATTAAGAAGAGGGATTGTGGACGGGACATATGCAAACGCATCGGGTGAAATGCTAATGGGGATGCTGAATGCGGCCAGCACAACATTAGGACTCTTATCCATAAATTATAGAATGGACCCGTGGAAAATGCAAGTAATATGCTTAAGATCAAGCTACGACTCCTTGAGCATATACATGGGGAGCGACAGGGATAATCCAATAAATTTTATAGAAGTAAATAGACAGAACCTGTCATTAGCAGGGATAAACTTCAGTGACAAGAAGACACTCTTTTTCCAGTATGGATACATAGAATATACGTCATGGTATTTCCAGGGGGATTTTTAGTCGCAGTTTGGAGTGGAGACCGCTTCTATAAGACCTGCAGCGAAGAACCCCTCAGACGAATTCAACTCTGCGGCCAAGGGAACAACGACAGCATTGTCCACTCTCACAATAAACGCAATTGGGGCGGAGATGCGATTGAGGTTGGCCATTGAGGGAGTCTGGAGACTATGGGGGGTAGAAAGAAACCCTGATAAGAGGAAAGGAATATCAGACGATGTTCTCTTGCTAGCGGATGGGGGACGGACACCTTGGACAAGCATGAACTACCATCTTGAAGAGACATGCCTTAAAGAGAAATTCATAATGAATGAGACGGAAAGGTAATACATCCTGTGCATAAGAAACCCTGACAATCCATTTTCCCTAGACCCAGAAGAGGAAGTAACGTATTCGAAAGAGCTATCTGAAATGTCCAATACAGGAGGATATTTTGATATCGGCCATACTTCTTCATGACATTGCCGAATTCCATTACAGTACTTTTGTAGTACTTTGTTCTTTCTAAAATTGTTTTGACTAGCCTGATAGTGTTAGTTGTGCAATATTTTTGTATGTAAATACTCCTTATAGTTAAATGAAGTTCTAATATATCCTATATATTATGTTGACTTGCCTAGCTTGATGTGAGAAAATTGGTCCAGGCTAGTAATGAATCAATGGAACATTTCAAAGCCTAGCAGTCCTTTAGGCTTGGATCCACATTCCTCTTATTCATATAACACCTGTACTTCATAGTTGGAAACCTCCTGAAGTCCAAACTTGAGCATTACTGAAAAGAAAGGTGTGTATGAAATGTATGAAGTCCAAACTTAAGCATTACTAAAAAGAAAGGTGTGTATGAAATACAAAAATTTGATAACACCAAAAACCTTTTTTCCATAGCCCAAAGTCAAAAAACCGACCAATAATGAACGACAACTTCATTATTGGTACGCTAAATTGCCAGGGCCTCAACAGAAAAGGACATTTGCTCAAAAATTTCCTAACTCCACAAACATCCAAATCCTGTCTCTCACAGACACCCTGGTAAAAAATCCCCCCTGCTTCACACACCATCCACACCCCCAAAAGCGCCGAATCAAGAGGAAATGGTCTCTTCGTACGGCACGGCATCCCCTTCACTCCCCACCCAATGCCCCCTTATCTCCTTGACCTAGATTGCACCGCAATCGATATCCACTCCCCATAGAATGTCACCACAACCATCATCTCCTATTACAACCACCCAAACCAGACCCTCCCCCGCGCCCTCTTCATATACTTAAACTCCCTACCCCGAGCCATCCTTCTGGGAGATTTCAACGCCAGGCACTCCCAATTCGGGGATCGCATTTGCAACCACAACGGCAACAGGCTTACAAACTTCTTACTAGAATATCAAATAACCCGAATACAGAACAATCAACACACCTTCTTCTCCCACCTGGGATCATCCATCAACGACCAAATTCTCTGCACCGAAAGCTGCGTTGAGGTTCTCGGTGATGGATGCTTCCTGGGAGAATCCATAACATCAGATCATTTTCTACTATTATCAGATACTCAACTACTGAACCAATACCAAAACCCCCGGAAAGCATCACTTTCCGGAACTTCAAAAAAGCCGACTGGGCCACATTCAACAACAATATCAACAACAATCTTTATTCAACGATAACTGATGCCATCGACATCTCAGTCCCCCTCACCACCATTAACACCAACCACCAAACTCTCCCCCTTTCATCCTCAGGCTCATCTCCCAGAAACGTCGCCTTTATCGACAATATACCCGCACCCACGACCCGAACGTCAAAACGGAATGGAACCGACTGAACTATCTAGTCCGTCTCAGAACTAACCAATTCAAACAAACGCAGTGGATTCAAACCACTGCAAACCTCGACTACCGAAACGGTAAACAGTTCTGGGACAAATTCAAAGTCCTAACCAGACAAAAATCGATCACAGACCTCACCTAATAGCAAACAACCAAATTCATGCAACAACAGATCAAAAAGCCTCACAGATTCAAAAATCATTTAGAAAACACTTTCCAAGTACCAATTCATGAAAACTTTGACAACAATCCAGGAAATAGAATAAATAACCAAATTAGAACTTTTCAAACTCAACACCCGGGTTCATTCCGCTCGACCCCAAAAACCCCCTTCTTGAACCCGTCTCAATCCCCGACATCCTAGAAGCCATCCATTATGGCAAAAACACCGCCTCAGGACCGGATTCAATAAACCGGTCCACCCTCAGACAACTCCCAGAAGTTGTCCACCTCCACCTGCAAGCCATAATTAACGCATGCCTTCCGCACGCCTACTTCCCGATGTATTGGAAACAAGCCAACATAATTCTAATACCAAAACCCGAAAAAGATCTGACTAATCCGGACTCTTACAGGCCCATTTCACTTATCAACTGCTTAGGAAAAGTCCTCGAGTTTATCCTAAAAAACAGACTGCTATATTTTGCTCGAATTCACAACATAATTCAACCACATCAACACGGCTTCCAGCCCCAACATGAAACACAAAATGCACTTTTAGAACTCCAAACCCAGATTACCAAAAACTTCAACATCAACAATCAGACACTTGCAATATTCCTAAACGTGCAGAAGGCATTCGATAAGGTGTGTCACGCAGGCCTCATACACAAACTCCTCGAAATCAACCTACCTTCCCATTTAGTCAGAATAATACTGTTCTACCTTTTAGGAAGAGAAATCAGAATATAAGTGGGACAGTCCATATCAGACCCATTTACCCCACTGAGCAAAGTCCCCCAAGGCTCCATTCTTGCCCCCCTACTATACCTCCTCTACATCCATGACATGCCCCACATCAAAAATACTCTGCTATACGCCTACGACACGGCATTGTATGTTTCAGCTTTAACATCCAGCGCACTCAACAGGAAGGGCCAACAGATGCTGAACCAGCTCTCAGGCTGGTGCAACAAATGGAGGATCACCCTCAACCCGTTGAAGACGCAAACCATTCTCTTCACCCACCCCCACAGCTATAGACCCACTCAAGACCCAAGTCACGTCTGCAGGAAAAGGCCACCTACCTGGGGGTCCTATTCACTAGGACCCTCAACTGGGAGCCAGACTTGCAACTAACTCTCAATAAAATGAGAAAAAGAGCCTCTCCTGGATGCTTTGAGTGGTAGATTCGATCGTTGCCACCCTAATACCCTCCCCCACACATACAAAACGTTCATAAGGTCAATAGCTGAGTATAAAGCCATCATCTAATCCCAACTCGAACCCAAACATATCCACGCTCTTCAAGCCACCGAACGAAAAATTTTCCGAAAATGCCAATACCTTCACTAGAGCCACCCTTCCCTCCAGGTATATATCAACACGGACGTCAAGCCGATACCAGACCGCCTAAAGACCCTCCAGGCGGGGTATGCAACCAGAACTCTACGAGGAAACAACGAGTCCGCAAACGCGACCTTGAGAACCAAGTGGAGCGACGGACGCCCACTTCGCAGACGCTAAAAATTGAAATTAGCCATGCCCAACTACCGTCTCCTAAACCTCTGCAACGACCTCCCCGAGGAGCTGGAGGAAGCGCTGGACAACACTCCGCTATCTGTAAGATAGCAGAAAAAAGAATCACGGCGCCCCTCCTCATTCACCACAACCCCACTTAGCGCGCTGCGCAACCACCACCCGCTTTCGTCAGGCCATTGGACGGAAGCACCTCTCCCTCCCGCCAACCGACGGGAAAGCCACACACCCCCAAGAAGCCTAAAGCCAGAAAAAAGAAGAAGAAGCCAAACAATCCAATACTCCATAAAATACTTAAGGCACACTTGTACATATCGCTGCGTCCACGGTTTTTCTGCGGTTTCCCGTGGTCCTCGCCAAATGGGCAGTGATTTCAAATAGGGAAACACCAAGTCCGCAGACTATTTCCACTTCTAAATAGCTCAAATCATTCCAAATAGCATTATATACAACTTTTTTAACCACCAAACAATTAAAATCATTCAAGTGTTGAAAAGGACGCCTAAAGTCCTAAGTAGTGTACCTAGGCCGGTATCAGACCAAGATGGCCGCCATAAAGGCGGGAAATTCAAATTTTGCTGACGTCATCCAAGATGGCCGCCATGACAGCTGTCATATGTCATCAGTCAAATGTCAACTGTCATGTCAAATGTCAACTGTCATGTCATCTGTCAAATGTCAACTGTCATGTCATCTGTCATATGTCATCTGTCATTTCAACTGTCAAATATTCCATGTCATCTGTCAATCAGAAGGTGTTCTATGCCTATTACGTCAGAGAGTGGGCTTGGGAACGCGACGCGTCATAGACCAATCAGAAGCCGTCATAGCCCCACCCACTTTTTTGGCGCGAAATTCAAGTTATTTTTGAGGTTAGGTATTCTGCTTGCAACATGGGATAGGATATCGTAATAGACATAATCGCATTCAAGGTCAGGTTCGCTGGATTCCATTGATGATTCAACATGATACAATATTTTGCAAGACGTTACAAAGATAAGAGACGACAAAGCGACTGACACTGTTGCCAGACGTTTGAAAAAATAAGGCATTGATGCCAGACTTTCAAAAATATCTGGAAATATACCATACTGCACCTACAGCTTACCCAAGTGGAATCCGAACCATAGATGGATAACGTCTGAAGTATTACAGGGTGTGGCTGCCTGAAATTAGGCGTCTGATATCTGACGTATGACGTCATCGTTTCAAAATATCGAAAGGTCACCAACTGTTTAGTTATTTCCATCTGAACCACAACGTGTGATTATTCAAAATTGATGGATAACGTTTGACGTATTACAGGGTGTCAACCTGAAGTCAGGCGTCTGACATCTGACGTATGACGTCATCATTTCAAAATGGCCGCTGAAATCGGGAGATCACTAACTGTTTAGTAATTTCCGTATTATAAAGGTAATATACATACAGCTTACACAAGTAGAATCGGAATCACCACGTCTGAATACTCAAAATTGATGAATAAAGTTTGACGTATGACAAAGTGTGGCTGCCTGAAGTTATTTATTATTTAGTAATTTTCGTATTAAATATACCTACAGCTCACACAAGTAGAATCCGAACCACAGCATTGATATCGACGCAACAGAATTCATGAACTCGTTAATATAAAGATGTCAATGACAAAATAATTGATTTTCTCTACGAATTATCAAAAAATATTCACTTCCGGTTTATTAAAAAGCGACATAGAGAAAAACTAATGTTTTATTCGTGATCCCCATGACGTGTAAACTTCAAAAACATCAACTTCCGGTTTCACTTCCGGTTTCCATTTTTCCACTTAACATAGTCATGTGGGTACTCTGAGAGAAGGATTTTTCACGGACATTCCAAATATATCATTTTACCTATGTACAAAGTCTCAAGGTTAAAGAGATATCAATCAAAATAAATCGAAATAATGAAAAAATCTATGTAAACAATTCACAAACTCTTCGTGTAATGATTTTCTGGTCGATCCAGCTTTTCGACGAGTTATCAAAAAATATCCACTTCCGGTTCATCAAATATCGATATAGAGAAAAACTAATGTTTTAATCGTGATCCCCATGACGTGTTGACTTCAAAAACATCAACTTCCGGTTTTACTTCCGGTTTCTATTTCTCCACTTAACATAGTCATGTGGGTACTCTGAGAGAAGGATTTTTCACGGACATTCCAAATATATCATTTTACCTATGTACAAATTCTCAAGGATAAAGAGATATCAATCAAAATAAATCGAAATAATGAAAAAAATGTATGTAAACAATTCATAATCTCTTCGTGTAATGATTTCCTGGCCGATCCAGCTTCTCGACAAATTATCACAAAATATCCACTTCCGGTTCATTAAAAAGCTATATAGAGAAAAACTAATGGAATATTCGTGACCCCCTTGACGTGTAGACTTCAAAAACAACAACTTCCGGTTTCACTTCCGGTTTCCATTTTGTTAGTAAACAGGGTCATGTGGGTACTCATTGAAAAGGTTATTTCACGTACATTCCTAATATATTAACTTACCTATATACAAAGTCCCAAGGTTTGCGATACATCAATCAAAATTTCTCGAAATATTGATAAAACAATAAAAACTGTTCACCATCTCTTTGAGTACTGCTTTTCTAACCGATCTATCTCCTTGATGAATTATCGAAAAATATCCTCTTCCAATTCGTAAAAAATCGAGATAGAGGAAAATTGATGAGATGTTAGTGAACCCATAACGTTCGGACATCGAAACAACAACTTCCGGTTTCACTTCCGGTTACAATTTTTTCAGTAAACAGAGCCATGTGGGTACTCTGAGAGAAGGATATCTCACGGACATCCCGAATATATCAACTTACCAATATACAAAATCTCAAGGTTTGCGAGATATTGACGAAAATTGGTGAAATAATCAAAACAACACTGTTACACGCAAGAAAGTGCTATGGAGAGTCGATTTGAGTCCACGGTTAACTCATGTTTCTATCTTATTAATCAATATTCTAGTAGGAGACTATAATTTTTGTACAACTCATATCAGGAAATGCCATTTACACCATAATGAAAACCAAGTAGGTGAAATGATAAATAGGAAATCGATAATCAATTTTGAAGTAATCGATAACACATAGGGTTAATAAAGTTTCAAAAAAAGCTCTGTTCAAGGTATGTTTATAAATTCCAAGGCTATATAACTATTAAGATCACATTATATTGGAACCAGGTACTTCAATCATTGATCTACTCAAAAAATATGTCTCGAAACAGATATAATTTTCTATATTTAGGATTGCACTTCCAGCATCGGCAATACATGGAATATTATCGGAAATCTCGAGGTGAATGTTTCAAGGACTAAGAATTATCGAAATTTCAAAAACGGAGCTCTGATCAAGGTATGGTTATAAATTCCAAAGCTGTATAACTATTCACATCACATTATATTGAAGCCAGATACTTCAATCATTATTCACCTCGAAAAATATGATACGAAACATATATACTATTCTATATTTGGGATCGCACTTTCAGCAAAGAGAATATGTGTCAACGTCTACAGAAATCAATGCTTTCATTCAAAATGTTTTCGATAGGTATAACGATGGAACCAACAGGCTGATAAAATACAGGGATGTAAAAACTATCTAGTCTGGAAGAAATATACCGGGTGTGTAAGAAATTACACTTAATATTTTCAATAGGTGTACCGTTCGAAAAATACAAATGTACTGACTGGTACAGGATGTATCAAGAATTAATGATGACGTTCAACGTTTGATAGGTATAATTTGATAGTTGACGCTCAACGACTGGAACTTGAGAGCCTTGGTCACGTGAGGGTGGATATGGTTGTATTATGATCAGTGACGAAAACAATTTTATATTGATGAATTATTGAAAAAGTGTTCCTATATTTTCGTGAAAACGCGACATAGGAGAAAACAAATGATACATTTATGATCCCCATGATGAAAAGAGCTCAAACTTTTTGTTTTTCTAGTGAACAGGGATTATATGGGTACTCCGGAAAAATGATTTTTCACGGACATTTCGAGAATTCAACTTGTATATATTCTGAGACTTAAGACCAAAATTGATATTAATTGATAAACATTCATAACAATGACAAACCTTACGAATACAACGCACATATGTCGCGCAAATACAAAAAACGCGCAGACGTCGCACCCTTATCAAAAAACTATCAAAAATGATAAATAGCACGACGAAAAGTCGAACATGCGTCTTACATATATCATGCTAACGTCGTTATCCGTCAAAGATCTATCAGACAACGTCGTCTAAAATTTTTGAATACGATGATTCGCATGACAAAGCGTCACGCATTCATTAAACAAGTAGAAAACATCAAAATTCATCACGCATACATCACCCATACGTCGCACATGCGTCGAACATACGTCATGCAAACGTCACACATTCATCGAGAATCTATCAAACAGCAACATAAAAACGATTAATAACGTACTGACATTGCAAATCCAAAATGGTAGCTATTAAAGTTTAGCATCTGGCATCTGACATTCGGTGTCCTTCATTTGACGCTTGGCGTACTAAGATTTCTGTTATTCACCAACATAAAGTTTTAGATATAAAAATAAACATAGGGCAATCATTGAAGAACATTGAATATGTTAAAAAAAACATGACGCATGCGTTGTGCATACGTTGCGCATACGTCATACATACGTCGTGCAAACGTAGCGCCTACACCAAAAATCCATAATACAACGTGTTTAAAACCTTGAAATGAGAAATAGCATGACATGATATCCATCACACATTCATTTTATGACGTTGAAAATTTTGAAAATAAAAACTCCACGCATGCGTCGTACGTACACCACGCTGACGTCGTGCCTTCGTCGGAAATCTACCAAGCAACGTATAAGAACTTCAATAACAATAAATAGCATAACGAAACGTCAGACATGAGTTATACATATATTGCATCGACGTCGTGTCCTTGTGAAAATGAAAATGTTCAAAACGATTTATAAATCTAATAACCATCACTTATTCATTAAACAATATCAAAAACTTTGAAAAACACTACACGAAAATTGTAGAGATGTCATTGAAAAATTCAACGACAGACGACAAAGAGTACTAGAAGCAAGATAAGTGAGTAATTGAAAGATTCGACGATAGGGTCGATAGGAGTGAGTGAGTCATAGACGAATGACCCGGTGTTGAAATTATTATGATACAGGGTGACACATAATTCTCAATGAATCATCACATGGAATATTCACTTCCGGATGGCGGAAGATCTACGTGACCGAATAGCTATGTTCAAAACTTCAATTATAATTATTAACATTAGTTTTGAATTCGTTAAATTATGGTTACATGAAAATAGGACAGTATATGACAAAATACATCAAGAGTGTATTCATTTCATTATTGCTTTCAAATTCAAGTTGATCTATGTACTGAAATATGAATAATAAATCATTATTTACCACCACTTTTACAATTATTCACCAGCAGATGTCAACTTCGATGAAAAACCCATACACTTAGTTGAAAAACCTCGATATCAATATAATGATGGATTCAGGAAAGCTAGTAAATGGAATAATATCAAACCTAACATCATACATGACGTAGAACCTGACATCACACGCGACGTCTGAGACGTGCGTTAGACGTTAGACTCAGGTTTTCGATCAAGTAAGCTTCATGAATGTGGAAGAGGATCGTTTGGTATGTCACACTTTTCTTTTCAAGTTCTCAAGAAATTCGCAAATTCATTGAATGGATCTGGTGGTAACAATAATCATTTTATAAAAAATAGAAAAATAATCCACTTTCATCTTTCAAATTTGGTAAATGTTATACATCATAATTCCTAGGGGAAAAATAAAAACGAAAAATTATAGATTTTTATATATATTTCTCACACATTATTCAAATCTCTCAATACATTCATTTCATGAAGGAACAAATATTCCCTGAGTGCATTACTTACTAAACTATCATTTGATATTTCACAAAATGAATACAGAGCTTCGAAATAATCAATATAACCAGCATCTTTATTGAAAATCGATTTAAACTTGAAGGATCTGCGTAGCATCCTCGACACCGATAAGGAACTCGACATCATGTTTTTTGACGAGTAGACATTTGATCCCATCAAACACCAATTGTGATATTTTGCAGAAATCTCCACATGGAAACGATACTGGCTCATATTCATCTTGGTGGGTTGGTAACTTCTCGTAGAAAAAATTGTCCAATGCTCGTTTCAGTAAATCAGTGAAAGTTTTCCATTCCGTTGTACAAAAAGATTGTTTATTTGGTTTGTATGGTTGTGATAAAATTATAGATGGATTGAATTTTCTCGCTGGACTCAAACCCACTCCTACCTGGAAGGCTCTCAACTGGAATAATGTGTAGAGTAGGTAATGTTTCTCGGCTCGGGCTGCATTTTCGTACATCTCCAACACTTCATCTAATTCTTGATGATATTTCGCATTATTGAAAGATGATTCGGTGAAATATGAATCAATATCGTCTTCTGACACACTCACATAACCACTATCTCGACTTGATGTTGACATGATAGACTAAGTTAAAATATTTTCAGACTGAGATCAATTTCATGTATCTATTTCTAGTCTCCCTCCACATTCGAGAACACTAGAGTTGAAATCATTATTGCGAGATGAATCTTGACATATCAAATATGAGAATAATGCTGATTCAAGTAGAATAGCAGAAAAACAGAGGTATTTCATGAATGCGTTGCTTATCTCCCCACATGATGCCCTGAGGAATGCAAAGTTGCATATCGAATATGAGATGTAATAAACATGATGATTCAGGGAGATAACATCAACATCATCACAATCTTTGAATTATGGTCGTGATTCATGATATCATCATCTACCACCTGCGAACTTATCAAAGATCTCTTCTATATTGTCGATTCATCTGATGAAATACAGAGAATAAGCATGACATTATCATCGCCAAATGGAATCCGAACCACCACATGTGAAAACCCCAAATTGATGGATAATATTTGACGTATGACAGAGGCGTACTAGGGCTGTTGGAGTTTGGCGTCTGACATCTGACAGTTAACGTTTGACGATACGTCATGCATACGAAGTCTTTTTTCAATAGAAAATCTATCAATCAACGCACAAAAACTTCAAAAACAATGGAAAGCATGACGAAACGTCAAGCATGCGTCATACATACATCGCGCAGACATCGTGTATTTCTTAAAAATCTATCAAACAATATATTGAAACTATAAAAACGAGTAATATCATGACTAGATATAATGCATTCATCAAATAACATCGAAAACGATAAAAAACATCATGAATACGTCATGCAACTTATGTCAACTGTCAAGTATTCCATGGCGCTGTGTCATATGTCAATCGAAAAGTGTTCCATGATGCTGCTGATGACGCCAGAGTATGGAAACGCAACGCGTCATAGACTACTAGCTCGACCAATCAGAAGCCGTCATATCCCAAACCTTTTTTTTTTTCGGAAAATCAAAGTTATTTTTATGATATCACCCCTTAGCCCCCCCCCTCCAGGTCACCGCAGTGCCCCCTTTATGCGTAACAGTCATTGACATCTTTATATTAACGAGTTCATGAATTCTGTTGCGTCGATATCAATGCTGTGGTTCGGATTCTACTTGTGTGAGCTGTAGGTATATTTAATACGAAAATTACTAAATAATAAATAACTTAAGGCAGCTACACTTTGTCATACGTCAAACTTTATTCATCAATTTTGAGTATTCAGACGTGGTGATTCCGATTCTACTTGTGTAAGCTGTATGTATATTACCTTTATAATACGGAAATTACTAAACAGTTAGTGATCTCCCGATTTCAGCGGCCATTTTGAAATGATGACGTCATACGTCAGATGTCAGACGCCTGACTTCAGGTTGACACCCTGTAATACGTCAAACGTTATCCATCAATTTTGAATAATCACACGTTGTGGTTCAGATGGAAATAACTGAACAGTTGGTGACCTTTCGATATTTTGAAACGATGACGTCATACGTCAGATATCAGACGCCTAATTTCAGGCAGCCACACCCTGTAATACTTCAGACGTTATCCATCTATGGTTCGGATTCCACTTGGGTAAGCTGTAGGTGCAGTATGGTATATTTCCAGATATTTTTGAAAGTCTGGCATCAATGCCTTCTTTTTTCAAACGTCTGGTAACAGTAGTCGCTTTGTCGTCTCTTATCTTTGTAACGTCTTGCGAAATATTGTATCATGTTGAATCATCAATGGAATCCAGCGAACCTGACCTTGAATGCGATTATGTCTATTAATACACTGATGTTTAATGAATGAATAAGCCATTGTTCCTTTTCCTGCTCCATGGATCTGCATGTTGAGTCATCATTGGAATGCAGCGAACCTGACCTTGAATGCGATTATGTCTATCAATACACTGATATTAAATGAAGCCATTGTTCGTTTCCCTGCTCCCCGCTTGCCGAGGTTGCTACGTTCTCTTATCTTTGAGACGGATCTGCTCGACTACGTCACGCTGTGCGATAACGTTGCATCGACATTGACTGCAATTAAATTATATAGTGGTCGTAGCTCTGTGGGAACGCATCGGACTCGTAATCCGGTGGTCTGGAGTTCAAATCCCGCCGATAGAAGGATTTTTTTAAATAAAATATGACGTCATGAGATGTTTCCGGATGCGGAGCGCTAAGGGGGCGCAGTCTTATGGGGGGTCAGGGGGGGTATAGCAAAAACCTAAGGGGGCTAAGGGGGTACAGCGAAGACCTGAGGGGGGCCAAGGGGGTACAGCGGAGGCCTAAGGGGGGCCAAGGGGGCACCTGAGGGGGCCAGAGGGGCCGATATCCTATCCCATGTTGCAAGCAGAATACCTAACCTCAAAAATAACTTGAATTTCGCGCCAAAAAAGTGGGTGGGGCTATGACGGCTTCTGATTGGTCTATGACGCGTCGCGTTCCCAAGCCCACTCTCTGACGTAATAGGCATAGAACACATTCTGATTGACAGATGACATGGAATATTTGACAGTTGAAATGACAGATGACATATGACAGATGACATGACAGTTGACATTTGACAGATGACATGACAGTTGACATTTGACATGACAGTTGACATTTGACATATGACAGATGACATATGACAGCTGTCATGGCGGCCATCTTGGATGACGTCAGCAAAATTTGAATTTCCCGCCTTTATGGCGGCCATCTTGGTCTGATACCGGCCTAGGTACACTACTGTCCTATAACAACACTCAGGGAAATATAGATATCTTGAGAACTAAAACACCACTTTCATCTGAATAAACATATATATAAACGTAAAACGTTCGGGCCCACAGTTCTTCGGTGCAAGCGAAGCAGACCGGTCGACAGAGTATAGTCACTGGAAACATACTATACAATAGTGCGATGGCAGCAGAACGACCCAAGCCTAGTGAAAGTGAAGTGTAAAGTGAAAGTGTGCAGTAAGGAAGGAAAGTGAGAACGAGAGGAGACTAGATCCCACGCCGCCTGGATTACTTGGATTAAACTCCCAGAACTTCAAAATACCGGTGAGAGTATCGAAATTATCTCTTGTTTTCCACGACAACCAACCTCATTGCCCTATTCCCCCCAACCTGCCCAGAAATGGGCGAACGACGCCAGACGCGGGCCACGTCCGCCAACTCAAACCCTCCCCCTCTCTCCTTTCCCAACCTCCGACTCGGATTATTCCGAGAATGAGGATGACTCAACTATCATCAGGAAACTGAAAACATAATTCTCAGATGTATTAAAGACATCTACCCCGGCGAAAGTCAAAAAACCCTCCCCACCACCACCCACTACTACTATCAAAAACCCTAAAAATACCAAAACCACAACCCAAACCGCATCCCAATCTGCCCCCCAAACCACCCCCCAAACCACAACCAAAACCACCACAACCACAACAACACCCCAAGAAACCACCTTCAACCTCCGCAACCTTCCTCTCAAATATAGATCCCAATAGGAACTATTCCAACTTCTAAACCAGTATGAGATCCTCAGGAACCAGGTTGGCCCTTTTGAAAACCCCCTCCAAGATCTCCAGTGAGCAGCTTGAGTAAAAACTCAGGCAAAACACCGGCGACAACAAAATAACAGTAATCTGCCTCAACAAAAAAAACACCCCCCCAACACCCCTTCCCAAACCCTCCCAAAAAACAAACCTTTTCCTTCGTCCTCAAACGCGTCCCTAAGGACGTCACCGACGACGACATTAGGGACGCGTTCAAGGACGCCGACTTCCCCACCACAAAATTCTGGAGAATAATCTCCAGAGCCACCAACTCACCAACTACCCTCATCCGAGTCATTACCGACTCGGAAACTCACTACTCCCAAATTCTAAATACAGGTATCCCACTATTCGGTCTTATATACCAAGCCGAACCCTCACATCCAAACCCAATCCCCGCCATTCCTAAATATTGCAGCAGGTGCGCCGAAAACGGACACAATTTGAACGAGTGCAAAAACCGTGTAGTTTGCCCACACTGCGGCGAAAACCACAAGCCGTAGGCTTGCAAGAAGGCTGAAAAGCCTAAATGCAAAAACTGCGGTGAAGACCACACTGCTTTATGTCCCAAACGACAAGAGCCCCTACCACTACCCCCTCTGAAGTAGCCCCGGTTACAGTCACCCCTCCCCCTCAGCTCTTTGAGCTTAATGATACTATCAAATCAATCATTATGTTAATCGTAATTACCCTAATTAACGTCTTGCCTGAAAGGAGGACGTTAATCCTATCAAACCTAAACTGAAATATGCAAATTATTTTCGGCCATTCCTGCCTCTGCACCTGCACGGGAGGAGTGGTAAAATTCTTTTTCAATAAAATAGAATAAAACGAGAGTCTTTTTCCATAGCTCACAGCCAAAAACCGACCAATAATGAATGACAACTTCATTATTGGCACCTTAAATTGCCAGGGCCTCACCCGAAAAAGACATCTGCTCAAAGATCCCTCGAACATATTAAAGCTCAATTTATAAACTCCGCTGCCGTAACTACAGTTGACGCTGCCGTTCCAAAATGTATTGAGGAGATATCTGACGGCACCTGCGCCAGCTGCGTAGTTTATGAACAGATGTTTATTTTCATTATATTCCATCAACGAACAGTAACTGCAGCGTCAACTGTAGCTACGGCAGCAAAGTTTATAAATTGAACTTAAACAAATCGCCGCTCTAATGAGATGCGGCGGATGGTGTTCGTTAACGCTATTTCACAGGGCCTGCGTCGAGTCTTCAGTTGTTGTTCGGTGGCTTAATGCCCAAAATTGCATTTTTTTGACGGGTAACTCAACTTCATACAAATTCCGGATTCACCGGAACTGGTATATTTTCAGTTCTTTGTTTCCATATGACATTTGAACAACCATGTATCATCTGTTTGTAACCGATTCTTATTATTTTCAGGGTGTCCTCCTATGAAGGTCACACTACCTCCAGACCACACTACCCCTCAAAGCCACCCTCTTCTTAAGATCAACCCAAAGTTTGAGTTTGAACAAAAGGAACATTCATTATAATAGGAAAAAAGCACATAATTTTATGCTGAATTTTATACAGATGACGTTTATTTTATTATGGGGAAAAATGAGAATTATTATACATCCATTTCTAACGAATATCAATATGTTACATGTTCAACTCCTTTACATACAGACTTGGTTCCTTGCAAAAAAGTACCTTTCGATGTAAGTACTTTCAAGAGAGATTTAGATTTTCGCGAGACATATTGTATGGATGAACAAACTCGTATCCCATCCTCGTCGCCACAATTCGTTGTATTGTTAAGTGATTTTAAGATACAAGAAATTGCAAATTGTATATTCTTTCATTAATGTCATACATTGATCAATTCATAAACAAACTTTGTTTCACAATATAACATAATTTGTATGTATGATGTGCAAAATGTGGAAAATCTTCTGGACCCATGCAAGGTATCACTTGAGAAGCTATACATACATAAAGAATAAGAATTAATAAAAATGAATAGAAATTTAATGAAAATGGAAAAGAAAAAGAGAAAATAATATTTATATATTTTCTCTTTACTCAGAATGTAATATTCAATTATATGGTCACACGTATTTCGTCAATTTTAAAGATTTTGTTATTTTGAATCATAACATCCACAATTATTCCACTAGATTATAAATAGAACGAATCTGAAAAAAGCCATGAATTATCTGTTCTTCGAAGGTTTAGATTCCCATAATAGACTTCCACAAATGATAAAAAATGCAAGGCACTAACAATGTTTGAAAACAAAATACATCAGAAATCAACCCAATGTTGTTTATTAGGCACACAATATTAGTGATTAGTGTTATATTCCTGTTAAATCTTCTTGATTTGGAATACTTCAATTATGTAATTCTTCTTCTCCTTTTATATATTCCTACATACTAATATTAGTGTTGATTTAATAATTTTATAGATCTATGGGTATTTCAATTCTTAAGCGAATGTACTTTGAATGAGTTAAATGTTTTTTTAAAGGTGTATATTAAGAATTCCTATTCAAATAAACTACTATTACTACTAAGAACCCTATCCATAGACAGTCCTCATGGATGACTAAATTGACTAAATTCTGTTTATTTGCGTGGGACGAATATTTATATCATAGTTATAATTATGAAATTATGTTAAGTAGAACCATGTAAATAAACTTCTATTCTATATGGAAGAAATGATAAGGATGCAAAGTAAATGAGATCTTTAGACCAAGCAGAGACAGGATAGAATAACTTCCAGTGAATTTGGTAATATTATCAAAAGAAAGGCACCTATCAATGAAAATCTCATAATTTTGGCAACAAAAATTAATGTAATCACAGGTGTAATGAAATTGGGTTCAGACAATGAGATTAGTGCCCTTTGAAAATACCTAAATGAGTATCCATCATACAAGGCCTTCACTTGTGAAGTTCGCATTAACCCTGAAGCCAATTTTTGGCTTCTTCACCAGACAGGTTTATATATAATAGAGAAACAGAACGATATCAATTCCTTGAGATAAAAACTATAGTCAAGGGTGGACTACTACTGTAACAAAATATAAGAGAGTACATTCAAATTGAATCGGCTCCATTTTTGACACTAACTGCAACAAACGAAATAAAGCTTTAAGAAAACTAAAGGCATTGCATGCAGATAAATGACAGATAGACTAAAGAATATTTGCCAATATTGAGCCTGTTTTATTTTCGTCGGTTCAAGAAGTTTCAGTTATATAAACCTTAATTTCAGTAATAGAATAGGTACAAAGTTGAGTTTTCATGCATACGAAATCTCCATTCTACGTTGAATTGACAGAAATGTGATAATTTCGCCCGAATGACATTTTGTGCGGTTTTCATTTGTCCGAAATGTCTACACGATATAATAAAAAATTCAATGTCATTCTTATCAAAATGTGTAACAGCCAGGATTCCGAGACGACTAAACTCTATTAACTGAAAAAAATAAGAAGTCAATTGTTCCATGTCTTTTTGCCTAAATATATAACTTTCTATGATTGTTTCTGTCACAGTATTAGACAACTTCTGAAGACTCTAGTTTTCCAGAAATGTTGATTAGTGCAGTTGAGGTTTGGCCACCATTGTGAAATTCTATATTACCACTGAGAGATAGGAGTAGGACAATAATGGATATAGATGGAAATATTAGATTTATTCAGCGACACATACACAATACCATTTCTTAAAAAAAAAATGGCGGAATCTGCGTGACACATATGTGAAATACAAACAAGAAATTGAAACCTATTTCCATCTGGCTCTGAAGCAACAAAAAAGGAATCGAGAGACCAATGGACATATAATAATAGGTCTTTATTTTCCAATAGTATAGAAAAAATCCGAAGATCAGCTGGTTCTATCTTGCAACACAACCTCTGTTTTTCATTTTAAGGTAATTATACATTGGCTCCAAGAACGTTTATGAATGAAATATATATATATATATATATATATATTTCTCATATAGTTGTTTTTCACTGCAAAAACGATTCATGGAATAACCATGATCACTACATAGTATAAATATGATTTATTATTTCAGCACCACAACCAATCTGAAAAGACATATCTGGAAACAAAAATATGCGAGTACAAGAACCAGAAAAGAAATAAAAAGACGAAACAGTTTCTGTCGGAAATTCCATCTTGAAATGTATGGAGAAAATACCTAAACTAATAATGCCACCACCTGAAACACACAAACCCCTGAATCCCATTTGTCAAAGAATTTCAGAGATTTTGACTACTCTGGCACCACACAATATAATAATTATAATTTATAATAATAAATATAATCTATTTGACTGACAATAAATTATATATTATATACCAGGTGAAACCTAGTCTTGAACTACCATTCTGAAAAAAAAAAAGGCTGATGAGATAATGTTCATTGCATGTTTATTTTTTTGATATATGGAATATAAGTTCATGCTGTTATTTTCGTATCATAAGAGCAGATGTTTTATTTTTGTGAAATACTCAATCTATTGTCTTGTTGGTAACTTTATTGTGCTTTATTAGTATAAAAGGTACTCGAAAATCCTTATCAACATAATAGCTATAATCATTGAAAAAATGGATTAGCCATAAATTGGAAAAAAATTTGAGAGAAAAAATAGTCTATCCAATTAAAAATATCAAACATAGTTTGAAATGAATGTCTGGTAGACTACGAGCAGAAAACAACTACTTTCCTGGTAAATACCACGCAGAACATTGAATTATATCTGTTCGTAGTCCATGCAACGATTCACACTGTGAATGCAGATCGCAAATGTTTCTTTCTTCCTAAGACGTGACAAATTCACATCGAGACAGGCACGCCCAACAACCTACAGACCGGTTTCGGGCTTATTGACCCTCATCAGTGCAGGGTAGTTATCCGAGTAGAGACCGTAAGATCTCAACTCGAAGCGTTGCCTGTCCCAATGCATTTTCGTCGCGTCTATTTGACCGCACCGAGCCGCGTTCCAACAGACAATTGAAAGTGGCGACATCATGCGGCAGAAGAAAGAAACACTCCAGAACCGAAATTTCATTTCAAACTATGTTTGATATTTTTAATTGGATAGACTATTTTTTCTCTCAAGCTATAATCATATCATGCCAATTACCAATAACTAATTACCATGCTGATCTTCATGATCTACAAAATCGTTGGGATAATAACTTGTCTCTTTATATGCCAATAAGTAATTATGTAAGCCTTCATGATATTTTCCATTGTTTCTAAGGAATAATAGACCTTCATTATATTCTCTATCTTGCAGAAAGGATGCCAAAAACATTTTCGATACATAAAATTAAATTGGGTGAGTTACCTGTAGTTGAGAACTCTTTTACTTGCACGCAAAAATCGACCAGTATAGGGCCTCATCAGATTTTTCGAAAGCGGGAATGCTTCATCTCCTGCAAAATAGTACGGTACAGGATCTCCATGTTCCTCTATTGGTTTATCGACTGGAAATCCAAGTGTATCTGTCAGTGATTGTTTTCCCATTTGTGATAATCGGAAAATTTACACCATCATTCTGCATCCCTTTGGCTCCAATGTGAACCAGAGTAAATGTATATTTATGGTCACAAACAGCCATTAGCACTAGACTATGGGATATCTTATAATTGTCAGAGGCATATCGACACTTTTGGTCAAAAATGAGTTAGTTACACCAATTGGTAGATCTTTATTAGATCTTTGGGATAGACATACCTCCTAGCTACTGAGATTCAGTTTTTCGCGCCAGTTTCCAAATAGAAATAACTTCTAACTTCACAAGCATCCGATCTCCCATTCTGGTATATCACGGAAAAAAAGGATTTGTTATTTCAACCAAATATATTTGGTTATTATTATTTGTTTGAACAGATTAAATATCATTCATTCCAATCATCAGTTTGATTTATCTGATGGCAACACATTATTGCAGAGATGAAATGGAATTCTTGATCCAATCACCATATATTGTTGATTCAAAAGTATGTTAATCAAACGGAATAATCTCTAACTCATATCAAACAAATCATACTATCGATGCAAACAAAATATTCGCTTTGAACAAGCAATTGGAATCTATCTTTTCAAACCCATATGTATCAAATTGATCATTTATTGTTTCACTTTTGTATAATAATAGTATCAATTCAACTTCAATGTGGGCTCAAACCAATCAAGTGAATTTGCCCAATTCAACAAAACGTTGAATCAAGTGAAACATATTGTGACTCACTTCAAGCTTATTATGATATGAAGTCAACTCTATTAATCGATTTGAATGAAAGATATAATCTATTTCGATCAATACAAAACATGATTGTGTTGATAGTGGATGATTTTGAATGAACGAATTGGACAGTCTTATTCGGAGCTACTTAATTTTGTTGCTTCGATAGATTTGATAAATCAAAAGTTATATTTTGGTCACCATTACGGAATGGAGGCCAAAATAATGGCCATTTAGCCATAAAAGCTAGTCACCATTACGTCACTATAACGTCACCATTACGTCAATATAACGTCACTATCACGTCATGGTGGCTAAAATGGGGTATGAATTCTGACCATTCCGTGGCCAATCCAAAACCAAGATGAAAGCTGTTTCATGGCTTCTTTCTGGAAATGAAAGCTGAACTACGACCATTTCCTGACCATTTTAAGGCTATTCTGTGGCTTCTACATAGCTAAATGAATGCCATTTCACTACCATTTCGTGACCCTACTGGCTCTCTCACATAACCAAAGATTTCTATCAAACGCGGAAGAAGACGGCAGTATGGTTGCATGTTGGCAATTTTAAGGTGATATTTGAGCTTTCGAAGTGTTATCGAAAATGGATGCAAGTAAAAGCGTTCTACAAATATTCGGTGTGCGAGAATATTTATTGTGATTTGCGCAGGTACCTACCCATATGTGAGCTTATTGGCATGGTCATTTTTTATGTAAAAGTTCATATAAAACCTCGAAAAACAACATGCGCCACTCGAAACCTCAATATTTTCGGAATTATTATAATATATGAAAATCACTCAAATTTTTATTTTATTATTCTGAGATCACTAACTGAAAGTATGATCACCAAAAACACAAAGAAGATTGATTTGTACATTTGAAAACACGTTTTTGCACTTTATTTCATAATTTTATTCGAAAGTTACGTAATGGCCGCCAGTTTACTGCACATTATATCCTTAATCAACAATGGCGCTACCGTATCTTTTCGTAGCCACGATTTAAGCTATATTTGCTAAAAAAGGCCCAATAATGGCCAAATCAAAACAAGATCAGTGCTAAATCATCGCTAAATTTCGGTTTTGATTCAGCTATTATAGGCAAAAAATGACTGATTTTAGGCGAAATTGCAACCAAGTGAAATAGTTATTTGGTCATGAAGTGGAAAATATAACTCCCTTCATGACTCAATCGAAGCTAAACAGTAATAGTTCTCATTTGGATTATTTTTTGGCCATGAAGTGGAAAATAAGGCTACAATGATGACCAAATCACAGCTCACTGTCGTTTGGCTTTTATTGTAGCAATAAAGTAGATACAATGACCTCATGAATGACCATACCAATGCTGACATATTTTGGCATTTTTGCTGGCTATAAAAGCTAATTTTTCACCAAAAACTTCGGCTATTTTATTACTAGCTATAGATCGAGACCTACTACTACTACTTCGTGACCATTTCTGTGGCTGAATTATTACCAGATTCAAATGCTATATTCAACAACTGAACTGAAGCCATGGTGACAACTTCGTGGACAAAATCTGTAACTCAATAATGACTGAAATTTCATGGCCAAAGTATGACCAAACACTAGTCACGAAATCATTTTCGTGACCAAGATTTGGCTTTTATGAAAATAGTTCAATAACACCATTTACATATAAAATGAAATGTATTGCCAAATAGTGTTGAGTAACACAAAACAAAATAATGGTAGGTAGGAAAAGGTTCCCTACCTATCATCAGAGTTATTGTTATTGTTATATATGAATAGGTTGTATGAATAGAAGTTTGGTTAATACCTATCTATATGAAGTTATTTATTAATTTAGGAGGATGTTACTCGGTATACCTAGGTTATAGGTATTTTTAGTGGCATTTCAATATTGTGAATCAAATTCATGATCACCTATGTACTATAGGTAATATACTTAATGGTTATCAAGTAGAGATCTACCTACCTATACCAAGGTTAGTTGAACTGGATATTCATCGATGCTAAAATCCTTGGTAACCTAACAACTGGATTTACGTAAAACATCGTTGAGTCGGCAGCACCGCAATTGCACCGAGACCACGCGACAATCGCGCGAGCTTCAAGGGCATTTAGGGCAACTGACCAACGCGTGATCGCTTTAAGGCCGATTCTCACTAGGAGCGGTGCTGCGCGGCGCGGCGCGGTGCGGCGCGGCAAAAGTCGCTTGCAACTATTTGCTTGTAAATAAGTGATCCCGTCCTCACCTAAGCAGAGCGGTGCAGAGCGGTGAGAAGCGGTGCAGAGCGTTCATCGCACAACGCCTCCAGGAGCAAATGTGAATCACGTCGCGTCAGAAGCAAGCTGCGACTTGTTCAAAAAACAATTTCAGAGTGTTGGAAAACGAAATAAATATGGACGCGGAAAAAATTGAGAGACTGATTTTGTTAGTTAATGACTATAATGAACTGTACGACATGTCAAATAAAAATTACAGCAACCAAAATAGGAGGGATAATATTTGGTCAGAAATTGGGAAGAAACTTAATGAAAATGGTAAGTTCCCATTGCACTTATGTCTGAGAAGAACCAACTATGCAGAAATTCAAATATTATACAGTAAAATGAATATATGTATGTATAATTTAAATTATTTAAACGCTATGCAGCTTCTGTATAGATCATTGTATCTTACCCGGTGTTTCTGTGATTTGTGACCTTACATTTTTTAACAATTTTAGACCTGCTGATTTCTCTAAATCTACTGAAATGTCATTCCGAAAATTAATTTGCACATGAAAATACGGACTTCTTAATAATTAAATGAAGTTTTCAAATAATAATTTATTACTTTTCACAAAAACAACAAGTTTCGGAATACGGCATTCACAGTTACCTAACATTATGATTTACGAATTATTGAAACATACAGGGAATTTAAATACAGGTTAAACCAAAAAAATATATAGGACAGTATGATAGTACAGTATTACATATTTTTATTATCTAGCATAAATGGTGTATAAACTAGTGGTTTATTGTAACAAAATTTAAAATCCAAGTTGTTTACAATATACCGGCATTAACTGTATCCTGTTGCCAAGAAAGGGCACCTTCTGGAGACATAAAATATTCTTTAAAAATGTCTCTTACTTCGATTGCATCAGTCGAAAATTTTCCACCAATATGAGATAAATCTGATAAAATTGGCACTTCCTTTTCCATTTTTTCATCATCTAATACACATAGGAGAGCATTATCATTTCTGAGGAAGTTATGAAGACACAAAGTAGATAAAACAAGTGTATCTGCATTTTTGGGATGAAGTTGTAGTTTATTCAAAAAAACTCTAAACTTTTGACACATAAGTCCGAAAGCATTTTCGGATACTCTGCGAGCTCTGGAAAGCCGATAATTAAACACCCTTTGATCTTGTGGTAGTCCACGACCTGAATAAGGTCGCATAAGGTAAGTTTTGCAAGGGAATGCTTCATCCCCCACTATTACATATGGTACGGGTTTCCCATTATTTGTAATAGGACGATCGTCAGGCATTCCAAACGTTTTGCTTTTTAAACATTTTCCTATATTACTGTCACTAAATATTCCACCATCGCTGTTCTTCCCGTAAGCTCCAACATCCACAGCAACAAACCTATAGTCAGCATCTACCAATGCCAGTAGCACTATTGAGAATGTTTTTTTATAATTGAAGTATAACGACCCACTTCCTGGAGGTGCCTGCATGGTGATATGCTTTCCATCTATCGCAGCTACGCAATTAGGAAAATTCCAGAGGTTTTCAAATCTTTTTGCGCAGTTCTGAAGTAGTTCCGTTGTCGGTTGAGGCATGACATCATCTCTTAGAGTTTCCCAAATGACTTTACTAGTATGAGTTACAATATTTTGAATGGTGGAGTGTCCTATTCTGAAGTTAAATGATAGCGCCTGGTAGTCTGTTCCTGTAGCCAAAAACCTGGAAAAGATAAATTGAACAATAGAGTAATATTTTAAACCTTTTAGACTTCTTAACTATCGGGCCATTTGAGTTTTTTTTTAACTGCTTTAACTTTCTAGTTTACTTAATAAATTGTTTAAGGCGATATTTGCAAGAAGAAGTGGAAAACACTTAGGGATGCTTTTCAAAAGGCTGCAAAAAGTAAGCAAACAAAATCCGGGCAAGCTGCAACAATTAGCAGAAAATGGAAATATTGGGATGCGATGAGCTTTCTTTTGCCGCATATTAAAGGAAGGGAGTGAGTAGATTGTATATTGTTTCAAGTTGGTAGTTATCTTATCAAGAGTTCATTAATTGTAGGACGCAAACAAACGTTTGTAGTGACGAAACAGGTGAGAACTTCGAAGATGGAGATGAAATTGATTCTGAAAGCCATTTTGAACAAACCGAGGAAACCGAGGAAGAAACCTTCGAAAATAATTATCATGAAAACCCGACAAGTCCATCCGTATCGCTGCCTACTACCCAACAGTCTTGTTCTTCAAGTGCAGTGAATGTTTCAAGACCAGTATCTCGTGTTGCAAGCGCAAAAAGTGACGCGGTTCCAAATAAAAAAAATAAAAGTGCACCTAGAACAGCGGAAGCTATGCCAGAGATACTAAAAGAATATATACAAGAAAAAAAACGCAGCCGTTTAGAAAAACAAACTTTGGCAACTGCGACACAATCAACAGATAGTAAAGATAGCGCACTTCTAGAATTTTTCACAAGCATGGCGAAAACTACGTCCACATTTCCCCCATTATGGCAGGCTAAAGTAAAAAATAAGATCTTTGAAATAGTAAATTTCTATGAATTGGCGCTTTTAGAAGCTTCCTCAGCCTCACCGGCTCCACCACTAGTTACAGAAAGTCTTACACAACCTCAAACACAATCAACTGTACACACACAGCAGATGCATATTCTTCCAATGCAAAATCAGTCACCAGTGCAAAACACATCAACCACCAATTCTTTACTTTGCTACAATAACGAGTCATTATTACACTCATTACAGCCTCCTTCAGCAGCATACTATTCATCATTCGCAGCTCAATTATCTGCTATTGACAAAAGTTCTGGGCAAAATACTATGAGACCAACTACAGATGCAGGTTTAGATACGGCTGCAACTGACCTATCAAACAGGATGTGAAAATGAAGTACCACACATTTCAATTCCAGATTTTCCGTTAATATTTTTTGTCATTTTGTATAGTTTATTCGTTTATGTTACAACACATTAGGAGTTAATTTTTTATACTATAGTTTTAAATTATTATGCTAATTAAACCTTATTTATGATTTATTAGGTTTTCAACTTACCTTATAAAGACAGTTAGCCTCTCAAGTGGACTGATGCTTTGACGAAATTTGGTATTTTGCTTGGTTAGGGGTATGCTTAAAAGTTCATATAACTGATTGAATTTTCCTGGAGACATCCTAAAATATTTGTAAAATTTACGTTCGTCCTGCTGCAGTCTCCTAAATAGTGTGTGAAATTCACCTTCTTCCAGCCTTGCACGAAATATGTCATGAACCCAATATTGTCGCTTCTTTTTTTTTCTTCTATTTTCGTATTCATGACATATTGCCGCTACAAAAACCAAATCGTCTGATGATGACGATGTGGGATCCTCCTCCGGTATTACCAAACTCATTATCACTTCATTTAACAAAATAATTTCTACTGCTTCGCTCACCGCTGCTACTACAAAATGCCGCTTAGGTGAGAATAGCCTGGACAAAAACTGCTTCGTCCAGTACCGCGCCGCGCGGCGTCGCGCCGCTCGGCACCGCTCTAGTGAGAATCGGCCTTTTTATTCCTTGTCCCGACTCCCGCGTCTTTTCTGCAGCGCAGTTCGCACTTCCCCTTGGCATGGCCCTGGCCGTTGCAGTTTGCATTGTCTTTTAGAGGTTATAGATAGTTTTGCAGCTTCAACAGGTATGTATTGTAACTTATATAATATAATATTATTAATATTCTGATATGGGACATTAATAATATTTTATGCAGTTTTCTCACAATGCATATACGTTTGACTAGGTGAAATAAATAGAATTACCAACCTATTTATTAGTACTTATTGTAATATCATTAGATGAGGTACTCTTTTTTTATAAATAATGTGTAGCGACCGACTCATTATGAGTATAGGAAGCGTAGGTACAAAATTGAATATTTTTGTTATCTATAATACGGAGGATTTGAAAAACCTCGGAAATTTTGTTTGTAGTTTATGCATGCATCTTATGAAATGTATCAGAGTGATCTATTTCCTAGGTAAGGTGCCTATAGCTACTTCGATGATTATTATATTTCAGTAAAGGACACCGTACATTGTCACTTTATACAGGATGCATTTGTTTTCGCGCATATTTTTTGGAGTTTTCATGTGTAGTAGATACGAAAAATAATATACCGGGTGAGGCAATAGTGTTATCGAAGATAGCCGCTAAGCTAGGTATTTGAGATAGAAGAACGATAATGTAAAAAAGTTGAAGGTTCAAATGAGGTTCATTTGAAAATCATCTTCCGTTGTTCAAGGTATTCCAAATTCGCGGACCAACATGGGGAATTCGGTAACGGTTAGAGATACAGGGTCGCTTGAATTGGGAACAAGTTGTGTTATTATATGCAAAACAATATGCCGCAATGAAATAGTTGAAACGTTTTCTGGTATTGAGGTATTTTAAATAATCCAATTTTTTTATTTGAATTTTTTATCGGCTTTATTTCAATGGATAAGAAAAAATGGAAAACACTTTCTCACAGTTGTTTCTCATGTTCTATAACTTTACAGTAAAGAATTTCTAAAACGACGTTTCTTCATTCGAGGGCCGCGATCACCTTTCTTTTTCTTAATACGGAGCTGGATATTTTTTAATATTACTCGCCTGGTGAAACTGAAAACGTGGATATACACCTTAATTGTAATTTCAGTGTAAAATCTGTCGTCGCAATGGAGACGGCAACAACAAAATTCAATTTGGATACAATGATATATAATAATATATAAATACTACAATTTAAGAATAATCATAACAAAAATAACGAGTCAAATAATTTGAGAATAATGAATAGGTTCGCCAGGAGATTGAAAAAATGGAAAGAAAATACCAAGTCCGCATCAAGAAAAGTTGTCGGTCAGGAAAACGGGATTATTGATGATTAGGTATTATAGGTAGTTTCTGGAATCATGTTGTCATTTCTATGTTATATGTTAATGATAGATTCTTTCTGATGTATCAACAACTCTTCTGGACGTGTTAGTAGTTTGGCTTTTTGGGTCGATCTATTCACTTTCCAATGTCCATGTTCATACCCATTGTAGCGTTATATCAGTTATTAATTACTTGTAACCCAACAATTTGTAGTCATGGAAGAATTCCTGGAGAAAATCGAACTGAGGGATATGCTACATATTTTCGAAGGTGATGGTGCATTTTGGCTTTGTCTATTTGTACTAACATAATCATTTTCATAAGCAGAAAACCACATCACCTTAAAAGAAGCTTACTGAATAAGAAAAAAGGAATTAATTCCATCTATTGGCAAGCGTAAAGAAGGAAGAATTGTTCATAGCGGTATGTTTTCTCAATTTACCCAATCAAAATAATAATTTTTTATTCAAGGTCATTTGTTGCTTTAAAAATAATTTTTTTACTACTCTCATAAACTATAGAAAAATAGGTACCGAAAAATCTTCATCTCACCTCCTATTTTTAGATTATGACTTTCGTTAAAGAATGTGAAGTCGAGACTGGTGGATTTCTGATAGACATTTCCAATGATGATATAAGCAATCAGCCGGTTGCTTCATCCCCCACGCCGTCAGCAAGTTCATCCACTGCCAGCTCTTATAAGCAAGCCATTGTAAGCAACCACAGAGAGGTTGCATTTTGATGAATCGAGAATGTATTTGCACCAACGGCAATGCCAGCATTCGATTTAAAAACTTTATTGGAGGCTACTCCTCTGTGCTCATTAGTTATCACCTACAACGAGAGGCATAACTCACTAGATAATTCTAAAAGGACTATTCTATATATCATCTGCAAGAAAATATTTAATTTTGTTGTGAAGCATAGACTCACGCACAGTGATTATAATGTTCTGACAGCAAAAATTATCACACTATTTCCGACAGAAACTGCTGGGACATACTATGTACCAGAGATTTCAAAGAACAATGCTATAAATAATAAGCCACAAATTGCTAAAGGACGATTAGTTGACAAAATCAGGAACCTACTAAGATTGAGAAGAATGATCAGAAGTGAAAAAACGGAACCTAATGGCAAGACTGCTGAGTCGAATATTCCTGACAATTATCATGAATATAAAAGTTGGCTAGACACAAGAATAGAGCCCTGGACAGAGGTAATTGAAAAGTGGAAATATACATTCGGCACCAGAAGGTCATCGGCTGCTAGCACAGTCGATAGCTTTTTTTCGCAATGGCAAATTTTGAGAGACCATCGAGCAGTAATGTTGGTATGCTATGAATCTATCATTACTTTCTTAAATGTTGCCTTCAATCATTTATATATTCTCAGCAACTAGAACAAATTTGAAATAATAATTTTTTAGATCAAGATAGATTATGATTTGATTTCCTGAACTAGAGGACAATTTGGATGGTGAGATGAACTTAATTATTTAATTATGATTTGCACAATAATTCTAGTAACCTCGAGAGAAGGAAACTGAAGAAACTAAGATGATCATATTATTTAATTTCATTTGTTCTTAATTTGAGTCTATTACTTAATCAGATCATGATTATATTCAATAATAAACTGTGTCGATCATCTGATTTGATTGTTTACAAAATTTACCATTGAATTATTCAATGGTGGGTATTTTTTTCGAAAATACCTTGTTCTTGAAAATATTTAAACAATTTGAATCAGCTCACCTAATGACTTCCACACTAATAATTCATTTTTGTTATATGACTCGTTTCAATTTAGAAAGTTTCAACAATCTACCATTTGATATTTCATCTGAGTTTACTACCAAACTTGATTCCCCCAAAAAGTAGAACACTTTTGAAGAACCGCAAGCATTGGAAGTTTTCAGCAGCCGAAGTTTTAGACAGTATATTGATGCATGTAATGGTAAGATAATGTGCTTTCTTGGCTTTCTTGAGTATAAGTAATGTAGTGTTTTCAAGAACAGTGCAGTCTCAAAATCTTCAGTTCAATATCAATGTTTTCTCATGTAGATCCTTAACTAAAATTTTTTCACCAAGTTCTTTCTGGTGCATATTTGCTAACTTACCAATGTTCCCAACTTCAAATTTGAATTACGAATGTCAACGTACGTTGATTTATTCATGATCCAAAATATGTATACAGATACCTACCTACACAAGATGGTTAGTTTTGAATAATTTGCATTTGGCAATCATCCAGATGATCATTAATTTACAAATATGACTGAAATTAATATATATACTTATGCCGCGCAAGTTATTCAACTTGCAGTTGGATTAGAAATTTGATAATTGGTATGCTATCATAATCAATCGTGTCCGTTCTACTTGAAATATGTTCAGTCTTCCAGCTATACACAAGGTGTGTGGACTACTACCCCGGTATTTTTTTTTTAAATCGACGTCAAAAACTGTGATAGATGGGTCGATACAAATTAGTATGTATAAACTCAGATTTAGGTTTCCATTTGAAATGAGAAAGTTACTTCCGACTTTAGGCACTCCCTGTACCTACATGTGTAGGACTAAAAATATTGTAGGTTGAACGGACATGATGGATTATGACAAAACTCCAATTTTCAAGTTTCTAATAGATAAAACTGCAAGTTGAAAAACAATGCAAGTATAATTTTTGGATCAAGTGATTCTTTTTGTCATCTTCCACATTCCAATCGAACAAATAATAACTCATATGAATTGATTATTGTATCAAATTGTACAAAAATTGACTAGTGTTTTTAAATTAAGTTTCTCCTCAAAATTAAAATGTACAATAATTCAGTTCTTCAGTGTGAATATTTTATTTCATGGTACGATATTGTGATGTCAAAATTAAGTTACAAAAAATGTGCGCAATTTCATGACCTCATGAAGATATATTTTACTGCTCCTGGAATATCCTAAAACATGCTTGAATATTTTCAATTCTGAAATCATCGATGACTTCATAGAGGTCACATGCAAAATTTAATGGAGCTATGAAAACATTTCTGAAACACTATATTCGAAGATTTGATCGAAATAAGTATATTTTCATTTTTCTCGTGGATTCCATATACTCACTTGATTATACATTAACGGTTGGACTAAAAAATTACCAATTCATCGATAAATTTGTAATTTCATTGTTCGAAAAATCTATGAAAAATGAAATGTATATAATAAATGAATAAAGAAACTTCAAGTATATAGTTGGGAAGTATATCTATTTTGTCATGATCATTTCTTTACTCTCCGGAAAGTAATATATATTGCAACCCAATTGGGAATCATGTGATCATTTTTCTATGTTTTCAAATTGTCTTCATTTCATTCAAAAAAATTAATCAACTGCTCTGCCTATCAAACAATATTTAGCAAAAAAAACCTCGATTGGCTGATTTAGTGAATGTTTTTCTCTTATTTAAGGCGACAAACAAGAAAACAGAGTTTTCTCAGTTTTTGTGGAAGGAGAAAATATCGATCTGCAAGGATATGGAATATTTCTGGAAGCTCTGAAAGTGGCGTACTCTTTATATTTCATTCTCAATTTGAAATATCCATCAAAACTCCAAAGTACATTCGAACTCATGCAGAGAATGTATCTCAAAATCCATCCTGATACTGGGTCGAAGAGTAGAGGAAAAGTAACACTGACGAGAAAGAAAGTGTTAAATTATATGCTGAAGTTCAACAATCAGTGTTGAATATGTTATGTTTCCATGATTGTTGAAAAAAATCTAAGAATTTAAGAATATGAAAATGTGTTATTTTTGTCCTATAGGTATAATAATTGATAATACTTCAATTTAAGTTGTGAGCATACCATTTAATTTCAAGTTTTCTTTTTATATGAAAAATGTTTATTTTTTGAATTTTGTTCCGAAGAATTATGCATATATATATATATTTATACATATATATCATTTATAACTACTTATCTGATGTTTTGTGCTTTGTTTGCAATAAATTATTGTTGATAAATCAACTCCTCCATAGAAAACACCATTTGACGATGACGTGAGAAAGGATGCACCTTTTTTATCGATGTCAAAATGCCTGTTCCTCGAAACCTTCTCCATCTAGTATGCGCCCGTCACTTCAATTTCTGTCGTGTCAAGTTTGATTGTTGGGTATTATTCACACGAAAAATCGCAGGATGAGCCGTTTTGGGGAAATTTCGTCTGTAGAAATCACAAATAATATAAAAAAATCAATTCCGCAAACTACAAGAAACACGAAATCGTCGATTTGGAGACAATTCATGGAGTTTTGTAAAGCCAGAAATTACGAATTGGGAGAAGAAACACCGGTACAACATATAGCAGATATATTGAAAGACTGGGCTTATAACATGAAAAAGCGAAATGGAGAAGATTACAAGGAATATGCTCTGAAAACAATCTGGAATTCGACTGCAAAGATGATTCAAGAAAAATATTTCAGTGAGTACAATATTAAAGTTGATCCTTTTGCCGATATAACTTTCAAAGAAGCTCGTGATGCGAGAAATAGTAAACGGAAAGAATTGCAAGCTATTCCGGATAAAAGAAAGTTAGGTTCTGTTGCAATAGATAAGAAAGATATTATAAAAATGGCAAAACTATGGAATATAAATGAACCAGATGGATTGCAAAGAAGATTTTTTCATATAGCTTCTTATGAATTAGCTTGGAGGGGAGGAGAAGCTGTAAACTGTAGAATATACTATTTCAAAGAAGAGAAAAATCAAGATGGAACTCCTACAGGAAGAATAGAATATAATACAATATTTTCCAAGACGGCACAAGGTGGATCAAAAAGATTGGCAGACAGCAAATGGATAACAAAAAATTATATTGATGAAAATATATGTCCAGTGAGATTATTAAAACTACTCTTAGAAAGAAGAAATGGAAACATAACGTCTGAACGACTTTTTTTAACTCCAAACCCTTTTTGGAAGCTCGAAAATTCTAAAGGATGGTTTAAAAATGTTCCACTGGGAATTAACATGATTTCTTCTTGGACCAAAATTTCAGCAACGAAAATTGGCCTCGACACCACAAATAATAAAATAACCAATCATTCAAACCGTGCTAGTACAGTTACACAGTTAGCCAAAGCAGGAATAAGTGACCAACAGCTTATAAAAATAACTGGACATTCTTCGTCGGCATCGATCAAACCCTATCTACAAATTGACCCTGAACATCACGAAAATCTTGTTAGTAACTTGCGATCTTCGGATATAAAGAAGTGTTCGAACGAATATTCGACATGTGTCGAAACCATCAGAGAAGAAAATATCGAAATTTCGACACCGAACCAAAACATTTTCAAAAATTGTATTTTTAATAACTGCTCCTTTAAATAGTTATTTCAATAAAGTTAATTATAATTACTGTTCATTTATATATTGTCGTTGATTTATCTTGCCAAAAAACACTCGAACTTTTTTTTATTGGATAAATTTCTTTACTAACTCAAAAATTTTCCATCAGTAATTTCACTCGAAAATCTGACATTAGACAAAATTGCTCGACCTACGGTCTCGCAATTTTTTCATGTCAGTTTTTCTCGTAAAATTACTGATTGGCAAATTTTATTCGTTAGAAAGAGAAATTTATCCGATAAAAAAAAAGCTCTTGTGTTTTTACTGTTGATAAAATAGTTTATTTATAATATGGAACCCAATGAAATACTTTGTGGTTTTACATTGTAATGATGTAAAACGACATTTTAATATTACATTCTGAAAATACAATGTGTTTTTACTTAGGCTTACTATATGAATCGTGTAAATATACAGGGGACAAAATATCTACATTGCATATTCACAGTCCACATATTGCAATAAACGTTGAAATATTCACTAAACATCCATTATTGATAATGTAAAACTAGATGAGGAAATCAGAATAATTATGGATTTCTTGTGGAAATTAACAATTATATATAACGAATATTTCCATGATATTTCGTTTGAAAAAACATATTCACTACAGGAAAAGTACATATTGAATAATTTCAAATATTGATATTACAAGATACATAGTGTACAAATATACATAACACGTATGGTGATACTTGACACGACTAATACTGTAATATAATTACATTATATATAGTGGTAATAAATTGCCAACGATAGATTGTGTAATATTTTTTATCAGTGTAGCCGCCCATTCATTTATCGACTCCGTGTTCAACTTTTTCGCCGAATAATATTTCGCCCGTTCAGCAAAAACTGATTGTTGTCCCACGAAATTTTGATCGAACACCTTCGATAGTTCCTTGAAGGTTTTATCTTCGGGTTTTTCCGGCAAACATAAATTGAACATTAATCTATAGGAATCCTCGGATAATCCCAGTAAACACAAATCTGTCTGGAACATAATATTGGAGGAACTATGCCTTAAATGACACATGAAAAGTAACATAACAGACACCAGTAGGAACTGCTATTGATACTTAATTTGCTGAATCAAAAATATGTACATGAGCATATTGCAGATACATCAATATTTTGTAATAGGTACGATACGCGTACAGCACTTTCAAACATTATTTCTCGTATTCTGAGCCATTCCTGTTCGTATTCGTTATGTGTATTTCTCATAAATGAAATACAATTCTCGATCACATCATAATTGCGTATTAAAAACATCTTTGGAGATCAATGTGTTAACATAATTGTAAAGAAAGTTGAAACAGTTTCGATTATTTGTATGTGGCTAGGTTTGTAGGTGTCAGATATCATCAAAACATACATAATCTCATTTCATTCCAATTATTTCATGGAAAACGATGTTATCTCTACTGGGATTGCATAGGGAGCTGAATTTGTTCGAATGTAACTGAAATGAAATAGTACATATTATGGGTGTCCCAGGTGGTAGTGGACGTTCATTTTATTTTGTAAATTTTGAGTCCGAATAACCATCAGGACCATGTCTGGATGTTTTGTGAAGTGATTGTATAACAGTGGAACATTGTCAAAATTGGCTGGTGGTATCGTATTTCTCTATACTGAAAAGTTGCCAACATCATCAAGATAGCGATATAGGTATAGGTACAAAAAAAAGCATCAAGAAATATGTCGAATTAATACTGAAATATGAAAATTATACTCTTTAAAATCCCATTGGAAACCAGAACTCGCCTAGAAGTGGTTCGCACCCAACTCATACTCCGCGATTAACAAATACATAATACATCAGACGAAAATCATCCCTATCATTTCGAAAAATGAAAACTATGTCAAATTGAGATATGAAAATCGTAATGATCGAATAATATAATCAATTGAAAGTTATTATTATTCAAATGTCATTGATTTATAGAAAAAGATAATGAGACAGCAGCCATCAGGTAATGAAGATCATCATGGAATTCAGAAGTATTTTAGGAGTATCTCCTCCACTATTCCAGAACATCCTCTTGTTGGGATACTTAGCATACCCAGAAAGTAAGATAGCCCCAAGTAGAACATATAACTCCTTTTTGGAAAAGTTGAGAGTTGTATTCTCATGCCGTCCATATATTTCAGTTTGATCCACAATATTTTCCAGAATATTGTCATCAAAAAATAGTTTGAAAAAATCTTCTGGTGTCTCTGCCATTCGGGCCTTATTTGATGGTAGCTTAGGTTCGCAGTGAATATTCATATCGTAATCTGGGGTATTCGTGGACCAATTATGTGACTTCTTCCTTTTCTTGCTCGATTGATTTTGTAGTATAGAGGTTTGTCGTTGAGATGTAGAGGGCATTTGTGATAATAATTGTTCTCTTAGAAGGAATATTTGATTCATCATCACTTTCGATGTCATTATTTCGATGACCTATTTCACATGGTTGATATAATAATAATAATAATATTAATAATTATAATTATAATAATTATTAATAATTATATTAATAATAATAATTATTATTCACGAAAGTTCAAAATTTTACAATAATTGGAGTACATATATATATATTGTAAGTGAATAAACAGGAATAAATCACGAAGCTTTAGTATAAAACTATCGCTTGTATGTGATATTAAACTTAAAAATGAAAAATATAACGATATAGAATACAATGATAAATATAAACATATAAGAACATAATCTTATTAAAATTAATTAAAACTAATGAATGTATAAATAAAATGGTAAATAATTATTTATTTCTTTTTTTTATACTTATAGAAAATGCCATATTTAGGGTGAGTGTCGTTTGCAATATATTTGCATATCAAGTTGCAGGGCTTTGATTTCACCAAATTTATAGATATTGTAAGAGTAGGTACTCGAGATCATTTCTGACATAAATGATTACACCATCGTTTTTGTTCAGTATACCTTCATTATATAAGAGATTGTAACCATTTATTTTGAGTAGTTCCGTATCATGAACTACGTAGGTTTCTGAGAGAACTATAATTTCAATATTGGTTGGTAATTCCGACAGGAAAATAGATAGTTCATCTAAATTTTTTTGTACACTTCTAATATTAACATGTATAACTTTAAACTTTCGGAAGGACACTGGATCAAAATCTGCCATATTTGTAATAACCTGTGCTTTAATCAGGTCATTTTTATAGTATCTTATAAAGGGATCCATAGTGTATATGAAGCCAGTAAAAAGTATTCAGATTAAAAAATAGTTACGTGAAAAAAAGAATAAATTATTGAAAGTGGACATTCGAAAAAACTTGCTGAAAGAAATGAATATTTACTTTGTTAGTATGATTGAGGATACCACGAAGTAAGTGATTTATATTACCTTCTTCTTGGTCAGATAAGTCACTATCTTCGTCTGTTTCTGCCCTATTATTTTCAGGTGGTTGGATATATATGCTAGCGCTATTAGAAACATTTGTTTCTTGTTCATCATTCTCTTCTATATATTGAAGTAACTCGTGGAGTGATAATCTGAAAATAACAGGAAAAAATGTACATAATGCATGGAGTCCTTTTTATGGTATCTGTCAAAAATACTACTATATTCATCAGGTATAACATGCGAATGCGAAAGAAACGTTATTGGGTGTTAGAAAAGAGGTTATTTTATAGAATATACTGGTTTTCATGATGATGGAATTGATTATTAGATGAAAATATTGAGTACTCACCCTCCATTTTTATTCGAATATAAACTTGGATCCATAATAGAAAAGTTCAATACTTATAGCGCTCTACGAACGGAACTTGTTACTTCATGCAATATCAGTGAGCAACTGGAAGGCATTGGCGATGTTTTGCGGTCGAGCAAAGCTGGAGGTACAGCATTGACAATTAAAATATCGACATCCTTTTAAAAGGACCATATGCACTAATGGGTTAAGAAAATGTACATCAGATTTATGACATCAACTCCAAGAAAGACACCTTTAATTGGCTTCATAATAACAATATCATCTACCATTGGAATTTTTAATGATTTTGTCAAAACTGATAAGCTACAATATCTGCTAACATATAAATATAGCCAAGATCATATTGAACTCTTCTTTTGTAGTACGAGGTGAGTATTCAATATCATGTTTTTAATAACTTGTTTATTGTATATGATCCCAAAACTAAACATGCCTTTCCAGTGCTGGAATAATTATCAAAGAATATCTGATATATGTAAATAAATAACCATATCAATTACAAACTGGAATAGATTCGTTGAAATAAATATTATTCATTGCAGGAGTCATAATAGCTGGAACAATAATCCTAATGCTCTCCAGATGCAGCAAACATATCGTCGGTTTGGAAGAAGACCGTCACAAGTCGAAAATGGTAATTTTGTAGTATTTTCAGTAAACCAAGTCTTAATACTCGATATTTGTATCAGGAATAGTGTCATATATTGAACTCATTCAGTAATCGCTAGATGGCGATATGTGACACTTCGAGTTTCTAGAATTTCCGAACATATTTGCGAGGAAGACAGTCACAAAGTCAGTTGTGTTTTAGCAGTTGTTAGAAGCGTATCATATTTTTTCGACAATAGTGGCACAATTTGAGAAGGTACGTGAATTTATATATATTATTTCGTAGAATACCGTCATATTTTATCTAAGAATAGTATTCTTCATTAAGTACGGTCTATTTATGTTAGTTACTTTGTTCGTTACCGTCACATTTCGAGTTGGAACAGTATTCGTCATAAAATAAGATGAATGTATTCAAGTATTTTATTGCTTGAATGCACCATTTTGGTTTATGCCAGTTTTCTACAAAAAGTCACTTCGGATTATTATCAAAGTGCATGCAATATTTCAAGTTGTGTCAGTCTTTCTCAAATAAGAAATCAGGTATTTGCATTATAATTTTAAAATCAGTACTCACTATTTATTGTGATTTTGAAATCAACAAATTTATGTTGTTTCCTGTCTCTAGATTTTTCAATAATTGAACAATGGAGAGAACAAAGTTGATACTGAAACTCGCTAAAGATCAAGAAATGTTATCAAGTACGGAGGGGTACTTAAAAAATGTTCGGAAAATTTCAACCGATCATAATGAAGAAAATTATATTTCGAAAACCATTGTTTCTACAGAAAATAATATAGATGCCAATTTGCTACCAGATGTTGCCGTTATTCTCACAGGGATAGGAGATGTTTCTGGGAATTATGTAAATACGGATATTTCCAATGGAGATGCAATTGAAACAGGTTGGTGTATTCAGCAATAATAATCAACTTGATACTGTATTATCTTCCTGTTTGATAAAGAAATGGTTCGAACTTAGTGTCAAGGGAATTATTTACTTGTGTTTCAGGATTTCAACGCCGGGATAGTATGCACGAAATAATGAGTCTTCCCAGTACAAGCTATGCTAATTCAAATGATAACCAAGGTTGGTAAATTATTATAGTCGCTGTATGCAAAATATTGCAAAAATAATCAAATGCACTATTTTTCTATTACAGAAGCTACATTTTCCAAAGTTCTATTTGATGAAGGTTCTGATGGAAATTCTGGAACTTCAAGTAGTGAATCGGATAGTGATGAAAGAGCTAATGAACCTTTTGGGTCTGGTGGCTCAGATGCAGATCCGGATTATGTAGCAGACACATCCTCGCCGTCTTCTGCAGATTCTGATCACAATGAAGTTCAAAATGAAGCTGAACACAAACGCCGTTCAGTGAAAAATCCTCCTCAAGTGGAGAAAACAAGTAAAAAACGAAAATGTGACAGAGAGGAGTGGCAAAAAAATAAAGCAAAACGTCTTAGGAATAGAGGATTTGCTTACGAATCTATTCGAATAATCAAAAAAAGTGATGGAACTATGGAACGGAATAGGGTACTGCGTGCTGAAAAGAAGATGTTACCTCCCTGTGATGATAAATGCCGCTTGACCTGCTCTGCAAAGTTTTCACAAGATCAGAGACAAAAAATTTTTGAAGAGTATTGGGGAATGGGAGAGCTACAGAGACAGCGCGATTTCCTATCAACCTGCATGTCAACTATTAAACCAAAATATAGGTACGAGAAAGCTGGAACTTGTCGACGTCTCAATAATGCATTTTACTTTGAATCTAATGAACAAAGAGTTCGTGTTTGTAAATACTTTTTTATAGCTACCTTAGGTATTAATAGTAGAATCATACGAACGGTGATTGCGAAACAGGAGACAATGACCAAAGGAATAATCAAACCGGAAATGAGAGGAAAACACGCCAAACATGCGACTGTTGGAGAAGGCATAAAAGAAAGCATTAGGAATCACATCAATTCAATCCCCAGGATACCTAGTCATTATTGCCGCTCACAAAGTAAAAAAGAGTACATAGATGGAGGAAAGTCGGTTGCTGATCTTCATAGGGACTACAAGAAGTCTTGTCAGGAGCTGAATTTGCCATATGGAAACTACTTGATGTATTATGCAATATTTAATCAAGAATTTAATATTGGTTTCTTTAGTCCAAAAAAGGATCAATGCGAGCTATGTCTCGCATTCATGGGTGCAAATCCAGAAGAAAAAAAACAAATTCAGGCTAATTATGACACTCATATACGACAAAAAGAACTATCCCGAATAGAGAAGGAGGGTGATAAGCCTCAGGGAACATAGTAATCACTTATGATCTACAGGCAGTATTACCATGCCCAATTGGAGATGCATCATCATACTACTATGTATCTAAACTGAATGTTTATAATTTGACTATGTATGACATACGAAGTAATACAGCATGTTGTTATGTTTGGCATGAGGCTGAGGCTAACCGGGGATCGAACGAAATTGGTTCATGTGTATGGAACTACTTGTTAACTTTACAAGAAAACATTGTCAAATCAAGTGACAATTCGAAACTTTTAGACGTTGTTTTCTATACTGATAATTGTGCGGGCCAAAATAAAAATAGATTTATTGTGGCTTTGTACATGTATGCTGTGTTGAAACTGGAGTCAGTGCGGTCAATAACCCATAAATTTTTAATCACGGGTCACACCCAAAATGAGGGTGACCATGTCCATTCAATGATAGAAAAGGCAATAAAAAAAAATAGAAAGTCAGGGCCTATCTACGTTCCCGATCAGTACGTTACTATTATTAGGCAAGCGAAAAAAACTGGAAACCCCTTTCTTGTTAAGGAAATGTGCCACAAAGATTTCTGGGATCTTAAAGATCTTCCCACACAGTTTGGTATGAAAAATATCTACAAGAACTCGGAAGGTGAAACAATAAAAATGTCTGATATAAAAATGTTCATGTTGAAAAAAGATCAACCTGGAACCATGTTCTACAAAACCTCTTACGAACAAACAGAGTTTCTTAATGTAAATATTTTGAATCTGAGACGTAAAGAAACAGACATTTCTTTATTTAAACTAAAAAATGCTTATAAACAAAGGCCAGGTATCACAGAAGCAAAGAAGAAGGGATTACTTTCATTGTTCAATGAGAAACCAGAAAAACGAGTTGTGCCTACATACTATTATGACTTTTATAATAGACTATAGTTTACCGATTTCATATTGTTATTATTATTTTTGTGTTTCACATCATTATTAAACTCAATTTGTTCATAATTTGCGTTATTTTGTCATTTTAATCCAAAATTAGGTCAACAAAAGGTACACAGGTTTTTGGGAAAGACTGTCACAATTCTTAATTAAAGGTAATAAACAAACAACAGGTGTATATAAATATGTATTCATTAGGTCTAACTGAAGCTCATGATATCTACTTTCATATTCATGAAGTCATTACCTATTGGAATCTAGTATATAATGTTCTATTATGTTGTTTAAGAATTGAATTTCTTCAAATGCCTCTCCTGAAAATTAATGATTTTTGACTTGTGACGGTCTTCTTCCAAACCGACGATATAAGCGTCTAATATTTCATGCGCAAATCAAAGGAATTGGTGGAAAATGTGAGGCCATTGATGCCACTACTATATTAGCACTGCCAAGTAACAATTTGATGAAAAGTAGAACTGACCCTTTCTATATTGATTTTTCTATGGCTAGAAAGTATAATGTGGACATTATGAACTCTAGAGCAGGTGAAGATCATGATTATGATATCACATATTCACCGTCTTTAACTGAATTTTGTGAAAATGTGGTAACGTAATTTAGTGGTTATGTCATTCGTATGGTGCGAAAGAGGCTCAACTGTCCAGAATGCTCGATGGCGATTCAAGATATTTCTAAGTCCACTGAATCAACTAAATTCCAACTCATTAAGCGAAAGGATAGAGGCTCAGTATCGAGTGGAAAAATACTGCTCTAGACGAAGATATAATTGTGAACACAGCATTATCCACCGATCTGATGTATATATGACCATCTATTTTTTCCACAGCAGTTTCAAAGGTACCACGAGCTTTTTCTGATAACAAATTTATTTTCGTTATAGGGCATTGAGGTGGAATTCGGTTTTTCCGTATTGTGTCAATAGCAGATTATTCTAGAAATGTCAAGAAAGAATATGGTGTAGGATTGGAAAACAAGTTGTCTATATTAAAATGAAATATATATATATAAAAATTAGATATATTGCATTTTCATAAAAGGCCTTATCTTCCATGATTTATCCATTCGATCAATGCTGGTGTTATCCGCACAATTTATAAATCGACAAATATCCAGAAAACGAGTACGGCGCATCGCATGGAATTGTATGAATGTATTGCGCATATCGTCACCGGAGTCCTAGTAGTTTCTCTTAAAAGGTAGGTTGGTGTAGCCACTAACGAGTAGAATCGCGATAAAACAACAATTTTTATCACTAGAGATTTTTGGATCCGTGCGGTTCAAAAACAAAGCATATCGTCAGCTTTCATTTAATAAATAGTCTATTATATTTGCATTAATGAGAGAATTTGAACTGCAGACATTACTTCATATTTCGAATAGTTTGCTTGAGGTAACATGGAATGTGGTTCAAGATCAAAATCTGCACCCAACTCCCAGGTCGGTTTGAATCTTTTTTCTATTGATTCTCTCGTGTTTATTTGAAAAAACATTGAATCACCTCCTACCACTTCATTGTACGTCAGATACGTTGAAGTGTCGAGCAAAAAATACTCGAATGAAGCTCAACTTTGAAAGTTATATATTCAATTGGTTCGTTTACTATGTAACATGTAGTTTGGCGTTTCACTGTTGAGATGTTCAGTATAGGTATTTTCAACAAGATGCATGGAAGGAGTACTCAGTGTATTGGAATGTTTAGCAGACCAAGAGATAATGTGACAGCACATTATCACATACTGTTTATGGTAGGTGATAGTTGAGTAGTGCCTGTAAGGGCTGGATGCCTTATGTGGTCGGAAATTCCCATGTTCTTTTCAGTGTGATATGATTACTTTCAGGTTTATTCAGTGAAGAGGTTGTTCTGGTTTTCCAGGTGGTAGAGCTATAATAAAGGTTTTGTGTAACCTAAACATCAGGATTTGATATACATCAAGAAGGGGTGAGGTCAGAGGTATCTGTAGTTTTTACTAACTTGCTGAACATGTAATTTTCTTGTAATTCTTCTGGATAGGATTCAACAAGTGTTTATTTTCGATAATACTTCTGATCACATCTGTTTTGAGCTGTCAGTTTCCAAATTTGAATTTGAGGTTAATTTCTCCTTCTGATTTTACGCAAATTCTTATTGAGTCATTCGGCGTTCGGGGTCAGAGTCATCTTGACACTGAATAAGCTCATTTCAGAATCACATGATTGGTCCGAGAGCAAGGTAGGTACCAGTGTAGTAGTGTGGACTGGGAATATTACTGTTAGTAATATTTTGATTCCCCTAAATTTAAGTTTCATACATTGGGCTGCGCAGTGGGTGATTATCCCTTTAAAACCAGTTTTTATAAACGGTTTATTTTCCTGCTGCACAGGATGTTTCGCGAAATTTCGTAATATCCGTCTTCTCCAAAAAGTTGCTAAGAGAGCACTATGGGCCAAATGGTCCTTTTTGGTTTCGTCCATCTTGTGGGATCGACGTTGTGATAAACATAAGGGAGGACTTCACTATTAATCAAAACAAGTTATCAGATGAACGTCTATTCCGTATCCATACATGTCTCGTACTCCCCCGTATCACACGCGCCGGTCTCCCCTCTCCCGTGTCGTCATCGATGCGGTTGGCTATGCGCATATCACATCTCCCCCTCTTCTTGACTATATAGCATTTACAGAACTAAATAACATACTATATTAGGCCCTATATATAGTCTCTGAATCTGAGTGGTGGTCTTCTTGATCGGGCTCGATGGTTTGACCCGCTGGGCTCTGGTAGTTGCTCTGGAGGAACCCTTTGACCTGTGGGTGACATTGGGATGGGTTGGGTTGTCCTGGAATGATGGTCCTTCGGGGATGGTCCTGGGATAGGCGTTCTGTACGCCTCAGGTGTTTCTCCGCCCGCCGCCGACTTGACTGTACTAGTAGTCTTCTCGGGTGGATGTTCAATGGAAGAAGGTCCTGGCCTCGGAGTTCTGTTTTCCTCTGGTGTTGTACCGCCCCGTGCAGATTCGGCTGGACTACCCGACCGCTGTTCTGGGGTCCCCGGGATTTTGACTGCCTCTGGTGGTTGACCTGTCGTTTCTCGGAGCTGAACCTGTGTACTGTGTAGTGGAAACTCTAATGTTAGAGTTCCATCTTTGCGGGTCGCGTGTTCCTGCTGGCTTGGTGGACCTGAAACATTCAACTGGGATTGGGGACTATATGGTAGGGATAACTCGGGTTTGTTTGGAAGTTTAACCAGGTACTTCCGGTTTCTTCTTATTATTCCTTGATCTGTCTGAATTCTGTATGAGCGAGGATGTTCTGTCCTTCCGCTTACTATGCCTTCTCGATTCATATCCCTGATCCAAACTCTTTCTTCGGCCAGTAGTTGTGGCATTGGCCTTGCATTGTGGTGCCTGTTGTAGTACCTTGCTTGCTTCTCTTTCTCAGTGTTCATTTCTTCATATATGTGGGAGTGGTTTGGGAGTTTTGGTTTCAAGTTTTTTTCTAATCTTGGCAATGTGTCTCTAAGGTGTCTTCCCATCAGTAGTTGGGCCGGCGTTGCTCCATATATTGTTGGGGTGTTTCTGTAAGCCAATAATCCTGTTTGTAAATCATTCCCTTTTTTCATAATGCTTTTCACCAGTTTTACGGCGGATTCGGCTAATCCGTTGCTGGCAGCGTATTTAGGGCTACTTGTACGTTGCTCTATTTTCCATTGTTTCAAGAATTCCCTGAATTGGTAAGAGGTAAAATATGTAGCGTTATCTGTACGAAGAAATTTAGGACTGCCAAATCTTGCAAATAATTCTTTGAATTTTTCTATTATTTCATGGGTTTGTAAACTCTCCAGCTTGGCAACGTCGATAAACTTACTATAGTAGTCTTGTACTACTAGATAATTTTTGTTATTATATTCTCCCACGTCTGCTCCAATCATAGCCCAGGGTAGGTAAGGTACCTCCATACAAAGAAATGGTTCTACTTTCTCTTTCTGGTGTTTCAGACACACTTCACAGTTCTCTACCGTCCTTGTTATGTCATTGTTGATTGAGGGCCACCAGACTGTTAGTTTTGCACGTTGCTTGCACTTTGAGATTCCTTGATGTCCCGAGTGAATTTCTTGCAAGCACTGTTTAGTTTCTTCTGGTGGTACTACAATTCTATCTTTATATAGAATTGTATCCTCAAATATTGTTAGGTCCATATTATGTTTATAATAAGGTTTGACTTCCAGTGGAAGTTGTTTGATGTTATTTGGCCATCCATTCAGAATGTAGTCTTTTAACGTCCCCATGAGATTCCCTGCCTGCGTGATTTTTTTTGTTCTCTTGGTTTGTCGTTAGAATTGAAAATATTCTAATTTCTTGGTGTGGTATGTCTTCGTTTGAGCTTTTAGTTGGCAAGGGTGCTCTGGACAGTGAGTCCGCTATCGTCAAATCTTTTCCAGGTATATGAATAATATCGTATGAATAACGAATCAACCTCATCCTAATTCGCTGGAGTCTGGGTGTTAGCTCATTGATTGGTTTGGACTTTAATATTGGAATGAGTGGTTTGTGGTCCGAGAAAATTTGGAAATGTAATCCCTCCAGATATTGTTGAAGCCTTTCAACTGTTTTCAGGATTGCTACTGCCTCTTTCTCAATTTGGGCGTATCTTCTCTCTGTTTCTGTCAAAGCTGCGGAAACATAAATATTTACCCTCCAATTTCCATTGGGTTGCTGTTGTTCCATTACTCCCCCTATTCCAAATGAAGAAGCATCTGCACTCACTCGTGTTGGATACTTTGGATTATAGGCTGCTAAAACAGGTGTTTTGGTTAGTTCTTTTTTAATATTTTGAAAACATATTTCATGTTCCGTTGTCCATAGAAACGCCGTATTTTTGTTCAATAAGTCCCTTAGAGTTTTTGTTTTGTCTGACATACCATTAATGAATTTAGTCAAATAGTTGACCATACCTAAAAATCGTCGTACATCATGCACAGATTTTGGGACAGGATATTCCAATATTGGTTTGATTTTATCTGGATCTGCTCTAATTCCATTTTCACCAATTATATGCCCCAAGTGCCTGACTTCCCTCAAATTGAAAAAACATTTGTTGATGTTCAATTTTATACCTGTTCTTTCCAGTGTTGTCAGTAAGTTTTTCAGGTTTTCATCATGCTGTTTCTCTGTTTTCCCCATCACTAAGATGTCATCCACATGAACTGAGACTCCTTCCATGTGATTAATAATTTTGGACAACAACCGTTGGAAGATTTCTGGGGCTGAGGTTATCCCAAATGGTAAACGATTATATGCAAATCTTCCAAAGGGGGTTATGAACGTTGTGAATATCCTAGATTCTGGGCTTAACTGTACTTGCCAAAATCCTGAGCTACAATCCAGTTTGGAAAATACCGTTGCCTCTGATAGCTTACTCAATGTTTCCTCTATGGTGGGCAGTTGTAATCTTTCTCTTACTACTTATTTATTTAGTTCAGTGTAGTCAGAGCAAACTCGTATTTTCCCATTTGCTCTAGTAGTCACCACGATGGGGGCACACCATTCTGTTGCTTCAGTTACTTCATATATAATCTGGTTCTTCAGTATTTTGTTCAGTTCTCTCCTTAGCTCTTCTAGGAGGGGAAATGGCACTCTTCTTGGGCTTGTTACTGCATATGGCTTGACTGGTTCTGAAAAAGTTATTTTATATTCATAATTATTTAGCTTCCCCACATCTTTAAACAAATTTCTATGTTTATTTATAATGGCCTCTCTGATTTTTTCAGGATCGTCAACAATGGTTTCTGTGGAGCAAACGCTTTTTACATTTAAAGTTGAGTTTTCGAATTGTACTATATTCAATTTCAGTAAGCTTGGTCTACCTAATAAATTGTCTCTACAGTTAGCTACATATGCTTTGATGTTGATTTTCATATTGTCCTTTAGTACTGGAAGTTTTACAACTCCTTTCACATCAAGTGCGTGACTCCTACCTTTACCTTTACCTTTGTTTCATTAATTTTTACCCATTTGCTGATTTTATTGTATGTCTCTAGGGAAATTACTGTTTCATCTGCTCCTGTATCAATTTTAAAATTGACTAATTCATTTCCTATATTAAGTTCTACTAACCACCCTTTTTCTGCCTGCTGATCCATTTTATTATTAATGTTATTAATTTGGATAGCTCCTACCTCCAAATGCATGTCTTCTTGTGGTTCTTCCTCTGTTTCAGATTCTGATCCCCAAACCTCATACACCTTCTTTGTTGAGCGACAGCACTTCTCATAATGGCCCCATCTCTGGCATTTATGGCACTGTACTTTGGCTGCTGGACATCGATAAGCTGGATGACTTTCTTTTCCACATCTGCTACATCCTGCTCTTCGTTCCCTTCTATTGTCTTCCTTCTTGAGATTTCTTTCTTCTTTCCTGAATTTCATTCTATTTCCTCTTCCTGGTCTACTGTACTTGATCTGGTCCACATTGATTGCTGCTTCTTGTCTAATTTGTTTATTTTGTTCTTTCACTGCCTCTGCTTGATGAACCTTTTCCACTGCTCTCTCCATAGTTAATTTATCATCCATTTGTAATTGCTCTACCAGTTCTCTGTCTTTAATACCAACCACCAACCTGTCTCTCACCAACTCATTGCTTAAATTCCCATACTTGCAAGTCTTTACCATCCTCTTCAGTTCTGTTGTATATTCTTCTGCTGTTTCTCCATCCTTTTGATTGCGCTGGTTGAATTTTGCTCTTTCATATATTATGTTCACTTTCGGTTCATACAATTTGTTGAAGAATATTTTCAAATCTTGATATGATTCAAAGTCCTCTTGCTTCTTTTCAGCATTGCTCAGTACTCTGTCCACGTCGTTTCCCATTTGCAGTAATAATTGGTTGATTTGTTGATTCTGACCTAGCTGATCCAATTTTGTTGCAATTCTGTACCTTTCATAGCCTTTTATCCAAGATTCCCAATCTTTGTGTTTGAAACTGAACCTCTCGAAGGCGGGCAGTAGTAGGTTCTGGTCTTTTGTTTGTATTAAGCGTTTAATTTCCCTCAACTGTTCCTCTAATTCTTTATTTTTTTCGTTCAACTCTTCCAAAGACATGTTTGTTGATTTCACACTTTTTGAGGTTAGTGTTAATGTCAATGATTTCTTCTTCTCGTTCACTCCTTAATAAATTGTTGGCACAATGAAGTTGGCTGTTTGGGAACAAGTTTGGGAAAAGGTTCTTCTTCTTTCTTTCAAAATAATCTTGCCACTTCACAAAATAAGGTTATTGCTACACCCACAAACCCCGCAACTGTCAATTTCGGGATTCGGGTTGATTCGGTCACTGGGCACTAACCTTGGATTCGGGCCTCCTCTCCTCGTGTCAACTTGTTTTTGGATAAATTTTTTTTCGACTGGTACCTAATTTTTTTTATTTACTGTTCCTGTTGCCGCTCGTCCACATGGATTGCACTTTGAATATTTAATAATCACCTTTTCTAGTTCTTTACACCTGACACCATGTGATAAACATAAGGGAGGACTTCACTATTAATTAAAACAAGTTATCAGATGAACGTCTATTCCGTATCCATACATGTCTCGTACTCCCCCGTATCACACGCGCCGGTCTCCCCTCTCCTGTGTCGTCATCGATGCGGTTGGCTATGCGCATATCACAGACGTGTCCCGACTTCAACCCTTGGCCATTCCTTTGGGAAGGTAAGAGTCCAATAGGATTTATTTTACATGGACAGTTGTTCAATAGGGCTTTTTCTTATTAGATCAGACGGCCTCCTATTTGGGTGCAGCATCGTCGCCATTTTAAACCTGAGGGTCACCGCTGGGGCACCCAGTTGTTTTTAACTCCAGAACTAAGCGATCATTCCTGGTACCAGCTTTCCAAAACCCGGTCATAAGGGCTAGTTGCTGGGATTTGCCTCCTGTAAGGTCCTGATGGCACCTTCATAGGTTTTTGGCTGCACCAGAGAATCAGAGCACCTCTCTACTGAGTCGTCCACCTGTCTACATCCTGGGAAACTTAAGGTCAGATCCAACCATTTTGTTCCGGTGATGCAGTTGTAGCATTCAAATTGCTACAATTTTGTTTCTTCATGGGATTGGTAGCATTCAGATTACAACTGCACTTGGTACCAAAATACATTATCAGTTTTTGAATATATTTGGTATACTCACAGAGTTTCAGCATAACACTTCAATAAATCCTTCAAAACATAACACATTTATTCAGACAACACTATATCACACACAGTTTTGAATGGTATAATATCACACACAAAACAACAGTATATGTAGTACTCTTGTTTCTGACATTCTCAGTGCTTTTGGAAGTGATGTGTAATAAGCTGCAGGAATCTTATGATTTTCTGGCTATCTGTCTGATCCTAGGCCTAGAATTGAAGAAAAGAGAGTCATTAAATATTGTGATACATTCATTAGTAAACAAGCGACATACCGTTGTGTTCTCAAGTGTGATGAATTCTATGTCGCTGAAGGTTTTCTCAGGATTTGTGAAGGAAGTCTGTTAGATCTGAATGTGATCCAGATTTATAGGGATTTTCTTTATTTTTCAGAATATAATCTAATAAGTCATCTTCTTCACCTTTGGTTCTGTCAAATGGGATATACTGTATTTATGGTCTGGCCCAAGTTTGGTTAGCTGTATATGCACATGCCCGTAACAGAATAAAAGAAAGAAGAATCAGTCTTCTTCACCTTTGGTTCTGTCAAATGGGATATACTGTATTTATGGTTTTGACCAATGGGGAGCCCAGAATTCATAATTGGCGCTGTTTTCGGACAGGATGTGCAGTTTTTTGGCAAATTTCGGAAATAGGAGATGATATCCGTCCTCTAGCTGCTACCTCGAGGCATTTTCCAGTGTGGCCATGATGAGGTGCACTTGACTCATATTTTTTATTTTCATTCTCGGTGAGTTAACCGTTGAATAAACCCTTTTGGGGAATTTGTGATTGAAACATCTGCTGAGCTCAAGTCGCATCCATCATTTATGGATTTTGGAGCCTTTTTGGGGATTTGTTCTAACCACCTGGAGACTGCCATGCGGTGAGTGGAAGCCGCCATTGCTTATATCCTGCCGTCCTGCTCTCCTGTTTGCTGTTTGTCTTCTAAGCACTACCTTCCTTCTCAGAAGGTAAGTTTTGAGCCAGCAATGATATCGACAGATTGAGAATATACCTATTCTATTCTTTTGGATTTTTTGTTGTTGCACATGTCCTCACACGAGGCTATTTTTTTGTTAGGGTGTTAGGTACAGCTTAGCTGCTGGTATTGGATTCCTGGTTGTGACCAGCCCGTCAGGAAACTCTTCAACCCTAGTCAAGATTCCCCAGCGGATCTGTGAGTTTTCCTGCAAGGTCTTCGGATCTTGGCCAGAGTCGACCTTCGAGATACCAGACGAGTCCAGTAACGTCGGTTGAGTCCGTCGACCGGCTTAGCTGCACCACAGCCCCTGGCTGACCGTGGAGGTTTAGCTTTCTTCTCTTATGTGCTGTTTCCTGTGTTCTTTCCTGTTTCACCTGTCTTCGCAGTTTTCCTGCACCACCACTACACCGCACAGACCTTGGATAGGGACTACGTACATGGACCATTGAGGAGAATCATGGACCAATAACACCAGGTTTTTTACACCTTCAGTGTCGTTTTTTCATAAAATAATATTTATCACCACCTTTTAAATATACATTCATACCATAATTTTCTATTGAAACAATTACCTATAGAGCTCTTGTGAAGCTCTCACATAGTATACTATGCGACGGCGGATTTAGGTATAGATTTATTACCTTATACATAATTTCAGCAGAAAATTATCATACAATATCAGCAGGCATTTAACTGTATATGTATTTTTTGGACATATTATTTTATTGATATTTTATGGCATCTGAAGTGATATCTACAGTGGTTCATAACATATTTTGCCTTGTCTCATGGTGGTGCATTTTATTATACAATTTTTAAACTTGATATAGTTTTATTCATCTATTTGTCCAACCCAGCTTTCTGAGAGAATATTGATTTTTCAGGTATTGTTAGAAGGTAGGTATTTGACTTTCTCAATTTTTCAAATATTATATATCTTAATTAAATTGAGTGGCGCCCTTTTGAATTTTGAATTTTTCATTCTCAGAGCCACAAATGAACCGAACTCACTTATCTGTTCTCCGGCGAACAGCTGCCGTCAGCAAATGTGTTTCTATTTTGATACTTCAATTTTGGTTGTAAAGTAGGCCACATAAATAGCGTCCAACGTGTGAGGCTCGAAAATTCGAAATTTCAAGTTCAAAATTTTTTAAGAAAACCTGAATTTAGTTTCTCAGATTGTTGGTTGGTACTTTTAGTTGAATAAAGACACACCTCTATCAAGTGCTAAAGGTGATTTTGGAGACAGGAATTTTTTTGAAACAGGTTCACAAGAAAGCTATTTTTCTAAGATGTCTTAGAATTTTTCACACTTGGGAGCACTTCGGCAGATTGAGTTTGTAACAATTTACATATTTTGGAGCTGAAGAATTTTACCTTAATCATATTTGACTATTTTTGAAATTTTACGACGTTGTCACGTTTGGTAAATTTTAGGATTTATGATACAGATTTTTAGTCAATGTTTTTTTGGTAAGTAAACTATCGGTTACGTTTTTAAAAATTGTTCTTGTTCTCGCCGACTTTTTAGATATTTCTTGAGTGACATACTTTGGATAGATTTTTTTATTTGCTCGGTCTGGTTTGCTGAAGTTCATTAAAATGGATTCTATCAAAGTTAAACATTTGTTGATTGCAGAAATCAATTACGAATTAAGAATTAGGGGTGTTATTTCTGAACGGAACATAGATGATAAAAGAAAGATTTTAGGCCGTCTTATAGCCAAAGAAGTACAACAGGGGAAGGATGTTCTGACTTTAAGTGACCCTTCATTTAATTTTGCATCAGATAAGGTAGAAATTGAGAACACTTTGACTTCAATAAAATTTTTGATTAGTGATTTTGATGGTCCTTCCTCGGATTCAACTTTAAAAAGGGCAGAATCTAGAATTTGTCATGTAACTTTAAGGATTCAAAGAATTACATTGAATAATGAAGAGGAATATTTTGAGGAGATGATACTTTTCAGAAATGAATCTTATGCTACAGCCCTTCAACTTGATGCAGAATTACATGAAAAGGTAACTGAGTCAGAACCTGTTCCAATGAATGTACCTCTGATGAATTCTACTGTCAACCCATCTATGAGACATTCGAATGTCCAAAATTCTTCCTTTTCTCAGAGTGTACAAAAATCAACTCCAGTTTATAAGTTAGGCATACAGTTTGATGGAGAACCTAAAAATCTTTTATCATTCATAGAAAGGATTAAAGAACTTGCACAAGCTAGACACATTTCCAAAGTAGATCTTTTTGATTCGGCTAGTGACCTTTTCACTGGGAAAGCCACTTTTTGGTTTAGATATGTGGAAACTCAACTTAATGATTGGGATTCTTTGGTTTTGAAACTTAAGAAAGATTTTTTGGTGTCTGATTTTGATGATGAAGTTTGGCAACAAATTAAGAATAGAAAACAAGGAAATTCTGAACCTGTTGTTATTTATATTGCATGCATGGATGCACTGTTTAACCGACTCAGCCATGGAGCAGCTGAAGTGACAAAAGTCAGATATATCAAATTGGGTTTGAAGTCTGATTATAGGAGTAGGTTAGCTCTTTGTGATATCGACTCAGTTCCCCAGTTGGGAACTTTATGTAAGAGACTAGAGGAAGCCGATTCACAGGGTGCAGCCTCGACTTTTTCAGGTTTCAACTCCCAAAAGGGTAGATCTGTCTCTTCACTTGAAGATCCAGAAATAGCATATCTATCAAATAACAGTAGGGGTACACCCTCTTCTAATATCAAGTCCAAACCTCATCAAAATAATGATAAACATTTAGGAAACAAGTATCAGAAAAATAAGTTAAGGAATTCAAATAATACCACCTCTTCTTCTAGTTCTAACGTTTCGGAAAATTCAAATAGGAATTCCAAGGAGGAAAATTCTCCCATAGTTTGCTGGAGATGTAATTTAGCGAATCATACACATGTAACTTGTAGGTCTGGCATTAAGAAAATATTCTGTTTTAAATGTGGTGCACCCAATGTCAGAGTAAAGGATTGTGATAAGTGTAAGGGAAACGAGTAAAGGGGAATGTTGAAAGAGGCTCTCAATCTTCTCCAAATAACTTTAGAGCCAATTTAATTTCGAATAAGTCTAACCTTATTGTAGAGGAAAATTCTAGAAATGTTGTAGCTCCTCTTTTGATTGAAAATGGCAAGGATAATAGGCCATATGTTCGAATTCAACTTTTTGATAAATATGTCATAGCACTTTTAGACAGTGGTGCCAACATGTCAGTTATAGGTCAAGGAGGTTTGAGGACAGTAAAAAATCTTGATTTAATTATCAGAAGTCCTCACTTGAACCATGTTTTTACTGCTGATGGGGCACATCAAAATGTTGAGGGAATTGTTGATTTGCCTATTAATATAGAGGGGACTATTCAAATTGTTCCTGCACTTGTAGTACCTTCCTTGTCACAATCTTTTATTTTGGGCAGTGATTTTTGTAGAAAATTTGGTGTAACCATAGATTTTAATAGTTTTCGTTGGGACATTAAGTGTCGAGTTTTGGATAAAACTGTCGACATTGTTGCCAACTTTTCAGAATTTCAGCATATATCAGAATTGTGCATTGACAATGAACTTACAGCGAATCAGAGGGTACAGGTAAAAGATCTTATCAGCTCATGCTCGTTTGGGTCGTACGAATAAAATTACTTTAGATATTGATACTGGTGATGCGAAACCATTTAAGCAGAGACAATATTTGATGTCTCCATATATGTTTAAACTTCTAAATGAGGAATTAGATGACATGCTTAGACTGGGTGTCGTTCAACCATCACATAGTCCTTGGAACAGTCCAGTACTGCTTGTAAAAAATCATCTGGGGAATACAGATTTTGCTTCGATGGGCATAAGTTGAATGAACTTACAAAGCATGATAGCTATCCTCTGCCACGTATTGACAGAATTTTGACTTTGTTGAGGAATGCAAAATTTATATCGAGTATCGATTTGCGTAAAGCTTTTTGGCAAGTTCCATTGTCGGAATCTTCAAAGGAAAAAACTGCATTCAGTATACCCGGTAAAGGTTTATTCGAGTTTAACGTCATGCCGTTTGGCTTATGCAACAGTGCGCAGACACAACAGAGACTATGTGATGCGTTGTTCGGTCCCAGGTTCGAGCCAAATCTTTTTACTTATTTGGATGATATCATCTTTATTTAGTCGACTTTTGAGGAGCATGTGAATCTTTTATATGAAGTTAAGAGTATTTTAAAGGATGCTAATTTAACCATCAATTTGAAAAAATGTGAGTTTTTCAAAACATCACTTAAATATTTGGGTTTTGTTATAGATAGGCAAGGTATCAGGACTGATCCTTCTAAAGTTTCTGTTATGGTAAATTATGCTCGTCCAACTACAACTACGGAGATTAAACGATTTATGGGGTTATGTTCTTGGTATAGGAGATTTATTGAAAATTTTTCAACTTTAATTGCTCCTATTAGCGCTTTATTAAGAGGAAAGGGTAAAAAGCAACCTGTAGAGTGGACTCCTGAGGCGGAAGCTTCCTTTCTCGCCATCAAGAATGCTCTTGTGTCAGCACCCATTTTATGTCCCCCTGATTTTGATCTGCCGTTTACCATCCAGTGCGATGCAAGTGATGTGGGCGTGGGTAGTGTGTTGACTCAGGAGGTTCAGGGTGTCGAGAGAGTCATTGCATATGCCTCAAGATCCCTTTCAAAGTCTGAGAGAAATTACAGTGTCACAGAGAGGGAATTACTCAGCCTTATTTTTCTTATAGACAAATTTCGTCCATACATAGAAGGAACTGTTTTTAAGGTGACTACTGATCACCATAGTCTCCTCTGGCTACATAATCTGAAAGACCCTTCAGGTAGATTAGCCAGATGGGCTGTTAAGTTGAGGCAACACACGTTTGAGTTGACCTATACCAAAGGTGCAAATAATCGGGTGCCAGATTTTCTCTCTCGAATGCCTTCTTCAGACATGGACAAAGTAGAAGTAGATTTAATAGATATTGAGTCTAATAATTCAGATAACTGGTATTCCTCTCTGCGCACTAAAGTTCTACAAATTCCGGTTGCCTATTCTCAGTTTAAAGTTGTAGATAATTTACTTTATAAATATGTTCCTTCGAAAGTACCCATAAAATCGAACGTAGTTGAATGGAAAGTAGTTGTTCCGAAATCACAGAGAATTTCAGTTATAAAATATTCACTTGATCCATCAATGTAGTCATTTTGGTTTTTTCAAGACATTTTCGAAAGTACAGCAACACTACTATTGGCCCAAAATGAGATGTGATATTTTGAAATATGTCAAGTCTTGTAAAGTATGTCAGTCACAGAAATTATCGAATATTCCTCGTATGGGACTCATGGGAGCTGAAAGAAATGTAAAATTTCCTTTTCAGACTACCGCTGTGGATATTATGGGACCATAAGTTTCATGTATTATGAGCGCTGTTATCTTCCAGATGAATGTTCAGATTCTTTTCTGAGAAATATTTCCCCTAGTTACCTCCATCAAAACTCTTTTGCCTCCAATAGAAAGAAATATTGTTTTTAATTTAATTATGCTCCTGATGTTTCAGGTTCAGGACATACGTTATGATTATGATTTTGATATGGGTTGGATGGAAGAGCAGTAACCACTATCTTCGGATAGGGGCGACTGAATTCCGCCCTTTCATATTGTTGATTTAATTTATTCTAATCGATGTGAACCATTGCTTGATAATTATTGACAATATGAATAAAGACAAATTATTATTATTATTATTATTATTATTTCCCAGATCTTCAAAAGGTTTTACATATTTGTTAGTTGTTTCGGATTTCTTCACAAAATATACATTATTATGTCCTATGCGCGATGCCAAAGCATCTAGTGTTGTTAGATTCATGGAGAATCAAGTTTTTCTGGTTTTTGGTGTTCCACAATTTATAGTTTGTGATAATGGACAGCAATTTGCTGGTAAATTGTTCAAAAAGTTGGCAGATTCTTATAAGGTCCAGAAAATTTGGTATACCCCGCGTTATTATGCTCAATGTAATTTTGTGGAGAGAACTAATAAAACAATACGACAAGCTATCCTAAGCTATATTGATGATCATAAAGACTGGGATAAAGAATTATTCAGAATCCAACAAGCAATAAATACAGCTACCCATGAGGTGACCCAATTTTCACCAGCATTTTTGACTTTTGGTTGTACCGTACCGATTTCTGGTGAATATTATGGCAATCTTTCCAGCACCCAAGATATTGAACTTTTACCTGATAGCAGGGATAGTTATGTTCAGGATATCAAGGGGATTAGTGAGGTTTTCAAAACTGTAAAGGAAAGGTTACATAAAGCTTACCAGATAAATGTTTCTAGTTACAATCTTAGGAAGAGGGACCATGTTTTCAATGTAGGTGGCAAAGTATGGCGACGAAATAAAATTCTTTCAGATGCTTCAGTGAAATTCAGTGCGAAGTTAGCTCCAAAATTTGTATTATGTACTGTGAGAAAGCGGAAATCACGCTTAGTTTATGTTTTAGATAATGCGGACGGTTCTCCTGCTGGAGACTGGCATATGAAAGATCTGAAACAGTATTTTGGTTCCAATTCAGATGTGTCTGTTGGAAAATGTATTTTCATTCAAACCGATTTTTTGGTTCATGTATTAAATACAAATATAGTGTATTTTAGAATGAAAATCAGTTTTGGGAATATTTTAGGTCCATTATGGACAATATATTTTTATTAAAACCAATTTTTAGGTCGTGTATGGGATACACATATAGAAAGGTTTTGAATAAAAATTGGTTTTTTGAAAAAGTAGAACGTTCAACAAATTTTGCTGGTGCAAATTTAGAAGCTATAGGCTTGTAAAAAATATTTCTTTGTGGTATATGCATATACATTTTTGGCCCGTTGGAATTTATGATGATTGAATTCAGGACTGATCAACCTGAACAGATAAGTAATTGTAAAATTTGATGGTTTTGCAAATGATTTTTGTTTCAGTTCTTGATACAATGATTTTGGATGAAATTGGAATAGACTTAAACTGATTTTGACATTCTTACCGATTTAGTATTTGTTACCGATTATGCCATTTTCACTGATTATGACTTTTTAAACCGATTATGACATAACTAGATTTTGACAAGCACCGATTTTTAGACTTCCAGCACAGGAACGTTTGGTACGCGTAGTTACTACCATCCAAAAACTCTTGTATTTTTTTGAATTTTGATTTAGTTTTATCAAAAATTGTGGACCAATTTTTTCTCTTAGGAGAGGGGTAATATGTAGCATTCAAATTGCTACAATTTTGTTTTTTCATGGGAATGGTAGCATTCAGATTACAACTGCACTTGGTACCAAAATACATTATCAGTTTTTGAATATATTTGGTATACTCACATAGTTTCAGCATAACACTTCAATAAATTCTTCAAAACATAACACATTTATTCACACAACACTATATCACACACAGTTTTGAATGGTATAATATCACACACAAAACAACAGTATATGTAGTACTCTTGTTTCTGACATTCTCAGTGCTTTTGGAAGTGATGTAATAAGCTGCAGGAATCTTATGATTTTCTGGCTATCTGTCTGATCCTAGGCCTAGAATTGAAGAAAAGAGAGTCAGTAAATATTGTGATACATTCATTAGTAAACAAGCGACATACCGTTGTGTTCTCAAGTGTGATGAATTCTATGTCGCTGAAGGTTTTCTCAGGATTTGTGAAGGAAGTCTGTTAGATCTGAATGTGATCCAGATTTATAGGGATTTTCTTCATTTTTCAGAATATAATCTAATAAGTCATCTTCTTCACCTTTGGTTCTGTCACATGGGATATACTGTATTTATGGTCTGGCCCAAGTTTGAATTTTGAATTTTTCATTCTCAGAGCCACAAATAAACCGAACTCACATATCTGTTCTCCGGCGAACAGCTGCCGTCAGCAAATGTGTTTCTATTTTGATACTTCAATTTTGGTTTTAAAGTAGGCCACACAGTGACATGTACCTGTGTCAAATAAATCCACCAACTACTCTTAATTAGTTACAATTTAAATATATCAATTTTCTTAAATTCAAATTATTATCCAAACACTTCTGTGAACCAGAAATATAAGACTATATGGAAGGGGAAGTATCTCAGATTGGGAAATTCAATCTGCTTTTTGTCCTGTTTATGCATTTAATTAACATATAAGAAGCATTCAGAACTTGTATACTCGAGTACACCTACAGGTGATATTGTACATCGCTGGTTAAGAAGAAGACCGTTACAACTCGAAATAGTATATTTATTAGAAAACGCTGTTTGAAGGTTTAACAAATATAGTGAGGCGATGATAAAGCAATTTGGCTCAGTGAGTATTATCAATTCTGCTGTCATGGGAATCTTTTTCTATTGAAAAACTTTATCTTCATCGAAAATTTTGTTTTTGATTATTTATTCAAAAAAAAAAATATATTTGTGACTGTTATAACCAAAAAGTCTGTGTGTAATCATTCAAATATTTGCCTCAATATCATCAAAAAAATATGAAAAATACGATATATGGAGTTGAAAAGCATGGGGACAAAAGCTGTTGGACTAATCAAATGGAATAAAAAGTTTTACTGTAGCACATTTTTACTCATAACAACAAAGAAATTACATTCGAATCAATCTTAACTAACTTTGGCTTCACAGGTACATAAAAAAAAACTGAAATGAAACATTATCATCTCTTCATCTCTAGTAGTTGAGACTATCTATCTGCAGTGACAAATATCATTTTTGACGAAAAACGAAAACAAAAAAATAACCTCAGCTAACTTTGGTTTCAAAGTTATAAAAAATAATCTCGAAAACGAAACATTACTTCATTGCAGCTTTAGTTATAACATGAAATACTTTTATACAGAGACTAGTACTACCTATCTATAATAACAACTGGAAAATAATTCATAAGCTGTTGTAAAACTGACTATAAAAACTAGGAACGGAGTTTTTTTGTATTAGTGTCATTATGCCTTTTTTTTTTGCATCACTTATTCCTACTGTTTTATTATAGGCCTTTTTCAATAATGGTACTTTACTACTAGATTTTTTTTCTAGGATTTAGGACCATAAAAGTTGAAAAATGTTCTTCCTCGTACGACATTTTGTAGGAGAAACACTTTTTAACACTTTAACATCTGAAATCTTCAGGGGTTCCCCTTTTTGATCCTTATACCCAGTTTTCACACCTAAACGTTCGGAAAGATCCTTGAAATCATAAAAATTATCATGTGTGAATTCTAAAACTTTGTACGGATTTCCATTCTTTTTTGCTTGCCTGATGATGTACTGATCTGGTGCATAGATAGGGGCAGCTTTTTTGTAACGAGTTACTTGCTTTTCTATAACGGAGTGCACATTATCACCCTCATTCTGAGTGTGTCCTGTTATCAAATACTTATGTCTTATTGACTTTATATTCGTAAGCTTGGAAACTGCGTGAAAATATAAAGAAATTATATTTCGGTTCTTGTTTTGCCCCGCGCAGTTATCACTATAGAATATGATGTCTGTAGGCTCATTCAATTGATCATTCAAATTTTCCAAGAAATTCAAAACACACGAGGCAATTTCATTTGAACCTCGATGAGCCTCGGCCTCATGCCACACATAACAAAACATGAAGTATTATTGTATGATCATTACCTTCCTGGCTATCAATCTCATTGGTTTTTATATCAGAAAGCGGTAAGCGAACAACAACTGCCGGTATACTATTCGGAAGAGGCAGTGAATCTCGATGCTCTTCGACCAGATCATTATCTATAAAAGAAGTTATGGTAAATATTGAATTTGAGGTAAAATAGAAGGAAAAATTCTACCATTTATTCCTCTTGCATGTTCTTCTTCTGGATAGCTTTTCTCTCCAGTACAGAATTTTTTTCCCAGACTATCTTCATCATTGAAGCCTAACAGTGAACAGCCTTCTTCCTCTATATCTATGAAGGCATCAAGAATAGTATGTATATTACCTCAAATACTTTAAGAAATTCTCTAACCTTGGTTACTTGTATTTGTTATCTGATCGGAATACTCCGTAGTTTCAGAATCAAATAAGGTCTTCTGAATTGTCCATATCGGCTGGTCTATATTATGAACCTCGACTTTTTCTCTGGATAACTTTAATATCAAGTCAGCTCGCATATTTGATTTGTCAGTCATATCTCCAGAGCTGAGCACACTTAAATCAACTGAAACATTAATTATTATTGATACAGTAAATATGAAATGTAAGTCAGCTGTTAGGTATCACAAATAATTTCGAGGAAGAGTGATTCAACTGAATTGAAATTCACACCTCCCAAAATAAAATAAGGTATATTTATGAAATATTCCCGGAAAGACAGGCACAACTCAAAATAATACATGAATTGAATGTATTAGTTTTGGAAAAGTCTGTCACTTTTTGACTTGTGACGGTATTTCCTGTAAAAAAATTGACATCATGAAACTTACCTTTGATAACTTGATGTCTTAATTATGATTGTTACACTCTTTGACAAAACTCTGGAGGTACGTTTTGAAATGTAACGGTCTTCACCAAAATTATCGACAACCTTACCGTATTATGTTGTGCACCGTACTGATTGGAACGGTCTTCCCTAAAATGTTTTATATCAATTCAACTTGTGACATCCGACGCCAGCGTCATCTAGGAGATACTGGTCATATTCAAGTTATGACTCTTTCACACATGAAAATATACTTCATTTACAATCGTTTTCAATGGAAAAGAGGTTTTTCATAATTTTCGAATTGTGACGGTCTTCTTCTTAACCCCTTACTTAACCCCTCAAAACAATTGAGATTAGATTCTGGTGCAGTCACAGAGTGTTTAATTTTTTCTTTGTTTTCTACCAGGAAAAACTCAGTGGCGCCCGATTAGCCCCACCACTTCATATAATTTTTGAATTCACGACCTGCTCCCAAACAACAGAGCTGCCCTGCCGTGCCTATAACTTGGTCATTCTCTTATAAAATAACAAGAATACGTTATAGATAATTAGCACCTTGAACGTGGGGCCAAATTTTTTTAGTTAGAATTTCATTTCATCAAACATACAGGGCGGATCAGGACTTTTGAAACAAAATTTTAATAAACACATTTTTTAATTCCATCTATTATACAGGGCGGATCAAATATAGGACATTTGAAACAGATTATGTTGTATTGAGGTGAGCATGTGTTACGACCTGGAAGGACGGGACGTTCGGGGATGCAGTCGAAATCGGTGAGAGGTCGATATCATCGATAAACCGAGAGGTGGGCCAGGCGGGCCCTGTAAGAAACACCGGCGGGAGGTGGAACGAACGGCGAGACACGAGCAGCGAGAGAGAGACATTCGTATGGAAGGCGTAGGAAGAATAAGTTCAATGTATTTTAGGCGTATTCGGTGTATCTTCAATTTTGTTCAAATAAAAGTGTTTTGAGAATTTTCGTGGTCTAACAAATCAGAAGTGTGGATAAAGTGCCCAGTTCCTTTGTGAAGTGACGACTAGTGATTTTGGCGATAGTTTCTTTGTTCTGAATCGAGTGGAAATTCTCCAGAGAAACAAAGGACCATCCAGCGGCGTAAAACCGGCGTTTTTATCAAAAATAAATAGCCAGGCGGGTTTATTTCTTTGATACCATTGGCGTTTTGGTATTTTACAGAACTGTAAGTACATGTTTTCCTTATTTTTCGGCGTAACACCAGTTCCGGGCAGGGCGATATACAGATTCGTGGTTGAACGTGTTCGAACCTGAGTTTTGGTACTTTTCCATTGCTCTGTCACACAAGGCGATTATTATTTCGGTGTTTTCAATTTATTTGGCGTTAACATTTGTGTTCTAATCTGAGTTTTGGTACTTTTCCATTGCTCTGTCACACAAGGCGATTATTATTTCGGTGTTTTCAATTTATTTGGCGTTAACATTTGTGTTCTAATCTGAGTTTTGGTACTTTTCCATTGCTCTGTCACACAAGGCGATTATTATTTCGGTGTTTTCAATTTATTTGGTGTTAACATTTGTGTTCGAATCTGGGTTGTGGTACTTTGCCATTGCTCTGTCACACAAAGGCAATTGATATTGCGTAACGCATTGGTGTTCCCGGTGAAGTTTGTGATCTGGCGAGAATACTAGGCGTTTTTCATTTCGAACCTTAGTCATTGATTATTGCACTATTGAGAATTCTCTGTTCATAGGTGCATTATGGCGACATCAGGCGACGAAAATCTGGTGATAATGGAAGATGTTGAGTTGGATTCTCACAATTCACCGGAACGTGGAAGAAGGCCAGTCAATCCCGAACCCCCACGGCGAGGGGAAGGGGGACTTATTAGTGAGGAGAATGTTGGCGAACTAGTGAGGAAGATATTGGCGGGCGGCCTCATGCAAGATATTCAAAGAATTGCTCGACAGCAGGTGGCCCTGGCAGTCGGGGAAAACTCAGATGTGATAACACCTGAACCACCTAGCTCCCGAACTGGCGATAGCGTAGAACGGGAACGGGGAGCTGGCAGTAGCAGGCGGCTATTGCTAATTGGTTCGGAGGTGGTGGACCGTTTTGATCCCGATGATGCTGATACCAACATCGAAAGGTGGCTGCAGAAGATAGAGCAGCTGGGGGCGGTGCATGAGTGGACCAACTACGAGATGGCGACGTTGGCCCAGTCCAAATTGGCGGGAGCAGCAAGGCGATGGTTCCATCAGCTCGACGACTACAACCTCACCTGGGATCAGTGGAAGACTAATTTGAGGAAGGCGTTCCCACGGCGTAGGGATTTTGCCACAATGTTGGAAGAGTTGATGCAACGACGGAAACTACCAACAGAGACCATGACCACCTATTACCACTCTAAATTGGCGTTATGTAACAGGGTACGTGTCAAAGGCGAGGACGCAGTATCCTGTATAATAAAGGGGCTCCCAGAAAACCTCCGGGCCAATGCCTATGCTACAAACAGTACCACCCCCGAGGCGTTGTACAACTCCTTCTTGGCGGGATTGGAGGGGTACCGTGTCGAAACAACAAAACCACCGACTTTGGCGTCAAGAATCGGGTTCCCAGCGACAGGCGGTCCAGGGCGAGAGGAGAGGACGTTGAAAAGGAGATGTTTCAACTGTCAGAAGATGGCGACTCATCTTAGCAAGGATTGTCCTATGCCCAGGGCAGAACGTTGTATTGGGTGTGGAAGACATGGACATCGACTGGCGGAATGTCCTAGTAGATCGACGTCTGGCGAAGGCGTGAAAGGATCCCGAATTCAGGTGAGACTTTTGATAAATCCTTCTGATAGTTGTTACAGGCGTATGGTTAGGGTAAATGGCGAGAATGTCAAGGCGTATCTCGACACTGGTAGTCAGCAAAACCTGATGACCTCAATTACGGCAAAGAGATTGGGACTCACTGTTTCGGCGGAGGGCGAAGGGCGTGTATTGTGTGGATTTGGCGGAGGTACTGCACTTGCTGTAGGGCAAGTGGAATTCCAAATGACGATGGAAGATTGTCACCTCGATACCAAGGCGCTGGTTACTGATTGTGACATGGGATCTATCGAGTTACTTCTTGGTCAGCCAACCATAAATAGTCAAGGCGTGACTATGGTGATTAGAAGTAACAAGGCCTACCTTAGAAAAGATCCCGATGTCAACGAGTTGATCAGGCGGATCACTCTACCAGGCGAATCATCCAGGTGCAAGGTGTTGTTGGCGGAAGACACCTTAATTCCACCCAATATGGCAAGTAAGGCGAAAGTGGAGATCATTGGCGGCGTAGATGGGGCGAAGTATTTCATGGACACAAAACAATTCCCTGAAGGAAAATCCTTGATGATCATACCGGCGGGGTTGTTGGGCGGACAGCAAGAGCATATCAAGATCATCAACGCAGGCGAGCAAAAGGTCTTATGGCGGAAGGGGCGATTACTGGCTCGGGCGGAGGCATGCCTTTCTAGCGAAGAAGTGAGGAAGGTGACACGCGCTCCTGAAATTCAAGTAAGAACATTATCTGTAACTAAATTAGATCTGTCTGGAGTGAATGTAGGTGACATTACAGCAAATTGTAGAACGCGATTGTTCAAACTATTGAGGCATTATTCAACTTGTTTCTCTAAGGGCGATGACGATCTTGGATATACTAATCTAGGGAGCATGCAGATCAAACTGACGACCGACGTACCAATTTACTATAGGCCCTATAGGTTATCTTATAAGGAGAGAGAAGTAGTGAGAGACAAGGTGCAGAATCTCCTGGATGCTGGTGTGATACAGGAGAGTGAATCAGAGTACGCTAGTCCTATTGTTCTGGTACCTAAGAAAAATGGCGAGGTGAGGTTATGCGTGGATTACAGGGCGTTAAACGCTATCACGGTGAAGGATAGGTATCCACTTCCATTGATTGCAAATCAGCTTACTAAATTGGCGAATAGTAATTTCTTCACGACATTAGATTTGGCGCAAGGTTTCCATCAGGTTTCTATGCACCCGGATTCTGTGAGTAAAACGGCATTCATCACACCAGATGGGCACTACGAATATCTTCGTGTCCCTTTTGGTCTCTCAAATTCACCGGCAGTATTTCAGCGTATTATCAATAAGATGTTGGGGCCTCTCAGATATGGCGAGGTGTTGGCATATATTGACGACTTATTAATACCCTCAGCAGGCGAAGAGGAAGGATTGGAACTGTTGGAGTTGGTATTGGATTTAATCAAACAGGCGGGTGTAAAGTTGAAATTAGAAAAATGTTCGTTTTTGCAAAGACATATTGAATACCTTGGTCATGAAATAGATGGAGAAGGCGTCAGACCTGGTAGGCGAAAGGTGCAAGCGGTGTTGGATTTTCCAGAACCCAAAGATGTCCATGGCGTACGACAGTTTATGGGATTGGCGTCATATTTTAGGAAATTTATATATAATTTTGCGGTGCTGGCGAAACCGTTAACTTGTCTTACGAAAAAGAACGAACCATGGCGTTGGTCAGTCGAACAACAGAAGGCATTTACTATGTTGAAGAATTATTTGGCGGATCGACCCATATTGGCATTGTACGATAGTCAGGCGGACATTGAGTTACATACTGATGCTAGTAAACTAGGTATTTCAGGTATCCTTCTACAAAAGGGAACCGACAGTAGTCTCAAGCCAGTCGAGTATTTTAGCAGGGCGACAACAGTACACCATAGCTATGAGCTGGAGACTTTGGCGGTTGTAGAATCAATGTCCAATTATAAGGTGAAGTATGGGCGACTTTATCGTATTACTCTAAAAGGTGACAAGTTGTTTGTACCGGCGATGGCGAGGTTTGGCGTACTAAGAAAGTATCATGACGAAATTGGTCATCCAGCTTTCAAACGGTGCTTCACGTTGATAGAAGAGACTTATTGGTTTCCAAGAATGAGGCGTTTTGTATCTAAATATGTAGACTCTTGTTTTAGATGTGGATTCGCGAAAGGATCTTACGGGAAGGGTGAGGGTTTTCTACATCCAATTGAACGTCGAGCGATACCCTTCGATACAGTGCACGTTGATCACTTAGGTCCGTTCGTCAGGAGTGTCAAAGGATATTCCTATCTATTGATGTTGGTAGATGGATTCACTAAATTTGTTTTAGCCAAACCTACAAAAACCTTGACAACTGCAGAAACCATAAGGCGACTCAACGAGGTGTTTGGCGAGTTTGGGTATCCTAGGCGGTTGATATCTGATCAAGGTAAAGCATTCACCTGTGGTGCATTCAAATCCTTCTTGGCAGATAAAGGTATAAGACATGTTATGAATGCTGTGGCGACACCAAGGGCGAATGGTCAGGTGGAAAGACAAAATAGAACGATAGTAGAGGCTTTGTCTTCAACTGCAGAGACTGAGGGACGATGGGACGAGAAGCTGCCAGATGTTGTCTGGGGCCTTAATAATACAGTCAACTCTAGCACGCATTTCTCTCCTGCTCATCTCATGTTCTCCCATAGTCATGGTCGAGTAGCCGACTTGGCGGATGGCGAGCTAGCTAGCGATAATTCCGATCAGATCGGCGAAAGTCTGGGGACTGGCGAGAGTCCAGGGAACACGGTGGGAGTTCCGGGTGTCGAATGTGCAGAACAGGCAGGTGGTTCGGCGAATACCATGGCGATGCCTGAAGACACCAATCCTGAAGAGCAGGGTGACGATCCTATTCTACAGGTTCCGAGGCGAAGGCGGGCGAAACGATTCAGGAGGAATCAAACGAAAGCATTACGGCGAAGTGCTAGGTTACTCAGTAAACGTTCCATGACAGGCGAAGGCGCACTAGGTGATAGTTCTATAGGCGCAAGAGCATTTGGCGGTAGCTCTAAAGGCGAAAGTGCAACGGAAGGCGCCGAAAGGATATGCACGGGCGCAGGGTATGGTCAAAATGCTGAAGATGAAGCATTTGAAATGGCGAGTACCAATGGCGAATGTTCTCGAACGGCCAAGAAGCGTGGGAGGCCGAGTTCCTTGAGGCTCGGTATGGCTGGAATGTCCGGACCATGTCCGGTTATGCCGGGGTTTGACGGAATTCGAGCTGACCGCTCCAAGGCTACAACCAATATTCGAGAAGCTGCACAAAAGGCGAAGGGGCGTTTCGATCGAAAGCGTAAAGTTGCATGTACGTACAAGGCGGGCGAATTGGTGCTTTGGCGAAGTGCTGCCACTAAGAAGACGGGCGTTGGCGTTAGTAATAAATTATCTAATAGATTTGATGGTCCTTATAGGGTCAGTAAAGTTTTGGCGAATGATCGATATGTTGTTGAATCAATTAAAGGTGTAAGAGGTTATAAGCGATTCAAGGCGGTAGTTGCTGTTGATTCTCTTAAGAAATATCATGGCGTGAATGATATAGACTATGATTCTGAATCTAGTGGCGAATGGCGTTCCTGTGTAGACGAGAAAGATGACTAGTTAAATGAGGACATTTATTTTGCAGGATGGCCGAATGTTACGACCTGGAAGGACGGGACGTTCGGGGATGCAGTCGAAATCGGTGAGAGGTCGATATCATCGATAAACCGAGAGGTGGGCCAGGCGGGCCCTGTAAGAAACACCGGCGGGAGGTGGAACGAACGGCGAGACACGAGCAGCGAGAGAGAGACATTCGTATGGAAGGCGTAGGAAGAATAAGTTCAATGTATTTTAGGCGTATTCGGTGTATCTTCAATTTTGTTCAAATAAAAGTGTTTTGAGAATTTTCGTGGTCTAACACATGGGTTTTTTTGATTGCTGAATAGGTAATTCCGGGTTTGCAGGAGCTATTCAATTTTGCGACTGGATTGTTGAATTTTTTGATGAACTGGGTGTTCCTTTCTCAGTATTGACATTTTGATGGTGATATTGGTGAACTGCAGGTTGTGCTCACTTTCCAGGGATTCTCATCAACCATTTTTTTGTTAACCTTAACTGGTTAGAGTCTTTCTTTTGTAATTTCTTGAAATTCGGATTGTTTTGGCAAGACTGATAACTCAGCAATTAAAAAAATAATAAATTTTTTTTTAATTTGACTGTGGTTGATATTCCGGTTTTTTATGATTCCATAGGTTAGTAAAGATAAGAAATTTTCTTCTCCTATCCTGTGCTGAGCTTAATTAAACTGTTGATTCTTCCACTTCACTTGTTGAAGAAGGTTAAATTTTTGGAAATTGTTGTTTGAGGCCTGAAAAGGGAGAGGACCTTCCTTTTGAGGATTCAAATAATTAATTGAATCATTCTGGTTAGATTTGAGAAAAATTTGAATTTTGAAAACTCCTACTACCTGAATCATAATGGAATCTGAGATGAAACCCCGTCACTTACTTATTGAAGAGGTTAATTATGAGTTTCGACTTAGAGGCATAGTTATTAGTCGAGACATGAACGAAAAGCGCAAAATCCTATCTGCTGCTATAAAGAGAGACAAGAAAAGTGGTGTTTTAGCTTCTCAACTTGTAGACCCTACCTATGATATGATTTTGAAATCGAGAAAACTCAAATTGATTTAACTTTGGATAATATTAAACAGTTAATTCCTGATTTTGAAGGTACGGTTAATGACCCCTTGTATTGTCGTTTAAGATCGAGTTTGCTCATGTAAATTTGAGGATAGATAGAATAAAAATCGAAGATGATCCAAATCAACTTTTGTATAAAAATGAGTCATATGCATCTTGTTTAGCTTTGGAGGAAGAATTAGATGAGAGAATAAAAGAGGACAATGTTTCAATTCTACAGCCAACTGTCCATTCTTCTCCAATTACGGCTCAACAAAGTTTTTCTGCAAATAACTCAAAACCTGTATTATACAAGTGGGTTTTAAAATTTGACGGTTCAAAAAAGTCAATTGGGGTGAAATCATTTTTGGAAAAGGTATATGAGCTAGCAGAAGCTATACAAGTTTCAAAACAGCAACTCTACGAATCCGCGGTAGATCTTTTTTCTGGCAAAGGATTGCTATGGCTCCGTCATGTCAAGGAAATGAAAACTGTGAAGGATTGGGAAACTTTGGCAAAACGTCTTGAACAGGATTTTCTAAGTAAAGATCACGATGAAGAACTATGGGAATCTATCAAACACAGGAAACAATTCGAAGATGAATCAATTGTTATTTATGTGGCCGTTATGGAGCAACTTTTTTCTCGACTTAACAATACACCAGCTGTTGTCACTAAATTCAAGTGGATTCACAAAAATCTCAGGCCTGAATTTGTTGAAAAACTTGCCCTGAATAAATATAATTCAGTTGAAGACTTGATTCATGATGTTAAAATTTTAGAAGAAGTTTTTAAAGATCTTCATAGTAAGTCTAACTTAAAAAAGTCCCAAGGAAATTCAATTGCATGTGATTTAGATTTTGAATTTAATAATTGCAGTTTAGATGCAAAGAATTCGAACTTTTCAAAAAAATCTTGGAATAACACTAATAAAAATAATAGTAATAAAGCTTCGTCTATAAGTAATAACTCTGAAGTACCTAGTACGAGTGGAACGGGAAGTAATAGAGTGCAAAAAACAATGATTTGCTTCAATTGCCGGCAGGAAAATCATCACTTCAAGCACTGTTTGAAAAAACGAAGTATTTTTTGCTATTCTTGTGGGAATCAGGGAGTTACCCGAAAAGAATGTTCAAAATGTTTGGGAAACGGGTCCCGGAGGTAAAGCGAAATTTTACTGGTCGTGTTTTGCCTCCTCATTTCGAGACCAGATACATCTCAAATAACCGTACAGCCGAGCAAATAGAAGGTTTGAAATTTATTAGGAAGTATTTCCAAGATCATTTTGGAAAGTCGAAAGTTTCTTCAGCTCCGATTTTCGTTAAACAAAGTTTGGATAATAGACCTTATGTAAAAGTCTCCCTTTTCGGTAAGGAAATAACGGCGTTATTAGATTCAGGTGCGAGTAGCAGCACAATAAGGACAAACGGGGTGGATTTTATTAAGTCGTTGAATTTGAAAATCAAGAAACCCAGGCACAAATTTGTTTCCACGGCTGACGGAGTCAGACAATTTGTAAGTGGGACAGTGGATATTCCAGTCTCTGTAGGGACTAGTTGCCGGGTGATTTCATTTTTAGTAGTTCCTACTATTGATTATTATTTCATATTAGGAAGCGATTTTTGCGCTGAATTTCAGCTGAAGGTAGATTTCAGAAATAATACTTGGGAAGTAAATGATAGGGCTAATGTCGACATCGCCTCGGTCGGATTAATCAACGACAATTATGCTATCAATACAGCTCAAGTTAAGACTATGGCTGATATGTCTGAAACTCAAAAAATTTTAGTAGAGAACATTGTTGATAAGTTCAGAGATTTGTCTAAAGATGGTGAACTTGGTAGAACAGATAAATTGGTCTATCACATTGAAACTGGAGACGCTCAACCAGTAAAACAGCGTCAATATTTAATGTCACCATACATGTTGAGTCATTTAAACAAAGAGTTGGATAAAATGATTGAGCTTAATGTCGTTGAACCTTCAAGTAGTGATTGGTCGTCACCAGTTCTACTTGTCAAAAAGGCTAATGGCGATTTTCGTTTCTGCTTTGATGGAAGGAAACTGAACTCACTTACAAAGAAAGATCATTTGCCAGTAGTAGATAGGATTCTGTCACTTTTAGGGAATGCCAACTATATTTCTTCAATCGATCTGAGAAGTGCCTTTTGGCAGATACCTTTAGATCAATCATCAAAAGAGAAAACTGCTTTCTCTGTCCCGGGAAGAGGTTTGTTTCACTTCAACGTAATGCCTTTTGGGTTATCCAACGCCGCTCAATGCCAACAGAGATTGATGGACGCTTTGTTTGGTCCCGAAATGGAACCAAATGTCTTTGTTTATCTAGATGACGCTATCATAATCAGTTCAAGTTTTGAGGAGCACATCACTTTACTTAAGGAAGTCGCAAGTAGACTAAAAAGTGCCAATTTAAAGGTTAATTTCGATAAATGTGAGTTCTTTCGTTCATCCCTTAAATACTTGGGATTTATCATAGATAAATTCGGACTTCGAACAGATCCATTTAAGGTAATGGCGATGGTCAATTTTCCGCAACCTAAAAATACCACTGAAATAAAGAGATTCACGGGTATATGTAGTTGGTATCGTAGGTTTATACCCCAATTTTCTTCATTGATGGCTCCAATCAACAATCTGTTGAAAAACAAGAAAAAAGGTCAGAAAATCATTTGGAATGACGATGCGGAAAGGGCATTTCGTGAAGTGAAACAAGCTTTAGTCTCGGCACCAGTATTGTCAAGTCCTGACTTTAATTTACCTTTTATAATTCAATGTGACGCTTCGGACAGCGGTTTGGGTTGTGTCCTAACGCAGTGCCAAAACGGGCAGGAAAAGGTCATTGCATATGGCTCTCGAACTCTTTCAAAATGTGAGCGAAATTATAGCACTACCGAAAAAGAGTGTCTGGCGTGTATCTTCGCCTGCGAAAAATTTCGCCCATATATTGAGGGAGTCCGATTCACTATCATTAGCGACCATGCCTTACTTAAATATCTATTCAATATGAAAAACCCAACAGGAAGGTTAGCACGTTGGAGCGTCCGTTTGAGTCAATTTGACTTTGAGGTCATTTATCGAAAAGGTCAACTGAACATTGTGCCAGACGCCCTGTCGCGGAGTCCAATCGATCGGGTACTTGATGAGCCAACTGATTTAGAAATTTCAGCTTTGAGTGATGGAAACCATGGTAACCCGTTTAATATTGAATTGAACAATTTGGGCAATTTTTATATCAATATTAGAAATAAAATTATGAGAGAACCAATTGAATATCCCCAATGGTCTGTCAAGGAAAATTACGTGTACAAATTGATACCTTCAAAACTTTCTTTGGACTCAAATATTTCCGAGTGGAAATTATTGGTCCCTAAAAAACAGAGGACAAAGATTATATCATCGTGCCATGATCTTAGTACAGCCTCGCATGCTGGATATCATAAAACTTATTGTAGAGTAATGCTCACATATTATTGGCCAAAGATGCGCCGTGATATTAATCATTATGTAAAATCTTGTAAGGTATGTGCTGCACAAAAGGCACCAAATCGTGCGAAGTTTGGGCTAATGGGTTCACAACGTCAAGTAAGATTTCCTTGGCAGGTCATTGCGATGGATCTAATGGGTCCACTACCTAGGAGTTCTAATGGTTAGTACATTCTCGTGGTTTCAGACTGGTTCACCAAGTATCCATTGATATGTCCACTACGTAATGCTACATCTAGCAGTATTATAAAGTTCTTAGAAAATGAAATATTTCTGGTGTACGGTACACCACAACAGATTGTTTGTGATAATGGCAAACAGCTGGTTAGTAAAGCCATCACAAAACTTGTTCGGGATTATCAGTCAAATTTTAGATATACTCCCCAAGCAAATTATGTAGAACGGTCCAACCGCACAATTTGCACAGCTATTAGATGTTATGTAAATGGCAACCATAAGTCATGGGATAAAGAACTTGCTAAAATAGCCTATTCAATAAGAACCGCGGTTCATGAGGTATCTGGATATAGTCCGGCGTTTCTTAATTTTGGACGTGAAGTACCATGTACGGGAAAGTACTATGGAGATGGTAATGTGGATGTACTTGATGTGGGCGATAGACAAAGATGGGTTCAGAATTTGGGCAATTTATCTGAGATTTATAAAGATGTTAAAAATAAATTAAATTTAGCATATCAACGGAATGCTAAATATTATAATTTGCGCAGAAGAGACGTACAGTTCTTCGTAGGAAATAAAGTATGGAGAAGAAATCATGTTTTGTCGGATGCGGCAAACAGTTTTGCTAAAAAGTTAGCACCTCGATATGTTCTTTGCACGGTGACAAAGAAAAAATCGAAACTCGTATATGTTCTTAGGAATGAGGACAGTACGAATGCAGGAGTCTGGCACATACAGGATTTAAAACCTTACGATGGATCTGATTTTCCATTAATCGATACTGATGATGAATCTGAGGAAAATGGTCAAAACGACCAATGATCTAAAGTAGGTAACTGTCGCTAAAAGGTATCTCTCGGAGAGATTTGTGAATATAGTTAAGCTAATAATAGTTTCTATTTGATAAGGGTAGGATAGTTAGAGAATCTATCCAATAAGGGTAGAATAAGTAGTCATAGTTTCTATTCATTAGGATTAGGTTACTTTTCATCATTCAAATCGAGCTCGATATCATCTCTCCATACATAAAAAAAATGACTGTGAAGAGTTCCTCAATTAAAATAGTCATGTTCTACATGCCTATTTTTTTCGTTGGAGGGGGGTGAATGTAACATGTAGTTTGGCGTTTCACTGTTGAGATGTTCAGTATAGGTATTTTCAACAAGATGCCTTTAAGGAGTACTCAGTGTATTGGAATGTTTAGCAGACCAAGATATAATGTGATAGCACATTATCACATACTGTTTATGGTAGGTGATAGTTGAGTAGTGCCTGTAAGGGCTGGATGCCTTATGTGGTCGGAAATTCCCATGTTCTTTTCAGTGTGATATGATTACTTTCAGGTTTATTCAGTGCAGAGGTTGTTCTAGTTTTCCAGGTGGTAGAGCTATAATAAAGGTTTTGTGTAACCTAAACATCAGGATTTGACATACATCAAGAAGGGGGTGAGGTCAGAGGTATCTGTAGTTTTTACTAACTTGCTGAACATGTAATTTTCTTGTAATTCTTCTGGATAGGATTCGACAAGTGTTTATTTTCGATAATACTTCTGATCACATCTGTTTTGAGCTGTCAGTTTCCAAATTTGAATTTGAGGTTTATTTCTCCTTCTGATTTTACGCAAATTCTTATTGAGTCCTTCGGCGTTCGGGGTCAGAGTCATCTTGACACTGAATAAGCTCATTTCAGAATTACATGATTGGTCCGAGAGCAAGGTAGGTACCAGTGTAGTAGTGTGGACTGGGAATATTACTGTTAGTAATATTTTGATTCCCCTAAATTTAAGTTTCATACATTGGGCTGCGCAGTGGGTGATTATCCCTTTAAAACCAGTTTTTATAAACGGTTTATTTTCCTGCTGCACAGGATGTTTCGCGAAATTTCGTAATATCCGTCTTCTCCAAAAAGTTGCTAAGAGAGCACTATGGGCCAAATGGTCCTTTTTGGTTTCGTCCATCTTGTGGGATCGACGTGTCCCGACTTCAACCCTTGGCCATTCCTTTGGGATGGTAAGAGTCCAATAGGATTTATTTCACATGGACAGTTGTTCAATAGGGCTTTTTCTTATTAGATCAGACGGCCTCCTATTTGGGTGCAGCATCGTCGCCATTTTAAACCTGAGGGTCACCGCTGGGGCACCCAGTTGTTTTTAACTCCAGAACTAAGCGATCATTCCTGGTACCAGCTTTCCAAAACCCGGTCATAAGGGCTAGTTGCTGGGATTTGCCTCCTGTAAAGTCCTGATGGCACTTTCATAGGTTTTTGGCTGCATCAGAGAATCAGAGCACCTCTCTACTGAGTCGTCCACCTGTCTACATCCTGGGAAACTTAAGGTCAGATCCAACCATTTTGTTCCGGTGATGCAGTGACATGTACCTGTGTCAAATAAATCCACTAACTACTCTTAATTAGTTACAATTTAAATATATCAATTTTCTTGAAGTCAAATTATTATCCAAACACTTCTGTGAACCAGAAATATAGGACTATATGGAAGGGGAAGTATCTCAGATTGGGAAATTCAATCTGCTTTTTGTCCTGTTTATGCATTTAATTAACATATAAGAAGCATTCAGAACTTGTATACTCGAGTACACCTACAGGTGATATTGTACATCGCTGATTAAGAAGAAGACCGTTACAACTCGAAATAGTATATTTATTAGAAAACGCTGTTTGAAGGTTTAACAAATATAGTGAGGCGATGATAAAGCAATTTGGCTCAGTGAGTATTATCAATTCTGCTGTCATGGGAATCTTTTTCTATTGAAAAACTTTATCTTCATCGAAAATTTTGTTTTTGATTATTTATTCATTCATGTCACAAAACTAACCCCTCAAAACAATTGAGATTAAATTCTGGTGCAGTCACAGAGTGTTTAATTTTTTCTTTGTTTTCTACCAGGAAAAACTCAGTGGCGCCCGATTAGCCCCACCACTTCATATAATCTTTGAATTCACGACCTGCTCCCAAACAACAGAGCTGCCGTGCCTATAACTTGGTCATTCTTTTATAAAATAACAAGAATACGTTATAACTAGGCGTATTTCGTCAAAAATTCATTCCAAAAGTTTTAGATGGCGGTTACACCCCCTGGCGGCCATCTTGGAAACATGAAAATAATTTCCAGGATTTTCTTTTGGTAACGTTAGTTATAATAGCATTTTTCACCGCAAGTCTCTTATACGAATAGTTTCCGAGATACTGCACTTTGCATTCTTATCTGGCCACCCTGTACAGCTGAAGCCCTTGCGGAAAACTGACTGAACTGGAGGAAGTGAGGAGTAATTCGTCAAGTGACTTTTTATTTGTACCTCCATGATTTTTTCAAAGACTTTCGACCCAGTTTTATCTTTTCTCCCTAAAGATTTTCGAACCCTTATGGGAACTCCTCGACACACCGAACTCATCAGTTTGAATAATGGGGACATGCACTATTTTGGTATTGAAAATAATCCTCTTAATAAATTGAACTTTGGTATAAAGGAAAATGTGCAAATTGTCTTAATACAAGTCAATATTGATGGCCTGCCTATTTTCAAAAGTAGTTCTACAGAATTGTATCCTATTCTAGGCATGTGCTCAGATTTAACTGACAATTCCCCATTTACCATTGCTTTATTTTGTGGTAATGGCAAACCAGATCCTTTGAACACTTATTTATATAAGTTTTTAACAGAAGTCAACTTATTGAAGCAAAATGGGATAAATCATAGTGGGAATGAATACAAGTTTGATATTAATTTTTTTATTTGTGACGCCCCTGCTAGGAGTTATTTACGCCAAACTGTTGGACTCACTTCAAAAATGGGTTGCGACAGATGCCAAATTGTTGGTATTTATGAAAATCACCGAATTATATATGCACAAAACGAACTTGTATTGTTTGATCAAAAATCAGATCAAGATTTTCTCAATGATCCAACATGTTAATATATCAAGGGAAAGAGTCCCCTTCTGAATGCAAATATAAAATTAGTAACTCAGTTTCCTTTAGACCCCATGCACTTACTGTACTTGGGTGTAGTAAAACGGTTCTTAGTGAATTACTATTTGGATAGTTCTAGTGTCAAGTTATCACAGAAAATCAGGAATGAAATTGAAGAAAAAGTATCCATTGCACATGAGTATATAACATCTGACTTTCCGAGAAAATGTAGAACTTTTAGGGAAATTCGAAGGTGGAAGGCAACAGAATTCAAACTCTTCATCATGTACACATTTCCTGTAATCTTTCATAATGCTGTAAACAGTGCTCAGTACAAGTTAATATCTTATCTACATTGTGCTATTTTCATTTTGACTGACAGGAAGTTGGTAAATAAATATATTGCTGTTGCAGATGAATGTCTCAAAAATTTTATTTTCCTACAAGCGTGCGTGATTCACCCTCTACCCGCACGCAATTCAGTTTGGAAAGTGTCATTTTCCCACACTAGTACTAATATAAGTGGTGGGTGACAAAATATGAAAATTCAAGCTTTTTTGTTGCAATACTAAGTGAGTTTGTTCGAAATCATCCATCATTTTGCACTATTTATCGAAAAAATGAACAAATATTGATAAATAAAAATGTATTGTTATGAAAATCACCCTATACATAGGCTTCGATTGATCTGATAACGAGTAGGTAACAATTGATGCTGTCATGCCGATCAATACACAAATTTGTTTGTAATTGTCAGAGTGACAGACAAAGCGTTACTTATATAAAATTATCGATTCAGTGAAATTGCCATAATGGATTATTCATCTGATGAAGAACTTCCACAAGAAATCGTGCAAGCAGCTACAGATGCGAACTTAGAGTTATTGCCAACGAAATCTAAACAAAGGTATGAGAAGCAATACACGAGTTTTATTGAATGGTGCAACAATAAAAAAGTGAAAACACCAAATAAAGAAGAAGTATTCATGGCTTATTTTCTAGAAATGTCTAAAACATGGAAGCCGAACACTTTATGGGCAAGATATCAATGTTGAAGAGTGTATTCAAAGTAAAGCAAAATTTGGATATTAGCAAATTTTACAAAATAATTGCATTCATTAAAAGACAGAATGTCGGTTTTCGACCGAAAAAGTCAAAATCTTCACTCAAGAAGACGTTTCAAAATTTATGACTGGAGCACCCGATGACATATACCTCATGATTAAGTTAGTAGAAATTTTTGGATTAGCTGGTGCTTGCAGACGAGAAGAGCTGACAAAACTCACCATTGACGACATAGACGACAAAAAAATTTGATAATTGTTAATATCAAGGATTCCAAAAATCATTCCTCTAGATCCTTCGGGAAAAAGTAGCGAAAACGGTAACCTCACGGATTTTTACGAAATTTGCACAGATGATCAAAAACACACTAAAAACGATATACAACCTGAAAATTTTCTGCGGAACTGCCTGGAAGGCACTTTTTTTTCGAAAAAAAATGTTCAACGGTGGTTGGTGCAAGTACACGAAAACAAGCACTTTTTAACTGCTTTTAAATACCCAACTAATGCCAGTATATAGGAAATAATAATTTGAAGGTATAAAGAAAGCAATTTACTAGGAATATACAAATAATACGATGAATAATTGTTAATTTCAATAATCGAAAACCCCTAAATCTGACATCTTCGAAAGTATGAAATGTCAAATATACTTTTTTCTTCAAATTTGTGCCAATTCCACGCAAAATCGACTTTTTCATATTTAAATTGCGTTTCATTATCAATATCCAAATAACTAAATTATTTTATCAAAGGTAACTGGGCCCTGCGTTACTATGTTTACCGCTGATGACGTTTGTTGAATATGTTTGTTTACTGTTTACTTTGTCATTGTTAATTTTGAAAAGTTGTCATGTTAGAAATAGATTTACTGCAAAGTGAGGATGAATTGATGCAATTAACACCACCTGAGATAAGAGACCAGGCGCGAGATGTGGAATTTAACCTTTTACCGGAAAAATCAAGAACTGTATATGAACTCACATACAGCAGATTCATGGAATATAGACAGAAGAAAAATATAGGATATTTCTCTGAAGATGTGCTGATTGTCTATTTTCCGATCTTTCACAGAAAATAAAGCCTTCAACGTTATGGTCTACCTATTCGATGTTGAAAGCTACCCTGAACATAAAAAATAACATTGATTTGGCAAAATACCTGAAGTTACGGGCTTTTTTGAAACGCCAGTCATACGGTTTCCATGCAAAAAAATCCCGAGTTTTTCAAAGAGAAGAAATCGAGAATATTTATCAGATGCCCCAGATGAACTGTATTTGTGTACGACACAGACAGAGTTCAATTGTATTAAATAATTGTTCACAAATCACCATAAATATATCTAATAAATAAAAATTTCGTGTTGTAGTTTGTAGTTGCAATAAAACCAGTTTATTATCATCAGCATCATTTTGAGTTTTCTTAATGTCATTGTCAATTTTGATAACCAGTTTGATTTAAATTATTACTTGGAAGGTTGCCTGCCTAGGCAGTAAAAGTGAACTTTTTCTGCCTAGGCATTAAAAGTACAACTTCTAAGCCTGCCAAGTGTCATTAAAAGGCCGCTTTTAATGTCATTTGGAGGAAAACTAAATTTCAAAGAACATATATCCCATTTGAGTAAACGAGTGTCTAGTGGATGTTATGCAATTAGAGTGATATCAAATGAGCTAGGATATACTACTGCTAGAATGGCTTACTTTGCATTGATCGAATCTCATATTCGCTATGGAATAGCATTCTGGGGACATTGTAATATGCAATTACATAATACGATATTTGCTCTTCAGAAGAGGTCATCAAGATACATTTCAAAGTCCAAAGCGAGAGATAATTGCAAGCCACTATTCATCAGCCACAAAATATTAACTGTCACCTGTTTATACATAATGGAAACAGTATGCTTAATTCATAAAAATAAAACTAGCATGTCTACTTCAGGAACAAATTGTCGCAATACCAGGCAGGACCATATACTTTATTTACCTATTCCAAAATTCGCTCTGACCAAGCATTCTCTGATTTATGAAAGTATTAAAGTATACAACCATCTTCCTTTATTTCTGAAGAACATTTCAGATATAAAAAAGTTCCGAAGTTCTGTTAAAGTTATTTTAATCGAAAAGGCCTATTATTCGATCAATGAATTCCACTGTGACCACCTGTAAATTTTAATTTAATTTTAATTGTGAATTCACATTAAATCTTTATTGTCTAGTTTAGGAAATTTAGTTGATTGTAATTGTAATTTTTATAATTTAAATTCTATGAATTCTAACTGTGATAATTTGTTGATTGTAATTTGACTTTTGGATTGTTTTTAGGATATTTATATGACTTCAATTTGTATTTTTTATATTTTATAGAATGTACATTTCATGCTTTGTCAAAGAGATTTATCATCTTCGACAATAAAGTATACTTTGACTTGACTTGACTACTCTCCGCCTAAACATGCATTTTTTCACACTTGAATCGTTTCATTATTGATTTTGTTTTTTTTTTCAGAGTTTGAAAAAGTCGTTTTGTCAACACTCACCCAGATTGCAGCTTGTGTAAACCAACACTTAATTCTGCTTGCAGAAATGAATAGGCGAACCAGTCTGACTGAATCAGATAAATTAATACCACCAGACAATCTACCTGATTTTCCATTCTACCTACTCATCAGTTTTCAGGAATTTGAGTCTAGACTCAGTGATGATTTGATTTCTGGACTTACATGGTGAGTTGACATTTTTATATATAATATTGCTGCAATGAAAAATTCTTCATAGTCTTCCTCAAAATTGTGCTATTTCAAATTAAGATAAACCTGTTGAAGTGGTTTCCACATTATATCTTATATTACAAGAATAATTTCATTCTGGAGAACAGGAAGTACAATATAATTTATATTCTTGAGATTAGGTAAAAAAATAAATAAAATATTTTTTTTATCCAGCTCTTCATTCCAGCTTTCAATTCAAAAACTATTGATTATGTTACCTCAGCACTATCAGAATACCGCGGCCATTCATCATAACATTAAAAAACAATATTAAAAATCAGGTTGCACAGTGCTGAGGCAAACGACAGGCAGATTTCAGTCAGAATCCTACGAACTGAATCCACATAATGTATGGAAGAAAGTTTTCTGAAGCCCTTTTCGAGTACAAATTTTTGGATGCTTAACAAGATGCAGGTAAAACTATTCATGATAAGAATGTCAGGGGTAGGTTAAACAGTGGGGAATGTACCCATAATTTAATGTTGGGATATTTTTGGGGAACACACGACATCCAGATCTTCTCGCGAAAATGAAACATTTGTTGAATTATCATTTTTTTTGTAGGTGAGAAGATTATCCAGTCTTTGTGGCTCTGGTACAGAGAGCCATACCAGAAGAATATTGAGCTACCTATTATTATCCAATGAGTTGGCACGGCAGTTCAATTGGAAAGGGAAGGACAAACTTCCTTTCGAAAAGCTAAAAACAAAAGACTTGGTGTTAGGTAAAAAATATTTGAGTACCTACCTTCAATGAATAATTTTGTTGTGTCTGAAACAAAAACTTGGCTAAAGATACCAGCATTTTATTCTGATAATAACTGAATTATGATGATATCCAAACAGTTCTCTTAAGATGTTAGATGAAGTTCACGTTTCAGCCATAACATAATGGATACAAGTTGATGCATTCCTTGATGTGCAACTATATGCTGAAAATTATATTTTCAGCTGCTGTGAAGAATGCTTATCCAGCTAAAGAGATAGACGAATTCAAGTTATCTAATGTCAAAAAAGAGAGGCTGAAATTTGCCTCCGCAAGGCTGAACAAGGGAAAGAAATCCACGAATGATTAATTTTGTTTTTATTTGAAATGAATATGAATTTGAGTGAACATTAATAAATATTTGTTCATATTTGATTGTCAATCCTAAATCTACCCGCCCATTACATAACTGATTCTGCTTTTTTATCATATATTTCTTGGGTACATGGTTGAATTGACTGATGGATAATGTTTTGAAATTATTGAAGAGGTATGAATTTAAAGAACTTTTTTTATATTATTAACTGGGTTCAGAAATAATTTGTGAATTTCAATGTATCATTGAATACAACAATAATATGTGACTTCATTGAATACAATAATAATATGTGACTTGTCACTGATCACACTATTATAAATATTTTAAATTATAAGTGAATAAGGTTGAATTCAACGTTGAAAATTTTTTGGAATACAATGTTGAATTTTAGGTGGAATTGGGTTCAATTCAACGTTTTACAATAGGTTCGATTCAACGTTATAAATAAGGTTGAATTTAACATTATAATTGAGGTTCAATTCAACATTATAAATTAGGTTCAATTTAACGTCAAAAATGGGGTTCGGTTCAACCATTATGAACTAGGTGAAATAAAACGTTTTTATTAAGATTAACCATAAAGTTATAAATCAGGTTAAAAATTAGGTTTAATCAACAGAGTCTGGCATTGTGAATGAGGTAGGAAAACTTCGTAATATTCATATAATCTAATATATTATGTTCATACGTTATAATTACACATTGAAAGCACGTGCTCGAATCATTATAAATATACGTTACATTTCAACGGCTCCATAAATGGTATATATATATTTTTTTTTCTTTTTTTTTAGTTTAATACGGGCAAACCCAATTAAAAAATATTACAAGATATACATTATGTGAGTAATACAACAACAGACACAACATATATGATATTGATAATATTGAAGACATTAAAAAGATAAATGGAAAGTAAAAATACAAGTACAGTCAGTGTAAAAGTGGAAGATAAAATGACAAGATGGTCACTGACACAGTTGATTTTTAAACTTATGAAGAGGCGTTGAGAAGATGTCAATATCGAGGGAATTTGCCGCTCTAAGGGATCTTGGGATATAGCTGAAATAAGCAATGTTGGTACGATGGTAGGGAATATGAAAAGTAGCTACCTGTCTCGTAAGGCGAGTGGGGACTACTAAACTGATTTGAGAAAGTAGATCAGGACAGTCATATTCACCATTTAATATCTTGTAAAGAGTCAATAGATCTCGCTGATTACGTCTATTCTCCAAAGATTTGAGAAATTGAGGCATAATCCCTAAATAAATTAGATTTGAAAGAAACATATCTAAGAAAGCTTTTTTGAACACGATCACTCTTGGATATCTGGGTTACATAATGAGGTGACCAGACAGAGGAACAATAATCGAGGTGAGTTCTAACAAGTGTGCAATATAGGATTTTGATGGCACTCAGACTAGTGAAGTCACGAGTTGTCCTCTTAATAAATCCCAACATTTTGGTAGACCTGTTGACAATGGAGGTTATGTGGTAAGTGAAGGTTAGGGATTCGTCAAGAATTACTCCAAGGTCCCTGACACGGTCGACAGCGTCCAGGGGTTGTCCATTGATGGTATAATCGAAAATGACAGGCTGATGGGATCGAGTGAAACGTATGATATGACATTTGTTTATGTTTAGGCCCATACCGTTTGTTAAGCACCAAGTAGCAAGTCTGCAGATATCGCTCTGTAACTCAGCGGCGTCATCAACACAATTCACAATACGATAGAGCTTTAGGTCGTCGGCGAATAGTAGGGCATTACTGTAGTGGAAGCATGAAGTGATGTCATTAATGAACATGTTGAAAAGTAAGGGGCCAAGATGTGAGCCTTGGGGCACACCCGAGGTTGCAGGAAATTCAAAAGAATAATGGTGCTTGAATCTCACTATTTGGTATCTGCCTGTCAGATAATCGACAATCCACTTCAGAATCGCTCCTCCGAAACCATACCTACTGAGTTTGTGGGTTAGAAGCCCATGATTAACCCTGTCGAAAGCCTTGGAGAAATCGGTATAGATGGAGTCGACCTGACTACCCCTATCAAGAGCTTTAGACAGAGTATTGGTATAGGTGATCAAATTGAGTTCAGACGACCTTCCGGATGAAAAGCCATACTGGTTGGAGATCAGTAGCCCTGAGCAGTCAAAAGTCATATAATCTGTAACGATGCTCTCGAACAATTTAGGGATTGTACTAAGAATTGAGATTGGACGATGGTTACTAATGTCAGATTTATTACCTGATTTATATATGGGTGTTATGTAGGAAAGCTTCCAGTAGTCTGGAAAGATACCCGTATCCAGGGATTTGTTGAAGATATGAAATAGTGGTCTAGACAATATATAATTACAATTTTTAAGAAGAATGGGGGGAATAGCGTCGGGCCCCGGACCCTTCCTAACATCGAGATTGCTTAGCTTCTCAAATATGGTGGAGATAGGGATATGATGAGAGCAAATGTTGAGTTGAGCGTCGATGTTACAATCATTGCGGTTTAGGATTTGATCGGTATATACTGAGGAAAAGTGGCGTGCAAACAGATTAGCGACTTCAGTGCCGGAAGAGGCAACAGAATCGCCAAGAAACATTTTATCTGGCAAAGTAGAGCCTGACCTAGCGCCGTTTACAAAATTCCAGAAGCTCGTAATCAGCGTTTCGGAAGTCATATGAGTGTTCTGTAGCCTGAGACTCATGAAATTCTGTTCCCACTTGCACTATTGTTTCAATGGCTGGGTGGTGAGCATCAGGTGGCAACAACACATCTGCAGATTCGTTTACAGTGAGTTCGGTAGGGGTTAATACGAGATCCAGAATAATCCCCCGGTTATTTCGTATATTGTTTGACTGGAATAAATTGTGGAGTGCACATAGATTGGAAACAACTTCGATGGCCTCGGCTTCAGCTGGTGATGAGCCAATAGTTGGAGAACCGAGAGAACAGTAATCTTCAACTTGCCAAGTGATGTTAGGAAGATTGTAATCGCCAAAGATGTAAACTCTAGTATTAGGATTCTGTTCATTTAGGGATTCCACCAGGTCATAGTGTGTACGGTACAAGTTAACATTTGACTTCGGTGGGAAGTAGACGGAACCAAGTATGAATTTGTGATTACTTCCACCAACGAGTACGAATATTTGCTCAACTGAGGGGTCAGTGGGCAATGGACTAACGGGGATATCTTTCTTGGTAGCAATCAAAACCCCTCCGCCCCTATGGAAAGGACTGGAGGCTGGTGACCGGTCCTGTCTAAAAATATAATAGTTTGTAAATCCTAATTCTTCATCATTGATTTCATCTAATAACCATGTTTCAGTGAATATAATAATGTCATAAGCACATGTGAAGATGCTCGTATGGAGTTGAGAGAGTTTGGTACGTAGTCCTCTGGCATTCTGGTAGTATACTGTAAGATTGCCCAAGTCGAAGTTCCTTATTAGTTTTTTTGGGAGACGGTAGGTGCATTATTGACGTATTCAATAAATAGATTTTGCTCGCCATTGTTCTGACGCCTCGATAGCTCAGCCCTAACAGCGTCGAGCTTGTTTCTTTGTTGGGGGGTTAGGTCAGGGTGAATAAAGATCTTATTTTCCTGACCGGCTTTCAATTTGTTCCTGAGCATCAAATGGACGTCATGAGGGTTTGCTAAAACAACCTTTAGAGGACGGTTACCATTTTTGTTCTTCTTACCAAACCGGAAAGTGCTACTGACAGTTACTCCTGATTGATCGCCAACTGCTTTACTAATAATGGCAGAGACACGATCCATGTCAATCTCTGCCTGACGAGATTCAGACAAATTGAAAAACAAAAGATTGTTAGCTCTCTTATGGCGCTCATGCAGTTCATTGATGACTTCATCGGAGTCAACTTCCCTCTTAACGGATTTGAGTTTGGTAATCTCTTCTTTCAGTTGGTCCACTTCAGACTTGAGATTCTCGATCTGCCTTAGTAAGCTAGGTGCACTCTTAAAAGCAACCCGACCGTCTTTGCAGAAATAAACTAATGTTCTTTTCTGAACGACAACCGCTCGTAACTCCGAAACACATAATCCTGTGCAGGCCTCAGTTGGATGCATGGTGGCATGACAGCTATCACATGAGATTGACTTGTCGCCCAACGCTTTATCGCAAGTATCACATGAACTTGCCATTTGAGTTTGTGTTTTGTAACCACAGTTACTGGACTAAGATATCAATTTGGTTTCTAATGTTCCTATACCAAATTCACTAGACTATAAGTGAATGTAAAACCCAGAGACTTTTTATGGATGGCACTATTTCTTGTGGCGTATCCAAAGTTTTTGCTATGGATTGAACTGGAAAACGATGCAATTGCACGTGAAAAATTGATATGAAGGAGATGAAAAAGTGAGGACCTTTCACTGGATGTCAGAGAGTTTCACAAAAGCTTTCAGTAGTCCAAAGAACGAAATTTATAGAGTATGTCTAACACTCAAAAAACATTAAAACACAGACACCGAACTGAACTTCACTTCAGGACAACGATTTTTTTTTATTTATAGGTAAAAAAATAATGTTGAATTTTGATATGATTTTTTCTACGATAAAACGTTATCTCCCGCGACATTTGTACCAGCTTTCAATGGTTGGTTACTCAACCATTTGTCAACGTTATTATTCAATTTGATTTATACGTAAAAAAATAAAGTTGAATTTTGATATGATTTTCTCTACGATAAAACGTTATTTCCCGCGACATTTGTACCAGCTTTCAACGATTGGTTACTCAACCATTTGTCAACGTTTTTTCAACGTATCTGTGCCCACTGGGAATGACTGTACTTTGTTCCTCAAGCGCTTCACTGTCTTCCTTGTATTGTGATATTTTGTAGTGAGTTTTGCAGTCCTATGTTTCAGTTGTGAAATATTGGTTTTAACCTTCTCCAAACGGAAACTAAAAAAATTTAATTTATTTATTTCAGTCTGATCAAGAACATGATATCACCAGTTTCACCTATAATTATGAAAAGTATGAATAAGTTTCACTTTCTTTCTTGTTACACTGGAACCTGATGAGGTTGATATAGTATAGCTGAAAAATTGTAATATAATAGTACTCATTATGAAAATCAGCAATGTTCACATGAAAGTCTTTTGAAGGAAATAACACCATTTTGATTAATCAAAAATGTAAAATAGATACCTCAAATCCAGGAGTCTTTTCCTGAGGTTCTTATGTGGGCTTTTGGAAGAGCTCTTGGAATCACATCCTGATCCTGAATCAGAAATTACATCATCTGGAATTTCTATATTATTACAATTTGGTGGCACAGGTAGGTATAATTTTGGTATTGAATTAGGCTTCTATCTAACCCTGAATCCAGTATGAACAAAACTGTCCTCCATGAAATGAATGGAACATACCTTGCCATTTTCAGGCCATGGCAAATTGGAGTCAATTCCCAGACAATCAAACCACTCTTGTCGAACACTTACTTATGGAAAGTAACATTCTCTGGTCGTTTTCCTTTTCTCCAAGAGTTATTACAGTCTCGCACAAAACACTTCATACTGTTCTTTATATATATATATTAGTTCTTCAATTGGAAATTTTTTATGTGTGTCTTGGATTTCTGACTTCTTGTGTTGTCAATTCCAACCAGATCAGGTGTTCATCATTTTTGGTATTGGAAGGATTTGTTAGTTTCCCATATAGATTAATAAGGAAAGACATGTTATAACACAATTAGGACTTTTTTCTCATTACATCCTTTATCGACGTCAACATTTTGTCTGGAAGATGCAAACAGAAAATATCAACAAAATAATTATAGTAAACTATAAATATCTTCAAATATTAAATTGACTGTTTACTATGAATTTCCCTAAAATGATAAGCAAAAGCATAAAATCGGTACTCACAACAAAACTAAACAGAATAATTCTTCTTCATTTTGGTGTATTGGGTTTCTGGCTCCTTTCGGTGCTAATTTCTCCAGATCAGGTAATAAATTTGATTATTCAATGATAATTTTTCACCATAATATTTGTATTCCATAAAAACCAATTTCAAGTAGTACTTCGATACAAGTATGGCCCCTTTATCCAACAAATCCGTTGTCATCTGGCCTGGTTACAGGCGTAGAAACAAATATTCACTAAATTTCAAATATATTAGAATATTGTCATTTTAAATTGCACATATTTAAGTAAGGTAACGCGGACCAACATTGACATTGGTATAACATTGACACAATTTCTAAGTCTAATAAAAAATGTGACTACATTGGTAGCCATACTATTTTCTCCTTATAGTGCTCTATTACCATCCGAAGGCTTTGTATAGACGTAATGCGCATGCTCCGCAGGAACCTGTGGATTTATAACGGCGGTTTTTAACAGCTGATGTTTAACGTGCTCCCAATATTTGCATAGATAACTTCGTGAATTTTGAGTCAACAGGCCCGAAGTTTTGGTATTAAAGGCAATTTGAGATCTACTTTTAATATTACAAATCAGTTTTTGTATCAGTTAGTGATTTTGTAAAACTAAACATTTTTTATGACAATTAATTTAAGGTTATGTTTGACAGTGTCAATGTTAGCCCCTAGTCCAACATTGACACAGTCAATGTAATCCTTAGGCCAACTTTGACTCTCAAAATTTTTTGTAGATGGCACGCACAAAGAAACCCAGACGCCCTAATATTCGAAAGTACGAGTCCTATGATCACGAGGCTATGCAAAAAGCTCTGCAAGCTGTTAAAAATGGTGACCGTTTTAAGGCAACCGCTCAACGTTATGGCATAAACCGGACAACTTTAATGAACCATTTTAAAGGATTTAAGTGTAAAGCTGTTGGACATTCTACAGTTTTAACCTATGAAGAAGAGGAAATGTTGGTGCATACGTTAGTTAAGCTTGGCGAATGGGGCTATGGATTCGACCGACTACAACTCCAAAGATGTGTGCAAGACTACGTGCAAAAACTCGATCGACCGAATCCGTTCCGCAATGGAATGCCAGGTATTGATTGGAGCATGATGTTCGAAAAAAGATGGTCTAAAGAAATAAGTAGACGAGTAGCTCAAAATCTTCCCAAGAATAGAGCTGTAGCGGGGTCACGGGAGGTAATGGAAGATTGATATAATAAATTGCAAGCTGTCTATTCGCGTTTCGGTTTGGATAAAAAGCCACAGAACATCTTTAACTGTGATGAGATTGGTTTTCAAACCGATGCAGGTGTCCAGAAAGTGTTGTGCAAAAGGGGTAGCCGAAATCCAAACAAATTAGTCGGTAGCGTCACAAAAGCTACGTACACGGTTCTTATGTGTTGCAATGCTGTTGGAGACTTCTTACCAATGTTTATCAACTACAAAGGACTTCACCTGTATTCCACTTGGTGCGTGGACGGACCGGAGAATTGTCGTTATAATTGTTCACCGTCTGGTTGGGTGGAGTCCCCTCAGTTTTTTGATTGGTTTACTAACTGTTTTATCCCTTCAACTTCAGATTTACAGGGTACTAAGCTTCTTATTTTGGATGGGCATAACTCACATTTATCTTTGGACTTGGTAGAAACAGCCGCAAAACATAATATCGAAATATTCTGTTTACCAGCTCACACGTCCCATTTAGTTCAGCCTTTGGATGTTGGCGTTTACAAATCGGTTAAGGCGTCTTGGAGAAAAATACTTCGAGATTTTTATCAAGAATCGGGTTATAAAAATGTCGATAAAATTATATTCCCTTCTTTAATGAAAAAATTGGCCAACACTCAAAGTTTGTTCAGAAGTAATGCGGTAGGTGGCTTTGATGGTTAGGGCATTTACCCTTTGTCTTTAGAAAAAATGACAAAAAAATTTCAGATGGCACACATTGTTAACGGTGAGGATTCTGCTCAGATGCCATCCACATCTTCTGGGGACTCAGGCAAAAATGGCCAGTTGCCATCGACATCTTACAACATAAGGAATAAAATAGCAGAACAGATACCCTGTCCTTCTACACCAGAAGATATTAAAACAAGTTTGGCAAATTCAATTTTGTCAGTCCTAAGGACTGAAAACACAAAAAAATCGAACGTTATGAATAAAAACAGAGTAAACAGAAAATTTGCTGAAAGCCTAACAGACGAAGATGTTTTAAAAAGACTTCCTGAAAGGAAAGAAGAAAAGCAATCTAAAAAAAAAGCAAAACCAAAAGCAACCATTGGCAAACAAAAAAAGAAAAGAAAGGCACAAGAATCACAAGAACCTAGCTCCAGTTCGTCAGAAAGTGAGGTAATTTATGATGATAACAGTGACAATGAGCCGGAAGATTTTGGAGATTCGATCACTGCAGAAAATGAACTAGTAGGGAATGAGATAATTGAAGAAGAAGGAGAAAATGGGGTAATTGAGGCTAAAACAAACAATAGTCAAAGAAGTACCCATGCTGACATTCAAAACGTTATACTTGGGAATTGGGTGGTCGTTAAATATCCTGGGAAAAAAGATATCATTCATTACATAGGAAAGGTTGTAGAAGTAAAGGATGGCGATATTAAGGTCAACTTTTTACGTAAAAAGGGTTTGTATTTTGTATATCCTGATGTTGAGGACACAGAGCCGGTATTATTAAATGCAGTAGTTGCAATTATTGATGAACCGGCGATAAATAGAGGAATGCATTTTTTAAAGTGCCCCACATAACCAAAATTTATTAGTTTAGTATTGTTACCTTGCCAAATTCACGTACCAAAATTCAGTTTGTATGTTTGTAAGATGCAATTCCTAGTTTAAGTTTCAGTTTTTGATGATAAGGTTCCTACATTATATTATCCTTGTGTTATTCAGAATAAAAATATGATTTCTTTGAAAACAACAAGGTTTTTTGGCTGTTTTACCCAGTAAGTCCTTTTTTGTTTTTTTTTGGTTTTGAAAAAAAAATAAAGAAAAATTCTTCGTTTCTATCTAAAAAGGCCATAAAACAAATTTATGTGTGTCAATGTTGCTTAACGATTTCTTAAGATTGACTTAGGCTTCAATTTATATGGGGTCTCAATGTTATACTATCTATGGGGTAACATTGACACCGGACAAAATTTAAAAAAAAATTTTTTTGGATAAAGTAAAAATCAGAACATTACATACATCATTGCTTAGTATTACTATACAGGGTGTTTCAAAATTCAGTATCAAGATTTCAGAGGCGTATTTTTCAGGTCAAAATAAGCCTTTTTTTTTCATAAACATGTGTCCGCAAACGCTTCGTTACCGATCTACAGAGCGTTAAAGTTTCAAGATTTTTTTAGTTTTTTCTTCATAGCTCTTTCAGTTTCTGAGATATTAAGATCAAATTTGAAATAAAGGTTACGTTTTAGGGTTTACATCATCCAGTATGCCGAGTGATTGTAACAAGCTACAGGGAGATATTTTTTCATGGGATCAAGCCCTTTTTCGCCCCATGAACTTTTTTGTAGTGCGCCGCTGGTGGATTCTAAAATATGAAATGAATTCTTTGTTTTGTTTATAAATTTTTTTGTCTCTTGTAATTTTTACGCATCTGCGACCGTTATCGAGAAAAAAATTAAAATCATTTTTTGTAATTCGCCAGAATTAATTAAATTTTTCAACGAAACAATGAAAAAGAGAATAGTGGGCTTTGACTGCTATTTTCATTTTGACGTTTAGGTTTGTTTTGAAGCATTTGACATTATTTGAAAGTTGGTGGATGTCTCATCGTGTATTTGTTTAACTTTAAAATGGAAAATGAACCATATTTATTTGAACATCTAGCTGACATCCATTTTGTTTATGGTCTGGCTAATGGTAACGGACTTGAAGCTCAGAGGTTGTACGCGCTAAGATTTCCTAATCGCCGGCTTCCCAACTATAGAACTTTTATAAATTCCCATCAGCACCTTCGGGAATACGGCAGATTTCAGACTCCAAGGCACGATGCTGGCAGACCGCGACAAGCACGCAACCCAGTAAGAGATGAAGAGATTTTAAATGTTATCGACGAAAATCCTGGTATAAGTACTCGACAAATAGCACGGGATTTGGATGTTTCCCATTCAACTGTCTGGAGGGTTTTACACGAAAATATGCTGTACCCATACCATATCCAGCGTGTCCAAGGTTTGCTTCCTCGAGACTTTCCACAGCGCTTGCAGTTTTCCCGATGGATACTGCGCAACTGTACTAGGGATCCTGAATTTTTATCTCGTATCCTTTTTACTGACGAATCTCACTTTACACGCGACGGAGTAGTGAATTACCACAACGTTCATAGTTGGGCACTAGAAAATCCACACATAATCAGACAATCTCGACACCAGGAACAGTTCAGCGTAAACATATGGGCAGGAATAGTAGGAGATACTTTAATTGGTCCTTTTATTTTACCGCGAATTTTAAATGGTGCCACATATTTAAACTTCCTACAGAACGACTCGCCTGCATTAGTGGAGGACGTGCCTTTACAAGTTCGTCAACAAATGTGGTTTATGCACGATGGTGCCCCCCCTCATTTTCGTGTCATCGTCCGCGATTATTTAGATACAGTGTTTCCCAATCGGTGGATTGGCAGAGCAGGTCCAATTGCTTGGCCCCCACGGTCCCCAGATTGCAACCCGCTGGACTTCTTTTTATGGGGACATGTAAAGGGCCTTGTTTATGGTGTAGAACCAGTGCCTTCCATCGAAGTTCTTACTGAACGAATTATGGATGCCTTCCACACCATAAGAAACACCCCCGCAATTTTGGAACGCGTACGGCAGTCTATGAGAAGAAGAGTGGAAGGTTATCGCAGAAGGAGGAGGGCATTTCGAGCACCTTTTATGAAAAGTCAAGGTTCGTTAGGTTTCTTATTTTTTCAGGTAATGTTTAAGGAAACTTGTAATTTAGATCACGTATAGAGTTTTTTGTTCTCATTGTGATAATAGGTTCCTACCTTTTGTTAAAAAATTTAATTAAATGTAGCGAATTACAAAATATTATTTTACTTTTTTCTTGATAACAATCGCAGATGCGTAAATTATTACAGGAGACAAACAAGTTTATAAACAAAAAAAAATTCATTTCGTATTTCAGAATTCACCAGCGGCGCACCACAAAAAAGTTTATGGGGCAAAGAAGGGCTTGACCCCTGAAAAAAAATATCCCTGTAGATTCTTACAATCACTCGGCATGCTGGATGATGTAAGCCCTAAAACGTAACCTATTCAAATTTGATCTTAATATCTCCAAAAGTGAAAGAGCTATGGAGAAAAAAATAAAAAAATGTTGAAACTTTAACGCTCTGTAGATCGGTAACGAATCGTTTGCGGACACATGTTTATGAAAAAAAAACGTCTTATTTTAACCTGAAAAATACGCCCCTAAAATCTTGATACTGAATTTTGAAACACCCTGTATAGTATGCCTGTCTCAGGAAATTATTAGAGATTAAAAAAAAACAGATCTGATAAAAAAGAAAGTATGAAGATATGTCAATGTTGGCTCCTTTTACCTTATGGACATTCACTTAAAATATTTACTTGACTGGAGGACGCCGCTTGTCCTCTAAGAAGGCGACCCTTATCCAAATTATCAAAATCACCTGAAAATCAACTTTGAATTACATTTTATGATATGTCGATGAATTCAGCGTTGAAAGTTATTTCGAAAAGTGTCATAAAATATGCAGGTCCGTACTGAAAAAAATGAGGTTGAGGGTGGCCCAGAGCGTACGAAACGTTGGATACAAAGTCTGATTATGTCAAAATGAGGATAATTTACTGTCGAATAAAAAACTCCTGTGACATTTTTTGATAATATTCGAAATAAAGTGGGAAAAAAAGAATAATCAAAATGACAGAATTTACTTTTCTTATGATATCTCAATAACCGGCACTGATAATCTCGATTTGTTTGAACTGCTTGACAATGCTTCTATGAATGCAACTTTTTCTCCATTTGACCGACCTTCTAACTCTTATGGTTTAAAAGTTACCAATACAATCCCATTAAAAAAGTGGCCACTCTGTATGACAAAAAAAGTGATGAGCATTGTGGGTATGTTGATCTTGGCAATATTTCAGCAGTTGATTCTGAAGAACCAGCCACAGAAGCATTGGTTTTTATGATTATTCCGTATACAAGAAATTTCAAATGCCCTATTTTTTATCAATAAAATATCTGCTGTGATACAAAAACACCGAATTTTAATTTATCCAAAAATTATCTGAAATAAAAATCAGTGTGGGTTCAGTAACCTGTAATGGTTGTATTGCCAATATTAAAACATTTGTATTGTTAGGATGAAATTCAATCCCACAAAATTTTAAAGCAAAATTCAAATTCACTAAAAAAAATTATTCTAATTCAGGAAACAGTGATTCTAGTGTCCAAAATAATTGTATGAATTTTTTTTGTATTATGGACCCTGTCATGTCCTCTAATTGACCAGAAATGCATTGTGAAGTTAGCATATATTTTCTAACAGGTAACATAGATTTTAATTTCATTGCAAAATTACATATGTTACAAAAAAAATAATGTTCGTCTTTCTGCTCAGACAATTAGCAGCAGTGTAGCTGATGCTATTGATTATCTACGATTATCAGCTGTTATTTAGTTTTGATTGAATACAGTAGTGTACCTAGGCCAATATCAGACGAAGATGGCCGCCATAAAGGCGGGAAATTCAAATTTTGCTGACGTCATCCAAGATGGCCGCCATGGGGCAGCTGTCAAATGTCATGTCATCTGTCAAATGTCAACTGTCATGTCAAATGTCAACTGTCATGTCATCTGTCAAATGTCAACTGTCATGTCATCTGTCATATGTCATCTGTCATATGTCATCTGTCATTTCAACTGTCAAATATTCCATGTCATCTGTCAATCAGAACGTGTTCTATGCCTATTACGTCAGAGAGTGGGCTTGGGAACGCGACGCGTCATAGACCAATCAGAAGCCGTCATAGCCCCACCCACTTTTTTGGCGCGAAATTCAAGTTATTTTTGAGGTTAGGTATTCTGCTTGCAACATGGGATAGGATATCGGCCCCTCTGGCCCCCTCAGGTGCCCCCTTGGCCCCCCTCAGGTCTTCGCTGTACCCCCTTAGCCCCCTTAGGTTTTTGCTATACCCCCTTGACCCCCCATAAGACTGCGCTCCCTTAGCGCTCCGCATCCGGAAACATCTCATGACGTCATATTTTATTTAAAAAAATCCTATCGGCGGGATTCGAACTCCAGACCACCGGATTACAAGTCCGATGCGTTCCCACAGAGCTACGACCACTATATTGTTAGCGACAGTTTTCTAAGAACACCCCGTATTTAGATGGAAACCTGTAGCGAGGTGATGAATCACCTTAATCATCGTTGGAATGAAGCGTCATCATCACGTAAGAAGAAGCGAGTCACTTCGGTGCGAGGATAGGAACAGTTAACGTTGAGACGTTGTCGGCAAATGTATTGCTTTTTGGTACAATTGTGTGAATTGTGTTCTAAATTTAATTATCAAACTACTAAACTAATAATATAATTTAATTGCAGTCAATGTCGATGCAACGTTATCGCTCAGCGTGACGTAGTCGAGCAGATCCGTCCCAAAGATAAGAGACCACGCGTCTCTACATTTCGTCCGATGAATCGACAATGAATGAGGTCTTTGATAAGATTGCAGGTGGCCAATGATGATATCATGAATCACGATCATAATTATCCATAGATAGCGATGATGATGTCATGCTTATCTCAGCATTTTATTCAATATATTGATGAACAGGTCATTCATAAGTTTACACGTGGCCAGCGAATCATGATTTTATTTATTCACAGATAGCGATTTTGTTGACCTTGAATGAGCATTCTTATTACAGCTCGATATACAACTATGCACTTCTCGGTGCAAAACACATTCATCAATGACTATATTGTTCTAATCAGCTATAAAACCAATTTCATATCGGGTGGAGCTTCAGTTTGCCTTCGATCATCAACGGTGAATCATCGTGGGTGTGTAGTTCGACAATTATTTTTTTTGTGGGTGTATATTCCAATAATCTAAGGTGAGTTTTATTTATTTATTTTTCTTGATCTCTATCACCATGCAACTTGAGTTTCGAAATAGGGTATTCAATCAGATGTTCTGAAATAGGGTATATCCATAGTATTTTTCTTTAATGTTTCGACAGTTTTGTTGTATATCTGATTTTTTTTTTGTTCTTGTTTGTTTTGATAGATGGATCTTTCAGGAATAAACGCTGCCACCCGAGTTACTGTATTCAAGCCGACAGTGCCACTCCATAGCCTCCCTCCAAATAAGCCACAATTGATTAAAGATATTAGGGTGGTTCAAACAAGATACGGAGAAACAATTGTAGTTGAATTGGAAGAGAAGACAGTATTCTTACCGAAGAGAGCGGTTGAAGCAGTGAAGCTGCAAATCCCCCTCTTCACCCCTGACGACTACTCCCTTATTTTCAAAGGGTTGGCAGGACTGTCCTCCAACTTCGAAATTGTAAAGAATTAATCAAATGTGAGTAATCTTCGTAATGTCTAGGATGAATTTCCTCAACTTCTTTAAAGTGTGCATACATTTAACAAAACTGAACTTTTTCAGAAACCAACAGTGTCCCTCTACAAACCTCCAGTCAACCGGTCACAAGAGAACGGCGGGGACTTCCATAATAGTTTTAAGATTTTGGTGAGTGGAACGTTTCTTTTTATTTGTGAAAACAATGGAAAATGCTAACGAGATTGGTCTTGTGAGTGATGAAATTATTAGGAAATTCAAGGAACTAGAAACAAAAAAATTATCAATCAATGAAAAGAGCTTTTGGATCAAGACAATCAAAAAACATATTCAAATTTGTAATAAAGCAATTCGTGAGGCTGATTTGACATCAGGAATTCTTAGAAAACTCCAAACAAACGTGGGACATTTGAAAAGATTTTACGCTCTAATTAGAAATACGAAACATATTGGATCCGGTCTCATGAGTCCTAGGAGAAACCGGATAGCATGGAGGGATGTCCAATCGGTTTTTGCAAGCCGAATAAGGACGGGTATCATCATTAATATTTCTCACAAGGACGTAGCACAATTTCTGGCCGATGCTTGTCATATTTTCAAAATTAAGATCAAAAATTGTCTCAATAATTTTCAATTAATCAAGGCCAATACCAACTTTTGTGGAGAATTCATAAAAAAATCTAAAGATGGTAACATAATCGAATTCAAATATTTCAACACAAAAAATGCTTCAATAGATATAGGAACGGATTTAGACCTTTGGTTTCAAGATAATGTTACTGATGTCATTTCAAATAAGCTTTCGGAATTTCAAGAAAAGGATAGTGGCTGGGCCTTACATCGCATCATTTCTTTGGAAGTCAACATAAATAAATTAGAAATTGGAAATGGATCTTCATACATTGGTCTGCCTGACCAAATTTCAAAAAAGCGGGCTTGTATTAATGTTAAAAACACTGATGAAGCCTGCTTTTTCTGGAGCGTGGTCAGTGCCTTATACCCTGCCAATATTCATGTAGATAGGCCCAGCTCGTACCCTCATTACAACCAAGTTCTCAATACTACAGGTTTGGAAACTCCCCTAATGTTTAATCAAATTGGTAAATTTGAAAAGTTGAATGATATTTCCGTGAACGTTTATGGTTTGGAACTGATCCAGGCAAACGGTAGAGAGTATTTTGAAGTAGTACCCGTAAGACTCACAAAACACAAGTTGGATAGACATGTCAATTTGCTCTTAGTTCAAAGTGAATATTTTCCAAAACCCAACGATTATGAAGCTCTACCTGAGGATGATGATGATGTAGAAATTCGGTATCATTATTGTTGGATAAAGGACATGTCAAGACTTCTTTCGGCCCAAATTAATAAACATGAGAAGAAAAAATATTTTTGTGATAGATGTTTAAATTATTTCTCCAATGAATCGAAATTGAATGATCATAGTGCTGTGTGTGAAAACATCAACGATTGCAAAATTTCTTTTCCTGATTATGATTTTGTCGAGTTCAAAAATTCTATTTATAAACAGAAAGCTGAATTTATCATATATGCTGACTTTGAATCTGAATTGCAGCACTATGATCACGAAATTTCTTCGAAAACAAAAAAATATCACAAACACAATGCGTTCAGTGCAGGATACTACTTTAAATGCTCCTACGATGACAACTTATCATATTTTAAGAGTCATCGAGGACCTGAATGCATGGATTGGTTCGCATCGGAAATGACAGAGGTCGCAAAATTTGTAAAGTCCAAGATCAAGACAATCATTCCCCTGACTGATTTCCCTGAAAAGGTCGGTGTAACAACTTGTCACATTTGTGAAAAGACATTCAAGGCTGGCGAAACAATCGTCAAAGACCACTGTCACTTCACGGGTCAGTTCAGGGGGTGGGCACACAATGCCTGTAACTTGAACTATCAAAAGTCTTTTGTAATACCTATAGTTTTCCACAACTTGAGTGGTTATGACTCTCATTTTCTCATTAGAGACATTACCAAACGTGGGAAGGTGAGCGTACTTCCTATAAATATGGGAAAATACATTTCTTTTACGCAACACGATAAGGAATCTGGAATCAAATTTAGATTTATAGATTCATTAAGATTTTTAGGCGCCAGTCTTGATGAGCTGGCATCAAATTTAAATAAAGACGATTTTCGATATTTGAAAAAAGAATTCATCACTTTAAGTGATAGTAAATTCGAGTTGCTCACAAAGAAAGGTGTCTTTCCATATGACTACATCAATAATGTAGATAAACTGAATGAAACTGAATTACCATCCATCGAGCATTTTTACAACAAGTTGAATGATGAAAATATTGATGAGGAAAAGTACGCTCATGCTCTTAACGTATGGCAACAATTCAATATCAAGACTCTAGGTCAATATAGCGATCTTTACATGAAGACAGATATCCTTCTGCTGGCAGACGTCATGGAAAATTTTAGAGAAGCTGCTTTGAAAACATACGGCTTAGATCCCGCATGGTATTACACCCTTCCTGGCTTTACGTGGGATTGTATGTTGAAATTCACGAAATGTAAATTACAAATTTTGAAAGACGTTGATATGCTTATGTTCATTGAAAAGGCTATAAGAGGCGGCATTTCAGTTTGCAGCAACAGGTATTCCGAGGCTAATCATAAATATGTGCCAACATACGATCCTACGAAACCTTCAAAACATCTTCTCTATTTGGATGTCAACAATCTGTATGGATGGGCAATGTCTAGACCCCTTCCTTTTGGAGGGTTTGAATGGACAGATACCAACATAGATGTTACATCTATTCCTGACGATGCACCAGAAGGGTATATCCTACAAGTTGACCTAGAGTACCCCGAACATCTGCACGATCTACATAAAGATTTCCCGTTCTGTTCAGAACACCGTAAACCTCCTGGCTCAAAATTGGCAAAATTAATGACAACATTACATCATAAGCAGCAATACATATTGCATTACGTAAATTTGAAACAAGCTATAGCCAATGGTTTGAAATTAACGAAAATCCACAAAGTGGTAAAATTCAAACAGTCGGCATGGTTGCAGCCCTACATTGATCTCAACACTAGATTGAGAATTGCAGCCACCAATACTTTTGAAAAAAATTTGTACAAGCTTATGAACAATGCGGTGTTTGGTAAGACCATGGAGAACATCCGCAAACATCGCATTGTTAAATTATGTAGATCGTGGGAGGGGCGGTACGGGGCAAGGAATTTGATTGCAAGTTCTAAATTCCGTAATCGGACAATATTGAGTGATGACTTGGTAGCTATCGAGCTGGGCAAGTCCAAAATAGTCTTCAACAAGCCCCTCTATGTTGGAATGGCTATTCTGGACTTATCCAAGACTCGTATGTACAACTTCCATTATGATTTCGTGCTACCTACGATGGGTGTGAAAAATTGTAAGTTACTGTACACAGATACTGATAGCTTCATTTACGAACTCGGTTGTGATGATGTGTATGCGGAACTTATAAAAACCAATCTGAATGAATTCGATACTTCCGACTATCCTTCAAACAATATTTTTGGAATTCCGCAAGTGAATAAAAAAGTAATTGGAAAAATGAAGGATGAAGCAAATTCAAAAATTATTACACACTTTGTAGGCTTACGTTCGAAAATGTATGCCTACAAGGTGCAGGGAGGTAAAGTAACCAAAAAATCTAAAGGGATCAAGCATAATGTAGTCAAGAATAAGATAACTTTTGATGATTATGTAACATGTCTTAAGGAATCAAAGGAACAAATCGTTACCCAACGAACAATCCGTTCCTATGCTCATGAAGTATTCAGCATCGAACAGACAAAAATTGCGAGTCCTTATGACAGTAAAAGACATTTACTACCAAATTCGTATGATACCCTTCCTTTTGGACATTTCTCCATCACGCAAACTCCAATGGTGTCAGATCTGCCTGACGAAGAATTTTCAGAATGAATAGCAATTTCCATTATTTTCCACCAATAAAAATGCGAAATATACTCCACCATGTTAGATATACCTATACCTACCCAATTATTATATTAATTTTAGTTTTATTATGATATGTATTTTTGTTCTCCATCTGTATAGCTGATGCTTGTATACATAATTCCCATATAAAATATATATATATTATACCCCTTTACTTAAGTTTGACATAAATATATTTTCTGTATAGCTCATGTCAGTTGAAAATGTATCTCTTTCATTGAATAAAACACTTTGAAATATATATCTTTTTCCTTTATTCAAAATATTTCAGAGCACTGATTTTATAGAAAAACAAATATTCTCTCAATGCATTACCTAATAAGCTACAATTAGACATCTCACAAAATGCATACAAAACATCTAAACGACTATTTTCATCATCATGGAAACTAGATCTAATTAAATCTACAATATTATTAAAATAAGCACTAAAGTTCATGTCCTCCAGCATGGCCACCCGATGAATCACTACACCTCGATGAACTTCGAGGATTTGGTTGGCATCTTTATCATCGATGTAGAAGTCAACACTAAATTTGCTCACCATTAGAAATTTCACTTCACCGTACACCATCTGTGTAACTTTGCAGTAATCACCACATGGAAACGTTACGGCTTCACACTCTTGGCTAGTTGGTGCATTGAAAAAATTTTCCAATTGATTTTGCAGCAAATCGGTGAATACAGCCCACTCCATTAATCCAAAAGATATTCTGTATGATGAACATGTTAAAATGACAGCTGGACTGAACGATCTGGCAGGGCTTAAACCAACCCCAATATTGAAACACCCTGACGAGAATGATGTGTGGAGTAGGTAATACATCTCTTCTTTTGCTGTCTTCTCGAACATTTTCAACAGCTCGTCTAATTCTCCATCAGATTCTTCACTGAATGATGCTGGTGGTGGTATCATCTCGACGTCACTTACATCTGACATACTAGCGTAACCACTATCTTGACTCGACATAGCTGGATACAAACTCGACTGAGACTGAAATCAACTTCATGCAGATATTTATATCCCCCTCCATCCCAGACTTATCCGAACTTGAATTGTGATTTCTGTTCTTTATGATGGAGATGAAAAGGCCCCCACGACTGCAGAATTATGTGCGTATTTTCCATAAGATTCTATACTAAATCAACGTCTTCTATCCAACTGTTATGTTTTCTGTCAAGTCCTAGCCACTTGATGTACATTTTCTTTCCCTTTCTCCTCAATACTTTTTCAATGAGGTAAATGTCGGGATTTTTGGTTTTCTGCAATTCCTCCTCATAGAAAGCACCGCTGATTGGCTGACCATGCATGTCTTCGAGTAAGTATGTTACAGGATTGGTTATTTTAACTTTAATGATTTTGAATAACTCTGTCGTCCAATTTGGCGTGTACCCTTTTTCGAAAATATGTTTAGACTTGGATATCCGCACGATATCACCAACTTTGAGCTTACGTGGACCAGCAATTTTCAAATGACTATATCTCTGACGTAAAATCTCTTTTTCGTTGGACTTGTTCACTTCAGAAGGATTCAATCTAGTCCTACTGTGCTTGGTGTCATTATATTGTTTAGTAATTTTTGGCAATACATCAATCCATCTGTATTTTCCATTCAGACTGAAATACTTGTAGAGTTTATTTTTGAGTGTTCTTATTACCCGTTCAGCAATGGTAGCCTTTTTCACAGTGAATGTATTATAGTGGTTTATGTTATATTTTTTCATCAAGGTCTGAAATTTGCTATTGAAAAATTCGGTTCCTTGATCTGATTGCAGATTTTTTGGTATACGCTTAGCTTGGTGCAGTATATCCGCAAAAGATTTAGTGATCTCTTCACCCGTCTTAGTTTTGAGTGGGCGTGTCCATAGGTATTTAGAAAAACAGTCGATAACTACCAAAATCATTTTGAAACCTTTATTTTGGTGTGCATAAGGTCTCATTTCGGCCAAATCCATTTGCCATAAATCGTCTAAGCCCTTGATGATGGTTCGTCGTCTAGGGTAAGTCTTACGGGCAGGCGCATGAAGCTCATCAACGAGTTGAATCTTGTCTGTTGAAGCCATACTATCAATGGGTATTTTTACTATTGAGTCTATTTATTGATCCTTCGATATTTTTCAAGGCATTTGTCATTTGACTTTGTAGTGCATCAATGCGGTTTGTAGTACTGTTTGCGTGACCACTAATCAATTCATTCAATTTTGTATTGAGCTTATCAATTTCAACTTTACTCACTTTTCCATCGAGTACCCCTCGCACTTTTTTGGTATAATTATCAATGGCCAACTTGAAATCAAATTTAATTTGTGAAATCACATCATCTACATACTTTTTCGTTGACATATGTTCACTAGCCGTTGGAGGGTTCCTCGAAATGAATTCTTCAAATTTATTTATTTTGTTGTCAATCAAATGCAATGCATCAGTTAAATTCTTTATCATAATATCATGTGATACAAATTGTTTTCTTAAATGAGTCAATTCAATAATGTTATTGCTACCTTCATGTGGAGCATATCTGTGTCCGAACTTGTTCAGACTCATTGATCAAATGACTCATCATTGCCAGTGTTATCAGTATATATAGCCAGCTTCCCGAAGTTCATTGATTATGGAAACTATTTCATTATCGAGTGAGGTGTTTCCAGCTGCCTTGGAAGCTATCAACAGCTTCAAACGATCAACGAGTTCATTTGGATCATCCCAATAAATATACTCCACCGGTTTTTCATTGTACGTTAATTTCAAACCATTACCAGTCGTTGAATTTCTTCTACCTTTTCGCAACTCCATTATAAGCGGTTTTATGATTTTTGTGTATTTCCATCTCGTAGAACCTTTAAGTCTTCCATCTTTATTGATATATCGATCACTCAATTTCAATAGCTCCTTGTAAGCTTGCACATCTTCTTCGTTAAAATCCGTAGGATCATCATAGAAGATGAGCTTATACAGTCCTGGGGTTCCTCGTATCTGTTTACCTCCAATTTTGATGAAGCCAGTCCTTTTATCAAAGTCAAGTTCTTGCGTTCCTAGATACCATTTTGATGTTTGGGGATCATACGTTGGTCCATACATTGTATCTATTTTTTCACTATATGACCAATGATCTCTGATATATGGATGTGACATGACTGGATATTGATCTAGATATTAATCCATAACATTTTTCGAAATATTTTGTTCAGGTATATTTTCGCGAAATACTTCATCATCATCATCTCGTCCACTCGTGTTCGCACTTATTCTGCCTACTTCTTCCATTGGGAGAAATTGTGTTTGTTCTTTTTCTTCTCCTTCCTCTTCTTCTTCTTTCTTCAGTTCAGGCGATTCTTCTTTTTTGATACTTCTTAATGCATTATTGATCTTCGAGGATTTGACAATTTCATGTAGTGGCTCCGAAATGGGTTTAAACATTTTGATGAGAGATTCATCTTTTTCCGATCTACCCAGTTTCAATGCCAAGTACTTTCTCCTAATTGAACGGGTGAGCTCTGCAATTTTGCGTTTGCGTGCAGCTATTTGATCGTCTATGTTCAAATCAGTGGGAGAGGCAGCACGTTTGCTGCGCTTTTTGTGTGTGCCAACACGACTTGATGACATCATGATGGGGAATGATCTGATGATGTTTGATACTTATATTTTTATATATTTATCAAACCCTTGACGATATCTACCATCATTCATATCGAAATCTTTGACAATCACAAGAGTACCATATGCAACATTCCAACATTTCGAACACAAGCATTTAAAGTCTTCGAAACTCATGTCTGGAGATACGTGTTCATCAAATACGTGCTTCAAATTGATTTCATCTTGTTTGAATAATACAATCAGGTTACAGTTGTCTCGTATGAGCTGTTTAGGTATTTTTGAGTAGGTCTGACAAAGGTAGGCAGCATCAATATCCTTGTGTCTACACATTGAAAAATATTCCCGGATTTTCTGTTGGGAATCACACGCTACATCATCGAATAGAAATATAGAGTTGGGTTTTGCATCTGATGGACTTATAATCTCATCATTATCCTTGAATGGGAAGTAGCCAACCTCTTTCACTCCATTCAATACCTCTTGGAGTAGTTGATATTTCGGTTGATACAATGACTTGGAGTACACGTAAACATTTTCAAATTTCGCACCATTTGGATTGAAAATTACTGACAACATGACGTTCGTCTTACCACAACCACTCGGTCCACATACTATTGCCCGAAATGAATTGGGCAATAATTTACCATGTTTACAAGTGGACGTTGATGATGTGTGAAAATCCAAATTTTCAATAGGTAACGACTGTTCTTGTTGAATGACCTTCATCTTGTGACATGATTGACGTTTATGTTGGCCTATAAATATAGGTGTAACAGTTCCACTTTATCAGTTTCAATGTCTTCGTACGAGGGAGAAGGTGTTTTGAATTCCCTGATAAACAAGTTACCTTTTGAGCTCCATTTACCCGGAGGCTATCAGTATTGTGGACGTAAGTCAGATTACTGGACGATGCAAACGATTACTAATATTTCATTTATTTCACAGCTGGAACTAAACTACAGAAACGATTGGCTCGTGGAGATACTGGTATTAATCCTCTAGACGCTGCATGCAAACAACACGACATTGCATACTCGCAGCACAAGTCTCTGGAAGATCGTCACAAAGCCGATTCAGTATTGGAAGACGCTGCTTGGCAACGAGAGAAATCAACAGACGCCAAGTTTGGTGAGAGAGCTGCAGCCTTATTAGTTACTTCCGGAATGAAAGCTAAACGTAAGCTTGGTATGGGATGCTCATTCCAAAGACATATCGTGGGTAAAATTGGAAAATCTCTGAAGAAGAATCCCCCGACCAATCTAAAGAAGACTGCTTCGATTGCTCTAAAAGCTGCTAGACTTGCCATCAAGCAAGCTGGTGGAAAAAAGAAAATCAGAATACCACGCATCATACCTTTCAATGCAAAATCCGGAGGTATTCTACCACTATTGCCAATTTTTGCAGCCCTTGGTGCTCTCGGTAGCATTGCAGGGGGAAGTGGTGCGATAGCAAAGACAATTATCGATGCGAGGAATGCGAAAAAGAAATTGGAAGAAGATCATAGACATAATAAAGCTATGGAAGCTATTGGTAAAGGGCTGTACTTGCGTAAAAACGCCAAAGGAGGCTTTGGTTTATATTTAAAAAAACAAAAAAACTCCCAATGAAGCTACCCAATAGACCGTTGTACGATACCGAGTTGTTAGAGTATGTGAAATTCTTGAAGATACCACATTTTCGAGGCGTTTTCATGCGAGACAATTTGCCAAGCAGTGGTCCTCGTCAACGTGAAACTGCAATTCTAAATTTAGATGTGTCGAAGAATCAAGGCACTCATTGGGTAGCTTATAGAAAGATAAATGATGTCGTTGAGTATTTTGATTCATTTGGTTGTCTGAAACCACCGAAAGAACTTGTCCGATATCTGGGTAAAATCAAACTATACTACAACAACGATCAGTTTCAAAACTATAATCAGATCAACTGTGGACATCTCTGCTTAAAGTTTTTGTACAATAATGGAAGCCGTTTTAGCATTCCTACATGGTGAGAAGAGGTTGCAAGACTTTACTGAAGATGAATTGAGAGAATTTCCAATCAAATATTTGATACAACATGCTAGACCATGGGAATTGTTGAATATTTGGCATACATTACCAAACGATTATCAGTGTAATTTCGATTTGAGAATACGTCTACCATGTTACATTCATTATAATAGGCCAGATGCTCAAACACATGTGGATGGACCTGTCAGTTCACAGTACGATTGTCACGGTTGTAATTATTTTTTGAAATGTAGAGGGACCGTAATCTATTAATAAATAATATGAGGTTAAGTCGATGATGGTTTTATTATAAATATTCCTGTACCACTGGTAATGTCATCAGTCATGTCCCAGCTGCTTACGCTGACTAGTACTACCAACGAATTTTCTTTCACCACTTCTACACCGATCATACTAGATCCCAGGAAAAGTTATTACATAGCTGTACTAGGCTTTCATACTTACCATTCCATACCAAACATCGATGGTGAAAAATTTTACTACTACGAAAATAATAATCGTTCAATATTGAAGGAAATCAAGCTGCCAACAGGTTGTTATGAGATTGAAAACATTGAAAGTTATATTCAGGAGCATTTGAATAATACAGATTTCTCATTGAAACCAAACAACAACACCTTAGAGTGTGAAATCTATAGTCGATTGCACGCCATCAGTTTCGAAAACGATAATAGTTTTGGAGAATTATTAGGATTTTCGAAAAGGATCTTGGAACCTGGTATAGTGCACTCTTCAGATCGACCAGTGAATATTCTTAAAGTATCTAGCTTACATTTCGATTGCAACATTACCGAAGGAGCCTTCTACGGGAACAGACCAGCCCATACTATATTGAGCTTTCCCATTACAGTCGATCCTGGATACGCAATCAACGAACGCCCAAATCCCCCCATCTATTTGCCTGTGAGAAGTAACTTGACAGAGATCACCAACATCAGTGTTAGAGTATTGGATCAAAATCTCGGACCTGTGAATTTTCGAGGAGAGAAAAGTACTTTGCACTTGGACTTGAAGGAACGTTGAATGGGTTTGGTAATTCAGCATAAAAGGGTGCCACCCACTTCAAACCTATCAGTATCATCGAGTTCTTCCAAGCGACGTGACCAGCTCTCCCCAGAAAATATTATTTTTCTCCAATCTGTTGGATTGAAAGTTAGAGATGGTAAAACGCAAGTACGTTCATTCTGAGCAATCACCGACAACATCTGCAGCATCGTTTAATCAAATAAGGATGAACCCAATTTTCGATATTTACCGTCGACCCCAATATGATGAAACTATCCGAAAGGAAGAGTATCGATCCTACATCCCGTACGTGAAATCATTCGATAACAATGATATGGTGGAGATTAATGTGAATCAAGCAGATGCATTTTTCGCAATGCATGAATCTTTGTTGGAAATCAAAGGAAAATTAGATATTGACGGAGCTGGTAACGTGTCATTGGCTCCCAATTGTGGAGCGTTTCTTTTCGATTCGTGCACTTATGTGCAGAGTGCCAGAGAGATAGAAGTGATCAGAGATCCTGGAATTGTTAGTACTGTACGAGGATTCCTCTGCTGTAAACCTGAGGACTCTAAACATTTGGCGACGGCTGGATGGACGTACCCCGAAAAACCGTTCCTGAATGCTGTGGATAAGTCGTTCAGTTTGTTGATACCTCTCAAGCACATTTTCAACGTATTCAATGACTACACTTCGATTGTATACGGAAGACAAACGATTCGTCTAGTTCGAGCACGTGACGATAAAGATAGCGTAATTGTCAAGGAACTTACCAATACTGGTGTAACGACTGCTACGAAAGTCAAAGTTTTGATAGATAGTATGGTACTGAAGGTCAAGCATATATTTCCCAATGATGAAATCAAACTACAATTGATGCAACCCATCAAGAATGATACACCAATAATGATTCCATTCAGAAAATGGAGTCTCAGCGAATTACCTGCGCTCACAAAAAGTGCAAAGAATGAAATTTGGGCAGTTAAAACCAGCGCCGCAGTGGAACGCCCACGTTACGTCATCGTTTGTTTCCAGAAGAATATACGCAATAAACTCGACAGTGATGTCACTACCTTTGATAACATTAACATATCTAGCATCAGACTATCATTGAATGGAGAATATTGGCCAAACGAAAGAATGCAGTTGGATTTCGATAGAAACGATTATGTCACTGCTTACTACAACTATACCAGTTTCTACTCGAGCTATTCACATTCTACACAAGTTCATCCAATTTTGGACTACTCAGCATTCAAAGATCATGCATTATTCGTGATTGATTGCTCCAAGCAGGAAGATAGCATGAAATCATCGACAGTGGATATAAAGCTGGAGATTGAGTCTGCTAAAGGATTTCCTGCTGATACTAAGGCATATTGCATCATCGTGCACGATTGTCTGCTAGAGTACTTCCCTCTGACGGAGGTTGTGAAGAGCATAATATAAGTGGTCGAGTACCGTTCGTGCTCGCCATTTCACCGTTGACCATCATGAGAATCGCATTCGTTGACATTCAAGGTTTCACGCTCGATGGCGTCTTCCATCCGAAAGAATTGACCATTCAGATTGGTCGTCAAAGATCAAACTTTTTGTTCAAGCCTCCTACACCTTATGCTGACGTGAGCAGAAAAGATAAAAAAACTACACAATACTTGGAAAAATTTGTTCATGGAATATCATATCATTCTGGAGATATTGACTATAGTGAAATGAATGCCATTTTGGAGAAATATCTACTACATTCAGTTGAGTGCATTTATGTAAGAGGAAATCAGAAGGCTGACTTTTTGAAAACAAAGTGTGCTGAGCTTGCAGTGTATCCAACCATTTACGATGTGACGCTGTATGATGACTCATCATTGACTACGGAAAACTTCCAGCCCACCATTACGTATTGTCCTAACCACGCCAATGGAAAATTCATGTGCACCCAACGAAATGTTGATCAATTACATATGTTGTATTACCCAAGTAGAAAAGTATTGTATATTTTCCTCAATATATGTAGAAAAGTATTGTATATTTTCCTCAATATATGTATTATTATTCTAATTATTGAGTTTTATGGAAACACCTCGTATATCTGTTGAATTGTTTATTTTTCATGTACTACAAGACGATCTATACTTTTTCATAGTTTTTACGAAAAAATTAATTATAGAAATGATTATAGTTGCTAATATCAAATATAGTATTGAAAACATTTTATAAATTTCATTTAATATGTTGACATCTGTTGTTGTCTTCTTGAAAGGTGTAGCTTGCCATTCTCTTTCCTCTTGAGTTCCATCATTCAATAGGAATTTCATTTTGTAAAATGAGTTATTTTCTTGTGGTATCTCCTTGTAAAATACTGGTAGTCGTCCATTATTCACTACTTTATGTTTCATTATTGCCCATGACGATTGACTGCAGTTTTTTCTTTCATCGTTGAAGCATATCTTTGAAATCTTGATATCAGTGGGTACGTTTGTATAGAATACATCATTCAAAACGGCTGTCAGAATGATTAATGATAGTCGTGACATTTTTAGAGTTATCTATATTAGTCACAGGTCTTCTACTCTCACAACTGAAAACTTTATCCCACAAACTCAGATACTCCAACTTCTTCAATACTCTAGTTTTCTCTTCGTAGAAAGTTATATCTCTACTCAACTGACGGACACGTTCACCGAATTCTTCTAGTTTCCTTCTGTACTCGTCTGAAGTCATTGTGATACTAACATGAATCTGCTTTCATCATTATATTTCAACTTTATGTCACTGAACCATAGAACTGACGTTTAACATTTGACATTTGACATTTGATAGTTGGCTGCCAAACGTTAGATGTCAGACGCCTAACTACAGCAAGCACACCCTGTATACATCAATTTAGGGTATTAACACGTGGTGGTTCGGAGTGGTTCGGATTCCACTTGGGTAAGCTGTAGGTGCATTATGGTATATTTCCAGATATTTTAAAACGTCTGGCATCAATGCCTCATTTTTTCAAACGTCTGGCAACAGTGTCAGTCGCTTTGTCGTCTCTTATCTTTGTAACGTTACGCGAAATATTGTATCATGTTGAATCATCAATGGAATGCAGCGAACCTGACCTTGAATGCGATTATGTCTATTAATACACTAATGTTTAATGAATTAATAAGCCATTGTTCCTTTTCCTGCTCCATGGATCTGCATGTTGAGTCATCATTGGAATGCAGCGAACCTGACCTTGAATGCGATTATGTCTATCAATACACTGATGTATAATGAATGAATAAGCCATTGTTCGTTTCCCTGCTCCCCGCTTGCCGAGGTTGCTACGTTCTCTTATCTTTGGGACGGATCTGCTCGACTACGTCACGCTGTGCGATAACGTTGCATCGACATTGACTGCAATTAAATTATATAGTGGTCGTAGCTCTGTGGGAACGCATCGGACTTGTAATCCGGTGGTCTGGAGTTCGAATCCCGCCGATAGAAGGATTTTTTTAAATAAAATATGACGTCATGAGATGTTTCCGGATGCGGAGCGCTAAGGGGGCGCAGTCTTATGGGGGGTCAAGGGGGTATAGCAAAAACCTAAGGGGGCTAAGGGGGTACAGCGAAGACCTGAGGGGGGCCAAGGGGGCACCTGAGGGGGCCAGAGGGGCCGATATCCTATCCCATGTTGCAAGCAGAATACCTAACCTCAAAAATAACTTGAATTTCGCGCCAAAAAAGTGGGTGGGGCTATGACGGCTTCTGATTGGTCTATGACGCGTCGCGTTCCCAAGCCCACTCTCTGACGTAATAGGCATAGAACACATTCTGATTGACAGATGACATGGAATATTTGACAGTTGAAATGACAGATGACATATGACAGATGACATGACAGTTGACATTTGACAGATGACATGACAGTTGACATTTGACAGATGACAGTTGACATTTGACAGATGACATGACATTTGACAGCTGCCCCATGACGGCCATCTTGGATGACGTCAGCAAAATTTGAATTTCCCGCCTTTATGGCGGCCATCTTGGTCTGATACCGGCCTAGGTACACTACTGAATACTACAAACGTAGTCGAGGGTTGAGTGGAAGAATATTTTTGTTGTGTTCCCACAAAAAAAAGAAACACTCATATTTTGTATCATCTGTTTGGAAGTAATAAAGACGATTTATTAATATTATTATTATTCTAATCCAGAGTAGTTTGGAATTCAAATGTTCATCAGTTCGAATGGGCAATGCGAAAATGACTTTTTCGTGATAGTGTTTGATCCAGTATATATGGAAATTGGTGTTTTATTCTAATCCAGAGTAGTTTGAAATAATAATAATAATGTTCAGCAGTTCAAATGGGCAATGCGAAAATGACTTTTTCGTGTTAGTGTTAGACCCAGTATAAATGGAAATTGCGGTATAAACAACAGTTCAGACTTGGCACCAATATTCGATTTCAACAATCAAAGACGTGCTATTACAGGAAATCAAAATGAAGATGATACATCATTGTCTCCTTTTCAGAATAATATTCTTCATTATATTGGTGGCGTAATTGTCTGAAAATAATTGAAGAAAAACTCCTGTAAGCAAGGGATTCAAGATCATACATATTCACTGGATATAAATGATTGCAGCAGTTTCACCAGCTTCGTCTCAAATGGCAAACTTTATTATCCATCGAATGGGATGATAAAGTTTACCTAGAGATAATTCAGTATACGCTCTGAGCATTTGTCTCTGAGCCATGTCTCTGAGTACAATTCCAAAAAGGGAATTTTCATCTCAGTTCCCCAACATTGTTTCCCAAAAATCTCCACACTATTTCAGAATACACATCCTGTGGTGGAAATGTATGATGAATTACATGAAATTCAAATTTCGAAATATATAGACATAATACCTATGCAAATATGATAATTATGACCCATTAAAAAAAGAATATATAAACGCTAGAACAGAAAGCTACCCTTTGACATAAACTAAACAGTGTGGACCAGCCAAATGGAATGAATTCGATAACGAATAAATGAGAGCGTGTTAGGATGAACGCTTGGACACGTCGATTTGTATTTTTAGATGCGCATTTGAAAAAAATATATATATATAGGGTGTGTCATGTGACAGTGGCCGATACCAACTTTCTTGTTTTGAATGTATATTATTAGTTTTTTGGATTCTTCAGAAAATTTTAGACATAATTCATGTACAATGTCCCATACCTATATTCAACTGTTTCGGAAATATTAAGTGTTTTCAGGTGTATTACAAAAATTAAAAAAGTAAATTATTTCATTTCACAAATTCGCTATATTACACTCAATACTTGTTTCCCATTTAGCTCCTAATATTGAGAAAATAAGCAAGAACCATTATTAGTGAAATAAAATAATTTTCTTTTTTGTCGATGTCGATTTTTGTAACACATCTGAAAACACTTAATATTTCCGAAACAGTTGAAGATAGGTACCTAGGATTGTACATGAATTATGTCTAGAATTTTCTGAAGAATCCAAAAAACTAATATAATAATAATATACAGAGGGTTGTATTTAAAATAAGAAAGTTGGTATCGGTCACTTTCACATGACACGCCCTATATGATTATTTTTTTTTTGAAAAAATGTGCATCTTAAAATACAAATCGGCGTGTCCAAGCGTTTTTCCCAACACAGTAGATGTTTTTCGCCGATTCTAGACCTCCTCCCAAGGTCACACACACCCACGTGGCCTTGGGGGGTCAATGACCTTGGGGGCCAATGACCTTGGGAGGAGTGACCTTGGGAACAGTGACTTTGAGGTGAATGACCTTGGGAGGAGTGGCCTTGGGGTGAATGACCTTGATGCGATCTTGGGAGGAGTGACCTCGAGTTGGCGACCTTGAGAGGAAGGTGCCCTTGGGAGTTGGTGTGGCCTTGAGAGGAGCGCGTCCTTGAGGAGGACTCTCTTTTTCTGTGAGCATGACCTTGTGTTTTCACACCTCTGGAAATGGGAGGGGGTGCGACCTTGAACACTGCTGCTGCGTGCGCATGCGCCATTCCCCCACGAGAGTTCAAGATCGCGTTGGTGAGAGTGGGGGAGTTCCTATAAATTGGCGATTCAGTGCTATGGTTGTCACAAGCAGTAGCAGCAGTATAACTAGCAATCAATAGAAATAAATATTGACTCGTAAAGCGTGTGTCCTTGCGTGATAACAAGTGTTATTTTTATGTAAGTAAATTCCTATATTCTATATATTCTTTTGTACTCTCTTTCACGTGTTTAATCTAGAGATGGGTTCTCGATCAATAATCAAATCGCTGAAGGGTATGAATTCACCAAGCAAGTGCTGATATCATCGCTGGTCATGAATAAGACTTATCTGATCAAGAAAATGACAATATTTGAAACTAGATTTGGTAGATCTGCCACCGTTATATTATTAGATGAACAAATTGGGGAAACTGTGAAAAGTTGGTTTCCCAAAAGAGTTTCAGATATATATATATAATAGCATACCTGGGACAGAGTGAACCATCATAAGCTGAGGGTATGAGATATGTAATATGAAACGTATTTGTCGAATTATCTCCTGAACTCTTTTTTTGTTTATTTATTTGTAGACTCCAGTACTCAACTTCTAAGGATATGTGGATGCACTATTCTAGCCAGTTTTGGCCAGCTGCTGAAGACATCGAATCAGCAGTCAGCAGACTTAAATGAGAACTCATCGATTTGGAGCGTGATTCACTCCATGCAGCCAACTATGATATGAGCGCATGTTTCAATCAAGAACGAGCCCGAGAGATTTTAGCGGATGCTGATCGATATAAAATCGGTCATTTTCTATGCAGTCGCCTAGAACACGGGAGTATAACTTTGGAGCAGTTTCTTGAAGAAATGGTGAAGGAGGGTTTGGAATGCTTCCTTCATGATTTAGTTGAATTCCTACCAACTATCATCATCGAAAAATACGGTTTGAGGGAAGCTTCAGAAGAAGAAGAAGGTGGAGAATGCGAAGAAGGTGAAGAAGTTGGGGAAGAACAAGAAGGTGGTGGGGTACAAGGGGGTGTCTAGTATACTCTTATAGTCTTTATACTCACTATTTCGATCATTGTACATAATAGGAAAAATAAAACATTATTCGACATTTTACATCTTTTATTATCCGAAAAAAACTGCTATAAATATACATCTTAAACTATGGTGGTAGTGATTCATCTGATCATAGCTTCATAATTCTTCGTTCATACACCCATCTGTATGGAGCCATCTAGAGCGCTATATGTAATGACTGCGTCATGTAGAATGAGCGCATACACTCTTGTATTGGCTGGAAATTTTGATTTGCGAGTCTCAAATTCCAATTTGATATCTACTGTTGAGGATTTCATGGCGTCGGCTTGATGGCTGCAATCGATGATAAATAATGGGTTCTTCCTGAATTCTTCTATACCCATCATCGGCTCACTCATATCTTTACCATAGTAACTCTTTTGGAAATTTTCGTTAGCATAATAGGCTATGGCATCCAAATTCCTGTCGAATTCTAAATTCCACCGCTCGTATGGGTATACTTCTGAATTCAAATACACTCGAATATTATTAATGTCAGCATTAATGAATTGGGTGGCATCTTGAGATACATCATCCGTATTAGTAGATTTCTGGAATCCTATGATAATGTATCGCGGTCGCTCGAGGCTGTTGGTAGTTTTGACAGCCCAAATGTCTGAAGATGTTTCACGGATAGTTGGTAACTCATACAAATCCCACATCCTATATGCTATTTTTATCTTCGCAAAAATGTTTTCTCTTCTATAAGCTTCAAGGTTTCTTGTTATAGAATTTCATTCTCATCCAACTTTATTGAATTGAATTTTTGCTCAATCTTCCACCTCAACTCACTATTTCTCACCAAAATTTCATACAACTTTTATTATATAAATTTCATAGACATAAAAATTCATTGTTCCATGTCAACTGTACTTCCACAAGTCATTTGTCAAATTTCAACCGTAACCATTTAATTTTAATTCTTGTTAGTTGAATACTGACTACCATCAGTGGAGGATGATGTTCTTCAACTCTCCTTTGATTTTGATATTTAGTTTCTTTTGGTGGCTAAGCAAATTTAAACAAGATGTATTTTTGATGTATGATTGATTTACGATATCCGATTTTGGCATTGATATGGTTTATACCTTTTCCTTTGAATTTGATTGTAAGTATTTATTTTGTTATTTAGTATTATTTCTCCTATTACAGATTACTTACTGTGTCTGATGATGGCTGTTGAGCCGAAACTATAGTTACACCCACTTGTTCATTATTTTATTATATCGTGTGGTCGACCGACTTTGAGTTTTTCATTTGATTGAACATGCCATATTGCTTGAATCTTACTCCTAAAAGAACTCAGTTCTTGATATATGAGTATATGAAATAAACAGATGATAATGTAAACTTCAGAGAATGCTTGTAATGTATAGGTATGTGAAAAATACAGTTAATTAAATATAATGTTCCTAATGATAATAAAAATAAAAAAAATTAAAATTACAATGACAATATGATTATTAAGGTAGATAACATTGATTTCCTATATTTGAACAAATTACGATGAACAACACCCAAAGATCGGCTCCGATCCGATCCGATCCGATCCGAATTGATGTTTGGAGATATTGTGCTTTTGGATATTGTGAACTGATTCCTGAAAATTGCATAGTGCTTTTGGTTATTGTGAACTGATTCCTGAAAATTGCATAGTTTCTTCAAACCATGGTTGAAGTTCCTAAGACTGTCCATTATTGTTGTGTTTGCAAGAGAAATTCCAGGCATGAGAGAAACATTTCTTTCTTCCGGTTTCCTAAGGCCCCTTTCTCACATAACAGTACGGTATCGGTGCAGTAAATTCCATGCAGTAAAATTTTTACTGCTTCGTTACCGAGCGCCTATATTTGCATACACGCTTTCTGACTGGCGCGGGCTGCGCGGGAGCGGGGCGGTATATGTTCAGCATACTGCATTGTAGTACGGCTTTCCAGTAAGATCCGAGATACCGAGCGCGAAACTTGTGTGAATCGTACGGAGTCTACCATACGAGTGTATTAAAAATGGCAAATGAAAAAGCCACGTGTATTGAATTGGTGGCTGAAGTAGAAAAATATCCACTTTTATATAACTACAAGTTACCGGAATATTCGAGGAACGACCTGACGGAAAAAGCGTGGACAGAAATTAGCAATGAAACAAAATTGACTGGTAAGTACGTGTTATTTATTAGGTATCACTCACACATACACTCAAACTCACATAATATTATTTTATAGTACTCTTCTTAGTAATTACAAATTATGCATAGACAGTAATTATGTATGTAGTTTCAATTAAATACAATGAGTGTATTGCCACGGAAGCGCTGCCCTAGGTAAAACAAAGTAATTAGTCAAGTATTTTCTGACTGTTGACCCGGCTGATCTAGCATTAATGGAAATTTCGTCTCTTTCAATGTTAAAATCTCGATTCTGGTTGTGAGTACCCTCATTATCTGTGGCAGAATATGGAACTCCATCTCGTAATCGTATAAAATTGCGTAGGACACATACAGATTTAATTATGTTGTTCACTGTAGTGTAATTTGTACACCGAATTGGAGTTAGAAGTACTGGAAACTTTTGAGTCATCTTTCCGAATGTACACTCTATTGTTTTGCGTGCTCTCGATATTCTGTAGTTGTAGATTCTATTAATATCGTTTATACCTGTCATGGGGTAAGGCCGCATTATATTGCGTTTCAAACGGAAAGCATTGTCGGCAACAAAGAAATATGACACTTGCTGTTGTGTATCATCATGTGGAAATGCAGAAGATATAGGCATATTTGAACCAACTGTTTCCATCCAGTAGCTCAAAGCCGAAGCTTTGTGTCAATCATAGTAAACAATCCATCAGCATTACATATTGCTAAAAGGACGATCGAATGATAGCTTTTATAGTTATAGTTTGTGGATCCAGTATTCGGCAATTTTTGAATTCTGATGTGCTTGCCATCCATAGCCCCTAAGCAATAAGGGACATTCCAAAGTTCATAAAAACGATTAGATATATCTTTCCATTTTTCTGTGGTTGGAATTGCCATGTACTCTGTCTTTAGTGTTGACCAAATCACGTCAGTCGTTTCAGCTATTATGTCAGATATAGTGCTCACACCTCTTGCAAAATATAATGCCAATACCGTAAATGTACTTCCGGTAGCTAAATATCTGTAAAATAAAAAAAGCATCAGTTTAATTTATCTGTTTGTTTCAGTTTCTGAATGCAAGGAAAAATGGCACAATATCAGGTCCACTTTCATCAGAAGTACCAAATCACCTCCAAGCGGCTCAAAAACCAAAAAGCCTTATTATTTGGCTGAACATTTAACGTTCATTTTACCCTACGTTAATCCAGTTAATAGAATTCCTACCACCAAATCCAGTAGAAAACACGGTGCCAGATACAGAACCGGCAGATAATACCGAGGCAGAACCTGAAGAACAAGTAACAGACGAGGGCCCTACTGATTCATCAGAACAACACCAGTTATGTGATTCACAAGTCCAATCTACGGCTTCTTCTTCTTCTACACCTATTCCCCGAGTTCGCCCCAAGGCAACATCTGCAGCAGCAGTAGACGCTGCAATGGTTAAGTTTTTAAAAAACAAAATCGACAAGACTGACGAAATTTTATTAAACAAAACCGAAAAACAAATGAACCATTACTTCCTCAGTTTACTACCAGAGTTTTCCGATTTGAATGCCCAACAAATCCGATCTTTCAAAATTAAAGTATTAGAACTTATAGATGACATTAAGACCGCATCAGTTGGTACTTCAGCACCAGCTGCATCTCCGCCAGTAACGAACTACCAGTCTAACTCTTTGACAGGCTATCAAAATGCAGATGAAGCCATGAACTACCAGTCTCACTCTACGCAAGGTTATCAAAATGCAGATGAAGCCATGAACTACCAGTCTCACTCTACGCCAGGTTACCAAAATGAGGATGAAGCTGTTAACTTTTCTGAATTTCATTAATAAAAACTTTATTAATAAATAAAAAATTATATTGGTTTTTGATGATTTATACATATTTATGCCTTTGTGAGGGATTTTACATCAGACAGATGCAGATGAAAGTGGGTACCCTGCAAAATCCAAGGGCACGATACTTAGGAGAATATCAAATAGAAGAGGGAGATCCTACCCAACCTGAAGCCTACCGACATCCTGAACTTTTTGAAAGCAATAGGAATGGAGGAACTGCTCTAATCGCTGAGACATCCTCAACGATTGGGCAGCAGAAGGGGGCACAATAGATCTTATAGGTCGCAGTGTATCGACACCCCAACATTAATAGAATAGAATAGAATATAAGTGGGTGCCTCCCTCAAGATGTACCGACAATCCTGAACGATTGGAGCACTATTGGTGAGACGTACAGTGTGCGACTTATCTACTTTATCAGGGAAACTTTACTGTATTGACGTACGAGCGTGACAGCTATCAAAATAGATGACTTGATGTATCATCCAGCAGTGGATTTCAAAGCACTCATTTAAAGAAATGTACAGGTTCTTACCTCAAAGTAATGAGTAATCTCTCTTCGGCACTAACACATTCTCTATATGTAGTATTTTGTTTCGTAATGTGGGGTGCAATACGAGACAGGAGTTCACGGTTCACGATAACTGTGTTTTGACATTTTATACATCGCTCGGAATTTCACATCATCTTGCGAAAGTTGTTGTGCCGCAATGAAAAGTCTGCATGAAATATTTTTGGCAATATACGGGTGTACCCAATACTTCTTTCTTCTTCTACGCAATCGTAAGTACATGTAACACGCAATGACATATTCATCCGAAGACATCATTTCACGATGATGGCACAAACGCATCTGAATGTTTGCACCGAAAGCATGCAGACAACTTACGGACAGTAAACCGAGTGAGGAGATCTGGCCGACAAAGTTTACTATCGGTATAGCGCATACAGATGCTGCACCGATACCGTACTGTTATGTGAGGAAGGCCCCTAAAGATGATGAACGGTGAATAATCTGCTTTCATTTTAAACTCGTTGATACTCATTCCAGATATGTTTTTAGGTTTGCAGAATGGAAAGCAATTCTACAACTGGAAAAACTTGCTTCTCACAGTGCTCAATACTGCTATGACCATTTTAGAATTCGCAATATTCATTTTGATGCGAAGATGTTTGCAGGTATGCAAAAGAATCGACTAAAAAACAGCAGTACCTTCACCAGTGGCAGCACCTGTGTTATCTGAAGACTTATTAGAAGGTATGTTGAAGCAATCTTTGTATTCTATGTTGAAGACAATGAAAACAGATTCAACTGTGTAACATTCATAATAATATGACATGTTCTCAATGAGCGGCTTGAATATACATCTATAAATAATTTTTCTTTTTATAATTCACAGAGCCATCTTTATCTCTGAAGCCAGTTGAAATGCAGGATGAACAAGAATCAGCTGGAGAATATGAACTAGAATCAGCTCGAGAATCAGCTACTACTTCTAATGAACATATAGACAAAAAATTCAATGGTAAGATTCACAAATACAGCATCTGATTTTCTTAATCTACAGTGAGAGGCAATCAGTGATTTTATCTTGATTATTCAGTTATATTTCTACAATTCCTGTGAAACTCTAAACAATTAAATCCAGGCACTATATAAATGATGATCATCAAGCAATATAGAATTGTTTATATACCGTCAAACGGGGTGTAGTGGATCATTTGGGGTGAAGTGAATCAGAGGTACATTATTTTAAATATTCCCACGTATAATCGAATCTTGCAAGTATTGTAGCGCCAAACGCTGTCGACGCGTTAGTAGAAACCACCAGTAGTTATTTACCGTTGTGTGAGGAATATAGGTTAGGTGAGTCTCTCTGGAAAATATATATATATAAAATATATATTTTACAAAAAATACGCAAATTTGCAAAAGTTTGAAAACAAACTATTCCACAAGGATGATCCCTTAATTTGTAGTTCTGTGGTAGTAACAGATGCATAAAGTAGTCTTCCCCTAAAAGGTCTGACCTTGATTTTTTTCGATACCGTGGCTCGTTTGCCTAGTTTTAATTTTTATTTGTAAAAAAAAACATTTTATGGGGTGAAGTGGATCAGGGTTTTTTATACCCACCAATTTTGTCTTTCATGTTAAGTTTTAGGATTGTGAAATTGATTATTACAATAACTTTGAGGTTATTTATTTATTTATTTATTTATTTTCAAACAGGTATAAACCTTATTACATGAAAATAATATTTCTATCAACTAGTGTCAATACAGTCTAAAATTAAGTCATAATAAAATTAAATAACATTATGTTTTGCTAAAATACACGCATACGCGAATGGAAAAAGTTACTCCAAGTTATAAAAATATGTTCTTAGTCTATCATAAACTTGTTTCGGAGGGAGAACAAAGTTGAGATCTGACAATAGTAGAAAGTTGTTTGTTGTTTTGATCATTGTGATGATGGGCGAACAGTTAATTGTTGAAACGTATGGTACCTCAAAGAACTGGACAAGTCTTGTTGGTCTGGTAGGAATTCTTACTTTGAGTAAGGACCTGAGATATGGGCAGTTATAATATTTTTTGAAAAGTTTGTAACACATTATTACTATACTTGCCTGTCTTCTATTATCTAAGCTGGGTATTTTGAATTCATTTCTTAATGCTACTGACCTAACTGTTTCGTAGTCTGGGTATACTTTGTATTTTTTGTAATATAGATACCTCAGAAATCTGTTTTGAATTTTTTCCAACCTATTTTTGTGTACGAGATGAGAAGGATGCCAGACTACCGCACCATATTCGAGTTTAGGTCTGATCAGAGTATTGTAAAGTGTGATGACCGCTTTGGTGTCATTTAACTGTGCACTTTGTCTCATTACAAAACCCATAGTTCGTAGTGCCTGAGATGCTATGTGATCCATATGTGGTTTATACGAAAGTGTGGAGTTATAGTATATACCCAAATCTTTAACAGTATCAACCCTGGATAACGGAATATCGTTCATCGAGTAATTGTATATTGTCCTAATGATTTTTCGGGTACACGACAGAACAATACACTTGGATGTATTAAATGGGAGTTCATTTTTCACACTCCATCGATGGACACTATCGATGTCCTCCTGTAATTTGGCACAATCTTGTAAGGTTTCGATCTCTCTATAAAATTTCAAGTCATCTGCGAATAACAGACATTCAGAATACTTTATATTTTGTGTTAGGTCATTTATGAATATTAGAAAAATCAGTGGGCCCAAGTTTGATCCTTGGGGGACTCCAGAGTTTGCGCGATATTTTCCCGAATAATTACTACCATATTTGACTCTGAAGTGTCGATCATTCAAATACGAGGCTAACAATTTAATTGCTTGGGTATTAGCGCCACTTTTATGGAACTTTTCTAGTATCACATCGTGATTAACTTTATCGAATGCCTTCTGGAAATCTGTGTAGATAACATCGACCTGTTTATTTTTATCTAGATGACTGAGTACATGATGAGAGAATGTTAGTAGATTTGTTGCGGTCGACTTTTTTGGAACAAATCCGTGCTGTTCATCACAAATGTTTTCGCCAAGACCCTTCCACACCTTCATATAGATAATCTGTTCAAATAGCTTCGCGATAGCACATAGCACCCCTATAGGCCTATAATTTTCAATATCTGAGACCTTGCCGGCCTTATGAATTGGTGTTACCAATGCTTCTTTCCATAAATCTGGAAATTTATATCAGTTTTAATAATAATAATATTTACTTTTGTTTTTCAGGTACCTACCCTTAGGTGACAAAAATGCCGAGAATATACAAAAAGAAGTTGGGTTTTCGAACGAACGAACATATGACAACGTGTTTTCAGAAAGAGCAGTGGCGGCGGTTCGACGTGGCATAACATTGCGAGCTGCGGCAGAGTCTTACGGAGTAGCGTACACAACACTTAATAGAAAATATCATGGAAAGCAAACAGGAAAGTATGGCGGTCAACCAGTTTTAAGTGGCGAAGAAGAAAATAAATTGAGGGAAGTTCTGCTGCTTTGTGCAGAGTGGGGGTTTCCATTTAAAAGTTATGATGTCAGATTTATGGTTCAACAATATCTCAACAAATTGGGTAAAAGGGAAAAACGCTTCAAGGACAACCTTCCTGGGATCGATTGGTTCAAATACTTTTTGTTGAGACACCGTGACTTAACAATAAAATTAGCCCAAAATACAAAGAGAGTAAGAGCTGCTGTCTCTTATGAAATTATCGAACAATATTTTACTAATTTTAAAAAGTCTCTTGAGGATGTACCGCCTTCGAATATAATTAATTATGACAAGACCAACTTTTCCGATGATCCGGGTGCCGTCAAAGTTGTGGTTAAACGAGGAGTGAAACATGCTCATCGAATTATCTACAGTTCAAAATCTAGTACAAGTGTTATGTTTGCAATATCTGGTAATGGCACTCTACTCACCTTACGTGGTTTACAAAGCCAAGCATTTATACCCAGGGTGGACCGAAGGTGGTTACCCAGGGTCAAGATACAATCGAACAACTAATGGATCGTTCGACAGTGAAACTTTTGAGGACTGGTTCCTCACTATTGCTTTACCATATTTGCGAAATTTGGATGGTCCAAAAGTAATGATTGACGATAATTTGAATAGTCACTTGATGATCACTGTTATTCAACAATGTGATAATAACAATATAAGATTTGTTCTTCTTCCCCCTAATTCTACCCATAGGCTACAGTCACTAGATGTAGCCTATTTCAGGCCGTTTAAAGCAGCCTGGCGTGCAGTCTTGAAAACGTGGAAGTTGAAAAATCGAGGAGTGCTTCCGAAGACATGTTTTCCTCGTTTGTTAAATGAAACTATTGACAAAATTGGTGTCAAATCTGAAGCCAACACACTTGCCGGATTTCAAGCCAGTGGAATATCACCATACCAACCAAATGCAGTTTTGAAAAAAATCAAGCATCTCAGAATTAACCTAGAACAAGAAGATGCACAGCAGAAGCATGGTGCTCTACAGTTCTCGACCACCTCAATCAAATGAGAGTTGAGAATAGGGAAGTTCCAAAACGTGGGAAGAAAATTAATGTAACAGCAGGAAAAAGTGTTTCGACGTCTGATCTTATACCAACCCTTCTAGATGACGATATGGAAAGTGACAAGAACTAGGAAGATTTGGATTTTGATGATGTTGCTTGTTAGATTTATGTTCATTTGCTCCTTATGTGTTCATGTATATTATGTAAATTAATGTTGTTGAGTGGGCCTTGTATAAAATAGGACATCTTGTCAAGAATACATTTGTCAATCAATGAAGATCATTTAATAAATCAATCACAATTATACAATCAAAACATATTTTGGTCCTCCGAGCCGGATGAAAGAAGCAATTACAACCAGCGCAAAAGGCAAGAAGTAGTACAAGAGTAGTTAGCAGTCGAAAGTGCAGAGTCGTGAGTCTGTTTGGGGTATATGTATTTCCATATTTTATAAATCGCGACTATTTCTGTCGGACAAAAAACAAGCCTCAATGAGTTCTGCAAATAAACTAAAAACCCTAAATAAAAAGCAACAGTTTGAAGCAGAAGGTAACATTCTTTTCAAATTTTTTGAATACATTTGTAATTTCTCTGGGGGAAAAAGATATACGAGATATGGAAAAAACGAAAGAGAGAGGGAGATGAGCCGACGATAGTAGTTGACCCGGACCAGACGGAAAAGTTTGTAGGAAGCTCAAAAAAACCCAGGATAGAGATAAACGAAGAGCTTAAATCTCAGTGCATAGGAGTAATTGCAGCCACCTTCCTATGCCTCCATCACAACTTGGGACTCACAGTGCAAGAGCTGATGAACCTATACGTTTCTACCCAGATCAGAACATTGGGAGATGATTACACACCTGCTAACACAAGCGAGAGTACATTACCAGAGTTATTTCAACTGCAGAGATTAAAAGGGATGGGCTCTGCTCATCATAGTTTGAAGAAACAACTTTATTTCGAAATAGTTGCTATAGGACAACAGCCTACATCAGATTGCTCTCTTGTGTTTGCTGAGATACACCACCTATTAAGAGGACATGAGATTAACCATCTGACAATGATAAATAGCTTCATTCTAGAAAAATATCCGGAGTTGTTAGACACAGCTCTTCTTAGTGGGTTGCGAGAAAGATATACTGCAAGTAGATGTTTTTCGCCGGTTCTAGACCTCCTCCCAAGGTCACACACCCCCACGTGGCCTTGGGGGTCAATGACCTTGTGGGGTCAATGACCTTGGGAGGAGTAAGCTTGGGGTGAATGACATTGGGAGGAGTGACCTTGGGGTGAATGACCTTGATGCGATCTTGGGAGGAGTGACCTCGAGTTGGTGGCCTTGAGAGGAGGGTGCCCTTGGGAGTTGGTGTGGCCTTGAGAGGAGCGCGTCCTTGAGGAGGGCTCTCTTTTTCTGTGAGCATGACCTTGTGTTTTCACACCTCTGAAATGGGAGGGGGTGCGACCTTGAACACTGCTGCTTCGTGCGCATGCGCCATTCCCCCACGAGAGTTCAAGATCGCGTTGGTGAGAGTGGGGGAGGCGGTACTTCTATAAATTCAAGAATGCGCAGAGTGGAGCACAGTTTTTTGGGAATCATATATTAATCAGCATTTTTTGTTTGTTCGTGAGTGATAAAAGCGTTTTTTATACATCATCATCATCATGTTGACCTGCAGTGCTTGTTTCCAAACCTTCACGCGTAGTGATAATTTACGCCGCCATCAAAGAATTTCATGTGTTGGTGATTTGGGTGAACCTAGTGCAAAAAGGGCTCGATTGGATATTTCGAATCCGCCAGCGCCATCGACATCTAGAAGTATGCAAAGATGTGTGCCCTGCGCTAAAGATGTTCCATCAGATAGGATGGGTGCTTATAAGAGAACCTTGGAGCATCGCTCTAATGCGTGCATGCACTACAGAGATGGCGTATATGCGATCGAGAGCGCGTTCAAATGCCGCATTATTAGCTACAGGTTAGATGTGTAGAACGAACATTTTGGATTACAATGCGTTCTTCAATGAGAATAGAGCTACAATTATATCTCTATTGGATAATATGCTTCTGATTCGTCACTCGATTAAAGTGAACATGGAAGTTTTTGGCAGATATGTCATTGAAACCCGAGATGTGAGAGATGTGAAATCTTTCATGGCTCCGAATCGCATAATTGCTTCATCGCCAGATTTGGAAGATATCGTTGACGCATTTCGGGATTGTCTTTCGAATCTAGCTATCGAATTCGAGGAACGTGATTCTGGTGAGTTGTTTGAAAAAATCAGATGTCGACTAAGTTTGCTTATTTCTTTTTTTACTTTGATATTACAGGTTGGGCTTTAGAAGAGATTTTGTTCCTAGAAATAAATATTAATAAATATAGTCCATTAGGAGGTGGATCTTACATAAAGCTGCCCACCTATATTGCGAACAAGAAAGCGGTGGTAAACATTATAAATCAGGATGAGCATTGTTTCGCCTGGGCAGTCACATCAGCTTTGTATCCTGCGAGGATAAGGAATACCGAAACATCTTCCTACCCACACTTTTCTACAGTATTGAATCTGGTTGGTATAGAGTTTCCTATGAAAGTAAGTGAAATTCCAAAGTTCGAAAATCAAAATGATTGCTCCATCAATGTTTATGGGTTAGAGAGCATATTCGAGGATCAAAAAATGAAATATAAGGTTGTTGGGCCGCTTCATTATGCTAAGAATAGGTTGGGTAGGCATGTAAACTTACTATATATCTCAGACGATTCCGGTAAGGGGCATTATTGCTGGATAAAAAATTTATCGCGATTAGTGTCAAACCAATTAAATGCCAGAGAGCATAGGAATTTCTTTTGCGATGGGTGTCTGATATGTTTCTCCGATGAGTCGAAGTTGCTACGCCATAAATTGAATGATTGCAATCATACATACACTACGGTTCCATCTCCAGAAATCAAGGTTGATAAATTCGGAAATAGCGCTCCCGGGAATATTTTAAAATTCGAAAGTTTCGAGAAACAGATGAAAGTACCATTCGTTATTCATGCGGATTTTGAATCTGTTCTGAAACCCATCCAAACTTGTGAACCAGATCCTACGGGGTCGTATACGAATAGAACATTCGCTCACGAGCCGCATTCATTTGCATATCTCATCAAATGCTCCTACGATGATTCCCTCACTAAATTTGTTTCATTCCGAGGAAAAGGTGTAGCAAAAAAGTTTGTCTCCAGTTTAGTCGATAATGTTAAGGCTATATATAATATGCATTTGAAACGCGTTGTTCCTATGGCTAAATTGAGTGCTGCAGAAAAGCTTGATTTCGCTACCGCTACAATTTGCAACATTTGTGATAAGCCACTTGATTCCGCAGATGTTAAAGTTAGAGACCATTGTCACCTGACTAGTAAAAAGAGAGATGGCGCCGCACATTCTAAATGTAATTTGAATTTCAAGCTACCTAACTTCATCCCCATCTTTTTCCATAATATGAGCGGGTATGATAGCCACCTCTTCATCAAACAATTGTTCGAGCATAAAGAGAGGGTGGATTGTATCGCTCAAACTAAGGAAAAGTATGTTTCATTCACGAAACATGTTTTTGTTGATGAGTACTTGGGAAAAGATGGGAAAAATCATAAAATGTTCATGAAGTTGCGCTTTTTAGATAGCTATAAATTTCTTTCTGATCCGCTGCATTCTCTAGCTGAAAATCTGACTACGAAACAGTGTGTTGAGACAGCGAGAGCATTTCAAGATCGCGAACAATTTGAGCTAATGACGCGAAAAGGCGTGTTTTCGTAAAGTTTTATTACATCTATCGATAAATTGGAGCATAAAGGTTTACCTTCTCAAAATGACTTTTTCGATAATTTATCGAATGAACACATTTCGAATGAGGATTATCGTAGAGCTGAGCGTATTTGGAAGATATTCAAATGTAAAACGCTTGAGGATTATTCAGACGTATATCTGAAATCGGATGTTTTGTTATTATGCGATGTTTTTGAAAATTTTCGGAAGGTTAGTTTGAAGACATACAAGTTGGACCCGTGTCAATATTATACAGCCCCTGGTCTATCATGGGATGCTATGTTGCGCTACACAAAAGTGGAATTGGAACTCTTAACTGACATCGACATGGTAAATTTCTTTAAGAAGGGAATAAGAGGCGGTGTCAGCCAATGTAGTATGAGAAGCCATGTAGCTAATAATAAATTCCTCTCAAATTTCAACCCTGATGATCCATCGTCTTTTATAATGTATTTGGATGCGACCAACTTGTATGGGCATAGTATGTCGCAACCACTACCTACGTCTGGTTTCACATGGTTAACTGATGTTGAAATCTCAAATTTGGATATTTTGAATGTTGCAGATGATGATCCGTGCGGGTATGTTCTCGAAGTAGATATTCACTACCCTGAAAATTTACATGATGCGCACTCGGATTTACCTTTTCTTGTGGAATTCATCAGCCCGCCAGGTTCAAAATCCGCTCATAAAGTCCGTGTCTCACGGTCAAACTATTTGATCAAATTTGTTTGACGTGACGTCACACCTGTCTGTTTGATTCAAATTATTTGAAATGAGAGAAATCGCGGTCACACGATTTAAATATTTTTGTTCAGACGTGTTGATTAAGTATTGAGGAAAACGAAAGGAAAATTATGGGAAAAATAAAAGAAAAAATCGTTAAAGTTCACTTCCTGGTATGTTGCACTTTAATTCTGATTCAACGATTGGTGAAGAAGAAAAGGGAAATATGGACGAGGCTTTGGCTTCAAAAAAGAAATGTTGGTAGAGGAGTCCTACCAATGATTTTCGATGAAATCAGATTGGAAGACCCCAATAGCTATCGGAACTACCTTACAATGGATGAAGAATGTTTTAGCTACCTATTAAATATCATAAGGCCGTCCATTGAAAAGATGAATACGAAATGCGGGAATGTATTCCAGCAGAAATGAGGTGAAGCATTGTTATTTGTTTTCTATTGATGAAATAATAGTTATCAATATATTCCCAATTATTAGTTGATCCTAGAAAATGAGTTATCTTTAAAACCTATACTATTATATACAGGCCTATTCAAATTCGAGTCTATGCATGGGAATTTCTATAACGGTAAGAGATATAGAGGGTTGCGGTTAAATGGGGGCAAAGTAGCGTATTTCAGAGGTTAATTATATGGATAAAAAAATCTGACCTAGCTTTTTCAGTTCCAGAGTTATACAGGAAAAATCAAAAATTCCGAAATTCCTCTTTTGCCTATATCTTTTTATTTTACGAAGATTTTTTCAAAATTTTGCTACTTTGCCATAGAATTTTTTTGTAGCCTTTCCAAATAGCTGAATAAAAATTATATACAGGGTATCGTATAAATTGGGCCACCCTCAACTTTTAATTTTCGAATATGGACCTGATGTATTTATTATTGTATTTCAACCTCTGAAATATGCTACTTTGCCCCCATTTAACCAACCCTCTATCTCTTACCGTTATCGAAATCCCCATGCATAGACTCGAATTTGAATAGCCCTGTATATATACTTATAATTTTTCATTTTCAGATTAGCTGTTTGCTTGAGATATCTAGCTACAGGAAACACGTTGAAAGATTTATATTTTTCGACGAGGATAGCGCACAATACATTAAGTATTATTATTAATGAAGTTATGACTGCTATATGCAACCAGCTTAGAAATGATTATTTGAAGGTTTTATATCTGGAAAAGAACATATCAATATCGAATCTCGTTAATCAATATTTTTATAGGTACCAAGAAGCCAGGAGGACTGGAAATATATTTCCGATGAGTTTGCACAACGATGGAATTTTCCTCATTGTGTAGGTGCTATTGATGGCAAACATATCACATTTCGACCCTTGAAAGTGGATGGTGCTTTACAGGAATTATAAGGGAACGAATAGTATTGTCTTGATGGCACTGGTAGATTCAAATTATAAGTTTCGTGTCGTCGACATAGGAATGAATGGGAGGATAAGTGATGGTGGAATATTTTCTAGAAGTCCTCTAGGACAAGAAATACTCAATGGACAGTTGAATTTTCTTCCCCCTGAAGCTCTCCCTGGCCGAACGAAAATGATTCTATATGTTATAGTTGCAGATGATGCTTTTCCCTTAAAAAATAATATAATGAAACCATACCAGCATAGAGGGTTGACTAAAGAAAAAAGAATTTACAATTATCGCTTGAGTAGAGCACGCAGAGTTGTAGAGAATGCATTTGGGATCCTTGCAAATAGGTTTCAAATATTATTAAAAACAATGAATGTAAATGTAGAGAAAGTAGAACTCATCACTAAAACATGTGTGATATTGCATAATTTTTTATGCCAGGAAAACTCTGCCTACACAAGTAATCTTGAGGAAATTGAATCAAGTTATCCAGAGCCAGCTACAAGAAGATATTTAGGAAATAGAACCCCAAATGAAGCTCACGAAACAAGAATGGAATTCACTGAATATTTCAATGGTAATGGAGCTGTCCCTTGGCAAGAGAAAATGGTGGAATTATAAAGGATACCTATTAGATTATTCGACCTGTATTCAAATATACAGGGTCCGGCAGGGAGGTATGGATGATTTGGGCGGGGCGCCGTGCAAGGTAGGGATAACCTTGGCGGATGAAGAGTGGGGTTATCTGTTTGTCATGAGTTGCCATTTTTGATTTTAGTAGCAATGAAGACGTGGTCGATAGAACATCGTGTGTTTGTGTACGACACCTTTATTGAAACGGGCCGTTCCGTCGTTCAAACTCAGAGACGGTTCCGGAATCATTTCAACGTTGGCCGCCATGGTCGAGTTCCGAAGTTTGAAACAATAATGAAGTGGGTAAATAACTTTCAACGAACAGGTTCTTTGAGACCTGGAACTGCACGTGGTGGTGAACGAACGGTACGAACGCCGGAAAACATCGAAATAGTGCGTCAAGCAGTTCAAGCAAGCTCTCGTCGTTCGGCTGTGCAACATGCTCGTGCTCTTCAATTGTCGGACCGATCAGTTCGCCGGATTTTACATTTTGACCTGCATTTTCATCCGTATAAGCTGATGGTTGTCCAACAATTACAGCAAAATGACTACAGAAGACGATTCAGATTTGCAGAAACAATGTTGGAGAACATGACTGATGATATTGTTTTGATTATGAGTGACGAAGCCCACTTTCATTTGTCAGGAGTGGTAAACAAGCAGAACTGTAGGTATTGGGCTCCTGAAAATCCACGTCAACTCCATGAAAGACCTCTACACAGCGAAAAGCTGACTGTTTGGTGTGGCATTAGTCGAAACTTCATTATTGGCCCTTACTTTTTTCGAGAAAATGGACAAACCGTCACTGTCAATACAGATCGTTACCTAACGATGCTGCGTGAGTTTTTTCTGCCACAGTTGAGAAGACGACGTATCAACATCAATACTGTATAGTTTCAACAAGATGGGGCGACATGCCATACATCGAGAGCAGCTATGGAATTTCTTAGGCAGACGTTTCCTGGGCGCCTCATTTCGTTGCGTGGAGATGTGGAGTGGCCTCCTCGGTCACCAGACCTGACACCTTGTGACTATTTTTTATGGGGCTACCTCAAATCACGTGTATACATACACAAACCACGTACACTTGAAGCCCTGAATGAAGCAATAACTCAAGAAATTCGAGCAATACCACGTGCAATGCTTCAGAGGAGTATGGACAACTTCGCACAACGTCTGCAGGAGTGTGTGGACAAAAACGGACACCACTTATCAGATGTTATTTTTCGTACATAACCAATGTTTTTTTCCCTCTTTAATTTTCATAATGGCATCATCCAATGTACACACTGAAATAATAAAATTCTAGTTTCATTTGAAAATGAGTGTGTAGCTATTATTTCAAATCATCCATACCTCCCTGCCGGACCCTGTATAACAGATCATAAAAATGTGTTCCAGCATGTTTTTTTTTTCATGAAACTCAGACTATGAACATGTTTTTTATTCAACAATATATCAAAACAAAAATGCCATCAGAAAATCTAAACAATGTTCTCAATAGTCAAACTTTGAAACAAATGAAAAATATGAACATTAATATCACAAAGAAATACTAAACATAATGAGATCACTGTAAATCACTAACCATAAAAAACTGCTCAAAGAAAAATGCAACATATTCTTATAATATACCTTCATAAATAGTCCACTAATTATGCCAGTCTTGGCTCTCAAGTATTTGAAGGTATCCATGTTATCTACATATCGCTGTCTTCTTCATCTTGAATATTTTGTATTGTTTGGAGAATTTCACGTTTAGCCTTTTTTTGACTACACACGTACTTGAAATTTCTAATTTCAGTAATTATATAGTTGCCAAATGTATCTAATTCATCAGGAGGGGGCTTATTTTCTGATTCTGTTATTTTGGTAATCTGTTTGGTCATTTCTGCCAACAGTTCTTGAGTGCCCTCTTGAACAGTTTTTCTTTTCTTTCCATTTCCTGTTGCAGAACTCTTAGTACTAGCCTTGGTACTAGCTAATTTTTCCTATCAAGTGAAATGCAATATAAAATAATAGTACTTATTATCATTTAGTTAACTATATACCATCACTTCAGTGTCATTTTCAATTCCACCAAAATTGTCTTCAATTTCTTCAGGTTCATCAACTGCTGTAGTTTCATCTATTTTGTTATAGGACTGTCGCTTTTCTGTTGAGTCCATGAGAAATAGTAGATGTTCAAAGCACCATAATTTTACTTTAATACAATCGGGTCCAGATCCACTTGGTTTATTTCTCACTCTATGAAGTTCCCTATTGAATTGTGTTCTCAACACATTGATTTTTGCTTTAACTTCTTATTTTATAAAATAAATCAGAGAAATCATTTGAAATAATAAATACAATGAAATAATCAATACAAAAATGAAACTCACCAGTTGAATTTGGCCGTATCCGCTGCATATTTCGAGCAATCTCGTTTAAGGCATCTGACATTTTGTCCCTTTTGTGGTAATCTTTGTGTCTGATATCATATAGAAACTCTTTATCTCTGTATAAATCTATCGAGTAGGTGACCTGTTCATCAGTCCAATTACCAGCACCAGCAGGCATTTTCGAAATGATGATGATAATAGTAATGACAAAATAATAAATTATGAAAACCGAAAACCTGGCGAAAGCCAAGCGAAAACAAACAACCTAACCTAATTGTTTCATCAAACATGTCAAATATTTAGAACAAGTTCTAATTTCAGCTGCTGTTTGATGTGACGTCATTGATGACATCACACTTCCATAGTTTGATCAAATAGTTTGACCGTGAGACACGGACTTAAGAAACTGATTCCGAATTTATCCAATAAGTTAAATTATATAATCCATTATCGAAATTTGAAACAGGCGATTAGAAATGGTTTAATCTTGACGCGAATATATAGAGTTCTTAAATTCAATCAATCTCGCTGAGATGCGCAATAAAAGTACGATCAAAGCTGATAATGGTTTATTTAAAAAAATGGTCAACTGTGTGTACGGTAAAACTATGGAAAATGTCGATAGAAGGACCGATATCAAACTTGTGACCCATTGGGAGAGTATCAAGAAGCGGAAGGGTGCTAATGCAATGACGGCCCTTTCCAATTGCACGATATTTCATGAAAATTTCGTTGCAATTCACATGGGTAGGGTTAGCGTGCATTATGATAAACCGCTCTATGTGGGCTTCAGTATATTAGATGTGTCGAAAATTGTAATCTATGATTTCTTATATGATTGTATCAAGAAAAATTTTCCTGGAACATCATCATCATTATTGTATACTGATACTGATTCTCTCATCTTGAAAATTGATAGCGAAAATTTCTATGATTTTATGAAAGAAAACATAGAATATTTCGACACATCTAATTATCCTGTAAATAATAACTTCAACATGCCTCGCACAGAATCGATCGTCGGCAAAATGAAAGATGAATTCCCAAACAATCCCTTAATTAGTTTTTATGGTACTGGCGCCAAAGCTTATTGCGTCAAATCAACGACTAGCGAGGTGAAAAAAGCTGTTATAAGAAACGAACTATCTCTAGATAGTTATAAAGACATCGTTGAGAAAGGCGGTTTGATATTTCGCAAGATGAATTCTTTTCGTAGCTATGAGCATGATATCTTCACGGAGATGAGAAACAAAGTTGCTCTTTCACATCACGATGATAAGCGGTTTATTATTCCCAATACTGTCATAATGATATCGATTTTTATCGATTTAGTCCAGAGCAAAATTCAATTTGGTTACATCAGGCAATAAGCGACTTGTCACAGAATGATCAGGGGGAGGAAAATGAACGGTCCAAAAGATTAGACTCGCTAATTGAAATGTTGATGGAGCAATTAGAACCTCAGCAGTGAGCTCTATACCGGGAGAGGGGGGGAAGGGAGGATTGTCTGCTACACCCTATAAGGAGTATAAGATATTTCCATTCCTCCGAGTTGGTGACTAGCTGCGATATTGGCAACAGCAGTTGAGATGACTACCGAGGTCAGCGAGACGCTTGCGAAACTTTCAATTCAGGAGCATGATAAAGAAAGGGGAAAAGCTGTGAGTATATTTTTTATTCGATAATATTCTCGATTTTGGGAATCATTTCCATATTATAAATGTATATTTTCTTGTTGCAGCCTTCCAAAAACGCTGTTGGGCAGCAAAGCGTAGACAATTTCACGGATGAAGGATACGATGATGTCGAATGCAGCGAGAAAGCACTTAACCGAAATAAATTTATGAATGTCCCTCGGTCATTCTTATGTACATTATGTAATCGAACACTTCACGAAACAATTGTGACAGGTGTTTCTCCTATTTGTTGCAATGTACGCAGCAAAGTTTATATTTACCATTTTTGAAGTTATGTAATCGAAAACTTCATGGAACAATTGCGGTAGGTGTTGCTCCTATTTGTTGCAATATATGTAGTAAAGTTTATAGTTACCATTTTTGAAGTAATAATATTTTTCTATACTCGAAACATTTATTGTGATATTATTGCGCAGTAGGCTATAATCCCCCCACCCCTCACCGCAAAGGTGTGTTAGAGTCAGTTGTACGAAAGGCGGCCACCATGAAACTACTCGCTGTTGACATGCAAGGTTTCGTGCTTGGTGATAATAGTGTATTCCACCCCAAAGAAATATCTATCACAGATGGGGAGAAAACTAATCATTACATATTGAAACCGCCTAAGCCCTATAACAGTTTAACTCGGAGTGAAAAGAAGCAAGTAACCTATGTGGAACGAAACATCCACGGTATAAGATACTCGAGTGGGCTCATCGACTATGATCAACTGATGGGTGAGGTGCTTGAACCTATTGCGAGCGCTAGTATAGTTTATGTGAAGGGGCATCAAAAGTTTGAGATTATACAACAGTACGTAGAACAATTGGCCTATAAGCCATACATTGTGAATATTGAAAAATATCAGCATGATATGTGGCTTCAAAACCCTGTACCAGTATTCGAAAAAGAAGCTGCTCTATGTATGAATCATACACTATCTGCAAGGGTTAATTGTAGCTTGAGGCAATCGCACGCAGTATGGAGTTGGGTCTCTCAACATCTGAAATGGTGATGAAACATTTATATTCCAACATATTGTACTTATGGTGTAAATAAATATATATATATATTGTCACCCGAGATTATTTTACCTGACACCTTCCACGCCAATTTCCTTATGGGCGAAGTAGAGAATGTCTGACGCGACAGTTGGTATGACTGGTGACATCCGGTATGGGAGATGGCAGTTGGTAAATTATAGTTGGTACGGTAGATGGCGCTTCACTTCTGTCAAAAGTCACACATCCCAAATACAACCAACTACGGGTACAGAACACTTCCTAATTGACAGTTGGCATGATTGGCGATAACTGACGTGACAGGTGACAATTGGCAGGGCAGCTGTCACGGCGGCCATCTTAGGCGGAAAGAGCATTGAAAAGCGGAGGAGGTAGCAATTTTAACCATAGCAATTTCAACTCCTGAGTCGAGCAGTAGTCATTGAATTGTTATAGAACCATCTAGAAGTAAGCATTCAATTATGTCTGGACAATATGAGAACATGTCCATGAGGCAAATGGTGGCTGCCATACGGAAGAGGCAGCGCACCAACCCGGTGGAGATCGACGAAATGGTTCAGAGGCACTTGGAGGAGCGGCGGGCCGAGATGGGGAACAACAACGAACTCGACCCTGGATCAGACTCCGACGAAACCATTATTTTAGCTCCCGTTATCACAAGAAGGGGGCTACGCAGGAAGAAGAAGTCAAGAGTTCCGCCTTACACGGCTAAAAGGTTGAAGCCGAAAGTTAAATGAATGAATATGTATCGTTTTTATAATATATATTTCAATAATTTTTTTTTCATAATACAAATTGTTTGTCATGATTTGAATACACCATTAATAAGTAAGAAGTGGTTCTCGAGTGTCTACCGTTTCAATTTCTCTCGTAGGTGCCTGACTGTTCTCACAAAAGAAGTGAAAATCCCATATTTATGTGAATCACAGTCGCACACGCAATAACAATAACAATAATGCATACATTTCCTGCATGCATGATGTCTGAGAAGTAGGGCGAATATTAGAAACCAAAGTGGTGGGCGTTAACAAGAAGCGGGCTAGTGTAATGAGGTCCGAGCGTAACGACCAATGGGAGAAGCCAAAGGGCTGGGCCTCAACAAGTGGGCGGGTCTCAAATTGGCTCCGTCCACCCCCCCCCCCCCCCCCCCCCCGAGGAAGCCCCGCCCCCCCCAAAACTCCGCCCCCTGTTACGGTTTTCTTTGAGACGAGAGTGGAAGGGGTTCAGTAAATAAAAAAAAGGTTACTCACTGTTGACTTGATATTTTATCGCCACTGATTTTGCTGCAAACAATATATAAGGTAAACAAACGAAGGTTAGTTAATCTGGGTTGAGGTTAAGGGTTAGCAATTTTCTTCTTTGCCTTTGGAACTAGTAACCAGCAATATGGAGATATGTATGTCAACGCCAATATTTAGGCGGGATCTGGGTATCTTACGGCCAAGAAAATGAGAGTTGATATGGTTACTTTTTCATAACCTTTGAGGCAAGAAAACGTGCTCGCATTTTGCGGATTTTATTTCACAATCCAATATATATTGATTTGAGATATAAAATTGGTCAGAGGACGGTCCACTGACTAATTCAATCCTTCTTGGATAATTCTCAAAATATAAGTTTGGATTCATTTTCATCAAACAACTACTCATCGTAGTTGCTACATTTGGCCACCTGAAATCAAGGTAAGGTACGCTGTCAGGTCTATTTGCTGCTTTGTTTGTTTCTACTACCTGGTATTTGCTATATGGTACTTCCATTTCAGGGCCTCTATTCCTACCTTCATCTAGTTTGGTACGGCTTTGTTTTACTTTTCAATCCTGCTTACTCTCTTCTGCTTCTGCTCTGCTACTAGCCTATCCCTATTCTGGGGGACATAAATATCGTCAGAATAGACCGACGACCAGAAATCGAAGACCCACATACTGGGAAGAGAATATATACGCCGATCTCCTGGATTTATGTGAGCTGTATCATTTCACTTTTTATCCTTGTGTTGATAACTCTGCTTCGGCTTCTGCTTCTTGTATCTAAACCCTTTATGTTTCTGACTAACGAATATATTTATGTTGTGAACCTGACGTATCGATACTGCAGGGAATTTGAACTGGTAAAACATTTCAAACCTATGAGCCACCATCATCACTGTCACCTGGGCTAAGTTGCACGGAAATACTGAACCTTTAACCATCCCCACCTATCACTGGAATTGAAACAATCTCCGAATAATTCAATAAATTATATTGTTGGTGTTGTACTCGCCCCTGAGTTTTATTTCAATGTTAACTGTTATACCCCTTGGAGCACCACCCCTAAGATCTGTGTCAAGGTGGGATTCGATCAGCACCCCCCCCCCCATGAAATCCGAAATCCTTGCCGAGGTATCAAAAATTTGTGTCAAGGTGGAATTCGATCAGCACTCCCCCCCCGGAGCACCTCAGTTTTCTCAGTTATATTATTTGAACCTTATAAATTTTTTCAACTTGTGAAAATATTACTTGTATTTATTACTGGGCGATATAATTTGGAACTCTTGTCCAATTTATCAAAATAAAATAGATAATTTAGTTTTTTTTCATTTATTCATTGTACACTCTTACATAAATATATATACACCCTCAAATTTCAAATATATACAAAATAAAATCTTATGAACTAGAAATACATAAATATATATATATACAAAATAAAAACTTATAAATAGAAAAATAAATAATCAAATATATACACTAATTCAATAGTCTCCGTCAATATCACCCCTATAATACCTAAATGTTGGAGCTGGCACCTCCAAATCCCTAGCCCTTCTTCGAAGTCTCTCTTCGAGGAGTAGGCACCAACACTTGTCCAAATGTTCGGAGGGCCCCCTATAAAAGTGGCCCACCACCTCACAAAAGAATTTCTTGCTGAAATTGCCGGCAGCTGCTACATCTATGGAAGTGCAGCCTTCTACCCATGCTGCATTCCCGGCATGTTGGGCGGCAGATTCCAAAGTTGGAATTCCTCAGCTTTTTACAACACCTATCGCATCGGGCTCCGGAACTTGGTGACTGCGCTGGTACAGGAGATGGGGGCACGTTCTTGCCGTATTCGCCAACGAGCAACGCTGGCACATTCCCGTGCTGGGATTAAGGTCTCCTGGCACGAAGGCGTCCCCGCAATTGTGGCAGCATATCGCCCCATTCGCGATAAGCGGCCTCACTGCAATAATTATAATAATAATAATAATATTTATTCACATCCAGATCATACATTGACACAAATAAATCGTAACTGTAAATAAATAATCTACTCGATAAGTGACTGAAACACTTGTTTCGAGAAAATGAAATGATGAAATATGACTAGTGAACAGATAATTGTAAATGTTTAAGACAATATAATGAAGACAAAATTAGAATAAAAATAAGTTTTTATAACAATATCAAGTTTCATCAGGTACAGATATTTTATAAATAAATAAATAAATAAACAGAGAATAAAAATGTATCTATATAAAATAGGGTAAAATCGTTTTATACATCAAAGAGACTACGTATCATATGTCTGGAATGGTGCTGTATAAACTTTTTCAATAGTTTCTTGAATTTTCTGTTTTCATTCATACATTTCAATTCATTAGGAATGGTATTGTATAATTTTGGTGCTAAGTAGTTGAACATTCTCTGCGTTGTAACTTTGACCATCAAGGGTGGCACATAATTATTTTTTTTCCGAGTATTGTAGTTGTGGGTTGGGAGTTGATTGCAATGTTTTGTTCCGTGATATTTTAAGCACGTGAGGAAGAAGTATAATTGTCTTAGGTCAAAGATATTGGATTCAGAATATAGTGAGTCAGTTGAATACCTGAAATCTTTTGAAAAAATCAGTTTTATGAATCTCCTCTGTATCACTTCCAATGGATATAGATGTGTTTTCAGAGCCCCACCCCATGCCAGAATTCCATAACGTATATGACTTTCAACTAGAGCATGATATAAAGTCTTCATTTGACTGGAAGGTAGGACATCCTTGAGTTTTTTGAATCTATACAATATACATCTCAATTTTTTCATCACGAACATTATGTGATGGTTCCATTTTAAGTGGGAATCAATTATAATACCTAAGTATTTGATTTCTTTCACAGGTTCTATAGAGAACTGTTTGTTATTATTCATTGTAATGTTCAGTTTGTCGAAATTAGGCAGGCCACGAGTATTACAGCTGAATGGTAGATAGTTTGTCTTATCCGTGTTTATAGTGAGTAATTTATAGTCGAACCATGTTTTTATTGATTTGAAGTCAGATTCCACTTTTTGCTTCAGATTGTCCCAGTTATCAGACCTGTAGAAAATTGCTGTATCATCAGCAAATCCGAAAATTTCTCCGTTGTTGTCGAGTGAAAATAGTCCATTTATATAGATGTTAAATAAAATTGGCCCTAAAATTGTTCCTTGCGGTATGCCATAGTCAATTTTTTCGACACCGCTAACCACACCATCAACACTCACAGCTTGGGTTCTTTCGCTTAAATAGCACTTGAAGAGTTTAAGACAATTGCCTCTTACACCAATGTCTTCCATTGATTCTAAGAGGAGTTTGTGGCTAACAGTGTCAAAGGCTTTTGACAAGTCTATGAATATGCATAAACATGGGTTGCTTTCGTTTAGTGCTTCTGTTATTTTAGATGTTAAAGCTAGAATTGCATCTTGGGTTGACATATTTTCTCTGAATCCGAATTGATTATGAGAGATAACGGTAAATTTATTCAAATAGGAAGCTAGTCTATTTTTCAGAATTTTTTCAAATATTTTTGAGAGGTGGGTGATCAAAGATATTGGTCGGTAATTTCCTACTTTCTGAGTATTGCCTTTTTTATGGAGGGGAACTACTACTGTGTGTTTGAATGCCGATGGATACTTTCCTACCTCCATACACAGATTGAAAATTTTGACCAATGGCTCTTGGATATAGCTAGAAATGATCTTTATAGTTTCGGCTTTGATCTTGTCAACACGTACGGCTTTCTTATTTTTTAGTTGACTGATTACGTTTTGTATCTCAATTGATTCCACGGGGGTGAGGACGAGAGAATTTGGCATAATGGAACGGTTTGGAATATAATTAGCATCGTTTTCTATCTTACTGGCTAGATTCCTTCCCATTTCTGAGAATTTGGAATTGAATTCATTTGCTATAAGTTCTTTGTCAGTTAATATCCTGCCGTCCTCACCCTCAATAGAATCAATGGGATGACGTGTCTTTTTTGTTTTACTAACTTCCTGTACTATTTCCCACAGTTTTTTTGAATCGTTGTTATTTTTTTCGATTTGTTTATTATAATAGTTGTATTTAGTTTTTTTGATTAGTACAATCAATCTGTTCCTATAATTTCTGTATTCATTTCTTAATTGATCATTATTTGGATATTTTCGCAGATTCTTATTCATTAAATTTTTTTCGTTTATTGACTTGAGTAAACCATTTGTTACCCAGGGTGCAATTTTGACGTGTTTTCTGTTGTATTTTTTCACTTCCGTACACACATTAAAGGCTTCTATAATGATATCAATGAATGTGTTTGTAACAGTGTTTGGTTCATTTGATGATAATACTGATGTCCAGGATATATTTCTGAATTTTCATGGAGCTTTTTGGTATTGATGAACTCAGCTGTTTTGATTTTTTCTTGTTTGATATCGTTATTTAACACAATTTGGAGAATTGTCGCGTAATGATCTGTAACAGATGTTTTGAAGATTATCGGAACGATTCTCTCGTAGATATCAACTGGAGATTTCATAAAAATATGATCAATACAGGAACTACTGTTTGCTTGGACTCTTGTTGGATTATTTATTGTAGAGATGTATCCATATTCGTTCAAAACATTTAAATAATCGGAACATGCATTCTCGCCCGGGTCTAATAAGTCAATATTTAGATCTCCCGTAAATAAACATATATCATTGAAATTATTGCCGTTGTTCGTTTCTAAATACTGGTTCATGCTATTTATGAATCCTTTAGGGTCTGTGTCAGGAGATCTATAGACAGCTGTAACAAGTATACTTCTTCCATCATTCGATTGAATTTTTATTCGTATGGCTTTGATAGTTTGGTAGATTTCTGTTATTTAATAGGAATATTTCAATGTTGATTTTATGTATGCTACAACACCATCATTTTGATTGAAGTTACTTTCGTTATAAATCATATCGTATCCATCAATGTTAAATAAGCCCTGGTCTATAATATTCCACGTTTCTGTAAGTATCAAACAGTCAATATTCGCATTCAAATCGTGTAAAACGATCTTGAACTCATCTAAATTTTTGTTTATACTGCGTATATTCATGTTGAGAATTTTGAAATTATTATTGAGGTTATTAACTCTCAGTATTTCGGTGCATTCTGAAGTTTGCGGGAGAGAGTAGGTTTCGATATTATTGACTTCAAAGTCTCGTATGTATTTATTTATTTAATTAACGGATTCACCACTAACAAGTAATTACAATAATTATAACATTACAGTGTACTATTCTAAGATTTAAAGCATACATTTCTTATTGAGTTCTTAAACATACATAAAGAGTTTACAAAAGGGTCGATATTATATTTATTACACCATTTTGTGTATCCTATCAGTGTATTCGACAAATTGGGGAAAAATCACATTTCAATACAGGAGATCACTCTAAAAATATGAACTGAAATAATTATTTAGGTATAAGGGTTATCGTTACTAATATAGAGAATTTATGAGATTATAAGGTTTTTTGTTTCTCAGTGTTCTGATGTCCTTCTCCTTCTCCTTGTTCTTTGCTGGGGGGTTCACCTTGGTTTCTTTGTTATAATCTCTGTTCGTTGTTGTTTTTAAATCAGTTGGATTGTTTCTGGATGATGATGAGAAAAGTAAGTTAGGATTCAGCTGCAATTCAATTCAATAATTGGCTTGTTATCCCAGGCACTCGGATACATACTGACTGAAGAATAATTGAGGAGTTCTTCTCAAACTAGTGGTCGACTCAGGAGTTGAAACAGCTATGATTAAAATTGCTACCTCCTCCGCTTTTCAATACTCTTTCCGACTAAGATGGTCGCCGTGACAGTCGCCCTGTCAATTGTCATCTGCCAGCTATCACCCGATATCAGTAGCGCCACTTGCCATCAGTAGCGCCACTTGCCATTAAGGCTAATGACCTTGAAACAGGGGCGCCATCTATCACAATCACTATTATTTGCCATACCAAACTATCGCGAAGTGTTCCGTGCCCGTAGTTGATCGTTGAGGTGTTCCGTGTCAGCTGTCATCCGCCATCAGTAGCGCCATCGTCATCTGTCACCCGTCATCAGTCACTCCCACTCTCAGCTAGGAGGGAGGAAAGAGTACAAAAGCGAAGCGCGCACTCAAATTTATCATTCTGCTGCCTGCCTTCCTCTTCGACTAGACCTGCCTACTAGACGCCGCTAGATCAATTGTGAGTATTACTTTTTGAGTGTGTATAGTGAATTTGTATACACCTTCATATTTTTGTACTTGTGATATCGAATTATATTCTAAGTGGTGAATGTAGGACTTGTAAATTTCTCTCGTTGTGATAACATCAGATTATTTATATTTCTTCGACTCTGAATGTTTTTCTCATTGCATTAATATCGAATCATTTTCAAAGTGGAAGAAGTTGGGGCTTTAACATTTTTTTCGTTGTGATAATATTAGATTATTTCTATTTGTCCGACTCTGAATGTTTGTTCCACATTGATCCAATTTCGAATTATTTTTCAAAGTGGAACACTCTAACTCTTTTAATTTTTCTCATTATATTAATATTTAATCTTTTTCCAAGTGATAGAATCTGCAAACCGTTTCCATCTTCAACTCATTCTACTGCCCGCCTTCTTCTTCGACTAGGCCTGCCTACTAGACGCCGCTAGATCAATTGTGAGTATTACCTTTTGGCTGTGTATAGTGAATTTGTATATATCTCTATATTTTTGTACTTGTGATTTTGTGTTATATTCTGAGTGGTGAATGTAAATTTTTCTCATTGTGATAACATTAGATTATTTCTATTTCTTTGACTCTGAATGTTTTCTCATTGCATTGATATCGAATCATTTTCAAAGTGATAGAAGCTGGGACTTTAACATTTTTTCGTTGTGATAATATTAGATTATTTCTATTTGTCCGACTCTGAATGTTTTTCCTCATTGCTCCAATGTCGAATTATTTTTCCGAAGTGGAAAACTCTTACTCTTGTTTTTTTCATTATACTAATATCGAATCTTTTTCCAAGTGATAGAATCTTCAAGTGTTTTCATCTTCAACTCATTCTGTTGGCTGCCTTCCTGTTGGACTACTCAGACTAGACGCTCCTAGACCAACTGTGAGTATTACCTTTGAAGTGTGTATAGTGAATTTGTATACACCTTCATAGTTTTGTACTTGTGATATCGAATTATATTCTAAGTGGTGAATGTAGGACTTATAAATTTTTCTCATTGTGATAACATTAGATTATTTCTATTTCTTTGACTCTGAATGTTTTCTCATTGCATTGATATCGAATCATTTTCAAAGTGATAGAAGCTGGGACTTTTGAACATTTTTCTCCTTGTGATAATATCAGATTATTTCTATTTCTCCAACTCTGAATGTTTTTCCTCACTGCTCCAATGTTGAATTATTTTTCCGAAGTGGAAAACTCTTACTCTTGTTATTTTCATTATACTAATATTGAATCTTTTTCCAAGTGATAGAATCTTCAAGTGTTTTTTGGACCCGGTCTAGAAGACACCGTTTCTTGCCCTCCTCTCGAGCTACCAGACTACCGGCAAATTTTTTTTTGAGTATTACTTCTGAACCAATTGTAAGTATTTCCTTGTGAGTGCATATAGTGAAATATAAATTTTCGAGTTCTATAACATACTTCACCCCCTCAGGGGCTCACGACCTGTGAGTACGGGTATGGCGAACCCGAGGTACCCTAGCTGGATAACCACCACACTTCATCTAGTCTTGGTTGGTATCCTCTACTCTTCTAATTTCTTCCATCTTTCCTATCGGCCTCCCTTGGCCAACTCTTCCTTTCCTTTTTGCGACCCTAATCTAAGCTGTAAGCTTCCGTGGCTAGGGGGTGGGGAATAAATACGGTGTAGCGAACGGAGCCTCCGGGAAACAGGGCGAAATCCCGGAGTAACCAGCCTTAGCCCTGTGCAGGGGGCAACGCAGGGCTGGACCAACCCCATCACCCATACTCGTGGGAACAATATGGACCAAGAGGAGAGATGGAGGGGATAAGGCTCGTTCAGACGAACCTCCAGCACTGTAAGGCGGCCTCGGCAGTCCTTGCAGTTGCCATGGGGGGATTTGATGCGGCCCTTATACAGGAACCGTGGGTTAGACACGGGAAAATTATGGGTCTGGGGGACTCATGTGGAGAGCTTATTTACAGCAGATCGACAGAGAACCCTCGGACCTGTATACTAATACAAAAAAATATAAAAATATTGCCGTTAACAAACTTCTGTTCGAGAGACTTGACGGCCATAAAGATAAGGATGAAGGAGGGTAGTGGGACGAGGGAGATAGTACTCGGATCGGCCTACTTTCCCTCTGATGATCCTGAGCCACCATCTACGAGAGCTGTGGAAGAACTGGTGAGATAATGCAGGATAAAAGGACTGCAGCTGATCATCGGGGCCGATGCGAATGCACACCACATCACTTGGGGAAGCAGCGACACCAACCAAAGAGGTGAATCACTCCTGCAATTCATGCTGGCAAATAATCTGGACACATTGAATGTAGGAAATAAACCAACCTTTATTACGAGAAATAGGAAGGAGGTAATCGACGTAACAATAGCCTCTACACATGTGAGTAATTTTGTTACAGAATGGCATGTGTCTGATGAGTAAAGTTGCTCTGATCACAGACACATAAATTTCAAAATAAAGAGTGACGTCGTCAAAGAAACTTATCGGAACCCACGGAAAACGAACTGGGGAGCCTATCACGCAGACCTAGAGCGCTATCTACTGGTACCACAAAGAACGATAAGTACAAATGTGGACCTAGAAGGGGTGGTGGAACAATTCAATGACACACTCATTTTGGCGTTCAATAATAACTGTCCCCTAATCACAAGGAAGGCTACCAGGAAAGTGCCCTGGTGGAATCATGAACTTGCAAGATTGAGGAAACAGGTTAGAAAAAACTTCAACAGTGCTAAAAAAACAGGAAGGTGGGATGACTACAAGAACACCTTGACCAGTTATAAAAAAGCACTAAATAAATCTAAGAGAGACTCCTGGAGGAGGTACTGCGAGGAGATAGAAAGCACTCAAGAATGTGCCAGACTACAGAAGATACTCTCCAAAGATACACAGAACACGATATACTCCCTCAAAAACGAAAAAGGAGAATATACATACACAGGAAAGGATACAATAAAAGAACTATTTAGAGTTCACTTTCCTGGGTCCCAAATAGATCAGACACTTGCTGTGGAGAACGTTAACGGACTAGAAACATTATCAAGGGGTTCTAGGGAAAGTTGGAACATAGCAAAAGAAGTGGTGACCTATGACAAAATAGAGTGGGCTATACACTCATTCGAACCCTTTAAATCACCAGGATTTGACGGGATTCACCCAGCAATGCTACAGAAAGGACCAGAAACACTGGTCAGATGGCTTTGCAAAATACTGAGAGGCAGTCTGGCTCTCGGATACATACCAAAAATATGGAGCAGAGTGAGGGTGAGCTTCATACCAAAACCTGAGAAAATCGGACAGGAAACGGCAAAGTCCCTCAGACCAATCAGTCTTGTACTAAAGACACTGGAAAAGCTAGTAGATAGGCATATGAGGGACGGCAAACTGGTAGAAAGACAACTGCACCGCGACCAATATGCCTACAAGACTGGCTGCTCAACAGACACAGCACTCCATCGTCTGGTCGAGAGGGTAGAGAACACGCTGGAAAATAAAGAGGTGTTATTAGCGGCTTTCTTAGACGTAGAAGGAGCTTTCGACAACACCTCTATAAACTCTATAATTAGAGCTCTCAGACAGAAAGGAATCGAGGAACCCTGTGTGGCCTGGATAAACTGAATGCTGAGAAACAGAATGATTTACACCACTGTCATGGGAGAGACTGTAGTGGCTAGAGCGACCAGAGGATGCCCGCAGAGGGGGGTACTATCCCCACTACTGTGGAATCTGGTTGTGGATGGGCTACTTAGGACACTAAATAACAGTGGACATAGAGTCCTTGGATATGCCGACGATATAGTAGTACCAAGGAAAATACAATACCACCGTCAGAGATCGAATGAGAGAGGCTCTGGAATTGGTAATGATATGGACGGAACGGGAAGGGCTCAGTATCAGCCCTCACAAGGCCGCCATAATAGCATTCACTCGAAGACGCAAACTGGAAGGGCTTGGTCCTTTAAAACTTCTAAGAGAAACGATACAGTTGAAAGATGAGGTTAAATATCTAGGAGTGATATTAGACTCGAAACTGACATGGCAACAACACTTGGAAAATACCACTAAAAAAGCGGTAACATCACTGATGGTGGCCAGATGCTCTTGTGGGAAAAAATGGGGACTGAAACCACACATGTTGTACTGGATATACAACAGGGTGGTAATGCCCTCCATAACATATGCCTCACTGGTATGGTGGCCTAAGACACTACAAAGAGGAGCAATAACAAGACTGAGCAAGATACAAAGGCTTGCCTGTCTAGGAATCACAGGGGCTATGAAATCAACGCCTACTGCAGCCATGGAGACACTACTGGATCTGCCTCCCCTTCACCTAATGATACAGGGGGAGGCGAGGCTTGGTGCCTTCAGACTACAAAATACACTGGACGATCTTAACATAGGAACAGGGCACATGAATATCGTAAGAACGGTGAACAGGGACACACTTGATATGAGAACAGATCACATTCCCAAACGATATACATTCAATAACCCATTCAGGGTATCCATATAGAACTGATAGAACTGAATGGAGTAATACAGAACTCAGCACCATACTGCAGGGAAAGATCTGGTATACAGACGGATCAAAGACCACAGATGGGTCAGGAGCAGGAGTATTCTCGAAAAACCCGGAGACCAAGCTCAGCTATTCACTGGGAAAACACACCTCCGTTTTTCAAACAGAGGTATATGCAATTCTCCGATGCGCAGAGGAGAATAACAGGAGAGCTATAGAACATGAGCAGATCCAAATAATGTCAGACAGTCAAGCGGCACTCAAGGCAATTATAAGCAAGGAAGTGACGTCGCGACTGGTATTTGATTGCAAGAAGGAACTGAAAACGCTGGCAGACCGGAACAGTGTCAAACTCACCTGGGTGCCAGGACATCAGGGGATTGCTGGCAATGAGAAAGCTGATGAACTTGCAAGAAGAGGGTCAGATAATGAACCAGAACCAGGACAGATTCTAGGAGTACCCAAGCGTGCAGCACGAGCGTCTGTAACAGACTGGATTCGGGAAAAACATAAGAACTACTGGAAAAACATTCCAGTAAATATACATGGGAAACAATACATCAAGGAACCATGCCAAAGACGAACTGCAGATCTGCTAAACATGAACAGAGAGCAGATAAAAACTGTTATAGGACTCATGACCGGCCACGCCCCAGTCAAGGAGCACCTTACCAGGATGGGACTGTATAATGGTGACCCAAATTGCAGGCTATGCGGAAAGGAACCAGAAACAGTATCACATATACTATGCAAATGCGAGGCATTGGATCGCAGAAGGCAGACAATTTTTGGGCAACCAGTTGGCGAACCAGAAATATACAACTCACATCCAGTGAAGGACTTGTACAAACTTGTACAAGGCACTGAGATAATAAAGTGGGTACAATGATGATAAATAGGCAAGATACAATGAGCCATTAGGCCTAAGTGTCATCGGAGACTTCGGTCAGACGAGCCTACGAAGGGGGTGGAGTTTTTAGTGGGTAGACCTGGCTGAGATCAGGGAGTCCCACACTATCATATGGGGAATTTGACCCATATGATGTCCATAAAGGATTTCAACCACCTCTGAAAATAAAAAAAAACTTCATTCTCATTGTGATATAGTCGAGTTTTGCTAAGTGCTATAATAACCTATAACTTATAATATTTTTCTTTGCGATAATTTCATAGTTTCTCTATACAATGCAATACACGACTTAACATGTTTTCATTGTTATAGAAATACGAGATGGCATTCAACAACTCTGCCGCTCCCGACAATTCTGAGGAGCTCCAGCAATTACGTATGTTATTTTCAACTCTTTTTCTTGTAACACCATCCTAATATTTTTCTCGAAATTTTTTCAGGCCTCAATTCATCATTTTTCGAGAACATCACCATGGACGCATTTGATGTTCCCGAAGATGATATTGATATTGGAGCTCTTCTTGCTAACACGTGGGAGAGCATGTGCGGCGACGATACCATGGGTGTGGCTGGCACCCGGGGTAAGAAGAGGCCGGCGATGTCGCAAGGGGCATCTTCCAAGGGGGCTAAGATGAGCTGTCGCAGGGTGAGTGAATCATCTTCATCGTCGGAGAGTGAGGAGGATATGGCGCTTTCAGACAAAGCGTCAATGTTGGTTGAAAGCCTGCCCGAAGATGACAATGCTGACGATTTCGCGCCACAAACCAAGAAAATGAAGGTTTGTGGCGCGAAATCATCGGGGTCTGTTGGGGGGAAAAGCATGTCCTCGTCAAAAAGGAAGGTTGCTAACCCCCTTCAACATATCTTTCTCGATGATAGCGAGGACGATTTTGCACCACCACCGCAACCAAAGAAAAAGATCTTTGGTAGCCAAGTTGGTGGAAATAGGGCGTTATCGTCGAGGGCATCGACGTCTTCGAAAGCGTCGCCCCAGGCACCTTCGAAGAAGAGGAAGATTAGCCCGAAGGCGGTTGCGGGGCCATCTAAGGCCGGCCCTAGCAAGAAGGGCAAATCTTCCTCTTCTTCAATGACACTCCACAAGTTCCTCAATAATAGTGGCAAGGTAAACCCCTACCGCGGAGGTGATATTGCTGAGTGGTACGCGGAACGGCGTACCGCTCAACAAGAGCGAAAGCCGGCAATCAACTTTCTCAGAGTGGACGTGATCAAGCCGGCTAGTGCTCGAACCAATGCGGACGGGGGTGCAATCGCCGCCATTGAGGAGGGAACCAGTGGAGTAGGCGTCGTGGGTGATGCACCGGAAGTGGCTGTTGCCGATAGAATTGAACAGTCTGGAAGCATCAGCATCGTCACCATCTCCGATGATGAAGGTGCTACTGCTGCTGAGGGTGCGGTTGTTGGCGAGAACAATGGTGGTGATGCCAGCGTTCATGAGGCTGCAGTTGCCGCCACTCCGCCGCTTGATGACGAAGTCATCACCATCGTTGTTTTCGCCGACACCGCGCCACCTCATAGAGATGCCACCCCGCGACCTCCCCAACAACCATCGCCGGCGCTGGAGGCAGAGGTTGCGGCAACGCCCCCATCATCCCCACCACCACCATCGCCATCGCCAGCAGCTGAGGCGGAGGTTGCGGCACCATACCCGGCGGGTATTGCGTCACCCTCGCCGCTAGCGGAGGATGAGCCGCCGTCGCCGCCATCTTCACCGGCAGCTGGGGGTGCGGCTTCGCCTTCACAGGCGGAGAGTGAGGATGCCGCGCCGCCGACGCCTTCCCCGTCAAACAGCATTCCGCCGGGACCATTACTGCCTTCCACCCAATTGCGAAAATATGACGCCGAGTTGAGGCAGTGGTTGGCAGTGATGAGCAACCACAAAACGAGAACCCTTCACGACAACGCGCAGGTTGAAGCTCAGCTGACTGACATTGAAGCTCAGCTGGCTGAGATTTTAGCTCAGAAAGCTGAACTTCAGCGAATTTCTGCCATGCAGAAAGAGCGCATAGCTAAAATCGATGTGGAGGTTTCTCGTTATGGGGGACATGCCGACGCGAGTGCTGTTTTACTGGGGAAGGAAACCTAGTTGTATATAGTTTGTTTTGTAAATTTTAGTTAAGGCCCTAATTGTAAATAGTTTTTGTAAATATAAATTAAGATGTATATATAGTTGTAAGTATGTAAATAAATTATTGTAAATTATTGTAAATATTAGTAAAATATGTGTGTATATAAAGATGATTGTGTATATAGTTGAAAATAAAGTTTTTGTAAATATAAATAAAGGTGTATATAGTTGTGAATATATATTTATGTTTGTGTTTATCATATTATTTGCAAATTTCATAATAAAATATATTAAATTCTGATGCGACTTTTTCTTATTGGGTGAAAATTGGGTAGGAAAGAAATAGGCAATAGGAAATGTCAACAGACTCATTTATTGAAAAAAAATTAAATACTTCAAACAATTGCAGATTTATCAAGCCAAGAATTGTGCTCTTCAGAAAACCCTAACCACTTGACAAATATCTTATTCCCCTTCGTCTTCAACACTTTCTCAACTAAATATGCATTTGGCTCAGCTGTTTTCAAGAATTCCAATTCATAAAAGCATCCCTTGATAGGGCGACCTTTGACATCTTTGATGTTGTATGTCGTCGGATTGGTAATATTCACTTTAGCTATGGTGAATAATTCTGTGGAAAAATTGGCTGAGTATCCTTTCTCGAAGACTCCTTTGAATTTGCTTATTCTGACAACATATCCAACATTATATTTTGCTGGTGGCGCTATTTTCAGGTGGCTAGTATTGTTGAAGGTGTTACGTCAGCAGGTTTCATACCAATTGTTCTATGTTTTCTATTATTATACTCGTTAGCGAAATTTGCGAGAATGTCGAGCCATTTATAGTCACCTCTGGCAGAGAATTCTTTATAGATCCAAGTCTTCAATGTTCTAATTACTCGCTCCACAATAGCTGCTTTCATTATACTATAAGTTGAATAGTGATTGATCTTATATCTCTGCATCAAATTTTCGAAGCGTGAATTGTAGAATTCTTTGCCTAAATCACTTTGAATATTTTTTGGAGAATATTCAGCTCGCTTCAGCACTTTTTCCATAGCTTTTGTCACTTCCACACCAGTTTTATTTTTTATCGGTTCAACCCATAAATATTTTAAATAGCAATCGATAACGAATAGAATATATATCGATAGCCCATATTCTCATCTGCATATATTTGCATTTCAGCAAAATCAATTTGCCACAGGTCAGCAAATCCTTTGATTATCGTTCTCCTCCTTTTGAAGTTACGCCTCGCGGGTTTGTGTAATTAATTAGCAATCACCCTTTTGGTTGGGCTTATTTTCATCTTTCACTTCGTAGATTTCCCGCTGCGATTACTTCGGCTTTCATTCATATAGTAATAACCAATCTTCCAAACTCGCATATACATATGGCGCTCACACTTTGAAAAATCAACGTATGATACCTTCTTCACGCAATTCCTCTATTATCGACATCATTTCATTATCATGCCCTGTATGGCCAACCATTTTAGAACTCCACAATAATCGAAGACGTTCCACCAATTCTGCAGCATCATTCCAATAAACAAATTCATTCCGTTTTCTATTCAAAACTTTTTTGCGCGGTATTGCCCCCACCACTCCTTTACCGCCTTTGATATCAAATCGTTGAGGATGACTCCTCATATAATGTGGACTATCTATGAGAGGTTTGATGATTTGTCGATATTTCTTTTTCGAGTTAGAGGATTCAGCATTCAAACCTCCTCTAATATCATAATTTTTATATGCGGAGCCTGTAGTCTTCAGAATGGCGGTATATATCTGCTTATCTCGATCGCTAATAGATCCAGGTGCTTGATTCATAAAAATCAAATCATATAGTTCAGAAGAAGCTGGAAATACCTTACTCCTTCTATTATCACGCCATAATTCGATTTGATCATTCAAAAAACGGATTTCCATATTACCCATCCTTAATTTACCCGTTTTGGGATCGATACGAACACCATCACCAAATCATAATTAGATTTTCCAGTTTGCAAGTTATCCAAATGCTGCTGCACTCGATCTTGTAGAGTTATTGTATCAATAGCGGTAGTATTATCGCTAGAAATGTGTGAAGTTGTAACGAAGCGCTTTTTGCTAGCTTCATTACTAGACGGTTACCTGACCAGATTTTTGTTATAATATATTAGTATATCGTTCCAGGCTGATTTAGAGTAATTTTTGACTTTATTCAACTCCAGTAAGTACACACCCTGTATACTACTCTCTCCGCGTTTGTTCGATTTTTCTTGCTTTCCTGGTTTTTGTGCGAGTACCAGCAAAATCGTGTGACGAGAAATATCGCCTGACCAGTTTGGACCAATCCGAATCGAGTCCTTAACAAAGTTTTTTTTTCTGAGCACATGAATACCAGAGAGACCCTGGAAGAGGCATTCGATTTCAGAGATTGGTTGAGTCTAGTTCACCAGTTGAGTAGTACCTAGTTGAGTTCAAGCGAGTTGAATTCTCCAGCCTGCAGCCGATTCCACCCAGTTGCCGCAACCAGAGTAAGCATTATATTTCGCTGATTAACGCTAGGGCCACCAGACCAAATAAGTTCTGTTCAATTATTTGCATCCGATTCACAATATCCGAAAAAATCGTTAATTTCCTGTCCTCGAAGATTTTTGATTCTGATATCATTATTGGGAACAGTCTTTGAGGATAGAGATCGCAAATTAAACAAATATCCCAGAAGGTTTTGTTTCACGAAATTTATTATGAGGATCAGCCTTTTGTGATATCCGGTGTAACAGTAGCGCGTATTTGTAAGGGCTCTGAAAATTAACTCCAGCAATAGGCTTATGTGCAAATCATTTTATCGAACTTATCCTGATCATATAAAAGCTCGCTTGCATCGCTTTCCCGCTTGTTGCTTTCGCTTTGCTTTCCCGATGTGCCTGATTTTTTTTTATGCTAACGAAATAATATCTAAAACCTGTGGTAACTGCCTGTAATTTTTCTGGTTGAGGTGAAAGAAATTCGCTTTATATATAATTTATGCAAGTTTGACAGCTATATTCACGTTTATATTCCTGATGTATATCTATCGGGCCGGCTCGTAAAAATCAACTGGAATTTGTCAATTTCGATTCCCGGCTTAAGGCTATATGTAATTTTGTGTATCATTGTATATTTTCCTGAAAATTCGTTTGTTCACCTGTTGATTTGGATAATGTCGTGCCTGTAATAAACTGTATTAAACGATCCCGGGTTTTATTGAGTGTGAATGGTGAATTGCTTAATAATTTTGCCTGTAGATTCTCGAACTAAATAGGAACTCACAACCTTAAGATCTCCAGTAAATCCGTGATATAACCAAATTCCGTTAAAACATCTATAGAGTAGCTTGTAATCCAGCATAACCTAAGGGAGAGTAATTAAAGCCTACCCTTCCTTAGTATACTTGTAACCAGTCTAACTATCTGACCCCTGGTTTACACAAGGGGGTACATTGTACGTAGTTATTTTGTATCTCTTCTCCACTGACAGCTACCTAGGGCCTTCCAACGAACCATAAGTTCTGGAAGCAAGTGGAGCATACCACTTCATAAAAAAAAAACTGGCGCCCGAGGCTACCGATCAGACAGATCTAGTTCCTGGGCCCCCTTGTAAGGTTCTATACCACAATTTAGACCCTTACAAAGTTGATGATGTTGGTGGTGTTTCCATCATTGTCACATAATCGAGTTCGCTCTGCATCAATTGCGAATTTTTGCTGGAATTTCCAGATTCCAAATATTTATCATCAGTTGCTTCGACAAGTTTCTGCTTGAGACATATTTCACCCATTTTTTCACTGCTAGATGCGCTCATTTTGCCATCCAACGATCGAATGATTCAACCACATCAGGGTATCACGGATATATGAAGCAATCAAACCCTTTTCTATAGCGTCCCTCGCAAATCTCACTATCCTTATCGATAACGAGTAAACCATATTTATCCGTCCAACTATGTGCGCACATATCCCGAAATTGATTGAATGTCACATCTGGGGATACATGATCGGAAAATATGTGATGAAGATTCATTTCGTCCTGTTTGAACATGATTATGAAATTCGCATTATCGCGAATTAGTTGTTTAGGCACTCTCGAATATGTTTGCGCAAGATAGAAACAATCGACATTCCTATGTGCGATAGTATGATCCAAATGTAAGTCTAGCAACATGAGCAACATGAGCTCTTCGGAAATCGGTTTTAAATGCTGTAAAACAAAAGTTTTTCCTTATTATGTTTGCACACAATGTCAAAGTATAATGCACAAGAGTTGTCTGAATAAAATGAAAAATAAAATTCGTCATATTAAGAATAACAGATATGCTGTGCTGCAGATAACGAAGAATCCCAAAAAAGTGAGGAGTTAGAAGTACTCGAAAAAACAATTAGTGATCTTACAGAAGATGTAGTATGGAAAGATAGTTTCATCGAGAAAATAAATGCCGAAAAAAAACATATAATACGTGAAGCAATCGAAATGGAAGACAAATTATCAAAACAAGTAGAGGAACAACAAAAAATAATAGATGAACTCAAGAAACAACTACAAGAAATGGAAATGATTCTAGACACAAAAAAGGTTACACATAAAACACAAGGCACCCAGACGATGAAAAAGCAGGTGAGGCATGAATCCACAATGACCACAGAAACCAATGGCGGAGAAGGTTTTTGCAAAATTAGGACTAATAAATCTATAAATCGGAAAGAAGCTAATATAGGAACTAAATCAAAATGTGTCAGAATTAGTCAGCCCCAAATACTACTAGTAGCAGATCAAAAGGGAAGAGATATGATACCACCATTAATGAAAGGGTTTGGAGAAAGATTTATAGTACATTCCATCTTGAAACCGTATGCCTCAAACCAGGAGTTACTTGATACTGCTATAAAAAATTCAAAATATTTTAACCAACAAGACATTAACTCCATAATATATGAAAAAAACATATCATTGATCAAACAACTTCATGAGAAAAATATTGACAAAAAATATATTTTTGATTGTAATAAGGTGTTGAGAAAGTCAAATTTCAGAAGAGATGGCTACTCTATAAACAAAGTTGGAAAAAAATTCCTATGTAAAGAACTTCTGGATCATGTCAACAAATATAAATTTTCAATGAACTTGAGAGGGAATGAAGTAGAGAGAGGCGAGAGAAATAACCAGTCATTACTAGAAGAAATAGAAGTGGCAGGTGGAATAAATTGCGAGTCATTATTAGAAGAAATAGCCTTCATGGAAAACAACAGCGAAAATCAAGGAGAAAATGCTAGAAAAATTGATACAAATGATGGTATTGAAATAGGTATGGAAAACAAAAAAATAAGTGAAACCAATAATTATTTTTTATACCCAAGACTGTCCCAACTTGTGTTGGAAAATTAAAAAATGTGAGTCTCGGTAGACACAAAAATGAATCAAACAGTGTACAGATTATGCATCAAAATATCCAATGTTTAAGAAATAAAGTAGGTTCTCTTGAGGTAGCATTGAATGAAAAAAACGTGGATATTGTTATGATATCTGAACATTGGCTTAAAGAAGAAGAAGTCTCCCTTCACAATATAAATAACTATAGGCTAGCTAGCTACTATACGAGGAAAAAAAAATACATGGGGGTATTTGCATTTTTGTTAAAGATCAATATCTCTCAAAGGTATATGACGTTACGAATCTCAGCTCTGAGGAAGATTTTGAAATTAGCGCCTGTATTTTAAATGAACTGAAATGTGTGGTATTAGCCATATATCGAAATCCAACCGGGAATTTGAATATATTCAAAGAGCTTCTCCAAGACAACCTTCAGAAAGTAGTAGAAAATTTTACAAATTATCGTATTGTAGTTGGGGGTGATTTCAATATAATTTTCAATAAAAACCAAACAACAACAAGGGAAATAATTGACATTTTCATATCCTTTGGACTGGAAAGAAATATTTTTGAATCTACAAGAAATGAATCATGTATAGATAATATATTCACCAGTTTCACTGTAAGCAAAGCAGAGGTTATAGAACTTAACTTGTCAGATCATAAAGCACAGGTTATTTCTTTCATCCATGAACATCAAAATACTAATATCCCCTCGAATATCCCTCATAAAATTATTCGCAATAAAAACTGTGCGAACAAAAAAACGTTGAATACACTTTTGTCAAAAGAGTCTTGGGAGATATTATTTAATGAAACAAATCCCAATATATGCGTTGACATATTTCTTAATACTTTGCAATACTATCATGAGATCAGCTTTCCAATTATAAGAGTAAAAACTGGTAAAAATAATGCACAAAATAAGAACATAATAAATGATGATGATGATATAAGAAGGGCAAAGAAAAATATATCAGACCTATGTTATCTCATAGAACTTAACTTACCAAACACTGAAGATCTGAAAGAATTATTTAAATTGAAAAAATATGAATATGAACAGCTCATACAAGAAAAGAAAAGAATTAAAATACTAGAACATATACGAGAAGCTTCAAACAAACCAAAAGCCATTTGGAAACAAGTGAATAATCAAATAGGAAGAGAAAATAAACAAAAAAACATTGCTGAATCTCGATTGGCCGGAGAGTTCAATGAATATTTTGTAAATGTAGCTGAAGAAATAATAAATAATATTCCAGAATCAGCAACTCACTATACAACCTATCTGAGAGGAATCACAATCAACAACAGTAATTCGGTATTTTTATATCCTACAACAGAAACAGAAATATCAGATATTATCAAATCGTTAAAAAATTCGTATTCTACTGACATATTTGAACATTCAAATTCCTTCTATAAGGATAATCTCGGATCGCTGATAAAACCAATTGCCCATATCATAAATATGATTTTAACGACGGGTATATTCCCAGACAAACTAAAAATAGCTAAAATTATACCTGTGCATAAATCTGGTGATATAAATATCTTAGGAAATCACAGACCCATTGCTCTCGTTCCAATACTAGGGAAATTGGCTGAAAAGGTGATAGCTTTGAGAATAACTTTGTTCCTTGAAAAAAATGACTTATTAACTGATAGGCAGTTTGGATTCAGGAAGGGGAAAAACACAGCAAAAGCAATTATGGATCTGGCTAGTTTCATAGGTCAGGGATTTGAAGAAAAGCAATCAACTCTAGCGGTTTTTGTTGACTTGAGTAAAGCGTTTGACTGCGTCTCAAAAAATATTCTGATAGAAAAACTTGAACATTATGGATTGAGAGGTATTGCGATCAACATAATTTCGTCCTATCTGTCAGGTCGTAAACAAACAGTTTTTCACAATGAGCAATACAGTAGCCAACTGTCAATTAATAATGGAGTCCCACAAGGCAGTGTTTTGGGCCCCTTACTGTTCATAGTATATATAAATGATTTACCAACATCCATGAATACTAATACCATTCTCTTTGCGGATGACACCACTTTCTCGATGAGAATAGATGGAAATGAAGTTGAAGAAACTGTTGAGAATATTATTGAAACGGCTTCAGATTGGTTCGGTGCTAATAAATTGAGTCTCAACAAAAATAAAACATCGACAATGATATTCACCACCCAAAAATGTGATTCACAATCAATTAAATTCCTAGGCATTCACCTAGATAATACTCTCTCTTGGAGAACACATACAGAAAGACTTGCGAATAGATTATCAAGTACAATTTATGCGATAAGACATGTGAGACTAAATATAGGTAAAGATGCTGCACTTTTAACATACCACTCATTATTTCATAATGTAATGAGTTATGGATTGCTAAACTGGGGGCATTCCTGCTACATGAAAAACATATTCCTACTCCAAAAACAGGCAATCAGAGCCATAGTAGGAATAACTCGGGTAGAAAGTTGCAAACCCTGGTTCATCAAACTTGGAATACTCACCCTGCCATCAGCTGTGATATATATCAATTTAATACATGTGAGGGAAAATATTACACAATTCCAAGAAGTGGGCTATAATCATAACTACAGTACCCGAAACAGACAAAATCTTCTGATTCCCAAGCACAGATTGACCAGTACAAATCGTAACCAACTAGGAATAAAATTGTTCAACAAACTTCCATTACCTTTGAGAGATGCTAATCTGGAAACTTTCAAAAAACAGTTGAAAATTAAATTGCTGCAAGACGCACATTATGACGTCAATGATACTACCCCTTTATTTTGATTATCATCACTTCCAAATCTTGTTACTATTTTGTGGTAGGTACCAAATAGCTGTTGTATGTGATTAAATTATTTATTTATTTGTATCTTTGTGTTTTACCCTATTGCTCGAATATGAATGTATATTTTATCTATTTCTTCATTTGTTAGTTGTAGTATGAGCTGTCGTTAGTTTTTAGTTTTTATACATTAGCCTGTATTACATACATTATAATTATTTTATTTATATTTTTGACCTATCCAGACACCAAGGTGTACTTGTGACTAATAAATTATTATTATTATTATTATTATTATGGCGCCCCATCGAAAAATAAGATCTAATCACGTCCTGTTTCCCACATATAACATCATCGAATATAAATATACTCTCAGGTTTTGCATAGGCAGGTTCAACTATGTCTGCATTATTACTGTAAGTGTGATAACCAAACCCCTTTATCGGTTCCAATACTTTAAGTAAATACTCATACTTGGGTTGATACAATGATTTTGAATAGAGGTATATGTTGGCGAATCGTAAGCCATTCTGATTGGTGAGCAGTGATATCATAACATTCGTCTTGCCACAATTCGATGGGCCAATAATCAAACTTCGAATTGTATTGGGAAATAGATCCCCATGCCTACGCTGTGGAATTGCACTATTTCCTAACCCAACTTTTTCATCAAAATTTTCCAGACTGAATGTCTCATTTTGTCGAACAATCTGCATCATGCGACTGTCAAGTACTTTATAATGATCTGCGAGTGTCGCAAAGCTCATTTATATTATGAACGCCAAGCGATACACTTCAACAAAGAAAAAAAGTTGGCGTATTTGTCGTAAGGGGAAAACAGCAAATATAATGAAGGGAAAAAGGCGCTTTGGTATGGGGTGCGGCGGTAGTGTGCTGAAAAGGAAGAAGAAGCGGACCACGCCCAAACGCATGAGAAAGATAGCTTTTGGATCGGGAATAGTGCACAAAGTTCGACATGCGCTACGCCAAATGGGGAACAGGGGAACGCTCTCCAGAAACTTGGGTGAAACAACTCTAAAGGCCGTCGGTGCAGCTAAAAAATTCGTGAGAATGGCAGGAGGAAGGAGAAATATTCGAACACCCCGCATAATACCAATCCTCAAAGTTGGCGGCATTCTCCCACTAATCCCAATTTTTGGGGGATTATCAGCATTGGGTAGTTTGGCTGCAGGCAGTGCAAGCGTTGTTCGCGCTATCAATTCCGCCAAAGAGAGTAAGGAGAAACTCGCTGAGGCGAACCGCCACAACACACATATGGAGGCTATTGCTCTAGGTAAAATGGGCAAAGGGGTCTATCTGAAACCATACCGCAAAGGGTTGGGTATCTATCCCAAACTCCAAAAAACTAGATGGCCTACCTCGAAGGGCTTCAACAGATGTGGACCTATCACGACATATAAAAAAGATAGGAATACCGACCTTTCGAGGTATATATATGAGGGATAATTTACCCTCATCCGGCCCATACCGTACAGAATCTGCCATATTGAATTTACATAGCGAACAAGGTGATGGCACACATTGGGTTGCATATAAAAAAAGCGGTAAAGTAGTCGAGTATTATGATAGCTATGGTGATTTACCCCCACCAAAAGAGTTGGTGAAATATCTGAATAGAGGCTCGCAGGCGCTTAGAGCTACCAAAGTAGTATATAATTATGAGCGCCAACAAGAATACAACACAGTCTGGTGCGGGCATTTGTGCTTGAAATTTCTCTCGAAGAAGAACACAAGCGAAAAGTAGCTCATCATGGATCGAGAAAGCATCAAAGAAATGGCCCATGCGTTGTTAGCTTACTCTAAATCACGCTCTTTCTTGAAAATGAGTGAGAAAGAACTCGCCGACCTACCAAAGGAAGTACTGATCGGATTGTCCTCCCAAGAAATAGCTCTAGTATGGGATAAGCTACCGCAACGATTGAAAGACGATCCAGAGGTGTCGAAATATCAATTTTGTGAGGATCATCATGGTGACGATCAGAAATGCAATAATCAACCAGGCGGTGGTGATGTCAACGATGGACCAATACCTCGAAAAGTGTTTTGCTGCTTTTGTCGAATGAAAATGTAGATGTGGCAATATGTAATAAAATTTTTTTTATATATAAATGATTATCAATGCGAAAATAAAAACATTCTTCAATGTCTCGCATAGCGATCAAGTTGCAGCTTTTGAATGTTCATTGAGGTTTGTTACCCATTTTCGCCGTTTTTTTACACACCACCAACATTATGTCGCAAACATTCACCATATCGGGTGGTCATAGTGTTTTGAGCGCTGATTTTTACCCACCAATTGAGAAGAACTTACGGTTTGGGATTACATGGCTTTCATTCTTACAATTCCATAGCCAATATAGATGAGACTAATAACGCTTTGGGTTATTGGGATGAGAAAGAAGGTCGCATCTCTGAGAACTTGAAAATGATTCATATACCACCGGGCGCCTATGAAATAGAAGAAATCAATAGAGTTATACAAGAAGCTATAGCATCTTCGAACCCCTCCTCTGATAGTAAAAAAAGTAAAAATAATATTGAATTTTATCTTCGCGCTAATAATAACACTCTAATGTGTGAAATGAAATCTTCATATGGAATTATGTTGTCAGTTGAGAATTCCATAGCCGAAGTGTTGGGTTTCGAGCAAAAATTCTACCCATCCAACTTTCTACATAAATCCACAAAGCCGGTGAAAATTATTAAAGTTCGCCTAATACGCATCGATTGCAATATCACGAGCGGGGCGTACCTGAATGGGAAAGAGGTTCACACATTGTATGAATTCGACATCAATGTGGATCCTGGATATAAGCTGTCGAAGGAACCGAAAAACATTATATATCTACCAATCAGCCCGACCGGACGTCAGTCTATCGATAACATTACACTGAGAATTTTGGATGATAAAAATTGTTTGGTCGATTTCCGAGGAGAGAAGATTTTTGTGAAGCTTGAACTGAAACAACTAGATTGATCTCGAAAAATAGCAGAGAAAAGATGGGATTCTGCTTCGGTAACCAATCAAAGCGCATATCCATTCCCACACCCCATAATGACCGCAGAAATAATAAAAAGAAGTGTAAACGCGGTCGCGGATTCATTCGCAATCGACGTCTCAATCAGACAAGGCGGCATCATAACCTATCTGAGAGCGATATTGATTTCTTGAAATCTATCGGACTGAAAGTGCTACAGAAAAAATAGAGATGGTTTCCACAACTTCTACTAGCCTCCAATTGGAAGTGTTTGATGAACCAATCTTCGATCATTCCCTAATCAGCCTGCATGAACAGACATACAAACCATATGGTTCACCATCATTCAAGAACTCTGACGAAATAAGAATAGCTGTCAACTTTCAAGATTTGATATTAGATATTGCAGAGAGCTACATCTACATCGAAGGAAAATTCATACCAGATGATTTGACAGCAGATTGCTATTTATCCAATAATGCCTTAGCATTCCTCTTCGACGAAATTCGCTATGAGATGGGTGGCGAACAAGTGTGTATGATTCGAAAACCAGGCATCACTACAGCTATCAAATGTATGATCTCCTATGGGGAATCGAATAAAAAATTTCTAGAGACCCTCGGTTGGGGAATTGATGATGATTATCAACCGATCCTAGACAAAATCAATCACGTATTCAGCGGAAAATTACCACTCAAATACTTGATGGGATTCGCTGAGGACTATAATAAGGGTGTCTTGAATATAAAACAAGAGTCGATACTAATCATCGCTCGCTCATTCAAAAACTCCTACATGAGAGTAGTTAATGCGAAAATAGAAATTGATAAGATTGAATGGAGAATAAGGCATATCATGCCGTCAGATAAACAAAAATTCAAACTATTGAATCGCATCAATAAAAGTTCCACTGCGAAGATAAAAATAGCATATAGGATGTGGGATTTGTATGAGTTACCAACTATCCGTGAAACATCTTCAGACATTTGGGCTGTCAAAACTACCAACAGCCTCGAGCGACCGCGATACTTCATCATAGGATTCCAGAAATTTACTAATACGGATGATGTATCTCAAGATGCCACCCAATTCATTAATGCTGACATTAATAATATTCGAGTGTATTTGAATTCAGAAGTATACCCATACGAGCGGTGGAATTTAGAATTGAACAGGAAGTTGGATGCTATAGCCTATTATGCTTACGAAAACTTCCAAAAGAGTTACTACGGTAAAAATATGAGTGAGCCGATGATGGGTATAGAAGAATTCAGGAAGAACCCATTATTTATCATCGATTGCAGCCATCAAGCCGACGCCATGAAATCCTCAACAGTAGATATCAAATTGGAATTTGAGACTCGCAAATCAAAATTTCCAGCCAATACAAGAGTGTATGCGCTCATTCTACATGACGCAGTCATGACATATAGCGCTCTAGATGGCTCCATACAGATGGGTGTGTGAACAAAGAATTATGAAGCTATGATCAGATGAATCACTACCACCATAGTTTAAGATATATATATTTGTAGCAGTTTTTTTCGGATAATTAAAGATGTAAAATGTCGAATAATGTTTTATTTTTCCTATTATGTACAATGATTGAAACAGTGAGTCTTAAGACTATAAGAGTATGCTAGACACCCCCTTCTACCCCGCCACCTTCTTGTTCTTCCCCAACTTCTTCTTCCCCTTCTTCGCCTTCTCCACCTTCTTCTTCTTCTTCTGAAGCTTCCCTCAAACCGTATTTTTCGATGATGATAGTTGGTAGGAATTCAACTAAATCATGAAGGAAGCATTCCAAACCCTCCTTCACCATTTCTTCAAGAAACTGCTCCAAAGTTATACTCCCGTGTTCTAGGCGACTGCATAGAAAATGACCGATTTTATATCGATCAGCATCCGCTAAAATCTCTCGGGCTCGTTCTTGATTGAAACATGCGCTCATATCATAGTTGGCTGCATGGAGTGAATCACGCTCCAAATCGATGAGTTCACATTTAAGTCTGCTGACTGCTGATTCGATGTCTTCAGCAGCTGGCCAAAACTGGCTAGAATAGTGCATCCACATATCCTTAGAAGTTGAGTACTGGAGTCTACAAATAAATAAACAAAAAAAAGAGTTCAGGAGATAATTCGACAAATACGTTTCATATTACATAGCTCATACCCTCAGCTTAAAAAAACTACTCACCATAAATGGTAAATGCGACGACGAGGGTGGCGAGAATGTAAGAACTACTATATACATATAATCTTTAAACTCCCTTTCACTAATACTAAACTAATCATAAAAATAATTCAATTAATTACTGAGGCGAAGTCTCGCTAAGGGGTATTTCTTTCATGCCGAACCTCATAAGCGTTCGCGTTTTCGCGCCAGCATATGATGGTTCACTCTGCCCCAGGTATGCTATTGTATGAAGCCCGCGGGAGTCGATCAAATGGAGATCGCTTTCTTCAATCACATCTGAAACTCTTTTGGGCAACCAACATTTCACAGTTTCCCCACTTTCTTCATCTAATAATATAACGGTGGCAGATCTACCAAATCTAGTTTCAAATATTGTCATTTTCTTGATCAGATAAGGCTTATTCAAGATCAGCGATGATATCAGCACTTGCTTGGTGAATTCATACCCTTCAGCGATTTGATTATTGATCGCGATCAAATCAATTTTAGGCGAACCCATCTTCTAGATTGAACACGTGAAAGAGAGTACAAAAGAATATATAGAATATAGGAATTTACTTACATAAAAATAACACTTGTTATCACGCAAGGATACACACACGCTTTACGATTCAATATTTATTTTTATTGATTGCTAGTTATGCTGCTGCTACTGCTTGTGACAACTATAGCACTGAATCGCCAATTTATAGGAACTCCTCCACTCTCACCAACACGATCTTGAACTCTCGTGGGAGAATGGCGCATGCGCATGCAGCAGCAGTGTTCAAGGTCACACCCCCTCCCATTTCAGAGGTGTGAAAACACAAGGTCACGCTCACAGAAAAAGAGAGCCCTCCTCAAGGACGCGCTCCTCTCAAGGCCACACCAACTCCCAAGGGCACCCTCCTCTCAAGGTCGCCAACTCGAGGTCACTCTTCTCAAGATCGCATCAAGGTCATTCACCCCAAGGTCACTCCTCTCAAGGTCACTCCTCCCAAGGTCATTCACCCCAAGGTCACTCTTCCCAATGTCACTCCTCCCAAGGTCATTGACCCCTCAAAGTCATTGACATCCCAAGGCCACGTGGGGGTGTGTGACCTTGGGAGGAGGTCTAGAACCGGCGAAAAACATCTACTACTGCAACGATCAAAGACTTACAAAAATATCGTGAGGAGGATATGATGTACATCAAGATCTTAGCAACTAAAGACGAGTGTGCGGCATTGAATGGGAAGGTCTTTACCCAAGCTACAATTGTTGCCACGGCAATTGCCCAGTTTACCAATTCTACATACAAGAATTATTACCAGAATACTAGTGAATCAAGTATACGGACAAGGAGCATTGTCACTAACTATCTGATTAATAGGACCACACTAGCTGCAATAAATGCAGGTGAAAATGATGCAGATAGTATGGGTCCAATTGAAAAAGAACTCTTTATGGAGAAGTCTATAGCACAGGCAAAAGAGCAGTGGGCAACAGATGAGGTAGAAGTTATAAAGAAGGGTACCATCATCATCCCGACTTCAGAAGAACCATGAATCGCTTTTAGAGATATTGGAGTAATACAAAGCAAAACAAAAACCTAGGCAGATAGGAGCGGGTTTACCGTGAATACCGGCGGCAAGAAGTATGACATTAGTCTCCCGAGAACCTTGGATATGGTAAAGGGGACATTTCATGTATGTGGGCTAGAATTCAAAAAGTATGGACCCAAGGATAAAGGGGACTGGTACGGAACAGCCGGACCTTATCTGAATTTCTTTTGCGGGTATGGCCTACGGTGGAAGGAATTACGTCTAGGCCACTCCCAGATGTCCATTGGGAAAGAAGATGGAAAGTCTAAGACCTTCATGGTGGAGAGCTATGGACTTCATGGAGGCCAACACATTCTTCTTGAAGGCTGCACGTTCCCACCGGAAAAGAGTTCCTCGATGGTGCAATCCCTGGGTCCGATGACAATCCTCTTATGTTATATCAGGTCCAGTGGGAAATATAAGGAGAAATAGCTGGCTGCGGCCAAGAGAACGTTTGCTTTCATCCTAGATGTAAACCCGCGCATGAGATACGGCACATTATAGGGACCCTTGGAGATATATGCAGAATTGCCACAACGAGACAAGCGACTAGAGCCTTCCTCCCACTCTGCATGGTAGCAGCGGCTGTCGCAGAAGATGATTTGATGAAAAGGCTAGGGTTTGTGAGGCCAGCAAGACTGACATGTGGAGCCGTAGACTTCTCAGGAAAAGGGGCATTCCTCTTGTGGGATATGATGAAGGGTTTCGAAATGAGAATGAATGGAGATTGGACGGAGGCTGAGGCACGTCAAGTTATATATATTCGATATGGACAATGTTGATGAGATGGTTATATTCTGGAATGAAAACATTAATCATTTATTCAATATACACGCACCTATTATAACCAAACGCGTGACGAAACCTCCGGCTCCATGGCTCACCGCCAATACGAAACTACTTACAAAGCTAAAAAAGAAGTTATTCAATAATTATAAACGTCTCAAGACAGAAGAGTCATTCAAAGAGTATAAAGATTTGAGAAATTTCGTCAATACATGCATTGAAGCTGAAAAAAAGGCCTTTCTACAGCATAAATTCAAATCCGATCCCAAACTTTTTTGGAAATCACTAAAATCGTCAAACATAGTAAAAGATTCGCGTGGTAGTGCCTGTGATATTGATCCGTACTCTTTCAATGACTACTTCTTGAATTCTGTCCCCAATCTTCCCCTACCGAATGATCATCATCTCAACAAGTATAACACTAAGTATCCAGACTTAGAAAAAACATTTCAATTAAATAATGTTACACGAAGAGATGTAGAACTGGCTTTAGGCAAAATCAAAACACATGCTAAAGGATCGGATGATATCAATCTCAAAATGCTTGATTTACTGTTTCCATCACTAACTCCCTTCTTGGTACATATAATTAATACTTGCTTCAAGAAAGGTTCATTTCCAAAAGCCTGGAAAGATGCCAATGTTATACCCATTCCTAAAATCGATAACCCAGATAATATAACACAATTTCGTCCAATCAGCATATTACCTACTATCTCTAAAGTAATAGAACGACTAGTATCTGATCAACTGACATACTATCTAACTGAGAATAAAATATTATCAGAAATTCAATCAGGTTTCAGAAAAAATCATAGCACTACTACAGCGTTGCTCAAAGTAACGGACGATATCTTCAAATCTATTGATGAAAGAAAGAACACATGCCTAATTCTGCTCGACTTTAGTAAGGCATTTGATACCTTGGACCATGGAATTTTACTGAAAAAATTGAAATATTTTGGTTTGGATGATACTTCTGTTAGTTTCTTCCAGAATTATCTAAGTGAAAGACGTCAGAGGGTGGTGATTGGGGATAAACAGTCTAGTTATGAAACAATTTCCAGGGGTGTTCCACAGGGAAGCATATTGGGCCCGCTACTGTTTTCTGTTTACACAGCAGATTTCGCGTCTTTTTTGAAGAACTGTCAGTCGCACCAATATGCTGATGATACTCAATTATACATTTCATTTTCGTTATCAGAAAGTTTTCTTGCCAGTGTTGCTATTAATGAAGACCTAAAGGTGATCGCTTCAGTATCAGAATCTCACAAATTGTTACTGAATGAATCGAAAACAGAATTGATGATATTTGGAAATAACAGTGAGGAGATATCCACGGACCCCAACTATGAAATAAAATTGAACGGAAAAAAGCTCAACATTGTGAAACATTGTAGAAATCTTGGCCTATATCTTGATTCAACGCTAAGATTCGAAAAGCATGTTGCTCATCTTGTTAAACATAGTTATTATACTTTAAAACTCCTTTATATGAAGCGACTTTATCTCACTAATGATATAAAGTGGACTCTATGTGACTCGTTGATTCTGTCGCGACTTGCCTACTGCTCCGAAATATATTGGCCGTCCTTATTAGCGAAAGACAAGTATACTCTGCAAAAAATACAGAACTCTTGCATAAGGTACTCATATGGGCTCAGGAAATATGACCATATATCCCGAACTTATAAGGATATGAAAATACTGAATTTGGAAGAGAAGTTCACTATCCTACTTGCTGGGTTGGTTTATCGAATTAATCAACACGAAACTCCTGCATACCTCGTGAATAAACTGAAAAAACTTGGCGACTTTCATCACTGTCCAACCAGAAGTAGAGAACTGTACAGCGTTCCAAGGCATTTTTTAACTCAATTTAAACGTAGTTTTTCATATAATGCAGTCAAAATTTACAATATGATTCCCACAGACATTAAATATCTCAGAACTTGGAACAATTTCAAAAAACATATCAAATCCTGGATTCTGTCCGAAAGACAAACTATTTAATATGATTTATAAGTTTTACTTATATTACCTACCTACTTTGTAATCTCTACTTATAGCACTAATCTCTATTCCTGTTATATACTCATTTAATATTTACCGTCAAAATTATTTTCAAAATTCTATATTTGTTTGTTGGTTACATGGAAGAGCGGTCTTGACCGAATGTCGCCAACACATTGCAAACTTTGTATTATTAATATTTTCACATAATAAAGACGCTATTATTATTATTATTATTATTATTATGTACCATTGTACATTTGGAACCTTCAAAGAGGACCTTTGGGGTATTGTCGGATATAACGGACTGTGGAAAAGCAGATATTTCAACATATTGTGGTCCTTCGAAAGCCGGATTAAAGAAGCAATTACAACCAGCGCAAGAGGCAAGAAGTAGTACAAGAGTAGTTACCAGTCGAAAGTGCAGAGTCGTGAGTCTGTTTGGGGTATAGGTATTTCCATATTTTATAAATCGCGACTATTTCTGTCTGACAAAAAACAAGCCTCAATGAGTTCTGCAAATAAACTAAAAAACCCTAAATAAAAAGCGCAAGAGTTTGAAGCAGAAGGTAACATTATTTTCAAATTTTTTGAATACATTTGTAATTTCTCTGGGGGAAAAAGATATACGAGATATGGAAAAAAACGAAAGTAGTTGAATTAGAAGAGAGACAATTAGAAAAAATTTTAAGAAATTGATGCTGAATTTGATGAAGTACAGTTTGAAATTGAGTTATTGGTCGAGGATGAAATTGAGGAACAATTATTATTTCGAACAGAATTCGATCAATTGTATTTTGAATTAATTAGTAGAAGCAAAAAATTCATCAATTACTATTATAATGTACAAATAACATATCAACCTTCACAAGAAATTCAAAGAACAGTTGGATTCAGCGGTGAGTCTGAGTTATTGAATCGAGGGGAATCAGAACAAGTGATGACCTCAGTTTCAGCACCTAAATTCAATAATAATATGCAACATATAAAATTCTGTTACCTAAGTTTACAGGGTTGTATGAGAATTGGCTAGAATTTCGTGATACATTTGATTCACTGATAAATTCTAATTCACCTATTATTAATATACAGAAGTTCCATTATCTGAGGGATGCATTAGAGGGTGGAGCAGCGCAAGTTATTCGGTCATTGAAATTTGCAGCTTCAAATTATCCAGTGGCCTGAAATACTCTAATAAATCGTTATAATAATGAAAGTCTTCTTGGACATAACCATATCAAGTCAATATTCAATTTCCCAGCATTGAATCATGAATCTGCTCATGATTTGAGGAAGATGTTGGATACGGTGAGCAAACATCTTCGTTCACTTCAAACTTGAGAACAACCCATTGAGTATTGGGATACCATAATAATATATATTTTAAACAATAATCTTGATAATATTACTGCTCGAGAATGGGAAGAAAAGAAGGTTAATCCAAAAAATGCAAAAGATTCACCAACATTCGAAAGTTTTACAATATTCATAAAGCAGAGAGCTGATTTATTGGAGACACTTTCTTTTTCCAAAGACTTCAAAAAATATAATCCAGACATTCATTCCAATAATACAAATGGCCATCACAAATTCAAATCCAACACATCATCTACATATCAAGCTACCACTAATTCTACAGTGAAACAAATTTGTACCTTCTGTAAAAGTAATCAACATTTCATTCAGAACTGTACAGAGTTCCCAAATTATCTATAAATGACAGAATAGGTCAAGTAAGAGAACTAAAACTCTGTTCCAATTGTTTACGAGGAAATCATTTTGCAAAGAATTGTTATGCTGGAAAATGTAAAAAATGCCCAGGAACACATAATACACTGCTACATTACTCGAATTCCAAAGGTGATGAAGGTGAAAAAGTAGCAATCCAACTAGCAGATGCAGTTGCAAATGCGAGTTCTAACTGTATGTTAACTATTCAAGATTCAAATAAAACAAATATGAGTTTTTCGATAACTAATAAAAATACAGATTCGGTATTATTATCAACTGCTCTAGTGCAAGTAAAAGATATTCGTGGTGATTATCATTCCTGTAGAGTTTTATTAGACTCTGCATCGCAATCACATTTCATGACCGATGAGCTATGTAATAAATTAGGATTACGAACAAGTCCGATACAAATTTTTGTTGTGGGAATTAATCAAATTGAGTCAGAAATTAACAAGAAATATGATATAACTATTGAATCTATGCATAACAATTATGAAGCAACAATTTCATGTTTGGTTCTACCTTCAATAAATGGAAGTTCATTGAATCAAATAAGTGACGTCGAAGTGCTTGATATACCAAAGCATTTACGATTAGCTGATCCCCAATTTCACAAAGGAAGGAAAGTTGATATCTTATTGGGGGCTGGAATTTTCATGAATTTGTTATGTATTGGTCAAGTACGCTTGGGATCAAATTTGCCAACTCTTCAGAAAACAGTTTTAGGTTGGGTAGTTTCGGGACCCATAAGGTCACTCCAAACTCGATCTCGAATACAATGCAATTTGATTATAAATGCGGAAATACAAGACCAGAGAACCAGACAAAAAACAGATTTACTCAGCACCGATGTCATACATGTTTGAAACCTGTATGTAAAGAGCATACGTCCGCAACAGTTTTGACTTGCACCCAATGTGTAAACCGAGAAGAAGATTCCTGAAATAAAAGCTTGCTATAATTTGTTTTTTATTTTGTTCTTTTAAACAGTTCTTGAATAAAATCTTTAAAAAATTTCATAGGGTTTTTATTTGCAACAGTGACAATAGTTATATTTTATAATACCATCAGTAGCTCAATTTTCTAATAAATATAATTAATACTAATTGAAAAGAACCATACAAAATATAAAAAATATTGCTTAGTGTCAAAATAACTTGAATGGGCGACAACATTACTATGTTAGATAAAATCTAACACGGTACCAATGGCGGGAAATTTTGAAGCGGTACCGATCGCGGGTTAAAACAATTGTCATCAGAAAATTCAATCACATATCCTAATGCATCAAAAATTAAAAGATATGTATATGGATGATTCATTATCTGGCTGTGAAACAGAGGCAGCAGCATTAAAACTTTGTAATGAAATAATTTCTATTTTCCAATCAGGTTGTTTCGAACTGCAAAAATAGGCTTCAAATAGTAGAATTGTTTTAGAACATGTGCAAACAGAAAATTCCTCAGCTATTATGAAGTTAGGTATGGATGAAAAAACCAAAATACTTGGTTTATATTGGTGTTGTGAAAATGATCATCTGAAATATTGTATTGATGAATAGAAAAGTAATTCAATAACAAAAAGATCATTTTTGTCAGATCTATCTCAAATATTCGATCCTTTAGGATTGCTAGGGCCATGTTTGATTATTGGAAAAATCATTTTGCAAAACCTATGGTTACAAAACCTTAATTGGGATGACTCGTTACCAGCAGATTTAGCAACACAATGGTGTATATTCATGGAACAACTTCCAGATCTGAATTACTTGAATATACCAAGAAATGTAATCTGCAATGACGTAGTATACCTCGAGTTACATGGTTTGGCAGATGCTTCATTAGAAGCATGTGGAGGATGTGTATGTGCGGAGTATTTCAAAATCAGGTGAAATCGAAGTTGCCTTGTTAATTGCGAAAACGAAAGTAGCTCCTTTGAAATCACTGACCATTCCTAACTTAGAACTGAGTGCAGCTCTCGTAGTGTCTCATAACTGCCTCAAATCACAAATTCAATAAAATCACTATATGGAGCGACTCTACAATATGTCTATCTTGGATATGTACCACTAAGAAAGGACGCCGGCTGTATCTCGGAAACTATTTGCCGCAGAGGTTTCGGAAAAATATATACATGATGAAAGTGGCCAAGAGAAATCTCTGGAAAACGGGTTTTTATGGAAATTTGATGTATCAAGACATATCAAAAATACTTTTTTCATGCTCTCGAGTTGATATTCAATCATTTTGATGTCAAAAGAATTTTGCTATATCTTCAAATAAAAGAGGGAGAAAAGGATGAATAGCACTATGATAAAACTCTTATAACTACCGTTTGGTGTAACGGAATTTAACGAACTTGGTCTCATTATGAAGGGTTTTTTCAGTTCTTCCAGATGAATCACGAATTGAGTCGATTCAAATCCTGTGGTGGTCGCTACAGGGCACCACTTGAAAAATCAGACAATTTTCTATTTTTTTTCGAGAATTTCAAATGGAACCATATATTTTTCGTACTCTTATATGAAAGTAGAGCAAACGAGAAGAAAAATGGTGAAAACCGTGAGTTGATATCTCTTGAGGAACCGGAGAAATAATCGAAATAATATAAGAAAACACAATTTGAATAGGAATTTAAATAATAAGTAGCACTAGTGTCTTCCTAGATGTTCAAATTGTCTACCAACATTTTCTATACATGAAATGAGTCTCCGTCTAGTGTATAAAACTGCAGCTTCCACTTCGGCCATTGGTATTCTTTCGGCGGCAGTTCTGATCCTATTGATCATATCGTCCCTAGTCGTTGGTCGGGTTTGAAAAACCATATCTTTCAATCGCCCCCATAAACAAAAATCTAAACAAGTCAGATCTCTAGACCTAGCTGGCCACCCAAACATGCTATACACTTGCCAGGATATCTTAAATCTAAATAATTGCGCACATTGATAGCAAAATGTGCCGGGCATCCATCATGCTGAAAAATCATATCTCTCCTTGTTTCTAAGTCTACATCTTCTAGCAGAAGGGGTAGTTGATCACGCAGAAAATTTAGATAAACATTTCCATTGAGAGTTCGATCGAAAACATAAGGTCCTATAATTTTTCCGCCAATAATTCCGCACCAAACATTCACACTCCATCGACCTTGATATTGAACTTCCTGCATCCAATGAGGATTATTCTGGGACCAATAGTGCATGTTATGCAAATTAACTCCTCCATCGCTGTTGAACGTTGCTGCATCTGTCCATAAAATATTACTTAAATACCGGGGATCATCTTCCGACATATCAAGAAGCCAGTGACAAAAATCTAATCTTCTGTCGTAGTCCTGTGCACTTAAGGCTTGGTGCAGCACTACATGGTATGGGTGTAGCCTGAAAAAAAGAGGTTGAATTTTGACGATCCATGTGTGATATCCATTATAAACAAACTTGTTTTCATGAATGAAATGATGATAAACATCATCATCTTTATTATCATCATTATAATTAATGAAAGAAACTGAACTTACCCATGATCTTTAATATTCTTCGAACGGTGCCGTGAGCTACCCCTAATTGCCATGAAATTTGTCGTATTCTTATGTGTGGATTAATTTCAATAAATGCTAGCACATTGACGATGTTCTCTTCTGTACGACCTCTCCGCCGTCTTAGATAAACAGGACGATGAATACTACCAGTAGTTCGTAGATTTCTCGCGAGCATGACGAAAGCCCTTTTATTGTATCTTCGCCTGGCTGGATATCTCAAGGCATACATTCTTGCAGTGATAACAGCATTTTGCATGCACTCAAAATAAACTGCTAGCATATCAAATGCCTCCTCGTTCGATCTTGGCATTTCGACAAAAAACAATCCACAATAAAAAATAATGAAAACTTCCAAATTAACTTCAATTATATTTTGACGTTTCTTTCATTCAAAGCCAACCTGCTCTTTCTCATTCCTAAGCCTACTCACTATACTTACATTTCAATCAGCTATATGTGACTGTGAATAGTATCCTTCACTATAGTGGATATTACAGCAGTTTGGGGTTTGTTTATTGTGAAACCAACGTAAATCAATTATTGAAATCATAATTCCATAGGTACAGGATATTTCTGATTGAGATTATTGAAGTTAATAATTCAGATTCCTGTGGTGAGTATTTTCATAATATTATTTCGATTATTTCTCCGGTTCCTCAAGAGATATCAACTCACGGTTTTCACCATATTTCTTCTCGTTTGCTCTACTTTCATATAAGAGTACGAAAAATATATGGTTCCATTTGAAATTCTAGAAAAAAAAATTGAAAATTGTCTGATTTTTCATGTGGTGCCCTCTAGCGACCACCACAGGATTTGAATCGACTCGATTCATGATTCATCTGGAAGAACTGAAAAAAACCTTCATAATGAGACCAAGTTCGTTGAATTCCGTTACACCAAACGGTGGTTATAAGAGTTTTTTCATAGTGCTATTCATCCTTTTCTCCCTCTTTTATTTGAAGGGATAGCAAAATTCTTATGACATCAAAATGATTGAATATCAACTCGAGATCATGAAAAAAGTATTGGCCACTTTCATCATATATATTTTTTTCCGAAACCTCTGCGGCAAATAGTTTCCGAGATACAGCCGGCGTCCTTTCTTAGTGGTACACCCGGTACTTTGCCCAACACTTTACAAATATTCGTTCAGAATAGGGTTTCACAAATCCAAAGCTTAACAGAATCACATTGGTGGAATCATGTAACTACCAAAGACAATCCAGCAGACCCTCTTTCAAGAGGATGTTTACCTAAAGATCTCTTAAAAATGAGAATTTGGTGGTCGGGGCCATCCTGGCTGAGTAAACCCGAAAATAAATGGCCACCATCATCTTTCGAAGTCGTTAGTGATCTTCCTGATATTAGAAAACAAAAAATATCTTCACATATCACAACAATTCGAGACGAATTATTTCCAATGTCTAGGTTTTCTACTTTAAAAAGATTATTAAGAGTCACGGCATATTGTTTAAGGTTCTTCACAAATTGCAAAATCAAAGCAGCTGACCGAATTGTCAGTCCATTGAATGCAATTGAATTGAATACAGCGATTCTTGTGTTAGTCAAGATATCACAGAGTGAAATATTTTCGAACGAATTATCAACATTGAAAGCACTTAAATCATTAAATAAAAAATCAAATATCATAAGTCATTCTCCATTCATTGATTCAAATAATATACTAAGAGTTGGTGGAACTTCATTTGAATGGAATAAGAGGAAAACCTCACGAATGGTTCAGTTCTTTCTTGGAAGGAAGAATCCAGCGGGTTAAAATCAACCACACCAACGATAATAAAACAATAACTCATATCTCAAGTCCACAACAAAACAACATAGGTGTTTCCCAAGGATCCGTCCTAGCACCTATACTATTCATCATCTATATAAACGAATTGCCAACTGTTCTGCCAGGAGCTTTCACATGTCTGTATGCTGATGACGCAACCCTGCTATTCTCTGACGAATCGTCACTCGAACTCCAAAATAAAATTAACAATACAACTGACGCCCTACATAATTGGCTGAGCAACAACTCTCTGTTTCTAAATGCATCAAAAACAAGTTTTACTACCTTCCATACCAGACAAAACACTAATCTACCACCCCTAGATTTAAACATATGTAGCACTCCTCTTGAACATAGTACATCCTCCAAGTTTTTAGGTATCACAATCGACAATGATCTCAGTTTCAAATCACACTGCAAAAATCTAACCAGCTCTCTACACTCCAAATGTTACCAAATTAGAATCCTGAAGAGTGTTCTGGACACACCTAGTCTACTCCTGTTTTATCACGCTCAGGTTCAATCAAGACTCCGTTACGCAATCACAATATGGGGAAACTCCCCAGCAGCGAAAGACGTATTCACCGCACAAAAGCGAATAATACGTTCCATTGTAAACGTCTCCCAACAAACCTCATGTCGAGATATTTTCAAGGAACTTGAAATTCTTCCACTTCCCGGCCTTTATATTTTAGAAGTATTAATATACATTCACGCGAATAAAAAAATATTTTCCACAAATAACCAATATCACAATCACAACACGAGGAGAAAAAACGATTTTCATCTACCAAACTCACATCTCACCATTTGCCAAAAATCACTAAATGTGATAGGACTGAGATTATACAATGCACTTCCTAATGAGTTAAAAGTAATTGAACAAGCGCATATTTTTAGAAAAAAAAAACAAAAATTTTTTACTGGGTATTACTCCATACAACCCTGATGAATATTTTGGACAATTTTAGAGAAAGATTTTAATGTATGATTTCATTTTATTTTTATAACGAAAATTTTACCTGAAATATTCTATAATTATTGTTTAGATATTTTCAATGCATATCGTTGATATATCTGATATACCTCATTTGTTCTTTTTTTGTCTTTCTTTTCACTCTTTTAATTTTAATCTACATTTCAATTATGAATTTTAAGAAAAAATTTTTTTTACACATACATGTACTCTCTGATGACCTGTCCTATAGCTTTGTGAGCTCGTATTTGGATTAATAAACTATCTATCTATCTATCTATCTATCTACAGTTATCATCTTTCGAATACGAAAAGAAACATCCAGCACTACTTTGTGGAAAACATTATCTGACTAAATTAATTTTTGAAAACGAACATTTGCGATTGCATCATGCAGGTCCTCAACAACTCTTATTTTCTGTTCGGGAAAAATTTTGGAAAATAAGAGGTAGGAGTATATCGAAAAAAATAGTTAATGCCTGAGATGCAACCGAGTAAAACCAAAAATCATAATTGACTGCACTGAATTATACACAGTGTTGTCAAGAAAATCTATAGCGGAACGAAAAGTTAGGTAATGAGGAAGACTTGGAGAATGCTGTGAGTGCTGTAAGAGCTGGAAAAAATTATCGGGAGGCGGCTGAAAGATATGGAATTGCTTGGAAAACCGTATGAAACAGAGCTAAGGGAAAACACTCAAAGAAGGTTGGGGAATAATCAATTTAAACTGAAATAGAGGAACGGCACTTAGTGGATACACTTCTAGCAGCATCAGAATTTGGCAGCCCATTGACTTTCTTTGACTCAAGGATACTGGTAAAGTGTTACCTGAAGCGAATGGGGAAGACTGCAAAAATTTAAGAATAATCTACCAGGTGGTGATTGGGTCTTAAATTTTTAAGATAGACACAAACACAGATCATCACAACGAAGTTGTCAAAATATTAAGCGTGTTCGAGCTGAAAAAAAAAAAACGAAGAAGAAATGAATGAGTATTTTCAAAATTTAAGGCAAAGTATAGAAAATTTTCCACCTAATGATATTTTGAATTATGATGAAACAAATTTATCTGATGATCCTGGTTCTCCAAGTGTTTTTTCACCGAGGAATGAAATATCTAGATCGAGTATTAAATACTTCCAAGGCATTAATTTCGATCATGTTTGCTATAGCAAGATCTGCTTTACCACCTTATACTGCTTACGAAGCAGAGAGACGCTATGACGTATAGACCATTTGAGGACCGAAAAGCGCTCGTTACAATAGATCAAAATCGGGATGGTTTGATTGTATTTCATTTGAAGATTGGTTTACCACCATTGTTGTTCCTTGGGCAAAAATATCCTGAGCCGGAGGACGTAATAGGCGACAATTCAGTCCAAGTTGAACGACTTGGAGCAGGTTTCTCGTTTGAATAATATCGAGATACAGGTTATCCCTGAAAAAAGTAATGAAGACATATACAACATCATTGAAAAAATAGGTGTGCACATTGATTGTAGAATTAATCCTGCTACCATTGACCATGCACACAGGGTTCAAGTAAATCATAATAATCCGAATAATAAGATAAAAAATATAATAGTGAAATTTACATCAAGAAGGGAACAGGAACGCTTCCTGATGGCTGCCAAAGCCAGACGTATGGGAAATGATAGTTCTCCAAAAATGAATCTCGATGGTGTCTCAGATGCATTCTATATAAATGAGCATCTCACGTTAGCCAACAAACTTTTATATAAAGACGTAAGGCTAGCTGCAAAGAACAAACAATACAAGTATGTTTGGGTGAAAAATGGTGCCATCCTTTGTAGAAAATCCGATTCGTCCAAAATACTTGCTATAAAAAATTACGAATCCATCGATAAAAATATGTAACCGTGATTTTTGCGATAATTGACTACATCATATATGATAGTTTTTCCAATGGATAAGTTGTTAATTTTTGGACAGAACGTAAATGGTTTGCGTTCCAAGATAACAGAATTCAAAATAAACACTTTCAATGTCAACGCTGATCTCTACTTGATAACTGAAACCAATCTATCAGGTGACATCTTTGATTCTGAAGTTATAGACACATCACATTACAATGTTTTCCGCCGCGATCGCGAAAGTGTCTCGTGTGCCGATAACAAAAAATCCGGGGGAGGTGTATTAATAGGTGTTAAAAATACAATTGGTGTTACGCATCGGGAGCATTTTCAGAGCGACGCAGAAGACTTATGGATAACCATCCACAATGACAACAATTTGAAGATCCATATATGCTGCGTTTATCTTCCTCCCAGGGACAATAATGCTAGATTATGTTTCACCTCGAAACTACAAACAAACCTTAAAGAACTCACAGGAGTTACAATTTGATTCCTTCCTAACTCAGCGACATCCGAAGCAACGACCGTCATGAACTTCAAGAGATCTCACGGGAACGGCCAGCAAGATGCTGATATTGCTTATTCTCATATATCCATGTTCACAATCTTTCTCGTTCCCATAGTTAGTCTGACTTTTGAATTCAACCAATATAGATGTTCTCTAGGAACCATACTTTGTAAAATCTACTCGTAATAAATCTTTTTAAAAAACGGGACTTTCGGAATTTGATATTTAACTGGCGCAGTCGGTAGGATCGCGAAAGAGTCTTTTTGAAAAAGATCCTCGTCGTTTTTAAACGTTTGTTCGCGATCTCAAGAATCTCGTCCCTGGAAGGAAGCATCGCCGCTAACCACCAAGGATCACAAGAAGGACAGCAGTAGAAGGAATGATCTTGATCATCATCACTATCTTACTGTAAGTACCTATTTTTATGTCAGACTCCCCCAAACCGAATTCCCACAACGATACCAGTGTAAATTTTGATTTGAGTGAACTATTTCGTGAAATATTGACGATTTCTCGAACAAATACCATGGCAAAACCAGCATTCGACGTTAAGAATCTATGCATTTTACCAGAATACGACGGAAATCCAAACGGACTCTACGATTTCATCAGAGTCGCAACTACGCTTTTGAATCATTACTTTGATACGACCACATTGAATTGTCTTCAAAATGTTCTACTTCTACAAGGAATCATAAACAAGCTGACAGGCAGAGCGAAAGAAGTTGTTTCAATATACGGTTGTGGCGATTGGCCTTCGATTAAGAATACCTTGATACAAAATTTTGGCGATCAAAGAGATGAAAATTCTCTAACAAGAGATCTAGTCAACTTACGACAGCAAAACGAATCACCGCTTCACTTCTATGAGCGATGTATGGGACTATTGAATACCATTTCGAATTATTTAGACATCCATAACGATAACGATGTGGTAAAACAAAGTAAAAAAGCATTTTTCCAACAACAAACTCTCACTACCTTCCTAGCAGGACTCAAGGAACCCCTTGGCTCAACAATTCGGGCCATGAGACCGGCTAATTTGGCTATTGCAATGCAATATATACAGGAAGAAAATAATATACGATACTTGCAACGGAATAACGGACCTACAAACTTCACGTCAGATAAAAGACAGGCACCGCCACAAAGAAATTTCAGACCACCGGCACAAAATTCATTTTGGAATCCACAGCCAATGATGCAAATACGTCCAACTTTCCCACAAGGGCCCATCAATGTACCGCAAAGAGGAAACAATCAACCACAAAAGTTCTTCACAAACCAACAAGTTTTTGGAAAACCCCAAAATGTTTGGACTCAACGAAATAATTCAGGACAGTTCCAACCAAGAGCCACCCCAATGTCGATAGTCTCTAGAAATACCACACAAACGCAACCGAAACCAACTCCAATGAGTGTGAGTACCCGAAATACAGCAGGCCCATCAAATCAGTATAGAAGACCATTCAGAAGTAATTTCCAATACCATCCACCACAGAATATTCCTGAAGAAGTATATAATCTAGAACATCAGGACCCTGAACAATTTTACGAAGATTGTTCATATGCATACAATTATGATAATTACTGCGAAATGCAAGAACAATATGAAGACCACACCAATGAAGAAAATGTGGAATTCCCATCTGAAGAGCAGAATGAAAATTTTCAGATAGACAGCAGTCAAAACCACGAGATATAGTGGAAATCCACAGTCTCACAGACAAAAAAGAATTACCATACATAACTATCTCCGAACCACCGTTGAAATTACTCATCGACACCGGAGCGACAAAGTCTTCTTTAAACCCGGATATTGCATTTGGAAAATTCAAGAATTGCATCAAACATGAACCATTCATTGTAACATCTATTTTTCAAAATTACTCCCAAGATCATAGTGCTGAAATTCCAAGTTTCCCAGAATTTAAGAACGATTTAACAATGAAATTTTATCTTTTCAAATTTCATACAACCTTCGACGGACTTATTGGATTAGATAACTTGAAATTATTAAAAGCTCATCTAGATTTTCCAAATTCAAGACTGATCACGCAACACTCTAGTATGCCTATACATTATTATCAGACAGATCAAAAACAATTTTTCTCCGTACAATTGGACCCTCATACTGTCACTCGTGTTAGACTCCCTGTGAAAGAAAACGAAGGACCTATCATTTTACCTCGACAAAAAATTCAAGGAGCTTTACTACAAGAAACACTGAGCCAAGCATGCAATCAAATGGCTTGGGCCGAACTTTTAAATAATAGCGACCAACAATTACAACTCAATTTATCGGAACCAATCAATAGTTCCAAAATTCATTTAGATGACTTTCATCTATTTACAGCTGAAATCAATCCGATGGAAGCACAAGAAATTGAGATCGAAAACTTAATCAGGACCGATCATTTGAATGTAGAGGAGAAAAACCAAATCACCAAACTATGCAAGAAATATGCAGATATCTTTCATAGACCCAATATGCCACTGACATTCACGAATCAGGTCAAACATTTCATCAAGACCAAAGACGAGATACCAGTATACACAAAGTCTTACAGATATCCACATGTCCATAAAGAGGAAGTTCAGAATCAAATAGCCTCCATGTTAGAGCAACAAATTATAAGACCAAGTAATTCACCCTGGTCTTCACCAATATGGGTCGTACCCAAAAAACCGGATGCCTCTGGAAAGACCAAATGGAGGATAGTAGTAGACTACAGAAAGGTTAACGAGAAAACCATCGATGACAGGTACCCACTGCCGAATATTTCGGATATTCTCGATAAGCTTGGACGATGTCAATACTTTACGACACTCGACCTTGCTAGTGGTTTCCACCAAATCGAGATGGCTAAGGAGGACATTCAAAAAACTGCTTTCAACGTGGAACATGGCCACTATGAGTATGTAAGGATGCCTTTTGGGCTCAAGAATGCCCCGGCTACCTTCAGCAGGGTAATGGACAACGTTTTGAGAGGTCTCCAAGGTCATGTTTGTCTCGTATACATGGACGATATTATCATCTATTCGACATCCCTACAGGAACATATGATCAACATCAGTAAAGTATTCCAAAGGTTACGAGAAACAAACCTCAAAATTCAGATAGACAAGTCCGAATTTTTACAGAAGGAAGTAGCTTTTCTCGGGCACGTTATCACCCCAGAAGGTATAAAACCAAACCCCCAAAAGATCGAAGCTATTCTACGTTATCCAATTCCCAGGACACCAAAAGAAATAAAAGGATTTCTTGGACTTCTCGGTTACTACCGAAAATTCATAAAGGACCTAGCCAAAATCACAAAACCTCTGACGGCATGTTTGAAGAAGGATGCGAAAATAGAGCACACACCGCAATTCATCCAATGCTTCGAAACTTGTAAAAATCTCCTAACGAACGAACCATTGTTACAGTATCCCGATTTCTCTAAGCCATTTAATCTAACAACTGATGCAAGCAATTACGCTATTGGCGCCGTTCTGTCTCAGGGACCAGTAGGCAAAGACAAGCCCATAGCCTATGCTTCGAGAACACTCAGCAATACTGAACAAAACTACTCGACTATCGAAAAAGAGATGCTATCGATAATATGGTCAACAAAATACTTTAGGCCGTATCTCTTTGGACGAAAATTTAAAATATTATCTGACCACCGCCCACTTCAATGGTTATTCTCACTTAAAGATGCCAATTCAAAGTTAGTGAGATGGAGACTCAAGTTGGAAGAATATGACTATGAAGTCGTATATAAAAAAGGCAAAATTAACGTGAATGCCGATGCACTTTCACGAATTGAAATCCAAACGAAAGAATTGCAAGCATTGGAAGAATACGTGAGAAATTTGAATGAAACACTATCAGCCTCGAAAGATGTAGACAATGCATCCATGTATAACAATGCATCAGATGTACAGACAGATGTTAATATCGAACAACCAGATAATCAACCTCATCTTCCACGAAATGATAAGGTATCAAACGGAGAACTTGACCTACTCGAACGCAGGAGGAGCAACGACACATCGTCCACTGAAACAGCTGACGAAGGACATGACTTACGGCAAGGAAATAGAAATAACACATCGGAAACCGAGACAGCAGACGAGATCCCAGAAGAAACAGATGATATCACCGTTCATTCGAATCACGAAAATCCTACTCTAAGTATTCCAATATCAGAAAAACCACTGAATTGTTACAACAACCAAGTGAAGATGAAATTCGTCAATTTCAGCTCTGTTGGACCGATAATAGAACAAATATTTCCAAATAAGAAACGAATCCATGTTCAAATACGATATAGAAAATGATGTAATTAAATTTTTCAAAAATTACGTTCCACCAAAAATTAAACACGCGCTATATTTCGATAAAGATGAACATTACCAAGATATTTGCGACATTTTGCAGAGAACTTTCAAGAATACCGCGTATGACTTAGTAAAATGTAGTCAAATAGTAGAAGACGTTTCTGACATGAAAAGACAGAAGGAAATTATAAGAAATTATCATGAGGGAAAAACCAACCATCGTGGTATAAACGAGACAGAAATGCAATTAAGACGAAGATATTATTGGCCATCAATTAAAATCGACATTCAAGACTATATCGATTTTTGTGAAATCTGTCAAGTGAATAAATATGATAGGAAACCAGCAAAACCTAAATTCATGATCACTCCAACACCGACAAAATCGATGGAACTTCTTCACATCGATACTTTTCAAGCGAACGGACAGAAATTTTTGACAATTATAGACGCATTCTCGAAATACGGTCAAGCGTACCCTATAGATGGTGCAAATGCGATAAATGTGATAAATGCACTTCTTATTTTCATCACTCACCACGGATTACCAAAAGTAATAATATCAGACAGTGGAACAGAGTTCAAAAATGGGCTAATGAGAGATTTCGTTAATACCCACAAAATAACGATTCATTATACAACACCAGAAAATCCCCAATCAAATGGCATGATTGAACGATTTCATTCAACACTCATTGAACATCTTCGAGTTATCAAAGGCCAAAAATCCAATTTCAACGTAAAAGAACATATGCCATATGCCATCCTAGGATACAATAATTCGATACATTCCGTTACCAAACAAAAGCCAATCGACATACTGAATGGACATTTGGACCCATTAGACCCATTTGACATGGACATCGAAAGGACACTGCTCAATAATTATGTTCAACAACATAGAGAGAAGGCTAAAGCAATTTACAAAGAACTCAATCAGAAAGCAGTCGAAATCAAGGAAAGAATAATCGAAAAACGTAATGAGAAGAGACAAGTGCCAATCACCTACAAAACGAATACCAACATCTATACAAAAACTACAGAGAAACGGAACAAATTGCTACCCAGATTCACTCGAAAAGTCGTGACATCGAATAATCCTGTCACTGTCAAGCTACCTAATACTTCCATTCACAAGAAAAACATCAAACACAAGTCCAAAAGAAGAACTGACCGTGAATCTTCATTGCAGATGGAATCCCGTGATGGGACAGGAAATCAAAATCCAGGACCTGAAGGACAACCCAGGAATTCTTCCCCTCAAGCTGGGACAAGCAAAGATTCAAACTAGTTCACATGACTTTATACATTATTACAATCTCACACCGATAGCCATAGAAATAGACTCTTTGAGCAACCAATACGAAGAAGTCACTTTAGCCATCTTAGACGGACTGAGTCACCCATATTTTGAGTCTACAGAATTTTGACCAAGGATTACGATATCAGTTGGATGCAGTTCACCGAAAATTTCAGACGATCTACCCATCTCATAGAAATAAAAGAGGCCTTATAAATGGTTTCGGTACCATTATCAAATCAATATCTGGAAATTTGGATCAAGAGGATGCCGAAAATACGATAATGCCATAACAACCCTCCAAGGTAACCAAAAGAATATAATTCAACGACTAAACCAACATATTTCACTCACAACTCGACTTATTGAAAATTTCAACAACACTGTCAGCTCGATAACTCACAATCAAGAAGTAATTGCCTTGGAAATCAATACAATCAGATCGGATCTTAACAAATTCATCTTCGAATTCGATGATTATATGCGAACAAGGAATGTCCTAGATCAAATAAACCTCTCGCTACAACTGATACTACAACTTCTCACCGATTTAGAAAATGCTATTACTTTTGCAAGAACCAATACTCTCCATAATAGTATCGTAAAGACCGATGAATTGAAATCGATACTCAAAATAATGCTTCAACACCACCAAAAAGGACAGCTGCTTTATACGAACGAAGAAGACTTGCTGAAATACTACGATATTATATCAATTGATGCTTATTACTCAAAATCAATGATCGTTTTCATTTTACACTTTCCACTCCTAATCCCAGAATCGTTCATTCACTATCATTTATTCTCAATCCCTACTAGTAATCTCTCAACCATTATTCCACCTAAACCCTATCTGACAATGAATAGCGTACTCCATCAGTACACCGAGCAGCCCTGCCGAAAAATCGAGTTTGGCTACCTTTGCCCGAATATAGCCATTCAGTACCGAACCCGTACACCAGATTGCATCACGCAGATTCTCCAACTCTCAGACGAAGTAGCCGAGTGCAGACAAGTTCCGATATCGATCAATACTACCCTGATCGAACAGCTGACAGAAGCCCACTACATTGGTGTATTTCCACATTCAACGAAAGTTGCCACTAATTGCCAAGTCTCTAGCATATTAGTACTGCAAGGGACGTTCCTCATCGAGTTACCACCCGGCTGTGAATTTCACACCCCCGAAGACAGCTACCTGAATTCCAAAGAAATGGTTCACGAAGAGCCGCTTACCCTGCCGAGAATCAAAACCATCAACAGCAAGCCAACGAAGCATCTCAGCCCGATTCACCTAGAGAAAGTCGCCCTCGACGAACTCCACCGAATCCAGAACGAGCAAGAACGCCTACAACCCTTAGTCATCGAAGAAGCCTCCGACCATAGTCATCTTTGGACAGCCCCGGTATACATCATCATCACGATCATCTTGGCCATCGTAGTCTACAAGTACCGCCGAATCTTCACCTGCCCAACGAAGCCACCGCAGAAGCCAGCGACGGAGACTCCAGTTTTCTTCGTCCCTCATAAAACTTCTTCAGGGGATGGAGTAGTTACAATTTGATTCCTTCCTAACTCAGCGACATCCGAAGCAACGACCGTCATGAACTTCAAGAGATCTCACGGGAACGGCCAGCAAGATGCTGATATTGCTTATTCTCATATATCCATGTTCACAATCTTTCTCGTTCCCATAGTTAGTCTGACTTTTGAATTCAACCAATATAGATGTTCTCTAGGAACCATACTTTGTAAAATCTACTCGTAATAAATCTTTTTAAAAAACGGGACTTTCGGAATTTGATATTTAACTCAGGTGAAGCTATTATCATATTTGGTGATTTCAACTTTCCATACATTAGGATTCCCAGTGAATGTAAAACTTTTTTTGTTCTAACTCATCATTGATCGATCTCTTATCATTTGGTGAATTTTCACAGCACAATGATATAAAAACGTAGATGATAGAATATTAGATTTAGTTTTTTGCACTAAAATTCACTTATCAAAATTAGAAAAGAGTGACATTCCCTTAGTATATCCTGATTCGTATTATCCACCCATTGAGTTTCACATTAGTTATCTCAATATCAAAGTTCTTGACAAAACAGATCTAAATTTTTATAATTTCAGAAAAGGTAACTATAACGAGCTCAACAATTTTTTTCTAAATTATGACTGGGACGAGCAGCTCTCTAATTTATCACTTGATCAAGGAATTTCTGTATTATACAAAATTTTACAGGAATGTACCATTCTGCATGTCCCAAATGTAACCATAAAAAATAAAAAATTTCCTGTATACTTTTCTATCGATACAATAAAATGTATAAAACAAAAAAATCAGATGCACAAAAAGTGGAAAAAATATGATATTCAATATTATTATGAAGAATTCAAACTTCTCAGACGTAGAAGTAAAAATCTTATATCTAATGACTACAAAATGTACACAAACAATATTCAAAATGAAATTAAAATATATCCTAAAAAATTCTGGAAATATATTAATTGTTGCAAAAATGAAGTTAGTATTCCTAATAAAATATCTTACAATTACACATCCACTGAAAACGGCAAACAAATATGTGATTTATTTGCTACCTATTTTCGAAGCGTATATGAGCCCCATCAGCAAACCCATCATTTTTCTCCTCAATCCAGCACAAATAATCTATTGAACTCAATAAAATTCACTCTAGAAATGATACTTGCTAAAATGAGCTTTTTAGATGTAAACAAGGGAGCCGGAATAGATGGCTATCCCTCATGTTTTGTTAAATTCTGTGCTCCCAGTTTATGTTACCCACTCTGTGTTATCTTCAATAAATCCATGCAGTCTGGTACCTATCCAGATGCCTGGAGAACTGCTCTTTTGGTTCCAATATACAATAATTCCGGTTCTAGAAACTCAGTGAATAATTATCGCGGTATCTCCAAACTATCCATATTCAGTAAAGTATTTGAAAGCATCATTTATGACATTATGTTTCATAGTCTTAAATCATCGATCTTAGAATGCCAACACGGATTTTTCTCTAAACGAGGGATTGAAACAAACTTGGTTATATATTCTGAATACATCTCGAATGCCTAAGAAAATCGAGCGCAGGTTGATTCACTGTATACTGATTTCCGCAAAGCGTTCGATAAAGTCGATCACAACCTCCTTATATCGAAACTTTCTGGAATTGGTATACAGGGAAATCTACTGAGATGGCTCTCGTCATATCTTTATAATCGTAGTCAACTTGTGAACATAAATGGGTATAGGTCTGCCTCTTTCGTGGTAACCTCGGAAGTCCCTCAGGGTTCACATCTGGGTCCTTTATTATTTTCAGTGTTTATTAATGATCTGAACAGCTGTTTCAAACATACACAGATATTGTTATATGCCGACGACTTGAAGATATTCAGAAAAGTATTGACAATTAGGGACTGGTCAAAGATTCAAGAAGATCTGAATAGGTTCACTGAATTTTGTAACCGTAACAAAATGAAACTCAACGTCAGTAAATGTGCGAGTATATCTTTCAGTAAACACATTGTCCCCATAGAATTCCAATATTTACTGGACGACAGTACAGTCAAAAGAACGGATCGAATCAGGGATCTTGGTGTTTACTTCGATACGAAAATGACCTTTAACCCAAATTTTGAGTACCTAATTAATGCTTGCAATAGAGCTTTGGGATTTTTTTGTAGAACATGCAAGGACTTTGATAATGAGGCAGCCATCAAATCTATTTATTATGCTTTTGTTCACAGCAAACTAAATTTCGCCAGTGTAGTATGGAACCCACATTATAATGTTTATAAATTACGTTTAGAAAGACTTCAGAATAGATTTATAAGGTTTCTTCACTTCAAAATTACAAAGGTTTATATAACTTTTGGCATCAGTGAAATTCGGTCTCTTTATAATATACAGCTTCTCGAACAACGACGGATAATTACGGATTTACTCTTTGTATACAAAATCATAAAAAATTATTACGATTCTCCTAATTCAGTGTCTATGATTTTTTATCATGTACCTCAAAGATATACTAGAAATAGACAATTACTGACTAGTCCTAGCTATAACACGAATTTGGGAAAAAATTCTCCAATCACCAGAATGTGTTACTCTTTCAATAAATATTGAAATAATTCAGATATATTCTTCATGACATTCAATTCTTTCAAAATAACTGTAAGACATATCTTCAATCCATAATGTAATAATGAATACAATTTAGTTTATTCCTGTACCTCTTGGATTACCGAATTATTTATAATTATTGTTATTATCAGTGGATGCTTGTATGGGTTTCACCTGTTTGTATCCCAAACTTGAAATAAATAAATAAATAAATTTATCGTCTCACCTAAATGTTAATATAATACACAGAAAAAAAAAAAGGTAATAAAAATTTTACTATAATATAATAGTTCTCATTTTTTGGTAATAAAAACTATATTTATAGTCTATTATAATAGTTGAAAATTGTAATGTCTCCATAATTATTATAGCAATTTTATTGTCGTAATGTTTGCCATTTTTGTACAACTGTTCATTACAATCTACATATACATATCTGCCGGGGTTCGTATTGCAGTGGTAAACACTACACAGTGACAATAATGCTGTCAACAGTAGAGCTATGAGTAATTTTGCACAAAATCAAAAACTCAGTATTGTTAATCCTCATCCTGCAGATACATCACGCCCGCTTTTTTATCTTTTTGATTCTGTACATTTGTTAAAATGCATAAGGAATAATTGGCTCAATTCAAAACCAGATCAGACGTTTAATTATCCCGATTTCGAAACAGGTGTTGAAAAAGCAGCTTCTTTTCATAGTTTAAAAACTCTTCACGAATTAGAACATGATAAATTATTGAAATTTGGATATTCGCTAAATCTGAAGGCTTTATTTCCCTCAAATATGGAAAGACAAAATGTTGCTTTGGCTCTCAAAATTTTTAATGATTTTATAGAACAGGCTCTTTTGAAATTCGGATCAAACATTGAGAACTCTAAAGGCACTGCTGAATTTATCAACCTGATACTTAAGTGGTGGAAAATTGTAAATGTTAAAACGCCCCTTAAGGGCAAACGTAGAAATGATGTGTTTCAAGAACCGATAACAGCTGAAAATTTTTGTTCCGATGAAAAATTCATTTTCTTGCATAAAATGATAGATTGGTTAGAAACTTGGAAATCCGGAAATTTCACTAATAAACTAACAAACCAAACACATACTGCGCTGATTCACACTATATATGGAATGACACAAGTTATACAATATTGTTTTAAGGAACTCAAGATGAATTATGTTTTACTACGAAAATTTCAAACAGATGATTTGGAACACAGGTTCGGGAAATATCTTCAACTTTCAGGTGGACAATATCACATATCTATTCGACAATTGTATGAATCGGAAAAAAGGCTCAGAATTCAATCATTGCTAACGCTAAAATCTCGTACTTACGGTAATATACAAATCAGGCGCTTCCACGAGAACATTGATTTCACGGAAGAAAACCAGGAAAATCATTCAATCAATCCAGATATCATAGTCGAGGAATCTGATATAGATAAATATAGTGATGACATGCCGGTAATAACTTATTTAGCAGGTTATTGTTGCTACATTACCCTTAAAAAAATTCAGTGCGAATTTTGTAAACAGAACATAATTTATAATGATGAATTAATCGTAGAAGACAATTACACTCTCATAAAAAGTTTGAGTCGAGGAAAATTTCTCTATCCGCAAGATTTCATTGTGCTGTATTCCTATATTATATTCAACAAAATCATCTCTGAATTTGAGGAAACATTCTTGAATGTTTATAATAAACGTGTATTTTTGACACAATACATTTGCAAATTTCTTTCTGAAAACGGTCATTTTTCTCGTGGCAATGAATGCAAAATTCATTCCAATTATCGAATTGCAACTATCATATTAACATGCACTACAAACACTCTTCTGAAAAATTACTGCTTCAAGTCTAATGATCGATTGGGTAAAAAATCTAACAATAGGAAATTGAAAACACTCACTGGCTGATTTTTTAGGTAATAGGAATGTTCCTTTCATTTTGTTATTTAAGATAAATATAAGTACTTATAACAAAAAGCATGTCTATCAACGAACTTTTTCAACTTGTTTTCACTAGTGCGGCCGAGAGTGCGGCAGATATATTTTTCTCAATTTGCTTTCGGTCATCATAACGATTTTTTGCGGGCCCTGTATAGGTAGGTGTGGAGATTAGGTCCCTCTGATGAAATCAAATTACTAAAAATTTTGCCAATATATTCAATTCGAATGGGTTGCTGTAGGTAGCTATTTGTGTTTTATTCTGGTTTTTGCTTTGAAACTTCGTTTTTCCATAATAAAATCGAATGGGATGCGAAGAAGGGCTCAGTTGACGACTGGCATCCTCTTTTAACCAGAAGCCCTTCCAAAAACTAGCAAAATCGGCTCGAAAATTGACCTAAAACTAAAATTGAAATACGCGCTCGCCTTTACTACCATTAAGCGCTTGATATTATCGAGTCGCCGTCCACCTACGGTTCGTGACGTCACCGCGGAGCGTGCAGGCCTTGTGTATCTCGTAGGTAACGTACAGATCCATAAGGTAAATATAATATAATAAGTAGATATGTGCCTGCAGTGATAGATCAAGTAATAAATATGTACAAAATTAACAAAATGGCCTTCTCAACTAAAATATTTTCAACTTCCGGTCTCTTCAATTACCGGTATCTTTCTGTTATACCGGAAGTTTTCAATGGAACACCCTGTATTTTATTGCATCTTAAGATTCTTCCTGAAGAGCTGATTTCATAGATCCATCACAGTTGGGGTCTAGCTGAAATGATTACAGAGATATAGGGTGTGACAAATTAAGATTATTTCAATTTTAGGACTTTTAGTGTGGAAACTATTCATTATTGTTCAAAACGGCTTGCATGTCCCTATCTCAACTTTTCATTTACTATCTACCAGAGATAAGTTACCCGAACAAGATGCGCACGTCCCTGTTAAAAATTGGAAAGACTTTTCAGAAGGTTTTGGAAGTAGAAAGTAGATGGCGCTGCAATCTCTGCCTCCTATTTCTGTGGCTGAGATGAGACTTCTGTGGTTATGTTTCTGATCACGTATCAAGCAATTGGAAATTGAATATTTGTTTGCTTTCCGTGTCAAATCTGTCATTGTGTCAATCTGAACTGACATCAGTTTCACCAAGTTTCACGCTATTTTGTGGTGAACTGTTCGGTTAGAATTCTTGTTTTCATTTCTTGTTCTTTCCGTTATATTTTTATTTTTTATTGTTATTCGAGGGTGTTGTTGTTGTGAAGGATCTATTGTTCAGAATAAATCCAAACGATCCAAACAGAAATGGCCGGAAATAAGTGTGAATATATAAACTGTGATAGGACACGTAGAAACAGTGAGAATTTGAAGATGTTTCGTTTTCCCATTAAAGATTTGGAACGCATGAGAAGATGGATTGTGAATTCTGGTAAGTTGAATCAATTTAACGCATTTCAACTTCAAGAATAGTAACGAGAGATTCTTCACATGATACAATTTTTACATACTCATTTTTCTATTGCAGGTAATGTAACATTAGCAGATTAAAGCAGCCATGAGCTCCATAAAAAATACATATGTGAGCATCATTTCACTGACAGTGATTATATCAATCCTGTCTTGAAAAGTAGACTAACTCTAACCTCTGTACCTCAACCATATCAAATAACAACTACTTTGGAGCAGGAGATATATCCATCAAGGAATGAATCCTCTGGAAATACTCCTATCAAAAGCTATCCTGGAAGAAGTGGATATAAACGCAAATTTATTGGAGATGAATGGTTCACGGATGATTCATCTGGGGGCTCATCTTCAGCTTCCAAACATTTTTTGGAAGAGATAATTGATATGCCTTCTCCAAAAAGAAAGCACATTTCACTGAAATCAACAATTGAATCAGAAACAATTATTGAGAAGCTGGAGAGTCAAATCAAATCATTGAAGAAAAAACTTGAGAGCAAAAATAAGAAAATTGCATTGCAGGGGTCAAGAATTTCTAAATTGAATAAGAAATTCAAATTCAACATGAATAGAATGAAAAGTTATATGCCAATTGATTTGCAAATACAGAATTTTGACTTTCTTATGAAATGGTCAAAAACATTGGTAAAAATGCAACTGAAAAAGAAGCACAGAAAATGGCAAAGAGATGAAAAATATTTTGCACTAATATTTTATTATAAGTCTCCCAGTGCTTATAAATATTTAAGGAGACATGTTGTTCTTCCAAGTGAAAGCATTATCAGAAGATGGATAGGACAATCAAAGTGTTTACCTGGAATTAGTAAAAAATATTTCAAACAAATTGAACTTGAAGCTAAGACAATGACAGATCAAGAAAAAACCTGTGTTATTTCATTTGATGAAATGGCTATAAAGGATTGTTTAGAATATTCCAAACATATGGATTTCATTGAAGGATTTGAAGACATGGGGCACTTGGGTAGAAGCAGTGAGCATGCCAAATATGCAATGGTTTTTATGGCAAGAGTGTTATACAGCTCATGGAAACTTCCATTAGCATATTATTTTAGCCATTCTGGTGTTCCAGGTGAAACTATCAAAGACATTCTCCTACTGATACTGGACAAATGCTTCAGCAGTGGTTTGAATCCAGTAGCTGTAGTATGTGATCAAGCCACTACAAACCAAAAATGTTACAAGTTATTGGATATTACTAAAGATAAGCCATATTTTGAATTTAAATTTGCAGAGAAATCCAATGTTATAGTGGCCATTTTTGATATATTGCACCTGATGAAAAACTTCAGGAATAATCTCCTCAATGGAAATTATTTGTCAAATGGGAAGACTATCTCATTCGAGGATATCAGGAAAGTCTACAATCTGGACAAGAATAAAAAATGCAGAGCACTCCTGAAATTGACAGATGTCCATATGCATCCAAATAATTTCCAAAGGATGTCAGTTAAACTAGCAGCACAAGTATTGAGCAATAGTGTTGCCAGTGCAATCAAGACATGCATAGAGACTGGCGAAATCAACACAGCATCTGCTGAATGTACAGCTGATTTTGTAGGTAAATATATTTTTTATAAGTATATTTTATACAATTTTTACCTCTAAATGTTTCATGATATATTTTCATTCAAATCTCAGAACTACATATTATTTAACTCCCTGAAAGTAAATAATTGGAAATGATTTCAATCTATGGGTTTATTGAATCTTCAACTTTTCGATATTTCAATGAACATGTTTGTTTTTAAAAAAATTGTGTATACATTTCATTGGAATTTCAGGGTTTATTTTATAATACTAAAAAATTGTTACCTTGATATATTGAATCATTTATAGTAATTATGGTTATTATTTGATTAGAGCTCATTTTTGAGTTGAACAGTCCAATGAAAATGTTTTTTTTCTTCAGATACATTTGACAAAGTCTTTGATTGCCTCAATAGTAGGAGATTCAGAGGTGCCAAGCCTACTAACTGTGCACTACACACAAAAAACCCTTTGGTAAAAAAAACTTTACAGGAAGCAGTTCCATATTTTCTTCAGTTGAGAAAAATAGATCCCAAAGGAAAAATATTTAGGCCACCATGTTTTGATGGAATTATTCAAACTATCAATGCGGTACTGTTCCTCTACAAAAATGAAAAACAAAAAAATGATGACATGTATATATTGACAACCAAATTAAATCAGGATGTGTTGGAAAGTCTATTTGCAGCATTCAGACAACATGGTGGTTATAATCCAAATCCAACAGCTAGAGTATTCAGAACACTATTCAGGTCAAATACCTTGAATAATCTAATCAGACCTCCTACATCCTCAAATAATGAAGACAATGTGGAACAGGAATATATGCTATTCACTGAAGAAGATATTTTGGAGAAGAAAACCAATGAAAATATTGAGCTCAACACTGGAGGTTATCAGGATGATGAAAGGGACAATACAAGTGGTAGTGGCTCTGATTCCATATCATTGAGCATGATTTCTACTTCTTCAGGAACATCAGGAAGTTACAAAAAAGAGAGTGAGAGTTTGGAGAAATGTGCTATCAAATATTTCAGTGGGTATCTGGCTCATGTGACATTGAAACAATATGATTGTTCTTTATGTAGGGACAATCTTGTTTCAAAGAACATCTTCATGACAGACAGAAATGAAATACTAATATTTCATAAAATGTATTGTAATGTTGTGAAAACAACAGAAATGGAGGGTCTGAAAGCTCCATCAGATATTTTATATAAAGCAACAAATACTTCTATTAATGTATTTGAAAAAGTCTTCTCTAAAATATCATACAAGAAAAATGTATCCAATAAAGTAATCAAGGAAATTAAAAGAAGAAGGAGAATGACAGAGTTTTTGACAAATTGTGGGACCTGTGAACAACACAGACTATTTTTATTAAAGAAATTGGTAATAACAAAACTCTTCAAAACTTGTAAATTAATGTCATCAAAAAGCAAAATTAACATGGACAAAAAAAACAAGATTCTGCTAGTCGCAAATTTAAAATTGTGAAACACATTTGACATCTCAATTTTTTTTCTGAATTTCTTTTTTTGTCAAAATATAAATTTCATTTATAAAAAGAAGTAGGTATGATTTTATAGGTAACTATTGTTTAGATTGTGATAATTGAATCAGTTGTAAAAAATACTTATTGTTAAATAATAAAAAAGTTCCATCTACGGGTGTAGTGTTCAAAAAATATATTTTTTTATATTGTGAACCAAATGACTACTTTTTCATTTTCCATTAATGTATTAAAAATTATTAAAAAAATATTCTTGAACAATAAAATTATTTTCGAAATCTTTCCTTTTTACTGCCGGACCCTGTATTAGATATTAAATCTTTGAAGTTTGGTAAAAAAGGGCATAAGTCAATATTACACCATTTTGGGGTTATTGTGAAGCTCAATTTAGAATTTCATGCTCTCTTGATTGATAGAAACGGCTTAAGTCTAGGCAGTTTTTGCGCCACACAATTTGCTCTGGTAATAGGAAGTTGAGTCAGAAATGCAGAATGATGTTGGATATTATGGGCTTTAGTCAACATGCGAACATTGTACCGAACAATACATGAGATGCAGGCCTCTCGTCTCACATGCTTATGTCATATTGGGCCCTTCATACCAACCTAATCTACAAATATCATCGTGCCTTTGTGTTATTTCCCATACCGTGCTGTGGAGTGAACACGTTATAACTATTGAGAAAACCATTTCAATGTGTGTGCTGTTTAAAAAAATTTATGACAGAGGTAAAAAGTGTCACCGATCGAGCTCTTAGCAGCTTGATACGGGACCAATCAGAATAAAGAGGCCAGTGGGTGGGGCCTAGAAGAATACCGCCAAGGCCGATTTTTATCCAGTCTCAGTAGAGTGACTTGTGCTTCGAAACAGTACGGACGTGTGATCTAGCGCTCCTCCGGTTTAGAAAACGCGAGTGACCAGTGCTTATGTGCCCAAGTGCTTCTTGTGTCAAAAGTGCAGTGTTGTGCCAAAGTGAGTGATAGTGAAGTTCAACAGATCTGGGGTAAGTGAGATTGTGTAGGTTGTATACGCTCTGTGCGCTAGGGAAGAACTGATACTTGTATTGGTTCACCCACTACGGGAGCGGTGCAATTTTTGCACGGTTCACTCGATCACCATAACTTTTTGAACTCCCGATAAACTCCAAAAAGACTATAGTACCAACTTACTTGTGATTTCTATCGCAATAAACCGGTACGAAAAACATTTCCCCCCATAGACATTAGTACATTTTTCCATAGTGTTTTACCTGTACCCACTAATTAAGATTATTTTCAGGTCTATTTTAATATATACCCTTTTTACAGGCAAATAATACCCATAATTTTGTTTTGTTTCACAGGGACAATAACCCAAACTTATTTATAGGTATTTTAGCCCAAAGGATTAAGCAATGTGCCAGACTACCACGTGCACATTGCTATACTGAATTTTTCTTTCCGTTGCACAATAACAAATTCAGTTAAATAGACGGCCAAGATGCCGCCTATCATACAAACAAGTGAAAGCGACAGCGAGGGTGAAGGCAAACGCCCCCGATCCAAGAAGGGAAGAACGACCAAAATTGAATATAAAAAGAAATACGAATTGGCCATAGCTGAGAATGCTGAATTAAAATTGATGATAGCCAGGCTAGAATCAAAGATTGACTCGCTAAACATCAGTTTAGCCAAGATCTCGAGCGCTTTCGAAGAAAAGCGAGATGAAATCCAGCAAAAACAGGCCGAAGACCTAGTGGATGCCGCTGAGAAGCCAATGCCTTCCACATCGGAGATGGAACTCGATGAAACTCCAGCCGACGTGGAAAAAGGAGAGTGGACTCTGGTTAAAGAATCCCGGAAAAGGAAGACGGTAAAGTCTCCTAGTGAAGTAGCCCAGTCTGCCCCCAAGAAAGTTGTGATTGACACAATAAATACAGGAAAACCGACGCCTGTTGCCAAAAGGACCTCAACTTCCCCAACCACCAACGAAGACAATAGCCCAGAACCTCCCACGGAAAACGCCCCCCCCCCCAGCATAGTCCTCAGAGACGCTGCCAAATGGGGTCACATCAATAAAATAGCCACGGCCAGAAAGATCAACTACACAAAGGCCAAAACGATAGCCGACGGTGTCGCTATCTATCCAACTAAACTAGACGACAACAGGGGGTATATCAAACTCCTGGAAGAACAAAAGGTACCTTTCCACACCTTCATGTTCCAGGAAGACAAACTACTCCACGTAGTCATTCGAGGGATCCCAGTCGGCACCGACCCAAAAGACATCAAGCAAGACCTGATAGAACAGGGTTTAAACCCCTCTACTGTAAGCGCCATGACCTCGAGAAGGACCAGAAAGCAGACCTAAAAACCGTATACGGACTTATAATTTCTGTTGAAAAACAGAATAAGAAGACATCCCCCACCCAGTGCTACAGATGTTAGAAATTCGGCCACGGACAGTCCCGCTGCCAAGCCACGCTGAAATGCTTGAAATGCGGCGGAAACCACCGTGCTGCCGAATGCAGAAGGCCGACCGACCAACAGGCCACCTGTGCTAACTGCGGCGGAGACCACCCCGCCAGTTACAGAGGATGTGATTCCTTCATCAAGCAAAGGAACGCACGTCTCCCAGCAGCTCCACCCACTCAACCCAAACCTGCAGGACCCCAAAACAGCCGTGGTAGTTATGCCAACGCAGCCAGGACCCCCACTTCAGGAACCGCCGCCAAGGCCGGACCAAGTTCAAACAACGGCAATCTCCTCCAACAATTCGAGGAAATGAAAAGGCTGTTCACCCAAATGGCTGCGATGTTTAACTCTCCACAGTAATTCAGTATATGAATACAAGACCCATCAAACCAATCTCTTTGAAGGTATCCTCGTGGAACGTGGAATCCATCATAGACAAACAGCACGAACTAGGAGAAATCCTGGAACGTACAGAGATTGACCTGATGGCAGTCCAGGAGACAAAACTGAACGATCAGGTAAGTATAAAACTAAATGACTTCATTATTTACAGGAACGACTTCCGCCGAAATTCAGGGGGAACGGCCATTTCAATCAGGAAAAATATAGACCACTATAGGGAAAAACACGCCAGACGGATTAATCGCGATGGAGGCAACGGTGGTAACGGTGAACACCAGAATCCATGGCCGCATCAGATTCATCTGGGTGTATAGCAGACCCCATCAAACCCTTCAACAGGAGGACTTAGACGCATTACTATTAGACAGACGACAGACCATTCTATTAGGTGACTTAAATGCTAAATCCCCGAATTGGAACAGTCGGACCACAAACATCAAAGGCAGGTGCTTGAATGAATATCTCGACAGGTACCCAGATGTCCAGGTAATGGGGCCGATCACACCCACCCATTACCCCCCAAACGGAACCAGACCAGACGTCCTTGACATAGTCATGTACAAAGACATATCCTTCCCTCTTAAATTGCACGTACTTCAAGAGGGATCTTCAAGTCACAACCCAATACTATTTCAAATAGGAAACGGGAACCAACCGGCTACGGGACGTACCCTCCGAACGACAGACTGGGATCTTTTCCGTAGGACTTTAGAAACCGCGATACGGCCAATCAGGCCGATCGAGGACGACGAAGACATCGAACGAGCCATCGAGGGCCTTGAAGAGGACATTAATTCAGCATTAACCGCCAGTACAACCGAACGACAAACACAAAGACATAACAAATACGGAGACATACCCGACACAATCAAAGACACAATACGACGCAAAAACAGAGCGAGGAGGATCGCTCAAAGAACGCTAGAGAGAAATGACAGACTCGAAGCTAACCGCCTCAACAGAGAGGTAAAGCAACAGCTGTCCAACCATTACAACGAGGGATGGAGCAGGTTTATCGAGGGCCTAGACCCAGATTCACCATGGCTCTGGAACTTGCAGAAAGTAATGAGAACAACAAGAAAACCACTGCAACCAATTCATGGAGAACGAGGTATTGTTTACACATGCGAGGAAAAGGCTGAAGCCTTCGCTGACTGCCTAGAACTTGAATGTAGAGATAACAATCACCCAGACGAAGACTTAGCACATGAAACAAGAGTGAGACGAAGAGTCCGCCAAATCCGGCAGACAGAGGAGAACGAATTCATTGCACCAACCTCTCCAGAAGAGGTTAGACTCATTCTCCAGAAGCTTGCCGTGAAAAGAGCACCTGGAATTGATAAAATTCCAAATAGAGCCTTGAAGAAACTCACCAGGAAGGCAGTGGTTACCATCACAAACATCCTCAACGCCATGTTGAGAAGAAGATACTTCCCCAGAAGATGGAAAAAAGCCGAAGTCATTATGTTGCCCAAACCCAGGAAAAACGGTACGTTTCCCCAAAACTACCGACCCATCAGCCTCCTGCCAGCGATCAGCAAGGTAGCAGAGAGAGTCATCGCCAAAAGACTGGACAGCAGTACCGAAGCCCTCAACATCCTGCCCGACGACAGTTTGGATTCCGAGAAAAACACTCGACTGAGACACAGGTCCTGAGACTGGTTGAATATGCAACTCAAGGGTTGAATAGGAAACAGGTCACAGGAACAGTGTTTCTGGATGTCTCCAAGGCATTCGACAGAGTGTGGCACGACGGCCTCGTGTTCAAGATGACCGAACTAGGATATCCGATAAAACTCATTGATTCCTTCATTCGCAGCCGCAAGCTTAGAGTGAGGGTGGGACACGATATTTCCACCTACAGATCGACCGAGGCGGGAGTACCACAGGGCGCGGTGCTCAGTCCCAAGCTGTACACTACTTACACTTCAGACACCCCAAGATCTGCAAATACCTGCATGTCTTTATATGCAGACGACACTGCAATCGCAGCGAGATCCCTAAGACCAGGATTAGTGACCAGATACCTTCAAGAGGCAGTCACCACCCTCGAAGAATGGTGTCTAAAGTGGAAGATAGCTATCAACCCAGACAAAAGTGAAGCAGTTCTCTTTATAGGAAAGATGAAGAAGCAACCTGAAGGCAACATAGAACTCGGTGGAGAAGACATCGAATGGGCAGACAGCGCCAAATACCTCGGCGTCGAACTAGACAAAAGACTCAATTTTGGACTACACGTACAAAAGACTATAGAAAAAACTAAGATGGCAAAACATAGACTTTTCCCCCTGATAGGTCGCCACAGCAAGATGACTATCCGCAACAAGCTCTCTCTGATCCGGGCCGTAATCCTCCCGATACTCACGTACGCCTCCCTGGCGTGGGGACACACCCAGAAATCCAACAGGAAGAAGTTACAGGCGCAAGAGAACCTCGCCCTCAGGTGGGCTCTCAATGCACCGTACTACGTTTCCAACAGGACCATTTTCAACTACGTTTCCAACAGGACCATTTTCAACAAGTGGTTCCCACTTCTCGCTGAACACCCCAACCGAGGCCTCCGAGAACTGGTCGATTACGACCCAAGGTTCAGAGAGAGATACAAGAGACCGAGAACCCAGCTGCTCAGAGACGACGAGCACTAGGTAACACCGCCGTGAAGCCAGGTAAGAAGTCAGTCCTAATAGCCAGGTAGCAACCGTCTGCTGCCTGGCTAATTATAAACACTCGTGCGAGCCCTTCAAAACTTCCACATCCCATCACAATGCCCTGCAGCTCCCAAAGCCCAACAGGCTGAGCTCACCTCTGGCAAGGCAGAGATCTATTCCGATCTCGAGGCTGAACCACACACATCCCATCATTGTCCGTCTTTAAGTCATCCTATTTTATTGATCTGAGGACCGTTCCAAGAGGAACGGGGGTGGAAGGAAAGCCTGCAGGAGATCATATCCAACATAAAGGATGTGATTTCCCTCGGGTGGGCCTCAGAAACGTGAAAGAACACGGGGGTCCAGTCTCAGTACAACATACACGAAATAAAGGTTTAATAGTCAAGAGACTGAAACCAAAGAAATCTCTTAAAGATAAAAAGTTGCGTTTTGCCAAACGTACACAGGTTGAAGTCCACTCGTTAGTGAGTGGGGGTGGATGGATATGAGGATGGGGAGGTTTTATGTGTCTTATGACGCATCGAATCTCTTGATCCTGGGCATTCAACCTTTCGGGGGGCATGGTGTGTGTCCAGTCTCAGTTCTTCGGTACGAGCGAAGCAGAGCGGTCGACAGTATATAGTCCCTGTTAACATACTATTTCATAGTGCGACGGCAGCGGAGCGACCCAAACCGTGAAATTACAGTGAAAGTGTTAGTGAATATTCGAGGATTACTGTGCTACCAAGGAGACGGGATACTCAAACGAACCACATGGATTATCTACTAGAACTTCAAGTGAAGAGTGAGAGTATCGCATTCCCCCATTGCACAGCCCCCAAATTTTCTCTGCCCCTTTTCCCCCCAACCTGCCCAGAAATGGGAGAACGACGCCTAACGCGGGCCACGTCCGCAAATTCCAACCCCCCCCTCTCTCCCTCCCCAACCTCTGACTCGGATTATTCTGAGAACGAGGACGAAACCACCATCTTGAGGAAACTCAAAACCTCTTTTTCGGATGTCTTGAAGACATCCACCCCGGCAAAAGCCAAAAAACCCTCCCCACCACCACCCACAACCACAATCAAAAAAAACACCAAAACCACCTCACACACCTCATCCCAATCTACCGCCCCCCAAACCTCCTCCCAATCCACCTCCAAAACCACAACCAACACCTCCACCACATCACCACCCCAAACCACAGCCAAAACCACCACCACCACAACAACACCCCAACAAACCACCTTCAACCTCCGCAACCTTCCCCCCAAATACAAATCCCAGAAGGAGCTTTACAACCTCCTTAACTCTTATGAACAGAAACGAGATTAGCTTCTTAAAAGCTAATCTAAATCAAACGGCCCTGCTCAAAACCTCTTCAAACATCACCGGGGAATTACTCGAGCGAAAGTTCAGAGATAGAACCGGTGATAAATCCATCACTGTCATCTCCCTGAGCAAAAAAGCCCCTCCCACCCCCTCCCCTCAACAAACCAAAAAACCCACCTTTTCCCTAGTCCTCAAACGCGTCCCTAAGGACGTCACTGACGACGACCTATCGGACGCGTTCAAGGACGCCGACTTCCCCACCACAAAGTTCTGGAGAAAAATCTTCAGAGCCACCAACCTACCCACCACCCTAATCCGAGTCATAACAGACTCGGAAGCCAAATAATCAGAAGCCCTTAACAACGGCATCCCCCTATACGGCCTGATTTACTCAGCCGAACCCTCAAACCCCAACCCTATCCCTGCAATTCCCAAATATTGCAGCAGATGCGCTGAAAACGGCCACTCCCTAGACGAGTGTAAAAATCGTCTATCCTGCCCCCACTGTGGCGAAAACCACGAACCCCAACTCTGCAAGAAGGCGGAAACGCCTAAATGCAAAAATTGCGGCGGCGACCACCCTGCCTTCTCCCCCAAATGCCCCAAAAGGCAAGAACCCCCCACTACCCCCACCGAAGTAGCCCCCGTTACAGTCTCCCCTCCCCTACAGACCTTTGAGTTAAATGACTCGATTAAAGCAATCGTAATGTTAAACGTAATCACCCTCATTAACGTCATGCCCGAAAGGAGGACGTTAATCCTCAAAAACTTAAATACCAATATGCAAGTCATTTTTGGCCATTCCAGCCTTTGCACCTGCACGGGAGGAGTGGTGAAATTATTTTCTAATAAAAATTGATAATATCAAAATTCACTTTTCCATATCCCAATTCAAAAAACCGACCAATAATGAACGACAACTTCATTATTGGTACGCTAAATTGCCAGGGCCTCACCCGAAAGAGACATTTACTCAAAAACCTCCTCAACTCCTCAAACATCCAAATCCTGTCTCTCACAGACACCCTGGTGAAAAATCCCCCCTGCTTCACAGGGTACTCCACCACCCACCTCCCCAAAAGCGCCGAATCAAGAGGAAATGGTCTCCTCGTACGACACGGCATCCCTTTCACTCCCCACCCAATTCCCCCCTATCTCCTCGACCTAGATTGCACCGCAATCGATATCCACTCCCCACAGAATGTCACCACAACCATCATCTCCTATTATAACCACCCAAACCAGACCCTCCCCCGCGCCCTTTTCATATACATAAACTCCCTACCACGAGCCATCCTTCTGGGAGATTTCAACGCCAGGCATTCCCAATTCGGGGATCGCATTTGCAACCACAACGGCAATAGACTAACAAACTTCTTACTTGAATATCAAATAACCCGAATACATAATAATCAACCCACCTTCTTTTCCCATATGGGATCATCCATCATCGACCACATTCTCTGCACCGAAAGTTGCGTTGAGGTCCTCGGCGATGGATGCTTCCTGGGAGAATCCATAACATCAGGTCATTTTCCACTATTATTAGATACACAACTTCTCACTTTCCGGGACTTCAAAAAAGCCGACTGGGCCACATTCAAAAATCATATCAACAACAATCTCCCAGAAATCCCACAACTCAACAATACTCCCCAAATAGACCTTGCCATCAGCAACGTTTATTCAACGATAACTGATGCCATCGACATCTCAGTCCCCCTCACCACCATTAACACCAACCACCAAACTCTCCCCCCTTTTATCCTCAGGCTCATCTCCCAGAAACGTCGCCTTTAACGACAATATACCCGCACCCACGACCCAAACGTCAAAACGGAATGGAACCGACTGAACTCTCTAGTCCGTCTCAGAACTAACCAATTCAAACAGTCGCAGTGGATTCAAACCACTGCAAACCTCGACTACCGAAACGTTAAACAGTTCTGGGACAAATTCAAAGTCCTAACCAGACAAAAATCTATCACAAAATCTCACCTAATAGCAAACAACCAAATTCATGCAACAACCGATCAAAAAGCCTCACTTTTCAAAAACCATTTAGAACACACTTTCCAAGTACCAATTCATGAAAACTTTGACAACATCCTAGGAAATAGAATAAATAACCAAATCAGAACTTTTCAAACTCAACACCCGGGTTCCATTCCGCTAGACCCCAACAACCCCCTCCTTGAACCCGTCTCAATCCCCAACATCCTAGAAGCCATCCATTTTGGCAAAAACACCGCCCCCGGACCGGATTCAATAAACCAGTCCACCCTCAGACAACTCCCAGAAATTGTCCACCCCCACCTTCAAGTCATAAGTCTTGGAAACAAGCCAACACAATTCTAATACCAAAACCCGGAAAAGATCTGACTGATCTGGATTCTTACAATTTCACTTATCAACTGCTTAGGAAAACTCCTCGAGTTTATCCTAAAAAACAGGCTACTAAATTTTGCTCAAAATCACAATATAATTCAACCACACCAACACGGCTTTCAGCCCCAACAGGCCTCTGCAACGACCTCCCCGAGGAGCTGGAGGAACCGCTATCTGTAAGCGAAAAAAGAACCACGGCGCCAAGGCGCCCCAACGTCCGGACGACCTCCTGCTCCCCGGGGGGAGCGCCAAGAGCCCCCCTCACTCGCCACCACCCCCACATAGCGCAACCACCACTCGCTTCCGTCAGACCATTGGACGGAAGCACCACCCCCTCCAGCCAACCCGCGGGAAAGCCACACACCCCAAGAAGCCTCAAGCCAGAAAAAAGAAGAAGCCAAACAATTCAATACTCCACAAAATACAAATGTGCAGTGACTTGAAATAGGGAAACATCAAGTCCGCAGACTGTTTCCACAACTAAATAGCTTAAATCATTCCTAATAGCATTATACAGTGAGGACCAAAAGTTCGTCGCCCCCCCTGTAACTTCTTTATTCTACATATTACAAAAAAATGTTAAATACATAAGTTGTAGGGTTTCATTCGATCTCTTTAATGGTTTAAGTTTCATTCATACAGTGTCTCAAAAAAGCACGGTGACTTAGAAGTTAATTTTTTTTAATGGTATTTCATTGCATTATTACATTCTACGTTGAATACTGAACAAGTTTGATAAATGGATTTCTACCAAAAAAGTCAATAGTTTTGGACTTATAAACACTTGTAACGATATATAAATCGTTACATTTTGTTTTTATGTAGTCATTCAAATAACATCAATAAATAGTTGTATCAGATCACTTAGCGACATCTCGTAAATTAATATAAAATCAATAACAAAGACATCTTCTTTTGTACAGGTACCATCAAGATATCTGCAATTAAATTTAAAATCGACGCATGATAAACAGGTTTCTGTATCACACTTATTATTGCAGATATTTATGAATTGTTAATTTGTTGTATTGCCGTTGTACCAATCAAGATGATCCTTGTTAATCACGTGATTAAAACGAACAATTGGGAATAAACGACGTAGGGTCGCTCTCTTGCTTTTTAACTTTTGAGGTGAAAACTTCGAGCAATTTTTTTGAAAATTCCTATTCTCCCGTAAAAAGGGATTTGAAGACTCAGGTTTTCTGAGATTGCTTGGGATATCAGGAGTGAATCAAGGTATGCCCTTTTTGATTTCAATTTAGGATGGTTCAGATTAAACAAGATTAAGAGCCCCCGCAGACTGCAGACTTTTTATCGGCCGATAGTTTGGTCGGTTTCTTAATCAGTATGGAGAGGAATGCATATGCGCACACTACAGCGATTCAGTATCGGCCGATAAAAAAGTTTGATGGGCTACTCGATTACATTCAAACTAATCTGTCGGCCAACTGTCGGCCGACTGTTTAATCAGTATTGGCGCATACACGCCTGCGCATACACGACGATTGTTTAGTCGGCCGATAGTTCAGTTCGCTCTGTGATTTGGCGTCGTGTGCTTCTATTCAATATGGCTTCGCCCGAATCACAATTGTTGATTATAGAAAGTTCCGTCGAAAACTTAATTGAAGAAGTCGAGAAAAGACCTGCGCTTTATAAAAAAAGTTTAAAGGAGTACTCCGACGCGAATATGAAGAAAAAACTGTGGGAGGAAGTTTGCGAAGCAGTTGTTGTTGATTGGAATTCGCTTAGCGCTGAGGAGAAAACAAACAAAGGTAGGAATGTAAAAATAAAAATAGAGTATTTATGTGAATTTTTATTTATTTATTTATTTATCTATTTACAATTATTACACTTTGTTATATTGACACGGAATCGCGCCTCCGGGAGAAATAAAGTATGACGACATGTACTGTCGCACGTTATTCATATTATTTCTTCCTCGGTTGTCTTCATTTATAGTTAAGTTATTCATGGGACAATTGTAGAGAGTTTCTGTGAAATTTATTCCATCTTTGATTCTTACATAATTATGCAGGACACAGCAAGCTTTAATTATTTTGACACAAAAATTGATATTGACATCCATTGGTCGGTGAAATATACGCCATTTGTTAGCAAGAATCCCAAAAGTACACTCAACCATTCGTCGAGCTCTTGTATGTCTATAGTTGAAAATTCGTTTGGTGTAGTTTAAATTTCTTTTTGCATAAGGACGTAGTATATGATTGCCAAGTCCAAACGCTTCATCCCCTACGACAGAGAATGGAATAACATCTCCGACATTATCATTAGGCAATTGCCTTCCGGAGGGAATATTTAATCGGTTTTGGGACAGCCGTTTACCCATTTCTGATGATTTAAATATTTCCGAATCACTAGCTGTTCCATAAGAACCAACGTCTATATATACAAATTTATAATCTGCGTCTGTCCAAGCCATTAACACGCACGAAAAAAACTTTTTGTAGTTAAAATATGATGAACCGGAATGTTCTGGCTGTATCATCCGTATATGTTTGCCATCAATTGCTCCAATGATGTTTGGAAAGTTTGTGCGACTATAGAATTCGTCTGCGATTTTAATCCAGTCGCCTTCTTCTTTGGTTGACATATACAATGGTTGAAGTATATTCCATATTTGCTCACATGTAGTTTTAGTAATATCTCGTATTGTAGAAGCTCCCATCAGATAATCAAAAGATAATGTATTGAAACTAGCTCCTGTAGCCAGATATCTGTAAAAAAATAAAAATTAATTATATTTCAATATCTGTAAAAAATTAAAAATTAATTAAATTTCAATATTTTTCAGGTCGTGATGTGCAAAAAAAATGGGCTAATTTAAGGACTTGCTTTCGTCGCGAATTAAACGCTCAAAAGAACACTAAGTCGGGGCAAGCTGCGAATAAAAGGCGTAAATATGTCTACTTTGAACAGTTATTATTTTTACTTCCATGCATGGAAAACCGACTTACTGAAGGTAACCTGGAAGAGGAAAATTTATCAAATGATGAACATGATGATCAAGCTGGTTCATCCACTCCCACCCCTATTCGTCAGCGGAAAAAGAGACCTAATGTACCGAAGCAGACGGACGTGGATGAAGCATTATTAAAGGCATTAAATGAGCCTAATAATACTGATGAAGATGTGAACTTCGCTTTGTCACTGGTCCCTTCACTCCAAAGTTTAACCGCAGAAGAAAAACTTGATGCTAAAATAAGTATTCTTAACGTTTTTAAACAGATAAGATCAGCTAGGTGCGTTCAGTCTCCGCCAACATGTACGTACAACAGAGTTCAGCAACCCTTGTACTCTTTTCCAATTTCGCAACCGACAACCATTCGAAACATTTCATCACCTGGCAACTCCAACGATACAGCCCAGTCTTATTATTCAAATTTTTCAGATGAATCGCAAATATATGACTTGTAAATATTTTCCGAATTTTGTAATATTATTCTAATAAAAATAGTTGAAAAGTATTTGTGGTTTATCTTACCTTATCGTAACGCTCAATCTCTCCTCCACAGGTATAGAAAGTCTTAAATTTGTATCCTCCTTCGCTATTGCTGGTCCAATTAGCTTGACAAGTTCATTGAAGCTGGTAATGCTCATTCGATAATAGGCGAAAAATTTTTTCGGGTAATCAAATAATTTGGAATGCATAGTGTAAAATTTTCCACTAACTAATCTGTCACTGAGAATGGGATGCACCCAATGCTCTCGCAATCTCTTCTTGATTATCCTCCTCCGGAGTATGATGAGAGCAATAATTTTTCTGGACAACATTTTCATATTGTGTGACCGCTTCAACAGTCCGTTACAAACTAGTTCGAGAATAGTCGGCCGACTGTTGGATAGTCTGCGCCCTGTTCACCAACCAAACTGTTAAGTTGGCTCGGTGTGCGCACTTTCAGCCCAACCCGACTAAACTATCGGCCGATAAAAAGTCTGCAGTCTGCGGGGGCCCTTTAATAAGAATTAATTAACCGGTGCTTCAGGCAGCCATTGCTGCATAGTTGAAGACAGAATTTATTTGGATATATTTTGGCTTTGATCTTTCTCATGGACTGAAAGATTACGAATTCTGCTTGGTAGAATTTCTACTGGTATTTTGAGGATAGATTTTTGAGATTTTTTTTTTTACACAGAGCATGTGTAAATTGTAAAATTTGGCTTGAGTGAATAGTCTGTGGTTTTTTTCTTATTTTTAGCTTGAATGCAATTCCGGAAATGAAGTTGTTCGAACTCAATAAATCAATATTTCTGGTGTGAATTTGGAGTGAAACCATAGAGAAGTCTGGACTCTGGACAAGAAGAGAGATAATGTTCAGGTGAGTGTACAGTGAAACCTCAACTTTGAAATAAATTCATGTGTTAACTGTTACACTCATCTATTCATTTCTTTCCTATGGAAAAGAGTTCATGATTCTCTTATTCATGAAAGCAATTAATTTTACCTGGTGAAATATAATTTACTATCTGAACAATCTGTAATTGAGTGGAAGGGTGTCGCTTGACGTCGCTCTTGATATCTCAGCAATATTTTTTTTTATTTTTGAATCTTTTTGAGCCTGTACTTGCATACATGTGATAGGCCAATCACTTGAATGCAAGATTTCTTTATTGATTAATTCAACAAATATTGAAGCAAAAAAAAAATAGAGTATAAAAAATAACATTGATGTATCTTTTATATTCTCAGTGTTGAGAATGTTATAGTGTTATGGCTTATTGAGGATATTGTATAATTTTCGATCAATCAATCAGCTAAGCTCAAAACCACAAATTTTGGACCTTCAGTTCATACCTCCCTGAAACCAACTGATTTCTATTACGACTTTTCATGTATGTCGACGATAAATGAGTGATCAATCAACGTAGAGAGGACCTCTATCATTTGCTGAGTAGACATCAGAGTCGTCCAGTTTTCCCCCAGTTTCAGTGCTGAAACTAACACAACTTCAGAGTACAACCTTCCACTGTGAGCTAGAAGATAGAGGGTGTAAACTGTACCAGTAGGAGAGTACTGACCTGGAGTAGGGAGTTGTCATCGTAATTGGGGAACGACATCTGACTCGCAAGTATAGAGCAATAATCCAGGAGATATTGATCAAAATCGTAGGAAGAATAGAAATCAGGAGGAGAATTGTAAAAATCACTTGCATAATTTCTAGCTATTGATTACTATCACACTCATTGTTGATTACATTGTTATACTCATCAATTTGTACAATAGATCATTTTATTGTTTAATATAGTTTTATTGCTCTGACTAAGATAAGAGAGAGTCCTTGAAAGATAATCTATTTATATATATTTTTTTTATCATTTTTTGTCTATATTTTTACAATAAAATAGACTGGCGCTCAACACTGCTTGACACAATAAAAAAAAATCAAAAATAGTCCTAAGAACTCACCCCTTTGAAATTCATGCTATGAACATCATTACACATGGCGCCCAACTAATTTGGTGACTATAATTATTGTGTTAAGCATCTTTCAGGAACTCTTTCTAGTGAGAGCAATAATATTTTGATCAATATTTGCTGAATTTCAAAATATTATTATTTTCATATTTTGACACTGAAGGTTATAGACCTGTATCTCGGTTTATGTTTCATCTATATATCTTATAGAACTCATTTGAGACATTTTTGCTTTACAGTAAGTGAAAACATTGTATCTAGATTTCTTGCTCTTGGTAATTTCTTTGAATTCAAAATGGAACCGAATCACTTACTTTCAAATGAACTAAATTATGAAATTAGTATCAGGAACTTTGAACCAACTGGTACAGTTGATCAAAGAAGAAAAATATTGAGGGGATTACTTAGTCAACAATCTGCAAATCGCAGTTTTGTGGGAGATTTGTCTGAATGTTATACTCATGAAGAAGATATGGTAGAGATAAGAGAAACTTTAACGGACTTGGATGCAAAGATTAGGTCATATTCTGGTAATACTCTTGAACGCAAACGCCTAGAATCAAGATTAACTCATATTTCTGGTAGAATCAATCGTTTGAAAATTGATACGGAAGATGAAGAAGCAGCTAAAAAACAAGTTCAACTGAAACTTCTTGAAATAGAGGCAGAATTTAGTGAAAAAATGTCTGGTGCTTTAGCAACTTCTACACCAACCAACAATTCATTATCTTCAAATAATGTTGAACAATTTTCATTTTCCAAACCTATTCTTCCATACAAATGGAATATCTCTTTCAGTGGTGATACCAGAAAAGAGTCGTTGATAGCTTTCTTAGAAAAAGTAGAATCTTTTAGATGTTCAAGAAATGTTTCTAAAGATCAATTGTTTTTGACTGCTGGTGACTTGTTCAAAGATCTTGCTTGGACATGGTATAACAACAACAAATCTCGTGTTCAAAACTGGGATGAATTAGTTCAGAAATTGAAAAGTGACTTTTTACCTTATCACTATGATGAATCTCTGATTAGGGAAATCGATAATAGAACCCAAGGTAACAATGAGAGAGTTAGTTTTAGTTTATATCTCTGCCATGGAGGGTCTGTTTAATAGGTTAACTGTCAAGCCATCGGAAAAAGATATGGTTAACAAAATTCAGAGAAATTTGCTACCTTGTTATATTTCACAACTTGCTTTGAAGGAAATAGATACAATGTCAGAGCTTTATAACTTATGTAAAAAATTAGAAGAATCTAGAGAATGGTCTGAACGTTATAGACCTCCTTCTTACAAAAAATCAAATCTTTTGGAGCCAGACCTGAGTTGTCCTTCTGGTTTTGAGTTTAACAATTCTTTTAGAAGAACATTCACCTCGAATAGGGAAGTTTCAGCAGTAGGAACTATCAAATGTTGGAATTGTTTAGAGAATGGTCACACTTCTCGTGATTGTCGCCAAACTAAGACTGTTTTTTGTTATGGCTGTGGTACAAAGAATATTATAAAACCTAAATGCCCAAAATGCAATCCAAAAAACGTCAGGCGTGGTTCTGGGACTCTGGACGCCGTTGCCACGACATCGAGTCCAGAAAAGATGGAAAAAGGTACCAAAAACAATTCCAAGTAAAGCCAATCAATAAAGACAGTCTTGAATGGCAGACATGGTTAGGAGAGGTTAAACGATTTTTATCTTGTTCAGTCACTCAATCTCCCTCACTCAACCCCATATTTGTTAGGAAAACTCACGATAATCGCCCATATCTTTATGTGGAAATTTTTGGGGAAAATATTCTGTCTTTGGTTGACACTGGTAGTTGTTCGTCCATATTAGGTTCCGATAGTTTTTCATTACTCAGAAAATGGAAAGTTGAAATTCAGTGTGGAGGACAGCTACAGGTTACAACTGCAGATGGGCAGCCTCAAGATTGTTTGGGATTTGTCACTCTACCTATTATTCTTCAAGGGAACTGCCAGACTCAAAAATTTTTAGTGATTCCTTCTGTACGACACTCTTTGATTTTAGGGATAGACTTTCTCAAAAGCTTTCATATCAAGGCAAATTTTGGTAATTATTCATATGACTTTAGAAGATCTGAACAGACTTGTGTGGTAAACAGTATTCACTCAGCTGAAGAGTTATCTACAGTGGAAAAAGAAAAATTGAAACAATTTGTTGATTCATTTTCAATCATTGCTCCGGAAGGTAAAATTGGTAGGACTTCTCTCTTACAACACACTATAGACACTGGATCAGCTTCTCCTATCAGACAAAGACAATATCCCTTGTCACCTGCTATGCAGAAACATCTACACAAGGAAATTGATGAAATGCTCAAACTAGATGTCATACAACCATCTAATTCCCCTTGGTGTAATCCTTTGTGGCTAGTTGAGAAGAAAACCGGTGAATACAGGGTAGTTCTTGATTCTAGAAAAGTAAATAGCGTGACTGTCAGAGATTCCTATCCAATGACACAAATTGATTCCACTTTGAGCAAGCTGAGAGATGCTAAGTTTCTTTCATCTATAGATTTGAAGAAAGCTTTCTGGCAGATTCCCTTGCAAGAGTCATCTCGTCCCAAAACCGCCTTTGCTGTCTATGGTAGGGGTTTATTTGAATTCAAAGTGATGCCGTTTGGATTATCGTGCAGTTCTCAAACAATGTGTAGACTCATGGATTTAGTTATTGGACCTTCTCTAGAACCATATGTATTCTATTACCTTGACGACATTATTGTGGCTACCCCTGATTTTGGGACCCACTTGGACATTTTGGGGAGACTAAGGCAGAAATTGGTGGATGCAGGTCTTACTATCAATTTAGAGAAATGTCAATTTTGTAGGTCGTCTCTTGAATTTTTAGGTTATACTGTTGATAAAGAAGGCCTCAGAATTGATAAATGTAAAGTTTCGGGTATATTAAATTATGAAAGACCTCAAAATACCACTCAAATTCGGAGATTAATTGGAATGGTTGGCTATTATCGTAGGTTTTTGAAAGATTTTTCTACACTATGTAGTCCTATATCTGATTTATTGCGAGGCAGGAAAAAGGGACAACCTATTGAATGGACAAGTGAGGCAGATCAGGCATTTGAGAATATAAAGAAGGCCTTAACTACTGCTCCAGTTTTAGCTAGTCCAAATTTTGATCTACCATTTGTCATTTATTGTGATGCATCTAATACAGGAGTAGGAGCTGTTTTGTACCAAGAGATCGATGGAATTGAGCATCCCATAGCCTATGCCTCGAAAACTTTGAATAAATGTCAACGTAAATACTCGACGACTGAGAAGGAACTTCTGGCTGTCATCTTTGGCATTGAGAAGTTTCGCTGCTATGTAGAAGGTACTCATTTCACTGTCATTACCGATCATGCTTCACTTGTGTGGCTCAATAATATGTCAAATCCGGCTGGTAGAATTGCTCGATGGGCAGTCAAATTATCACAATATTCTTTCGACATTTTGCATAGACCAGGTGCTCTAAATTCAGTAGCAGATGCTCTTTCTCGCTCTATCAATGAAACTGCAGTTTTAGATTTATCCTTCTTGAAACCAGATAAATGGTACAATGACATGTGCAGAAATGTGAAAGAGAATCCAGATTCATATCCTACCTTTAAAGTTGAGAATAATATTTTGTATAAACATGTTTTTGATAGTTCAGATTTACAAGGAAATCTATCCAAATGGAAAATAGTCGTACCTACTGATAATAGGAAGGATATTTTGTACATGTATCATGACAGTGCAACATCAGCACATTTAGGAATAGCTAAAACTGTGGCACGTGTTAAAGAACTTTATTATTGGCCCAACCTCAGGAATAGTGTACACAAGTATGTTAGGAAATGTTCAGTGTGTGCTAGATGCAAACCTTCTAATTTGCCTCAAGCGGGTTTAATGGGGTCTTACAAAAACATTAATTTTCCATTCCAGTTGGTTTCTGCTGATCTTTTGGGACCATACCCAAAATCGAAGAATGGGAATCAGTATCTTTTGGTGGTGTGTGATTGGTTCACAAAATTCATTTTAGTCCAACCATTAGCTAAGGCCACGTCGAGGGCGATAATTAAATTTATAGAAAACCATGTGTTTCTCATATATGGAGTACCTCAGATTTTTGTGTGTGACAATGGGTCAGTTTTCTCGAGTAAGGAATTCAAGTCATTCATGAATGAATATAAAGTTCAGAAGATTTGGTACAATGCTAGGTATCACCCTCAGATCAATGCAACTGAACGTCAGAATAAAGTGATAGTAACTGCAATCAGATCTTATATTAAAGAAAATCATAAGGACTGGGATCAAGCCATTTTTAAAATTTCACAAGCAATTCGGTTGGCAAAGTGTGATGTCACGGGCTATTCAGCCAGTTTTTTAACTTTTGGGAGAAATGTTCCTGTGTCTGGAGATTATTATGGTATAATTGCAGAGAATGCACATAATATTGTATCTATATCAGACAAGAATTCTAGAATTGCAGACCTTCAGGAATTACCAGAATTTTTCGTCAAAACTCGTGAAAGAATTTATAAAGCATATGAACAAAATGCCAAGACCTATAATCTCAGGAGGAGAGACACCAAATATAAAGTTGGAGATCGAGTTTTGAAGAAAAACTATGTGTTGTCAAAAGCTGCTGATAATTTTTCAGCAAAATTGGCAAATAAATTTATTCCTTGCATTGTAGATAAAGTAATTTCTCCATTAGTTTATGGATTGAAAGGTGAAAATGGTTCTGATCTTGGAAATTGGCATGTTAAGGACTTGAAAATTGACCCCACTCATCTTGATTCCGATGATGATTCAGAAACTGATTCTCATGATAGCGATATGGATTTAGATGGATCTTAGAATATCTCGGTAAAATTTTTCGGCTGTGCTGAGTTCGGCCTAAGAATTGCTCAGTAGGAATTGACCTTCCTGGCGGTAAAAGTCCGACCAAATTGGCATATCTTTATCTTTGAAATCAAATCTTTGTCTTGAAGTCTTATTTTTAATCTTTGAAATAGTAATATCTTTGTTTCTTTGGTTTTATATCTTTAACATCAATATGTATCTAACTCTTGAAATCCTATCTTTGAAAATACATTTCTTCATTGTGATTGAAGATACTTTAATTTGTTGATCTTGTTTGATTTTTGCCTAGTGGCGTGTATCAAAAAAAAAAATATATATTATAGTTTATCTATATCTTTGAAACTGCTGTGTAGCAAATATTTATCTTGATTGAAGATGCTTCAATGTGATAATTTTATTTTTTTGAATTTTTGCCTGGTGGCGCGTTTTTAGAATTATCACAATTTTTGCCTGGTGGCGCATATTTGGAAGCATCACAAATTTGAGATATTTAATTTCAGTTGATATATTTCTCTTGGTATAAGAAAGATGTATTTCAAGGTTATTACATTTTTTTTTGCCGTGTTGAGTCCGGCCGTAGAATTGCTCAACAGGAGAAAGCCTTCCTTGCGGTAAGAGTCCGTATAAAATGGAACTTTTTTGAAAGGTTGAACTGAGATATTTTCGGAAAAGTCACAGTCACATTCCATAGAGATAATTTTTTGGATTCATAATTTCAGTATTTGATAAATTTTAGGTATTACCAAGACAACTTGAAGTTGTTCGATATCTTTTGAATTGGAATTTATGAACATCCTGTACATGATTTAACATCATTTATCATCCTCTGTTTCGTGTCGGGGTTTGGATATTTGGGGTGGATTTTCAGGTCGTTAATTATAATTGGTTTTGCATTTTAATGTAAAACTTGATTTTTGTGAACCAGTCCGCATTCCCATTTTAGACTCTGATATTTTACCTGTGACATTTCTGAACTGATCTTGGTCTCCCCCTGAATGTCTTTGTTGGTTTCAATATTTGAGGACTATATCATCGTCTCTCTTATCTTTCTTCTTATTCTTTATATCTTTCTTTTACTTTATATCTTTCTTCTTGTTCTTTATTGCGTGTGAGATCACTGAATTTTGTTCAGGGTCAGGAGTTGTTGATGATTTTTTTTTTGTTTGATTGGTGGTAGGCTTTTGGAGAGCACTTTTGTTCTGATGAAATTGAGTTATTGTGACTTAGTGGAATCTTTTAGATTGGTGCTAGGCTTTTGGAGTGCACATTGTCAAGTTCATTATGAGCAAGGTGACCTACTGGAATCATATTGGGTTTGGGATTTTGGTTTTTAGTCTGCAACTTACTGATTTTGAACAGGGTTAGGTTTTTCATAGGTCAGTACGTCTATCTTTATCTTTCTTTGCTGTCGTATATGAGATTGTCTGATTTAGTTTGGAGCTTCGAGTGTTTTTTTTTTGATTAGTGGTAGGCTTTGGAGTGCACTTCGTTCTGATGGAGATATAATGTGACTTAGTGGGATCCTTCAGATCAGTACTAAGCCTGGAGTGCACATGTCTGATTCATCAAGAATGATGTGACCTACTGGAATCACATTTTATAGAAATATGGGGATTTTTATTTGCAGCTCAGTTCTAGACTGAATTCGGTTTCTCATATACTCTCTCAGATCTAGGTTTGGATAGTTTGGATTCTTAATTTCAGAGGTTTGATGAAGGCTAGATTTCATTTTTATCCGTCTTTCGATTTTGGGATAGAAACATTTTTCTGGATTGAGATATCCATTCTGAACAACCTGGACTCTGGTTTGTTTCCGTTTTCTTTTCATTTTTATTCTGTTGCCTTGAGGTCTATTGATTGGGAGAAATCATAGTATTGGTAGTTTTTTTTGAATAGGGACCTGATTGAGTGGGTGTGGGCCTCGCTCATTTGGACTACCTTCAATGGTGAGATCTGTAGAAGGGGCAAGTATTGGGGGGTGAGCAGTGAACCCGGTAAATTCTGCCTACGGGGGACTACTCACAGCGTTCGTTGCTCACTACTGTGCTTGTTTCGAGTTCTGCGAATCTGTCCACTTGAGGATTGGTTCACAGTACTCAATCAAGGAATACTCCCGCTTAGAGTTTTTGCCGACTTGGCTTCACCAGTCGTTTTAGTTGGTATACTTATTATACCCCAAGTGTGGTGGCATTTGGTTATTTTTATCTTCATAATTTCCATTTTGTTTTGTTCCACCGGTGAGTCTTGTGATACTGCTGGTCTATCTGTCTGGGTCATAGCGTTGCGGGTGCCAACATGGAAACCTGGGGGCGAGTGGTGATGGATTGTTCAACGGCGCAGCATCTAGATCTTGCAGCGAAACGAACATCCTGGCCAGGTTTTCATGGTGTTATCTGAGTGTTGTGGTCTGGATGGAGACAACCAGTCCTCACAAGATTCACCCTACCACCTATTAATGTACAGTAGAGTGGTAGTTTTTATTTTCTTTTCAGTGTGGTAAATACTAGAATTTACTAGGGGCATGACTGTTCTGCTCCTTCCTTTATGGTAAATGAACCTTCCACATAAATGCTAATGCACAGCATAGTGGTTTGGTATTTATTAATTTCTCTTGGTTTCAGGTCAGTTTCATTTTTCCTATCTCTTGCGTTGGTAAATTCAGTTTGGTCAAAATTTTCTATTGGGCTTGGCTTTAAAATTTTCAGATTTAATGTGAATTCTTTGAAAACTCTTAAGAACAATTCAAATTTTCTATGCAGATTATGTCTCACATTAGTTTTTCGAGAATTCTAATAAAAAAAATGAAAACTGCGAGTTTTCAAGTTTTTTTTTTCGGGAGAAAAGGGGATGTGTAACGATATATAAATCGTTACATTTTGTTTTTATGTAGTCATTCAAATAACATCAATAAATAGTTGTATCAGATCACTTAGCGACATCTCGTAAATTAATATAAAATCAATAACAAAGACATCTTCTTTTGTACAGGTACCATCAAGATATCTGCAATTAAATTTAAAATCGACGCATGATAAACAGGTTTCTGTATCACACTTATTATTGCAGATATTTATGAATTGTTAATTTGTTGTATTGCCGTTGTACCAATCAAGATGATCCTTGTTAATCACGTGATTAAAACGAACAATTGGGAATAAACGACGTAGGGTCGCTCTCTTGCTTTTTAACTTTTGAGGTGAAAACTTCGAGCAATTTTTTTGAAAATTCCTATTCTCCCGTAAAAAGGGATTTGAAGACTCAGGTTTTCTGAGATTGCTTGGGATATCAGGAGTGAATCAAGGTATGCCCTTTTTGATTTCAATTTAGGATGGTTCAGATTAAACAAGATTAATAAGAATTAATTAACCGGTGCTTCAGGCAGCCATTGCTGCATAGTTGAAGACAGAATTTATTTGGATATATTTTGGCTTTGATCTTTCTCATGGACTGAAAGATTACGAATTCTGCTTGGTAGAATTTCTACTGGTATTTTGAGGATAGATTTTTGAGGATTTTTTTTTTACACAGAGCATGTGTAAATTGTAAAATTTGGCTTGAGTGAATAGTCTGTGGTTTTTTTTCTTATTTTTAGCTTGAATGCAATTCCGGAAATGAAGTTGTTCGAACTCAATAAATCAATATTTCTGGTGTGAATTTGGAGTGAAACCATAGAGAAGTCTGGACTCTGGACAAGAAGAGAGATAATGTTCAGGTGAGTGTACAGTGAAACCTCAACTTTGAAATAAATTCATGTGTTAACTGTTACACTCATCTATTCATTTCTTTCCTATGGAAAAGAGTTCATGATTCTCTTATTCATGAAAGCAATTAATTTTACCTGGTGAAATATAATTTACTATCTGAACAATCTGTAATTGAGTGGAAGGGTGTCGCTTGACGTCGCTCTTGATATCTCAGCAATATTTTTTTTATTTTTGAATCTTTTTGAGCCTGTACTTGCATACATGTGATAGGCCAATCACTTGAATGCAAGATTTCTTTATTGATTAATTCAACAAATATTGAAGCAAAAAAAAATAGAGTATAAAAAATAACATTGATGTATCTTTTATATTCTCAGTGTTGAGAATGTTATAGTGTTATGGCTTATTGAGGATATTGTATAATTTTCGATCAATCAATCAGCTAAGCTCAAAACCACAAATTTTGGACCTTCAGTTCATACCTCCCTGAAACCAACTGATTTCTATTACGACTTTTCATGTATGTCGACGATAAATGAGTGATCAATCAACGTAGAGAGGACCTCTATCATTTGCTGAGTAGACATCAGAGTCGTCCAGTTTTCCCCCAGTTTCAGTGCTGAAACTAACACAACTTCAGAGTACAACCTTCCACTGTGAGCTAGAAGATAGAGGGTGTAAACTGTACCAGTAGGAGAGTACTGACCTGGAGTAGGGAGTTGTCATCGTAATTGGGGAACGACATCTGACTCGCAAGTATAGAGCAATAATCCAGGAGATATTGATCAAAATCGTAGGAAGAATAGAAATCAGGAGGAGAATTGTAAAAATCACTTGCATAATTTCTAGCTATTGATTACTATCACACTCATTGTTGATTACATTGTTATACTCATCAATTTGTACAATAGATCATTTTCTTGTTTAATATAGTTTTATTGCTCTGACTAAGATAAGAGAGAGTCCTTGAAAGATAATCTATTTATATATATATATATTTTTTTATCATTTTTTGTCTATATTTTTACAATAAAATAGACTGGCGCTCAACACTGCTTGACACAATAAAAAAAAATCAAAAATAGTCCTAAGAACTCACCCCTTTGAAATTCATGCTATGAACATCATTACACACTTGTAAATAATTATTTCGACTACTTTTGCGCCAGTTCACGAATAAATTGATGAGGTAGGCTATGCACGCTAGGCGCGTTTATTTTATCCATGACAACGAAAAAAAACTCATCTGTTTTTGCCAAATGTCATTGACATTTTGTAGGTTTTCAAAACTTTGTTTCAAACGGTTTTCAATTTCTCTTGTTGATTAATATGGCTCGTTCAGTAGCAGACAAAGTTGAAGCCGTTATCATATTTGGTGAAGCTTACCGAAATTACCACGCTGCTATTCGCATTTTCAATGAACGGTTTCCAGAACGTCCGATGTGTCGAAAATATCTGCAGAAATTGGTGGCAAAATTTAACCAAACTGGCACCGTGAAAGATGCTCCGAGATCTGGGAGGCCGAAAATAATTACGGAAGATGTTGAAATTCAAGTACTAGCCGAAATGGTAAATAACTCACAACAATCAACTAAGCAAGTAGCTGAGACATGTGATGTTTCTAAAACATCAGTAAAGAGGGTTTTAAAACAAAATAAATTCCATCCTTACAAAATAAAAATTTTGCACCAATTGGTTGAAGATGATCCAGACCGGCGACTTGAATTTTGCGAGACCATGGCAGAAAGAATTGTTGCAATTCGACTTTATTTGCAACACATCTGCTTTAGTGATGAAAGCACTTTTTACCTAAATGGAAATGTGAATACCCAGAATTGTAGATATTGGAGTGATGAGAATCCCCATGAATTCCGCGAGGGGCATACTCAATTTCCCCAGAAAATTAATGTTTGGGCGGGTTTTTTAGGTAACCACATTGTAGGTCCGATATTGTTGAAAGAAAATTTAAATGGTCCCAGATACCTCCAAATGCTGCAAGACACAATAAGTCCCAGTATCGATGAGATCGTTGCACAAAACCCACATGAATTTTACTTGGATGTAACATTTCAGCAAGATGGAGCGCCACCACACTATTTTCGGGAGGTGAGAAATTACTTAGATGAAAGATATCCAGGTAGGTGGATTGGACGTCGAGGTACAACAGAGTGGCCAGCTCGCTCACTGGACCTCTCACCGCTTGATTTCTTTCTCTGGGGCTATGTGAAATCCGTAGTTTTTAAGACAGTTTGTGGGTCGTTAGATGAACTGCGCCGTCGAATTATTGAAGTGTGTTCAGAAATAACACCTCAAACCTTGATTAATGTTAGGGAAGAGTTTACAACCCGACTATTTATGTGTCAGAAATGCATGGTGGACATGTCGAACATCTTTTGAAATAGATAAAAACTCACCGTTTTTAGTTATAAATTAAAATATCTCTTCAGTTTTTAATGATTCTTGATCTGTATTTATGGACTACCTTATTTGTTAATAAAATGTTTCAACTTCATTTGTACTAGTTTTTCGTGAAATTCAACAACTCTAACAATTGTAAAATGGTACGACGAGGTAAGTTACACATGGTGCCATCAGCAGTTTGCAACATTGGATAGCTTTCAAAAAGTTAGGATCGGGTAGTGGAATACATTGTGATCCATTTGTTACGATTTTCTCATTGAACTGGCGCAAAAGTAGTCGAAATAATTATTTACAAGTGTTCATAAGTCCAAAACTATTAACTTTTTTGATAGAAAACCATTTATCAAACTTGTTCAGAATTCAACGTAGAATGTAATAATGCAATGAAATACAGGGTGTCCCATTTAAAAAAATTAACTTCTAAGTCACCGTGCTTTTTAGAGACACTTTGTATGAATGAAACTTAAACCATTAAAGAGATAGAATGAAACCCTACAACTTATGTATTTAACATTTTTTTGTAATATGTAGAATAAAGAAGTTACAGGGGGGGCGACGGACTTTTGGTCCTCACTGTATACAACTTTTTTAAGCAACAAACAATTAAAATCATTCAAGTGTTGAAAAGGACGCCTAAAGTCCTATAACAACACTCAGGGAAATATAGATATCTTAAGAACAAAATGTACTACTTTCAAATCTGAATAAACATATATAAACTAACTATCCAGTTTATCACTTGTGCGCTGGGCAGTCCCCACGCCACATGTAGATCAGATAAGTAGCTCGATCGGCTTATTATTCATAATATTGAGATCTAAAGCCAGCTTTCTCCTTCGCCTGTGAACCGTGGAGACGCTTAAAAGTCTCCCGACAGAATTCGTTCTTTTAACTCTGCTGTTTTTACGGCAAGAATACATGTACAAACAAGGAATACAACAAATTTCCAAGTAAACAAGAAGAGCTGCTGGACCTAGTGCCTGCCTGGCACCCAAGGGTCTTTTATTTTAGGTACAACCAATTGAAGAACCGTTATTTTGGCCATCGGATCGTGTTTGGCTGAAGGGCAAGGGCTATAACTTAGAAGTAGTCGGCCCCCTTGATGGAGCATAGTGAGCCAACACCCCAATCGATCACAAAAGCTACCACAATTAGCATTAAATTTGATTGTTCGCCAGTTAAGAATGTTGAGGATGGGGCATGTGCTGGACTGTTAATGAAAGATTTACCGCTGTTACGTACAGAAATATTTATGAAAATATTGTCACCAAGTGTTTCAGAACGTTTTCCTGATCGACATTTTTTATACCAATAAGATAATTGCCCGGTTAACTTCCGACCGAACACAATAGGCAAGAACACTAATTTCTAGAAAAAATATCACTGCATACAGTTCGATGAATCAAGTCGAAAAATATTTTTTTTAATTTTTTATTCGAAGTAGTTTTCTTTAAAAAAAATCTATAAAATATACACCTGTTCAAACGCGACGGAAAAAAGGCGGAAATCTACGTCACAAGTACTTCGCCCAATCACTGAGGGGTATCGAAGACTGTCGAGGACAAACGAAGCTCTGAAAACGTCGTTGCCGTCTCCATCTATTCATCGGTAAACAATACACGTGGTTGTTGATTTTCTGATGATATACAGAATTCGTATGAGATGTCACCTAATTTTATGGGTAACTGAGTATTTTCATAACACGAAATAAAGATTTGAATTGGTCTCAGGCAGGTTCAAGATGTTATGTGGAGAGTAATTGACAAAGTCGCTTAATATGAGTTGACATAGATGACACATGACAGTCATGACACTTTTTCACTTTTAGTATCATTTGTTTTGCTGTTGGTTGCTGTTTGCCTTCAATCAATCAATCAATCAATCAATTCATTTATTGTTTAAGCAAAACATACAGTTTCATAAACAAGGAATTCGGCTATTAAGTGAAGTAAGTATTATAATATAAGATAGAAATAGAGAGAGAGAAAAAAGTCTGAACCAAATCAGATAACATAAGCAGCTATAAAAATAAGAAAAAAAAACATTAACCATATCTCTAGTTAAGTATAAATATTCCACCACCTACACATGTATTTTACCAGTTATATTTATATAATTTCTCTATAAATATGCAACAGACCAAATAACATCGATGTAATAAAAAAAATGAAAAAGAGACCCGTTACGAATTAACATACAGACCAAAAATATATAAAAGAAAGAGAACCCAGTGCCTAATGAAAATTACCTACTCATTTATAATGAATGATCTGATTTTCAAAATATTCCAGATATGTGTGGCTATTGATTTTGCTTCAGTGGGCGTAATATTATTGAGCGTGCCAAACAAATTGTTAATATTCTCCAAGCAGGGAACGTTACGGGGTCGCATTGAGGTATATATAGGACAATCAAATAAAATATGATGGATAGTTTCAAACTCATTCTTGTTACAAACTGAGCAGATTTCTCTCGGGTTGATGCGGTAAAGAGATCCACGATAAGTAAATTTTATCGCTGAACTATTACATAATCGGAGTTGGGCAATGGTTCTAGTAACTTGGATGGGTACCTTCATAAGGAGATAGTTTTGTGCTTGTTCAGATAGTGTAAGTGACTGGCTGAGTGAGAGGAAGGTTGAGCGAGAAAACAAGGACCTATCTTCTTCTTTGAGTCTGTTCAGATACCTGGAGAGCAACATTGACCTCCTCTGTTTGAGAATATGTGATGTGGCTTCTGCTAATGGCATGTGAAAGTCAGCAAATTCAAGTTCTTTACTGACTTGCATAGACCAGTTATATCTTTGATCTGTGGTATAAAGTTCTAGTTGTCTTTCAAAACAGATTCTTGGGAGTCGGGTCTCACCCATTTCAAGGATTTTAATCAACCAATTCAAAGTGAGTTTGAATATGGTGTATGAAACCTTGACTCTACCAACCTCAAGTCTAACAACATAGTCTGGTGAGTTCACGGGTAAGCATAGCATTTTCTTAAAGAATGCCAGTTGAACCCGTTCCAGGATTTCGTAATATCGCAAACCCCAAACCGGTATACAATTGGTTAACACACTCAGAACAAGGGAATCTAATAATTTTTCTCGGGAACGCCAGCAGTTCATTTTGGTTTTGGCCATTATAGGAAATACAGCACCTACGGCCTGCTTACCTTTATCAGCTGATACAGATGCCATATTTGAAAAGAGGGATGAAGAGGAGAATGTTACTCCCAGGTAAATGAAACTGTTAACTACCTCAATGCGGTCATTCTTATAAGTGAATCTCAGATCCTTGGAGTGTGAATTTCCCCTAGAAAAGCACATGATTTTACTTTTTGTTACATTCACCTCAAGCTCATTTTGAACGCTATAGTGTTCGAGGATTCTGAGTTTGCGACCAAGGTCTATCTCCGAATCTGATAGAATTACCAAATCATCTGCATAAAGAAGCATCAGCAGATCATTTTTATTGTCAATATTAATACCAATAGCACCCTCAGATCTGAAAAAACATTCAATGTCAGACAAAAACAAAGCGAAGAGCAATGGACTGAGTGATTCACCCTGAAGTACTCCCGTCGTGACGTCGAATGGTTTAGTGAAACCCTCTGTGGATTTGACTTTCATTCGGGCGTTATCGTAAATATTCTTTAAAAATGATATTATTCTGGAACTTACGCCTACAGAGAAAAGTTTTAGCCACAAAAGAGAGTGTTTAACTGAATCGAAAGCACGTTTATAATCGACAAATAGCGCAAAAACCTTTCGCTTTTTCAATCGCAAGTGCAAATGGATTACTGAGCTGAGTGTGAAGACATTGTCCATGCAACCTCTATACTGTCGAAAACCTGACTGATTTTCAGGGAGAATAGCGTTATCTTCTGCCCAGATGTTCAGCCTATTCAGAAGTATTTGGGTAAAAACCTTAGCTGAACAATTGAGTAACGCAATACCTCTATAATTAGTGGGGTCTTCCCTAGGACCTTTCTTATGTATCATAGACATGGTTACTTTACTCCATCTATCTGGGGTGACTGAGGAGTCCAATATTTTGTTGAACAAGCATGTTAGATATAAGACCCAGTTAGGTGGAAGATGTTTTATGAACTCATACGATATTGAGTCGCAACCTGGAGATTTGTTATTTCGACAGGAGTTAATAACCATATAAATTTCAGCAGTGGTGATTGAAGAGTCAAGATAAGGGTTTCTAGCATCAAAAAAATCAGTATTTTCAACTATGCGTGGAGGATAAATATTGGTATAAAAAACTTCCCATAGTTGGGAACTGAGTATCTTTGAAGGAGATTTGGGTCTGAATTTTTTTAGAGTAGTCCAAAATGTTTTAGGGTTATTACTAGTGTTCAGAACATCCAGGAGAGATTGATAATAAGTTTCTTTTTTATGTTTTAGCAATTTCTTATGTGAACGTTTGCTGTTGAGGAATTGTGTTGTACAATGAGGAGCGAAGTTTTCGTTTTTGAGTAATTTTAATTCATTTCTCAGTTTTAGTTTCGATATAACGCACTCTTGATCAAACCAAGCCATATTACTTTTGCGAGGAGAGTTATAGTTTAGAGTTTTTTTCGTGAGGTTCAGAGTATTGGCGGATTCGTATATAGCTGAGCAGAAGTTATTGTAAGAAGTTTCAATTTCGGGGATGTATTGAATTCTCAAGGAATTCTTCATGGTTATTTTATATTGTAGAGCAAGGGATTCATTCCATTTTAATGCGAGTGTATTAGATTCAGATTGAATTATTTTTTCACATCTGGTCTTTTCAAAATTTTCTGTAATTTCTAGGAAAACAGGGAAATGATCAGATATGGTGTTATCATTAAGGACTTTGAAATTTTTGATGAATTCTAGGGAGTAATTCGATATGAAAGCCAAATCAATAACACTATTTCCTGCACGAGAAAAATGAGTATATTGCGCAGGATAATCAAGAGAGGTCCTTCCATTCAACATTGAAAAAGAATTTGCATGCATGAACTCAAGAATATTACGCCCACGAGCGTTCAGTGTTTTATCCATACTAAGCCTATGTTCGAAGAGGTTGGTATTTTCAAGCAGCTCCTCTGGAATGTTACCGAGTTCTGCCACTCTGGCGTTGAAGTCTCCACCAATGATTATAGGGATATCGTGATACTGATCGGTTACCTCATTCAGAGCTACTTGCAAACCATCAAGAATATAGATCATATCAAGTGAGGGTTTGAAGTATATGGAGCACAGAATAAAGGATGTATTTTGAAAACAAAAATGACAAAATATTCACCACGGGGTAGTATCAATGACAGTTACGTTGAAGATTTTTTTGTAATATACGCTAATACCGCCACTAGCTCTGCCAAAAGATTTTTCTTTGAGAGCTGGCGAACTAATTGTTATTTATTAAGACACATTGCCCATTACTAATTAACTTATATTTAATAGTACTTTTCACATTCAGCCTAGTACATCAAAAAACCTAATCAACCTTGCTTCTTGTATATTATGTGACAGAGTAAAGAAAATGAGAATAGTACAAAATACAGAAAATACTGAAGGATGGAACTTGACTTAAGTCAATCACAGATCACATAGAAATATGAACATAGAGGAGTTGAAGGAATGATGCGAAGGTGTGTTCACTAACATGCTAAATTCAACACCCCTCCTCGCTGAATTCCTTCAAACCCAAAAGCTTCTTAAATTTATTAAACAAAATGGTTTGTAATCCCTTGGTAAAAATATCTGCCTGCTGATCTTCTGAACATACATATTGCAGTGAAACAACACCATTATTATAATACTCACATACAAAATTAAACTTCAAATCAATGTGTTTCACACGCCTATTATTAGCAGGATTCTTAATAAGCGCAATGCAACCCTGGTTATCCTCATAAAATGTTATTTTCTCAAAATTATATTCTAAATCTATTAGTAATTTACGCAACCATAAACCTTCACACACTGCAGCACATAATGCTATCAATTCTGCTTCTGTGGTAGACAGTGATGTGCATTTCTGTTTTTTTGTAACCCATAATAAAGTATTATTTAATAATTTGAAGACAAAACCTGTTACAGATTTGCGATCATGCACATCACCACCCCAATCAGCATCCACAAAACAACATAATTCTTTTCCATAATTTCTTATATATTCTAGACCAACATTAATTGTGCCCTTTAAATATTTCAAAACCCTTTTTAAACTGTTCCATACATTATCAGATGACTTATCCTGAAAGCGACTGAAATAGTTAACAGAAAAACATAAATCAGGCCTACTTCCCAGCATTAGGTACATGAGACATCCTATCAACTCTCTTACTGGTTTTTTTGTCAATCTTTCAGGATCATTACATAATTCAATATTAATTTTTGAATCTATGGGTAGTACAGAGCTTTTACAATCACTCATACCAAACCGCTTAAGCATTCCTTCAGTATATCTTGACTGGCTGATTTTTAAAATGCCCCTATCTTTATCATACAAAATTTCCAAACCCAAAAAATGCTTAAGTATGCCTTTATCCTTTATTAAAAACTTATTCATCAATTTGTCTTTTATTTCATTCACATCTGCTAATTTTGGACCTGATAATATTATGTCATCAACATATAATATCAAATAAACATTTTTCATTTCATTTTTCAATATATAAAGACAATAATCATTTTCAGATCTTAAGAATCCTATTTCCAATAAAAATGAATTGATCTCTGAATTCCAACACTTAGATGACTGACGTAACCCATATAACGCCTTTTTCAATTTTAATACATTATTTTTACTCTTAACTCCCTCTGGTCTGAATATAAATACATTTTCATCTAATTTTCCATTCAAGAATGCAGATCTCACATCTAACTGGTGAAAGTGATATCCTTTCTGATTACCAATTATCAAAAGAGCTCTAATTGTTACTAATCTTGCAACAGGGGAATAAGTTTGATCAAATCCTTTATTTCTCTCTTGTGCAAAACCTCTAACTACTAATCTTGCCTTATACTTCTCTTCCTCATTTTCTTCTAACCTCTTATAAGTAAAAACCCATTTAGTATCTAGAATTTGTTTGTCTTTGGGACTGTCACACTCTTCCCATGTTTCATTTTTATATAATGATTTTAATTCTCTATCTACTGCCTTTAACCATTTTTCTTTATCTTTCCTATTTTCCAAGTCTCTATAACAATTTGGAATGTCTTCTATGTAATTACAAGCATCAAAAGCCATATACATTTCATAATCATTGAATTTACAAGGAACCTTAATTTCTCTTTTCCTTCTTCCCACTTCATCTACTTCATCATTGATACCATTATTATCAATTACTCTCTCTTCAACTTCCTTTTCAAACTTCTCTCTATCATTTTCATTCTCATACTCTTCACTTCCAACTGTGACATTTTCTGTGAATATGTTTTTGACATTAAATTCTTTCTCATCAAAAACTACATCCCTAGCTACTATAACCTTTTGTTCCTGTAAACTCCATAACCTATATCCTGTGAGAGTATAGCCTATCATTAAACATTTCTTTGATTTCTCATCGAATTTTTCTCTGAATTGTTTTGGTACATGCGCATATGCTGCATATTCAAATATTTTCAAGTTACTTACATTTGGCTTGTTTCCATACCAAAGTTCTGCTGGTGTTACATTTTCTGAGTTAGCACCTGGGCTTCTGTTGATAATATAAGCTGCTACCCTAACTGCTTCATTCCAAAACTCTTTTGGCATATTTGCCTCTTTTATCATACACCTGGCCTTATCTAGCAAACTTCTGTTAAATCTCTCAGCCTTGCCATTTTGTTCAGGTGTGTATGGTGTGGTATAATCGATGTAAGTCCCATTTTCCCTACAAAACCTTTTAAATTCATGGGAATTATATTCTCCACCATTATCACATCTGAAAACTGATATTTTCGACTCAAATTTGTTTTGCACTAAATTAACAAATTCTGTGAAGCAGTTAAAAACATCACTTTTGTTTTTGATTATATATACACATATAAAATTTGAAAAATCGTCGATGAAAGTTACAAGATACTTTTCATTTTCATATGAAGAAGGTGTGACAGGACCCATCACATCCGAATGGATTATTTCCATTATCCTTTTTGCTTTACTACGAGTACCAAATCTCAACCTATTCATCTTTCCACTCACACAGGATTCACAAAATTCAATTTTCCCAACTTTGACATTTTCCAATCCAATAACCATTTTATTTCTAATTAGTTTATCTAGATTTGCATTGCAAATGTGCCCAAACCTCTTATGCCACAATTCTAATTGTTCATTTCTTTTCTCTAAATTTAAACATTCACTAATTTGAGCTTCAAAAGAAATTTCATATAAATTATTTCTGTGACCAATACCTATCAACTGATTTTCTTTATACAAATGCACTTCTCCTTTTTCGAAAACTACAATAATTCCAACTGTCTCAAGTTTTTTCACAGACAGTAAATTCTTGCGCAAATTAGGTACATATAATACATTTTCAATTTTACAGTCTATTTTCCTATCAAAAACCTTACTGATCACTCTTATGTTTCCTATACCTAGTGCCTCCAAGAAATTATTATTTTTGGCTACTGCTATTTTTATTGGTTTATCTAACATTAACAAATCAGTGAAGTATCTCTTATCATTTACCATGTGGTCTGTGCAACCAGAATCTATGAAAAAATTGAGATTATTTTCTTCTTCTATTTTACAACCTGAATCTGACATAAAACAAATACTTTCCTCATTTCTTTGATTATCATCATTCTCTGCATAATTTCCTCTTCTTTCTTGTCCATGTCCTTTCCATTCTTGATTTCTTTCAAAATTCATGTTGGGTCCATAATTTGAATGATTTCCTCTGCTTCCAGAGAAACTGCCCCTGGTGTAGAAACTTCTTCCTCTTCCTACTCTCCCTGTATTGTATTGACCTCTCGATGATTGACCTCGATTCCAGTTGGAGTATCCTCTGGTTTTAGTAGAATTATATCCACCTCCTTTTTTACAATCCCGCTTGTAATGGCCTTTCTCTCCACATTGAAAGCATTCTCCTTTGTTAACTACAAAAGCAGCATGTTTTACTTCATATTTTTCATTTTTAGCTGAAGCTCCTCTTTTTTCTACTTCTGACCGTAACCGTGATTTTACTACAGTCAAATTCAAAACATCTGGGGACATACTTTCTAAAATAGATATAACTGTTTCAAATGATTTAGGCATAGCCATGAGCAAATTGCACACAATATCCTGCTCATTTATTTCACCACCAGCAGCTTTCAATTGCCTTATTATTTCATCATAATTCGCCAGAAATTCTTCTAAGTTTTGATTTCACCCATTTTCATGGACATAAACTTTTTCCTCAACATCAGCTGTCCTGGTAGTCCCCTTTTCTCATAACGTTCTTGTAAACTCTTCCACATGGAAAATGCTGTATCCTTATCTCTTATTAGATCTATCTGTTTGTCGTCCAAACATTGCACAATTATTGATTTGCATTTTATATCTTTCCTTTTTGCCGCTTTTTTCTCAGATTCAACATTATAATTTCCTTCCTTGAACTCAACTTCGATGCACTCCATCACTTCTTTTTCATTAAGAATTATTTCCATCCTGAATTTCCAAGTATGATAATTGTCTGTGGTCAATGGTTCAATGTTAAATGTGTTCTTCGATGCCGCTGCTGTAACCGCCATTTTGTTCACTTTTTTACCTTGGATATCACGTTGACGATTTTTACTTATTTTTGTTATTTTTCTTCCTTGAAATATCTCGACCTAACTAAGCCTGTGATCTGGGCCCATAACCTGTTATTTATTAAGACACATTGCCCATTACTAATTAACTTATATTTAATAGTACTTTTCACATTCAGCCTAGTACATCAAAAAACCTAATCAACCTTGCTTCTTGTATATTATGTGACAGAGTAAAGAAAATGAGAATAGTACAAAATACAGAAAATACTGAAGGATGGAACTTGACTTAAGTCAATCACAGATCACATAGAAATATGAACATAGAGGAGTTGAAGGAATGATGCGAAGGTGTGTTCACTAACATGCTAAATTCAACACTAATCACTTCAAAAGAAGATAGAGATTTTGTGGGTTGTGTGAGCTCAAATGTCAACCAGGTTTCACTCACACACAATATCGAGAAGTTCTCTTCATGATCTATGGCGAATTCATCTAAGTTTGTTTGACCTTGACAATTCCAGAATATTATTCTCAGTGACTGCTATTGATTACTGTTATATGGATCACAAGTAGCTACACGTGGCTTAGGCACTTTCAGTCCTACAGTCCTTTTCGGTGAGTCGTCGTTTTCACGCGGTCTTTTGGAGGTGGCCTTATTATCCCTCGAGTTTGTTTCCACAGGAACGATTTTTGGTATCTTATCGACGTACTTGATTGTGATATCTTTCTCACCATTTTCTATTCTTTGGCGTAATTCATTTCTGAGGTCAGACAGGTATTTAGACTGAGCCGGTGTCAGATCTGATTTGATGACGATGTTGGGATATTGTGTACAAATTTTGGACTTGTTTCTCAATATGAAGATGGCATCCTCAGCGGAATTAAGGCGGATTTTCAGTGGACGAGGTTTATCAGAGCGTGGCTTGCCAAGTCTGCTCGCCGAATTTATAATAGCTGTATTATTTGGTGCTATTGACTCCAATATAGCTTGCGAGAGGGCCAAGTCATTGTTGGTAGAATTTTCATCAAGGCCCAGGAGTATGAGGTTTTTTTCCCGTTTAAGACGCTCAGAGATTTCCGATTGCATTTCTTGGATTGAAACTGCCGCATTAGGAGGAGTGTGCTGATTATCTAATTCAGATAACTTAATCCGTAATTCTTGATGTTCAACTCGAAGCATTGATATATCATTGACACAATTAGTTATTGTTTTAGATTGGTCAGCAACTAGACGAGAAAGTTCTTCAATTTTGTTATTTGAAGTTATCATGGCTTGATTTAGAACAAGTAATTGGTCCATTATGGCTTTGAATTGGTCGGTGCATAGTTCACCTGAACGGGGCCTTGTTGCATCAGCGAGACATATATCACACTTCCAAGTGTTTAGCGTCTCGTATTCAGAATCGTTAGGCTGTGGCCGAGCACATACTCCGTGCCATTGCTTTCGGCATACTGAACAGGAGAGACTATTCTTATCAGCTAGCGAGATATTTTTGCGGCAAGCGTGACAACTGGACATCGTATAGGAGTGGTCGGTCGGGTGAACGATTGTTTGTTTTCAAAATAAACAGAAGAAAGTGATTATAAGTTGGTCTTACTCACTTAATGTAGAGCTATGATCAATGTGCAGGCTGAGCTATGAAGAAACACAAACTTTTGGTAGGTTCTTGTTGTATGAATAATTGTTAAAACCACCTGATTTCGTTAAATGATCAGACCGATTTTTACTACGTGTGTACGCACCGAGGACTACAGCCAAACTCCTGCCTTGTGTTTTGATTTGCTGTTCGTCGTTCTTGATTATCTGATATCGCCTTTTTTTATAACTTATTGGAGTTATTGGAGCCATGGCTAAGAGGAGTATGAAGACGTGTTTTGTTCCATCATGTTCGAATGATAGTGAGAATAACATGGACAAACTTTTTATAATGGTACCTTTCAAGGAAGACATAAGATTGAAGTGGTGTGTTGCAGTGAGTAGACCATATACAAAAACCAAACATTTGTATTGCTGTGAAGATCATTTTGACGTGAGTGAAATATGTATTGTTCAATTATGTTTACATTTCTATCTATAAAAACTAGTTATTTAAATTCTGTTAATTACTCATTTTAGCTTAAATCTGATATGTTGAATTGGATGGAATACAAACTTATTGGATCCAAAGTGTACATGAGAGAAGATGTGATACCTCATAAATTCATCACAAGTCCTAAACCAACAGACCACCCATTGAAATCCCAACTATCTTCATCATCACGGAAGAGGAGATCTGAATTACTTGGCAGCTTGAGAGACAAGGTTAAGAGGAGGTGTACCTTCAGTATGCCTTCTGTACGAGAAACAAATACACTCCTTACTTCTCCATGCATTTCTGAGGGACCACAGACAGTTTGTAAAATTGATTCTCCTTCAGGAAAATTCTTAGAAGCCTCAGTGAACCATTTAAGTGCTCAAACTTCTTCTGCAGAAGGTGAAAGTTCTCAAATCATATACTATGAACCTGAATCAACCCCAACATTTTCTGATAAGAGAATTCAAGTAGATATTAAGCCCAAAAGAAGAAGTGTTCAAATTGGAACTTCCATAAGTGTACGTACTATTAGTACAAACACTGATTTTTCAGAGGCACACAGTTTCCTAAAACCCGAGAAGACACTCCCATCTACTTCAAAAAAGACATGCAGTTCTTCAGAGTGTTCATTCACGAACAGCTCATCAACAAACAGCTCATCAAAATCTGTAAATTCTGGAATTTACTATGAATCAAGTAGTGCTTTCAGTGCAATTGATAATTCAAATCAATCTATCTTAATAGAAAAAAGTAGATTTTATCTAGGATTACCTGAAAACACATATTTTATAGTAGGACTGATTGTAAAATATGTAAATATTAGTGCAACTGATATTCTCATTTGTTTGAAGAAAATCAGATTATATGATAGTAATAGTAGGCTTGCAGATGATTTTGGAATTTCTAAAACATCTATTTCAAAAATTATTCAAAAAACTATGCCCATCTTAGCTAGTGTATTCAAAAAATTCATATTTTGGTAAAAACCTGAAACAATACAAGCATTATTACCTATCCCATTCAGATATAGGTATAGAAATGTACAGTCCATAATTGATTGTTTAGAAATTGAAATTGAAATACCCTCAAAACCTGAAAAACAGGCACTTTCTTGGTCTCAGTATAAAAAATGCAATACTGTGAAATATTTGATTTCTGCAACACCACATGGGTTCATTAATTTTATTTCTAGTGGATTTGGGGGACGTGCTACTGATAAAATAATAGTGGAATAATGTGGGTTCTTAGAGGCTTTACCAAATGGTGCTCATGTGATGGCTGATAGAGGTTTCAAGCAAATTTCTAGCTTGTTATCTCCAAAGCAGTGTGAATTGGTCAGGCCACCAAGTGTTAGTACCACAGAAATGAGTTCTAAAGAGGAAGTGAAGGAAGGCAAAAGAATAGCTGCCCTGAGAATTCATATTGAAAGGGTCATCAGACGTTTGAGGGAATTCAAAATTCTCAGAATGCATTCTTGTGTTAACCATAAAATTCTCCAATTACTTGATCTCATGATAATAATAGCTTGTGGAATAATCAATGTACAGAATCCTATTATACAGTGAATGTGAATAAATATAACTATCTCATCAAATGAACTGTTTTATTAATATCATTTATAGAATGTTCTTTGTGATTCACCTGTGTGAGAAAGAAAATTTAATTAATGTAATAATTTTTCAAATTACACAATATCAATGTTAATAACTTCTTTCATAAAAATGTTTACAAAAAAGAATTCAACTTACCAAATATATAAAAAAAATAAAAAACAAAAACATTTCTGAATTATTTTATTAAATGAGTGAAAATCACAGTTCTCCAAATATATTCTGCTTCATTCATTATTTTTGTCATGAATGCAGAATCATATGACACTTCTTTCAATTCAAAATTGCCAGTCTGTTCAAAATCAGGTGAAGCTACACAAAAATAGCATTTACTTCTCCCTGTTAACAACATTTGTAACTGAATTTGGGCATATGGTTTATTACAAATTGTCCCATCTGACTGAAGATAATTCCCTACAGTTTTCTCCTTGAAGGGACACTTGACTTCAATCACATGTGTTTCTATTAGTCCATCTGGTGAAGCACCATAAATAGGAAAATTTTTGTTTAGGAATATTCCACATTTGGAAATTTTAATTTTACAAGTTTCCATGATTTTCTTCAACACTTGTTCTTCTAAAGATTTTCCTCTAGCTATAGCTTTGGTTTCAATAACTTTGCCTCCACCCAAAATTTCCTCCACCAAGCTACCTGCAAATGTAGTGCACTTTGATGCCTCATAGAGCTTTGATGCAGTTATCCTTCCATAGCGCACTTCATACCAGGCTGAGGATTTATTTTGATGAACAGTTACTTCTTGCACTTTTTTACAATCATTGTCATTGATTTGTTCATGCATGAACTTCATAAAATCTTTAACAGACAGAACAGAGGGACGTCTTTTATACAATAAAATCAAATTATGCAGAGAACATTTAGAAATGGCATCAGAATTGAATTCTTTTAAAAATAATGTTCCTTGGCAGCCACGTTTAACACCTTCATGAAGAACTTCTTCTAAAAATGTATCTGAGACATCTGGAAGTGATGGAACTGGTTTTGGAAGCCAGTGTCCCAAGGGTCATGAATGTTGTTGTTGTTCCAACTTTTGATAACTTTGATACTTTCCAGTAGCACTCTACTGAGGCCACAGAAGGCTCTTCTGACCGCCGATGTAACCATAACAGGAATGCTACACAATGTTTGCATCCACCTGAAAATATCAAAATATAAAATCAAATCCATATAAAACTCATCTATCAATATTTTACCCCTTGAAGCTGCACAATCCATACATTTACAATATGATACAGTTTCTTCTGCTTCATCAATTCCAGCCTCAACTCTGTAGGGTGTAGTACGGACTCTATGCTCGGGACTTATCTTTGCTTTAACAATACAGCTCATGCCACTTCTCTTTACCTGTACATAGCCGATTGCATCATCTCCATGAGATTCCCTGCCTGCTCTGTAAATAGAAAATGAAACTTGGTTTTCAACAAATATTTTTATCAGTAGATATATGTAACTTACCGAGTTGATTCAACATTTTTGAATTCGGCAGATCTGAAGTCCGAATTAGAAATGAAAAACTCTGACACCATTATGGAATCCACAACAGGAAGATTATGGTTTGTTGTTTTTTCAAAGCCCAACTCCATGACTAATTGATAAACACAAATTAAATAATGAATGCTATATTCTCAGCTTGAATTCACAGCTCAACAAATACAACGAACTATCAACAACATAACTGATCACTGAGAACGAAACAAAAACATAAACAACCTTATAGGTTAGAAAAGTCCGAAGCAATCTATTCTTTGTCCGAAGCGTCTGAAGTTGTCTGAAGGTTGAATCGGTTACAGCGTTGCCAAACTCTCTACATGAATTTCACAACATTATATGCAGGTTATAGAATACAGTTATTTACAAATCAATATCATTTGAAATGAATTGAATATATGTGGAACTGACAACAAGCACTGATGATTTTGAAATTTTCATCAATTTTGGTTTATTTGTTTTCGTTTTTGAATGAAAATTGAAGACATATTCATTTGGTAATCTCGTGAAATATTAGAGACGGCAACAATGAAACGCGCACTTAGTAGTACTTGTGACGTCAGCATCGCGCCTCCATGCCAGCATGTTTGAATGTTTCCTGAAATTTTGTGATATTCAAATAGCATTTGCCGAAATATTTCAGAACAATTTGTAGAAAAAATTATGCAAACATTTCATTCAGTGGTTATATTTTGATTATTTCCACGAATGAACTGGATTTATTTATTTGTGATCTTGCCTATTGATGAGCTGACGATTTTCTTAGAAGAAACGTGGGACGAAATAGCCAATGATCCCGATCTGATGAGAAATCTTTATGCTTCAATGACAAATAAACTAAACGAAATAATAGAAAATAATGGGGCTATGATCAAATATTATTATAGCTTTGATAAAGCTTCGTTATGGAGTTAATTTTTATAATGTTATGTATTGAATTTATTCCATTTTTTGTAATAAATAATCATTTGTATATTTCATATGAAGAGCCCAAGGGAAAAACCCCGTAATCGACATCTTGGGGGAAATTAGGTTTGAAGTGGTTTCTAAAGGATTTTGAGGAGTAGAATCTGACGATGCACTCAGTTTTGTGGAATAACCCCGTCATCTCAGCAAAAGAATGGGTTGAATATTAGCTGTACTGCGGACAAACCCCGTCATCGACAGCGCGTGTGGGGAAGAACCCCGTCAATGTAGTTTAAAAGGTCCCCACCCAACGCCGCAGCGTTCGCTGTGTGTGTGTTTCACAGAGTTTTTTGCGCTCAGTGATCAGTATCAATCTTGTACCTGCAAATTGCGTTTCTCGTTTATCATTTGTGGTTAAAATGGACAGTGACGATTCAATTTCAAAGGTTGAGTGCTAGTGGTGATGAAAAGAAATCTTCAACCAGCAAGAAGCGAAAGAAAACAGGTAGAGTAAAAGATGTTATGAAGGTGTTGAGGGCTGAGAGCCATGAACTCGGGCCGGATTGTTGTTGCAAGAAGCTTCGCTGTTTTGAAGCAGTTCCTGAGGGTCAGCGCAAAAGACTCATTCGCGAATTCAATTCACTGGGGGATGTCTATAAACAGAATACGTATTTAGGTGGTCTCATTAGTGTGTTGCCGGTGATGCGAAGAGGAAAAAATGAGGATCAAACTAGGTACAACACAGCTTCCTTTGCCTACCGAGTTCTTGTACTAACAGATGATGGTGTTTCCCGTGATGTGAGAGTGTGCTTGAAAGCTTTCATGAGCATGCATGGTATCTCGGAAGACAAAGTGAGGTACATTCGAAAATTCTTACACTGAGGATTGGAGAGATGTTTTCAGGAACGCCCGTGTGAAACCGACTCCTTTCCAAGTGGTAGATTGTGGCCAGGACCTGAATATTTTTCATAATTGGACTGAACATCTGTCGTCCATTTACCTTAAAAAGACGTGTCCTTTCCCCACCAGACCAATAAGAGTGCTCAAAATAAGTGCCACCAGCAAGAATTTGGTTTACCACAAAGCAACATATTCTGGCCCGTACCGAAGTTCTCCATTATTGGTTTCACTGCCGCGTACAAAAACTTTGACGAAAAAAAAAACTTCCGAAGCCACTCGTGGAACTGAAGAGATCATACGATGGGACCCTCCCTATTAAAGCCGCCAAACTCAAAGATCTCCTTCACCTCTCACAATTTTTGGAAAAACCTGAAGCGAGGAGTTTTTACCAAAGCTTGAGGTCGGATGGACTTGCCTCAGACGGCGACGATGGCGACGATTACATCGACGACCCTCCCATTGATGCTGCAAACCCAGAAGAAGACGAGTGAATCTGCCAATATTTCAACTTCGGTGACTTTCACAATTTTTGGAACATTATTTTTCGTTGGTTCAAAAAATATTTTTTCTTTGTGTAGATTTTTTGTAATACTGTGTAAAAATTGAGCAAAGAAAATGTTTGTGTTAAGAACACCCATTTTGTGGGTATTAAAATACATTTTTTCATTCTTTAAAATATTTTCTTCTTTCAATTGTTTGGTTTTGGGGTAAGAGAGGGTTAAAATTCGCATTTTAAATTCGAAATTTTCTATAAAATATCATTTTTGTTCGAATACAACATTTTTTGTATTCTTAAAATCGTTTTTGAAGTTTCCGTTAGTTGGTAAACATTAAAATTAATTTTTCTCGAAAACAGCTTTGAGTCAATGACGGGGTTTTTCCCCTGAGGTCTTCATGTAAAGTCTGAAACTGCACAAAAGTTCCAAATGTGTACTTTTTAATGAAATCTGGAACATCATAGGTAGCTTTACACCATACAAACTATGTACTTAATGCACACAACTGTACATATTACATGATTTTTCCGAAATTCTCAAAAATTTGCCGATAAAGATTCAGAGGTTTTCACGAACAAATAAGGTTTGCAACTTGGACCAAACTCTCTTATTGCTGTCTCTAAGGCCAGAGGCCCTCGGGACGCAAACTTTACACATAAACAACTATTTAGATATAAAAGTATTCATGTTGGACCGGTAGTTTCATTATTTCCCTATTAGAAAGTCTGCAGAGGTTACATTTATCCATATGCGTTCCTAATACGAGAGATATAAAAACGTGTTGACAGACTGTTTAAAGGCCGGCTTGAAAGGATTAACAGATACATTTGAAAACTGAAATCGAAGTATCAAAACCATTCCTGCAAAAAAGTTGTTAGAATATCTCAAGGTGATACAAATGAGAGTATAGTTTCATCTGCTTTAATCAGATGAAATTCTACCCAGCGAGGACTAATATATAATATTTTTTTTTATTATTTTAGGTCAGCAACTTCTTTCAAATGTTCATATACCTGCCCAAATATCTCTCATTCCTATAAACATGGTTGCAGAAACATGAAATTATTCTATTAGGTGGTATGTAAACACAAGATATTGAAAAATAAAAATGAGCTGAAAAATTTGCATTTGAAGAGATAGCGTCCACTTATATTCAGCAATATAAATAATTCATAAATGCTTTCCACATATTTTCATCAAACCCCAACAATCGAAATCTATCGTCAACTCTTGGAATCCCATCTGCAAACTATACCTCTTTTTACGGGGATTTGGCATTGGGAAACCCGTTTGCCACAGAAATTAGTGGAAATTTTGTTATCTTAGTTACATATCTGATTTGATTTCCTTGAGGAAACATTTTTTTCGGCGCAGCTTAGTAAGGTAGTAATATTAACCCATTAGTGCATATGGTCCTTTTAAAAGGATGTCGATATTTTATTCATCATTTTGTCAATGCTGTACCTCCAGCTTTGCTCGACCGCAAAACATCGCCAATGCCTTCCAGTTGCTCACTGATATTGCATGAAGTAACAAGTTCCGTTCGTAGAGCGCTATAAGTGTTGAACTTTTCTATTATGGAACCAAGTTTATATTCGAATAAAAATGGAGGGTGAGTACTCAATATTTTCATCTAATAATCAATTCCATCATCATGAAAACCAGTATATTCTATAAAATAACCTCTTTTCTAACACCCAATAACGTTTCTTTCGCATTCGCATGTTATACCTAATGAATATAGTAGTATTTTTGACAGATCCCATAAAAAGGACTCCATGCATGATGTACATTTTTTCCTGTTATTTTCAGATTATCACTCCACGAGTTACTTCAATATTTAGAAGAGAATGATGAACAAGAAACAAATGTTTCTAATAGCGCTAGCATATATATCCAACCACCTGAAAATAATAGGGCAGAAACAGACGAAGATAGTGACTTATCTGACCAAGAAGAAGGTAATATAAATCACTTACCTCGTGGTATCCTCAATCAACCATGAGAAATAGGTCATGGAAATAATGACATCGAATGTGATGATGACTCAAGTATTCCATTATCCCTTCTAAGAGAACAATTATCATCACAAATGCCCTCTACATCTTGACTACCAACCTCTATACTACAAAATCATGTAGCATTCAAATTGCTACAATTTTGTTTTTTCATGAGATTGGTAGCATTCAGATAACAACTGCACTTGGTACCAAAATACATTATCAGTTTTTGAATATATTTGGTATACTCACAGAGTTTCAGCATAACACTTCAATAAATCCTTCAAAACATAACACATTTATTCAGACAACACTATATCACACACAGTTTTGAATGGTATAATATCACACACAAAACAACAGTATATGTAGTACTCTTGTTTCTGACATTCTCAGTGCTTTTGGAAGTGATGTAATAAGCTGCAGGAATCTTATGATTTTCTGGCTATCTGTCTGATCCTAGGCCTAGAATTGAAGAAAAGAGAGTCAGTAAATATTGTGATACATTCATTAGTAAACAAGCGACATACCGTTGTGTTCTCAAGTGTGATGAATTCTATGTCGCTGAAGGTTTCCTCAGGATTTGTGAAGGAAGTCTGTTAGATCTGAATGTGATCCAGATTTATAGGGATTTTCCTTATTTTTCAGAATATAATCGTAATAGGTCATCTTCTTCTATAGGTTATATTTATTTTCACGTCGATGTCATTGCTCGGTTGTCATCGATCTTCTCAGTGCTGGCATTGATCTTCTGTCATTTCCGTCATTGGTCTGGCCCAAGTTTGGTTAGCCATATATGCACATGCCCGTAACAGAATAAAAGAAAGAAGAATCAGTCTTCTTCACCTCTGGTTCTGTCAAATGGGATATACTGTATTTATGGTTTTGACCAATGGGGAGCCCAGAATTCATAATTGGCGCTGTTTTTGGACAGGATGTGCAGTTTTTTGGCAAATTTCGGAAATAGGAGATGATATCCGTCCTCTAGCTGCTACCTCGAGGCTTTTTCCAGTGTGGCCATGATGAGGTGCACTTGATTCATATTTTTTATTTTCATTCTCGGTGAGTTAACCGTTGAATAAACCCTTTTGGGGAATTTGTGATTGAAACATCTGCTGAGCTCAAGTCGCATCCATCGTTTATGGATTTTGGAGCCTTTTTGGGGATTTGTTCTAACCACCTGGAGACTGCCATGCGGTGAGTGGAAGCCGCCATTGCTTCTATCCTGCCGTCCTGCTCTCCTGTTTGCTGTTTGTCTTCTAAGCACTACCTCCCTTCTCAAAAGGTAAGTTTTGAGCCAGCAATGATATCGACAGATTGAGAATATACCTATTCTATTTTTTTGGGTTTTTTTGTTGTTGCACATGTCCTCACACGAGGCTATTTTTTGTTAGGGTGTTAGGTACAGCTTAGCTGCTGGTATTGGATTCCTGGTTGTGACCGGCCCGTCAGGAAACTCTTCAACCCTAGTCAAGATTCCCCAGCGGATCTGTGAGTTTTCCTGCAAGGTCTTCGGATCTTGGCCAGAGTCGACCTTCGAGATACCAGACGAGTCCAGTAGCGTCGGTTGAGTCCGTCGACCGGCTTAGCTGCACCACAACCCCTGGCTGACCGTGGAGGTTTAGCTTTCTTCTCTTCTGTGCTGTTTCCTGTGTTCTTTCCTGTTTCACCTTTGTCTTCGCAGTCTTCCTGCACCACCACTACACCCCATAGACCTTGGATAGGGGCTACATACATGGACCATTGAGGAGAATCATGGACCAATAACACCAAGTTTTTTTACACCTTCAGTGTCGTTTTTTTTTCATAAAATAATATTAATAATTTATCACCACCTTTTAAATATACATTCATACCATAATTTTCTATTGAAACAATTACCTATAAAGCTCTTGTGAAGCTCTCACATAGTATACTATGCGACGGCGGATTTAGGTATAGATTTATTACCTTATACATAATTTCAGCAAAAAATTATCATACAACATCAGCAGGCATTTAACTGTATATGTATTTTTTTGGACATATTATTTTATTGATATTTTATGGCATCTGAAGTGATATCTACAGTGGTTCATAACATATTTTGCTTTGTCTCATGGTGGTGCATTTAATTATACAATTTTTAAACGTGATATAGTTTTATTCATCTATTTGTCCAACCTAGCTTTCTGAGAGAATATTGTTTTTTCAGGTATTGTTAGAAGGTAGGTATTTGACTTTCTCAATTTTTCAAATATTATATATCTTTATTAAATTGAGTGGCGCCCTTTTGAATTTTGAATTTTCATTCTCAGAGCCACAAATAAACCAAACTCACTTATCTGTTCTCCGTCGAACAGCTGCCGTCAGCAAATGTGTTTCTATTTTGATACTTCAATTTTGGTTTTAAAGTAGGCCACAATCAATCGAGCAAGAAAAGGAAGAAGTCACATAATTGGTCCACGAATACCCCAGATTACGATATGAATATCCACTGCGAACCTAAGCTACCATCAAATAAGGCCCGAATGGCAGAGACACCAGAAGATTTTTTCAAACTATTTTTTGATGACAATATTCTGGAGAATATTGTGGATCAAACTGAAATATATGGAGAGTATAAGAATACAACTCTCAACTTTTCCAAAAAGGAGTTATATGTTCTACTTGGGGCTATCTTACTTTCTGGGTATGCTGAGTATCCCAACAAGAGGATGTTCTGGAATAGTGGAGAAGATACTCCTAAAATACTTCTGAATTCCATGAGATTGAATCGTTTTGAACAACTCATTAGACACATGCATTTCAATGATAATCTCCGAAATGACTCCACTGACAAACCCTATAAACTGCGACCCCTTATTGATGATTTGAAAAAAAATTCAGAGAACATGGAGGTCTGGATGAATATATTTCTATTGAAGACGTTGGTGATGTTAGCTCCCGGCCGGCCAGCTCCAAGCGGCACTTTTCCACCACGGTCAAATTATTTCACATAGCCGGACCGCCTGACTCGATTCTCGCTTACTTCGTGTGCTTCGATTGCGATATTAGGTGAAGTAAATGGGTGTATATATTGAGGAATATCTAATGATATCATGAAGCATTCCATCTGCATACTGTTTAAGTTACTCTAAATGCTCAGATTATAGGTACATCATAATATCATAAATTATTTCGTATGATTGATTACATGAAAAGGATATGAGTATGAATAATACAGGCAAATCAACTCGATGTGATATATCGACCTCGAAAGGATACATGGTCGAGGTGTACTTGTCTTCTATTCTCCAAAAATCTAATGTTGATTAACATACCGCTCGGAACAACTTTTCGAATTTTTTTTTGGATCCAAAAGTGGGCGGCCAAGACAAATAATTAGCTGATCATAAGGAGGAATGTGAGGACTATCTATACGAATTTTTTCGTCTCATTATATTCACTCTGTATAGCCAGCTCCAAGGTTCGAAATATTAAATTTCATACCGCTCGAACAACTTTTCGATTTTTTTTTGGATCCCATAGTGGGCGGCCGAGACAAATAATTAGCTGATCACATGGAGGAATGTGAGGACTATCTATACGAATTTTTTCGTCTCATTATATTCACTCTGAATAGCCAGCTCCAAGTTTCGAAATATTGAATTTCATACCGCTCGGAACAACTTTTCGAATTTTTTTTGGATCCCATAGTAGGCGGCCAAGACAAATAATCAGCTGATCACATGGAGGAATGTGAGGACTATCTATACGAATTTTTTCGTCTCATTATATCCACTCTGAATAGCCAGATCCAAGGTTCGAAATATTAAATTTCATACCGCTCGGAACAATTTTTCGAATTTTTTTTGGATCCCATAGTGGGCGGCCAAGACAAATAATTAGCTGATCACATGGAGGAATGTGAGGACTATCTATACGAATTTTTTCGTCTCATTATATTCACTCTGAATAGCCAGCTCCAAGGTTCGAAATATTAAATTTCTTACCGCTCGGAACAACTTTTCGAATTTTTTTTGGATCCCATAGTGGGCGGCCAAGACAAATAATTAGCTGATCATAAGGAGGAATGTGAGGACTATTTATACGAATTTTTTCGTCTCATTATATTCACTAAATATTAAATTTCATACCGCTCGGAACAACTTTTCGAATTTTTTTTGGATCCCATAGTGGGCGGCCAAGACAAATAATTAGCTGATCACATGGAGGAATGTGAGGACTATCTATACGAATTTTTTCGTCTCATTATATTCACTCTGAATAGCCAGCTCCAAGGTTCGAAATATTAAATTTCATACCGCTCGAACAACTTTTCGAATTTTTTTTGGATCTCATAGTGGGCGGCCAAGACAAATAATCAGCTGATCACATGGAGGAATGTGAGGACTATCTATACGAATTTTTTCGTCTCATTATATTCACTCTGAATAGCCAGCTCCAAGGTTCGAAATATTAAATTTCATACCGCTCGGAACAACTTTTCGAATTTTTTTTTGGATCCCATAGTGGGCGGCCAAGACAAATAATTAGCTGATCACATGGAGGAATGTGAGGACTATCTATACGAATTTTTTCGTTTCATTATATTCACTCTGAATAGCCAGATCCAAGGTTCGAAATATTAAATGTCATACCGCTCGGAACAATTTCTCGATTTTTTTTTTTGATCCCATAGTGGGCGGCCAAGACAAATAATTAGCTGATCACATGGAGGAATGTGAGGACTATCTATACGAATTTTATCGTCTCATTATATTCACTCTGAATAGCCAGCTCCAAGGTTCGAAATAATCAATTTCATACCGCTCGGAACAACTTTTCGAATTTTTTTTGGATCCCATAGTGGGCGGCCAAGACAAATAATTAGCTGATCATAAGGAGGAATGTGAGGACTATCTATACGAATTTTTTCGTCTCATTATATTCACTCTGAATAGCCAGCTTCAAGGTTCGAAATATTAAATTTCATACCGCTCAGAAAAACTTTTCGAATTTTTTTTGGATCCCATAGTGAGCGGCCAAGACAAATAATTAGCTGATCATAAGGAGGAATGTGAGGACTATCTATACGAATTTTCTCGTCTCATTATATTCACTCTGAATAGCCAGCTCCAAGGTTCGAAATATTAAATTTCATACCGCTCGGAACAACTTTTCGAATTTTTTTTGGATCCCATAGTGGGCGGCCAAGACAAATAATTAGCTGATCACATGGAGGAATGTGAGGACTATCCATACGAATTTTTTCGTCTCATTATATTCACTCTGAATAGCCAGCTCCAAGGTTCGAAATATTAAATTTTATACCGCTTGAAAAAATTTCGGATTTCCGAAAGTAATGATTCAGGTAATGATTTCTTTTATTCCTAAATTTTTGGTAAGTGGAGCGTCTTCATACAATCATGATGTTTTTTATAGAGGCTTATATTTGAATAATTTTTCTCAACCTTAATTGAACAATTAAATAATTCATTCAATTCAGAAGGTTTTCGCGTGATAATTTTGAGACAGATTTTCGCGAGAGTGACCTAACCATGGACGTATAAACACAGATGGACACAGCACGCCTATGCCTTCATCGCACATCGTTTTGAAGGCTTAAGCTTGTCGCTCACTTGTCCAGCACAGCACGGCACGGCCCGTCCCGTCAAAATACGGATAGGATCGGAACAATGCAAATAAGTGGACAACCGCCCACTAGGCCGGCACGGCACAGCCAAGAGCGTCCGCCGCCGGAAAGGATTGCTGCTCTCCGATCCTTTCCGGCAAACAACGGTACGTGCTGTGACGGGCTGGGCAAGTGAGCGGGTCGCCGACCAGCGCTTTCCAGCGTCAACTTGTCCAAAGGTGCCTGGGGAGTCGCTGTCTCTGTTTTGAAATATTCCAGCAGTTTGACAGCACATTTTCAGAGGGTACGTATCAAAATGGACGAGGAAAAATTAATTTGTTTGGTCCAAAAATATAAAGAACTTTATGACTTCAGTGACAGTAACTACCACAATCAACAATGTAAAGATAATATTTGGGAGGAAATTGCAGGAGAAATGAATAGACCAGGTAAATATTTGTATGTATTTATTTATTTATGAAGTGAGTACGCGGAGATTGGAATAGACTCGAAAACATTTCATTAATATTCTTTCTCAGGAAATACAAAAATAGTTTATCTGTAAATATGAAATTTAATTAATTCAAATATTTCTTTTCCCTCTCCTAACCATTTCTGTTTGCCACGGCACCGAACCAGCCCCGGAGCTGAAGTAGTTTTTAAATTTATTCCTAATCTCCAATGCAATTGTAGTTGAAGATCCGCCTATTCCTGATATATCCCTCAATCCTTGTGAGGCTTGAGTATCGTCGTCAGCTTCGGTCCAATGGCATGTATCATTTCGGAGAAAATTATGTAAACAACATGTAGCAAGAACAACTTTATCAAGGTGCTCAGGGATTATTTGTAGGTGTCTCTGATAAATACGAAATCTCTTTGATAAAATTCCGAAACAATTTTCTGAAGTTCGTCTAGCTCGACTAAGTCTGTAGTTGTATATTTTAATTTCCTCGTCATTCATTATTTCACTACCAGGATAAGGACGCATTAAATGTTTGTGTAAAGGAAAAGCCTCATCTCCGACAAAAACGTAGGGCAGGATTTCATTAGTGCCTGGTAAAGACTTGTCTGGAGGTAAATCCAAAGTATTTTTGTACAACTTCTTTCCAATGGCCGAATTTGCAAATATTCCACCATCGCTATTTCTTCCATAGGCGCCTACATCAATGGCAGTGAATCTGCAATGAGCGTCTACAAATGCGAGTAAAACGATACTAAACGTTTTTTTGTAGTTGAAATATAGTGATCCACTATTTGGGGGTATATCAGTAACGACGTGCTTTCCGTCGATGGCAGCAACGCAGTTTGGAAAATTCCAAATTCTTTGGAAATCCCGTTCATTTTTCAGCCAAATTTCTTCTGAAGGAGTGGGCATGACCAATGGTCCCAACGTTTGCCATATAGCTTCACAGGTTCCATACACGATATTTCGAACTGTTGTTTCTCCAAGTCGGTAGCTGAACGCAATTGTCCGGAACGTATCTCCCGTAGCAAAAAATCTGAAACAAAATATTAAGGCGCGTACACATCTGGCGAACGCATGTGGCCGAAGCCCTTCGACCGAACGCCTTCGGTAAGTGTGTACGCCCCAACAAACGCTAATCAACGCATGCGTTTGCCTTCGCGAGAGTTCGCTCGTCGGGCGGTACATCAAAAGAAAATTGAAGAACGAATTCTTTCGTCTGGGTTTAGTGTGTACGCTTCTCATACAAGTGTCGAACGTCGTCGCGATTTTGCTTTCATTTCTATTTTGCGATAATGGAGTGGACTAATTCTGCTTGTTTAAAATTGATTAATGTATATCGAGAGCGGGAAGTTTTATGGAATCCAGTGCATAATGATTACAAAAATAAAATAAAGAAACTTGATGCCTAGAACGACATCAGCAAAATTATGAAAGGCGATACAGGGGAGGTTAAAAAGAAAATGGAATCATTATTAACGTCATTTCGACGTGAGAGACAAAAACAAGACAACTCTTTTACAACTGGCTCAGGAACCGACACAATTTTTAAATCTAGCTGGTTCGCTTTCAAAGATATGCTGTTCTTGATGGATAAGTTTATACCAAAAGAAACTAAAAACACTGAGGTAAGTCAAAATATTTATTCTTTTATGAAATGAAATATTCCTACATATGCAAATATTATGACGTATTGTATACAGTACGACCGAAAAAAATCTCCCTTTTCTTCGTTTGAACATTAATGAGATATAAACTTGAAAAAATGAGAATTTAACTCCATACTTAGGTATTATTGAAAAACAAATAGGGAGGGCATTTTTAAGACCGCAGTGTCTAGGCAGTAATAAGATGGAAGTTTATTATTATTCGTCGAATAATATTTATGCATGTGTATTCTGCCAACTCACGCTACCTTCGCCCATAAAATATAAAGCAAATGTATTTCTAATTGCTTCACAATTTACCGAACTTTTTCGTCCTAGCTTAGGTATTGGAAGAAAGGACTCTGCATTTCTATTTTCGTTTCCCTGCCTCCAGAGTCCAGGAATGATCTTTCCATCTTTTTCCTCATCAAATGTCCCTGGTGGTGTGTAATTCTTGCGGGAATGTTTACTCTTTCGTAAGAAGTTGTGTAAATAGACGCAAGCTAAAACTACCAAAGTTGCTTTTTCAGGTGATAGTAGCATCACTTTTCTCAAAACTCTAAAAACAGCTGACATGATGCCGAAAACATTTTCAACAATACGCCTTGCTCTACTGAGTCTATAGTTAAAAATACGTTTCGTAGAACCTTTTTTCTGTTCTACTGGATACCCTTTCATTAAATGCTCACTAAGGCTAAAAGCATCATCTCCTACAAATACATAAGGAACTTTCACATCTCCTTTAGGTAGAATGTCATCAGGTGGTAGATGAAGCTCATTGTTTTGAAGTTTTTTCCAGAACATGGAGTTTTTTAGTACACCTCCATCAGAAATCCTGCCTTGGCAGCCAACATCAGCAAACAAAAAGCAATAGTTTGGATCAGCAACTCCCAACAAAACTATACTAAATTGTGATTTATAATTAAAATAGTCACTGCCACTGTGTATTGGGGCCTGTAGTATGCAGTGTCTACCATCTATGGCACCAAGGCAGTGAGGAAAATTCCATTGAGCTTCATAATTTTCCGCAATATATCGCCATTCTTCTTCAGTTGTAGGCATCTAAAAATAAAAACAAAAACAATAGTGTAAAAAATTCTAAAACCAAAAACTTTCCAGGAGATGGTTCGACCAAGGAGTCAACATGCAGTAGAAGAGGAGGAGAAGGAAGAGGAAGAAGATACTGCTAGTAACGCAAATAATAATGACACACAAGACACAGAAGTACCAGAACGAACAACTCTCAAAAAAAAATCAGATTTTAAATCTCCCAAGACAGTCAAACGAGTACTACCTGTGTCTTCTGGGGAACGTGGGACAAGCAGTGGGACAGCTACCTCTAGAGGACAGGAAGCATATCAAATATTACAAGAAACTATTGCAAGTAGAAAACCGAGAGACGATAGCACAATTTTTGGAGAGCATGTGGCGGCGAAGCATAGAAAATACAGCGTTCATACACGAAGTGAGGTGGAACATCTAATTGGAGATATTCTGTATAAGGCGGATAAAGGTCTTTATGAGCATCACGTGTCCCCAATCAGTTCCATTGGTCATAAACAATATTATTTACTTGAACCCAATCAACAAACTTATACGAGTATCACGCCTAGCACAACACCCAATCCATATAATCAGTATTCTTCAGACACTCAAAGCACCAGTACTCCTTTCGCATCACCTTCAGCATCAATTGGCCCATTTTCTCCTGAAAATGAGTCCGTTTGTCTGGCGAGCCCATCAAACCTGACGCTGCAGGAAACAGATAATTCGCAGACGTCCATTACACGCTTTATAAATACATTTACAGATAGTACTTAGGGCACTTTTTGATGTTTTTTATGTAAACTCGAGACTTTTTCAATAAATACTTAAAGCATTTTAGATAACTATTTCACTTACCTTTACATATTCTTTAAGAGCCTCAATTATAGCAGAGCAAACTTCTGGTATTATTCTTGAAATGAGTTGCTTTGAAATTTTAAAGGTATACATCAAACTTGTATATGAGTCACCAGTAGCTAAATATCGCATGGTTAACATTAACCTTTCTGCCGGCGGTATCGCTTCTCTGAACTTTGTATCTTCTTTCGAGATTTTTGGACCGATTTCATTTAATAACCATTCAAAATCAGTTAAATTCATTCTACAAAAATTTTGAAACATTCCGTATTCCATTTCAGCTTTAAGATCATTAATTAAGTCTATTCCTCTGTACCGACTTCTGCTCTTGAACAATGATGTTGTCCACCAGCGCCGTTTTCGTCGTTTTTTGGGGGGTTCTTCCGCTGCTTCGGCCTCCGCCTCACTAATAATAATATACATCGCACTTGCTATAATGATATCCTCATCAGACGCCATTCTTTCAAACAAATAACTTTCGCGCCACGAATCGCCAAAAATACCTGCGAAACTGAACGAATGACTGCAAACGAATTCGTTCGCCGTAATGTGGACGGCAGAGCAAATTTTCCGTCGAACGCCGGAATTATCGAATGAATTCGGTCGAAGGGCTTCGGCCATATGCGTTCGCCAGATGTGTACGCGCCTTAAAGATAGAACATTGTAACGTTCGCAAACGTTCCATATCCATCAAATAACATGTGAGATGATCTCAGCTGAGAAGGTCGCGTTGAATTGTACTGCTGATCTTAACTTGATTGCACTACTTACCAACAGGTGGCGCTGGCATACCTCCTCACAAATGATCAAGTATAAACGACAAGTTTCTTCAATCAATATCCTTCTATAAAGATAGCTATCAGTAATTCGTACTTGAATTTTGGGATCAATTATTTTTATTTGTAATGTCATTAAAATAAATTTATGGTTAGGAAAGCGAAATTCCAAGTCCATTGTAACTGTGGCTTTACGGAACATGGCCTGACAAGTCCATAAATCCCATAGTATTCCAGATGTTCAGTATTGGGTAGCAAGTCTTGCCCAATTGGTGGACACCTGTGGTAAACGAGAAGAAATTGGTATAAGTTAGGTTGTAAACTTACCTTAATTCAATATATGATCTCACTTGTTTGTTTGTGTTCAACTTCCGGCTGTTCGTGCTCCGATCTTCATGGGTAAATTGTGTGTACAGTTTTCTTTAATTGTTGATAAGTTAGGTATCTTCTCGAAATTTGACAATTTTCTGGAATTTGTTTGAGAGGGTTCATGTAGAGAGGGCACTACCATCGGACAGATAACTGTCATTAGCGACTGGTTCCCGTTTCGAGAGGAAGGTTGGGTTTCAGGAGGTGGTGGACGAACCTCCATTTTGTTCAGAAAGGAACCAAAGGGTTTCAACCGATGTAATTTCGGGATTTGTAATTTCTCTTGATTGAGAATTCCTGGTTCGCTCTTTCTGTGGTGAAAACTTATGAGTAGGTGAAACAGTGAAACCTATGGTGGTCCTGTCCATGGTGATGCACGTGCTAGTTTCCTAAAAAGAAAAAAAAAACGTGAGTTTTCTTTCTCAATCAAATTTCAGATTTATCTTTACAAATTTTGGTTTCATTTCTTTTGTAGTCAGCAGAAGAATTTAACTATTCTTTGTTTACATACCATGTTTGGTAATTTGGGACAACCCTCTTCAAGGGGTAAGTCGACATCCCTATCAAGGATGTCAAGGATATAACATTTTGTTATTTAGGGTTTTAGGAAAGACTATTAATTTTTTTGTCTGGTAACTGCAACACTGTTACATCCGTTGAGGTGAAGTTTGTACCTGGTCCTCCAACCACCACTTAGCTGATGATGGCGGCTATTTATTCTTGTCAACAACTCCAGGTGTTGGTCTACCGGTCAATAAACTTTCACTGGAACTTGAGGTGCAAACAAGCGGCTGCAGGATTCCCGGATTTCAACGAAACGCTAAGTCTTTTGTGCTGATCAAGGCTTGATAATGGAAATTGAGATGGTGATGGAAAATTGGGTCTGGAACTCGAACAAACAAGGCCAGATATAATCAGTTTCCTTTTCTTTTTTTTTTTACCTCATTATTAATCACTATCAGTGACACATTTTTTTTATATTGAAGGTATTTTCATTTGTTGTCTATTGCATGGTAATAATGCCAAAAAAAAAATGTTCATCAAAGAATTTATTAATGTAAAACTGGTATAGCCTCCGCTCAGTACTGTGCGAAAGCATCAACCATTGTTACTTGAAGATTTTCAAGTAAATTTTCTCATGTAAATTCTTCCATTTACAAGCTAGGTACTGTTTAAATCTAACCTAAATTCTAGTATATTTAAATACTGGTAATTCCTTCATGTACTAGGCTGAAGAATGTCAGTCACAAGGTGATTTTAAAAGTATGAGATTTTTTTTTTAATACATGTAATATCTGGGGAATGTGTTATTGTTTTTTTATTTATCCCTCATTCATAACAGGTGCTTGTTGTAAGTGACAATATAATTCAAAAATTGTTTTGTATTTGAATACCAATTTTTTAATGTCTTGTTTCCTTGACTTGAACAAGATAAAATATACATTATAATAAGTCAAGTGGCGCCTGGGTAAGTCCTACATCTTGTTTGGGACTTATAAACGAATGATTTCAATTTTCAATTAAGTACAACCCCGACCACCATGCTCTCTAGACTACATCGCTAACGGGACAGTAGCTTTTTTATTTTTTTCAACTTCTAGAGGAGGAAAAAAAAATTAACGTTACAAGTGGCGACGCCAACGTGGGGCCAGAAATCATTTGTGAAATATTATATTGTCAGCTTTATAACTGCTACCTTGGGATGAGAGGATGAAGTAGAAAAATGTTTACATATTGAAATCAAAAATATCTATCACAAATAAAATCATAAGATTTTTTTATCAGCCCAGATATTTAGATGTTTTTGTAAGCAATTGAACATACTTGTTCTTCTTGTTTATTTCAGACCAGCATTTGGATAGGATGTTCTGCGCAAATTGAATTGTACAGGGTGGACATATAATTTTTTTTTTTTTGAATCACTTGAAATTACGGAGTGGAATTTCGTTTTGAAACCATGAGAATTTCGTTTTAAAATTTGATATACTTGCTGATAGTAGGTATTGAGTCTGATAATTTTTTTTTAATTTTGGATTTTGATTTTTCAAAATGGAGGACACTTTTAAACCAACCCACTTATTGTTAGAGGAACTAAATTACGAGTTAGCTATAAGAGGTTTAATTACATATAAAACTCAATTAGAAAAACGTAAGATTCTCTCTCGCATGTTAGATAGAGAAAGGGGTAATCCAGGAAGCATGATCTCCATGGAAACATACGGATATGTAATTGATACTGAGAAAACTGCAATAGATGGTACTATTCAATCTATAACTGCTGCAATTATTGAATTTGAAGGAAATACTGTTGATTCTCTGTATAAACGTTTGAAATCTAGGATAGCACATGTCACCGGTCGTGTCAAACGTATGCCAGTTCCTGAGGAAAGAAGTGATGAGGTAACTTCCTATAAAAATGAAACCTTAGCTACATGTCTACTGTTAGATGCAGACCTACATGAAAAAGTTGAACTCAATGATATAACACCACAGACTGGACCCTCAGGTAATTTTTCACAACCTGTCATTAATATTCCTGCACCGGTGGTAGCGTACAGCACTCGCCAGGTTCCGATTTCTGAGTGGGGTTTAAAATTCAATGGGGAAAGTAAAGAACTGTATTCCTTCTTAGACAGATTGACTGCCTATGCACAGGCTCGTGGACTGGACAACTCAGAACTATTCAAGTCAGCAGCTGAATTATTCTCAGGAAATGCATTTATGTGGTTTTTACAAGTAAGGTCAAGTTTGAATGATTGGGATAGTTTGGTTAATAGTTAAAGGTAGATTTCTTGCCTCCTCATGCGGAAGATGATATCTGGGAGAGTATAAAATCCAGAAAACAAGCGAAAAATGAACCAATTGTGATTTTTGCTGCGGTTATGGATAATCTTTTTAGCAGACTTCCTCGTCAACCTCATGAGTCCACGAAAATCAAAATCTTGAGACAAAATATACTTCCTGAACATATTTCGCAATTAGCTCTTTCTGAAATTTCTACCATTGAAGAATTAGTAAAGATGTGCAAAAGATTGGAAGAGGCTAATTATTTGAGAAATAAATCAAATGTAAAATCCAAACTTTCTGAGATTTCTTGTTCTTGTCAGGCATCAAATAATGCAGTTTCTCTCAGTGCCTCCAGTTTAAGTAACAGTGGCGTAGGTCAATCAAATAAATTCAATAGTAATAATAAAAATAAAAGTAAATTCCAAAATAAATCAGGCAAATTCAATAAAGCATTTAATAATTCAAAAGATTCAACACCTAAGCCTCAAAACGTAGTTAGTGATAACCCACCTAGTAGTTCGAAAACTTTGGTTTGCTGGAACTGCCGATACCCAAATCACACTTATCACGGTTGTACCATGAAACGAACAATTTTTTGTTATAAGTGCGGGACACCAGGGGTTATGACGAAGTCATGCAGTAATTGTTCATCGTTAAACTAAAGAGGGGTGGATGCAACGTAGGCCGGCATTCCTCTCCAAGTAATAAAAAGGCCGTTTATTTGAATGGTTCTGAAGCGTCTAATCGGTGTCCAAGTTGGAATAATTGGTTAGAAAAAGTTAGGGCTTTTTACAAAATCCGAACGGATGATAGACAGGTAGCTCCTGTATTTGTAAAGGTCAAAAGTGACAACAGACCATATGTAAGAGTCCGAGTTATTGACCAATGGATCACAGCTCTTTTTGACTCTGGGTCTACTGTCAGCATAGTTGGGAGTGTTGGTGTGAACCGCCTCGCACAACTTGGGCTGGATGTTTCATCAAAAAATGAAACCATCAGTCACATTACCACAGCAGATGGGACTCAAAATACCGTAACGGGATTAGTAGATTTACCCCTATGCGTAGGTGATGTATGTCGTTTAATAAGGGCGCTAGTTGTACCCTCTATTAAACAACAATTTATTTTAGGAAGCGATTTTGCGGAGAAATTTGGTATTGTGTTAGATTTTGCCGCGGGTACATGGAATGTCCATAGCACTTTATGCAACTTGAAACTAGCTACAGATGATGGTTTTTCAGCTTTACAACCTAATGATGACTTGTGCACTTTGGATAACCTAACACTAGGTGAGAGAGATCAAGTAAACAAAGTGATAGACTCCTTTTCACGAATTAGTGGTGAAGATGCACTAGGCCATACTGATAGGATTTCTTTAAATATTGACACAGGAAATGCACGTCCTATCCGTCAGAGGCAGTACCCTTTGTCGCCATATATGTTGAAAATACTCAACGATGAACTTGACGAAATGTTGCGATTGGGGGTGGTCGAACCTTCGCGTAGTGACTGGTGTTCACCGGTACTATTGGTGAAGAAGAGTAATGGGGAAATGCGATTATGCTTTGACGGTAGAAAACTGAACGAGGTAACCAAGCACGATAGCTACCCTCTACCCAGAGTGGATAGAATTTTAAGTATGCTGCGCCATGCCAAGTATATCTCGTCGATTGACTTGCGCAAAGCATTTTGGCAAATACCTTTAGACCCTTCTTCTCGCGAAAAGACCGCATTTAGTGTTGCGGGACGAGGTTTGTTCCATTTTAAGGTGGTACCTTTTGGCTTGAGAAACTCAGCACAGACACTATGTCGATTAATAGACGCAATTTTTGGCCCGAAATTCGAACCAAATGTGTTCACATATTTGGACGACATCATTGTTGTTTCCTCGACCCTACAGGAACATTTGAAATTGTTAAAGGAAGTTAGACAAAGTTTAGAAGACGCGAAACTAACTGTGAACTTAAAAAAATGTGAATTCTTTAAGCCGTCTCTCAAATACCTTGGGTTCGTGGTCGATGAACGTGGCATTCGAACTGATGCGGACAAGATATCAACTATGGTGAATTATCCGAGGCCGACTACTACCACCGAAATAAAACGTTTCATAGGCATGTGTTCTTATTATAGAAGATTCGTGAGTCAATTTTCAACTTTAATTTCACCCATAAATTCATTGTTGACAGGCAAAAAGAAAGGCCAATCCATTTCGTGGTCAGAAGAAGCTGAACAATCATTTCTGCGTATCAAAGAGGCTCTAGTTTCTGCTCCGATACTTTGTAGCCCAGATTTCTCAAAACCGTTCACCATTCAGTGTGACGCGAGCGACACGGGAGTTGGTGGAATTTTGACACAGGATTATAATGGTGATGAGAAAGTAATAGCATACGCTAGTAGGTCTTTAACCAAAACAGAAAGAAATTGGACCGTAACTCAGAGAGAGCTCATGGCTGTAATTTTTTGTATAGAAAAATTTCGATCGTACGTAGAAGGTACACACTTTACCATAATTACGGATCATTATTCTCTATTGTGGCTAAACAACTTAAAAAATCCGACTGGGAAATTGGCGCGATGGTCTGTTAAATTAAGGCAATATTCATTCGACTTGAAGCATCGGAAGGGTTCAGCTAATATAGTAGCAGATGCTTTGTCACGAATACCCCATGTTGCTGAAGATGTGGCTATGATCGATGTAGATCTCAGTTCGTTGGACAATTGGTATAACTCTTTAAAGAACAAGGTTCTGATGAAACCAGAACTTTATCCTCAGTGGAAGGTTGAAGAGGACAGACTTTTCAAATTCCTCCCGACCTTTTCGTCGTTAAAAACTAATATTAGAGAGTGGAAACTCTTGATACCTAAGCCCCAGAGGCAACAGGTTATAAAGTCGTTACACGATACTCCGACGAGTGGTCATTTTGGTTTCTACAAAACTTTGTCTAGGTTGCAAGAATTATACTATTGGCCAAAGATGCGCCAAGATATTCTGCAATATGTGCGTTCGTGCAAAATATGTGCTGCCCAAAAATTATCGCATTCAGGGCGTTTAGGTTTAATGGGTTCAGAGAAATCCGTTGATTTTCCGTGGCAGGTTATTGCAGCAGACATAATGGGTCCTTTCCCGCGTTCTGGCAGGGGTAATTCCTATCTCCTCGTAGTCGGTGATTGGTTTACCAAATATACCCTGATATTTCCAATGCGAAAAGCCTCGGCACAAAGCATAGTAAAGTTTGTAGAGAATAACGTTTTCCTTGTTTTTGGAGTACCTCAATTTGTGATGGTTGACAATGGTAGCCAATTTGCTGGAACTGTTTTCAAAAAATTATGTGAGAAATACCAAGTACAAAAAATCTGGTATAACGCGCGATATCACCCTCAAGTAAATTTTGTTGAGAGAATGAATAAAACAGTGGGAACCGCAATAAGATGTTTTGTAGACAAACATAAAGATTGGGATTTACACTTACCACAAATAGCTCACGCCATTAATACTGCCCGACATGAGGTAACAGGTTACACTCCGTGCTTTTTAAATTTTGCTCGCCAGGTGCCGTTATCAGGAAAATACTATGGGGATATGTCATCAACTGATGATCTTGATATTGTTCTTGGGGATAGGAAATACTATGCTGATGAACTACAGTCATTAAAAATATATTTGAAGAAGTCCGTCAAAATCTACATCGTTCTTATGAAAGGAATGCCCACAAGTATAATCTTCGGAAAAGAGATCACTCTTTTGAAATTGGTGAAAAGGTTTGGAAAAGAAACAAAGTCCTCTCAGACGCAGCTTCGAAATTTACCGCAAAACTCGCTCCTAAATATGTACTTTGTACTATAGTGAAGAAAGTTTCACGTCTCGTATATACCTTAAGGAATGCCAATGGATCACCCGCAGGTGATTGGCATGTCAAAGATTTGAAACCTTACATAGGTTCCAACGAAGACGTTTCTGTGGGATAAAGTCCTTTTCAGTTAGAACCTTCGAGGTGTTGTGTGTTGTTACTGGTGTAGTAATGTAAATTGGCAATAGTGAAACAAATATTCAATTTAAATTTTTGTTAAGTAGGTACCTACGTATTTCAATAAATTTTTTTTTGGAGCATAACAACCATGGCTGGCCACCATGAAGTGTTTGTTTATTGAAGTATGACGTTTAGTGTATGAGAAATTCAGTGTCTTGTATATATTACATTTAAGATATCGTGTGTCATGTTGATCATGTTTCAAACTGGAACAGTCCAAATTGTTCTGCCATTTCGACAATGCTTTGCGCTTAGTAAATTTTCCCGATTATGACCTACTGATTATGACTTCTACTCTATTATGACTTTTTCCCTATTAGTATCCTTTTCAGGACGTATGGTACGCGGAGTTACCGTTTCGCATTAGCAAGAAATGGTTCAAAAAAAAATTTGTCTAGGTTGAGCCAAATTTTTATTTTTTTTTTTTGGAAGGGGGTGGTGTAACGTTCGCAAACGTTCCATATCCATCAAATAACATGTGAGATGATCTCAGCTGAGAAGGTCGCGTTGAATTGTACTGCTGATCTTAACTTGATTGCACTACTTACCAACAGGTGGCGCTGGCATACCTCCTCACAAATGATCAAGTATAAACGACAAGTTTCTTCAATCAATATCCTTCTATAAAGATAATTCGTACTTGAATTTTGGGATCAATTATTTTTATTTGTAATGTCATTAAAATAAATTTATGTTTAGGAAAGCGAAATTCCAAGTCCATTGTAACTGTGGCTTTACGGAACATGGCCTGACAAGTCCATAAATCCCATAGTATTCCAGCAGTTCAGTATTGGGTAGCAAGTCTTGCCCAATTGGTGGACACCTGTGGTAAACGAGAAGAAATTGGTATAAGTTAGGTTGTAAACTTACCTTAATTCAATATATGATCTCACTTGTTTGTTTGTGTTCAACTTCCGGCTGTTCGTGCTCCGATCTTCATGGGTAAATTGTGTGTACAGTTTTCTTTAATTGTTGATAAGTTAGGTATCTTCTCGAAATTTGACAATTTTCTGGAATTTGTTTGAGAGGGTTCATGTAGAGAGGGCACTACCATCGGACAGATAACTGTCATTAGCGACTGGTTCCCGTTTCGAGAGGAAGGTTGGGTTTCAGGAGGTGGTGGACGAACCTCCATTTTGTTCAGAAAGGAACCAAAGGGTTTCAACCGATGTAATTTCGGGATTTGTAATTTCTCTTGATTGAGAATTCCTGGTTCGCTCTTTCTGTGGTGAAAACTTATGAGTAGGTGATTATAAACCTACAGTGAAACCTATGGTGGTCCTGTCCATGGTGATGCACGTGCTAGTTTCCTAAAAAGAAAAAAAAAACGTGAGTTTTCTTTCTCAATCAAATTTCAGATTTATCTTTACAAATTTTGGTTTCATTTCTTTTGTAGTCAGCAGAAGAATTTAACTATTCTTTGTTTACATACCATGTTTGGTAATTTGGGACAACCCTCTTCAAGGGGTAAGTCGACATCCCTATCAAGGATGTCAAGGATATAACATTTTGTTATTTAGGGTTTTAGGAAAGACTATTAATTTTTTTGTCTGGTAACTGCAACACTGTTACATCCGTTGAGGTGAAGTTTGTACCTGGTCCTCCAACCACCACTTAGCTGATGATGGCGGCTATTTATTCTTGTCAACAACTCCAGGTGTTGGTCTACCGGTCAATAAACTTTCACTGGAACTTGAGGTGCAAACAAGCGGCTGCAGGATTCCCGGATTTCAACGAAACGCTAAATCTTTTGTGCTGATCAAGGCTTGATAATGGAAATTGAGATGGTGATGGAAAATTGGGTCTGGAACTCGAACAAACAAGGCCAGATATAATCAGTTTCCTTTTCTTTTTTTTTTTTACCTCATTATTAATCACTATCAGTGACACATTTTTTTTATATTGAAGGTATTTTCATTTGTTGTCTATTGCATGGTAATAATGCCAAAAAAAAAATGTTCATCAAAGAATTTATTAATGTAAAACTGGTATAGCCTCCGCTCAGTACTGTGCGAAAGCATCAACCATTGTTACTTGAAGATTTTCAAGTAAATTTTCTCATGTAAATTCTTCCATTTACAAGCTAGGTACTGTTTAAATCTAACCTAAATTCTAGTATATTTAAATACTGGTAATTCCTTCATGTACTAGGCTGAAGAATGTCAGTCACAAGGTGATTCTAAAAGTATGAGATTTTTTTTTTAATACATGTAATATCTGGGGAATGTGTTATTGTTTTTTTATTTATCCCTCATTCATAACAGGTGCTTGTTGTAAGTGACAATATAATTCAAAAATTGTTTTGTATTTGAATACCAATTTTTTAATGTCTTGTTTTCTTGACTTGAACAAGATAAAATATACATTATAATAAGTCAAGTGGCGCCTGGGTAAGTCCTACATCTTGTTTGGGACTTATAAACGAATGATTTCAATTTTCAATTAAGTACAACCCCGACCACCATGCTCTCTAGACTACATCGCTAACGGGACAGTAGCTTTTTTATTTTTTTCAACTTCTAGAGGAGGAAAAAAAATTAACGTTACAACATAGTTCAGCATATAATTCTGTTTTTCAGGTTCCGAATGCAAAAAACGATGGAGCACATTGAGAGATAGTTATCGAAAATCCATCAAGGGTCAGCAAACTCGAAGTGGCGAATCAGCTGCAAAAAAGAAAAGTTGGCGATATGACAAACAAATGACATTTTTGCGACCTTTTCTTGCAGACAGACAGCAAATCACTAATGTTATTGAATCCGAATCATCGGAAACTGAAACACAACACCAAGGCATCGATGAAAGCAGTAGTTTTGTTGATGCAGATGATGTAATCAGTCCCGAAAGCATTCCAAGTTCTTCGACTTCTAGACCAGAGCCTAGATCAGAGCCTACAATCCGCAAAGCTGCGCCAAACAAGTTAAAAGTGTCAACACAAAACAAATCTTACAGTCAACAGAAGAAAAATGCATTGTCAACAGCAGCAGTGCTTCAAAATTATTTAACCGACCGAAACAACCAAAGAACCAAGCATCCTGAAACATCAAGCTCAATAACAAAATTTTTTGATTGCATGGCCGAAACAGTGAAAACGTTTTCTCCACAACTTCAAATTGAAGTCAAATCCAAAATTTTCGGTATAGTTACCGATGCGGAATCAAGAAATTTGAATTTCAGCCCAATGACACCAGCTACACGTCAAGAAGCTGATTTTCCTAATCAATCACATCGATTCACACACTTTCAGCAACAAAATCGAACCACTATGCCACAACCACCGTTTCAGCATCAGTTATATCAGTCACCATATCCGCAGCCTCAAACACAGCATCCTTCAGCCATTCCACTAACGCTCTATTCTCAACCACAAGCACATCATTCTTCAGCCTCATATCCGCCGTATTCTCAACAAAACAATTCAATATTTACGCCTATACAATCACCTTCGAATGATTTATCAGAAGATATTGGTGAATATAACAACGAAAACAATGATAATGCAAGTAACTAGCCTACAATTTTGTATTCTATAGTAAGTAAGTGATAGAAGATTTTGTATTTTCCAATTTGTTACTTTCATTTTCTAAGAATGGATTGTTATTTTTGTATTTTGATATTTGAACATATTTCTTCAATAAACACTAAAAAACATTTATGAGTTATTTACTTACCTTAATGCTACAGCAAGTCTTTCTTCCTTTGATATTGCTCTTCTGAAAGAACTGTTTTCATATGTTAATGCGGGCCCTAGAATATCTAAAAGTTCTGAAAATTTGTTTGGAGTCATTCTAAAATACTGGAAAAATTTCTTCTCGTCTTCTTTTAGATCTTGGAAAAGATGATGAAACTCTCCCAGAGTTGTCCTCTTTTGATTAATTGGATGGACCCACATCCTCCTTTTTTTCTTATTATTTTCCTCTTCGTCCAATAATGCGGCCACTATAACGACTTCTTCGTCATCAGAACTGCTAGTGACAGACATGTTTCTATCACTGCTAAATGTCAACAATTTAAATTGTCGGTACACAAACAGCACCTTCAGTTTGCCGGTTTGTTGCTGGAAAAGTGGGCGATGCCACCAACCGTCGCCGTCAGGCCACGGACAGCGCCGTGCCGTGCTGTGCCGGACAAGTGGGCGACAAGCTTTAGGCCGCTCGCAAACTCAGCCACTTGTGGTCGCCACCGGTGGTCGCCACACGCTGCGGACGACATTTTGTACACAGTTCTAATGGACTCGGCGCAAACACAGCGTCGGCAGTCGCTTATTCGAGCCACACGCTACGGCGGTAGCCGTATCTCGCTGCTTGTGGCCAGTGACGACCACCGATTTGTCCGAGCAAACACAAACCACCAGTCGCTCGCCACCGTTTGACAGGTACGGATCGATCGTGAAGACATGACGGATAATATAGATATAGATTTGTTTATTTCGGTAATCGAAAGTCTTCCTGCTATTTGGGATATGCGCTCTGACCTATATTCAAACAGACAGGAAAAAAGTAAAGCCTGGGAGGAAGTGTGCTCAAAGTTCATTGTGGACTTTGAAAAAAAAACTACAAAGGAAAAAAACACTGGAGGTGAGTAAAGTTCGTAATATTGTTTATTTAGTGTTTGATATCGGTTATAAAAGACAAAAATCAAATTCTTTGTTCTTGCCATGGTATTCTTCCTTCTTCACTCAAAAAGAAATTCTGTAATTTGTCTCGAGTTGTGATTGATCGTAGTAGTGGCATTTGAACGTTTTCAATATTGTCGAGTCCAGTAACAGTTAGTGTGTCGTGAAAATTATACCCATCTCTTTTACGAACAAAATTGTGCAAGATGCAACACGCCTTCACTATATGTTCTGCAAATTCTATAGACACGTTAAGCGGACGATGCAAAATTCTCCACTTGTTTGTCAGTATTCCAAAGCTACACTCAATGCAACGTCTAGCCCGTGATAGCCTGTAGTTGAATATTCTTTTACCAAAATCCAAATGTTTGCCCGAATATGGCCGTAACATATGTTCTGAGAGACCAAATGCGTCATCACCAACAAACGAAAAGTTCAAAGGTCCAGAGGTTGTGGAAATTGGTTTCGGTGCTGGAAGGTTGAGAGATCTTTGTTGCATTTTTTGAAATAGGACACTTTCTTTATAGACAGTTGAGTCTGAAGCTTTACCATATGACCCAACATCCACAAACGTAAACATATAATTTACGTCACAAACAGCAAGTAGTACCATGGAAAAAAAATTCTTATAATTATAGTATAACGATCCACTATCTAAAGGCTGGATTATCCTTATATGCTTTCTATCTATTGCGCCTAAGCAATTTGGAAAGTTAGCATATTCGTTAAATCCGTCAGCTATATTTCTCCATGTTGCCTCTGTGGGCTCTGGTATGCAGACATCTTTTAAGTGTTTCCAAATAATTAGACATGTTTCTTTTACGATCATTCGTGCAGTAGACGAGCCACACCGATAAACAAATTCGAAGTCGGCAAACGTACATCCAGTAGAAAGATACCTGTAAAAAATTATGGTAAAAATATTGGATAGTTTTAAGTATCAGGAATATATTCAGATATTTACAGATATTTACTAATGTCACCATGGAACCGTCGACGTATAAAATTTAATGTGTGACTTTTTTTGTTTCAGCCGCTCAACTACAACGCAAGTGGAAAAGTTTGCGCGACAGTTACAACAGAGAACGAAATAAATTGAAAAATATCAAGAGCGGGTCGGGAGCATCAGGTCGAAAAGAGTATATTTATTTTAAACAACTATCTTTCTTGTCGGTGTTGGCGGAAACCAGACCAGAATCTCGAGATGGCGAGCAAGAGCCAGAAAACATGTCATCTTCAGTTGAGCCTAGAACGCCTGTTGATCGCAAAGGTAACACTAAAAAGTTTAAACCAATGTCAAGTGTAGACAAAGCTGAGATTGAATTGCTCAACAATATTAGTAAAAAAATGGAAGATCAATATGACAATGATTCAGACCGTAGTTTTCTGTTATCTCTTCTGTCGGATTTCAAGGGTATCAAAGAGGATTTCAAGTTAGATCTTAAGATGGAAATGTTATCATTAATAAAAAAATATAAGAATTTGGTTATCCCGCAACCCCATCTTATTCAGCCACACCATATTCAAAATCAGTCCCAGTATACTGAAAATCAGTCACAATATGGATCCTACACTCAAGTAGGCCAACGTGTATATACTAATATGGAACCATTACGTGATTACAATAGAAACTTCACTGCACCAAGCTCTTCTCGAGATTACAGCACTTCTTCATTGGATACAATACCAGCTCTATCACCTGCTCTTTCTGCCTCATATAATTCTCTGTCTGAGAGTGAAATCATTGAGGACATGTTTGATGACAATTAAAAATGTTTATATGAATAAAGATATGTAATACAACATTGTCTTTTTCACCATGATATAATTTATTTGTTTTAATAAAATATTCAATGATGAAATAGCGGTCTATCATATGTACCCTTCGTATGTAGGCTATATAATGGTTATACAATATGAATAGATACGCTTATATTACTGTGTTTCTTATATGTTACAGTTGTGTTATCGTAACAGAAACATCGTCACAGAAACCCTAATTTGAATGACGGTGAATTGATATCGAAACCTGAATTTTAAATAAATTATATACATACCTCAATGTGATAGCTAGCCTTTCTGCAGGAGTGATACTTTTTCTCAATCGTGTATCTTGATGTTTCAAGTGCTCTTGCAGCAAATATAGTAGTTCATTGAATGTTGCTATGCTCATTCGAAAGTACTTGAAGAATTTGTCGTCATGTAATTTCAAATCTTCGAATAGGGTATTGAAGTGACCATTTCTCTCGCGAGTACTTAATAATGGATGCACCCAATACCGACGATATCTTCTTAATTTGCGCCGTCTCCGCCGTCTTCTTATGATCACCAACGTAGCGAGTGCGTCCATGCCAAAGTTGTACTGAATTAAAAACTACAGACGGATCTGACTCAAATCCAAGAATGCCGCAGGAAGCGACCACCTGTGGCGGCTTCAGGTGGCCATCTCTAGCCACTTGAAGCGGCCACCGGTGGCGACCACAAGTGGCTGAGTTTGCGAGCGGCCTTAGAGTTCGTTGGCAGTCGGGTTGAAGGGAAAGAGTTGGAAACGATAGACTGTGATTGTTTCCTCCGCTACAGTGGCGTACGTGATTAACGTATCGAGCTTTTATTTCGTTGTCAATAAAATTCAATGGACGATTCAAAACTAAATACACATTCCAATATGAGCTAATCATTGAATTAGTAGCTATAGGTATATAGAATGAATAAAAATGAATAATATCAGTTATTTTGACAACCCTTATAATCTATCGAACATCTAACGGCAGATTTATCCTAAGTTGAATAAATAACATGATATTAAACCCCTGTGATAACTTTATTGTTCTTTATAGGTAACTCAAAGTTAAAGATAATATGATGTTATGAAACAAAGTTTTATATTAAGGTTGCTTTATTAATTTTGTAGATACAGTGACTGACATTGAATTGCGATTTCTGAAACAGGTCCTCAATGTGACTATTGTGAATAGTCTTCGTAAAACACTCCGTAATCTGACAGTTGATGAATCTAATTTATTCATCGTTTCGTGATGTATTCTTATTTTAAAATATTTAAGAAGGATTAGTTCAAAAGATTGTATAGGGTGGCCATCAATATTATCTCCATCATAGAAAGTGGTCACCAAAATGTTGATATAATTCCTTCGGAATATTTTGTAATGTTTTACTCACCAAAATATTCATAAGGTTATTAACTCTTTTATTATTAATATTCGTTGTTTTATTAAAAAATCTAAAATATTTCTCAGCCTCTTTACGAATTCCATTGACTAATATAGATTCTTTTGTAAGGTCCTTTTCTGTAGCTTGGGAAAAGTTTCCTCATTTTCATCCGTCAATAACTTCTTACATCTGGAGCAAGTGACAATAGAATTCAAACTCCTTGATATGAAACCTGCTATATAACTAACAATATCATTGGAATACTATTATGATCATGAAATGATAAATAAACCCATTGTTACGCCTATGTTACTCAGATTCGATAATGTAAACATATAGTATTAGGGTGTGAAAACTTAGTTTTCCTGCATAACCAGCACTGCTTCACCATTTTTACTGTCTATGTTCAAAGTATTTCACAAAATAACTCGATTAAACACTATTAATCACTCAAACAAAGTTTGGTAAATAAAGACTTGCTCCAAGCGAATGTCAAACGAGACTGATTTGAAGCAATGTTGCCAGTGGTACATAACCTCTGTTGGCTCTGCTACTTCCGCAGGAGTAATACCACGTATTACTACCTCGATTACGAGAAATTTTCATTTTATTGAGTTGATCCCATTTGTTTCAGAAACTTTTTGAATTTATTACGATAGGATTGGATAATTAAAATATCCCAAATGAACAGAATATGATGTTAGACTAAAATTAGGATTTATCAATGACAGGACGTGACAACAACTAATTCAATGGCAGGTGTACAGAATGTGACCATGTCACTGAATTTCTCGGCTTCACATTATAACGTAAACAACTGAGTCCATCTGTGTCACAGGGTAGACACTCATATAGTCAAGGTCGAACCGTGTTTTATAGTTACTTCCAATTTTCAAGAGGGCGCAGAAAGCGATATTTATACTATATGCAATTATTTATACAGATCATAGATGTCTGTGTTGCCTATGAATCAGTAAAAAGTGTTTTCATTTCAACGCACAGAGGACGCCACATGCGTTCTGTTTCTGTTTTGATCATCGAATTTTCCAATTTGTAACGGGAAGTTTTTCATCCCGTTACTTTCAGCTACCATTGCCCGTCCCATTGTTACGCCCATGGTGCTAAATGTTGAGCTATCGTCTCCTATCGGCCAGGTCAGAAACGACTGTATAGTTGGGTCTTTTTCAAATCCGCGGTGCGCGAATATGCCCATCTTTTTCTGGAAGATTCACGTGTTGATTGAAAGATAAGACGATCGGAATTCTTGACGAGGATTCGTTCTCTTTGGATGCAAATTTTGCAGGAAACACATCGTTGATTTTGAGTGCTTCTTTTTGGCTTTCTGGAGAAACTTTTTCTAGAGGTGAGATGTTGAATTCACTAAATACACAATAAGAATGTCATATTAATTATGGATTACTGAAATTTTCCAATTTGTCTGCTTATTTTCAGGATATGATTACCTTTTCGTTTTGAGAAGTTTAAGCTTGCTGAAAGCACGCCATTTTGTTCATGAAATTATAAAGTTTTGATTTCAAATTAAGATTATATTTCGCAGTCTCGTCTCAGATTATAAACACCCTGTAGTCCTAGCGCGATATACCTTGCCTACGACGTTTAAAGAAATACAAGTTTTTTGTGTACTTCTTATCAATGTTATACGTTTATCGCCTGATCTAGCTTCACTCTAGTTCGTCGTACCGAGCCTATAAGACGTAAAATTAAGTGAAAATAATTTTGAAGTTATAGTGATAGGGAAGAATATGGGCAACAATAAAAGGCACCACAGAAAGGATAAAATAGATAAGTTTCAGCGAAAACTTAGAAAAATACAAAAGGAATTGGAATCAATTCGCCAAAGTGAGTAACATCAAATTATTACATAATAGGTACAGTGTCAGATTATAATCATCTATATCAATCAAGCGAAGAATAGGAACAGTTAGAGGTTTGCAACAAAAATAAAACCGGCTGATACATTTCAGGCCTGGATTCTGTTTTTAATCGTTTCATATGAAAATACACATGTATTTACTAGAAAAGGTGAAACACGAGGTACACAAATGTGTTACCGGCATGAACAAAACTTATATGAGTTTGCAAAAAAAAAAAAAAAAAAAAAATATGGTGGCTGAAATATTTTATGCCCACAGTTCTTTCATAAGCTTACACAAATGATGGCTTCTATTGTACAGGGTGATAGAGAAATCTAACAAAATAGATATAAATATATAGACTTACGTAAATATATATTTACGATTGGTTTTCCTAAACAGGTTCGAGTTCAAGTTCAGGTGAATCTGAGAGCGACTATGATTCTCAAGATAGTTCGCGGGCGGTACTCTCTCCCGTGCCTGATGAGCCAACAGCACAACTGGCTGTAGACCCAATTGAGTTTTCAGGTGTGGATCCGTTAGCAATTAGACCAACAGGTCCGGAGATCCATGAGCAAATAGCAAATAGATGGACAATGTTCCTGCAGAACGGAATAGAAAAAGCAGATCGAAAGGAGCTAACCGAAAAATATCCAACACCTAATAACGTACCAGCCCTAAATCCTCCCAAATTGAATCCCGAGATTCAAGGATGCTTGACAGAGACCTTGAACAAGCAGGATAATTTTCTGTCGAAGGTACAGGAACAACTGAGTGCCGCTATAGGCGCACTAGCTATTCCTCTCAACACATTTTTTTCATCAGCAACAGATGATACAAATCCGCATCTTTTACACTTAGCAAACGCAGCCAAACTTCTAACAGATGTTCATCATACAATCTCTTCACATAGACGATATGGTATCTCTGGAACCTTGGATCACTCAGTCAAGAAAGCCGTTATGGATAGACCAATTGATGAGTGGCTCTTTGGAAGCAGCCTTGCAGATAATGTTAAAAGTACTAAGGAAATTCAAAAGGCATCGGCTGATTTGAAATTAAAACGATTCAACCGGCTAACATATCGCCCAAATGCAACTCAAAGCAATCAACCCACAACGTCATCAATGAGTTCTTTAAACTTCAAGCGCCAACCGAGCAAATTTCGTCGCAAAAGAGAGGAGGGAGGCAAGAAGGACAGGACCACGGACAGGATAATGAGCCAACAACAACGATGGGGAGGGGAGAGAAGGAAGGAACCACCACGCAGGAGACTGTAGAGGTAAAATATGCTGGTAGATTAAGCAGATATTCCAATGTATGGGAAAATATTACAAATAGTCCTCTAATTTTAGAATGGATCAAAGGGTATAAAATTCCATTAGAAAAACAACCGAATCAGTTGACAGAACCCCCCGAAATAGCAAATGGATGTCAAACGACAACAGTGGGCAATATTGTCCACGAGTTACTTACCACGGGTGCGATATCGTACTCCAAACATGAAAACGGGGAGTTCTTGTCAAATTACTTTCTCACACGAAAACCAAATGGTTCTTTCAGATTCATATTGAATTTAAAAAAAAAATTGAATTCATTCATAAATCCACCTCATTTCAAATTAGAGGACTATCGTAGTGTAAAGGACCTTTTGTATGAGGGAAGTTATGTTTGTACTATCGACATCAAAGACGCATACTTTTTACTTCCCGTTCACGAGGATCATAGGAAGTACCTCAAATTCAAATTTCAAGACAGGCTATATCATTTCAATTGCATGCCTTTCGGCTTATGCATAGCACCATATGTTTTCACCAAACTCCTAAAGCCCTTGCTTTCTCACTTGCGAAACCAGGGGGTTATTTGCGTAGCTTACCTGGATGATATGATAATCATAGCACAGACATTTATGAAATGTGAACAGGATACTAGATTAGCCTTGAACCTGCTGAGATCGCTAGGTTTCATTATAAATATCGAGAAGAGTAAACTGGAACCGAAACAAGATTGTCGGTTTTTGGGATTCTTATTTAATACCATTGAAATGACCATGTCTTTACCATTAGAGAAAAAACAAAATATCAAACAACTAGCTGAAAAATACAAAAATAACCCCTACGTTTCTATAAGAGAATTTGCAAAATTTATTGGAGTATTGACTGCGGCCTGTCCCGCAGTGAAATACGGGTGGGCACATACAAAAAAAATTGAGAGAGCTAAATATTTGGCCTTGATAGAACATAACGGTGATTATGATAAGACATTTCAGATACCTAGTTTTGTTAACGCAGACATACTCTGGTGGAAGTCTCAAGTCAGTAAGAGTCAAATGACTCTCATGGCACCAAAATATGAAATAGAAATTTTTTCAGACGCATCTAAACAGGGCTGGGGTGCGGTTTGCAAAAATAAACGAGCTCGAGGTTTCTGGAACCACAAAGATAGCAAAAGACACATAAATTTCTTGGAACTAAAAGCAGCCTTGAACGCTCTCAAATGTTTTTCAAAAAATAAAACTGATTGCGAAATTATCATCAGAATAGATAATACTACCGCAATTGCCTATATAAATAGAATGGGGGGCATAAGATTTGAGAAATTGAATGACCTCGCTTATGAAATATGGGACTATTGCGAAGGAAAGAATATATTTCTTTATGCTTCATACATCAATACTAAACAAAACTCTCAGGCCGACTCCGAATCTAGATGCCGAGACATAGAAACGGAATACGAACTGTCAGAGGAATATTTCAGAATAATCTGTAGAAAATTTGGTAAACCACAAATGGATTTATTTGCTACTATATTAAATACCAAATGCGAACAATACGTATCTTGGAAACCAGACCCTGAGTCAAGCTCCGTTGATTCTTTCCTCATGTCATGGAAAAATATATTTTTCTATGCATTTCCACCCTTCACCATCATTAATAAAACAATTAAGAAAATAATAAATGATAAAGCAATAGGCATTTTAGTAGTACCTAAATGGACAGCCCAACCGTGGTACCCGATGTTTAAGAAGTTGTTAATTACAGAATCAATATGTCTAGGTCCCAAAGCCAATCTCATTTTATCACCTTTCAGGGAGCCCCACCCCCTTTCAGAGAGCCTTATCCTGGAGGTCGGAATATTATCAGGCAATCATTTCTACGAAGGAATTTTCCAGAAGCAGGTATCGAGGCAATCCTTTCCTCAATAACTGAGAAAACACATACTCAGTATGAGTCTGTATTCAGGAAATGGTGGAAATATTGCATAAATAATAATAAAATACCATATGAATATGATTTGAAAACAATAATAAATTTTCTTACGGAGACCTCACAGTTGGGGTGCTCATATTCAAAAATAAACTCTTATAAATCAGCACTGGCACTCGTTCTAGAGATTCGAGAACAAGACCAGATTATGATTAAACGTTTTCTAAAGGGAATTTATAATTCAAATCCTCCTAAGCCTAAGTACAACACTACCTGGGATCCATATCCTGTCTTGAGTCATTTATCTAAATGGTACCCATTAGAGAATATCACAATGAAACAACTCACTAAAAAGATGGTCACCTTGATGATACTGATCTCGGGTCAAAGATTACAAACCTTATCAAAAATCAAAATAAGAAATATTAAACAAACTCGGGAATCCATTCAGATATATGTTCCAGACAGAATAAAAACATCCGGAAGGAACAGGCTTCAACCTGCACTTATACTCCCGTTTTTCACTGAAAAACCAGAGTTATGTCTGGCTTCAACTGTCATAGAATACCTAAAAAGATCAAAAGATATCCGACAGGACGAAGATAGCCCCCTTATACTAACTATCAAGAGACCTTTTCACGCAGCCAGTAGTCAGACTATCAGTCACTGGATAAAAGACGTTCTTGAGGAGTGTGGCATAGACACGGAGGTATTCTCAGCCTACTCTTCGCGACACGCTGCAACTTCAGCGGCTTATCGAGGTGGTGCAAATATAGAATCCATTAGAAAAGCTGCTGGTTGGACAAATAGGTCGGAGGTATTCGCAAGATTCTATAATAAACCAGTCGAACCACATATAGACGATTTTGCGAAGGGGCTATTAAGAGGTTCGGGCATTGAACTGAAATGAATTGAAGCCTTATATATTGGGTAGAGAATGTTCAATTATAAATTTGTTATCAATTATAAATTTGTTGTTATTATTATAAATATTATGTATTGTAATTATAGTATTGAGTTAAGAAACACTGATACTGATGTATAGATAATAGGTATATTATATATTTTCTTTATTACATTTAATAAACACTATTACATTGACTCCGTTCGATACTATTGAAAATCAAACGAATCAATATGTCTACCTAGATTGCCAGCCAGTCTCTAAACATCTACAGGGTGTTTATAATCTGAGACGAGACTGCGAAATATAATTGAAAGATCAATCGACTTACCTGAAGGAAGAGTGATCTCAATTATATGAGCAGTCTCGTCGAAAGATTATAAACTTCCCCCCCAACTATTCCCACCCTTGCAATCTAGGTAGCTAACCACTCTCAACCAGTGAAGCTAGATCAGGCGATAAACGTATAACATTGATAAGAAGTACACAAAAAACTTGTATTTCTTTAAACGTCGTAGGCAAGGTATATCGCGCTAGGACTACAGGGTGTTTATAATCTTTCGACGAGACTGCTCATATAATTGAGATCACTCTTCCTTCAGGTAAGTCGATTGATCTTTCAATTATTTGGTCAATCATTGAATAGAATCAATTGATATTATCTTAATTGTAATCAGCTAATTGATAAAAAGTACGGAGATATCGTATTTTTACATATATCTAGTTTTTCTTGATTATCTCAAAAGCCGGTATCTGGTGTGATTTTTTTTCTGAATAACCATAATGAGCGCTGAAGGCTAAGAAACTTCCTTTTCTGTTTTTTTTATACTTCGTAGATAAATCTACTGGTGATAAAACGAAAGGTTTGAAATATTCTCTGACGTGAGAGAACAGACTTGGTACAGAACTATCTGACCATTTTCAAGGAACAGGATGCTAAACATTGGTAACCAGGATCATCGAGGAATTTGAGCTCAGGTGAGTGATGCATTGTTATATTCAGTTAAATAAATCAGATAGTGCATAACCTCACCTGTGCTTTACTTTCTCACCTCGAGAATTGGTTACACTGTTTTTTTTCTTCCCTGTAGATATTCAGTAAGGTAAATTGGAAATTATAATTTCATCACTTTGCTTACTTTAGTGAATAAAACATCTCACAACTCATCAAAGAAGCCTCAGGATTCTCGATTGTTTTCTTAAAGAAGGAGCATCTATTTTCCTTTCTTATCTCAAGATTTCCCTTTTCTAACCACTTTGATTTTTCAGATTAAGATTGGCATATTACATTTCCAAATTGAGATTTGACATAAGTCAGCAATAATTATTTCAGATTTTCTTTGTCTTTGAAATCAACTTTTCAGATTTTCTTCGTCTTTAAAATTAACATTGTCATCATATGATTGAATAGACCTACAGTTGATTTATAATATTGATTTATTTCTTTGATTGAGGAATTGATGAGATTGTGGTTACTTGAGCCCAAAGGTTCCATTGTCTTCTCTCTTCTGTGGTAACACCATACTGCTGTAAAATTGTCTGCACAGGAACATCTGATACTATCAAGGAGGACTATAGGGATTATCCATTCTGGGAGGAGAAAGAGCCACTGAAGTAGTCGAATCAACCTTCTTTGCTGAGACCTGATTTCTACAAGATACTCCTAACCTAGTATTGAAAGGATCACTGAATCACGTGAGAGGCTGCTAGAACCTTTTCTTGAGATCTCATCGTTGGTGTTGGAGAAAGTCCTGAGCAGGACAATAGGTATTTGAAATCATCAGGAGGAATACGACTGAGTAAGTGAGCTCCCAAAAATCCTGTCCACGAACCAGCAAGTACAGTCAGACAGAAGACATTTTGTTAACCCAGAATGAGTACTTCTTCGATTTTGTGAAACAGTTTCATTAATTTCCCCTATTCAAAGATTAAGACTAACTTAATTGTTCCATTCATCTACATTGATAGTGTTCACCAAACTTGAAGTTTCCATTTATGCAATCTAATTAGTAAATTTCAGACAAAGCTTATATCCACTTTGTAAATTCCCATAATTTCATTTGTTGTTTTCATCAATATTTACTGTCATAATCATTCCTAATTCTTGTTAGTATATACATAAATGAAATTAGTTTGTTTTATTTTCTATTTGAGAATACACCACCACTGTGAGAATTTCTTACTTTAGAAAGGGATATCAGCTCATTTGATTATTTTTTTGGCATCTTTTAAGTAAAAAGATCCTGGCGCCCACTATTTCTCTCTGAATATAGTATCTTTATCTAAAAGAAAAAGGGATTCTCACAGGAAATCCTTACCCACAACCCTCCCGTAACAATCTGAGCAGCCCAAAGGCAAGAGCAATAAAAGCTATATAAACCTCTTTTATATATTAAAATATATATATATATAGAAAAAGTGGTTTACAAATTTTGGGACGCGTGTATTTTCATTATATTTTATTTTCCTGGTGAATCTGGTGTTTATCCTATAGTGTTCATCTGAATTATCGTATTATCGTTCTTGTTTCCAGTTATTAGTTGCAGTGTATTTTACTTAAAGATTTGGTGAGTGTTTCAGATTATCAAGCTTTGTAATACAAATTGAATAATATATTGGCATAATTTTGCATTCTGTATTAATGTCAATAAATTGTGACTTTCTAAGTTATTGTTTTATGTAGGTTCGATTGTGCTGAAATGGTGGGAGTCTATTGTTGTGTGGAGAACTGTTGGAAAGCATATGGGGGCCAATGTTCCAAACATCGCTTTCCAAATCCTGCCAAGTATATGAGCAATGTGAACTTAGCTGCCTCCTAAAAGCCAGCTGCTAGAATTTTCAGTGGCATTCTTTACCGAACATACACGTCGAACCAGTGGCGGCGAATGGAAAATGAAATCCGATTATGAATCATTTATTATTTTAATGTTTAATTATTAAAAATTACTCTTTGGTATAAGTCTCATTCCATTTTTATCATGAAGACATAAAGGTCCATGATATTATAATGATGAGGAAAGTAACTATATAATTGCTGATGTAGTTGAGAAGCTGTTCATCCTAAAAACCGATTTTTATTATTTCCTGAGTGCGACTGTCAGGATGAAATATGATAAAAACAGTTCATACTGATATGTTTTATCATATTTTCAAGAAATAATTCCTTGCTAATGGGGATGAGATGCTGTTTCACCACTAAAACCGATTATTTTTGAAATGTCAAATTTCGACATTTCGAATGCGACTGTCAGGATGAAATATGATAAAAATAGTTCATACTAACACGTTTTATCATATTTTCAAGAAATAATTCCTTGCAAATGGGGATGAGATGCGGTTTCACCCCTAAAACCGATTATTTTTGAAAAATCTAATTTCGACATTTCGAATGCGACTGTCAGGATGAAATATAATAAAAACAGTTCATACTAACACGTTTTATCATATTTTCAAGGAATGATTCCTTGCAAATGGGGATGAGATGCGGTTTCACCCCTAAAACCGATTATTTTTGAAAAATCTAATTTCGATATTTCGAATGCGACTGTCAGGATGAAATATGATAAAAACAGTTCATACTAACACGTTTCATCATATTTTCAAGAAATAATTCTTTGCAAATGGGGATGAGATGCGGTTTCACCCCTAAAACCGATTATTTTTGAAAAATCTAATTTCGATATTTCGAATGCGAATGTCAGGATGAAATATGATAAAATCAGTTCATACTAACACGTTTCATCATATTTTCAAGAAATAATTCCTTGCTAATGGGGATGAGATGCTGTTTCACCCCTAAAACCGATTATTTTTGAAATAACAAATTTCGACATTTCGAATGCGACTGTCAGGATGAAATATGATAAAAACAGTTCATACTAACACGTTTTATCATATTTTCAAGAACTAATTCCTTGCTAATGGGGATGAGATGCTGTTTCACCCCTAAAACCGATTATTTTTGAAATATCAAATTTCGACATTTCGAATGCGACTGTCAGGATGAAATATGATAAAAACAGTTCATACTAACACGTTTCATCATATTTTCAAGAATTAATTCCTTGCTAATGGGGATGAGATGCGGTTTCACCCCTAAAACCGATTATTTTTGAAAAATCTAATTTCGACATTTCGAATGCGACTGTCGGGATGAAATATGATAAAAACAGTTCATACTAACATGTTTTATCATATTTTCAAGAAATAATTCAAAATGATGGATGTATGCGATCAGACAGGACCGTATTGTAGGATTGCTAGTTCGGTTGTTCGGAAAAACTTTTAAGGAACTTATTCCATTTGTTTTGGTTATCGATTCTATAATATGAACTATTATTCAGATCAACGTAGACAGTTTAAACTTGTTTATGTTTTCTAAAAGATGAGAGTAAACGACACCACTAAGTGGTTAGTGCTTACTGCTCAGTCAACGAACAGTATATTAATTTTTTGAAATGAATGCATATAAAAATATACCGTCGACCTGTGATTATATTGTTTTTATTCCTCCATCATATACAGCTTGATTAACAAAATTCACGGCGAATATAATGGAAATAAGACTAACAGTCAATATCGTTAACTTTGGATTTTATTTCACTCTTATTTATGCACAGTCGCCCGGTCAAGTAACCACTTCCATTCGCAATGTATTTACATTGACCAATGAGAGCGATGAACAACCTTCCCTATCTCTTTAATGCTGTAATTCTAATATAGTAATTTTATTAATTTTCGGAAGTATTTTGTTTCAATACGACCTAGTCGGTGGTGAGTTTTTCAATACTTTCTGTCTTTACCAAGACAAGTTTTCCTGTGTTCAAAATATCATAACGTGTTGTGGATTATTACTTAAATATTAACGATAATAAGCGTCAGTTTTGTTATTTGAAGTGCTTATGATTGAGTTATTTTCATTAGGTTCGAGATGGTGATTTTTGAAGCAAATATCACGCCGCGGTACTCGAGCGCTTGGATTGTGAAAATTTAGTGTTTTGTCTTTGGTAGGAACTAATATTCATTATATTGAATCCGGGTATTACTGGTTAGATATTAATCATGGTAGGGGTAAACTCAATTATCTTGAAGCGGATTGCAGAAGCTATCTTATTATTCGATCCGAGTAGCACTGCTGAGTCTGTTGATACTCTGAAACCAGACCATCCCATGTTCCACTTCATCTGTTCTTTCTTAAATAACAGAAAATTCAAATATCCAAGTGAAGTATTCAGGCATATTCATCGTAATAAGGTAAATTTTCAAGAATCACTCAGATCTGTTGTTTCTGCTAATGCGATGTCATCTTTTGCATGTAATAATAAAAGAATTGTGATCATGGATGAGTTGAAAAACTCAGATATTCCTATTGAACAGATGCTATCTTATAGAATTCCAAATTCAGCTTATCAACAAATATGTAGTAAACTCAAAATCAAAAGCTCGAATTTAAATAATAGGAAACAAATTTATTACTATTTTAAAAAATATTACGAAGGTAACTTTGATTCAAACAAAAATGAGAGAAATGCTGTAACATTAGATGTCGTGCCTCCTCAAATTAATGATAGCACAGAATTTGAAACAAAAGGGATATCAAATAATCTATTGAATAAAAATGCGGATAGACAATTATCTATAAAACGAAAATTCGATGAAATCGAAGTAGAGTTGACTGATGAGGGAATCAGTATTTCAAAAAATACATCAGATGTTCATTCATTTGAATATTCAGTTATTCAGAAAAACAATATTGCGTAATCTAATGAAGAATTTTTAGCTTGTTCTACTCCTATGAATAAAGTAGATAATTTAATTTCTCCAACAAAAATACAGAAACTTGAACATTTTTCTCCTTCCCCTTTTTCGATATCTAGTGATAATAATAACGATTCGCACGTAGTACTAAATTCTAATTTGTCCAATATTTCAATTATTTCTTCTTCTGATGGAGATGATGTTAACATTACAAGCCATAATTTAGAAATAACTCCGGAAAGTTTTGGTATACCTAAGCCTATTTTAAATCTACCTATGTCAAATCCAAAGAAAGTAATTCCGGTTCAATCACGTAATATTGATGAAATTCCACTAAATAAATTTGAGAATTGTACGATACTTGAGGGAAGTTTCACAATTAGTCATGATTTAGAAAAAGAAATATTCACAAATAAAAAGTTGAACAAACATTATCCATTTTATTTTCGAAATCAAATTAAAGAGCATGTCAATAATGTCTGTAGTATAATCATCAAATATCCGAAGTATTTAAAAAATGGCACTATCAAAATTTATGCCAAGTGCAAAAATAATGATTATAATTGCAAAAAATTCAAAATTATAGTGAAGAATTCTAGAGTAGATGTTTTTTCAAATTCTCTAGATTATTGTCATCCATCTCGAATAACATCATGTGTAAGAGGAGTAGAGCGTGCAATAGTTAAGAAGGAGATTTTGCATAAGAAACCGTCAGAGTATAAAAGAAAATGCATTTTAGGAGCAAACGAAGATATCATCGAATCCGGGAATCTTCAAACAATTAAATCTGATTGCACTGTTAGGAAAATTAAATCAGAGTCCATTGCTCATTGGGATAGGGATAAGAATGATTTTCTAGACTTGGTTAAGATGCAGATTGATCATCATGAATATATTCAAGAAGTAAGCATGCCATTCAATGTAGAAATCTACAGTCGAGAACAATTCGAAATCATAGATAAAACTAAATTAAATGAATTCAAACCTATAATTTTTTTCGATGCGACAGGTAGTATAGTGAGAAAAGCTTTCAAATCTTCAAAGAGAGTATTTTTGTATTCTGCCATTTTGCCACTTCCTACTGGTAGAATGTTTCCAATATTTGAAATGTTCTCAAGCACTCATTATGCGAAAACCATTTTTTAAAATTTTTAATGATTTCAGAACTTTTTGTGAAGAACACAACAAGTGGCCAGTCTTTGGGTCCGTTATTACAGATTTTAGTTTTGCTAATATTCACGCGATCGTAAAATCTTGCAATAGATGTACGTTGTTACAATATATTGAAGAAACTTACAAGGTGGCTACATCTGAAATACAAGTCTCGGATGATTTAATATCAGTTCATTTATGTAGCGCACATTTCATGAAAAATTTCTGTAAAGATATCGATGACTGCTTCACAGACAATCTTGTTAAATTATTTTATAAGGATATAGTCGCACAAGCCATCAATTTTACTAATTTGGACGATATCGATATGTGGTTCAAAAATATAGCAACGCTTTTGATGAATGAGTATTCGAGTATAGAGGTAGATACAAGTTTGAAGGAGCTGTCGAGTATAGTAGGAATGGTTAGAATAGATAATAACACTCAATTAGTGGAATGCAACGTATTAAATATTGAAGCGGAAATCGATTACGGATGTAGTGACGAACAAACTGGTTTACATAAAATGAGCGCTTTCTACAAACACTTCAACAAAATTTACATGGAAGTTAACGCAAAATCTTCAGATTTCATTGGAATATATATTATAGTACAAAATTTCTAGACTTATTACTTTTAAAATATTTGCCGTTCTGTTCACTTTGAACGGGTATTATTTTGAGATATAGGTCAGATTTGAAACATGTAAGCAACACATACGTAGAGAATTATTTTGGTAATCTCAAAAGAAATATATTGTGCGGTCAAAGGAATTTGAAATGTTCGAGATTTTTGAGGAAATCTAGGGAAAATGTGTTTGCCTCCACAAGGAATGAAAACTAAACATTCCAAAATCTAGATTGACAAAGCAGGCTTCAAAAAAGAAAGATCCTGCTAGTGAGCATATAGCGGAGGAATCATGGAAGAGGAAAGGCGTTGTTTTACCAACACATTTTTCTGGGAATTATCTGAAACGCTTAGCCTCTCAAGATACCAGAATAGAAACTGAGGGGAAAGCACAATGTTTCTGATGAGTCCACGCATGAAAATTGCATGTATTGTGGATATGGTCAGCTGGATGTAACCGCTGATTGGATTGCTTGTGATAACTGCAAACGATGGCTGCACATAAACTGTGACCCATCTCCCACAGATAAGAGTAATAGTAGCAGTTTATATTTCGCGAGACTTGTGAAACTAATAGACATCAGTCAGTAGATGACGACTATAAGTGTTTACATTGTAACCTTGGTCAGCTGGATGTAACCGCTGATTGGATAGCCTGCGACAAATGCAATGGCTGGGTGCACAAACGTTGTATCAAAATAACCAATAACAGATGTTCAGATTACATAAGCACCAATAGTTTCTTTTGTGATAAATGCTATAACGATTTCTAAATTAATTGTCAGGAGTTTTTAGTGAAACTTAATGGTGAAAGTAATTTAGTAAAAATAGAAGAAATCGAGAGAAATACCAGAAATCAGAGGAAATCACCACGATGGTTTGCGGAACGAAGGATTAGGTTAACTGCATCTAACTTTGGCATTATTTGTAAAAGTAAATCTGATAAATCAAGAACGAATATTGTTAAGAATCTAATTACTCAGGATACTCAAACAAATGAAGCGATGAGACATGGTATCGAGTACGAAAAAATTGCTATCAACAAGTATATTTGCATCTAAACAATTTCAATTATAGAGAATGCGGATTGGTAGTTCATAAAACTCATTCATTTTTGGCAGGATCACCGGACGGTCTAATCGGAGAAGATGGCGCGATAGAGGTAAAATGTCCCTATAAATCAAGAAATTGTTACGACCCTCTACAAGTGGCAACGGCGGAACTGGCAACTCAGGAGATAATCGTAGGCAAACTGGTGTGAGGGGTCGCGGCAGGTACCGGTAGAGTGGACGGAGTAGTGAGGTGAAACAGACGGCGATATATTATATGATTTTTTGATATGGTGTTTACAGTTTCGGGAAATAAATAATTTTTTGAGAGACGCGGTGTGTTTCTAATATTTTCGTTTCAAAATGAACATCCGGAAAATGCGGTCGGTAACCTTGATTACTTGCATCAAGATGGGAAACTAAAATGGGGTAGCAATTATTATTATCAGATTCAAGGTATACTGGAAATTTTGAATAGGCCGTGGTGTGATTTTGTAATTTATACTTTCAAAGGACTGAAGGTCGAAAGAATTCTTAGAAATCAAATTTTTTTTACCAATTCTATGTTGCCAAAATTGAGAGAATTTTATTATTTTTATTACATTCCCGGGTTGCTAGGTTTCGATAATAATATATCTGGAGATGATTTACGTAGATGGAGACCTTTACGAGATTTGAGTTTGTTACCGAATGGTTTGGTAAATGACATTAATTACTATAAAAATGTAGGAAATAGGGACTATACAGTCGGGGTTTTTCAGAATGTTCAATGCTTTGTCAAGGAATTGAAAATATCAGATTATATATCGCTGAGCACTACTAATTTGCTAACTAATTTTGTAGTGGATATCGCTTTGAATTTATTGAATGATAGTGATAAATTTCAGATAATTTCTGAAGCAATTTCATCATTGATTGTCACTTCGAGAAATTTCGAAGATACATTTCTACAACAAATTAAATTAGTAAAGAAACAGATAGTTATGCCCGTTTTGCTAAATAACCATTATTGCTTGATGTTAGTTGATTTTGACACGAAAACGTTTTCTTATATAGATCCATTGAATAGTACTAGAGCTAAAACTCAAATATATTTGAGGAAATTTTCAAATTTCATGAATTTTTACAATGCATTCCATGAGGAAAACTATTGTGTAAATGTGTATGATTTTTCCATCAAGGTATATGACCACTATCATCAAGAAGACGGATACAATTGTGGAATATTATGCATACATTTCTTTGAGAATATTATAAGTAATAAAAGTTTGAGGGATATAGATAATTTACAGAAATATAGGGATAGAGTGAAATATATTTACTCCTTCAGAGTTCAGACAACTTAAAAAACAACTGTATTATATGCTCCAGCTTTATATCAATTAGAGAATGCGATTCAGTTCAGTGTGGATATTGTGATAGGTATATACATAAGAAATGTCTTATAAATGGTGAACAATCTTTTATGGCGAATGACTTCTGTTGTTTATGTCGCCAGTATTGATGTTTTTATTCAAAGGTAAGTATGAGTGGAATAATTATTCACTATACTGGAGCCTCATTCCTTTCATGCGGTATTCATTTTGAGAGATATTTTCATGTCAGGTGCGGATGCGAAATAAATTTCATGTTAGGTGCGGAATACTTTCATGTAAGTTGCGGATGCGGAATAAATTTCATGTTAGGTGCGGATGCGGAATACTTTCATGTCAGGTGCGGATGCGGAATAAATTTCATGTTAGGTGCGGATGCGGAATACTTTCATGTCAGGTGCGGATGCGGAATAAATTTCATGTTAGGTGCGGATGCGGAATACTTTCATGTAAGTTGCGGATGCGGAATAAATTTCATGTTAGGTGCGGATGCGGAATAAATTTCACGTTAGGTGCGGATGCGGAATACTTTCATGTAAGTTGCGGATGCGGAATAAATTTCATGTAAGTTGCGGATGCGGAATAAATTTCATGTAAGTTGCGGATGCGGAATAAATTTCATGTTAGGTGCGGATGCGGAATACTTTCATGTGAGTTGCGGATGCGGAATAAATTTCATGTTAGGTGCAGATGCGGAATAAATTTCATTTTAGGTGCGGATGCGGAATAAATTTCATGTTAGGTGCGGATGCGGAATACTTTCATGTGAGTTGCGGATGCGGAATAAATTTCATGTCAGGTGCGGATGCGGAATACTTTCATGTGAGTTGCGGATGCGGAATAAATTTCATGTTAGGTGCGGATGCGGAATAAATTTCATGTTAGGTGCAAATGCGGAATAAATTTCATGTTAGGTGCGCATGCGGAATAAATTTCATGTTAGGTGCGGATGCGGAATACTTTCATGTCAGGTGCTGATGCGGAATAAATTTCATGTTAGGTGCGGATGCGGAATACTTTCATGTAAGTTGCGGATGCGGAATAAATTTCATGTTAGGTGCGGATGCGGAATACTTTCATGTAAGTTGCGGATGCGGAATAAATTTCATGTAAGTTGCGGATGCGGAATAAATTTCATGTAAGTTGCGGATGCGGAATAAATTTCATGTTAGGTGCGGATGCGGAATACTTTTATGTGAGTTGCGGATGCGGAATAAATTTCATGTTAGGTGCGAATGCGGAATACTTTCATGTGAGTTGCGGATGCGGAATAAATTTCATGTTAGGTGTGGATGCGGAATAAATTTCATGTTAGGTGCGGATGCGGAATAAATTTCATGTTAGGTGCGGATGCGGAATAAATTTCATGTAAGGTGCGGATGCGGAATACTTTCATGTGAGTTGCGGATGCGGAATAAATTTCATGTAAGTTGCGGATGCGGAATAAATTTCATGTTAGGTGCGGATGCGGAATACTTTCATGTGAGTTGCGGATGCGGAATAGATTTCATGTTAGGTGCGGATGCGGAATAAATTTCATGTTAGGTGCGGATGCGGAATAAATTTCATGTTAGGTGCGGATGCGGAATAAATTTCATGTTAGGTGCGGATGCGGAATAAATTTCATGTTAGGTGCGGATGCGGAATAAATTTCATGTTAGGTGCGGATGCGGAATACTTTCATGTAAGTTGCGGATGCGGAATAAATTTCATGTAAGGTGCGGATGCGGAATAAATTTCATGTAAGTTGCGGATGCGGAATAGATTTCATGTTAGGTGCGGATGCGAAATACTTTCATGTGAGTTGCGAATGCGGAATAAATTTCATGTTAGGTGCGGATGCGGAATAATTTTCATGTTAGGTGCGGATGCGGAATAAATTTCATGTTAGGTGCGGATGCGGAATAAATTTCATGTTAGGTGCGGATGCGGAATACTTTCATGTGAGTTGCGGATGCGGAATAAATTTCATGTTAGGTGCGGATGCGGAATAAATTTCATGTTAGGTGCGGATGCGGAATAAATTTCATGTTAGGTGCGGATGCGGAATCAATTTCATGTTAGGTGCGGATGCGGAATAAATTTTATGTTAGGTGCGGATGCGGAATACTTTTATGTGAGTTGCGGATGCGGAATAAATTTCATGTTAGGTGCGTATGCGGAATACTTTCATGTGAGTTGCGGATGCGGAATAAATTTCATGTCAGGTGCGGATGCGGAATACTTTCATGTGAGTTGCGGATGCGGAATAAATTTCATGTTAGGTGCGGATGCGGAATAATTTTCATGTTAGGTGCGGATGCGGAATAAATTTCATGTTAGGTGCGGATGCGGAATAAATTTCATGTTAGGTGCGGATGCGGAATACTTTCATGTGAGTTGCGGATGCGGGATAAATTTCATGTTAGGTGCGGATGCGGAATAAATTTCATGTTAGGTGCGGATGCGGAATAAATTTCATGTTAGGTGCGGATGCGGAATCAATTTCATGTTAGGTGCGAATGCGGAATAAATTTTATGTTAGGTGCGGATGCGGAATACTTTTATTTGAGTTGCGGATGCGGAATAAATTTCATGTTAGGTGCGTATGCGGAATACTTTCATGTGAGTTGCGGATGCGGAATAAATTTCATGTAAGGTGCGGATGCGGAATACTTTCATGTGAGTTGCGGATGCGGAATAAATTTCATGTTAGGTGCGGATGCGGAATAAATTTCATGTTAGGTGCAAATGCGGAATAAATTTCATGTTAGGTGCTGATGCGGAATAAATTTCATGTCAGGTGCGGATGCGGAATACTTTCATGTAAGTTGCGGATGCGGAATAAATTTCATGTTAGGTGCGGAATACTTTCATGTAAGTTGCGGATGCGGAATAAATTTCATGTTAGGTGCGGATGCGGAATACTTTCATGTAAGTTGCGGATGCGGAATAAATTTCATGTTAGGTGCGGATGCGGAATACTTTCATGTGAGTTGCGGATGCGGAATAAATTTCATGTCAGGTGCGGATGAGGAATACTTCCATGCGAGTTGCGGATGCGGAATAAATTTCATGTTAGGTGTCTGGCATATGCGATGTGTCTTAACAGAGCATGGTATATTCATGTGGGATGATAGGGCTACTGGCGAACTACCCACTGAAGAAATTTAACGCTCTCTTGCTAGAGATTTTCAAGTAATGGAACATTTCATCATCACATTTCAATAAAACTGTAAGTGCTCTAGCTAGGCAATACCTCTTGGGTGAGAGTGGAAATTTGCCGATGATATTATGATTATATCAGCCTCTTTTTGTTAAATCAACGAACAATTATTGTTTCCTCATACCTCGGTTTTAGGGGTGAAACAGCATCTCATCCCCATTAGCAAGGAATTATTTCTTGAAAATATGATAAAACGTGTTAGTATGAACTGTTTTTATCATATTTCATCCTGACAGTCGCATTCGAAATGTCGAAATTAGATTTTTCAAAAATAATTGGTTTTAGGGGTGAAACCGCATCTCATCCCCATTTGCAAGGAATTATTTCTTGAAAATATGATGGAACGTGTTAGTATGAACTGTTTTTATCATATTTCATCCTGACAGTCGCATTCGAAATGTCGAAATTTGTTATTTCAAAAATAATCGGTTTTAGGGGTTAAACCGCATCTCATCCCCATTAGCAAGGAATTATTTCTTGAAAATATGATGAAACGTGTTAGTATGAACTGTTTTTATCATATTTCATCCTGACAGTCGCATTCGAAATGTCGAAATTAGATTTTTCAAAAATAATCGGTTTTAGGGGTGAAACCGCATCTCATCCCCATTTGCAAGGAATTATTTCTTGAAAATATGATGAAACGTGTTAGTATGAACTGTTTTTATCATATTTCATCCTGACAGTCGCATTAGAAATATCGAAATTAGATTTTTCAAAAATAATCGGTTTTAGGGGTGAAACCGCATCTCATCCCCATTTGCAAGGAATTATTTCTTGAAAATATGATGAAACGTGTTAGTATGAACTGTTTTTATCATATTTCATCCTGACAGTCGCATTCGAAATGTCGAAATTTGTTATTTCAAAAATAATCGGTTTTAGGGGTGAAACCGCATCTCATCCCCATTAGCAAGGAATTATTTCTTGAAAATATGATGAAACGTGTTAGTATGAAATGTTTTTATCATATTTCATCCTGACAGTCGCATTCGAAATGTCGAAATCAGATTTTTCAAAAATAATCGGTTTTAGGGGTGAAACCGCATCTCATCCCCATTTGCAAGGAATTATTTCTTGAAAATATGATAAAACGTGTTAGTATGAACTGTTTTTATCATATTTCATCCTGACAGTCGCATTCGAAATGTCGAAATTAGATTTTTCAAAAATAATCGGTTTTAGGGGTGAAACCGCATCTCATCCCCATTAGCAAGGAATTTTTTCTTGAAAATATGATAAAACGTGTTAGTATGAACTGTTTTCATCATATTTCATCCTGACAGTCGCATTCGAAATGTCGAAATTTGTTATTTCAAAAATAATCGGTTTTATGGGTGAAACCGCATCTCATCCCCATTTGCAAGGAATTATTTCTTGAAAATATGATGAAACGTCTTAGTATGAACTGTTTTTATCATATTTCATCCTGACAGTCGCATTCGAAATTTCGAAATTTATTATTTCAAAAATAATCGGTTTTAGGGGTGAAACCGCATCTCATCCCCATTTGCAAGGAATTATTTCTTGAAAATATGATGAAAAGTTTTAGTATGAACTGTTTTTATCATATTTCATCCTGACAGTCGCATTCGAAATGTCGAAATTAGATTTTTCAAAAATAATCGGTTTTAGGGGTGAAACCGCATCTCATCCCCATTTGCAAGGAATTATTTCTTGAAAATATGATGAAACGTGTTAGTATGAACTGTTTTTATCATATTTCATCCTGACAGTCGCATTAGAAATATCGAAATTAGATTTTTCAAAAATAATCGGTTTTAGGGGTGAAACCGCATCTCATCCCCATTTGCAAGGAATTATTTCTTGAAAATATGATGAAACGTGTTAGTATGAACTGTTTTTATCATATTTCATCCTGACAGTCGCATTCGAAATGTCGAAATTTGTTATTTCAAAAATAATCGGTTTTAGGGGTGAAACCGCATCTCATCCCCATTAGCAAGGAACTATTTCTTGAAAATATGATGAAACGTGTTAGTATGAACTGTTTTTATCATATTTCATCCTGACAGTCGCATTCGAAATGTCGAAATCAGATTTTTCAAAAATAATCGGTTTTAGGGGTGAAACCGCATCTCATCCCCATTTGCAAGGAATTATTTCTAGAAAATATGATAAAACGTGTTAGTATGAACTGTTTTTATCATATTTCATCCTGACAGTCGCATTCGAAATGTCGAAATTAGATTTTTCAAAAATAATCGGTTTTAGGGGTGAAACCGCATCTCATCCCCATTTGCAAGGAATTATTTCTTGAAAATATGATAAAACGTATTAGTATGAACTGTTTTTATCATATTTCATCCTGACAGTCGCATTCGAAATATCGAAATTAGATTTTTCAAAAAAAATCGGTTTTAGGGGTCAAACCGCATCTCATTCCCATTTGCAAGGAATTATATCTTGAAAATATGATGAAACATGTTAGTATGAACTGTTTTTATCATATTTCATCCTGACAGTCGCATTCGAAATGTCGAAATTTGATATTTCAAAAATAATCGGTTTTAGGGGTGAAACCGCATCTCATCCCCATTAGCAAGGAATTATTTCTTGAAAATATGATAAAACGTGTTAGTATGAACTGTTTTCATCATATTTCATCCTGACAGTCGCATTCGAAATGTCGAAATTTGTTATTTCAAAAATAATCGGTTTTATGGGTGAAACCGCATCTCATCCCCATTTGCAAGGAATTATTTCTTGAAAATATGATGAAACGTCTTAGTATGAACTGTTTTTATCATATTTCATCCTGACAGTCGCATTCGAAATTTCGAAATTTATTATTTCAAAAATAATCGGTTTTAGGGGTGAAACCGCATCTCATTTCCATTTGCAAGGAATTATTTCTTGAAAATATGATGAAAAGTTTTAGTATGAACTGTTTTTATCATATTTCCTCCTGACAGTCGCATTCGAAATGTCGAAATTAGATTTTTCAAAAATAATCGGTTTTAGGGGTGAAACCGCATCTCATCCCCATGTGCAAGGAAGTATTTCTTGAAAATATGATAAAACGTGTTAGTATGAACTGTTTTTATCATATTTCATCCTGACAATCGCATTCGAAATGTCGAAATTTGATATTTCAAAAATAATCGGTTTTAGGGTTGAAACAGCATCTCATCCCCATTAGCAAGGAATTATTTCTTGAAAATATGATAAAACATATCAGTATGAACTGTTTTTATCATATTTCATCCTGACAGTCGCACTCAGGAAATAATAAAAATCGGTTTTCAGGATGAACAGCTTCTCAACTACATCAGCAATTATATAGTTACTTTCCTCATCATTATAATATCATGGACCTTTATGTCTTCATGATAAAAATGGAATGAGACTTATACCACAGAGTAATTTTTAATAATTAAACATTAAAATAATAAATGATTCATAATCGGATTTTATTTTCCATTCGCCGCCACTGGTTCGACGTGTATGTTCGGAAAAGAAGGCCACTGAAAATTCTAGCAGCTGGCTTTCAGGAGGCAGCTAAGTTCACATTGCTAAGTATATGACACTGTTTCAAAAATGGGTACAAATATGCCAAAATATAACACTGGGTTTATACAGCAAATAAAATAAGGAATAACATAAGAAAGTTCAGCATACATAATACAATGCAAGCGTTTATACACGAACTGAAATAAAATAAGAAATAAGAACTAAAATAAAAGTTGACCAACTTTTAACTTCTTATTTTATTTTATTCGAAAATCGATGTGCGCATGAGCAATTTCAATCGTACACGCCCGTTCAAAAAGACCTTTGACAGTTTTGACATGTCTACTATAACCTCAAATCAATTTCTTGTTTGTTGTTATTTTGCTTTGAATTCGTGTCCATGTTAATAGTTCAAAATGTACGAGGTAGATAATACTCTCATGGTAGGAATGTTCCTCCTCCTATCATCCGCGGCCGTCATGATGATGAGTAAAAAGATTAGGTCGAAAAGGAGGTTTAAAGTGCGCCCCATGAACCAAGTGAACAAAAAAAATGGTGTGTACCAAAAACTGCTCATGTATGCGAAAACGCATGATCATGAGCAGTTTTTCAAATATATCAGGATGTCCCCAGCAATGTTCGACCACCTCTTGGCTATGGTGAAACCATATCTCACCAGAGACACTACCAAAGTTCCCCTGGAACCAGGGCATCGACTCGCTATCACTTTACAGTAAGTGTGATTATTCGCCTATTCATTATCATTTTTGATTCGATTCCAATTTAGGTTGAATACATTCATCTAATGAAACCATTTTGTAGCTATCTAGCTGAAGGATGCTCCATGCAGGAAATTGCTTGGAATCATTATATAGGCAAAACAACCGTCCACTTTATCATCGAAGAAGTAAGCCAAGTCCTAGGGGAAGTACTTGCACCAATTGTTCTAGCTCCCCCAACGAAGGATGACCTGGTTAATATTTCCAGAGGTTTTTATAATCGTTGGAATATGCCAAATTGCCTAGGTGCCATTGATGGAAAACATGTGCAAATTCAATGTCCCAACAATTCAGGAACAGTTTTCTATTCCTATAAAAAAACATTCAGGTAGTCATAATTTATTTCTCTCATTGAGTATCATCACTTCAACTTTCTTTGTTTTCAGCATCGTTCTTATGGCAGCCTGTGACTCTTATTACAAATTCACATATGTAGATATTGGAAGAGAGGGGTCCAACCATGATAGCTACATTTTCAGTGAATCTGATTTTGGCAGTGCCATATTGAATGAGAGTATGGATATTCCTTCACCTAAGTCTTTGCCTGGCACTGATTCAGTGTTCCCTTACTTTTTTGTGGCTGATGAGGCCTTTCCACTGCACAAAAATATCATGAGACCCTATTCAGGAAGATATTTAGATGATGAAAAAGGAATTTTCAATCAACGCTTATCCAGAGCAAGAATGGTGATTGAAGTTACTTTTGGTATCTTGGTTCAAAGGTGGCGTCGACTGAGAAATCCAATTATTGCTAATGTTGAATTATGTGATAAGATAGTCATGGCCTGTGTTATACTCCATAATTTCATCCAGAAGGGTGAGGAAAACATCCCTTTAGACCAGAGAAGGTACTGTTCCACAGGCCTCCTGGCAAATACAACACATAATATTGAAGAACATCTGAAATCTGTTGGACGTGTATCATCTAACAACCCATCCAGGATAAACATTGGTCTGAGAGATGCACTAGCCAAATATTTTATTTCTGAAGAGGGAGCACTTCCTTATCAATTGAATAAACTCCATAAGGGAAGTGTTCCAGATGAATACACTTGAGTAACAATTATTTCCCTTGAACTTGAGTTGAGTGTTATTCCTAGATTAATAAAATTTAAAAATTTCTCATTGCTTTTCTTACTGTTTTCAATAAAATTGTAGCAAAAGCAAAACAAACTCATTTCATTATATCACAAGGGTTTATTAAAAAAAAACAAAATTCACAAATTATCACATAAAAAAGTAGGAACAAAAACATATCACTTGTGAAGAAGTAAATACTCAACAAAAACTAAACAATACAAAAACTAAACAATACAAAAACGAAACAAAAAAAAATAAAAATAAATTCTCAGCATACAAAAAAGAAAAAATTGACCATCAATCAGAATTGTTAGCCAAAATATTATATATCTCTTTTTTAATTATGATTTTTTGTTTCTGAGAAAATATTCTCAAATCTGAAACCAAACTCCTCACAAACTGTTCATCATCATTACTACTTTCATCCCTCTTAGTGCTTCCTTCCAAAACTTTTTGGAATGTTTCGAAACATCCACTCATTTTTTCGGCTAATTTATCATTCCCTTTTTTAGAAGGAATAGTACATCTTGGAATGACTGGGTTTCTTTTCTCAGTCAGAACTTTTGAGGCTTTGGGAGTGCTAGGCCCATCATCATTCTCATCATTTCTCATTTCCCTAGGGAAAATTCTCTTTATAGTTCCTTCCGAATTGGTAGGACCATCTTTCTCCTGAGAAAGATAAGAATTTTCTGCCTCTGAATTTTGTGAACTGTCTTCTCCTATTATAGTATTCAGTGTATTCCAATCACTACACTCTGGTTTTTTTTTTAGGGACAAGTTTGAGAATGTCCTTAAAATGAAGGAAATCATATATAAACTTTGTTTTCAATAAAAATAGACATACCTTCTGGTCTGTAGATAGGGGTCCAGAAAACTCATGACCTTATAATAAGGCCATGTAATTTCAGTGGCCCCTGAACCAGAGGGCGTACATTTGGCTTCTCTTCTCAAGGCAGTATATTTATTACGAAGAAGCTTCCACCGATGTTCACATTCTTCAGCTACAGAATATTTGTGAAATAAAAAGAGTGTTCATTCAATATAATGAAATAATTACGTATTGTATCCTCTAAAATAGCCGCAATTGTTTTCCAGGCATTTTCCTTCATTCTAATATTCTTGTATCGCTGATCCGATTTTGCATACAATTATACATAATTGCCAGTTTGAACTGACAATTATACATAATTGCCAGATCGAACTGGCAATTATTAATTCATAATAATGTAGGGATGTTCCATTTTTCGTCCTATGTATAATTGGTATTTGATATCATCCAACGACCCTAAGAAGTAATGAATATGTGCGTATCGGCAACGATGGGATTGAATTAGACAGTCATTTGCTACTCATGCTCTCCTGCATTCCAGAAACATCAAGTAAAGAGTTTTCAAGTGTTGAACTGTGTTGAGTGTTGACTGTCCTGTCTACAAATTTCAATCATGGCTGGAGCTGTTGAAGATTCCAAGGCAGACAAGGTAAATATATTCAAACAGATTGATACACTATAGGTAAATGAATGTGATATGACTCGGTTCTTCCCGTTCAACGAAATATTGGATTCTAACCTTCACATCGCAATAGCGCGGAATTTATAGATCATATAACATCGATACCCTTTGTGTTGTAGCGTTGCCTAATCGTGCAATATATCTTGAGATATACAACAAAAATTTGTCACTATTCTCCATCCAGCACAATATCATTATTCATACGCAGAGAATGTTTAAATAATATTCTCGGAATATATGTATTTCAACATTCTCACAACATGATCCATATACATAATATATATTACTAGGTATGCGGTATGCCGCCTATGCATATTCTGAGGATATTGAATGTTATATTTTTGTAGGTATATGATCGGCGGTAAAAGTGATAAGTTCAATAATGCGTTGTTGCCGGATCTATCAGAAAGTTGTAGCAACTTGGATATTTCAAATATGGAATACCCTATATAAAACATCATTTTTATGATCCTTATAAGATAATCAATCAACCACTTTGCCATTATCATTACTTCTCTCTTTATTTCAATGTAGATCAACGATGACAGCTGGGAAAAGTTTCTTCGAGAAAGGGATTTACCAGAAGACACAATCAAATTCTTCAAAGAGCAAAACGTAAGTTGAACAATGCAAAAATATAAGAATATACATACAAGTTGTTTCAATATCGTAGGTTATAAAAGACGAATGAATACCTACGGAAAAATATATATCTGAATTTAAAAAATTAATTACTTTCGTTTTCATCTAGCGAATTTTTTAACCATTTAATGTTTCTAGCTCAATTACGCTTTTGGTTTTTTATCTAGAACTGACATCACTTCATTTCAGAGGAATGAATATATTTTTTTGGTTCTATTGAATTATGCCAACATTTCTTTTTCGAGATATTACCACTGACAACAATAATACATAATTGTACCTGATGGTACTGAAACTCAATTTTGACTAATGAATGACCAAAAAATCTAAAATGAATTGTTTTCACATTGGTATAATTCATGAAAAGTTATAATAATTAAAGAAAATGAAAAATATATCTATTATGTAGGAATGTACTGATACGTATCACTACCTATGTAGATTTTACTATTAGAGTAGATTATAGAGATGGTCTAATGAAAATAAATTTCAATAATTCAAAACTATATCTACAGATTGATGCAGTAGCTGTGCAAGTTATGGAAGAACAAACATTGCAGCAGTGGGTACCGCGTTATGGAGATAGACTTGCCATACGAGACTTCTGCAAAAAGCAATTGGCTCCAAAAAAAATGAGTGATAGAGAAATTACGGGAGAAAGTGATGTCGAAAAATGCCAAGGTAGCAGAACGAAACTCTTCTGATGATGTATCTTCAAAAAAGCCAAAAATTTCCCGAAAATCAACCCGAAAAATTGAAATTGGTTGGTTCTGCACTAATTCAAAAAAAATACTCTGCCAAGTGAGACAAGCCCAGGGAGGTGGAACAAGGCATATAGATATCGATAAAAATGCTACAGGCTTTGACGTTCTGAAACGGGCAAAACAGTTTTTCTTTCCAAATGGAAAATCTGTAAAGGGACCACTGGAAGATTTTTCTATTGACCTTTTGGATTTCAAATCAAATACAATAGATTTGTCTCTCACAGTAGAGCATTTTTTTATCGAGACAGGGCTTACAAGGATGAGATTTTATCTGTCAACCACCCTATTGGATAGAACCGAAACTAATAAAAGTAATGAGGAAAATAATCCCAATATTCTTAATGATGAGGAAACATCTTTCGATCAATTTTTGTTCAGGCAGAGTGATAAGATAGGAGCTTCTGGCTCTGAACGAGAAATCATCAGCGATGAAGAAGAGTTGCCGTGTTTCTCTTTCTTGGTCCATAAAGACAAGACCGATGGCAAGAGCAACAGTTTGGCGAATTCTATTAATCTCTCGGACGTACCTAGCGAAAACAGTATATCTATATATATTGATGAATTCCAGCAGGTAAAATTTATAACAGTAGATATTTAATCTTGACGTCAAAGTTGAACCGCCAAACATTCAGTCAAGTTTTCTTTTGAATTTTTTCAATAAACGCAACTCGTGTCTTTTTTTATAAAAAAAGTTTTTCATTAATTATGTTCTCTAAAAACCTTTTTGCTGATTTTGATGAAACTTGGCATGCTCATTCATGGTATTATCATTTCCAGTGGCGTCCCAGAGGGAAATCAAATTTATATTTATAATGAAAATTATTGTAAACCATCACTAGTTTTCAGATAGTTTTTAGATCGAGCCATTAAAAATACAAGCTCTCCAGATTTTTTTTAATACTTGCTCCGTAACCCATGTGGTGTCCACTTTTCTTTTAACTGGAAGAAGATTGTCAAAACATCTCATTCAAACTAATATTTTCCAATATTTACATTATCTTCAACATTCATGAGGTTCATATTTTTTTATAATAATAATAATATATTTGTCATTATCAAGTAACAAAGTGATGCATACATATAGTAGTTATGATAATGATTTCATAGCAAATGTAAGAAAAACCCATAAGGCAGGCCTTGTGATGGGTTGAAAATGAAGTAGAATATTACTAATTATATTGATTCAATTATTTTTGGAAGAAAATTCAAAATTTGTAATCATTGGGAAACCACAAAAACTATAAAGAATATGTTAAGTACAATTTTTTGGTGGAAAGTTATAAACCAAGTATACCTTTCAAAACTTCTCAGAAACTGCTTAGGTATAGTTCGATGACCCTCACAGTAGTAGGAAACCGTAAACGAAGAGAATACCCGCGTATTCCACTTAATTGTGATTAATTAGGATGATGATTCGAAAACGACGCAAGATACGAAAAAAAAAATCAGGTGACAAAAAGTATTTTTTTCAACGGATCAATTATTCTTTTGTACACCACTGGCATTAATAAATTCTACTTACATCAAATGAAATCCCATGATATTGCAAATAAGCATTCCAATTTTTTATTGAAATCAGCAAAAAGGTTTTTGATGAAAAATCGAATTTTTCAAAAAATATTAGCACCTGCATCTAAAAAACTAGGCAAATAAGACATATACGTTGATAGCGGAAAAAATCCTATTTTTACCTAAAAAATTGACCCTGAATGTTTTGTGGTTTAACTTCGACTCATCCTGTGTATACATGGTAACTACTAGGTATACTATAGGTACATTTTGTATGTCATACCACTCTCGACATAAATGATATGAACAATGACATGCTGTTTCCAAATCGACAATATCACGAGCTGTTTTCAAAATATACGGGGAAAACTGAAATAGCTCGATTTCTTTTCTCTGCGCTACCGTATTCCATATTTAGGAATATGGAAAAGTGTACGTGACACTTTCATCTCCGTTTCAACAACGATTTTTAAAATGAAACACTGATATGAAATATCTTTTTATGGATCCTTATCTTATTTTCAACAACTTCATGACAGTTTTCGAGGTATACATTATATTTTCTGATTTCTTATGCCTACTTATAAAAGTAGTTAATTTTTGATGGTTAAATTCGAAATGGAGGGAGGTGATATCATGAAACACCTCACCTTAGAGCAGAATTTGTATTCTTCTTATACAGGGTGGTTTGAAATCACTAATATGTTCACATGACAAAGTTTAATGAGTCAACTTTTTAAATTAATAGTTTTCTTATGTTAACATCTTTCAACTCTGCTTACAGTTTTATTATGATTTTGTTTAGGATTACCTAGTTTGATGTCAAACCGTTCTCGAGATAAACGGTTTCAAACATTATAAGTGAAACATTATTTTGACCATTCTTCATGTTTTAGGATATAACTGAACTGGAAACAATTCACCCTTTTAGAAATCTTCTGGATGATGAGCTGAATCAGGAAAGAACTAATTCAACATCAAATACTATAGTATTACATAGGGGTAATGTGTTTCACGAGCTAATTGATTATGTGAAAATACATACATGTAATAACTTCACGCACCTAATAGTAGAAATGGTACTACCAAATGGCAAAACTGAAATGGGAGAGGACTTTGGTGGTGTTCTCAGAGATGGAATAACGGAGTTTTGGGATGCATTTTATGAAAAATGTACACTTGGTACATGTTTAAAAGTACCTGTCTTAACACATGATATTCAAAAGGAAGAATGGACTGCCATCGGAAAAATATGTGCACAGGGTTTCCTGGCTCTGGGATACTTCCCCATTAAAATTGCGCCTGTATTTATCAAATATTGTTTCGATGATGTTATAGAAGAGGACGATGTTGTAAAAAACTTTTTGGAGTATGTCTCCGAATCAGAAGCAAAGTTACTGAAACAGGCCCTTGAAAACTACAATGATGCTGATCACGATGAGCTCGTTGAGTTTTGTAGTCTTTATGATGCTAAGTGGTTACCAAAGGAAGATAATTTGAAAAAATTAGTCGGGCAAATCGCTATGGAAGAACTTATTCAGAAGCCTTCGTTTGTTAAGGATTGTTTTTCATCCGAATTGAAATCAATTGCCAGTTCAATCGACATAAACACGTTATACAAACAGTTAGAACCTTCACCTAAGAATATTATTGCACTATTTGATACAACAGAAATTATTTTAGATGGAGAAAAACTTAAAGTTTATAATTATCTGAAAAAATTTGTGAAGACGGCCGATGAGAAGATCAGATGTGCATTTTTGAGATATTGCACAGGTTCCAATCTCACAACTAGGAATAGTATTAAAATAGATTTTATTGAGACTGACGGATTCACAAGAACTCCCATAGCACATACATGCTCAGGACTGCTCCAAATTTCTACGACCTATAAGGATTTTGTCAGTTTCAGAGAAGAGTTCACCAACATACTCAATTCCAATATTTGGGTTATGGACATAGTTTAGCATCTAGCAAATTTTTCTTCATATTATTTGACAATTATTTTCCGAGATGATGAAATTTCATAGTTGGAGCGGAAGTAAGACATTAATAACATAATTTTCGAATCCATAATCATTATTCCTGATCGAATATGCAATAATTTATTATAAGTAGAGGTGTTATCAATGTCACTATACTGGTAGATCTGGAAGACCATCATCTTTGAGAATAATTGTTTAATATGAAGACCAGTAATTAGTACGTACAGGGTGTCCTCTTATATTCCAACCCATACACACAGCTTTAATTATACGGGGTGGAGAAAAACATTGGATATAAAAGTTGTAAGGTTTCATCGGTACTATCATTTCGTACTTCCATATCAAACAAATGCGAATCGCAAAATTGTAAAAATAACAAAATTTTTTTTTTCGAAAAAAACACGTATATTTTCACATATAGTGAAAGATTTTTTTCTGTTTCCAAATATATACAGGCTGATCAGACTCAAGTCGACACTATTGCTAACTTATTGATTATTGACGAGGTCGGTTTGCATTAGAGAACTAGTAGTATTTTTTCCGCTAATAAACGTAATACTAACGAAAAACAATTGAACATCGCGTTTTCGATTTATTCGAATTCATTCGAAAAAATATATTTTGTTTCCAACTCCTTCCGGAACATAAGTGCTTATTATAAATGTCTTCCTTAGATAACAAATAACGAAGTTATGCGCATTTTAGATTTTCGACATGTATATTATTTTGCCTGAATTTTCAATTTCAGGACATACTTGAAATGCACCCAACTCCGTTATTTGCGGTTTCAGGATGAAATTTATAATAACCATTTATTTTCCGGAAGGAATTGGCTATCGATTGAAATTGAAATAATAAAGGTTGTCCTATTGAAACAAATAATGTTTTCAAATGAATTCGATTAAATCGAAAACGCGATGTTCAATTGTTTTTTCGTTAGCACCAAGTTTGTCAGCCAAAAAAATACTAGTAGTTCTCTACTTGAGTCGGATCACTTTGTATAGTTTGCTATTATCCCTTAAGCCGTTTTCCACTTAATTAGCTCTTACAATAATGAATAGATATTACCAATGAAATTTAGATTGTCGTGAACACAATAGAATGTCAGAATCAAAATCAGAGTTGAACAAACAAGTGACCTTCTGACATTCGAAATAAGTGGATGGAAATACGATACATCGAATGAAAAAACACGATTCCTCTATTAGTAATTTAGAATTAATATTGTAAGCTGAAGAAGTGCTCAACGGCTTGAGGGAACAGTACCTAACTATATATATCTGGAAACAGAACACTATAGTTCATTATATTTGTAATTTTTTCAATTTTGCGATTCGCATTCGTTTGTTCTGAAAGTGTCAAAAGATAATACCGATAAAACACTACAACTTTTTCATTCAATGTTTTTTTCCACCTCGTATAGTTAAAGCTGTAGGTAGGTGTCGATATATATTTTTCTTCATTTATTTTTCTGTATTTTTTTTTATATAAGAGGACACCCTGTACAACTTTCAACCGAAGACGTTTTTGATTTTTTTATATTGCATTAGTTTTTTTTTATTTTTTCAAGTGTAGATATAATATGCGTGCATATGAAACTGTTTTGTTGAGAACTACTATTCTTATATTCACTATATTTTAATGAAATATATTTTTATCATATCAATGTTGAATTCTTACTGGTACCTATATCATTAGATTCCTAGAAACACCCTTCCAGATTAAAACTGCTATATTTCTCGTAATTAGGTGAAATAACTACATAACATGTGAAATCAGCTATTGACTGCACCAAAGGACCTATAATGTTCGTGGTGGAACATCGAGTAAGCCAGTAAAAGGATATTGGGACAGGAAATAGGTACCTAGTGGATTTTTTATTAAAAGTAGTAAGGTAGAGAGTTTTAGTTCCACAACTCCCATTCAATGTTTTTTAAGTTATCTTGAATAAAAAGATGGTATAAGCAAGAAATAGAGATTGTTGTAGGTCCTCCACTTTCGACCTTTCGGCGCTTTTACAAGGTAGATAATGTAATAATGTCAAAATTTGCAATGTGCCGGCTTTATAGATATGACCAATAGGGGTCTGATCTATAATAGGTAGGTACATGTGGAAAATCCATCAAAAATCATGAAACCATTATAACAAATATCAAATAATCAATAGCACATTCACATCGCTACTTTTCAACGTCCTAGTTGAAAACGTTGATTTTCTTCACTTCAGGCCCAAAAGAATATAATATACAGAGTGAGTCATTGATATGGGAAAGCTCGATTGCACCTACACCATTGATGATATCATTTCGAAAATTTGTGGGCGTGGATAATCAAACTTGCTCTATCCGTTTAAAATATTTTAATCAATACAGTGTTGCCGCTTGTATCAGAAAGTAGTAGCTACTTTGTTATTTCAAATGGAACACCCTGTATTTCGTTAGATTTTCGAATTCTCCTTGAAAAGCTGATTTCATCAATGCCTCATACTTGTGGTCTAGGGTGAATGATAACAGAGATATAGGGTGTGAAAAATCGAGATTTTTCAACTTTAGGAATTTTTTGTGCCGAAACTATCCATTATCGCTCAAAACGGCTTACATGTCCCTATCTTAACTTTCTATTTACTATCGATTGATATTCAATTGGAACGAATACAGGATGGTTCAGAATTTTGAGTTGTGCAACACCCTCTATTTGTTTCTATTAAATGTCAGTAGATAGTAAATGAAAAGTTAAGATAGGGACATGTAAGCTGTTTTGAGCAAAAATGAATAGTTTCGACACAAAAAATTGTTATCATTCACCCTAGACTACAAGTATGAGGCATTGACGAAATCAGCTCTTCAGGGAGAATTCAAAAATCTAACAAAATACAGGGTGTTTCATTTGAAATAACAAAGTAGCTAGGTACTACTTTCTGATACAAGCGGCAACACTGTATTGATGAAAATATTTTAGACGGATAGAGCAAGTTTGATTATCCACGCCCACATATTTTCGAAATGATATCATCAATGGTGTAGGTGCAATCGAGCTTTCCCATATCAATGACTCACCCTGTATAACAGAATATATATATATAAAAGAAAATCGAAAATGTTAATTTTCTTCCAATAATTCAGAAAGTGAAATGGACCGAAAAAGTGTGACGTCAAAACTATGTTGGTACTACTGATTTGCTTCCAAACAAATTTTTTTCCCATGTAAATCTCCATAAGAGATTTTTTGAACTCGATTATCTCATTTATAGTGAAAATGTTACATATTTCGATACCATTTATGGAAAATAGGACATACTAGTTCCTATTAGAAAAATAGAAACAGGTGAGAAACGCTAACAAATTTGAATGAGATTATATTGAAATCTATTGAGGTTATGTTATTTCAGTGTTTACTTTTGTAGTCCTGATATTTTGTCTGAGTTTTTTATTGTATATTTATTGTGTATATCAGTATACTAATAAAAATGAGTGGGAAAGATGTAATTAAGTTATCTGCAATAATGCATTTCTTTAAAGATGACGAGAAACTGGTATCCAGGGGCGAAAATGCATGTGAATCAGGCCATGTTGAGAACATGGTTTTCGATGCTGATTTAAGGATCTTGATGGGGTTGATCCATGCTAGTATGCGTGATAAAACATATAAAGTAGAGGTAAGCTATAGTGGAAAATGGTTTGTAGGATATAATAATGATTTAAAATGTCTGTTGTAGATCAACTTCACCAGTGATTGGATAATTGAAAGTGCCAAATGTTCTTGTCCAAGAGGACAGTTTCTTTGCCATCACATGGCGGATCTTGCAATATTTGGACATTATAATGTGTCAGTGACAGACAAAGCTTGCTCTTGGAATAATAGAGAGAATGCACCATCATCAGAAGTGAAAACAATCACCCAACTGTTTCCTCCAAAAATTCACAGATCAACATCAAGTGACTTGAGTGTTCAAGAAATTGAAGATTTTAAAAATAAACTCAAAGTTTTTGATGGTAGTGTTGGTTTTTCTTGGCTTTTGTCAAATGAAATGCCTGCAAATTCTAAGATACTTGTGGTTGATATTGAGGATCTGATATTCAGTGAACTCTATATGGAAGCTGATGATAAAACAAATTTTCTCATTGAGAATTTGAAGATCTGTGATGAGAAGATCCTGGAAACATCGAAAGTTACTATAGGGCAAGCCCAGAATGAGAATTGGCTGATTTACAGGAAACATCGGCTCACAGCCAGCAACTTTGGAATAGTTTTGGGTGCTTGTAGAAGAAACCGTTATCCAAAATCATTGTTCAAAAGATTAACTGGTATGATAGTAAAAACATGAAGTTATTTAATGTAATAAATTAACTTTTTTCAGGGGCATATAATTTAGATCACATTAAATCAATCCAATGGGGCAGAGAGCATGAAGCTGAAGGAATAGCTGCTGCAGAGCAAGTGTTAGGACAGACTGTCACAAGAACTGGGTGCAAGTCCAGATGGGTTAATAGGAGAAGATGCTATTGTTGAGGTCAAATGTCCTTTCAAGTACAGGTCAATTTCCATGATGGAAAATATTAAATCCAGCAAAGAATACATAATTTCTTCTGCTGATGATGGAAATATTGTTGTGAACAGAAACCATGACTATTTTCAACAAATACAAGGGCAGCTGGCCATAACAAAGAGGAAAATATGCCATTTGGTAGTTTGGACTCCTAAAGAAGTGGTAATAGTCCAAATACAAGCAGAGGACTATGAAAATAACTTGAATATTTTGAGAAATTTTTACCTCAATCATTATATCAAGTTCATAGTTGGAGAAAAACCATATGATGTTCAAACTATAGTATAATAAATATTGAAAACAAACCAAAGTTTCAGCTTTTTATTAGACAAAATGAAATACAAATGCAGTTGTAACAGTTATATACCCACTATTCTTTATGTATAAGTATTTACATTCAAATTCGAGTTCATCATAAGAAATACAGCCCAAATTCGCAAAAATTTGACCAGATAATATTCATTCATATAAATCTTCAACCTCGGTTATGAGTGGAAATTGCATATTTGTTAATGCCCCACAAACTCTCATTATCATTGAAGATTGTGGAAACAATGAATGTGGTATAGAGTCTAATATTGAATAACATTTTATTCTTCTGATTGCTCTCTCCACATGTATTCGAGCCCTAGCTATTGTTCTTGTCTGAATTGCTTGTTGGGGTGTGAATTGGGCAGTAGTTAAAAATGCTGGTATATTCAGAGATACACCCTGTGGTAACAAATCTTTTATGAGAAAGCCTTTATCTGCCAAAATAAGATCTCCAATTTCCATTTTTTCCAAAATTCCACAATTTTCCACAATTTTTTTATCAGAAGTAGAACCTGGATATAAATCGCTAACATAAGTAACTACTCCATTTGGAGCAACACCAATAAGTGCTTTTAAGGTATTTGTATGTTTGTAGGAACTGTATGTCAATCTTTGCTTATCCATTGATAATGGTTTGACACATTTGACTTCAGTGCAATCTAACACTATACGACAATTTGTAAATGTACAAAAACATGAAGGTAAACAAGATTTATTTTTTTGTCTGGAAGGGATATCTTTCATGAATTGACTCACCAAAACTTCATGTAGAGCATAAATCCATGTATAAACAATATTTGAAATTGTTGTTGGACTGCAATTGAAACGGCATGCTAAATCAGAATATAGGAGATTCAATCTCAATTTCATCAGAGTAATCAAAAACTGATTCTTTTTACTGATATTTCCCACATTCCAGCCTAAATAGTAGGACATTGTTTTATTTTCAAATAAACTGAATAATGTATCAAATAAATACTTATTAGGAATTCCAGTATAAATATTGATCAACTTATCATTATTCTCAATTTGATCAAATGAAAAACTGACATTCAAGTTATCTAATTTGTTTCGAAGCATTTCATTATCTTTTCGAAGAAAATACATCTCCGCTTCTTGTTGAGCACTACTAGAAGTGCCTAGTGACAGTTCCCCAAGTTTTTCCTGGACTAGGGATGTGCTGGAAGAACTTATACTTCTTCCTGATGCTCGTGAAGTTCCAGGCAAGCTTTCAGAGTCCTCAACAGATTTCAAAGAAGACACACTATCATTGAAAGAAACATTTATGTTGACAGCATCATCCTTAGAATGTTCTTTCCTCATTCTACAACAAATAATTCAATTAATTTATTATATCCACCATTTATATTTTGGTTCACAAACCTTTTATTCTTTTTTTCTGGTGTGCCAAATGCCAACTTACGATCCTTGTTATAATCAAATATTGTTGGCAAGTTTTTCTTATCTCCATTGATAAAATGGCAGCTACATATTAAGGAATAGTTGGATGGATCTCTGTCCTTTCGCCTACAAAATTAAACACATCAAACAATTTAAACACTTCCAATTCCTTCCACTTTTACCTGATGTTATTAATCCACTTTTGCTTCAAAGTGGGATCTTTTGGAAACCGAAACCATGAACATATTTGTTTCTCACTGTAATGATTACAATCAGGCACAAAGCACATCACCATTGTGATAAAAAATATATTAATCTGAAATTATAAACACAATAACAATTCAATATCATAACCTCACTTCACTTTGATACACATTTATTCAAAAATACCAATGGTTAATACCTGTTTCTAATTTTTTTAGGATAATTTGAACTGGCCTTTTTCTGAAAATGATAATGAAATACGTTAAATATCCACAATTAATATTATATTGGACTTCAAAAAATTCCTTATGGAGATTTACATGCAAAATTATTTTGTTTGGAAGCACTCAGGAATACCAACATAGTTTGTGACGTCACGACTTTTTCGGTCCATTGGTACATGACATTTTCTTCCAGAACTTTTTCAATTTAACCGACCTAGTATCTCTAATAATAACCGCGAGATCACCATCGTGTAGTTCGAATAACAGGCACCCTATATATTGATTGTCCTAATATTTCTTATTCTAATATAAAGTATTTCTCATCATCGATAATTATTTTTGGTGAATAATAATGTGTTGAGAAAAGAATAACAAAAATAAAGTGGGAAACTGAAATCAAAAATGACAGATAGAATGAGTGGAACTGGTGACGTCACACACCCGGGATCACAAATTTTGCAGATTGAGCAATTCTGTACAGTTTGAAATGTTAAGAAGTGATTGGTAATCACAGGAACATATCAACGATTTGCTTGTCTCTTGGCAGGATGGCCAGTTCCAGTCAATTGACGTCACCGCGTTGTCTTATTGGTGTTAATGCAGAAATATGAATATGTCGATCCTGCATGCAGCCACCAGCAGTTGGAGCTGAAAAGCCCATTCCATTGTGCTTAACCATGACGTCAGTATTATGATAGTAACTTCCATTTTCCAAGGATATTTCCGATGTCATAACATAATCTGACTGAATTTTGTGAATTATTGTGAAACATTTTTTCCACCTACACCATGTTCATATTTTGTCCAATCGACGAATAATCAGTCATAAAATATAAATAACGACATGAGTTATTATTCAGAATCCCATTCTAATATCAGATTGAGGCCCCGGTTCATCAATGCAGGGTTAGGTTAATATATTCCAGGGTCAACAGCTAACTCTAGGATATAATTTTCATTCACTTTGGAGTTAAGGTTGACCTTGAGAAAAACGCATTTGGAATTTAGCTCTAGGATAAAGTTAACCTCTGGTCAACTAACCCTCGGTATAACCCTTCATTGATAAACCACGACTCAATTCGTCAACAAATTATTGGCACAGATTATTCATTGAAAATTGAGTATATATCTTGAGTAAAAGTCCTATATGTCGTACGTATCTCAAAATATTTGATGAAACGAAAATTGGATTGAAGAAGTGCGAAATATTTTCGTTATTGTGGCACTTGAGATCTCAACGGAAGTGACGTCATTGACACAACCTGTATATATCACTAATTTGAAATAGTACGAATGGCACTTTATGTTTTTCATCGTTCTCAAAATTATTACACAATATATAATAAGTATAATATAATCAATATACAAATCATAGTAGAGTACGAAATATGAAACATAATTAATGTAATAGAGATATTATTTCAGTTCTTATAGTGATATATAAGTCAATTGCTTCGCTAATATCTGCTGTTAAAGTTAATCTTTTTTCATTCATTATTATACATGCAAGTTCAAAGACATCTCTATCACAAGGTTCATCTGTACGTTCAATGTTTGGAAAATGAGTAAAATCTTCAATGTCGACGTCACATAAATAATCGTAAGCCCCATAAATTTGTGGCATGTGATACATAATGAAAGGGCGTCCTCTTGGAGAAATGCTATTTCTAGAACCAGCAATTCGATGTAAGTTCCACTCCTCAGATACTGTATCGAGTTCTTCCTGAAAAATGATATTTATGAATGTATTAGAGTTGAATATAGTTGAATAAATTCAGATATTAGTAGTAATATATTCTATACTCATATAAACTATCGAAAACTGAATAAAAATAGTACTCTTATTGAATTAGTTACGCACTGATTGTATAAAAATGCATACAAATATAAATCGAACTTACTTGAATAATTTTCATGAAGCACAATTGAACAAGAGATTTGTCCAATTGTGATCCTGAAAAAAGACCATCATCTTTCAATTGGCCAAACATTTAACCAAAATTGCGCGTGATGTTTCCGCAGAATAGCCCACCAAGCCTCAATTCTTTGATTTGCTGGGCTAGTACCATATAAAAATGGTGGTATTCTATCTTGTGTAGATCCGAGGATACTTTGGTCTCTCAAAAAAACATTGTATTTCCTGAACAATGCCATTCTCTGTACCCATATCTGCTCTCAGGCTACGTGGGCAGCCCCACTCAAGGTTCTCACAGAATTCAAATAATATTTTGCAATAATTCTTGGGTTGTTCGTATTGTTTCCAGCTTTCAACCATATGATGCGTCTGGAAAAGCCATCAATACACCCACTGATGCATATTCCATAAGGCTTCAGTTTATCATAACAATCCATGTGCCATAAGTAATTTGGGCCCTTGTTCTGATATTGTCTTCTGCGCAGTCTGCCTCTTGAACGTATTTCAACTCCTTCAGGATCAAGTATGTGAAGTAAAAGCCTTATATTTTCTTGAGTGATTGTGAAATTATTCTGCAAGCATTTTAAATGCATCCATTTATATCCATGTAACTGGCCATGCTTTTTCAAATTTATATCTAGAAACTCAACAACACTCAGTATGTCGGAGTAGTTCTTTCTTCTGAATAGATTTAGATTTCTGAGTATCCTTCTCAAATGCCTCTCACTAATGATAACATTGTGATTCAGTGCAAGACAAGACACTATTTCTACCTGCTGAAGACCAAGTGCGAAATAGAATTTTATAAGGTCATCCATTTTCTCACTACACCCACCAGTATCAATCTCAACACTAAACTTGACTCAACTTATCACTGCAAAGTCGATCTTCAATTTGGTCGATAATGCGACCACTCACTGGAAGTGATGTGTATGTATACCTACCTACCTAATTGCCAGTTCAAACTGGCAATTATCTATAAATGCCAGTTTTATCTGGCAATTATGTATAATTGTCAGTTCAAACTGGCAATTATCTATAAATGCCAGTTCGATCTGGCAATTATGTATAATTGTCAGTTCAAACTGGCAATTATCTATAAATGCCAGTTCGATCTGGCAATTATGTATAATTGTCAGTTCAAACTGGCAATTATCTATAAATGCCAGTTCGATCTGGAAATTATGTATAATTGTCAGTTCAAACTGGCAATTATCTATAAATGCCAGTTCGATCTGGCAATTATGTATAATTGTCAGTTCAAACTGGCAATTATCTATAAATGCCAGTTCGATCTGGCAATTATGTATAATTGTCAGTTCAAACTGGCAATTATCTATAAATGCCAGTTCGATCTGGCAATTATGTATAATTGTCAGTTCAAACTGGCAATTATAATTTTATTTTGCTGTATGTCCGTTCAGCGCTTTCGTATTCTAGAGATAAGTTCTGTTTTCTTTTATTTGATGAGATGACCTTAAAGCCAGGTCTTACTTGGAATCATATGAGGGGTGATGTGGAAGGATTTGAGGATTTTGGGTACAAAAGAACTTCTAATATTGCTGATCATGTTCAGGTGATTATTACATTAATTATTGATATTGATTTTTTTAAATATTTATCCAATAAATTGTCATATATATTTTAACCAATATTGATGTTTATATGTAGCAGAAAATAAGTAATGACTGAAACTTTCCCAGTATTCATTCTTCATTTTTATTTTCTAGGTATTTATGCTGCGTGGAATCAAGAAGAATTGGAAACAGCCTGTTTTCTATAATTTTGTTGAAGGAGCCACAAAATGGGCTGATATTGCTAATATAATAAAGTTAATTGTCAGGAAATGTAGGGAATCAGGTTTAGAGATAGTAGCTACAGTATGTGATCAAGGTACAAATAATGTAGCTGCTATCAACTCTCTCATAAGTGATACCAAAGCCAAGTATGGTAGGTTGAATATTCAATTCAACAGTTATCACTATGAGAAAAATAATTCCTCTATTTGACTCTCCACATCTGCTGAAAGGAATGAGAAATAATTTCTTAAAATACAATGTGGAATTCAAATCAGGAGACCAGATAAAGACTGCTAAGTGGGATCATATAATTATGGCATATAAAATAAATCCTCACCTAGGCAGCTTGAGATTGATGCCCAAATTAATAGATAACCACGTTTATCCTGTTGGAAGAAATAAAATGAGGGTTTCATACTGTACTCAAGTTTTCAGTAGAACTGTAGCAGCTGCTATGAATTTGATGGGATATTCAGGTAATTTATTATTTCATCAGTGAATCAATTTGACAAAAATTTACTCCTAAAAATATGTTAGGAATTGAAAGAATAGATGAATTAGATATTAATTGTTATTTATAATTTTTCAGAAACAGAGATCATCACTGAGGAAGGTTCTGTGAAAATGAGGAAAGAAGCTATGTCTACAGCTGCCTTCTTAGAATTCATGGACAATTTATTTGATAGTGTAAATGGTATGTTCAGACAATACAATCCAATGAAGCCTCTGAAAGGACCTGTGAATGATACTTCACAACACTTTGATTTCTGGGATACTGCCATTAAAAAACTTTCTTCAATGAAATTTATCAAACCAGATGGTGCAAGTTTTGTACCTCCGAGTGTGAAGAATTTCATAAAAACATCAAGAAATTTCAAAGAACTATACAAATCATTGAAGGATTTAGGATTTGTATACATGTTGCCTCGCATGTTTAACCAAGATCCTCTTGAGAATTTTTTTGGCAGAATAAGGCAAAGAGGTGCTAGGTATAATACCCCAACAGCTGCTGCATTCACCCCTTTTTTCAAGAGCTTGCTCGTTAAAGATTTCACCTCCTCCCATTCAGTGAGGTCAAACTGTGAAGAAGATGATTCAGAGATGTTCATCACTTTGAAGAACTTCTTAACACAGGTATGTTTAAAGTCTAGAACCACAGATCTCAGAATGTTTGCATCCATAATCATTATTACACTGATGAACTTATTCAAAACTTTTATTGTAGGGTATATCTGAAGAATTAGAGGAAAATGAATTCCAGGACTTGAGCTGCTATCCTAGAACCCCCAGCAAATTAGGGATACTGGAACAACAGGCCTTAAAATATGTTTGTGGCTACTTATTGAAAAGTGCAAAAACTAAATTTCAAGGTTGTTCCTGTGCTGGAATTATTTTGGGAAAAAAAGATGCCACCCACTTCACTGATGAATTTACAAAGTTGAAAGAATTCAAAAATTGTCACTTGAGATATGTTTCGGATTTTTTTTTCTTTGAAACGTGTAAGGCATTAAGTATAATCAAATATATTTTGAGATTCTTCACAGACAAAAAACATGTATTCAGAAAAATTTTCAAAATTTTGATGAAAGATATCAATTTCACAGATTGTAGTCACAATGATATCATCAAAAAAGTTATATTCGACAAATTCTTGAAAACAGTTGGGCATAATTTTTTGAACCAGCTGAATAGGGTTTTGGATGGACAGGACAAGAGAATTATTCCTGAAAATTCCCCAACTATTTTCAAAAAATGTAGGAATAAATATATAAAATCCATGAAGAGACAAAATAGGTACCAAGAGGATGTAGAATTTTCTTCTAATAGGAATCGTATCAGAACAAATATTTCATTTCAATAAAAATATTTGCACAAATGAATTGAATTTACTACCCTTTCAAATCCACCATACAAATCCATTTGAGTGCAATGAAAAAAATACACAATTATTGCCGTTCTGAATGGAAACCTGGTAGGTTGGAACTCCAGTAGAACGGCAATGATTTCGTCCTGTGATTTAGTCATTTTATAACACTGCACTGTCTTGAATAGAGTGACAATGCACAAAACAAATATGGTAAATTTGAATTTGCCGCCTTTTTCACCAATTAGTTACTTCCAATTTAATAGAGAAACAGACAGAAACTCAGTTTCTGTCATCAACATTGGAGTGTCCCATCTATCCGTGTATATGGTCTGTGATCTGTGTTTATACGTCCATGGGCCTAACTATAATGTATATTCTGTGAATTGACCTTGCCGACAGCCGCCGTTTGGCGCGCTCTTTCATTGTTTATGGGAAAAGCAAATACTTACCACTTGTGGCCCGTGGCATAACGACACATGTTGATGAGTTGCAGATTGAGTAACACACCGCCTTGACTCAATAATCATTATTCGGTATCGCCCTTGAGTATTATTAGTGTATACAGTACAGTGTATACAGTGTGTAATATTCTACATATTACAAAAAAATGTTAAATACATAAGTTGTAGGGTTCCATTCGATCTCTTTAATGGTTTAAGTTTCATTCATACAGAGTGTCTCAAAAAAGCACGGTGACCTAGAAGTTATTTTTTTAATGGGACACCCTGAATTTCATTGCATTATTACATTCTACGTTGAATTCTGAACAAGTGTGATAAATGGTTTTCTATCAAAAAAGTTAATAGTTTTGGACTTACGAACACTTGTAAATAATTATTTCGACTACTTTTGCACCAGTTCACGAATAAATTAATGAGGTAGGCTATGCACGCTCGGCGCGTTTATTTTATCCATGACAACGAAAAAAAACTCATCTGTTTTTGCCAAATGTCATTGACATTTTGTAGGTTTTCAAAACTTTGTTTCAAACGGTTTTCAATTTATCTTGTTGATTAATATGGCTCGTTCAGTAGCAGACAAAGTTGAAGCCGTTATCATATTTGGTGAAGCTAACCGAAATTACCACGCTGCTATTCGCATTTTCAATGAACAGTTTCCAGAACGTCCGATGTGTCGAAAATATCTGCAGAAATTGGTGGCAAATTTTAACCAAACTGGCACCGTGAAAGATGCTCCGAGATCTGGGAGGCCGAAAATAATAACGGAAGATGTTGAAATGCCGAAATGGTAAATAACTCACAACAATCAACTAAGCAAGTAGCTGAGACATGTGATGTTTCTAAAACATCAGTAGAGGGTTTTAAAACAAAATAAATTCCATCCTTACAAAATAAAAATTTTGCACCAATTGGTTGAAGATGATCCAGACCGGCGACTTGAATTTTGCGAGACCATGGCAGAAAGAATTGTTGCAAATCGACTTTATTTGCAACACATCTGCTTTAGTGATGAAAGCACTTTTTACCTAAATGGAAATGTGAATACCCAGAATTGTAGATATTGGAGTGATGAGAATCCCCATGAATTCCGCGAGGGGCATACTCAATTTCCCCAGAAAATTAATGTTTGGGCTGGTATTTTAGGTAACCACATTGTAGGTCCGATATCAAACATATGCGAATGAGAAGCCGCTCTCCATGTTGATTGATTCAACCATCAAATCAGATTCAATGTTGTTGAAACAAAATAATTTACAAAAGATCAAATCTAGACATGTTTTCAAAAATATAAGATCCGAAAGATTGAGACAACTGGATAGAGATGATGATGACCTCATTGATCTTCATTTGATGAGAAGACAAAATCGTCAGTATATCCAACAAACAGGTGAACCAATGCTAGCTTACATGCATAGCAAAGAACAGATGGAAATGATTAAATTGAGTGCCAGGAAGAGTGGAAACAAAAAAATTTCAGTATTTCTAGATGCTACTGGCACTGTTATTCGACAGCCTAACTTTATTCCTGATGAAAAGCGGATTCTTCTCTATTCATTAGTGATACAGTTAGATAGAGAATCATCTAAAAGTGTATGTTCGGTGTCAGATTTCATATCTTCCAGGCATGATATCACTGCCATTTTGGGTTGGTTAAATAACTTCAAGACTTATTGGCGGTCTCATAGTAACATATGACCAATTTTTGATCGCGTAGTGACTGATTTCAGTATGGCAGAAATAAATGCAGCCTGCTTATCATTCAATGAAATGCCTTTGATAGAGTACATCAACAATACTTATGACTGTATTGTTGGTGTTATGGATTTTAACAATGTAACCCATATTGCTTTGTGTTGTGCTCATTTGATGAAGATTTTATCCACATTGGTCAATAAAAAATATGCCGAAAATGACCAAAAGGTCAAAAATATATTGAAAGAAGGTTTAGCCTCTGTTTTTAATATGAAAACAAAATCAGAGTTTGAACTATGGTTTGATAACTTGGTCATTTTAACATGTTCAAAATATAAAGGATTATCTGTCGAGTGCGCTGAGAATAAACTCGTCGAATTAAGTAGGCAGAACCTCTTAGGTGAGAATATTATTGAAGACGATGCTTCAGAATCCTCAGGAAATGTGGATGATATTATAACGAATGGAAATGATCGAGTTTCTCTATACAAAAAATTTAAATTTTACATAGATTTTCATGCTAGACGGAATAATGTATTGAGGATGATTTGTAATGATGGATTAGAAGAAGCAAATCCTTATTACAACCCCGACTTTTTGAATGATATGTAACATATCTACCAATGTGGACTTCTATCATTATCAAAGAAAGGTCATGTAATGCACCAATAGAAAGTTATTTTGGCATGTTAAAAAATAATGTACTTAATAATCATCTCAGGTTAAAATGCTCAAGATTCATTAGAAAACTGAGAAGATATGTATTAGGAACTTATAAACTTTGCAAGTACGATATTGATAGGAATAGATGTGCCTCTAAAAAACGGAAGAAGAACGTTGTTTGCGAAGAACAGTGGTCTAAAAGAGTTAAAAGAAATCATTCTTATTATAATGGGAGATACTTGAAAAAATTTTGCAAAGCAAATAATTCTCAATCGGAGGTCATCTATAGACGTCATTCTTTTCTGGATAATCATTTGATAGACGACTATAAATATTATGAAAAAGTGATGTTGTAGCCAAATAGGACTTCATTCAGCGACAAGCAATTCACTTCAAATATTTATACAATGATTCATTCGAGAGATTAAATACACCAGAAATTAGTGGGAATCAGGTCAATTCATGGTTGGATGGTAACCATATTATATTTTGTCTGGAAATATTCAATAAGGATTCATTACTTCCTAATCTCATGGTTATAGGAGACGAATTCAGTAGAGAAATTTATCAAGAAAAACGTCACATTTCTCCGTTATTTCCTGATTTGCGAAAATGTTCTAAGATTATCATGCCATTCAATCAAGATAATAATCACTGGGTTTTGATTTTCGTAGATTTTCAGAAAAGTCAATTCATTTATATGGATCCATCAGATTGAAACAAAGGTGAAGATTTTATGAAAAAAATTATCCTATTCTTGGGCAAATATAATAATAAATTTCATACTGATATCACCACTGATCTAACGATATCGGTCAAACATGATTTACCTCGTCAACAGGATGCTTTCAACTGTGGGGTATTTGTTATCTATTATGCATCTTGCATAATGTATAAAATCAAACCAGATGTAAATTTCTATCCAATTTGTTATAGGACATATCTGAAGAAATTTCTAATTACGAGATCCAGTAATATGAAAGAATCATGTTTATATTGTGGCAGCTCTGAGAAATCGGATGACATTTTACTCATGTGTGAAATGTGTATGAGATCTATTCATTCAAAGTGCATTCAGCATAAAGATAGAAAATTCGAAATGCCACCCAAAGGCGTATACTTCATTTGCGAAGTGTGTAAATTTTCGTAATTATGCAAAATGTCATGTTGAGATTGAAAGTAAAGAGTGACGAAGGATTCCGCTGTTTCTGCATTTTTTTCCTTAATGATAATATAATCTCTAATATAATCTCTATACTCAACAGCTTAAACTAATCAGTCGATTTTATGGGCGAAAATATATCTGAGAACTAATTGTGTATTTCCGATTTCGAAACGATATATGACGGGCAGTCTTCGATATTTGAGTGTGAAAAATAATTCCAGTACTGAGATATAATATATGGATATAGATGTAAATATATAATATTTTTGGAGTGCCAACAACTTCGATAACATTTCAGAATTTGTATAGGTATTATTTTATTTGAGTTATCTAGTTTTATGCTGTCTAAGACTGATGAATATGTAGGTATTGAAAAGACAATATGTGTTGATTCAGTTCATTGCTGATTCATTATATAACTGTGATTTCCAATTCAGGTGACAGTTCTTTTTTTCATTTTGTGAATTTGTGATGAAGAATAAGAACATAAATAACCTGATGATACTGTGATTTATATAGAATCATGTATAGAGTTTTTGTTTATTTTTTTATTTTAAAATATTTTTTATTTTATTATATTTCATTCCTTTATTATCATAATATCGTTGAAATGATCTAGACTGAACAAATGGCTATTATAATTCATAAGGACGACGAAAACATTTTAAGGTTGTATATCAATAATTTCATACTGATATTTATGAAAAAAAAATGAGTTTTTAAAGGAATTGGAGTTTTTGTATATGTATAGGTTTTTTGAAAAGAAGAGAAAGATATACATAAGGTGAGAAAATCATTGCGCACAAATTTTATGTTCATATAAAAATTATCCCAAAAAAAATTCGAAAAGTTGTTCCGAGCGGTATAAAATTTTATATTTCGAACCTTGGAGCTGGCTATTCAGAGTGAATATAATAAGACAAAAAAATTCGTATAGATAGTACTCACATTCCTCCATGTGATCAGCTAATTATTTGTCTTGGCCGCCCACTTTGGGATCCAAAAAAAAATTCGAAAAGTTGTTCCGAGCGGTATGAAATTTAATATTTCGAACCTTGGAGCTGGCTATTCAGAGTGAATATAATGAGACAAAAAAATTCGTATAGATAGTCCTCACATTCCTCCTTATGATCAGCTAATTATTTGTCTTGGCCGCCCACTATGGGATCCAAAAAAAATTTTGAAAAGTTGTTCCGAGCGGTATGAAATTTAATATTTCGAACCTTTGAGCTGGCTATTCAGAGTGAATATAATGAGACGAAAAAATTCGTATAGATAGTCCTCACATTCCTCCATGTGATCAGCTAATTATTTGTCTTGGCCGCCCACTATGGGATACAAAAAAAATTCGAAAAGTTGTTCCGAGCAGTATGAAATTTAATATTTCGAACCTTGGAGCTGGCTATTCAGAGTGAATATAATGAGACGAAAAAATTCGTATAGATAGTCCTCACATTCCTCCATGTGATCAGCTAATTATTTATCTTGGCCGCCCACTATGGGATCCAAAAAAAATTCGAAAAGTTGTTCCGAGCGGTATGAAATTTAATATTTCGAACCTTGGAGCTGGCTATTCAGAGTGAATATAATGAGACGAAAAAATTCGTATAGATAGTCCTCACATTCCTCCATGTGATCAGCTAATTATTTGTCTTGGCCGCCCACTATGGGATCAAAAAAAAATTCGAAAAGTTGTTCCGAACGGTAGGAAATTTAATATTTCGAACCTTGGAGCTGGCTATTCAGAGTGAATATAATGAGACGAAAAAATTCGTATAGATAGTCCTCACATTCCTCCTTATGATCAGCTAATTATTTGTCTTGGCCGCCCACTATGGGATAAAAAAAAAATTCGAAAAGTTGTTCCGAGCGGAATGAAATTTAATATTTCGAACCTTGGAGCTGGCTATTCAGAGTGAATATAATGAGAAGAAAAAATTCGTATAGATAGTCCTCACATTCCTTCATGTGATCAGCTGATTATTTGTCTTGGCCGCCCACTATGGGATCCAAAAAAAATTCGAAAAGTTGTTCCGAGCGGTATGAAATTTAATATTTCGAACCTTGGAGCTGAGTAGATGTTTTTCGCTCAAGGTCACACACCCCCACGTGGCCTTGGGGGGTCGATGACCTTGGGGGGGAGGGTCCAGTGACCTTGGGAGGAGTGACCTTGAGAGGAGTGACCTTGGGTGAATGACCTTGGGAGAAGTGACCTTGAGAGGAGTGACCTTGGGGTGAATGACCTTGATGCGATCTTGGGAGGAGTGACCTCGAGTTGGCGACCTTGAGAGGAGGGTGCCCTTGGGAGTTGATGTGGCCTTGAGAGGAGCGCGTCCTTGAGGAGGGCTCTCTTTTTCTGTGAGCATGACCTTGTGTTTTCACACCTCTGAAATGGGAGGGGGTGCGACCTTGAACACTGCTGCTGCGTGCGCATGCGCCATTCCCCCACGAGAGTTCAAGATCGCGTTGGTGAGAGTGGGGGAGGCGGTACTTCTATAAATTCAAGGGTGCGCAGAGTGGAGCACAGTTTCTTGGGAATCACATATTAATCAGCATTTTTTGTTTGTTCGTGAGTAATAAAAGCGTTTTTTTATACATCATCATCATGTTGACCTGCAGTGCTTGTTTCCAAACCTTTACGCGTAGTGATAATTTACGCCGCCATCAAAGAATTTCATGTGTTGGAGATTTGGGTGATTTGGGTGAACCTAGTGCAAAAAGGGCTCGATTGGATATTTCGAATCCGCCAGCGCCATCGACATCTAGAAGTATGCAAAGATGTGTGCCCTGCGCTAAAGATGTTCCATCAGATAGGATGGGTGCTCATAAGAGAACCTTGGAGCATCGCTCTAATGCGTGCATGCACTACAGAGATGGTGTATATGCGATCGAGAGCGCGTTCAAATGCCGCATTATTAGCTACAGGTTAGAGTGTAGAACGAACATTTTGGATTACAATGCGTTCTTCAATGAGAATAGAGCTACAATTATATCTCTATTGGATAATATGCTTCTGATTCATCACTCGATTAAAGTGAACATGGAAGTTTTTGGCAGATATGTCATTGAAACCCGAGATGTGAGAGATGTGAAATCTTTCATGGCTCCGAATCGCATAATTGCTTCATCGCCAGATTTGGAAGATATCGTTGACGGGATTGTCTTTCGAATCTAGCTATCGAATTCGAGGAACGTGATTCTGGTGAGTTGTTTGAAAAAATCAGATGTCGACTAAGTTTGCTTATTGATTTTTTTACTTTGACATTACAGGTTGGGCTTTAGAAGAGATTTTGTTCCTAGAAATAAATATTAATAAATATAGTCCATTAGGAGGTCATAAAGCTGCCCACCTATATTGCGAACAAGAAAGCGGTGGTAAACATTATAAATCAGGTTGAGCATTGTTTCGCCTGGGCAGTCACATCAGCTTTGTATCCTGCGAGGATAAGGAATACCGAAACATCTTCCTACCCACACTTTTCTACAGTATTGAATCTGGTTGGTATAGAGTTTCCTATGAAAGTAAGTGATATTCCAAAGTTCGAAAATCAAAATGATTGCTCCATCAATGTTTATGGGTTAGAGAGCATATTAGAGGATCAAAAAATGAAGTATAAGGTTGTTGGGCCGCTTCATTATGCTAAGAATAGGTTGGGTAGGCATGTAAACTTACTATATATCTCAGACGATTCCGGTAAGGGGCATTATTGCTGGATAAAAAATTTATCGCGATTAGTGTCAAGCCAATTAAATGCCAGAGAGCATAGGAATTTCTTTTGCGATGGGTGTCTGATATGTTTCTCCGATGAGTCGAAGTTGCTACGTCATAAATTGAATGATTGCAATCATACATACACTACGGTTCCATCTCCAGAAATCAAGGTTGATAAATTCGGAAATAGCGCTCCCGGGAATATTTAAAAATTCGAAAGTTTTGAGAAACAGATGAAAGTACCATTCTTTATTTATGCGGATTTTGAATCTGTTCTGAAACCCATCCAAACTTGTGAACCAGATCCTACGGGGTCGTATACGAATAGAACATTCGCTCACGAGCCGCATTCATTTGCATATCTCATCAAATGCTCCTACGATGATTCCCTCACTAAATTTGTTTCATCCCGAGGAAAAGGTGTAGCAAAAAAGTTTGTCTCCAGTTTAGTCGATAATGTTAAGGCTATATATAATATGCATTCGAAACGTGTTGTTTCTATGGCTAAATTGAGTGCTGCAGAAAAGCTTGATTTCGCTACCGCTACAATTTGCAACATTTGTGATAAGCCACTTGATTCCACAGATGTTAAAGTTAGAGACCATTGTCATTTGCAACATTTGTGATAAGCCACTTGATTCCACAGATGTTAAAATTAGAGACCATTGTCACCTGACTGGTAAAAAGAGAGATGGCGCCGCACATTCTAAATGTAATTTGAATTTCAAGCTACCTAACTTCATCCCCATCTTTTTCCATAATATGAGCGGGTATGATAGCCACCTCTTCATCAAACAATTGTTCGAGCATGAAGAGAGGGTGGATTGTATCGCTCAAACTAAGGAAAAGTATGTTTCATTCACGAAACATGTTTTTGTTGATGAGTACTTGGGAAAAGATGGGAAAAATCATAAAATGTTCATGAAGTTGCACTTTTTAGATAGCTATAAATTTCTTTCTGATCCGCTGCATTCTCTAGCTGAAAATCTGACTACGGAACAGTGTGATGAGACAGCGAGAGCATTTCAAGATCGCGAACAATTTAAGCTAATGACGCGAAAAGGCGTGTTTCCGTATAGTTTTATTACATCTATCGATAAATTGGAGCATAAAGGTTTACCTTCTCAAAATGACTTTTTCGATAATTTATCGAATGAACACATTTCGAATGAGGATTATCGTAGAGCTGAGCGTATTTGGAAGATATTCAAATGTAAAACGCTTGGGGATTATTCAGACGTATATCTGAAATCGGATGTTTTGTTATTATGCAATGTTTTTGAAAATTTTCGGAAGGTTAGTTTGAAGACATACAAGTTGGACCCGTGTCAATATTATACAGCCCCTGGTCTATCATGGGATGCTATGTTGCGCTACACAAAAGTGGAATTGGAACTCTTAACTGACATCGACATGGTGAATTTCTCTAAGGGAATAAGAGGCGGTGTCAGCCAGTGTAGTATGAGAAGCCATGTAGCTAATAATAAATTCCTCCCAAATTTCAACCCTGATGATCCATCGTCGTTTATAATGTATTTGGATGCGACCAACTTGTATGGGCATAGTATGTCGCAACCACTACCTACGTCTGGTTTCACATGGTTAACTGATGTTGAAATCTCAAATTTGGATATCTCGAATGTTGCAGATGATGATCCGTGCGGGTATGTTCTCGAAGTAGATATTCACTACCCTGAAAATTTACATTATGCGCACTCGGATTTACCTTTTCTTGTGGAATCTATCAGCCCGCCAGGTTCAAAATCCGCTCATAAGAAACTGATTCCAAATTTATCGAATAAGTTAAATTATATAATCCATTATCGAAATTTGAAACAGGCGATTAGAAATGGTTTAATCTTGACGCGAATACATAGAGTTCTTAAATTCAATCAATCTCGCTGGTTGAAGAAATATGTAGACCTCAATACTGAGATGCGCAATAAAAGTACGAACAAAGCCGATAATGGATTATTTAAAAAGATGGTCAACTGTGTGTATGGTAAAACTATGGAAAATGTCGATAGAAGGACCGATATCAAACTTGTGACCCATTGGGAGAGTATCGGGAAGCGGAAGGGTGCTAATGCATTAACGGCCCTTCCCAATTATAAGACTTGCACGATATTTCATGAAAATTTCGTTGCAATTCACATGGGTAGGGTTAGCGTGCATTATGATAAACCGCTCTATGTGGGCTTCAGTATATTAGATGTGTCGAAAATTGTAATCCATGATTTCTTATATGATTGTATCAAGAAAAATTTTCCTGGAACATCATCATCATTATTGTATACTGATACTGATTCCCTCATCTTGAAAATTGATAGCGAAAATTTCTATGATTTTATGAAAGAAAACATAGAATATTTCGACACATCTAATTATCCTGTAAATAATAACTTCAACATGCCTCGCACAGAATCGATCGTCGGCAAAATGAAAGATGAATTCCCAAACAATCCCTTAATTAGTTTTTATGGCACTGGCGCCAAAGCTTATTGCGTCAAATCAACGACTAGCGAGGTGAAAAAAGCGAAAGGCGTTTCCAGGGCTGTTATAAGAAACGAACTATCTCTAGATAGTTATAAAGACATCGTTGAGAAAGGTGGTTTGATATTTCGCAAGATGAATACTTTTCGTAGCTATAAGCATGACATCTTCACGGAGATGAGAAACAAAGTTGCTCTTTCATATCACGACGATAAGCGGTTTATTATTCCCAATACTGTCAGAACTCTTCCTTGGGGTCATAATGATATCGATTTTTATCGATTTAGTACAGAGCAAAATTCAATTTGGCTACATCAGGCAATAAGCGACTTGTCGCAGAATGATCAGGGGGAGGATAATGAACGGTCCAAAAGATCAGACTCGCTAATTGAAATGTTGATGTAGCAATTAGAACCTCAGCAGTGAGCTCTATACCGGGAGAGGGGGTAGGGGGAGGATTGTCTGCTACAAGCCCTATAAGGAGTATAAGATATTTCCATTCCTCCGAGTTGGTGACTAGCTGCGATATTGGCAACAGCAGTTGAGATGACTTCCGAGGTCAGCGAGACGCTTGCGAAACTTTCAATTCAGGAGCATGATAAAGAAAGGGGGAAAGCTGTGAGTATATTTTGTATTCGATAATATTCTCGATTTTTGGGAATCATTTCCATATTATAAATGTATATTTTCTTGTTGCAGCCTTCCAAAAACGCTGTTGGGCAGCAAGGCGTAGACAATTTCACGGATGAAAGGATACGATGATGTCGAATGCAGCGAGAAAGCACTTAACCGAAATAAATTTATGAATGTCCCCCGGTCATTCTTATGTACATTATGTAATCGAATACTTCACGAAACAATTGTGACAGGTGTTGCTCCTATTTGTTGCAATGTACGCAGCAAAGTTTATATTTACCATTTTTGAAGTTATGTAATCGAAAACTCCATGAAACAATTGTGGCAGGTGTTGCTCCAATTTGTTGCAATATATGTAGTAAAGTTTATATTTACCATTTTTGAAGTAATAATATTTTTCTATGCTCGAAACATTTATTGTGATATTATTGCGCAGTAGGCTATAATCCCCCCACCCCTCACCCATTCTTGATATTCTTCACCGCAAAGGTGTGTTAGAGTCAGTTGTACGAAAGGCGGCCACCATGAAACTACTCGCTGTTGACATGCAAGGTTTCGTGCTTGGTGATAATAGTGTATTCCATCCCAAAGAAATATCTATCACAGATGGGGAGAAAACTAATCATGACATATTGAAACCGCCTAAGCCCTATAACAGTTTAACTCGGAGTGAAAAGAAGCAAGTAACCTATGTGGAACGAAACATCCACGGTATAAGATACTCGAGTGGGCTCATCGACTATGATCAACTGTTGGGTGAGGTGCTTGAGCCTATTGCGAGCGCTAGTATAGTTTATGTGAAGGGGCATCAAAAGTTTGAGATTTTACAACAGTATGTAGAACAATTGGCCTATAAGCCATACATTGTGAATATTGAAAAATATCAGCATGATATGTGGCTTCAAAACCCTGTTCCAGTATTCGAAAAAGAAGCTGCTCTATGTATGAATCATACACTATCTGCAAGGGTTAATTGTAGCTTGAGGCAATCGCACGCAGTATGGAGTTGGGTCTCTCAACATCTGAAATGGTGATGAAACATTTATATTCCAACATATTGTACTTATGGTGTAAATAAATATATATATATTGTCACCCGAGATTATTTTACCTGACACCTTCCACGCCAATTTCCTTATGGGCGAAGTAGAGAATGTCTGACGCGAGTTATGGTTACACATCCCGGTCACTACTCCTGAGAACGCACCGTGAGAACGACACGAGTTAGCATCATCAGCAAATTCAGCAGTTTCCGATCTCACCTTTCGTATGACAAAGCACACTGAACCTTTGTAACATCTTTATTAAATAAAATCAGTTCTCTTTTGTATCTTGCACCAACAACTTGCTTTTTAAAAACGATCCACGATTTTCCAATCTCCTAATTGGCGCAGTCGGTAGGATGTGGTGAAAAGGAAACTATCGCAGAATCCTTTTAAGTTTCAACTTTTAATTACCACATTCGAAAAAATTCGGACGGTTGTACGGATTTCGAGACAGTCGAATTTTGGGTGAACTGAGTAGCTCAAAAGTTTGGCAAACGAAAAGCAAATCGAAAACCGGGTACCATATCTTGAAGGTAGTATCGCACTATCTTGCGTGGATGCCGATTCTTCGAGTGCAAGTACATACAAAGAAGCTCAACTCCTGGTGAGGACAGACATCGCCGAAACCAGAAATCTAGCTAAGGACACACATCGCCGAAGCCAGAACTCTAGCTGAGGACACACATCGCCAAAGCCAGAACCCTAGCATAAGAATAGCCTACTACCATGAGAATAGGAACATTGATCACAACGTAAGTGTGCTCTCCTTTTTCCTGTTTTCTCTACCCAACCTCACATACCAATCTTGATATTTTTCTCGCTCATTGCAACTTTTCGTTTCATAGTAACAATATAAAAACTGGACGAATTAGTTAACCAACTAGCCCACCAGATTTGCAATTTGAATTTGGACGAAGGAAGTAATTCAACAAATGAAAATATGCCTGAAGTGAATTATGCTCTATTACGATATCAAGCTGACAATATACCAGTATTTGATGGTAATGCTAAACAATTACAAAGATTCATCAAAGCTTGTGAAAACTTTTTAATAGCTTTCCAAAACGCAGCAGAACCAGATGCACCTATAAATGTTTGCTTGATTGACACAATATTCAGTAAATTGAAAGGCAGAGCCGCAGATTTAATATGTTCACGTTCAGAATTAAGAATTTGGAATGCAATCAAGGATACACTTGTTAGTATTTTTTCCGATCAAAGAGGGATAGATTGTTTGATACAAGATTTATTATCTCTAAGACCACTCAAAAATAAACATCCATTAAACTTTGGAATGCGTATACAAGATGCGAGAAGCTTACTCTTTGCTTAATTAAATTCAACAAATGAACCAAATGAAGTGAAGTTAGTAAAAATAACAGACTATGACGATTTTGCTCTAAAAACTTTCATCAACGGCTTATCATACCATACACAATTAGTAAAAAGATTGAAAAATCCTAATTCATTAGAACAAGCAATGACTTTTGTCAAAGAAGAAGAAAATTTCAATCTGTTTCGATCAAGACAAAATCAAATTCCTCAGACACAATATAAACCGACTTCAAATTTCAAAGCACCTCAAACTCAAAATCATCCTAAACCTTTCATGAACCAACCCCAATTCAATAGTCAAATTTCAAATTCTCCATCATATTCAAATCCTTATATGAATTCATATCCTATGATGAACTACTCAACAAATCCTAGTTTTCATAGACCACCATTTCCTATCAGAAATACTTACCAATCAAATCAAAATCCAAATTACCAATCACCTCAAATTCCTAATTTCAGAATGAACTCCAATTTCCAAAATCAACAAAGATTCCAACCGAATAACTTCAATATTCCTAGAACTAACGTTTTTGCCCCAAGATCTCAAAACTTTAGACAACTACCAAAACCAACACCTATGGATATCAACTCTGGAACAACTAGACGAAGCTCATATCTCAATTATTTATCTGAAGAACTACCATCGCAAGATAATAACGAACAAGTAGAAGTAACAAATTCATCTGAACATTTTGAAAATGCATCAAACAATTATTATGAACCTAATTATTATGCTTACAATGATTTTGCACCTCCTAATGAACAATATCATTCAGAATTTGATAATTTTGATCAATCAAACTATTTATTGCCTGTGGATCAATATCAAATTGAAGATCCATCACCTAATCCTTATAACATTCAATTTCAAAATCCAGTTCAATTCGAACTAGAAAAGGATTTTCCCAAAACAACACCTTCCAAACCCCCGACATAATTTATTTGAACAATTATCTCGTAGACCTACCATACATCTTATTACCAGGAATCAATGCAAAATTTCTCGTAGATACAGGCAGTACACGAAGTTTCATCAATCCTAATGTAGCTCGTAAATATTTTTCAAATTTTATACAGAATGAATTATTTCGAGTACCGCACATGACGAAATCATTTATATTCCATTGCCACCAACTTTCAGTTCAGCCGAAAATCATAAATATTATCTCTTCGATTTTTCCCAAAAATTTGATGGTCTCATCGGATTAGATCTACTAACTCAACTAAATGCAAACATCAATCTGAATACATATCATTTAGAAACAAACAATACGATCATTCCTATACATTACACTAACAAGAATTTACATCAAATTTCTCCGAAACAGAATATCACTAATTTCTCAGAAACGAGGCTCGAAACAAAACCGCACATAACAATTGTTCCTCCAAGAACTCAAATGATAGCAAAATTGCCGGTGAAACAATCTCAATGCATAGGAATACTGAATTACACTGATTTCAATAAAATCGAGATGCCAGAAGCATTAGTTAATGTTGAAAATAATTTCGCCATAACTATCTTGACGAATCCAACAGAAAATCCAATTAAACTCACTTTCTTTGAACCACTTGATATAGAAAAAATTGACACGAATGAAACTAATTTCATTGAAAACAATAACGAAACTTTTCACGAATTAAATAAGCAGCATGATAATCTTTTGAAAGAGAATTTAAAAAATATCAGACTCGATCACTGTAATGAAGAAGAATACAAAGCAATTCGTAAACTCTGTTTCGATTTCAGAGATATTTTCTATTGTGAAAAAGTACCTTTGACGTTCACGAACCAAATTAAACACGAAATTAAACTATCAAATGAATCTCCTATTTTTACGAAATCATATCGATACCCACATGTCCACAAGCAAGAAGTACATTCCCAAATTTCGAAAATGTTAGAATCCGGTATTATTCAAAATTCAAATTCACCATGGTCAAGCCCCATCTGGGTTGTCCCCAAAAAATTAGATGCTTCAAATAAACGCAAATGGCGTGTAGTCATTGATTACCGTAAACTTAACGAGAAGACAAATTCCCACTTCCTAATATATCTGATATATTAGATAAGCTTGGTAGAAGCCAATATTTTACTACATTGGAGTTAGCGAACGGGTTTCACCAAATAGAAATGAAACCAGAAGATATTCAGAAAACGGCTTTTTCAACTGACGTTGGACATTATGAATTCAAAAGAATGCCCTTCGGTTTGAAAAACGCGCCCTCTTCATTCCAGCGAGTTATGAACAATATTTTAAGAGGACTTCAGAACGAAATATGTTCCGTTTATCTAGATGACATAATTATTTATTCAACATCGTTAGAAGAACATTTAGACCGACTTAAGAAAGTTTTCCATCGACTCAGAGTCTCTAATTTTAAAGTACAATTGGATAAATGTGAATTTTTACGACATGAAGTAGCTTACCTCGGACATCTAATAACACCTGACGGAGTAAAACCCAATAGCGATAAAATTTTGGCAGTCAAAAATTCCCCAATACCCAAATCGGCTAAAGAAATCAAATCATTTTTAGGATTAGCCGGTTACAATCGCCGCTTTATCAAAGACTTCGCAAAGATCTCTAAGCCCCTGACTAAATGCTTGAAAAAAGATGAAAAAATTTTCCATTCCCCTTCCTTCATTGAATCTTTCGAACACCTGAAAAATCTCTTGATAAATTCACCGATCCTTCAGTACCCAGATTTTTCTAAGCCTTTTATCCTTACCACCGATGCATCTAATTATGCCCTAGGCGCCGTACTTTCACAAGGTTCCATACCAAATGACAAACCAATAGCCTATGCATCAAGGACGTTAAACGAGACTGAACAGAAATATAGCACTATCGAAAAAGAGCTGTTATCAATTGTTTGGTCATGTAAATACTTCCGCCCATACTTATTTGGAAACAAATTCTCCATATATACTGACCACAGACCTTTAGTCTGGCTTTTTAATTTGAAAGAACCGAATAGCAAACTTGTCAGATGGAGACTGAAACTTGAAGAGTACGATTATACGATCATTTACAAAAAAGGCAAACAGAACGTAATCGCCGATGCTCTTTCAAGAATCCAGTTGAATGTTAACGAAACTCAATCAATAGCTAATAATCCTGGTGAAGTAAATGAAGATATAGTAGAATTTTTACGAAATTGTGCCGAAAACCCTATCGAAAACAATCCAACACAAGATTTGAATGACAATCCAGAAAATTCTAATAACACCGTACACACGAACGCTGAAGAAACACGAAATGACGGAATACCAATTTTGGACGAGATCATAAATAATAAATTCAAATCCAAATTATTTTAGGCAGAAATCCTCATCCTAATCTTGAAATCGAAGAAACTAAATTTGACGGACACACAATTAAGCATATCAAAATTCCCCTTAATGACGTTCTCCAAACTAAATCTGTTCTTATGTACCATGTTAATCCTGATAGAAACAATTATATATACTTTCAGAACAAAACACTGTTACCTTTCTTTACCAAGATCTACATGCAAAACTTCAAAGCCTTGAAATTATACCAATGTACCAAACTAGTCAACAACGTTTCAAATGAAGATGAAAAATTACTGATGATAAAACATCAACACGAAAGCAAAACGAATCATCGTGGAATCACAGAAACTCACGATAGACTTAAAGCAAACTATTATTGAAAGAATATGAAAAATGACGTATCGGATTTCATAAATAATTGTGAAATTTGTCAAAAAGCCAAATATTCTCGACAAAACCCTTATGTACCCCTTGTTCATACTGAGACCCCATCGAAACCATTCCAAATTCTTTATATTGACATGTTTTTCTACGAATCTCAATCATTTTTAACGATATTCGATAAATTCACAAAACTCGGACAAGCTCTTTCTTGTACAAAAACATCAAAATCAGTTGTCGACAAATTAATTCAATATTTTTCTATGTACGGAGTACCAGAGACTATTGTAGCAGATAATGGCAGTGAATTTAAGAACTCTTCTGTCACAGAACTTCTGAAAACCCAAAAAATTAAGATTCATTTCACAACACCTAATCATCACGAGTCGAACTCACCTGTTGAGAGATTTCACTCAACTCTGATTGAACATCTGAGACTTTTGAAAGAAAAAGATCCGAATAAACCAGTAATAGAGTTAATGCCATATGCAATTATTGCCTATAACAGCACCCTACATACAGCAACAAAATTTACACCATTCGAATTAACCTTTGGTCATACCACATCAAGAGTTCCATTCGATTTAATTCCTACAAATTTCTATTCTGAATATATCACATCCCATAAAGACAAATTATACGCCCTGTACAAGACAATACAAGAAAAGCAAGACAAAGACAAACAAACAGTGATAGAAAAACGAAATGAAAATGGCGAGAATCAAACACAATTCAAAATCAATCAAACTGTTTACAAAAAATCTAATGCAAGAACGAAAAACAAGAATAAATTTATTGGTCCATACACAATACTCGAAATATTAGATAATAATAAAGCCAAGGTGAAGAGTAATAAAACCTCCAAAATAATCACGGTTCATCTGAGAGACTTAAAGAAACCTTTTTCAGGTACCTCTACTTCTGCACCCTCTCAAGATACACCCTAAGTACACCATCATTCCACAAGGTAGATAACAACCCAGGAATTCTCCCCTTCAGAGTAGGCAGTGCCCAAGTAACAAAAAATTATTGGTCATTTATACATATTTTCGATTTAAAAATAATAATCAATGAATTCGTTACTCTAAAATCAAGATTCGATAAACTGAAACATTCATTTAATAATAGCGAATCGTATAAATCAGAATTTTTCAACTCATATAATATCATAAACACTCTTGAAGATAAAATAATTAATCAAATTGAACAATTGAACCCACTGAACACAATCAAAAGACAAAAACGCGGTATTATCGACGGATTAGGATCAATGATAAAATGCATTACTGGAAATTTAGACCAAGAAGACGCCGAAAAATACGATTCAAAGATAAATCAACTGACATATAATGAGAACAAGATAAAATACATTCTCGATCATCAAATGTCCATCCTCAACACATCCATAAACAATTTCATAGAAGTATCAAATAACCTCTCTCACAATCAAGTAGTATTAAAAACTAAAATTCAGCAAATTACAGAACTAATTGAGCAACAACTTCACCCATCAAAGAGGCGAGCACATGTTCACGATTCAAACGATTTTATCACAAATTACTTCCATGTTCCAAACAATCCTTTACGTTTTAGATAAGATAGAAGTATCAATTTCATTTGCGAAACTTAATACCCTACACAACTCTATTATTAAACCTTCAGATTTGCTTGAAGAAATTCAGAAAATCGCAAAACTATTGCAAGACTCGAAATTACCTTTCGAAGCCACTTAAGAAAATTTGCTTTTATTTGAAAACGTAATGAACATCAGAAGTTATTCAAAACAAAATCAGATTATATTTATTATAGAAATTCCTCTAGTAGACCGAGAAATTTATCAATATTATCATTTATATCCTATACCCATATCGAAAAACAACTCCTTCAATATCATTATACCCAAATCCAAATTCCTCATCATTAATGAGCACAACTATATGTATTTCGAGAAGAATTGTGAAGAAACCATGTCCAATCAATACTTATGCAGTCAAGACAATGTTATCCAAACTTCTCAAAACACACCATGCGAAGTTCAACTTCTCAAATTCTCTAAAGAAATCAACAATTGCTATCAGATTCCAATATCCTTAACCGATACTCAAATTACAAGGATCATGGCAGATAAATGGATAATAGTCGTCCCTCAAGAAACTGAAGCAGTTAAAAATTGTGAAAATCTTCAACAAAATATACCATTGCATGGAACATACATATTGGAACTAACTCCAACATGCGAAATTTCTATCAATAAACGTATTATTCGGACATACAATAATCCGAAAATATTCTTTGAACAGATTCAATTACCCGAAGTGAACATTGATTCGAACTTTACCGATATAAAGTATGAGCCTGGAACGTTAGATTTGTCTTTAATAAATGTACACAAATTGATGAATCTCCGGAACGATATAAACAATCAGAAGGAGCTGATCGAAGGAATCAATAATGAACCGATTCATCGGAGAACAACTTTATGGACTATAATTTTATATATTCTGGTTATTCTAGCAGTTTTATATTTCATATACACGAGAATCATCAAGTCAAAGCTTTTTCCCAAGAAAGAAGAATCCCAGAAGAAAGAAGATATCAGCATATGAGAAAACATAACCGATGGATATGTTTTCATCTTGGCAGGGAGGAGTTATGGTTACACATCCCGGTCACTACTCCTGAGAACGCACCGTGAGAACGACACGAGTTAGCATCATCAGCAAATTCAGCAGTTTCCGATCTCACCTTTCGTATGACAAAGCACACTGAACCTTTGTAACATCTTTATTAAATAAAATCAGTTCTCTTTTGTATCTTGCACCAACAACTTGCTTTTTAAAAACGATCCTCGATTTTCCAATCTCCTAATTCGCGACAGTTGGTATGACTGGTGACATCCGGTATGGAAGATGGCAGTTGGTAAATTATAGTTGGTACGGTAGATGGCGCAAATACAACCAACTACGGCTACAGAACACTTCCTAATTGACAGTTGGCATGATTGGCGATAACTGACGTGACAGGTGACAATTGGCAGGGCAGCTGTCACGGTGGCCATCTTAGGCGGAAAGAGCATTGAAAAGCGGAGGAGGTAGCAATTTTAACCATAGCAATTTCAACTTCTGAGTCGAGCAGTAGTCATTGAATTGTTATAGAACCATCTACAAGTAAGCATTCAATTATGTCTGGACAATATCAGAACATGTCCATAAGGCAAATGGTGGCTGCCATACGGGAGAGGCAGCGCACCTACCCGGTTGAGATCGACGAAATGGTTCAGAGGCACTTGGAGGAGCGGCGGGCCGATGAGATACTGCAGGAGTTTTTGGACGAGCGGCGGGCCGAGATGGGGAACAACAACTAACTCGACCCTGGATCAGACTCCGACGAAACCATTATTTTAGCTCCCGTTATCACAAGAAGGGGGCTACGCAGGAAGAAGAAATCAAGAGTTCCGCCTTATACGGCTAAAAGGTTGAAGCCGAAAGTAAAGTGAATAAATATACATCGTTTTTTATATTATATATTTCAATAAATTCTTTTCATAATACAAATTGTTTGTCATAATTTGAATACGCCATTAATAAGTAAGAAGCGGTCCTCGAGTGTCTACAGTTTCAATTTCTCTCGTAGATGCCTGACTGTTCTCACAAAAGAAGTGAAAATCCCATATTTATGTGAATCACAGTCGCACACGCAATAACAATAATGCATACATTTCCTGCATGCAAGCCCATCTACGACATCGTTGTATTCAAATAGGTAGAAACATTTTCTGCGGCAGCAATAACGCCTTGATGTAATTTGGCATTGATACTCCAACGAGCGAACCATGTTAGACGAAGTTTAAATGATGTCTGAGAAGTAGGGCGAATATTAGAAACCAAAGTGGTGGGCGTTAACAAGAAGCGGGCTAGTGTAATGAAGTCCGAGCGTAACGACCAATGGGAGAAGCCAAAGGCTGGGCCTCAACAAGTGGGCGGGTCTCAAATTGGCTATGCCCACCCCCCCACCCCCCTGAGGAAGCCCCGCCCCCAAAACTCCGCTCCCCAAAAACTCCGCCTCCCCAAAACTCCGCCCCCCAAAACTCCGCCCCCCTTGGAGCACCACCCCTAAGATCTGTGTCAAGGTGGGATTCGATCAGCACCCCCCCCATGAAATCCAAAATCCTTGCCGAGGTATCAAAAATTTGTGTCAAGGTGGAATCCGATCAGCACCCCCCCCCTTGGGGAGCACCACAGTTTTCTCAGTTATATTATTTCAACCTTATAAATTTTTTCAACTTGTGAAAATATTACTTGTATTTAATACTGGGCGATATAATTTGGAACTCTTGTCCAATTTATCAAAATAAAATAGATAATTTAGTTTTTTTTCATTTATTCATTGTACACTCTTACATAAATATATATACACCCTCAAATTTCAAATATATACAAAATAAAATCTTATGAACTAGAAATACATAAATATATACAAAATAAAAACTTATAAATAGAAAAATAAATAATCAAATATATACACTAATTCAATAGTCTCCTTCAATATCACCCCTATAATACCTAAATGTTGTAGCCGGCACCTCCAAATCCCTAGCCCTTCTTCGAAGTCTCTCTTCGAGGGGTAGGCACCAACACTTGTCCAAATGTTCGGAGGGCCCCCTATAAAAGTGGCCCACCACCTCACAAAAGAATTTCTTGCTGAAATTGCAGCCTCTGCAAATCCCTTGCCAGCAATCATTCCGATATTGCCGGCAGCTTCTACATCTATGGAAGTGCAGCCTTCTACCCATGCTGCTTTCCCGGCATGTTGGGCGGCAGATTCCAAAGTTGGAATTCCTCAGCTTTTTATAACACCTATCGCATCGGGCTCCGGAACTTGGTGACTGCGCTGGTACAGGAGATGGGGGCCCCGTTCTTACCGTATTCGCCAACAAGCAACGCTGGCACATTCCCGTGCTGGGATTAAGGTCTCCTGGCACGAAGGCGTCCCCGCAATTGTGGCAGCATATCGCCCCATTCGCGATAATCGGCCTCACTGCAATAATTGGCTTGTTATCCCAGGCACTCGGATACATATTGACTGAAGAATAATTGAGGAGTTCTTCTCGAACTAGTGGTCGACTCAGGAGTTGAAACCGCTATGATTAAAATTGCTGCCTCCTCCGCTTTTCAATACTCTTTCCGACTAAGATGGCCGCCGTGACAGTCGCCCTGTCAATTGTCATCTGCCAGCTATCACCCGCCATCAGTAGCGCCACTTGCCATCAGTAGCGCCACCTGCCATTAAGGCTAATGACCTTGAAACAGGGGCGCCATCACAATCACTATTATTTGCCATCCCAAACTATCGCGAAGTGTTCCTTGCCCGTAGTTGATCGTTGAGGTGTTCCGTGTCAGCTGTCATCCGCCATCAGTAGCGCCATCGTCATCTGTCACCCGTCATCAGTCACTCCCACTCTCAGCTAGGAGGGAGGAAAGAGTACAAAAGCGAAGCGCGCACTCGAATTTATCATTCTGCTGCCTGCCTTCCTCTTCGACTAGACCTGCCTACTAGACGCCGCTAGATCAATTGTGAGTATTACCTTTTGAGTGTGTATAGTGAATTTGTATATATCTCCATATTTTTGTACTTGTGATTTTGTATTATATTCTAAGTGGTGAATCTGGGACTTGTAGATTTCTCTCGTTGTGATAACATCAGATTATTTATATTTCTTAGACTCTGAATGTTTTTCTCATTGCATTAATATCGAATCATTTTCAAAGTGGAAGAAGTTGGGGCTTTAACATTTTTTCGTTGTGATAATATTAGATTATTTCTATTTGTCCGACTCTGAATGTTTGTTCCACATTGCTCCAATTTCGAATTATTTTTCAAAGTGGAACACTCTAACTCTTAATTTTTCTCATTATATTAATATTGAATCTTTTTCCAAGTGATAGAATCTTCAAGTGTTTTCATCTTCAACTCATTCTGTTGACTGCCTTCCTGTTGGACTACTCAGACTAGACGCTCCTAGACCAACTGTGAGTATTACCTTTGAAGTGTGTATAGTGAATTTGTATACATCTTCATATTTTTGTACTTGTGATATCGAATTATATTCTAAGTGGTGAAAGTAGGACTTGTAAATTTTTCTCATTGTGATAACATTAGATTATTTATATTTCTTTGACTCTGAATGTTTTCTCATTGCATTGATATCGAATCATTTTCAAAGTGATAGAAGCTAGTAGTTAAACAACAGGGCTAGTACCATAGGTATAGGAAAAACCATGTGTTAGAGAGAGAACATGGGGATATCCATGTGTTAGAGAGAGAAGGTATCAAATATGATGCGTTAGAGAGAGAGAGTACTAGAGGGAGATGGCACGTGATTTGATGTGTCAGACACAGATAATGTCGGAACTCAAATATGATGGAAAATGACGTAATCAACGTCAGCGCTTGCTGAATTTGATTAATTAAAAAAAGTATAATCAGACTGGGAATAGAACCGTGGACCTGTCGTTTTTGGATCGCGCATCTTGTGCACTACGCCACCGTTCCCACAAGTATTTGCATTGATGTTATTGATAGGAGTGCGTACATTGTGATCAACAAATGAGCACTTATGTCTCAGTTTCGATACAAAATCCATGTCTATGGTTGTAGAAGTATATGAACAAGAATCGACTCAATAATATACATATTTTCTACATGCTTTCAGAAATGATAAACAATAAAAGTTAACCGACGTAGATTCTGCTCTGCCATCGAATGAATAACGGTCCACGGTCTAGTTTTGTTGGTAAACGTCAGTGGAAGCTTATAATTATTATAACATGGGATCATTTTGCTTTCATAGGAAACTACTAGAATGAGATTATAAACATAGAATAAAAACTAAGCAGAAAATTATATGAACAATGAGGAGATTCCTTATTCAGCTTTTAGACGATATATATCTCTGAAGGTAGGGTCAAGGCCGGGATGCGTAACTGTATCGCGCTCGCTGACCGCGGTGAAATAAGATAGATAGATAGGTATATATACGGGGGCGCATGAACATTTTCAGCGTTAGCAATCATAGTTTCTGAGGCTGTGAAGAAATATCATTGATAGATATCTGTGTAGAGTGTTCGAAAAATGCAAGTGTATACGAGTACATATACAGGGGCATTGAAAAAATTATTCACAAATGACGTATTAACAAAGCTATAAGAACATGAACTATGGTGATTTAATCATCAGTATCACAATGACTTCAGACGAGTACAGAAGGAAACTAGAAGAATTCGGTGAACGTGTCCGTCAGCTGAGTAGAGATATAACTTTCTACGAAGAAAAAAACAGAGTATTGAAGCATTTGGAGAATCTGAGTTTGTGGGATAAAGTTTTCAGTTGCCAGAGCAGAAGACCATCACCAGAAGTACCTGTATCAAATATAGATAACAACTCTGAAGATGTCACGACTATCACTAATCATTCTGACAGCCGTTTTGAATAATGTATTCTATACAAACGTACCCACTGATATCAGAATTCCAAAGATATGCTTCGATGATACAAGAAAAAACTGCAGTCAATCATCATGGGCAATAATGAAACATAAGGTTTTGAATGACGGACGACTACCGGTGTTTTACAAGGAGATACCAGAAGAAAATAACTCATTCTACAAAATGAAATTCTTATTCGAAGATGGAACTCAAGAGGAAAGAGAATGGCAAGCTACACCTTTCAAGAAGACAACAGATGCAAACATACAGAATGAAATTTATAAAATGTTTTCAATACTATATTTAATATTAGCAACTATAATCATTTCAATAATTAATTTTTACATTAAAACTATGAAAAAGTATAGATCATCTTGTAGTACATGAGAAAATGAACAATTAAACAGATATACGTGGTGTTTTAATAAAACTCAATAATTAGAATAATAATATATTTATTGAAAAAACAAAAATTCACAATATTTTTCTACTTGGGTAATACAACATATGTAAACCATTGGTGTAATTGATCAACATTTCGTTGGGTGCACATGAATTTTCCATTGGCGTGGTTAGGACAATACGTAATGGTGGGCTGGAAGTTTTCCGTAGTCAACGATGAGTCATCATACAGCGTCACATCGTAAATGGTTGGATACACTGCAAGCTCAGCACACTTTGTTTTCAAAAAGTCAGCCTTCTGATTTCCTCTAACATAAATGCACTCAACTGAATGTAGTAGATATTTCTCCAAAATGGCATTCATTTCACTATAGTCAATATCTCCAGAATGATATGATATTCCATGAACATATTTTTCCAAGTATTGTGTAGTTTTTTTATCTTTTCCGCTCACATCAGTATAAGGTGTAGGAGGCTTGAACAAAAAGTTGGATCTTTGACGACCAATCTGAATAGTCAATTCTTTTGGATGGAAGACGCCATCGAGCGTGAAACCTTGAATGTCAACGAATGCGATTCTCATGATGGTCAACGGTGAAATGGCGAGCACGAACGGTACTCGGCCACTTATATTATACTTTTCACAACCTCCGTCAGAGGGAAGTACTCTAGCAGACAATCGTGCACGATGATGCAATAGGCCTTAGTATCAGCAGGAAATCCTTTAGTAGACTCAATCTCCAGCTTAATATCCACTGTCGATGATTTCATGCTATCTTCCTGCTTCGAGCAATCAATCACGAATAATGTATGATCTTTGAATGCTGAGTAGTCCAAAATTGGATGAACTTGTGTGGAATGTGTATAGCTCGAGTAGAAACTGGTATAGTTGTAGTAAGCAGTGACATAATCGTTTCTATCGAAATCCAACTGCATCCTTTCGTTTGGCCAATATTCTCCATTCAATGATAGTCTGATGCTAGATATGTTAATGTTATCAAAGGTGGTGACATCACTGTCGAGTTTATTGCGTATATTCTTTTGGAAACAAACGATGACGTAACGTGGGCGTTCCACTGCGGCGCTGGTTTTAACTGCCCAAATTTCATTCTTTGCACTTTTTGTGAGCGCAGGTAATTCGCTGAGACTCCATTTTCTGAATGGAATCATTATTGGTATATCGTTCTTGATAGGTTGCATCAATTGTAGTTTGATTTCATCGTTGGGAAATATATGCTTGACCTTCAGTATCATACTATCTATCAAAACTTTGACTTTCGTAGCAGTCGTTACACCAGCATTGGTAAGTTCCTTGACAATTACGCTATCTTTATCGTCACGTGCTCGAACTAGACGAATTGTTTGTCTTCCGTAGACAATTGAAGTGTAGTCATTGAATACGTTGAAAATGTGCTTGAGAGGTATCAACAAACTGAACGACTTATCCACAGCATTCAGGAACGGTTTTTCGGGGTACGTCCATCCAGCCGTCGCCAAATGTTTAGAGTCCTCAGGTTTACAGCAGAGGAATCCTCGTACAGTACTAATAATTCCAGGATCTCTAATCACTTCTATCTCTCTGGCACTTTGCACATAAGTGCACGAATCGAAAAGAAACGCTCTACAATTGGGAGCCAATGACACGTTACCAGCTCCGTCAATATCTAATTTTCCTTTGATTTCCAACAAAGATTCATGCATTGCGAAAAATGCATCTGCTTGATTCACATTAATCTCCACCATATCATTGTTATCGAATGATTTCACGTACGGGATGTAGGATCGATACTCTTCCTTCCGGATAGTTTCATCATATTGAGGTCGACGGTAAATATCGAAAATTGGGTTCATCCTTATTTGATTGAACGATGCTGCAGATGTTGTCGGTGATTGCTCAGAATGAACGTACTTGCGTTTTACCATCTCTAACTTTTAATCCAACAGATCGGAGAAAAATTATATTTTTTGGGGAGAGCTGGTCACGTCGCTTGGAAGAACTCGATGATACTGATAGGTTTGAGGTGGGTGGCACCCTTTTATGCTGAATTACCAAACCCATTCAACGTTCTTTCAAGTCCAAGTGCAAAGTACTTTTCTCTCCTCGAAAATTCACAGGTCCGAGATCTTGATCCAATACTCTAACACTGATGTTGGTGATCTCTGTCAAGTTACTTCTCACAGGTAAATAGATGGGGGTATTGGGACGTTCGTTGATTGCGTATCCAGGATCGACTGTAATGGGAAAGCTCAATATAGTATGGGCCGGTCTGTTCCCGTAGAAGGCTCCTTCGGTAATGTTGCAATCGAAATGTAAGCTGGATACTTTGAGAATATTCACTGGTCGATCTGAAGAGTGCACTATACCAGGCTCCAAGATCCTTTTCGAAAATCCTAATAATTCTCCAAAACTATTATCGTTTTCGAAACTGATGGCGTGCAATCGACTATAGATTTCACACTCTAAGGTGTTATTGTTTGGTTTCAATGAGAAATCTGTATTATTCAAATGCTCTTGAATATAACTTTCAATGTTCTCAATCTCATAACAACCTGTTGGCAGCTTGATTTCCTTCAATATTGAACGATTATTATTATTATTATTATTATTATTTTCGTAGTAGTAAAATTTTTCACCGTCGATGTTTGGTATGGAATGGTAAGTGTGAAAGCCTAGTACAGCTATGTGATAACTTTTCCTAGGATGTAGTATGATCGGTGTGGAAGGGGTGAAAGAGAACTCGTTGGTAGTACTAGTCAGCGTGAGCAGCTGAGACATGACTGATGGCATTACCAGTGGTACAGGAATATTTATAATAAAACCATCATCGATGTAACCTCATATTATTTATTAATAGATTACGGCCCCTCTACATTTCAAAAAATAATTACAACCGTGACAATCGTACTGTGAACTGACAGGGCCATCCACATGTGTTTGAGCATCTGGCCTATTATAATGAATGTAACATGGTAGACGATCGAAATTACACTGATAATCGTTTGGTAATTTATGCCAAACATTCAACAGCTCCCATGGTCTAGCATGTTGTATCAAATATTTGATTGGAAATTCTTTCAATTCATCTTCGGAAAAGTCTTGCAACCTCTTCTCACTATGTAGGAATGCTAAAACGGCTTCCATTATTGTACAAAAACTTCAAGCAGAGATGTCCACAGTTGAACTGATTATAGTTTTGAAACTGGTCGTTATTGTAGTATAGTTTGATTTTACCTAGATATCGGACAAGTTCTTGTGGTGGTTTCAGACACCCAAATGAATCAAAATATTCAACGACATCATTTATCTTTCTATAAGCTACCCAATGAGTGCCTTGATTCTTCGACACATCTAAATTTAGAATTGCAGTTTCACGTTGACGAGGACCACTGCTTGGCAAATTGTCTCGCATGAAAACACCTCGAAAATATGGTATCTTCAAGCATTTCACATACTCTAACAACTCGGTATCGTACAACGGTCTATTGGGTAGCTTCATTGGGAGTTTTTTGTTTTTTTAAATATAAACCAAAGCCTCCTTTGGCGTTTTTACGCAAGTACAGTCCTTTACCAATAGCTTCCATGGCTTTATTGTGTCGATGATCTTCTTCTAATTTCTTTTTCGCATTCTTTGCATCGATAATTGTCTTCGCTATCGCACCACTTCCCCCTGCAATGCTACCGAGAGCACCAAGGGCTGCAAAAATTGGTAATAGTGGTAGAATACCTCCAGATTTCGCATCGAAAGGTATGATGCGTGGTATTCTAATTTTCTTTTTTCCACCAGCTTGCTTGATGACAAGTCTAGCAGCTTTCAGAGCAATCGAAGCAGTCTTCTTCAGATTGGTCGGGGGATTCTTCTTCAAAGATTTTCCAATTTTACCCACAATGTGTCTTTGGAATGAGCATCCCATACCAAGCTTACGTTTCGCTATCATTCCGGAAGTAACTAATAAGGCTGCAGCACGCTCACCAAACTTGGCGTCTGCTGATTTCACTCGTTGCCAAGCAGCGTCTTCCAATACTGAATCGGCTTTGTGACGATCTTCCAGAGACTTGTGCTGCGAGTATGCAATGTCGTGTTGTTTGCATGCAGCGTCTAGAGGATTAATGCCAGGATAGTTCCAGCTGTAAAATAAATGAAATGTTGGTTATCGTTCACATCGTCTATAGTAATCCGACTTACGCCCACAATACTGATAGCCTCCAGGTAAATGGAGCTCAAAAGGTAATTTGTTTATCAGGGAATTCAAAACACCTTCTCCCTTGTACGAAGACATCGAAACTGATAAAGTGGAACTGTTACACCTATATTTATAGGCTAACATAAACGTCAATCATGTCACAAGATGAAGGTCATTCAACAAGAACAGTCGTTACCTATTGAAAATTTAGATTTTCACACATCATCAACGCCCCTTGGTAAACATGGTAAATTATTACCCAATTCATTTCGGGCAATAGTATGTGGGCCGAGTGGTTGTGGTAAGACGAACGTCATGTTGTCACTAATTTTCAATCCAAATGGTGCGAAATTTGAAAATGTTTACGTGTACTCCAAGTCATTGTATCAACCGAAATATCAACTACTCCAAGAGGTATTGAATGGAGTGAAAGAGGTTGGCTACTTCCCATTCAAGGATAATGATGAGATTATAAGTCCATCAGATGCAAAACCCAACTCTATATTCCTATTCGATGATGTAGCGTGTGATTCCCAACAGAAAATCCGGGAATATTTCTCAATGTGTAGACACAAAGATATTGATGCTGCCTACCTTTGTCAGACCTACTCAAAAATACCTAAACAGCTCATACGAGACAACTGTAACCTGATTGTATTATTCAAACAAGATGAAATCAATTTGAAGCACGTATTTGATGAACACGTATCTCCAGACTTGAGTTTCGAAGACTTAAAACGTCTGTGTTCGAAATGTTGGAATGTTGCATATGGTACTTTTGTGATCGTCAAAGATTTCGATATGAATGATGGTAGATATCGTCAAGGGTTTGATAAATATATAAAAATATAAGTATCTATCATCATCACATCATTTCCCATCATGATGTCATCAAGTCGTGTTGGCACACACAAAAAGCGCAGCAAACTGATTAAACGTGCTGCGTCCCCCACTGATTTGAACATAGACGATCAAATAGCTGCACGCAAACGCAAAATTGCAGAGCTCACCCGTTCCATTAGGAAAAAGTACTTGGCATTGAAACTGGGTAGATCGGAAAAAGATGAATCGCTCATCAGAATGTTCAAACCCATTTCGGAGCCACTACATGAGATTGTCAAATCCTCGAAGATCACTAATTCATTGAAAAGCATAAAGAAAGAAGAATCACCTGAACTTAAGGAAGAAGAAGAGGTAGAAGAAAAGAAAAGAGGAAGACATGAACAAACACAATTTCTCCCAATGAAAGAAGTAGGCAGAATAAGTGCGAACACGAGTGGACGAGATGATGATGATGAAGTATTTCACGAAAATATACCTGAACAAAATATTTCTGATAATGTTATGGATGAATATCTAGATCAATATCCAGTCATGTCACATCCATATATCAAAGATCATTGGTCATATAGTGAAAAAATAGATACAATGTATGGACCAACATATGATCCTCAAACATCGAAATGGCATCTAGGAACACAAGAAATTGACTTTGATAAAAGGACTGGCTTCATTAAGATTGGTGGTAAACAGATACGAGGAACTCCAGGACTGTATAAGCTCATCTTCTATGATGATTCTACGGATTTTAACGAAGAAGATGTGCAAGCTTACAAGGAGCTATTGAAATTGAGTGATCGCTATATCAATAAAGATGGAAGACTTAAAGGTTCTACGAGATGGAAATACACAGAAATCATAAAACCACTCATAATAGAGTTGCGAAAAGGTAGAAGACGTTCAACGACTGGTAATGGTTTGAAATTAACGTACAATGAGAAACCGGTGGAGTATATTTATTGGGATGATCCAAATGAACTCGTTGATCGTCTGAAGCTGTTGATAGCTTCCAAGGCAGCTGGAAACACCTCCCTCGATAATGAAATAGTTTCCATAATCAATGAACTACGGGAAGCTGGCTATATATATTGATAACACTGATAATGATGAGTCATTTGAACAATGAGTCTGAACAAGTTCGGACACAGATATGCTCCACATGAAGGTAGCAATAACAGAATTGAATTGACTCATTTGAAAAAACAATTTGTATCACATGATATTATGATAAAGAATTCAACTGATGCATTGAATTTGATTGACAACAAAATAGATAAATTTGAAGAATTCATTTCGAGGAACCCTCCGACGGCCAGTGAACATATGTCAACAAAAAAGTATGTAGATGATGTGATTTCACAAATTAAATTTGATTTCAAGTTGGCCATTGATAATTATACCAAAAAAGTGCGAGGGGTACTCGATGGAAAAGTGAGTAAAGTTGAAATTGATAAGCTCAATACGAAACTTGATGAAAGAATCAGTAGTCACGCAAACAGTACCACAAACCGCATCGATGTACTACAAAATCAAATGATCAATGCCTTAAAAAATATCGAAGGATCAATAAATAGACTCAATAGTAAAAATTGATAGTATGGCTTCAACAGACAAGATTCAACTCGTTGATGAGCTTCATGCATCAGCCCGCAAAACTTACCCTAGACGACGAACCATCATCAAGGGCTTAGATGATTTATGGCAAATTGACTTGGCTGAAATGAGATCATATGCACACCAAAATAAAGGTTTCAAAATGATTTTAGTAGTCATCGACTGCTTTTCTAAATACCTATGGACACGCCCACTCAAAACTAAGACGGGTGAAGAGATCACTAAATCTTTTGCGGATATACTGCACCAAGCTAATCGTATACCAAAAAATCTGCAATCAGATCAAGGAACAGAATTTTTCAATATTAAATTCCAGACCTTGATGAAAAAATATAATATAAACCACTATAATACATTCACTGTGAAAAAGGCTGCCATTGCTGAACGGGTGATAAGAACACTCAAAAATAAACTCTACAAGTATTTCAGTCTGATTGGAAAATACAGATGGATTGATGTATTGCCAAAAATTACCAAACAATATAATGACACCAAGCACAGTAGGACTAGATTGAAACCTTCTGAAGTGAACAAGTCTAACGAGAAAGAGATTTTACGTCAGAGATATAGTCATTTGAAAATTGCTGGTCCACGTAAGCTCAAAGTTGGTGATATCGTGCGGATATCCAAGTCTAAACATATTTTCGAAAAAGGGTACACGCCAAATTGGACGACAGAGTTATTCAAAATCATTAAAGTTAAAATAACCAATCCTGTAACATACTTACTCGAAGACATGCATGGTCAGCCAATCAGCGGTGCTTTCTATGAGGAGGAATTGCAGAAAACCAAAAATCCTGACATTTACCTCATAGAAAAAGTATTGAGAAGAAAGGGAAAGAAAATGTACGTCAAGTGGTTAGGACTCGACAAAAAACATAATAGTTGGATAGAAGACGTCGATTTGGTATAGAATCTTATGGAAAACACGCACAAAATTCTGCAGTCATGGGGGCCTTTTCATCTGCATCATCAAGAACAGAATCACAGTTCAAGTTCGGATAAGTCTGCGAGAGTTGGAGGGGAAATAAATATCTGCATGAAGTTGATTTCAGTCTCAGTCAAGTTTGTATTCAGCTATGTCAAGTCAAGATAGTGGTTACGCTAGTATGTTAGATGTAAGTGACGTCGAGATGACACCACCGCCACCACCAACAGCATCATTCAGTACAGAAGAATCTGATGGAGAACTGGACGAGCTGTTGGAAATGTTCGAGAATGCAACCAAAGAAGAGATGTATTACCTACTCCACACATCATTCTCGTCAGGTTGTTTCAATATCGGGGTTGGTTTAAGCCCAGCCAGATCATTTAGTCCAGCCATTATTCTAACATGTGCATCAAACAGAATATCTTTTGGATTGATGGAGTGGTCTGTATCCACTGATTTGCTGCAACAACAATTGGAAAAATTCTTCAATGTACCAACCAGCCAAGAGTGTGAAGCTGTCATGTTTCCATGTGGTGATTACTGTAAAGTTACACAGATGGTGTACGGCGAAGTGAAATTTCTAATGGTGAGCAAATTTGGTGTCGACTTCTACATCGATGATAAGGATGCCAATCAAATCCTCGAAGTTCATCGAGGTGTAGTGATTCATCGGGTGGCCATGCTGGAGGACATGAACTTTAGTGCTTATTTTCATAATATTGTAGATTTAATTAGATCTAGTTTCCATGATGATGAAAATAGTCGTTTAGATGTACTTCATGCATTTTGTGAGATGTCCAATTGTAGCTTATTAGGTAATGCATTGAGAGAATATTTGTTTTTCCATAAAAGCAATGTTCTGAAATATTTTAATCTTAAATAAAGGAAATGGATGAATATCCTTTCGTTTCAATTATTTTTGGAAGTAACGTTCGACACACGTCTCAAACATTTGACGTATTTTCATACACGTTTCGAATACAAAAAATGCATGCATCATATTTTCGAATGATCATAATGAAAAAAATAAATACATTGTTTTCTTTATTGAAATATATTTGAACATATTCATTAAAAATATATATAAACATAAATATGTATTTCAAGATATACATGGAGAATATGATTTCTTCAATCGTACAATTTCTCAATTTGAAAATATTATTCTGTTATTATCACAATGTTACATATACATGAAGATGTATTACAAGATAGACATGAAGAATATGATTTTTTTTTCAATCTGAAAATCTCATTTTCTTATTACTACTGTGTAAGTCATGATCACAGTCGTATCTTTCTTTAAGATCGAACAGGACTGTATGAAATCCATTATGACACCAAGAGGATTTTTTTCTATAAATTTGCGATAACTGATGAGCCCACAAAAATTGGTGATAGTGATCATGACTCGCAATCACATTTTTATTTTTTTCAGATAAAAGTTCTCGAAAGTATGAAAAGCAATGCTTACATAAAATGAGGTTATAATTGTGTATCTTGAAATAACTTTCCCAAAGACAATAAGAATCATTATGAGTGAATGGTTCCAAGCAATCAATACCTATTAGAGCTCTCCTAATTTCTGGTGAAATATCATATTCATACTCGAAATCTAGGAGGTTGAAATCATCATATTCTAATGATTCCTGTAAAATTTGAAGCCACTTATATTTGCTATAACTTTTGATGACTTCTTCTGTTAAAGTCCATGGTAGAGGAGAGAACAATATAAGAGTTGTGACTCTCTGCATTTTTTCACAAATTGCTTTGATACAAAATTCCTTCAAACTATTCATTCCTTTAACTATAGAGATGTGCTAGGCTGAAAGAAAGAAATATTATTTTCATTCAAACTATAATGACCCCAAGGAAGAGTATCGATGATCCCAGGCAATAAATACCGTTTGTCATCATGAGGACTCAAGCTAATTTTTGTTTGTTCTATACTGAAAACATCGTGAGCATACGAACGTATACAGCGTTGTTTTGCAGTTTGGCTTTTAAAATCCTTCAAGCAATTCACATAATCTTCAAAAGTGATTTTGTTCTTCACCACATTGTGTTTGATACCTTTGGATTTTTTGATTACACCCATATCATTCAATTCAAAGTCTATCCTATCCCTACTTAATTTCTTTAGCTTCAAACATGTTTTCTTATTTCTCCTATCTTCATCTGTCACTTCCAATTTATAAGTGTACATTTTGGATCTCAATCCAACAAAATGCCCAGAACTTTTTTATTTACTCGAGGAATATTATAGCGGTTATTCTCAGGATAATCTGAAGTATCAAATTTTGCAAGATCAGCTTTTATCACTTCTTCATAAGCATCATCACAATTCAGTTCATATATGAAACTGTCAGTATCCATGTACATGAGTTTACATTTTTCGGGACCTAATTTGGTCATCATATGATCATAATGAAAATTGTACATGCATAATTTGGAAAGATCTAGGACTACCATTCCCACATATAAAGGTTTGTTGAATATCAGTTCAGTTTTTTTCAGTTCAATAGCCATCAAATCATGATCGAAAATTGTACGACTATGAAATCTAAAACTAGATATCAAATTTTTAGCTCCATAGCGTCCATTCCAAGAATTGACCAACTTCACTACCCGATGTTTTCTGATGTTTTCCATGGTTTTGCCGAACACCGAGTTATTTGCCAGCTTGTACAGATTTTTCTCGAAATCATTTTCGGCGGCTTTTCGTAATTTCGTGTTTAGGTCGATATAGGATTTCAACCACGCTGATTGTTTGAATTTGAGAATTTTATGAATTCTAGTTAATATCATTCCATTAGCTAACATTTGTTTTAAATTCCGATAATGTGTCGTATATTCTTTCTTATCGTACAGAGTTGTCATTAATTTTGGTAATTTTGACCCCGGAGGTATGCGGTGTTCGGCAGCGAATGGAAAATCTTTATGCAAATCATGTAAATTATGAGGGTACTCCAAATCCACTTGTAATATATAACCTTCGGGAGAATCATCGTGAATTGACATTATATCGAAATTAGTGATGTCATCAACCCATTCGAAGTCTCTGTAGGGTAGAGGTTCACACATTGCCCACCCATATAAATTATTAACATCAAGATACATCAGATACTTGGAAGGTTTGCTATGATCATACTCAATCATGTGTTTATTGTTAGCTTCTGAAAATCTGCTACTACAAACGGAAATTCCACCACGGATTGCTTTTTCTATAAACATTATCATATCTACATCATGCAATAATTCTAATTTACATTTGGTGTACTTGAGCATGCAATCCCAGGCATATCCCGGCATTGTGAAATACCATGCTGGGTCTAGGCCATAAGTTGCAGAACATTTTTTTTCTAAATTGTTCGAATACATCAGCCAAAATCAAGATATCTGTTTTCAAATACAAATCCGAGTATAATCCTAAATTTTCGATTTGAAATGCATGCCAAACGTTCTGCGCATGGGTATACTTATCTTCACTGATATTTTCATCATTCAGTTTATTATAGAAGCAATCTATGGGAGGCAGTGAATTCTCATTCAATTTTTCCAAACTATCTATATAATCATAACAGAATACACCTTTCATGGTTAATAATTTGAATTTCTCATCATCTACAGAATTGAATTCCCTCTTTGATATTACGAAATCATTTGGTGACATGAGAGAAGCTAATTGATCTAAAGATGTACCCATGAACCGAAATGAGTCTATAAATCTGAATTTTATATCAGTATGTTCGTCAAACAGAGTGAAGGATATATATTTTTCCTTGTTCACGGGAAGTATGCTCAAACGACCTTTTTTACATAAACTAGAAATCATAAAATGAGAATCATAACCACTGAGGTTGTGGAAAATGACTGGCACAACGAATAATTTTTTGAAATTCAAATTGCATGCTTGGTGCGCCCTCCCCCTAAAAGTTCCCGTGAAATGGCAATGGTCTTTGACGATTGTTTCCTTGTCCTTGAATGGTTTCTCACATATATGACAATGTCTAACACCAACCTTTTCAGGAAATTCGGTTAATGGCTTTATATTTTTGATTCTTGATTGAATTGATTTAGCAACATTCGACATCTCGTTTGAAAACCAATCCATACAATTTTCACCACGAAAGCTTTTGAAAGAAGACAAGTTATCATCGAAACTGCATTTGACATAGTATCCAGCGCTATAAGCTATATGCTGTTGATATTTCTTAGTTTTTATAGGTTTTGAGTTGGTATCATCGAAATTCTTCAGCATACATTCAAAATCAGCAAATATTACGAACGGAGTTGTTTGTTTATAAACGAAATTTCTGAATTCTACTCGATCATATTTTGGAAAAGAAAATTTATAATCATTGAGTTCTGAGCACAATTTCTCATGTTCCTTCAATTTAGATTCACATGAGAAATAGTTTATGCACCTATCACACAAAAATTTTTTATTCTTCATTCTATTCAATTGTCCACTGAATAATCCAGACATATTTTTTATCCAACAATAATGAAATTTAATTTCTGAATCATCATCATCCACTGGAGGAGCTTCGTAATCGTTTAATTTGGGGAAGTAAATATTTTGAATCAAAAGCAAATTGACATGTCGATCCAATTTGTTTTTTGTTAATCTAGCTGGAACTACCTTGTAAAAAGTAGATTCATTTGAAGTTTCTTCCAATTCCAGAGCGAAAACATTGACAGAAATATTATTTGATTTTTCAAACTTGGAAATTTTGTGTAGCGGCATTGGTTCTTCCAAATCCACTGTATCTAGAACTGTACTGTAGTATGGATATGAAGAAGTGAGCTCTGTATTCGTCTTAGCGGGATACATAGAACTTACGATCGACCAATAAAAACAAGCTTGGTCAGTATTCTTGATATTTATACAAGCATGTTTCTTTTTGATTTGTTCTGGAAGCTTAATGAAAGATGAGCCGTTTCCTATCTCAAATTTATTGATATTCACCTCTAAAGAAATAACTTTATTTAATGCCCACCCAGAACCTCGTTCTTGGAATTCCGATAATTTAGTTATAATTTTATCACGTACATTATCAGTAAACCAATGTTTAATGTCTGTCGCTACGTCTATAATAGTATTTCTAGTATTGAAATATTTTAAATCTGTGATTTCGCTATCTCCACATTTCTTGATGAATTCTCCACAAAAATTTAAATTAACCTTAATCATTGGAAATTTTTTCAAAACTTCGTTGATTTTGCTTTTGAAAACAATAAATGCATCTGATAAAAATGAGCCCAAATCCTTATGTTTCAAATTCACTATCGAACCTGTTTTGACTCTACCAGAGAAACATGAGACCACATTTACCCATTTCACTCTATGTCTCAGATCAAAATGTAATCCCGATCCAATATGATTATTCAGCATTAAACTCTTGAAGTGTTTTAAATGTCCAATGTTAGTCTGAAGTTTTCTTATCATACCAATCGACAAATTAAAATTATTACATTTATGAAGCAATTTGCTGCATGACCTTATTTGTGATTGCAAGCGATTCAACCAAATTCCAATATCTCTAGCTGTGAAACTATCGAAAAGGATTTTCTTTTGTTTTCTTATAGCTAATATGAGATTTTCAGATTGTTTCACAATATTATCAGTTTTCATTATATGGGATGTAAGTACGATTAAAAAAATAATATTCTCACCAACTATATTTTCTTCAGTTTTCGATTATTTCAAATGATGCTGCCGGATTTTGCTTTCCAACTTCTCGCGTTCCCCGGAACACTAGTGAGAATTTCTCGTTCGAGAACTGATCAACATAGGGGGCGTATGTCTGCAGAACTCGACAGGGTAGGAACACAACGAATTCCTCTAATTCTATCAGAATAGTCTTCCCAAACTTCGTGTTGACTTGTTTGGCCCCCTTGATGATATGCGGTTGTCCTATCGGTAGATCAACCAACTTGGCTATTGGTTTTTTCTCCTCTATCAAAGAAACTTTATTTAGTTCTGACAGATTCATCTAAAACGAAGAACGAAATACCACATAACAGCAATTTTCATGATTCATGATAATTAAAGAAACAAATTAATAATAAGGTCAAACTGTACATTTATCTTCACCAGTAAATTCAAAATAATATTGTTACACTTGCAAAGCATGATATGTGAATTCGGGAATGGGGAGATGATTATTAAAAAAAAGTACTCACTTTTCAGTTTTCAGAACACCAACCACAACAACACAGATTCGAATGCAGGTTGCAGAATGATGTTCTAGTTGCTTTACTCGCCTTTAAATATGGTTTTCTTACCATCACCACGTGATAAAGAATCATTGTTTATAATGCATCTTCCATAGAAACGTAGATTTAAGCATTCCTGAATCATCAGGTCAAACTTGTGTCAATGTCACTTGATATTCCATGTCAGCAATGACATCGGTTATTAAAAGTCCAATTGTAATTTCTGCGTTCAATTATTTTTTCAAGAAACAATATCATATCATAATCATCTCATGTACATATCATATTTGCTTCCACGAGGATCACCTCTGACCCACCCGTCTCTGAAAGTCACCTCCATATTGAGAAAGACCGATTATACTTATTATTCTTTGAATAAACAATATTATATTATACATATTTCATCCACACATCATATTTGCTTCCACGAGGATAACCTCTGACCCACCCGTATCTGAAAGTACCATTGAATTTCTTGCATTCAATCATTTTTCTTCTGAATGAACAATATCATGATGAACTTATATCATCTACATAGTCATTTTTTTTTGTTAGCTACCACGTAGATCACCTCTGCCCTGTCGCTGGAAATCACATTCATAATATCGCTATGGCCAATCATTTCTACTCCATCAGACAAGATACCTAATATGTCATCAATTAGTTGTTTTTTATGTTACCTGTATATGTAACTCGTATGCACCTGTTTTTTACGAACACTCTACACAGATTTCTATCAATGATATGTTTTCACAGCCTCAGAAACTATGATTGCTAACGCTAAAAATATTCATGCGCCCCCCGTATATATATACCTACATAAACTCAATGGTATTATTTCGCAGCGGGCCGCGAGACAGCTGAATCATTATTCATTCGATGGCAGAGCAGAATCTACGTCGGTTAACTTTTATTGTTTATCATTTCTGAAAGCATGTAGAAAATATGTATATTATTGAGTCGATTCTTGTTCATATACTTCTACAACCATAGACATGGATTTTGTATCGAAACTGAGACATAAGTGCTCATTTGTTGATCACAATGTACGCACTCCTATCAATAACATCAATGCAAATACTTGTGGGAACGGTGGCGTAGTGCACAAGATGCGCGATCCAAAAACGACAGGTCCACGGTTCTATTCCCAGTCTGATTATACTTTTTTTAATTAATCAAATTCAGCAAGCGCTGACGTTGATTACGTCATTTTCCATCATATTCGAGTTCCGACATTATCTGTGTCTGACACATCAAATCACGTGCCATCTCCCTCTAGTACTCTCTCTCTCTAACGCATCATATTTGATACCTTCTCTCTCTAACACATGGATATCCCCATGTTCTCTCTCTAACACATGGTTTTTCCTATACCTATGGTACTAGCCCTGTTGTTTAACTACTGAAGCTGGGACTTTAACATTTTTTCGTTGTGATAATATTAGATTATTTCTATTTGTCCGACTCTGAATGTTTTTCCTCACTGCTCCAATGTCGAATTATTTTTCCGAAGTGGAAAACTCTTACTCTTGTTTTATTTCATTATACTAATATCGAATCTTTTTCCAAGTGATAGAATCTTCAAGTGTTTTCATCTTCAACTCATTCTGTTGGCTACCTTCCTGTTGGACTACTCAGACTAGACGCTCCTAGACCAACTGTGAGTATTACCTTTGAAGTGTGTATAGTGAATTTGTATACATCTTCATATTTTTGTACTTGTGATATCGAATTATATTCTAAGTGGTGAATGTAGGACTTGTAAATTTTTCTCATTGTGATAACATTAGATTATTTCTATTTCTTTGACTCTGAATGTTTTCTCATTGCATTGATATCGAATCATTTTCAAAGTGATAGAAGCTGGGACTTTTGAACATTTTTCTCCTTCTGATAATATCAGATTATTTCTATTTCTCCAACTCTGAATGTTTTTCCTCACTGCTCCAATGTCGAATTATTTTTCCGAAGTGGAAAACTCTTACTCTTGTTTCTTTTTCATTATACTAATATCGAATCTTTTTCCAAGTGATAGAATCTTCAAGTGTTTTTTGGACCCGTTCTAGAAGACACCGTTGCCTGCCCTCCTCTCGAGCTACCAGACCACCGGCTAACTTTTTTTGGAGTATTACTTCTGAACCAATTGTAAGTATTTCCTTGTGAGTGCATATAGTGAAATATAAATTTTCGAGTTCTATAACATACTTCATTCTCATTGTGATATAGTCGAGTTTTGCTAAGTGCTATAATAACCTATAACTTATAATATTTTTCTTTGCGATAATTTCATAATTTCCCTATACAATGCAATACACGACTTAACATGTTTTCATTGTTATAGAAATACGAGATGGCATTCAACAACTCCGCCGCCGCTGAATCCTCTGCCGCTACCGCTAATTCTGAGGAGCTCCAGCAATTAAGTATGTTATTTTCAACTCTTTTTCTTGTAACACCATCCTAATATTTTTCTCGAAATTTTTTCAGGCCTCAATTCATCATTTTTCGAGAACATCACCATGGATGCATTTGATGTTCCCGAAGATGATATTGATATTGGAGCTCTTCTTACTAACACGTGGGAGAGCATGTGCGGCGATGATACCGTGGGTGTGGCTGGCACCCGGGGTGAGAAGAGGCCGGCGATGTCGCAAGGGGCATCTTCCAAGGGGGCTAAGATGAGCTGTCGCAGGGTGAGTGAATCATCTTCATCGTCGGAGAGTGAGGAGGATATGGCGCTTTCAGACAAAGCGTCAATGTTGGTTGAAAGCCTGCCCGAAGATGACAATGCCGATGATTTCGCGCCACAAACCAAGAAAATGAAGGTTTATGGCGCGAAATCATCGGGGTCTGTTGGGGGGAAAAGCATGTCCTCGTCAAAAAGGAAGGTTGCTAACCCCCTTCAACATATCTTTCTCGATGATAGCGAGGACGATTTTGCACCACCACCGCAACCAAAGAAAAAGATCTTTGGTAGCCGTGTTGGTGGAAAGAGGGCGTTAGCGTCGAGGGCATCGACGTCTTCGAAAGCGTCGCCCAAGGCACCTTCGGAGAAGAGGAAGATTAGCCCGAAGGCGGTTGCGGGGCCATCTAAGGCCGGCCCTAGCAAGAAGGGCAAATCTTCCTCTTCTTCAATGATACTCCACAAGTTCCTCAATAATAGTGGCAAGGTAAACCCCTACCGCGGAGGTGATATTGCTGAGTGGTTCGCGGAACGGCGTACCGCTCAACAAGAGCGAAAGCCGGCAATCAACGTCCTCAGAGTGGACGTGATCAAGCCGGCTAGTGCTCGAACCAATGCGGACGGGGGTGCAATCGCCGCCATTGATGAGGGAACCAGTGGAGTAGGCGTCGTGGGTGATGCACCGAAAGTGGCTGCTGCCAATCAAATTGATCAGTCCGGAAGCATCAGCATCGTCACCATCTCCGATGATGAAGGTGGTGCTGCTGCTGCTGAGGGTGCGGTTGTTGGCGAGAACAATGGTGGTGATGCCAGCGTTCACGAGGCTGCAGTTGCCGCCACTCCGCCGCCTGATGACAAGTCATCACCATCGTTGTTTTCGCCGACGCCGCGCCAGCTCGTAGAGATGCCACCCCGCGACCTCCCCGACAACCATCGCCATCGCCAGCAGCTGTGGCGGAGGTTGCGGCACCATCCCCGGCGGGTATTGCATCACCCTCGCCGCTAGCGGAGGATGTGCCGCCGTCGCCGCCATCATCATCGGCAGCTGGGGGTGCGGCTTCGCCTTCACAGAAGGAGAGTGAGGATGCCACACCGCCGACGCCTTCCCCGTCAAACAGCATTCCGCCAGGACCATTACTGCCTGCTACCCAACTTCAAAAATATGACGCCGAGTTGAGGGAGTGGTTGGCAGTGATGAGCAACCACAAAACGAGAGAACTCAACGAGATCGCAAAGGTTGAAGCTCAGCTGGCTGAGATTTTAGCTCAGGCAGCTGAACTTCAACGAATTTCGGCTATGCGGAAAGAGCGCGTAGCCAAAATTGATGCGGAGGTTTCTCGTTATGGGGGACATGCCGACGCGAGTGCTGTTTTACTGGGGAAGGAAACCTAGTTGTATATAGTTTTTTGTAAATTTTAGTTAAGGCCCTAATTGTAAATAGTTTTTGTAAATATCAATTAAGATGTATATATAGTTGTATGTATGTGAATAAATTATTGTAAATATTAGTAAAGATGTGTTTATAGTTGTGAATGTGTGTATATAAAGATGATTGTGTATATATTTGAAAATAAAGTTTTTGTAAATATAAATAAAGGTGTATATAGTTGTGAATATATATTTATGTTTGTGTTCATCATATTATTTGCAAATTTCATAATAAAATATATTAATTTCTGATGCGACTTTTTCTTATTGGGTGAAAATTGGGTAGGAAAGAAATAGACGATAGGAAATGTCAATAGACTCATTTATTGAAAAAATGAAATACTTCAAACAATTGCAGATTTATCAAGCCAAGAATTGTGCTCTTCAGAAAACCCTAACCACTTGACAAATATTTTATTTCCCTTCGTCTTCAACACTTTCTCAACTAGATATGCATTTGGCACAGCTGTTTTCAACAATTCCAATTCATAAAAGCATCCCTTGATAGGGCGTCCTTTGACATCTTTGATGTTGTATGTCGTCGGATTGGTAATATTCACTTTAGCTATGGTGAATAACTAATAAAAAATTTACTGAGTATCCTTTCTCGAAAACTCCTTTGAATTTGTTTATTCTGACAACATCTCCAACATTATATTTTGCTGGTGGTGCTATTTTCAGGTGGCTATATACTTTAAGTATTGTTGAAGGTGTTACGTCAGCAGGTTTCATACCAATTTTTCTATGTTTTCTGTTATTATACTCGTCAGCGAAATTTGCGAGAATGTCGAGCCATTGATAGTCACCTCTGGCGGAGAATTATTTATAGATCCAAGTCTTCAATGTTCTAATTACTCGCTCCACAATAGCTGCTTTCATTATACTATAAGTTGAATAGTGATTGATCTTATAGCTCTGCATCAAATTTTTGAAGCGTGAATTGTAGAATTCTTTGCCTAAATCACTTTGAATATTTTTTGGAGAATATTCAGCTCGCTTCAGCACTTTTTCCATAGCTTTTGTCACTTCCACACCAGTTTTATTTTTTATCGGTTCAACCCATAAATATTTTGAATAGCAATCGATAACGAATAGTATATAGCCCATATTCTCATCTGCATATATTTGCATTTCGGCCAAATCAATTTGCCACAGGTCAGCAAATCCTTTGATTATCGTTCTCCTCCTTTTGAAGTTACGCCTCGCGGGTTTGTGTAATTCATTAGCAATCGCCCTTTTGGTTGAGCTTATTTTCATCTTCCACTTCGTAGATTTCCCGCTGCGATAACTTCGGCTTTCATTCATATACTAATAACCAATCTTCCAAACTCGCATATACATATGGCGCTCACACTTTGAAAAATCAATGTATGATACCTTCTTCACGCAATTCCTCTATTATCGACATTATTTCATTATCATGCCCTGTATGGCCAACCATTTTAGAACTCCACAATAATCGAAGACGTTCCACCAATTCTGCAGCATTATTCCAATAAACAAATTATTTCCGTTTTCTATTCAGGACTTTTTTGCGCGGTATTTCCCCCACCACTCCTTTACCACCTTTGATATCAAATCGTTGAGGATGACTCCTCATATAATGTGGACTATCTATGAGAGGTTTGATGATTTGCCGATATTTCTTTTTCGAGTTAGAGGATTCAGCATTCAAACCTCCTCTAATATCATAATTTTTATATGCGGACCCTGTAGTCTTCAGAATGGTAGTATATATCTGCTTATCTCGATCGCTAATAGATCCCGGTGCTTGATTCATAAAAATCAAATCATATAGTTCAGAAGAAGCTGGAAATACCTTACTTCTTCTATTTTCACGCCATAATTCGATTTGATCGTTCAAAAAACGGATTTCCATATTACCCATCCTTGATTTACCCGTTTTGGGATCGATACGAACACCATATACTGTATCATAATTAGATTTTCCAGTTTTCAAGTTATCCAAATGCTGCTGCACTCGATCTTGTAGAGTTGTTGTATCAATAGCGGTAGTATTTTCGCTAGAAATGTGTGAAGTTGATGATGTCGGTGGTGTTTCCATCATTGTCACATAATCGAATTCGCTCTGCATCAATTGCGAATTTTTGCTGGAATTTCCAGATTCCAAATGTTTATCAAACATTTCTGTAGCATCTCCCACCGTTTTCCTACGTATCGGCATAGAATGATGCGTAGGCTGCGGTATTTTAAGGATAGGCGGTACTTTCGGACCCGATATTTGGGAGGGAGTTATCGCTACCGCAGCAGCCTCTGAGATAGCTTTCAATGGTTTCGGTAGCGGTTTGTATACCTTCTCAAGCATTATCTGATCGCTGAGGTTGGCGCTCTTCAAACTTTTGAATTTTTTTCTCACCGCATCAGTTGCTTCGACAAGTTTCTGCTTGAGACATATTTCATCCATTTTTCACTGCTAGATGCGCTCATTTTGCCATCCAGCGATCGAATGATTGAACCACATCAGGGTATCATGGATATATGAAGCAATCAAACCCTTTTCTATAGCGCCCCTCGCAAATCTCACTATCCTTATCGATAACGAGAAAACCATATTTATCCGTCCAACTATGTGCGCACATATCCCGAAATTGATTGAATGTCACATCTGGGGATACATGATCGGAAAATATGTGATGAAGATTCATTTCATACTGTTTGAATGATTATGAAATTCGCATTATCGCGAATTAGTTGTTTAGGCACTCTCGAATATGTTTGCGCAAGATAGAAACAATCGACATTTCTATGACGCCCCATCGAAAAATAAGATCTTATCACATCCTGTTTCTCACATATAACATCATCGAATATAAATATACTCTCAGGTTTTGCATCGGCAGGTTCAACTATGTCTGCATTATTACTGTAAGTGTGATAACCCAACCCCTTTATCGGTTCCAAAACTTTACGTAAATACTCATACTTGGGTTGATACAATGATTTTGAATAGAGGTATATGTTGGCGAAGCGTAAGCCATTCTGATTGGTGAGCAGTGATATCATAACATTCGTCTTGCCACAATTTGATGGACCAATAATCAAACTTCGAATTGTATTGAGAAATAGATCCCCATGCCTACGCTGTGGAATTGCACTATTTCCTAACCCAACTTTTTCATCAAAATTTTCCACACTGAATGTCTCATTTTTTCGAACAATCTGCAACATGCGACTGTCAAGTACTTTATAATGATCTGCAAGTGTCGCAAAGCTCATTTATATTATGAACGCCAAGCGATACACTTCAACAAAGAAAAAAGTTGGCGTATTTGTCGTAAGGGGAAAACAACAAATATAATGAAGGGAAAAAGACGCTTTGGTATGGGGTGCGGCGGTAGTGTGCTGAAAAGGAAGAAGAAGCGGACCATGCCCAAACGCATGAGAAAGATAGCTTTTGGATCGGAGTGCACAAAGTTCGACATGCGCTACGCCAAATGGGGAACAGGGGAACGCTCACCAGAAACTTGGGTGAAACAACTCTAAAGGCCGTCGGTGCAGCTAAAAAATTCGTGAGAATGGCAGGAGGAAGGAGAAATATTCGAACACCCCGCATAATACCAATCCTCAAGGTTGGCGGCATTCTCCCACTAATCCCAATTTTTGCGGGATTATCAGCATTGGGTAGTTTGGCTGCAGGCGGTGCAAGTGTTGTTCGTGCTATCAATTCCGCCAAAGAGAGTAAGGAGAAACTCGCTGAGGCGAACCGACACAACACACATATGGAGGCTATTACTCTAGGTAAAATGGGCAAAGGGGTCTATCTGAAACCATGCCGCAAAGGGTTGGGTATCTATTTAAAGTCCCAAACTCAAAAAAAACTAGATGGCCTACCTCGAAAGGCTTTAACAGATGTGGACCTATCACGGCATATAAAAAAGATAGGAATACCGAACTATATATGAGGGATAATTTACCCTCATCCGGCCCATACCGTACAGAATCCGCCATATTGAATTTAGATAGCGAACACATTGGGTTGCATATAAAAAGAGCGGTAAAGTAGTCGAGTATTATGATAGCTATGGTGATTTACCCCCACCAAAAGAGTTGGTGAAATATATGAATAGAGGCCCGCAGGCGCTTAGAGCTACCAAAATAGTATATAATTATGAGCGCCAACAAGAATACAACACCGTCTGGTGCGGGCATTAGTGCTTGAAATTTCTCTCGAAGAAGTACACAAGCGAAAAGTAGCTCATCATGGATCGAGAAAGCATCAAAGAAATGGCCCATGCGTTGTTATCTTACTCTAAATCACGCTCTCTCTTGAAAATGACCGAGAAAGAACTCGCCGAGCTACCAAAGGAAGTACTGATCGGATTGGTCTCCCAAGAAATAGCTCTAGTATGGGATAAGCTACCGCAACGATTGAAAGACGATCCAGAGGTGTCGAAATATCAATTTTGTGAGGATCATCATGGTGACGATCAGAAATGCAATAATCAACCAGGCGGTGGTGATGTCAACGATGGACCAATACCTCGAAAAGTGTTTTGCTGCTTTTGTCGAATGAAAATGTAGATGTGGCAATATGTAGTAAAAAATTTTTATATATAAATGATTATCTATGCGAAAATAAAAACATTCTTCAATGTCTCGCATAGCGATCAAGTTGCAGCTGTTGAATGTTCATTGAGGTTTGTTACCCATTTTCGCCGTTTTCTTTACACACCACCAACATTATGTCGCAAACATTCACCATATCGGGTGGTCATAGTGTTTTGAGCGCTGATTTTCACCCACCAATTGAACTAGATGCGAGAAGAACTTACGGTTTGGGATTACATGGCTTTTATTCTTACAATTCCATAGCCAATATAGATGAGACTAATAACGCTTTGGGTTATTGGGATGAGAAAGAAAGTCGCATCTCTGAGAACTTGAAAATGATTCATATACCACTGGGCGCCATGAAATAGAAGAAATCAATAGAGTTATACAAGAAGCTATAGCATCTTCGAACCCCTCCTCTGATAGTAAAAAAAGTAAAAATAATATTGAATTTTATCTTCGCGCTAATAATAACACTCTAATGTGTGAAATGAAATCTTCATATGGAATTATGTTGTCAGTTGAGAATTCCATAGCCGAAGTGTTGGGTTTCGAGAAAAATTCTACCCATCCAACTTTCTACATAAATCCACAAAGCCGGTGAAAATTATTAAAGTTTGCCTAATACGCATCGATTGCAATATCACGAGCGGGGCGTACCTGAATGGGGAAGAGGTTCACACGTTGTATGAATTCGACATCAATGTGGATCCTGGATATAAGCTGTCGAAGGAACCGAAAAACATTATATATCTACCAATCAGCCCGACCGGAAGTCAGTCTATCGATAACATTACACTGAGAATTTTAGATGATGAAAATTGTTTGGTCGATTTCCGAGGAGAGAAGATTATTGTGAAGCTTGAACTGAAACAACTAGATTGATCTCGAAAAATAGCAGAGAAAAGATGGGGTTCTGCTTCGGTAACCAATCAAAGCGCATATCCATTCCCACACCCCATAATGACCGCAGAAATAATAAAAAGAAGTGTAAACGCGGTCGCGGATTCATTAGCAATCGACGTCTCAAATCAGACAAGGCGGCATCATAACCTATCTGAGAGCGATATTGATTTCTTGAAATCTATCGGACTGAAAGTGCTACAGAAAAAATAGAGATGGTTTCCACAACTTCTACTAGCCTCCAATTGGAAGTGTTTGATGAACCAATCTTCGATCATTCCCTAATCAGCCTGCATGAACACACATACAAACCATATGGTTCACCATCATTCAAGAACTCTGACGAAATGAGAATAGCTGTCAACTTTCAAGATTTGATATTAGATATTGCAGAGAGCTACATCTACATCGAAGGAAAATTCATACCAGATGATTTGACAGCAGATTGCTATTTATCCAATAATGCTTTAGCATTCCTCTTTGATGAAATTCGCTATGAGATGGGCGGCGAACAAGTGTGTATGATTCGAAAACCAGGCATCACTACAGCTATGAAATGTATGATCTCCTATGGGGAATCGAATAAAAAATTTCTAGAGACTCTCGGTTGGGGAATTGATGATGATAATCAACCGATCCTAGACAAAGTCAATCACGTATTCAGCGGAAAATTACCACTCAAATACTTGATGGGGTTCGCTGAGGACTATAATAAGGGCGTCTTGAATATAAAACAAGAGTTGATACTAATCATTGCTCGCTCATTCAAAAACTCCTACATGGGAGTAGTTAATGCGAAAATAGAAATTGATAAGATTGAATGGAGAATAAGGCATACCATGCCGTCAGATAAACAAAAACTCAAACTATTGAATCGCATCAATAAAAGTTCCAATGCGAAGATTAAAATAGCATATAGGATGTGGGATTTGTATGAGTTACCAACTATCCGTGAAACATCTTCAGACATTTGGGCTGTCAAAACTACCAACAGCCTCGAGCGACCGCGATACATCATCATAGGATTCCAGAAATCTACTAATACGGATGATGTATCTCAAGATGCCACCCAATTCATTAATGCTGACATTAATAATATTCGAGTGTATTTGAATTCGGAAGTATACCCATACGAGCGATGGAATTTAGAATTCGACAGGAAGTTGGATGCTATAGCCTATTATGCTTACGAAAATTTCCAAAAGAGTAACTATGGTAAAGATATGAGTGAGCCGATGATGGGTATAGAAGAATTCAGGAAGAACCCATTATTTATCATCGATTGCAGCCATCAAGCCGACGCCATGATATCCTCAACAGTAGATATCAAAATGGAATTTGAGACTCGCAAATCGAAATTTCCGGCCAATACAAGAGTGTATGCGCTCATTCTACATGACGCATACATACATGGCTCCATACAGATGGGTGTGTGAACGAAGAATTATGAAGCTATGATCAGGTGAATCACTACCACCAATATTTAAGATATAAACTACGCAACACTAATTACGTCGCACCCCGAAATTTTGCCCCTGTTCAAATTTGAATAACTTCTTTCTTCTTTGAACAATTTGAATTCTGTTAGCACTGTTCGCTAGCTCAGTCCTTCAGCTATAATCTCGTACTTCTTCGATACATGAGGTTATTTCCATAAAATTTCTACAGGATGTTTTTTGGAACTGTGCAAAATTTCGAAATTTTCAAAAGGATCCCAAATGAAGAAAAACAATTTTTTTTCAACTTTAACAGCAGAGGCATGAAGATTATCTCATTACCTTTGGCCATTTCCAAAATTGTATTCTTATCACTTTTCTTTACAGAGTGATCTCAAAAAATCAATTTTTTGGTTTTGCAGTCATAACTTTTTTTCTCTTCAACCGATTTTCAAAATCTCAGGCTCATTTTGAAGCTGAAACCTCATATAAGAAGATTTAAAGACTAGAATTAACTCAAGATGAACATTCAGAATCGAGGGTTTCCTCAAAGGTGACCCAAATCTGAAACACTCTGTAAATCCCTACTGGGAGGAGAATTAAATGAAAATCTACTTGTTTTCGGAAGGATCTTCCATTCTGGACACATCCAGATTTTTTTTTCTTTCAGTAGTCAAAATTTGTGCGTGAGAAAACCGAAATGAAACGCCATGTTCTAGAAAAAAAATCAGCCCAAAAAAATGCATGGTCCGTAACCAACGTAACAAAAATCATAATGAGTGACTGACAAGACAGGTTGAAAATTACGTTCTCGTGAAAATGAAGACCAGGACAGAAAAAACTATTCGTAGGTCTTTCTTTTCTGAAGATATAAGACTTCATAAAAAAATTCAAAATAAAAAAAAAATTCTGAATACAACAAAATTTCAGGGTAACCTTCTCACCCCCTATACAAAGTCTTCCATCATGTTTTGGATTTTTTCAAAGAATTTAATTTTTTAGACCCCCAAAAAAAATGTTATGCGTACGCCTATGAAACATTTTTTTTATCTCTTTTATAAACTTTTTCCGCTGAACACAGCTATGGGTACCGCTTGTCTCGATTCTGAAAAATAACTTTTTTTCGCCCTGTACATCAAACTATGATACTTGGAGAACTCGAGTTTGGGCGATTCTTAGTAGTTTTGTACGAAACTCACGAAAATTATATGTAAAAAAATCACAAAAATCTCCTTCCCCTTCATCCGTACCCAAAGTACCCCAAGGGGGGAAGGGGGGTGAAAGAATTTATTTTTTTTTAATCTCCGATCCCGATGTGGGGGTCAGGTGAAATATGTTTACCGATATATCTAACCGTTTGACCAGCAAAAATTTTATCCGCAAATAAATTTTGGGGGGGAGGGGGTAAACAATTTTTTATCAGTATTTTTGGTGGTGATATTTTCGTTTCGATCAAACAACGTTTTGGATATTTTTCTTTTTTAATCGGGATTTCGAGGGGGATTTAGATTTGGGTCACCTTTGCAGAAACCCTCGATCTTCAATATTTATTTTTAGTCAATTCTAATCTTCATGTCTGTTCATCTAACGTTTCAGCTTCAAAATGATCCTGAGATTTTGAAAATCGGTTGAAGAAGAAAAAAGTTATGACTGCAAAACCAAAAAAATGCTTTTTTGAGGTCACTCTGTAAAGAAAAGTGATAAAAAGGCAATTTTGGAAATGGCCAAAGGTAATGAGATAGTATTCATGCCTCTGCTGTTAAAGTTGAAAAAAAACTGTTTTTCTTCATTTGGGATCCTTTTGAAAATTTCGAAATTTTGCACAGTTCCAAAAAACATCCTGTAGCAATTTTATGGAAATAACTTTATGTATCGAAGAAGTACGAGATTATAGCTGAAGGACTGAGCTAGCGAACAGTGCAAACAGAATTCAAATTGTTCGAAGAAGAAAAAAGTTATTCAAATTTCAACAGGGGCAAAATTTCGGGGTGCGACGTAATTAGTGTTGCGTAGTTTATATTTGTAGCAGTTTTTTCGGATAATAAAAGATGTAAAATGTTGAACAATGTTTTATTTTTCCTATTATACACAATGATTTAAATAGTGAGTCTAAAGACTATAAGAGTATACTAGGCACCCCCTCGTACTCCGCCATCTTCTTGTTCTTCCCCAACTTCTTCTTCACCTTCTTCACCTTCTTCACCTTCTTCACCTTCTTCACCTTCTTCACCTTCTTCACCTTCTTCACCTTCTTCACCTTCTTCACCTTCTTCCACCTTCTTCACCTTCTTCCACCTTCTTCACCTTCTTCACCTTCTTCACCTTCTTCACCTTCTTCACCTTCTTCACCTTCTTCACCTTCTTCACCTTCTTCCACCTTCTTCACCTTCTTCCACCTTCTTCACCTTCTTCACCTTCTTCACCTTCTTCACCTTCTTCACCTTCTTCACCTTCTTCACCTTCTTCACCTTCTTCACCTTCTTCACCTTCTTCACCTTCTTCACCTTCTTCACCTTCTTCACCTTCTTCACCTTCTTCACCTTCTTCACCTTCTTCACCTTCTTCACCTTCTTCACCTTCTTCACCTTCTTCACCTTCTTCACCTTCTTCACCTTCTTCACCTTCTTCACCTTCTTCACCTTCTTCACCTTCTTCACCTTCTTCACCTTCTTCACCTTCTTCACCTTCTTCACCTTCTTCACCTTCTTCACCTTCTTCACCTTCTTCACCTTCTTCACCTTCTTCACCTTCTTCACCTTCTTCACCTTCTTCACCTTCTTCACCTTCTTCACCTTCTTCACCTTCTTCACCTTCTTCACCTTCTTCACCTTCTTCACCTTCTTCACCTTCTTCACCTTCTTCACCTTCTTCACCTTCTTCACCTTCTTCACCTTCTTCACCTTCTTCACCTTCTTCACCTTCTTCACCTTCTTCACCTTCTTCACCTTCTTCACCTTCTTCACCTTCTTCACCTTCTTCACCTTCTTCACCTTCTTCACCTTCTTCACCTTCTTCACCTTCTTCACCTTCTTCACCTTCTTCACCTTCTTCACCTTCTTCACCTTCTTCACCTTCTTCACCTTCTTCACCTTCTTCACCTTCTTCACCTTCTTCACCTTCTTCACCTTCTTCACATTCTTCACCTTCTTCTTCTGAAGCTTCCCTCAAACCGTATTTTTCGATGATGATAGTTGGTAGGAATTCAACTAAATCGTGAAGGAAGCATTCCAAACCCTCTTTCATCATTTCTTCAAGAAACTGCTCCAAGGTTATACGCCCGTGTTCTAGGCGACTGCATATAAAATGACCGATTTTATATCGATCAGCATCCGCTAAATCTCTCGGGCTCGTTCTCGATTGAAACATGCGCTAATATCATAGTTGGCTGCATGGAGTGAATCACGCTCCAAATCGATGAGTTCATATTTAAGCCTGCTGACTGCTGATTCGATGTCTTCAGCAGCTGGCCAAAACTGGCTAGAATAGTGCATCCACATATCCTTGCAAGTTGGGTACTGGATACTACAAATAAATAAACAAAAAAAATTTAAGGAGATAATTCGACAAACCCTCAGCTCAAAAAAAAAACTACTCACCATAAATGGTAAATGCGGCGACGAGGGTGGCGAGAATGTAAGAACTACTATATACATATAATCTTTAAACTCCCTTTCACTAATACTAAACTAATCATAAGAATAATTCAATTAATTACTGAGGCGAAGTCTCGCTAAGGGGTATTTCTTTTATGCCGAACCTCATAAGCGTTCGCGTTTTCGCGCCAGCATATGATGGTTCACTCTGCCCCAGGTATGCTATTGTATAAAGCCCGCGGGAGTTGATCAAATGGAGATCGCTTTCTTCAATCACATCTGAACCTCTTTTGGGCAACCAACATTTCACAGTTTCCCCACTTTCTTCATCTAATAATATAACGGTGGCAGATCTACCAAATCTAGTTTCAAATATTGTCATTTTCTTGATCAGATAAGGCTTATTCAAGATCAGCGATGATATCAGCACTTGCTTGGTGATTTCATACCCTTCAGCGATTTGATTATTGATCGCGATCAAATCAATTTTAGGCGAACCCATCTCTAGATTGAACACGTGAAAGAGAGTACAAAAGAATATATAGAATATAGGAATTTACTTACATAAAAATAACACTTGTTATCACGCAAGGATACACACACGCTTTACGATTCAATATTTATTTTTATTGATTGCTAGTTATGCTGCTGCTACTGCTTGTGACAACTATAGCACTGAATCGCCAATTTATAGGAACTCCCCCACTCTCACCAACACGATCTTGAACTCTCGTGGGAGAATGGCGCATGCGCACGCAGCAGCAGCATTCAAGGTCGCACCCCCTCCCATTTCAGAGGTGTGAAAACACAAGGTCACGCTCACAGAAAAAGAGAGCCCCCCTCAAGGACGCACTCCTCTCAAGGTCGCATCAACTCCCAAGGGCACCCTCCTCTCAAGGTCGCCAACTCGAAGTCACTCCTCCCAAGACCGCATCAAGGTCATTCACCCCAAGGTCACTCCTCTCAAGGTCACTGCTCTCAAGGTCATTCACCCCAAGGTCACTGCTCTCAAGGTCATTCACCCCAGGGTCACTCCTCTCAAGGTCACTCCTCCCAAGGTCATTGACCCCCCAAGGTCATTGACCCCCCAAGGCCACGTGGGGGTGTGTGACCTTGGGAGGAGGTCTAGAACCGGCGAAAACCATCTACTGAGCTGGCTAGTCAGAGTGAATATAATGAGACGAAAAAATTCGTATAGATAGCCCTCACATTCCTCCATGTGATCAGCTAATTATTTGTCTCGGCAGCCCACTATGGGATCCAAAAAAAATCGAAAAGTTGTTCGAGCGGTATAAAATTTAATATTTCGAACCTTGGAGCTGGCTATTCAGAGTGAATATAATGAGACGAAAAAATTCGTACAGATAGTCCTCACATTCCTCCTTATGATCAGCTAATTATTTGTCTTGGCCGCCCACTTTGGGATCCAAAAAAAATTCGAAAAGTTGTTCCGAGCGGTATGTAAATCAACATTAGATTTTTGGAGAATAGAAGACAGTACACCCCGACCATGTATCCTTTCGAGGTCGATATATCACATCAAGTTAATTTGCCTGTATTATTTATACTCATATCCTTTTCATGTAATCAATCATACGAACTAATTTATGATATTATGATGTACCTATAATCTGAGCATTTAGAGTAACTAAAACAATCTAATCATGATATCATTAGATATTCCTCAATATATACACCCATTTACTTCACCTAATATCGCAATCGAAGCACACGAAGTAAGCGAAAATCGAGTCAGGCGGTCCGGCTATGTGAAATAATTTGACCGTGGTGAAAAAGTGCCGCTTGGAGCTGGCCGGCCGGGAGCTAACATCACCAACGTCTATTGAAGAGAGCATGATACCTTACTATGGGAAGCATCATGCGAAGCAGTATATAAAGGGAAAACCAATCAGATTCGGCTATAAAAACTGGGCCCTCTGTAGTAATACTGGCTATATGGTTAGTTTTGATATTTATACTGGTAAATCCAACAATGAGAAACAATTTGGCTTAGGAGATGTTGTGATATCGCTGGTGAACTCAGCAGGAATACCTCCGAATAAGGGTTTCAAATTATATTTTGATAATTACTTCACCAGCATCACTTTATTGACTCATTCAGCAGAAAATAATATATGTGCAACAGGTACCATTAGAGCTAATAGGATGGAGGGTTGTCCATTTCCTGATAAGGGATTCTGGAACAAATCAGAGAGAGGTACCTATAATTTTTTATCAAACGGTAAACTTTCACTAACACAATGGAAAGATAACAAAGTGGTTACCATGGCTACCAATTTCGAAGACACAAGTGTTACATCTGCGGAAAGATGGTGCAGGGAAACAAAATCTAAAAAGAATATTTCCCAACCGAAAGTTATTCACAACTATAATCAGAGGATGGGTGGTGTCGATAAAATGGATGGGCAAGTGGCGGCATATCGATCTAGGATACTTGTTAGATGTGAGCATAGTGAATGCCTGGTTGCTTATGAAAAAATTGAAACCGCATGATCCCAATTGTGTCAATCTGTTCACTTTTCGGCGGAACATTGCAAACAGTTTTTTGCAAACTCATGGTGAAAAACCTTCAAAATACAAGGCATCTGTTCCTATTCAGAATGTAAGGTTCGATGGCATGAATCATCTTATTCAGTATCACGAGAATGACAAAAAATGTAAGATATGTGGAAAAAATACTAAATTCATCTGTGTGAAATGTAATGTAGGGCTTCACCCAGAACACTGTTTCATAACCCATCATAGGAAACAATAAATACCTAAGAAATTGATGTTTTCAGTCTTCAACATTTTATGGTACACATGAAATTATGCGTGAGGTCCTTTTAAAAGCATGTGCTATAATTTCTCGATAAAATTGAAGAAGTAAATATCATATCATGTTGAACACAACACATTTGAAGTATTTCTATGGGGAAATTTGGTAATTTCAAAAAAAATATATATGCACTAATGGGTTAATAGGGAAGGGTATATTGTTTAGAATGCAAGAGGTGAGTATTGTATTTCGATTTTGCTGATAGTAAGGACATGCGAAAAAAATATGATTCAAATCCGCAATGGATTCATTATCACACGAGCAGATGTTTGTTTCTGCTAGATCCAATTTATAGAGGTGCGAGGGAAATTTGCCGTGGTTCAATTTCATACGTGTAATGGTGACGGAATATGAACTTGGCACATTATGATTGAAAATATTTGGGATTCATTAATAACACAACCAATATTTTGGGGGCCTGATATTGTTTCAACCCCCAATTTCCTATAATATTAATCAACCTGCCCGAATATCTCAGGGATGAGATCATTCCATTAGGTGGTGGATAAACATTCAGAAATCGAGGAGTTAAGGTAACAAATTGGGGCCAACAATGTTGCTTGTAATTTTATTATTATTGCTATTACACCTACCATCATTGATATTTCTCGCAGATCTCTCGAAGATAATATTCTCAGAAGTGCTCTTAGACATAGAATGGATCCTGAAAATAAAGGAATTCAAATGTGCAAAAGGAATTTGATTTTGAAAAAATAGGGTTTTCAAAGAATACATTCTGGTGTACTATAATTCTGGATGATCGCTGTGAGATTATCGAAAGCAGACAAGCTCACATTTGGGAGCAATATTGGATTAAAATTACTATTCACAGAAAAAATGCGATTTGCGTAATATACAAACCACATGAACAAACTACAAGTATTTTTTGGACGAATTTGAAAATAGTTCGATCGAAATTTGGCTAACTGTGGACGAAATTATTTGTTTGGGTGATTTTAATCTGGATGTGTTAGACTATGAGAATAACTGTTGAGAATTTCCACCCAATATCGGATACATTAAACCTATGTCAATTAATAATTGATGTTCCTACTAGAGCTACTGATACATCAACCACTCTGTTGGATTACATTATAGTTCAAGCAAGCACTCAGGCAAATAAAGGTATCATTCATCATAATATTTCAGACCATTCTATTGTTTACTGTGAATGAAAGGTAGGTGGTTATTTACAAGAACCAAAAATGTGTAGGTACATATAGGAGTTTCAAGAATTTCAACCAAGATTTATTTTAGATAGATTTATTCAATACTTCATTTCTCAGAGTACCTGGTGACGAAGGAAGGTTGCTCGCCCCTATAACTAATGAAATCTGGAGGATCCGTTTAATGCATAAAACTGCATTGTTTCAACCAGTGACGTAGGTAACACCCCCACAACCCCCGCGGCGCGCGGAAGCGCAAGCGGGCCAGTGGCATTAAATGAGTGAAATGATGAAATGTTCCCATCGTTTTCTAATTTGAAAACTCCCGCGGTCCCGCCTCTGCTCTCTCGCCACCAATTCTAATGACTCTAGGCAAGAAAATATAATATTACATATGGCGTTAATTGTTTACTGCCAAATTTAAGGTTTACATTTACTATAGGTCCTTGGATACATGATTTGCCAGTTAAAAGAAAGATTTAACGGAATGAACAGTCAACTCTTATTTTTAATGTTCAACTCCGGAATCTATCTTAAATCAAAGTGACCATGAACTTGTTTTCAGCTATAAGTCAATAGCAGAAAAGCATTATGTCGATATTCAGATGAATATATTTCCACAGAAATAGTACTTTATAAAAATATCGTGAAGACGGATATTGATGACATAAAAATGCGTAACGTGCAAGATTTGTCGAAATATCTTTTCGTCAAACATCATATTTCAGCAAGCAGTCTACCGAAATTAATGCACAGCTTATACAAAAAAAATCAACTCTGCCAGTCACATCAGCCATAACGGATCTCAGGGTGATACAAATGGGAGCATAGTTCTGTCTGGCTTGACCAGATGAAATTCTCCCCATTTAAGACTAATACATACTAATAACATAAATTTTCTTAATTTTATGTCAACTTCTCCCAAATGTTCATCAACCTGCCCGAATATCTCTCATTCCAATAAACATGGTTGCCGGAACATGAAATTATTCTATTAGGTGGTAGATAAACACAAGCAATAGAAAAATAAAGAATAAAAATGAGTTGAAAGATTTGCATCTGCAGCCTTCAACAATCAAACCAAGAAGTCCTGAAATATCCTGAAGAGATAGCATCCTCTCATATTCAGAAAATTTTTTGAATTATTCACATCTGTTCATATTTTCATAAAACTGTACCTAGGCCCAATGATTGAAAATATTTGAGATTCACTAATAATACAACCAATATTTCAGGGATGAGATCATTCCATTAGGTGGTAGATAAACATTCAGAAATAGAAAGTGTATGTAACAAATTGGGACCTACATCGTTGCTCGTAATTTTGTTATTATTGCTATATAACCTACCATCATTGATATTTCTCGCAGATCTCTCGAAGATAGTATTCTCAGATGTCCCTTCAGACATAGGATAGATCCTGGAAATAAAGGAATTCTAATGTGATTATTCAAACAAAGGAATTTTAATTGGTTTTTCTAATTGCACAAGAATGTAATGCTTCAGTTGAACCCTCTTATCTTGATTTTGAAAAAAAAAATTATGCAGTTGCAACTAATCAAATTCCATAGATACCATTAATTAGTAGTTTTAATAAGGAATGTATTCATATCTGGTAATAAAATATGCAATAAATACAATCAAAATTACTGGAAACAAAAAATAAGAAAATACAATTATTATTTTGTTTCATTAATTTTGACGTTTAAAATGTCACTTATGTGGTATCATTGGATTCAGAAATTTATGCAGATTTCAGAAATGTAATGATATACAGAGTATTCCATTTGGAAATCGAAAGTTGATGTCATTTCCAGAAACATTGGAAGTTGAATTTTTCCTCCAAATATGTCAAAAAGTGCCGTCTAGTGAGCATATTCAATGTTTCAAATTTCAGAAATATAGGCAGAGAAACACAGGAGAAAAGGTGGGTGAACCATGAGTCTGTGACACACGGTAGAGAAACAAAGGAGAAACGGTAGGTGAACCATGAGGCTGTGACACACGGTAAATGGATTTCGAGTTATTTGACGTTGAAATTCGGATTTTATCCGGATTCTCTCTCGGGATAGGGAAAATGAAAAAATATTTGTTATCAACGATTCAGAAATACTGTACTCTTGCATGATTTTCAATATTTTTTAGGCAAAAAAACTAGCTCTCTTTAAGCATGGGCTATATAATTCGTTCTATATTCTTCGAAATAAAACAAAGTTATGTCATCGTCATTCTGAATCGATCTTCGTTTCTTTTCGTTCATCCAATAATGTATTTATATTTTGATGAAATATACTGATAGTATAACATATTTTTTCCTGTCACTGAAACCCATTATGACAAATAACCTAACAAATGACTAATAATATCAGTATCATAGCATTCATCAACAGATATTTCAAATATTTCTATGGCTGCCCTCACCATCTATGTTATGATTAGCTGAAAGATTCCGAATAAAATCTTAATTTCAACTTCAAATATCTCGAAATCTATCATAGATAACATAATATGTATATTTATTTGAAATCAGGAAAATACTCTATTCAATAGTAACAAACTATATTAGGTGTTCCATTCGAAGAAAAAAATTTTGGTATCCACTCTTTTTGTGGCAGTTCAACTGTTTTTCTGTTAAAATATATGAAATCTACAGAAATAACTACATGAGAACATTTCTTGAAAAATAGAATTGAACAATAGATGAGAAAGTTACGAGGGGTTCAAAATTTATTTTATTCTACATTGTGTCCACCCCAGTAAAATCTTAATATTTAATCGATATGGAAAAACTTTTTTTCGTTGGATAGGTATTTGAAATGTCTATCCAACAATATAGTGATTATATTTATTTGTTGTTATCGTGGCAAACTGCGACCAATTTTATGAACCCATTTATCAAAAAGTACTATTAGGGATTTTTTTCACAAAAAATCATTTGCAACATACCTGTACCGATTTTCATCATCATAAAACAAAGGATGTCTGATTTTTTTTCAATATCTCATCGAACAATTTTACTATTGTTGTATTTTCGGAAAGAATCAATGAAAAATTATTATTGAGGATCACTTAGAACATATCTGTACCAATTTTTATTATTGAAATATACAATTTGTCAGAGGAAAAGAAATAAAGTAGCGAACAAAAATCGACGAACATATTGAAAAGTATATTGGAGAATTAGGTGGATCATCCTCAATGATAATTTATTATTGATTCTTTCCAAAAATACCATAATAGTACATTTTTTGATGAAATATTTAAAAAAATCGGACATGCTGTATTTTATGATAATAGAAATTGGTACAGGTATATTTTTCAAGTGACCCTGATTCAGAATCCACCATCATTTTGGTAAAAAATCCCTAATAGTACTTTTTGGTAGGTCAATAAAATTGGTCGCAGTTGGCCACGATAACAGCAAAAAAATATTTTCACTCTATTGTTGGATAGACATTTCAAATACCAATCTAACAAAAAAATATTTTCAAAATTGTACATAGATATATATATACTTATTTTTTCAGAATAACGAGGTATTCCAAGGATGGTGGTTCGCCCCTATAAGTAATGAAATCTTGAGGATCCGTTTAATGTTAATGCATTTTTTGACAGGTAACTCAACTTCATGCAAGTGACATAAACTTTCGATTCTTAATTGGTCACCCTGGTGTATTTTCAGGTTTTTTGTCGCCATTAGACATTTATCATAAACATTGAAAATACATGAAACAACTGTTTCCCACAGTGAAAATGTGAAATCTTTGGTACAATTGAATAATATGTTGAAAAATAAAACGGCTGTGAATCAACAGACACTATTAGAATCGAAAAAAAAATTGTGTAATGTATTAATTAATCAAGTTATTATTTCATCAGTGAATTATATCGCCCGTTCCCGTGTGAAACGCCGACTCTGCAAATGTACCGGGACATCGTCCAGTTACTCCAGTTCTAAGAAGATGATGCGCTAGCATTTTTGAACCTCATGAGAAATTATCATTTTTATGTCAGATTAATTCCAGCACTTGTACTGTTCACTTCAGCCTAATAATAAAAATTGTTTTTTAAAAAGAGACTTTGAGTTTGTGAAGTTGTAATTGGCGCAGTCGGTAGGATATTCGGAGTTTCGCGTATCGAACGTGGACATTTTTCGTTTCAACGAATTGACTGAATATTCGAACCTGTTGACTTTGTTCCGTGGAGGTGTTTGTGAAGGAGCGGCTCTTTGAACTTCAAGAAACCCAGTCCATCGCGGACCCTTAGCTACCCTCAACAGACAAAATCATCGGAGATTGGAACAAAAATCGTCTGATCTCGCAAGGAAGTCACCTGGGGAATTCAACATCAAGGAACCAGCTGTCTACCTTATAGAAGAATGCTCAAAGTCTTCGTAATATTAATGTAAGTCAGTAAACTAAATGTCAATTGATAATTTAACGAATATCTTACAACATTTGAATTTGAATACAGAAAACCCTTCAACTGGCTTCCCAGTGTCTATACAAAACAATAGTGAAAATTCTTTATCAGAAATGACGAATCAGTTCAAACCAGAATACCTAAAATGCGTACCAGAATTTGATGGCAATCCTAATGATCTAAATAGATATTTATCAGTTTGTGATTCAATTATAAATACATTTTATAAAGCAGAGAACCCAACAGATTTTCAGAATGTTTACTTGTTGAATTGTCTTTACTCTAAATTATCGGGTAATGCAAAACTCGTAGCCAATATACAGAATGTATCAAATTGGCAAGAACTTAAGGAAACATTGACACGAAATTTCGCGGACCAACGAGATGAGTCTTGTCTGAACCGAGATTTAGTGATGCTCAAACAAATTCCCAACGAAAAACCTCAACAATTCTATGATAGGTGCTTGAATATTCTGAATCTTTTATGCAACTATGTTGATGTTCATGAAACCACCAGAGAATCCAAACAATTGAAACGTGATTTGTACAGTAATTTGACTTTGAGAACCTTTCTTTCTGGGCTCAGGGAACCCTTGGGTACTACTATCCGGTGTATGAAGCCCACATCATTAAGTGAAGCATTACAATTCGTACTGCAAGAAGATAATGTCCATTATTTTCAGAATTTTTCGAACAGAAACGCATTTAAACCCCCTAGTGCTCAACCAAGACCGCAAATGCAAACCAGACAACAATATGTCTCTCCCAATAATGTTCATTTCAATAACAATACACCAAACAATTATTTCAGATCACAAAATTATTTCCCTTCTCAACCAATACCGATACAACCGAGGCCTCAAATTCAACAACCAAGATATTTCTCGAATAATCAGATATTCAGGCAACAACCTCAAAATAAAAACGTTTTCAGGCCAAACCCAAATCAAACTTATCAAAAACCAACGCCTATGAGTGTGTCGACGCGGAACACTTTCAATAAACCAACACCAATGAGCATATCAACGAGAAAGACCCTTAATAATCAACCAGGCTCCTCTAATTCTTTCTACCAACAGCCCCAAAGAAATTTTGTATCAGAGGAACTATTCAACACAGTGGTTAATGAAAATAATGAGCCGAATTATGTACCAGAAGGAGAGTTCGTCGAAGACGAATATAATGCCTATGGTGAAACCGAAACATATTATAATGAAAATATTCAACAGGATGATTCGCAACATCCAAGTGAAAATTTTCAGCAGACCTCATCGCCAGAAGATCAAACATAACTAGCCAAATAATATCTTTCAATAATGCCAATTCCAGTGAATTGTCATATGTAACATTTCCAGAATACGATGCAAAATTCCTCATTGATTCGGGTTCGACAAAATCATTTATCGATCCCGATATCGCACAAAAGCTTTTTCCAAATTCGATTAGACACGACCCCTTTATTGTTTCAACTGTCTTTCAGAAATCGGCTCACAAATATAGTGCAAACATGCCAGCTTCCAAATTATTCAATCTACCTGAGGAAAAATATTTGAAATTCTTTCTCTTCAAATTTCATGACATTTTCAAAGGCTTGATTGGTCTCGATAATTTGAAACTTCTACAAGCAAAACTAGACTACAGTAACGGTTATTTAATTACACCGTATGCTAAGATAAAGCTCCAATTCCAAAACACCAAGAATAATTTGAATCTAGTTACAGTAGCTCCTCGCTCTGAACAAGTTATACGTATCAATACATCCATTCAACAGGGTGAAATAATAATACCGCACCAACGTATTCATAATTGCGAAATACCTGAATGTTTAACAATCGCGAAAGGTGGTAAAGCTCTAACCACAATACTCAATAACACAACAAAACCAGTGACATTGAACTTTTCAGAACCTTTTCTTGTCGAGAGATTGAACCGTGACGAAATCCAAAACATTGACCTCCAAAATTTTGATGACTCTCCTAAACAATCTTTAGATTTTTCAAAAATTCGAACAGACCACTTAAATGAAGAAGAAAAATCCAACATAGTCTCACTTTGCAAAGAATACCAAGACATATTTTATTATGAAAATACTCCTTTAACATTCACCAGCCGGGTAAAACATCACATACGTACATCTGACGAAATACCGGTATATACGAAATCTTACCGTTACCCGTTTATCCATAAAAAAGAAGTTGAGGAACAAATCGGGAAAATGCTCGACCAAAAAATCATTCGGCCAAGCAACTCTCCCTGGTCTTCACCCATTTGGGTGGTACCAAAAAAACAAGACGCTTCTGGTAAACAGAAGTGGAGAGTGGTGGTGGACTACCGCAAGCTAAACGAAAAGACCATTGATGACAAGTACCCCTTGCCAAACATAACCGATCTGTTGGACAAGTTGGGAAAGTGTCAGTATTTCACGACGTTAGACTTAGCTAGCGGATTCCATCAGATTGAAATGGAAGAGCAAGACATTGAGAAAACGGCCTTCAATACCGAACAAGGGCACTACGAGTACCTCCGAATGCCCTTTGGCCTCAAGAACGCGCCAGCCACATTCCAGCGCGTAATGGACAACATCCTTCGAGGTATACAAAATGAAAAATGTTTAGTATACCTCGATGACATTATAATTTTTTCCACTTCGCTACAAGAACACATTGAAAGACTTAAATTGGTATTCAATAGATTGCGCGAATCTAATTTTAAAATTCAGTTGGATAAATCGGAGTTCCTACGGAAAGAGGTAGCCTACCTGGGACATGTTGTGACCCCTACAGGAGTTAAGCCGAACCCAGACAAGATCAAGGCTATAAAACACTTTCCAGCTCCCAAAACGACTAAGCAATTGAAAGGTTTCCTAGGTCTCTTAGGTTACTACCGACGATTCATAAATAATTTCGCCAAACTGACGAAACCTCTTACAAAGTGTTTAAAAAAAGGAGCCAAAATTGAACATAACAAAGAATTCTTGGACTGTTTCGAAATATGTAAGAACTTATTGATAAACGATCCCATATTACAATATCCGGATTTTTCCAAACCTTTCAACCTTACGACGGACGCTAGTAATTACGCTCTTGGCGCTGTGCTTTCTCAAGGCCCAATTGGCCAAGATTTGCCAGTCGCATACGCATCACGAACTCTAAACGATTCCGAACAAAATTATTCGGTGATCGAGAAAGAGCTCCTGGCTATCGTCTGGGCGACTAAGTACTTCCGCCCCTATCTTTACGGACGTAAATTCAATATAGTAACAGACCACAAACCTTTGCAGTGGCTTTTTTCATTGAAAGATCCTAATTCGAAACTTTTACGTTGGCGAATAAAATTAGATGAATTTACCTACCAAATCATTTATAAAAAAAGGAAGTTGAATACCAATAGCGACGCACTATCGCGAATAGAAATAAACACAAGCGAAGTCAATTCGGTATCCAATCAAATCGAAGAAATTATTCAGAACATCCCTAACGACAGAAATGACCAACATGACGAAATAGACCAGTTCATCAGAAACATAGTAGCCCCTGGCCCATCAGGCAATAATGACATAGACAATATTTCAATGCAAGTACAACCAGATGAAGAAAATCAAAATGTAGAAAGTGGAGAAGATGATAATGATGAAACGATACACTCGAATGCTGAACAAAATCCCATCGTTGCAATACCCATAGCACAATGTGCAGTGAATTTAGGCCAAAACCAAATTATTGCAAGTTCAGTACTTCATTCTCCCGCAAAACCTAAAATTAACATCTTATTCGGGAAAAAGAAACGAATTCTGATTCAAATATCTCAAAACGATACGGAAAATGACATACTTAAATTTATTAAAGAGTACATTTCGCCAGGCGTGCAGTATCATATATATTTCGAAAACCCCGAACTATACGAACCATTCTCAATAACACTCCAAAAATATTTCAAATGGCCCTCAATCAAATTCAAACGATGCCTGACAAAACTATTAGATGTTACTAACAAAGACGACGCAAACGAAATCATTCAAAATCTTCACGAAGGAAAATCAAACCATCGCGGAGTTGATGAAACATTTGCAAGGGTCAAAGATAAATATTATTGGCCAAATATCAAAGAATCTATTCAAAATTATATCAATCAATGCATAACATGTCAACGCAGTAAATACGAACGCAATCCGATCAAAATGACACTCAATATAACCCCCACCGCAACAAGACCATTTGAAATTATTCATCTCGATACATTTACAATTGAAAATAACAAATTCCTAACAATTCTAGACAGTTTCTCTAAATATGCACAAGCCTATCATGTGAACTCATTGACAGGCAGTGAAATAGCTGACAATTTAATCCAGTTCTTTTCACATCATGGTATACCAAAGAAAATAATTGTTGATAATGGAAGAGAGTTCAATAATTTCCTAATAGCCGAACTTCTGTCATTACATAAAATTGAAGTACACTTCGTCTCGCCGTACCACCCTCAATCTAACGGTATGATTGAGAGATTTCACTCCACGATTCTGGAACACATCCGTCTACTGAATACGCAAGGTTTCACAAAAACCCCAGCGAAGATGAAAATGTTATATGCCGTCCTTGCATACAATAATTCAATTCATTCAGTTACCAAAATGAAACCCGTAGACATTATAAGTGGCCACATCTCCACTGACGATCCATTCAATATCGATATTGATCGAAAATTACTGAATGATTACACCAATGATCACAAAGAACGGTCAAAGCTCCTTTATTCTAAAATCAACGCAGATATCATCAATAGGAAAGAAAAAGTTGCGGAACGCGAAAATAAAAAACGCGATAGTCCTATAGTTTTTAAAACGAAACAGAAAGTGTATGTTAAATCACACATAAGAAAAAAGGAAGCTAATAAATTCATGAACCCTACGGCAATAAAGGAAGTAGACAGAAAAATGAAAACAGTTTCGACTGGAAATCAACCAAAAATTCATATGAACAACTTGAAACGCCCTCTTAAAAAGTATTCATCCAAGATTACCAAATAATTAATTTTTCAGGATATGTGGAATTCTCGGACTCCAAGAAAAAGTCACCATTCAAAACTTAAAGAACAACGCAGGGCTTATTCCTCTCAAATTGGGAACAGCAAAAGTAGAAACTTATGCGCATTCTCTCATCCACTATTACGATTTGAATCCACTCGTAGAACAAACCAACAAACTAAAATTGCATTCTTACTCCCTGAAAACACTCGTGAAAAGCAACCTGAATTATTCATCAGACCTGTCAAACTACCTGAAAATACTACAGTTCTCAGAGGACATTGTATTTGAAAAACTATTCGAAATATTTCCTCAAACTCACAGAACTAAACGTGGCTTGATAAACGGAATAGGATCGATTTTCAAATCTATCACAGGGAACTTAGATTCTAATGATGGAGAAAGGTATGATCAGCTGATCACAGATTTACAACATAATCAGGAAAAACTAGCTACAAATATCAAAAGACAAAACTCACTCTCAATAGCACTAATTGAAAAATTCAACAGTACAATTCAGCAAGTAGAACACAACGAAAAACTTTTGGAATCAAAAATCACACAAATTGCCTCAATAGTCAAAGGTCAGGTATATCGAGAAAATTCAATGTTTATAAAGGATATCTTGAACCAAATTATCAGCATGTATGAAATAATAAATTCCATTTTACAAGATGTGGAAAATTCAATACAGTTTTCCAAATTGAATATCATCCATCCGAGTATAATTAAGACGAAAGAATTATTTTATGAATTAGAAAACCTACGGAAATTACTCGATAGAGACCAACTACCAATTGAAGTCACATTCGAAAACACCTTATTATTTGAGAAAATCATGAAGGTTGAGAGCTACATATCAAATTGTAGAATAACTTTCATACTTTCCATCCCCATAACAAATCCTTCTAAATTCGAATATTACCACTTATTCTCCATTCCAATTCTCACTGGCAGTCAGTTTAAGGTAGTTATTCCTAAAAATAGATACCTAATAAAAGACGAAAAATATTACGCATTCTTGAGCAACCCTTGTGCAAAAATCAATCGTCAATTGCACATCTGTCCCCCAACCGACATTGGAAACTTAGCCGAAAGAACTCCTTGCGAAGTCCAGCTTCTTGACATCAAGAATACCTCTACATGCGAGAAAATTCCCATTCGACTGTCCTCGCCAGCCATCGAAAAATTAGGAGATACGAATAAATGGATCATCCTCCTGCCATCCCGAGAGACTCTCAAGCTGAAATGCCCAAATCAAGAGGAAAACACGAACCTATCACCAGGAAGTTACCTCGCCGAGATACCAATCGGATGTCAGTTGACCTGTGTACATCAAACAATCATCAATGAAAATCAGATTAGCCACAACCAACCCATACTCCTACCGGACTTGGCAGATGTGGAAACGGACTCATCCGAACCAAACATAATGCTTCACCTAGAAAACATCAACTTGGACGAACTTCAGTCAATAAGAACAGCATTCAATGAGAATCAACCCAAAATCTCTTTCCGAGACGTAAGCCATATCCCGAGTTTTTGGACTATATCCATCTATGCCATCCTCCTAATCACATTGGCATACCTTCTGTACAAGAGGATATTTTCCAAAATCTGCAAGCCGAAAACACCTACGGACCAACCACAGGAGATCGAAATGTCCAGGGTTCAGCTTCCTCGCTAACCCTCCTCAGCTGAATCTTCAGGGGGAGGAATTATATCGCCCGTTCCCGTGTGAAACGCCGACTCTGCAAATGTACCGGGACATCGTCCAGTTACTCCAGTTCTAAGAAGATGATGCGCTAGCATTTTTGAACCTCATGAGAAATTATCATTTTTATGTCAGATTAATTCCAGCACTTGTACTGTTCACTTCAGCCTAATAATAAAAATTGTTTTTTAAAAAGAGACTTTGAGTTTGTGAAGTTGTAATTAGTGTATGACTTTCCGAGGGTCGTCAAAACCATAACATAAACATGATAATGGTAATTTTTTAAAAGCTATGTAAATGATAGCATCTTATGAATCAGTCTTGCGGGAACATGTTCACATAACTCAATCCTCGAAATCACTGAAATCAGATTCGAGTCGTATAACTCACTATTTAGATCAAATTCAGAATAAAATAACTGAGTTGCTCAGCACAGCAAAAATTATATATTGAACTAAGTTAGAAAATCAAAATATTACTCCATTATATCGGATTGCACACCAGATGTAAGCCATACAGAGCAAATTACAGTTGTACTTAGGCATGTTGTTTTAAATAATGAAACAAAATTTGTTGTGATGTGTAAAAATTTCCTTGGTTTCTGTCCGATCACCAGCTCCACAGGTGAAGGTCTATTAAATTTTGTTTTGGATTTATTCTCACAATTAAATCTCAACATTCAAAACTTACGCGGTCAAGGTTATGAAAATGGTTTTAATGTGCGTGGAAAACACAATGGACTACAAAAAAATTTTGTAAATCAATAACCGCGCATTTTACGTCCCATGCTCAGCGGTCTTGATTGGGTGGTGAAAGATGCAGCAATTGCTACATATGACACTGTGAATTTCTTTAATAGAATTCAAGAAATTCACGTTTTCTTTTCATCATATACAAGAAGATGATCGGTAATTTGCAAACATTTACCAGATTCAAAATCAAAAGTCTAAAGTGCCACGCGATGGTCCAGCAGAATCGATGCAGTTAAACCATTACGGTATAACCTCGAAAAAATATTTGATGTTTGGTGGAAATATCTGGTGATTCATTGAAATGGGATTTTACTACATCGCACAAATCTCATTCACTTGCTTTAAGCATTCAAAATTATAGATTTATTTGGTCGGTAATAATTTGGCTTGAGCAAAATGATGCAGAGCCCCTCAATGGCTACTCAAATAACCATAAATTTGTTAAATAACTTGAGTGACAAGTTCACAGAATATCGCACAGCTGAACACTTTCAAACGGTGTTAGCAGAAGCTTCCAAAGTGGTTCACTAAATCAACGTAGAAACAGATTTCTCACCAATAAATACAATTCGTTCAAGAAACAAATCAACACAATTTCACTATGAACATAGTGATGAAGTTTTAGTAGACCCCAAAACAAATTTAGAATCCTAGATCAAAAAATAATAGATTCGACGAGCATTCGAACATTTACCGACGTATTTGGTTAAAAAAAATTCGAGGAATCAGTGATTGAATATAAAGAGGAAAATAAACAACACTAAAAGACAGATACCAAAGAAAAAGATTAATGAGTACTTCAGGAGAGACATAAAATCGAAATGAACAAGGAAACATTCAAGAAAATCTAGATCAGAACAATGATTCTGATGAAACTTCGTCAGAAGATGACTTTTAAGATTCAAGAAATAGTTTCTACAGAGAAGTACCAGCAGCAATAACCACTCGATTTGGGAGAACAACCAGAAGACCAGCAAATTTGGATGATTATCATATGCACGTTGCTTATTGCTCATGTCCTTATAACACTATCCTTTTTTCCCCCAATGGCTGGCATTAATACACCATGCCTTTTTCAATGATTATTTCATGCAGTAATCTCAATGCTGCGAACATTGAAGAACATTGACATTTATTTTGAGTGATCTTTGAGGTTACATACTTGTTTGTAATTTTTTGAGACTTTTGAGATATTAAAACAATGCCACGAACACCAAAAAATAAAATTAACTTACAAAAAGCATAGATAATTACTGTTATGGCTAATGTTACACTTATTTCAAAAAGAAGGGTGCAGAAAAATAAAGCTCCTAGATCATGGTAGGTGAAGCCCTGGATAAACCAAGAATTAGGCAATTTAAGCCTTACCAGTGAATTCATCACTGCCAATGATTCACAATTCTTCACAAATTTTCTAAGAATGACTAAGAAAACATTCAATAAGCTACTGCAAAGAGTACAAATTCTAATACAGAAGAAGAGCACTGTACTAGAGAAAGTATTTCACCAAAAACAAAACTTATCATTACTTTACGATACTTGGCTACAGGCGAAAGCTTCATCTTATTACATTATAATTACCGAGTTTCACAAGCTGCTATATCAGGTTTCCTTTCTTCTGTGTGTCAAGCTATTTATGAAGAACTGAAGTAAGAATATTGACATGTAAGTATGTAGCATAATATACCAATATGCAAATTAATATTGTTGGTTCCATATAACTTCTGGTCAAGTCGCTACAATGATGTGATTTGGTTAAGTTTAAATCTTTTTAGAGTTTAAGATTTTTCCCCATCTTCCAGGTACTAAATACAAGTGCAGAATGGTTAGAAGTATCAAGACATTTTGAAGAAACCTGGAATATGCCCAACTGCCTTGGAGCTTTACATAGAAAGCATATTCTTATAAAAGTACAACCTGAAGAGGGGTCTTCGTTTTATAACTATAAGGGACAGAACAGCATTGTTCTATTAGCTTTGGTAGATGCAAACTATAAATTTTTCTATTTTAATGTGAGTATAAATGAACGAATATCAGATGGAGGAGTATACAGAGAATGTGAGCTCTGTAAAGCTATTGCTAAAAATTCTCTGAAGTTTCCTGAAGACAGAAGTCTCCCAATGAGAACCAAAAAGAGCTGTTATTGCAGCTGATGCAGCTTTTCCTCAGACAACCCATATAATGAAACCACATCCCTTCAGGAAAATGAATCATGAACAGAGAATTTTCAGATTAAGCAGAGCAAGTGTGATAAGGACATAACTCAATACAACTAATTTAGAACCAACAACTTTTCAAGAAGCATATGAACAAGATGAATGGAAATACTCTTAACAAAAAGAGTTGAATTCACACAGGAATTCAGGAACCTGGTCTGAAATTGATAAGTTGCCAGATAATGTAAAACCGATAGACACCAGGCGCAAAAGGATGATGGTATCAAGTCCCATACATTGAAGAATTAATTAAATAGCAGTTAAATGGAACTACTCAGACAACCAAATAGATGTACCTACAGCATTTCTCAATGGACAAATCAATACTGATGTTTAAGTACATCAAAAAGCCGGAAGGTGTGAAAAGCAATTGTTAATTTTACAAACAAAATCGGGAACTATAATATGGTTCAAGAAATTCTCCAAAATGTTGGAACATGAAATTCAATGAAATAATGACATATTCAAAATTTTAAAGTTCAGACCATGATTATTGTTTGTGTGTGAAAAAAAATGTCTTCTTAATTTTTTATGTAGATGATGCTCTGATTATAGGAAACCATGAACGGGTTGTCATTAATTCAAAACTTGTATGATGCATTCAAAGTTAAACTTTTAAAATATGTGAAAATTATAATCCTTTTTAGGAATGCAAATTGATTTTACAGAAGACTATCAAAATTCATCAAACAAGAATGATAGAAAGGCTCTTGAAAGGATTCAGTATGGAAGAGACAAAATCCACAGCAACACCTATGGAAGTCAACTTTAATATTCCTGAAGAATAAATTGAACAGAATAAGCCATACATAAGATTAATTTGTTATTTGATGTATATATAGATAACCACTAGGCCTGATTTCTGCCAAAGTGTATAATTATTGGGCAGATATTTGAATAGACCAACTGCAAGTATATGGGGTACAGTGAAGAGGATTTTACATTATCTGAATACCACTAAGAACTATAAATTGACACATTAAAATAGTAACCCTATTGCATGGTTTTCATGGAAACAGAATTTATGGTAGATTTATGCAGCAGTTTTAAGTCATAAGTTTTAAGTAATAAGTCATAGGTAAGTTGAAGCTTTGAATTTCAATGGTAGTGTTTGAACACATAGTCATAAGTCTTAAGTTTTAGTCATAAGACGTAAGTCACAAGGAAAGTTGGCCAACTTTTATCTCTTATGACAAATTCACATGGCGCATGTGTACAAGGAATTTTTGTTCTGTGTTCTTTGAACCCTGTCTTTTTTAAAAAAGGACTGTTGATTGTTTACTTCCTGAATTTGAATATATGGCTAGTACTGCAGTCGCTAAAATTACATGTTTTTTTACCTATATTGTATCATTGTATCAAGTATCAAAATAAATATAGAGGACAGCCAGTTGATTGAACTAGTGACAATTTTCAATAATTTACGATTCAAAACACGAAGACTTCCGCAATAACGAACAAAAATCGAATGCATGGAAATCAATTGCTGAAGTGATGAATGTTCAGGTACCTATTATCTATCTTAGTTTGTTCATATTGAATTGAATCTCAATATTATAAATATTTCAGTAAATGAATGTAAAGATCGATGGGCTACATTGAGACAAATATATAGCAGAGAATCCAAAAAAAATCGAATAGTTCCTACAGGCTTAGGTGCGAATAACACAAAACCATGGCTATGACTTTAAGAAATGAATTTCCTATCTGATCATGTTCGAAGACGAAACTATGTGTAGTTCATTTCAATTTTGTTCTCATTAAATTATTGAAAATTATCTTCAGGACTCAAGGTAATGTGCCAAAATGTGAGTCACCACCAAGGAGTGATAGTAATCCCTCAACAGCTGAAAACCTTTGGGATACAATTTCAATTATTACTGAGAGCCAAGATTCCATTGACCAGGAAATGGAGAATTCTGAAGAGATTATTCTGGAAGTGAAATCAGTAACATACTGAAAGATATAATAAGAGAAGGAAGAATAATAAAGAAACCAACCTAGCTGATCTGAAACAGAAATCAGAGAATGTAGAGGACTCAGATAGCTTATTTGGGAAGATGGTGGGATTAGAAATAGCTGCCATCACTGATATTAATAAAAAATTCATGGCAAAACAACAAATTTTGAGAATCTTACATGAAGTGAATATGCAATAAGTTTCTTTTATTTATCAAGAATGTTCCTTTCTCTTTTTATGGTGTATCGAGCGGTGTACCTGTTTTTTTATGCTCTATTGTGATATTTTCGTTTTTTGAATACTTTTCTTTGTTTTTATTTCTCCCCGTGATACTTTTTTGTTTATGAGAACTTTTTTTAGAGTATGTTTTAATTTCCTACTGTAATGTTTTTGTTATTTATTTGTTTTTTAATTATTACAAGTACTGTCGATTCACTGGAAAGAAATATCTGCTAATGAGCCTCTCAAAATAATTTCATGTTGCCAAGGTACACTGCCTTCATTGCTACTAAAGTAATGACATAAAGTGTCCCTATTTGCTCTCACAGATGCTTGGGAATTGTTTGCTCCTAATCGGCCAACACTTCTCAGATTTGATCCATCATGTCTCCATGCCCCTGGTATAATGGTGCCTCAGACCTTTGAATAAAATTATGTAACACTACACAGGCTAATGTTATGCGTACAGCAGTCATATCATCAGCAACAATGGGCTTTCGTAAAATTCTCCACCTTTGCACTAATAGCCCACATGTATTTTCAATAGCACGTCTGGCTCTTGACAGATGGTAATTGAAAATGCGGCTCATTTCGGAAAGATTATCTCCAGGATATGGCCTCATGATGTGTTGGCTCAAAGGAAAAGTAGCATCAGCAACAAAGAAAAAGGGCAAAATTGTATTTGTTTTTGGTAGTTGTCGATTTGAGGGCAGTCCACATTTATTCTTCAATACAGAATGTCCAAAACCAGATTCCTTGAATACTGTTGAATCATGGTTACTGCCAGCTGCACCTATATCTACTGCAATGAATCTGTAAAAAGCATCACAACTTGCCATTAAAACAATGCTGTGATGTTTTTTATAATTAAAGTACTGAGAACCTCCGTGATAGGGTGCTTGTATACTAATGTGTTTCCCATCAACTGCCCCAACACAATTGGGCATGTTCCACCTGTTGTAGAAGCCATGAGATATATTTCCCCATTCTTCTGTTGATGCAGGTGGTTTCAAGTGAATTGGTGATAGTACATATCCCATAATACTTGAGTCGTCTCATGTATTATTTTTCATACAGTGGTATGTCCTATCATATGTCCCCAAGCTAGTTCTTGCATTGAACACCCTTCTGCCAGATAACTAGAGTCGAATACAAATTATATCAAAACACATTCCAATCTGTCAAAATTCTATCATACTCACTGCAATGTGATAATCAAACGCTGAGCTGGAACCAGTGGACGTTTTGTTTCATCTTTCTGGAGATGAGGCTGGACCAATTTCAGTAGATGTAGGAAAAGGTTTGGGTCATTCTGCAGTATTTAAAGAAGCTATCATGGTCGCACCGAAACATATTCTGTAGAACGTTATCTTATATATATTCCCTTTTCTTTCCTTAATCTATTGATTGGCCTCACAGCATATCGCCTAGTTTTTCTTTTTTTATTAACTAAATATACCGCTGTTGTTGTCATCAACGACAATATCATCATGAGCAAAATGTCATCCATCGTATAGTAATTTAATTCAATTCGATCCTATATTCCTATTAGACTCGAAAAAAATTATATTTCAAAAGAATTTGCTCATAACATGAAACATTACCTCGTATATTTGTATTTATTTTCATTTACATGAACAGCTGAATTATGTCACTCAAAGCAATTGCGCAAAATTGACCAAATACATATTCTTTATGATATGACCTTTCTGCATAAATGGTGATTATTTTTCTTATGACTAGAGACTCATTACTTAAAAATTATGACTCATGACTTAAAACTGCTGCATAAATCCACCATTAGTAGCTGCATCATTGGCAGCTCAAGAATGTGTTAACATCATAGGTTCTTGGTTCTTGTAAATGATTTTGGCATTTTTCAAGAAGTAATGAAAATTTTTTGAAAATTACAAGTGCTAACATATTGATATTAAATATCACTGCATCATAGATTTATGTTTTAAAAGGTATTAACCATAAAATATGTCTGCTCTTCTCGAAATTATTCTACTTTAGATGTTCATGAAATCTTTGTCAAAGGAAAAATTTGTTTATTTTAGAAATGTTGTTTTAGCAGAATACGTTTGGTTTATTAGCAATTTATTCATTCACACTTTGAATTTAGAGGGAGTGAAGGCATTGGTGTAATCATTAGGAGCATTTGTAGATCATTGGTTGATAGACACAAGAATAATGTCATCATTAATCAAAAATCGAGTTGTTCCGCAGATTTGTTGATGATTATGAATAAAGAAAACCAGGATATTATTCTATTTCTACAGTGAATATTCATACTTATAAACGAAGCATAAAAGGCCTCAACAGCACCTACTTACTTGAAAATTTGATTAAAAATAGTCAGTTGACATGTTATGGAAAAAAGCCAAGAAATAATTGTATCAGAAAAAATTGTATCATTGGATGGCTGTTTACAGATATTGCAACATGAGTTATATTGTGGAGTGTGGAAATATAGGTATAGATGATTGTTAAAATTATTCCAGAGATTGGAGATCCGAATATAGATTTGTTGATTATCATAATACCCAAAAAAAGTAAAAAAAAAACAATAATATCTTGGATCGGGTTATTCACTACAAATATGTTGAGTATGATGCACCAAACGCAAAAAGAACACAAATATCCAAAGCAGCACTAATTATTAGAATTTTTTATAAGTATAACCCAAGTACTTACATAGGAATTTAGGAATACCATCGAACGAACAACGAACAACACACATTCACAATATAATATAATAAAAGTAAAAAGTGAGAACTGAGAAGTTAAGTTAAAGCGGCAATCGGCAAATCTATCAGTCATCGGCGTCAGCAGTGCCATCACTGTCATTGTGTCATTAATGTCAAGTGTTGTCAATGTCATATGTCATCACTGAACAAGCACAGAACAAAATGACACAAACAATAGTTTCAATGTACCTGAACTGCCTTCTTTCAGAAACTAAAATCTACCAGACTTCCGTAGAGGCGATTCCCAATATTCCTATAGCCAATCACTATTCTGGCTGTGGCGGTATATTCGAATCATGATATCGGTAAATCGACCTACAGGTTATCTCACACAATATGTGAGCAAATCTGCCTACATAGTTCAGAGTCTTCAGACATCTTTAGTTTGGTGGAAGTTTCAGATACGAGCAAATATAAAATAGTTATTTATGTATTAAGGGAATTATGAGGGCCTTAATTACCGATGGCAAAGTTTGCGTCCCGAGGGCCTCTGGCCCGAGGAACAGCAATTGCCAGAGGTTATTAAGGCTCTATAATTCCCGTGGTACATAGATAATTTTATTTTTGACAGATTTTCATAACAATATGTCAATATTTAGAACGCAATAAATGTTTAAATTCATAACCTTTCTGGTATATTTGAATTAGGTAGCGTTGATTGTAGCATTGTTGGTTGTTGCTAGGTTGTCGCTATGTTACATGTTTATAAGCAAACTTTCTTTATCAATCAATGTTTTTCCGTTAAAAACGTGTTTATTTTTTATCACAAATCGACGATCTTTTTCTGATATAATGGAGGATATTATAAAAAAAGCGGAAAAAGCAAGACAATCATTACTTCCATCGAAAAGTGAAGCCCTATATCAAAAAGAATACAACTTATATCTGAAGTGGCTGACACAGAGAAATGTTATGTCAAAAGATGCCAACGAAACTGTCTTTCTGGCATATTTTCAAGAACTGGTAAAGTATTTTCAGTATTTTCTGGTAGATTTGGTGATAATTGTATTTATTCGTTGCAGTCAGAAACGTTTAGCCCAAATTCGTTATGGACTAAATGATCAATGCTCAAATCGATGGTGACCATATATGAGAAAAGAGATATCACCAAGTTCAACGAACTAGAGGCTTTTTTGAAACGGAAAAGTAAGGGGTATAAGCCGAAAAAGTCTGCTGTCTTATCTCCTAAAGATGTCATCAAATTTCTAAAGGACGCCCCTAACGAAATTCATTTATTGCATAAGGTAATTTTTTTCTCATAATTTTCTTTTTCGTTTGTTTATTTCGTTTCATTTGTTATGGGTTGTTCTAATTATGGGTTATTTTGGAGGATGCAGAACCCAGGAACTTCTAAATATTAGTATAGCAGATATAGAGGACCGGGATACTGTTATGGTAGTGAACGTACCGGAAAGTAAAACTGGTGTATCGAAGAAATTTACAGTTGTGAATGAAAAAGAGTCCTCTGCTTTGCCTTTATTGAGACTTTATATGTCCTTGCGTCCCGAAGGTACAAAACGATTTTTTTTGAGATTCCGACAAAATAAATGTACAACTCAGCCAATTGGAAAGAATATGTTTGGCAAAATTCCCAGCAAAATCGCAATGTATTTAGGATTGCCAAACCCACTAACCTATACGGGACATTGCCTTCGTCGCACTTCTGCTACTGCCCTAGCCAATGCAGGAGCAACTATGACAAACTTAAAAAGACACGGAGGTTGGAGAAGTTCCACGGTGGCAGAGGGGTATCTGGAGGACAGTATTGAATTGAGAAATAAAACGGCGCGTATGCTGTCTACTTTGCCGTCAGAAGAGGCAGGCACCTCGACTGTAGTGAACAGCAACAGCACCACCCATAAAAAAGAAGAAATTGTTTCCAGCGGCGGAAGTAATTTTCAGGGAACATTTGAAAATTGTACATTTATTATTTGTAATGACGTGAATAAGGAAAATATGTCTTAGTTTTCATTACATATAAACGTTTATAAGCATTTCTTGTATCATTTTTACCTGTAAAAGGTAAGAGGGAGTTTTTGAACCTTAATATCCCAAGGGAGTTAAGACCCTCATTATAGATATCGTAACTATGACGATATAAGCTTATAATGTCACTGTCAGAAATAAACAATTTTACGGTCACGTTCAGGATTTGTATGTTTATTGAGTGCAGGAAAATAACCAAAGGTAGAAATATTGAAATGTGAGACCAGTTAACGATAAAAGACAAAATATTTCTTTGTTCACGGTGGTAAGTTCTTTTTTTTGCAACCGACTCAACCCTTCCATTTTTGTTCTAAAATTAGCTTGTGAAGAATGTGAAGTTAACTTTTTTCTATGAATGTATGACACAATTGACACAGTGTCTAGGAGTTATGCTGAGTCTCCATACTGACATTACAACGTCGTCGTCACGACTGCGTGACCACTGAACACCCAGAGATAAGGTTCTTGTAGGTACCTTACCCAGAGATAAGTAACCAATAACCTATACTTTGTGAAGTAACCCTAACAAGATGTGCACGTCTTATGGGAGGTTTGGAAATATAGTCACGTGATTGATTTTCGTTTCAACGTATTATCACAGATGGCGTTTAATGCATTAATCTTCATTTAATTTCATGTGACGTTAGCGTTTCGCAGCTAAACAAATTACGAACTTTCACGAACTTAGATTCCAGAGTACACGAGTTGATTTGTTTACTTCACGTCAGACCGTCAGAGATAATAACCTTCACGTTTTACATGTCTATTTTTTGAAAACTTTTGTTTGAAATGGAATATGGTGAGAAAATATGAATCACCATCAACTATTCATCCTGGACTGAACAAAATAACCACGGAAGGGAGGTGTAGATAATAACTTGAAGATTGGAAAAAAGTGAATCAACATGAGCTATGCATGGAAAATTCGCCGTGAAGCATATTCAAATGCTACTACAAAAATCCTGACATCAACTTCAGGTATTGCCTTTATAATCAAGGTGGATATAGGATGGTGAATAGCTTCCTATTAACAAGCACTAGAATAAACTGTAGACCTTTGCCCACTTGATTTCATACCGTAGTAATATTACCTGAAATTAACAGAGATGGCGACATACCTTGTGTCGGTAAAACAGAAACTGTGCTTCTGTCATCTTTTTATCAGTTTCATCTGTTCTAGATGAAAAATCACTGAAAAGAGTCGAAAAATCAATATTCATTCCATATTCATAGAAAATATATTGTTTAATGCCATTTCAAGTCACGTCTGTCAGATGCGAACCACAGAAATACGTAAGCAACAGAAATCTTCTTCGATAATCGATCTTACCGCCATCTTCATTCAAGTAGCTGAAATATTACTACCTTCTCAAATGGTCTACAAGTTTTTCGCAGAAACAATTGAAGAGCTGTTTCACCATCCTATATCCACCTTGTTTATAATGAAGCTGTTTGCCTTTGAAATTGTAGTGATATGAATAAATGGGTATTATTTTTTATTCTTTGGTTTGAAATGGCTCATCAAAATAGCCATTATCAAGATTTGATTAATGAAATTCTAAATTAGTACATTACCCAATTATCTGCTTAATTATGATGATGAAATTGCTTTATTGAACTTATTATATAAAATATAAAAAATGCTCAAAAGGCTATTAACTGAGGTTGTTCTGCCTAATATATTAAAATATTAATTCAGAATATGGTAATTGCATGTTAGGATAAGAGAGTTATTAAACTAAGATGTAAAAAAAGCCAGCATCACTAAAGATGTCTCTAAAATAACTTTTCCAGATTGGTAAAGCATCCCATAATCGTTAGTACCTGGTAAATATTATATTTAAAAATCTTCAACATGCTACCAACAAAACATTTTGGGATAGGAAACTGCTCGGGAAACAGTATTGACAGCATATGCAATGTTAGGTCTGGTCAAAACTGTCAAATAAATCAAATTCCCTACTGCTGATATGGAATGAATGTTCTCTTCAAGATCACTGCTTTCCTCAGCTTGATCAGTTTTAGTCTCTCTGCTGGATGTGATACAGGAAAGGCATTATCCATGTGATATTTTTGGATGATTTGTTCAACATATTTTGCATTTCCAAGCAGATATCTCCTTGGTAAAACTTCGTTTATCGCACTCCTATGAGTTCGGAAAAAATTTTTGGTGGAACTTACGTATTTTGACCTCCTGATCACGAAACTGAAGTCAAAACAAGGCGGTCTCAAGTATTTTCGGAGATACGGCCCCATTTTGTCTCAAAAATGTACCATTTGACATCTCAAATTTCTGCGTATAAAAACACACAAAATTAATCCTTCTTTGAGCCAAAACATCACACATGCTCACATTCACTTGTTTCCAACACTTTTTTGCATAAATAACTGTTATTTTCACAAAAATTCGCCCTTCTTCAAAACGTAAACAAAACATCTTTTTTCACTGATTTTCTGGTTATTTTTATTTGAGATGTTGGCAACGTCTTACCATGAGCCAAACAATCACGTTGCCAACATCATAAATACAAATTACCAGAAAATCAGTGTAAAAAGGTTGTTTTGTTTACATTTCAAAGAACAGTGAATTTTTTGAAAAATAATCATTTTTTCTGCTGAGAAGTGTTGGAAACAAGTAAATATATGCGTGTATAGTGTTTTGCTTCAAAGAAGGGTGAATTTTGTGTATTCTTAATAGCAGAAATTTGACATGTCAAATGATGCATTTTTGAGACAAAATGGGGCCGTATCTCCGAAAATACTTGAGACCGCCGCGTTTTCACTTCAGATTCGTGATCAGGAGGTCAAAATACGTAAGTTCCACCAAAAATTTTTTCCGAACTCATAGGAGTGCGACAAACGAAGTTTCACCATCTCCTTGTTCAATAGTTACCTTGACTCATTGTTCATACAAACTTTTTATAAGCTTGCACACAAAATCTGTTCCATCTTCGTATCCGTCTGGTTGGATCATATTTATATACATGGAGATCTAATGTTCAATCACCAACATTATTCAAGAGTATTTTGATAAAGATAGATGAAATTCTGATGAAATTTATTTGCTAATACAGCAAGGAAGGATAGTAAGTGTGGCTTCTTGACTTGACACTTGAATACAAAAGACAAAGACAAATGGAACGGATGAAGAAAAAGAAAGAAAATTCTGACCTTGAACTGTGAACATAGTCCTTTGAACATGGCAGCCAGATATGGCAGCTGGAAAAGCTATGTTCACTCTTTTGGAATCAACGGCACTAGTTCCATCTAGTGGCTGATTCCAAAACTATGAAAAATATATTGCCAATTTACAACATTGACGTGCACATCTTGTTAGACTAAAAAGGTGCCGGCGGATAACTCAATAATGCTATTGCAACAAATATGGATATCAAGATATCTAGTTATAGAATGTACATCTTGGAATCTTTAAATACGTTTGGTTGCTCGTACAAGATATCTAGTTGTTGCATTGAATAGAGCATGAAAAGTGGGTCAGATTCAACTGGATAACTCAAAATGTCGAGTTACCTAGTTGTTGCACTAAGGGGGCAATACAATGTGCTTTATTTTATACGGAAATTGTTTTTTTTTTTTGCCTGTTTACTTACCATATTGTGTCAGAGGAACTAAAATCAAGAATATAATTTATTCGTCGCTGAAGAACATACACATAAAACGATACATACATGTAGGAACTTGGAATATTTAAAGAACGTTTAGAAATATACAATCGAGACAATAAATCAAAAAAAAATACAAACATTTGATTGATTAAAAATATGAAAAAATCCTACCACCAGTTTAGATTTAATTCGGTTGTATAATGATTTCCATAATTCACCCCAAAAATTTTGGTTTCACCCTGGAACTGCTAATTCAGATAATCCTTCATGCAATGTTTCTTCAGTGATGTTAATGTTGATAATTGGTCCCAAAGCACAGTCCAATTGTTATGTGTACCAAAGGCTAGACCTGGTTACAGTAATAGTGCGCATGCTCCCGGCCTGATTTATTTTCAGTCTGCGCGAGATTCAAAAGGGTCTATCCTTGAGAAGTTCCTTTGGCATTCCAGTTATTGGTTATATTTCAGTGGTTATCCCCCAGAGAAATCAGTGGTTATTCCACCTATCGCGAACATAAGCATAGAAATAAAGTATGTAATCCAAAAGGGACAGATAATGGATTGCTTCTACCTGAGATTATTGCCAAAACATTACACATTACAAAACATTCTACTTTATTTATACAAAAAATATCAAAATATTTCTAAAAACACGACCTCTGTCAGTATTCAATGGATTTCAACCTCATCACACGCTTTAGATCAACTTGACCTGTACATTGTATCTAATGGAATCATTGAATTGAATATTCACCCACTAGCAGATTTCCCGATGATAAGTAATTCCGGTGACAATGAAGACAAAATAAAATAACAGCTTCAATGCTACATGTTTATGGTCCGATTTTGATCCGATTCGATTCAAAATTAGTACGTGGGAGTGTTTGGTGCCAGAAATTATTAATCTTTAGTCAAAATTGCTTATCAAATATTTTCAGTATTCTGGTGAGACAAACAAGAACAAGTAACTGAATAGTCTCCATGATATCGTTGTAATTAAAATTTCTGGTACCAATGAATCCGTGAAATAAACATGATGTGTTGAATCCAAGAAATGATTTTTCATGGAAGAAATATCACGAACCTCAATGTCAGTGTTATTTATAATCAAGTAGTAAAAATTCTAGTGAACAAAAAGCTGAACCAATAATAAACTGGAATAAAAATCACTTTCGTCTGACCAAGAAATCAACGATACTGTATAGTAAGAAATATTTCAAGAACTGCCACGTTTGTATTATGTGCAAAATATATGTTTTATAAAATATGGCAGGGTGCATTCGACTTTTCCTTCTCGTTCTATGAGACCATACTTACCTTCAGGTATGCACTGATGACTCAACAGTTGAAAGCACTCTGCTGTGATTTGGGAAAAATATATTTCGCACATGAAACATACCTGTTTTTTAAAATTGAATCGAGACGTGCAACTTAGAAATGTTATTTTCCCATGAAGTAATAATTTGATTCTGTTGGATATCAACAATAATGTTGAATTACTAGAAATTTTACTCAATTTGAAATCAACTTATGACCAGTAAAACCAAAAATAATTAATCGTTATATATTCAGAGTGGAATATGTTTTACCTTCCTCTGCCGGGCACCACTTCAAGCAGATTTCCTGGATGGATGTTATTTTGATGCTGTTTCTTCTTTAACCACCCTCGCGCCTTTGAAAAATCTACCAAGCAGAAATATTTCTGTCGAATCGGACCTGCTCGAGTGGGGCTTTACGACTTTCACGTTTCTATAAAACAATCCCATATCACCCTCCAGCTTTTTGAGCTCGTGGCACTGCCACAGTTTCACCAGCAAGGACCCTTCTGGTTTGGAAACTTCCAGAGCAAACCTGTAAAAATGAAAGATTCAATACAATTATGGATATTGAGGAAACACGACACAAAATGTGTGTTGTCATAAGAACCACAAAGTGAATTCAATGCACTTGTTTTTAAATGTTAAAAAAACGTAGTCCCATATTTTTCCTGTAGATTTGAAAAGTTTAAAACAAAAAACGGATTTTCTCGACCACAGTCAAATTCTATTACAATTTCTTTAGAAAATAATAATTTTTCATTTTCACCAAATAAACCACATTTTGATCGTTCTCGGGGAAATCCATTTTTTTGGACTCTATGAACTCAAATAATCATGAAAAATTTGCACCAAGATATGAGGTATGAACCATTGCAAGAGCAAGAGTCATAGTGAAAACCAGTTTTTTCAATTTTGCACTATCATTCGGGCACAGATGGAATTTGAATTCTAAATCATTCTGATATTTCGCATATTCGCGAAAATCACGAACCAATAGATGGCGCTGCAGAAATGTCAAAAATTTTACATGAAGGTGATGAACAAACATTTCGTTATATTTTCAATGATAATTTGTCAATTTTTTATTCACATTTTAGGAAAGAAATAACGAATTCAAAATATTTGAAATGGTGCTACCGTTTGGTTATCGATTATATAACAGAAAACAGGTATTTTATATGAGTTTTATGGATTCATTGTGATTTTATAGGCTTTTCAAACCACCTCTGCAAAATCAATGGGGCCACTAAGGTATTTGTATTTCAATGGTTTATCCAGAATTCCAGAATGCCCAATATTGAGATGAGTATCCAAAGTGTATCAGAAATAAGAAGAAACCCTTGAAAGAGCGACAAGTATTGTTCAAAGCTGGTCACATCATACTTTGTTCAGTTTCATCTGAATTACAGAGTGTTTTGATCATGGGTTGCGTGAACTGAAATATGGATGGAAATTCTTGAAGAAGACAATCTTCGTCGAATAATTTTTTTCCAAATCCTATGCGTTCTATACCTTATTCTATAATATATTTTTTTTAATTACAGCTGGAATTGAAAAAAAATTGAAATTTTACTGGTAATAGTTCAATATTTCCAAAACACTCTGTAATTCAGATTTAAATACTACGTCAATATGAAACATGACTCTTGCCATTCAAAAAAATGCTATAAAAAATACAGGTCCGTATTTGAAAATTAAAAGTTGAGGGTGGCCCAATTTATACGATACCCTGTATATAATTTTTATTCAGATATTTGGAAAGGCTACAAAAAGTTGCCATGGCAAAGTGAAAAAATTTTAAAAAAATCTTCGTAAAATAAAAAGATATAGGCAAAAGAAGAATTTCGAAATTTTCGATTTTAACCAACCCTCTATCTCTTACCGTTATCGAAATCCCCATGCATAGACCTATAAGACCTGGTGGCGGTACTCTTCAATTGTTTCAGCAGACAAATCCTTGATTTGGAACAATTGAATTTCAGCTCAATCCGTGGGGTTCTCATGTACAACAATAGATGGCGATAATGTTGAAAGATTTTTGAAGAATTTTCTTTCAATCATGTTCACTACATATTCGCATCAAACTCATTGGAAAATGGCTCCATGAAATTGTTAGAAATGATTTGAAGTCATTCAGAATCAAATATTCATACTTTCGTGTTGACACCTGCAGTAACCTGTAAATTTGGTTAAAATCGCGGCTTCACTTAGCGAGATTCACCCACGCCATGTCACGTTAGACACGTTTTATCGCAGTAGGCGAAATCAAGAGATTTGGGACCAGTCACAGGATAGGAAGTGATTTCACCAGTCTATCTATCCACCTCTCAAGCAACCTCTATAGTTTATGCTGAGTGCAGACTGAGTTATGTTCCGTAGCTCAGTTTGATTTATTGAGGATAATTATTGAGTCATTTAGGGTAATAAATATATCAGATAGGAGAGGTACTCCAGTTATGCCATAGTAGGCATGATTTATAAAGTAATGTATCGTTATTCAATACTTTTTCGAATTGCCGCTTTGGACAAATGGAGAATCTAAGTATAAATAAAACATAGCACATCGCTTTTTCATTAATTCTCAATTTCTTGATCGTTTTCATTAGATATGTTGGGATTCGGTATTTACATTCAACCATTTTTGCAAACGAATGGTTTTTTTCATTCATATATAACCAACTTCCAACATTCATCATTCAACTACAATTATTATAATAGAAATGTGCTTTCACCAACCTTCTGATTACAAAACGTAACACACCCACTATTTCGGATGTTTTGAGCTGCAAACTTCCAATAGTTTTACAAAATAAAAACAAATTTAACCAAAAATTGTCTGTCCTGGAAAACATATGACAGACAGTTCTGATAGAAAAAACTCTAGAGGCAATATGAACCAAAAACTAAGCTTATTATGAATTGTTCAATCGATATTTTTCATCAGTTTTATTAGTAAAACTTCGAAATTACGTATTAGCTTTATGGCTTCCGAAAAACAATTGCCAACTAAATCAACCAAGTAAAATTGAGTGACGCAATAACAGTGATACAACAGGAATGCAATTTTTTCAGAATAACACTGTGTATTAAGGCCGGAACTATTTTAAACGTTACAAATATGTCATTCAATTTTTCTCAATGCATGATTCAATTTGCATTGATGTATAATATGCTGTTTATATTTCAGCTCCTGGAATACTGACAATGAAAAAAAAACTGTGAATTTAAAAAACACCACATACTGAAAATGAGTAAAACTGAGTAAAAACCATTTGTTCAACGTTGGAATGTAGCTATTATAATGTTCTTCCAACTCTACACTGAAAACATTCAAGTATGGTGAAGTTTGAAAAAAACTAAATATTGGAAAACAGCACTCTCCCAAAGTAGTAACAACTGAAAAATCAGTCAATTTTCAATAAGAGTGAAATTCTCTCAAAAGAGCCGAATTTGGATGAAGATTATGGAAGATGAATCAATATTTCCACCAGCATTTCACCCTTACACAACTGATGCAAAACCATAATATATAGCGATTTTCTGAAAAAAATCGAATTTTTTGTTTTTCATAGTAATATCTTTACATGAGGATTGTTTGAGAAAATTTGAAATTTTTGTTTTTCAAAGTAACTTCTACTCCTAGAGACATTTTAGAGGGGTAATATTTGCCTTACATTGCCGACTTAGCGTCCATATTTTATAAATCAAAATATAGCTATCCTATTGACAAAAAAACCATTTTCATTTCAATACCACATGACCTAAAAAGCGACCGCTATTTATGGAATTCAAAAAAATCATTTCACTCCTAAGAGCTTTTTGAAGCTCTCTTTAGCTTTCCTTCCAAAATGTGACGTTTTTCTGAGAAACATATCAATAATGTATTACTTGCGTGTAGATGGTTGCGCCACCTATGGGAACTTCGGGAAATAATATTACGATTCGCAAATTGAGACTAATCAAAATCTTTTTTTAATTACTTGGGAAAAGGGAGTCGTTCCACCATACAATAACGATGCACCTTGGCAAGTACATATAAAAAAACCGAAACAAACCTCAAAACACTATAGCAAAGTTTCATTATATTTTCAGTGTCCAACTGCCGAATTCCGGTTGCACTAGGAGCCATATCAGACACAATGGTGTCTGCTTTCTGTCCCCCTAGATGGTCCATCAACAGCTTTCTTGAACTAGGATCCGTGAAATCCATATTTCCAAGAATCGTGGCACCCTGATTAAATAAAACAAGAAATGTTTATTGAGTCAATTTTTTTTCTTTATACACAATTATTTTTCCAACCAATCGTCGAATGTTTTTGCTTGTCATTTAAAGTATAACAAAAATGAAAAAGAAGCTCGATACTTTTGGTACCCATCTCAGTTGTCCTTGGAGATGGAGAGGTGCGGTTTTCAGTTTTCAGTTCACTACCCTACTTTTTTGTGAAACGAGAAAACGATGCCGCAAACAGAACATTCAAAGCCCTCCGTGCTTTTGAAATAACTACCGGTAGAAATCGATAATCCTCACTTTTCAAGAACATTCATTATTTTTTTATGAATAAAGTATTTTTTCAATTGGACGTGCTGTACATTTTTCTTCATTTCCATTCAGTTATAGCCATTTTTATGGTTGTTTTCCTTACTAGCATGTATTAATAGTTTTGTAATTGAATGAGAGCATTCGTAATTATGGATGGACGACCCCAAAACAAAAGCAGATTGCTTAAACTCACTTACAATGAAATGTATACCCTTAATAAAATCTGAATATACCCATGCTTTGGTTATTTGAATTTTTGGTCAGAGCTAGAATGAACGTCAAAACGATCAACAGATATTTCATCAAAATTGTCTGTTGAATATGTGGAAAGCTTTTGTAAAGACCATTTAGGAACACCCTATATATTGTATATATGGAGAAAATACATTTACAAGACATTTTGATTACATCATCGCAAATCCACGTGATCTTTTCACTTCAGTAACCTGCTTTGGAATCAATGAATTCATCTCCCGTATATGTATATGCACAGAATTTATTGTTTCATTACTCATTATCTAATCAAAAGTATATTATTAATCAATTGATTGATATCCCCTTCTCACATAATTTTGTATTCTTTTATATTAACCAAAATTGTAATAGTTACTATTCATAGTAAAATTATTTTCCAATTCAGCAATTGCCAATGCCTTGATTGTACTTGAAACAAGTGTTCAATCACTTATCAAGATCTCTAGATTTTGTTTAGTCTTACATTATTTTATATATTGTTTTAAATATTTTAATTATTTGTTAATGTTTCCAATAATATTATTTTACCATTATATTCTCTCGAAACAAATGTGTGTCACTTATCAAGTAGGCAATTTATTTACAATCACATCTTATTTGTAACAATGCATGATCTTACTCAATGTGTGTGTGTGTGTGCACAAATAAATAAAAAAAACAGTAGCATGCCATATGTAGCTTGAGTTGGGATTGAAAAATGCCCATACAGGCTTATCTGGGGGCTTTTCTCACCACATAGCTGAAATAATTTCCTAACTCAGTAAACAGCCTCACTTCAATGTGATATATCCGACTCTTCATCCTGATATTATTTAATACAGTTGATGAATGAAAATGTATCTGGCAAAGACAATACTATTTCAAAATAATGAATCTGAAAATGAGGGTTAATATGATATCCTTATTGATTTTAAAGGTGATAGTTACTACTATCACCTTTAAAAAGATATTAAAGCAGGCTCAATTGCATGGAGAAAGATTCATTCAAAGGGTTTAAAATGTTTTGAGAAATTGAAGAATGTGAAACTTTTTTTTCATGCTAATATCAGAAATATACAAAAATATGAGCACAAAGGTAATTAACATTACTTAACTTTACAACACAACTAAGTGCCTATTGCATAAAAGCCCATCAAGCCTTCTGTTAACTTAACATGGGATTAACTCTGCTAATAAGTGAGCTATGGCATGCATTGCTATGGTTATAAACAAATTTAATATTTAATCATCTGTTAAATCTTTATGCAACTGGCACTTAATGTATTAAATGTTGTTATTTCTTTGAACTGTTTCTATGGAACCATCATCCATTTATTTTCATAGATTTTGTATCCTTATCTTGAATCCACACATACATATTACCATATTAACAGAGATTAGTCAGTTGACTAATCTCTGATATTACATATAATAATTAGGATGTGTTTCAGCTTTTAGTTGTAGGCATCAGGTTTCTTTTCAAATTTCAAAAGTAGAAAGACATTTCTTATTCCACTTTTTTAATGATGTATAAATTCTGTAAATGGTGTACTACCAAATAAATAAATAAATAAATAAATAAATAAATAAATAAATAAATATAAAAGTATTCATTATTCATCAACTGAATACTGGATGATAAGTGGATGATTCATCTTGATTAAGTTTGGAGTGCCTGTTCCTATTGATGGGTACGAAAAACGTTGCAAATGTTGAGTCATCAATACTACTTCAGAGAAAATTAATAATCAAATTTCTCAGATTTAATTCTTCATTACCTTCAATGGAGGAACATAAATTCAAATCATTTTTCAATAACAAACCACAGAAGTCAGATTCGTTATTTGAAAATAATTCTATACCTAGGTGAATGAGATGAGATGTTTAACTGTATTGACACTCAACAGTCAATTGAGACCAAAGTCAGCTAAATAACTAGTCTTCAGAAGAGAATGATTTTTTTCTATTTATTTCAAAACTTGAATTTCAAGAATCCAAAATGATGTTCTCACATACTCTATATGGTGCCCCTACTATCGAATTGAAATTGATCATCCATCTTTTCTAATTATAAGGATAATTCAAATCTAACTCATCATTAAGTTTCCAGAAATCATTAGAAGCAATCAGATGCCGCCAAAAAAATAATTCGTTTCTGAAATGTAACTACAAAGTCCATTGGATTCTATTCCCAACTTAGTGAGATATACACCACACATTGTCACAAATGAATATCAAGAATATACTTGGCGAGAATATATAAATTAAGGAAAACTCAATGGGATTGAAGTTGATTGAAGGTGAAATTATGCATAATTGGTAATAAATAATCAACATTACAGTTTCTACATAGTCTAATCAAACCAGAAAATTGAATAAATAACTTAAAGATAGAGATTGTATACCTTTTTGGATACCAACTTGAAACTTACTTCAATAGGATATAATTGTTGTTTGTCAATGGCAAGTGATCTGCCTTTCGGCAAATCCTTATTAGCACCATTAGAGTTATTTCTCTTGACTATTACTTGAGTCCAGGACCCAGGTGAAGCTCCAACATCAAGAATAACAAAACCTGGTTGAATAATTTTAAATCTGTCATCAATTTCGATCAGTTTGAAGGCGCTTCGGCATCTATAATTCAACATTTTCGCCTTTTCCACATAAGGGTCGGACAGTTGCCTAGAAAGCCATTGTTGTGAACTGGATTTCTTTGTTTTAGACTTCAGGCCTTCTGGTGTAATTGTTTTCAAAGATTTCAGGCATGTCGATATTGTTCGCATAAAAATCATTGTGTCTTGAAAAATAAATGAAAAAACTGAAGTCCAAGTAAGTAGAGTAGTACCGAGGATGGGGATATTATGATATAAATTATAGACAACTTAAACCTAAGTTGAATGTGTTGAAACTTCAAATTTTTTGAAACTTCGCAACTTGAGTTTTGAACATAACCTAACCTAACCTGCTAATGCTGGCAGTGCCGGCACTGCTGGCCCACAGCAAATAATACCCACAGGGCCCACTGCTCCTACGGTTCACTGCTCCAACAACTCACGCCCCACGGTTCACTCATCGAGTGGCCTGTGGACAAGAATTCAAATCCACATGAATACAAGCATAGCTTTTAAAATCCACCAATAACAACCAATTACGTTTTGGCGGTAGGTTTGAAATGGTTGGTATCGATAAAGGCGGTATTGACCCAAGGATATTAAACTATAGGATGGTCCATTCCCTATGATGCCCACACTAGCCAGTTTTATGACGTCACCCGGCTACCTTCTGGTCTTGGATTTTTCCATGATCGAATAATGACGGCTCTTTGTTTATTTTTTCGATTTTGAGGTTAACATTTCATTGGTAAAAATATTGAATTATCTGAATTTCAATAGCTTCAGTAACCAGTAATAGACAAAATCTCAAAAATAAAGGCAACGTAAGTAGGTACATGCCATACGAAATGTTAGTTACATAATATATTTTTATATATGTATAAGTTTCATGAAAGCAAGGGATGTAATGTAACCATTTGATTGCAGGTTTTCTTATGCTATACCTGGATGGAGATTCTACAATTGGTATTAAAATGTTTGAGGAATACATGTTTCTTGCATTTCCTGAGCCAAAAGACTCAATAAATATTCAAAAAGGGAATGAATTGTTTTAAAAGCTACCTCTGCATGGCTGCTACTTAAATTTTGGATCCCAGAAAATGTATTTGTTCACAACATTCCACAACTGAAGAAGACAGCGGAAAATGAATCAAGTAAGAAATATATACTCTTGTGAACTAATATCCTGATATTGGTATTTTTTTAGGTTCACCATTGATATATGTGAAGTTATCCACGGTTTTCTAGCCACGCTTTCTGACGTGTGGTCTGTCGAGAGTGGGATAGAGACAAATTCGCGTGCAGCGTTGCCAGATTTCCCAGCCACGGTTTTTCGGTACTTTTTTCCAGCCACGGTTTTTTCCATACTTTTATGATTCTGATTAAAATGATTGTTTTTATGCAATTTTGCCCAATGGAATATAGTTCATACTATAGAACAGATATAGAGAATATATCTATATATGGTTCATTTAACATTCGACATTTGAATAAATAATAGAAATTATCTGTAATGTAGTTGTAACAATGAATACTGTCCATCTTTGACATATTTTCGTGAATACTTATCTTAATAATGGATGTGCGTTGATCGATTCTTCAAAAAAACATGTCTGATAACACTAACAATACATACCAGGTGTCAAATGAATTTGGAGTGCCGTAGGAAAAGTTGAAAATGAAAAAAACTGTCATATTTGACATATTTTCGTGAATATCTATCTCAATAATGGATGTGCGTTGATCAATTCTTCAAAAAAACATGTCTAATAACACTAACAATACATACCAGGTGTCAAATGAATTTGGAGTGCCGTAGGAAGAGTTGAAAATGAAAAAAACTGTCATATTTGACATATTTTCTTGAATATCTATCTTAATAATGGATGTGCGTTGATGAATTCTTCACAAAAATATGTCTAATAACACTAACAATACATACCAGGTGTCAAATGAATTTGGAGTGCCGTAGGAAAAGTTGAAAATGAAAAAAACTGTCATATTTGACATTTTCGTGAATATCTATCTCAATAATGGATGTGCGTTGATCAATTCTTCAAAAAAACATGTCTAATAACACTAACAATACATACCAGGTGTAAAATGAATTTGGAGTGCCGTAGGAAAAGTTGAAAAAGAAAAAAATTGTAATTTTTTTACATATTTTCGTGAATACCTATCTTTATAATGGATCTGCGTTGATGAATTCTTCAAAAAAACATGTCTAATAACACAAACAATACATACCAGGTGTCAAATGAATTTGGAGTGCCGTAGGAAAAGTTGAAAAAGAAAAAAATTGTAATTTTTTTACATATTTTCGTGAATACCTATCTTAATAATGGGTGTGCGTTGATGAATTCTTCAAAAAAACATGTCTAATAACACAAACAATACATACCAGGTGTCAAATGAATTTGGAGTACCGTAGGAAAAGTTGAAAATGAAAAAAACTGTCATATTTGACATATTTTCTTGAATATCTATCTTAATAATGGATGTGCGTTGATGAATTCTTCACAAAAACATGTCTAATAACACTAACAATACATACCAGGTGTCAAATGAATTTGGAGTGCCGTAGGAAAAGTTGAAAATGAAAAAAACTGTCATATTTGACATATTTTCTTGAATATCTATCTTAATAATGGATGTGCGTTGATGAATTCTCCAAAAAAACATGTATAATAACACATACAATACATACCAGGTGTCAAATGAATTTGGAGTGCCGTAGGAAAAGTTGAAAAAGAAAAAAATTGTAATTTTTTTACATATTTTCGTGAATACCTATCTTAATAATGGATGTGCGTTGATGAATTCTTCAAAAAAACATGTCTAATAACACAAACAATACATACCAGGTGTCAAATGAATTTGGAGTGCCGTAGGAAAAGTTGAAAATGAAAAAAACTGTCATATTTGACATATTTTCTTGAATATCTATCTTAATAATGGATGTGCGTTGATGAATTCTTCAAAAAAACATGTCTAATAACACAAACAATACATACCAGGTGTCAAATGAATTTGGAGTGCCGTAGGAAAAGTTGAAAATGAAAAAACTGTCATATTTGACATGTTTTCTTGAATACCTATCTCAATAATGGATGTGCGTTGATCAATTCTTCAAAAAAACATGTCTAATAACACTAACAATACATACCAGGTGTCAAATGAATTTGGAATGCCGTAGGAAAAGTTGAAAATGAAAAAACTGTCATATTTGACATATTTTCGTGGATATCTTTTTCAGTGTTGCCAGATGGATATTTTTCTCAACAATAGAACAGGACTAAATAAAACAGGAGATTTGCCTACCTGAACAGTAGATAATTTTTTTTAATAAATAACATCGTAAATAACATCAAAATCATGATTTTTGAAGCAAAGTCATTATTTAAACTCTTATATGTTCTTCATTAGGTAGCTTCATCAGGGTATAAGAACTAGAATCAAAAGAATAACATGACTCCACTTTCACTCTTTTTGAGTTGAAGAACTTTTAGTATGAAGCAACTCTAGCGATAACCTATTTGGCTGATTCGTTTTTAATGAATATTCACCTGTGAAAATATTCGCTAAACGTTTGTATAATTAATCTATTATAAAATGCGGCAAAATTGGTAACAGAAGAGCTGTCTTCAAACTGTTTTTTTTTTACATGCAACCCAGAATGCAAATAAATGACGTTGCTGATTTAACGAATTTTACTGTAGAACGAAAATTGAAATTTACGGCAAATATGAACCAAATTTGATGAAAATACCGTCAACAGTAGATTTCGGTGTGAGAACAGTAGGAACAGAAGATTGGAGTGAAAACAGTAGATCTCCTGTTAAAATAGGAGGTCTGGTAACACTGATCTTTTTTAATAATGGATGTGCGTTTTATTTTATTTTTATGCGAGGTCTGTTATCTAGACCCAAGGATATTAAACTGTAAAGGATTGCTCGATCGACCAAGTTTTTCTTCCGGATGTATGACGTCACTGACTCCGCTCGTAATTTCATTGGCTGTTGACTCTCCATCTTTGTCATTGATTTTAGTTTCAGTTTATCACTTTATTTTTGATATTCCACAGGAGGTTATTTTTTAAATACACAAAAGAATAATAATTGATGAGTTTTTAAGTCAGTATGAGAACATGAAATATCTGGACAATCAATTTATAGCCATTATTAGTTCCATTCGCAAAATTTTAGGAATAGGAATTGGATGAAAACATGTTTTTTCATTCTTTGAAGATTGTTGTGGCACTGGTTTACCTTTTTGGTTTGTGGCCGAATAATTATTGAAGTGAATTATATTCTACAGCACCTAGTCACAGAAATCATTTACACAGTGAATTTTGGAACCAAAGGTATTAAAATGCATGTTGCTGCCTAGAATCAAAATTCAATTGAAAATCTGCTAGATTCATATATTTCATACCAGGTAAGCTCTGAAAATAGTGGTGAAATGAGGGTTTATTATTAATAATATCCATTGGTTTTTTTAGGGTACTATCAAAGATTACATAGACAGAATATAGAATATATTTCTGGATATTGTCCAGTGCAAGTAGATATATGGAAGCAATTATGAATTTGAAAATGTCCTCGGAAGTTTGTAGTGCATGTATATTTTACATTTCAAGTATACATGTATTATTATCCATTATGAACTGTATAGATCAATAATAAATCATTCCCTATTGAGGTAGGCATATCATTTTGCAATCAGTAGCAGTTTTTATTTCATGATATACAATATTGTTTAATCAATTATCACACAGTATACTCACATACTATACCATTTTCAACCAACAAATTATGTTATCTTTCACCTATATTATTTCTGAGTGCATCCAGAAACAGTGATCTACCTATAATGCCTCAAAAATAAAAGACTACCTATTTGGATCAAAGGATGATGTCCATTCAAGTTCAGGGCACTGAGATATACCTATCATAATATGAACAGTAGGTATATGGAACAAATAAAACATTTTGATTTTATAAAATATATGATTTCCACAGTATAAAATACACCAACAATTTTGATTTTTGTATTATATCTACCTGAGTTGTTTGTTTGACATTTTTCACAATTCGTTATTTTTATTGAATTGCTTTCTTCAATTTAGTGAGTTCAGTCATCACTTATTATGATGGGATGAAGATGTGATAATTTCAGGATCAGAAGAGAATATGCATTTTCTGAAATGGAGCAACATGTTCAGAGACATTTTGGGGTATGGATGATGTTCTCAATATTTTCTGTCACACCTTACTCAGTGGAACATTTGTGTTCCAATCATCTCTTCACTAGTGAATCTACAATACAAAGACAACAATAACAAAATATTACTCCTCAAGAGCATGTATTATAATAATATACCTTCAGGGTTCATTTATAGTAGGTCCTGTCATGTTATTCCTGCTCATAATCTTGATCACATAAAATAGAACAAATCTACTGGAATCACTTGGATTACACAAAGGAAGTCTTCCACTTCTAATTGTTGTGGGTTTTGGAAAAACACATGAAAATTATTTGTTGTTTTGGGTTTTCTTAAATCATCTACACCCTCAGGCCTGTGCTCATGCCGTGCTCATGCCCTCAGTTACAGCACACAAAACAACTAATTCACATATAAAAGTAAGATTTTATATATTCAGCATTTTGTATTGCATGTACTTACTTCATTCACTTATATAAAGTACCATTTTATTTAAAATTTACTAAATTCATTCCAATTTTGAAATTTCGCAAAAAGTTTCAATGGCGACATAATAACTTCCGATGGTCGTCCTCTCGACCAATGAACAATAAGGTCGAATCAGTGACGTCATTCAACGTGTTTACATTGCCAGCATAGGGATTGAGCAATCCTTTACAGTTTAATATCCTTGATCTAGACCGACGATTATGTAAAACTCTAGAGGATGGATCAATCTGCAGACTTCGTGCTATTGGACCTGACGTCAGCACGTTTGCTGAGCCATGAGGTTCATATGCATAAACATAAACATCATGAAGTAAACGCGGGTACGTCAGGTTACATGATCACATCGCACCATGGAAATTGAGCTCCCTTATACAGTTTAACTTCCTTAACTAACCTAAAAATCAAGATAAATTTAATGAGAAGAAGAAATAGTGGGAAAACTGTCGGGGTTATCCCATAGAGAATGGGTTATCCTTTGTTATAAAATATCAGTCATTTGTAGTGGTTTCGAGGTGTCGAGTTGCAGAGGCAGATGTCAAGGAGGTATATTTTTCTAACTTTTTATGATCAAGAATGAATGGACTCGAACGTTGAATAATTATTATAGGCACTTATATCATTATTGTTACATTAGACCAAATCAGCCCAACCTGTTTTTTTCAAACTCAAAATGCCAGGAAGACCTACTAAGTTTCCAGTACTAAAATCAGCTGAATATCTCAATGAGCATCACTCACATCTAACTTTTCAAAATTTACAAAACCTCAAAGTTAATGACGAAATTATCAGGAAGTCTGCCTTACACATTTTTTCAATAGATACATATAGAACTCGCACAGAGATTTATAAAGTTTTTCACCGTAATACTGAAATGATCAGTAAACTACTGAACTTAAATGAATCAATCAATGTAAAAGATCATGTGTTGTAATGAAAGTCATAACACGCACAAACAAGAATCTATTTCATAACTCCAGATTCAGTATACAAAGACTACACAGTCATAATAATATGCTTAATGTAAACATACGATACGCTCTTGCTCTGTGCTTACACTCTACTGTCGTTTTAAAACGTGCTCACACACCGTTGTCGGTACTTACATATGTATAGGCAACCACCATTACATCCCCCCTTTCCAATTCCCTTTTCTAATTTACAATAAAGTCTTTTAAATATGTGGGTATTTTAATAGCTCTGCCTGATCTGGTGAGAGGAGGATGGGGAAAAGAATGATCGTTACTGTCTGAGTCAGGTTTGACAATAATTCCATTTCTGGGGGGAGATGTTATCCTATCCATACAATCTGTATCTGTACAATCTGTGTCAGTACCTGATCGGACTTCAGAGGAAGGAGACAAATCACGTTTATGACTAATGTTGACATTATTATAAGATTTTCTCAAATGTAAAGTATTTCGTCTCAGGAACCTGCCATCATTTTTTTGTATTATAAATGACCTAGGAGTGTTACAAGCTTCCTTTATTTGTGCTGGTATCCAAGTTTTTTTATTTGGATCCTGCACCAGTACATTATCACCTTTCCTGAAATCTGGTCTCCTTACAGCAGTTTTATCATAATTTGATTTGGACTCACTCTGTTTGTTGAGAGATTGTTCTTCAACAAATTCACATAATTTCGGTTTCAAAACTTGACTACTACAAGGCAATTTGTCACGTAACACGCGGGACATCAGCATTTGTGCTGGTGAATAGGACATGCCAGTTAAAGGAGTATTTCTGTGTGCTAGTAAGGCTAAACTAATGTCTTCATTATTTTCTGCACATTTTTTCATCATTTTTTTAGCAATCCCCACTCCTTTCTCTGACAGCCCATTTGATTTAGGATACCTAGGACTAGAGGTGACTACATTTATCCCCCACTCCTTAGCAAAGTTGTCAAACTTATAGCTACCAAAGGGCATGTTATCTGCTACCAAAGTTGAAGGAATACCATTTGCTGAGAAGATTTCCTTCAACTTTAGTATTACACTTTCTGCTGTTTTATCATACAGTTCTTTAATTTCCAGCCATCTACTATAGTAGATTATATAGATTACTATATATAGTAATCAATTAAAACTAAGTAATCTTCATTTGCAAAATTACAAATATCAATTCCAACCTTATGGAAAGGCAGTTTAGGGACTTCATGTGAAATCAGTGGCTCTTTAGGATTCGAAATATTGAATTTTTCACAAACAGTACATTTTTGAATTAGATTTACAATATCAGAACTCATGCCTGGCCAATACAACAGGGAGCGAGCTCTATTCTTAGATTTATTGATACCAAAGTGACCAGCATGAATTATGTTGAGCATTTCATATCTTAATTTTTTAGGGATTATCACTTTTTGTTCCAAATAGAGAATGCCTTCTTGAACAGTTATTTTATCCCTCAAGCTATATAAAATTTTCAACTCATGATTTGTTATCTGTTTGTCATTAGAAGGGTAGCCAACACTGTACCAGTTCAAGATTTGTTTCATATTTTCATCTTTGCCTGTTTCTTCTTTAACTTGTGACAATCTACTATCACTAATTGGCAATTCCACACTCATGCAATGAACAATTTCTTTCAAGCTTTTGTCATCACTAGCTGTATTCCTCAAAAAGTTTCTTGATAGAAAATCTGCCACAAACATTTGGGGTCCTGGAACATATTTGAACTCTAAATTATATTTCAACAGCTTCAAAAGCATTCGTTGCAACCTTGAGCTTACTTTATTCATATCTTTTTTGACTATTGATATCAGAGGCTTATGATCAGTCTCTATCAATACTTTATACCCATAAATGAATTGGTGATATTTTTCTACACCACAGCAGATCGCATAGAGCTCTTTTTCTATAGGTGCCCACCTGATTTGAGATTCAGTGAGGCTCTTAGAATAAAATGAAACAGGCTGTCCATTTTGTAATAAACATGCCCCAACACCCTCTTTAGAACTGTCTGTTTGTAAAACTATGGGCCTATCTTTGTCAAATATCCTTAAAGTTGGTGCTCTACTTAATTTTGACTTTAACTCTAAGAAGGCTTTATTTTGAACTTCACCCCAAACCCATGCATTTCCTTTTTTAACTAGTTCCCTTAAGGGTTTTGTACTTTCAGTAAAATGTGGAATGAATTTGCTCAAATAATTACACATCCCCAGGAAGGACTGTAAGGACTTTATGTTTTTGGGAGGTTCCAATTTACAAATACTCTCTACCTGATCTGAATCACATTCAATCCCCAATTCCGATATGCTGACACCCAAAAACTTCACTTGATTGGACTTATATTGAACTTTATTCTGATTAAATTTGACATTGTGCTTTTTGGCTCTTTCAACAACACATTTTAAAATCTGATCATGCTCCTCCACACTATCAGCAAAAATTATTAAATCATCAAAGTAGATTTCTACTCCAACAATATCACCAAAGATAGAAAAGTTCAACTCTTGCATAACTTCAGGGGCAGAGGAAATTCCAAAGGGCATGCGCAAGTACTTATAAACACCAAAGGGGGAGCTAAAACAACACATCTTACTACTGGACTTGTCCAGACGTACTTGTAAAAATCCATCTTTCATGTCTAAGACTGTGAATAGTTTTTTTCCTGCCAGCCTGCTGAAAATTTCTTCTGCAGATGGTATCAAGCATCTTTCCCTCATTATAGACTGATTCAGATACTGTGGATCAAGACATAATCTTAGAGTACCATTAGATTTTTCTACAATTACTAAATTATGACACCATTCAACAGGTCCTTTCACTTTTTGTATAATGCCCCCCTTTTCCAACTTATCAAGTGCCCTTCTCAAATTTGGTTTTATTGACTCTGGAATCCTTCTTTGAGGCCTAACTACAGGTGTAGAACCTTCCCTCAATCTAATTTTATATGTTCCAATATCTCCCAAACCCTCAAAAATTTCTCTATTTTGTTTTACAAATATCTCCAAACTACCCTGCTGAACTTTGATGTTATCAATTCTTTGAACCAGATTTAATTGTGTGCAGTCCCGCAACCCCAGAATTGGCATAGTGTTGTCCTGCTGTACAATAATAAACTTAACATCAGTTTGCACATCTTTGATTTTACAGGGCAAAATAACTGTTCCCACAGGATTTATTTTATTTCCATTATAAACTACTAGAACAGTATCAGTGCTTTTTAGTGAGAATTCATTATGGCTAATTTCTATGAATTTTTTATAAGGTAAAATAGAGACTTCACTTCCTGTATCTAGCTTGAAATTTATGTCAACACCATTCACACTTACCACCTGCCTCCAGCATTTATCAAGATAAGGTTTTTCAATGGAATGGACTTCAATTGAGTCAATTTTCAAAAAATCACCTGCCTCACTATCACAATCACTACCTAATTCTTGGACTTCATGCACTCTTCTTTGCTTGAAACTGCATACATCAGCAAAGTGATTTTTCTTCTTGCACAGAACACATGTCTTCCCAAATGCTGGACACTGCCTGGGTTTGTGAAATCTTCCACAGAATCTGCACCTATCATGTGTAATGTGTCTTCTTTCTGGTACTCGTTCAGCATCCTTGGACTCCTCTTTCTTCTGGGTGATTCGTTTTACAAAATCCACAGTCTTTTCATTATTACTCAAAACCTTTAGCTGTCTTTTACTCATTTCTGCGGCCCTGCAATACTCTACAGCTGTTTTCAGATCTAACTTAGGTGTTCTCAATAGTCTTTCTTGCATTTCAGTGCTGTTAATACCAATGACTATTTTATCTCTGAGCAAACCCTCCTCAAGTGCCTCAAAGTTACAGGGTTTTGCCAGGGTTTTAATCTCTGTCAAGAAGTGTTCAAAATCTTCGTTTTCCCCCTGAAGTCTGTTAAAAAATTTATACCTGTCATATGTTTCATTTTTGACAGGAGCACAGTGCTTTTTGAAGGCCTCTATTACATCCTCATACTTTTTCCTTCTCTCCTGGTTAATGTCCAATGTTTCAAATACCATGTAACGAAGTTACTATTATTTTGTATATGAGACATACGGTATAGTATCGGTTTGAATAGTAATTCGGTTTTGAGTTTATGTTTTCTTCTTGTTGATATCATGGTCAATCAAATAGTCATGATAGGGTCGTATGCAAGTGTTTATTTCGATAACCGGAAATAATGCGGAACGCACTGTATATGAGAGTCGAGACATCGCTGCGGCACACAGAGCGTGTCCGCGCACACCGTTTTGTGCATGCGCGCCCCACTCTTCGAGAAGAGTGGTGGAACCGTGAATCGAGGTAGTCGAGAACATCAGACTGAAAATTCAGTAGCAGCTCAGCGAAGGACCAGCCAGCAGCGGGGAGAACAACAGGACCAAGCAGCCGACCGACCGACAACAAGGAGGACCGACCGACCGCAAGGAAGGAGATCGTGACCGGCCCGTATACCAGGGAACTGGCAGTAGCAGCCCAGCCAGGAAGCAGCAAGCCACGCACCAGACACGAGAGGTGAGGTCACAGAGAAGATACATCGAGGTATTGTGCCCTGTGGAACTGTCTGATATCATGAGAGCGTAGGCTCTGCATATCAGACAGTGATCGCGATCTGATGTCGTGAGAGCGTAGGCTCTGGATATCAGATAGTGACGCAATCTGATTCAAGGCCGGAAGAGCGTAGGCTTGGCCGTGAATCAGGGGACGAGGTACATAGTGGTAACGGTAAAGTGAGGTATCACCCTCCAATACCCCCCTTGTGCACTGAGAGCGTAGGCTCTGAACACTAGGAGAGTATTGGGTCGATCCAGGTACTGAAGAGCGTAGGCTTGTACCTGAATCGTAGGGCTCTGAGAGTACGCATGGTTTGGTTTATTTTGACATGAAGCTTTTTGCTAGTTGCGCTTGTTAGATTAGCTTTTAGCACGAAACGCTCGATACCGCGAGCTTTGATAGTTTAATTGCTTTGCTTTGCGTGCTTTGATAACCGTATGTCTCAGAGGGAACTGATTCGTAAAGACTCGTAGATATTGTAAATATACTGTGAATAGTGTGTATATATAGAGTAAATAAAATAGTTGGTTGTATATTTTGTTTTATTTCTAACTAGATTAAGTATAGTCACTATAGCAACTAGACAAACCAGGGTAGTATCACCAGTCATACTACTGTCACTTTGACAGCTTACTTTATAGACCCCTGGAATTAACTTTCTCCACTGATAGTTGCCCGGTGCAAGTGGACCTACCACTATAAGATAGGTGGCGCCCGAGATTGTAAATAGAAGCACCCGAGCTAAAGCGCCAAATTACGTTCTTGTAAGCAAATAGCCTTACAAATTTGGCGCCCGAGCAGGGACCGTAAGTAATACGTAACCGAAAGTAACCGAGAGTAACCGAAGGTAACCGCAGGTTAACCGGAACCGTATTCCGTCAATAACCGATTCCGGTCAGAAGTGGCTACTCTTAAAACAGGTTTCGAAGGTTAAGGAATTAATTACGCGTTTTCTCGAGTCGCTGCGATCAACTCCCTCTGAGATTTGAGCTAACCCGTAGTTATTTTAGCAAAGATATAGATTGCCGATATTGTCACTTTCTCCCGTGTTGTGAAGGAGTTCGAACTTCTTCGTGGGGAACTACAGGAGAAGTACCAGACCTACGGATGCACAGTAAGACACCAAGAGGTGTCGAAAGCGTCCCCGCCAGCCCCGCCGTCCGCAACGCCGTCAGCCCCGCCGTCGGCCCCTCCATTGGCCCCACCGTTAACAAGACCCGTCAATACGCGACCATCGACTCCTGCTAGGACCGAACCGAGAACACCCGTTCAGCAGCCGAGGACATCTTCACCAGCCGTATGTTGGAGATGCGGACAGACAGGACATTTGAGGAATCAATGCCGTTCTGCCCCGAAGCTGTTTTGTTCTCGATGTGGCAAGGAAGGAGTGATGTCACGAGACTGCCCCTGTCCTAGGTCGGAAAACTAGGAAGGCATTGCTCCAAACCGAGACACGAGCAGTGCCTTTCCACCAATGTCTCGGAAACGATCCGTAACATCCGACCTGAGGATGTCCGTCCATTCGTTTCAGTGCAGACCCTAGGTGGCCGTTTTGAGGCATTGTTAGATACTGGAGCATCCAAAACGTACCTGGGAGACAAAGTGGCTGAAAGATGTCAGGAAATGGGAGTCCCGAGGGAAACTACGCTTTCTTCCTCGGCCAGAATGGCCAACGGGCTGCCCGCCAGAGTTTCCAACGTATATCACTTGGATCTAGTGATTGGAAACACAACTATACCCGCCATAGTTGGACATCTTCCTGGCCTGTCATCTGACTTCGTCATAGGAATGGATATTCTGAGACCGCAGAAATTCCAACTAGACCTGTCAGATGGAGGAATACGAATGGATGGAAAACCGATTACCGACCGAACACCAGAACCGATGGACCCGATTGATACCGTAGACCGTACCGAGAAACTTGTGTTGACACCAACCGAAGAAAGGAGACTTGAGGCATTCCTGGACCACGAATTAGCTCAATTTGAGAGCATCAAGGGAGTAACGCCGATTCTCAAGCATGAGATCCGTTTGATTAACCCAGAGCCGATCAAACAACGTTACCGCCCCCAGAATCCAAGGATGCAAGAAGTCATCAACACCGAGGTTGATAAAATGATCGAAGAAGGCATCATAGAACCGTCTAACAGCCCGTGGAGCTCACCGGTTGTCATAGTGCGGAAGAAGGATGGAAAGCCGAGGTTCTGTATAGACTTCCAAAAAGTCAATGCTGTGACACAGAAAGATGCCTACCCCCTGCCGTTTATCAACGCAATTTTGGATAAATTGCGCAGAGCTCGATATATTTCGAGTATAGATTTGAAACAGGGGTATTGGCAAGTTGCTTTGACTGATGAAAGCAAACCAATAACAGCATTTACAGTACCTGGCCGAGGTCTGTTCCAGTTCCGAGTGATGCCGTTTGGATTGCATGCAGCACCAGCTTCGTTCCAGCGTTTGATGGACCGTATCATAGGACCGGAGCTGGATCCGTACTGCTTTGCATATCTGGATGACATCATCGTGCTTGGAGAGTCTTTTGAGCAACACTTGAGCATTCTGCAGGAAGTATTCCGCCGTCTCCGAGCCGCCAACCTCCGTCTCAACCCAGAAAAATGTCAGTTCGGCAGAAAGTCACTCAAGTACTTGGGCCATGTCGTAACCGGCGAAGGAATCGCTACCGACACCGAGAAAGTGAAATCCATATTGGAATTTCCACCACCGACCACCGTCCGACAACTGCGACGCTTCTTGGGAATAGCATCGTGGTATAGACGTTTTGTCCCTGGATTCTCGAACATAGCCGCACCGCTGAACCGTCTGTTAAAGAAAGGCTATCGTTGGCAATGGATGAGCGAACAGGAGGAAGCATTTGACCACCTGAAGAAATGCTTGACAGAAGCCCCTGTCCTTACCTGTCCCGACTTCGAAAGACCGTTCGTACTCCAGACTGATGCTAGTGACCAAGGATTAGGAGCCGTACTAATCCAAAATAAGGAGGACGGAGATCACATCATCGCCTATGCCAGTAGGACACTGACAACTCCTGAGAAGGCATACTCAGTTACCGAAAAGGAGTGCCTGGCGATTGTGTGGGGAATAGAAAAGATGCGTCCATGCTTAGAAGGGTACCGTTTTACGGTCCTGTCCGACCACCAATCACTGAAGTGGCTCCATAACATCCAGAGCCCGAGTGGAAGACTAGCCCGTTGGAGTATGTATCTCCAACAGTTTGACTTTGAGATCAAGTACCGGAAAGGAGTTCTGAACCGAGTAGCTGATGCATTGTCCAGACATCCTGTACCCGCCGAAGTAGACATAGCCACCGTTGAGGGAAATGAAACTTGTTCCTGGTATGCCAAGAAGAAGAACGAAGTTCTGAATAACACCGCCGATTATCCAGATTATTGCATCAAGGACGACCGCCTGTACCGTCATTTCTGGGATTCCACCGATTTCTCAGAACCAGAGCTATCCGATCCCTGGAAATTGTGCGTCCCGAAACCAGCTCGTACAGTCATAATGAAGGAGAACCATGACGCTCCCACCGCCGGACACCTCGGGATCGCCAAGACCACCGCCAGGATAGCAAGTCGTTATTATTGGCCAGGAATGTTCCGGGATATAGCCAAATACGTCCGAGGGTGTCAGTCCTGTCAGCAGTTCAAGACATCACAACAGAAGACACCCGGGAAGATGCAACCGTCTGTGAACCGACAACCATGGGAGACTGTGAGCTCCGACCTGGTTTGGCCACTGCCTCGTTCAAGCAAAGGAAACAACTACTTGGTAGTATTCCAAGACAGGTTCACCAAGTGGGTCCAGTGCCGTCCTATACGAAAGGCAACGGCGAAGGCAGTGAGTCAGGCCCTCTATGAAGAGATCATTGTTCGTTTTGGCTGCCCGAAGACCGTAATTACCGACAATGGAACCCAGTATACCGGAGCACCGTTCAGAGACCTCCTGGGAGAACTGAAGATTGGACATCGTTTCACCCCTCCGTATACGCCGCAGGCTAACCCCGTCGAAAGGACCAACAAGACGATGAAAATCATGATATCTCAATTCTGCGACGGTGACCATAGGAAATGGGATCAGCACATACCCGACCTGGTTTTCGCATACAACACCGCCCGCCATGACTCCACCGGATATACTCCAGCATTTCTCAACTTTGGAAGAGGGTTGGAGGTACCAGGAGCCGTGTACCTGCCGGAGGAACCAGTAACTGAAGACGCGGAAATGGAACAAGAGGAACTTAAAAACAGAACACAACGATTGGACAAACTCCGAGAAGTTTTCCAGTTAGTCCGGATCAACCTGGCCCGTGCTTTTACCAACCAGAGTCATACAATCTCCGTAGACGAGAATGGAGATGCCATGTTGGGGATCGTGTGATGAAGAAAGAACACCACCTGTCATCTGCTCCGAAGGGCTTTGCCGCCAAACTAGCGCCTAAATATTCTGGTCCTTATACCGTCACCAAAATCATATCTCCCGTTATTTATGATGTGAAGAGCAATACTGGCAAAAAGTTCCATCGTGTCCACGTGAAAGATTTGAAACCGTTCTCGAACACCGCGATGATAGGACATTCTCTCTTCTAGAAAATGCCCAAGAAAATTCCGGTACCGAAGCCCAGCCCGAATGACATCCGATCACCCGTGGCCGACGCCAGAAAAAAAACGAGCGATGCGCAAAAACGCATGAGGGCCATAAAAATACTGGCGCGTGACCTAACGCAGCGCCGTCGACCGACTCAAGTTACCGTAACTACCCCGCCGCCACGAAAGTTATGTCGTCCCTGCCCAATGACCCGACAGACTCAAAAAGCGGTCACAAAAATCATAACCCCACCCCCATCACCGGTGGCTGTAGAGGACATTCCCTTGCCCATTGGACCAGGCCCTGAACCCATCCAGTTCAGACGTGAGGAGACAGATCTCACCTTCGACGGAAAAATCTCACGCACGGGACTGTCCAGGGAGACGGGTGAAGGAAAAGGGAGTCATTGTCCGAAGTCACCGGGCTTTATAGAGAGTTCCCTTGTGGAAAGGGCAAAATATGAGGGTGAGGGTGAGGTAGCCGAAGCTCTCCTGTGTCTCCCTCCCGGAGCACCTTGGCCCGCAGCCTTACGAGCCAAGCTGTTTGCTCTTCGGGGAACCGGAGTGGATCCGAACCGAAGGGTCAGGAGACGACTCACCGCCCCAGATGGACGCGTAGTACGCGTTACCCTTCCGAATTCGGAACGCATTTGAGTGGCAAACTTTTTTTTTGAATGAATTGTATTTTTTGTTGATGTTTCCTTGATAGAATAAACTTTCTTTTGTACCGTGGAGTTTTTCTTATAGATATCCTGACATGTCGAGTCCCATTCTGGAAATAACTGCCTCACCACAGCAGATGGAGGACATAGCGAGAGAATTGGCCGACGCCATTGCAGACTCCGAACAAATGGATGTTGGAGAATGCGCACCGCCAACACTGACGACCGACTCGACATCGACACCGCAAGTCTCGCCTCAAACCACAACTGGCATAGTCGCCTTGCCGATCCTTCCGAACCCTACCGTGGAGAATATTGCCGAAGATATGCCCAGTACATCACAGGCCTCAACCCCGACACCGACTCACCCTCTTCAAGCTACAGAAGACAAGGGTGGAATAGACAAAGCATCTCTGTCTAGTGAGGGAAGCGAAGAAGTGGGAGTCGCCCCTCACTGGAATCCGATGTTGGATGAGTACTGGACTCCACAAGCCATGGAACGAAGGCTAGAGGAAGACCGTCGCGACCGGGAGAGACGAAGAAGGGAGGAAGGAGCCAGCAGCCTGATACGACGTATCAGAATCAGCGAGAACATGTGTTGGCGCTGTGGAGAACCTGGTCACCGACGAGATGGCTGTACTCGGGCACCAGTAATGTTTTGTTCCAGATGTGGCCTGGTCGGTATCATGTCCAGGAAGTGCCCGTGTGACCGTAAACCTTGGTCAGAAACCCGTCGGAGAAACCGCCCCGAACCCGAACACGACCGCTGCCCTAGGTGCGGGTGCCCACACGCCCGTTTGCATCGACGCCGCCACTAGAAGGCGAAAAGGAGCGAGATTCGATGATGCACCGACCAACCCGAATCTCGTGGAAGTAGAATCGGGATGAAGGAGGACGTCCCAGGATTCCGGAAGATATTTTAAGTTTCAGTTAGAATTGTATTTAGTTAGGTTTGAGATGTGGATAAAAAAAAATATAATAAATTATTTTTTTTTACCGAAGTAAGGGGGGAATGTAACGAAGTTACTATTATTTTGTATATGAGACATACGGTATAGTATCGGTTTGAATAGTAATTCGGTTTTGAGTTTATGTTTTCTTCTTGTTGATATCATGGTCAATCAAATAGTCATGATAGGGTGTGCAAGTGTTTATTTCGATAACCGGAAATAATGCGGAACGCACTGTATATGAGAGTCGAGACATCGCTGCGGCACACAGAGCGTGTCCGCGCACACCGTTTTGTGCATGCGCGCCCCACTCTTCGAGAAGAGTGGTGGAACCGTGAATCGAGGTAGTCGAGAACATCAGACTGAAAATTCAGTAGCAGCTCAGCGAAGGACCAGCCAGCAGCGGGGAGAACAACAGGACCAAGCAGCCGACCGACCGACAACAAGGAGGACCGACCGACCGCAAGGAAGGAGATCGTGACCGGCCCGTATACCAGGGAACTGGCAGTAGCAGCCCAGCCAGGAAGCAGCAAGCCACGCACCAGACACGAGAGGTGAGGTCACAGAGAAGATACATCGAGGTATTGTGCCCTGTGGAACTGTCTGATATCATGAGAGCGTAGGCTCTGCATATCAGACAGTGATCGCGATCTGATGTCGTGAGAGCGTAGGCTCTGGATATCAGATAGTGACGCAATCTGATTCAAGGCCGGAAGAGCGTAGGCTTTGCCGTGAATCAGGGGACGAGGTACATAGTGGTAACGGTAAAGTGAGGTATCACCCTCCAATACCCCCCTTGTGCACTGAGAGCGTAGGCTCTGAACACTAGGAGAGTATTGGGTGATCCAGGTACTGAAGAGCGTAGGCTTGTACCTGAATCGTAGGGCTCTGAGAGTACGCATGGTTTGGTTTATTTTGACATGAAGCTTTTTGCTAGTTGCGCTTGTTAGATTAGCTTTTAGCACGAAACGCTCGATACCGCGAGCTTTGATAGTTTAATTGCTTTGCTTTGCGTGCTTTGATAACCGTATGTCTCAGAGGGAACTGATTCGTAAAGACTCGTAGATATTGTAAATATACTGTGAATAGTGTGTATATATAGAGTAAATAAAATAGTTGGTTGTATATTTTGTTTTATTTCTAACTAGATTAAGTATAGTCACTATAGCAACTAGACAAACCAGGGTAGTATCACCAGTCATACTACTGTCACTTTGACAGCTTACTTTATAGACCCCTGGAATTAACTTTCTCCACTGATAGTTGCCCGGTGCAAGTGGACCTACCACTATAAGATAGGTGGCGCCCGAGATTGTAAATAGAAGCACCCGAGCTAAAGCGCCAAATTACGTTCTTGTAAGCAAATAGCCTTACAACCATTTGAGCTTCCTCCCCAGCTACATTCAGCAAAATGGCAATTTTAGTTTCTTCATCCTTCTTATCAAAGCCAGTGGCTTTCATATAGTAGTTAAAGCTATTATAAAACTGTTGAAAATTTTTGTCGATGTTTTCATCAAATTTCAAACTGTTTGGAGGTTTGAAACATCCCACTAAGCAAAGTAACATTCATTCAATATTTCAGTAATCTTTCATCGTAATGTGTAATGTTCCATCAGAGTTTTCTGCTACCTTACTGCAAAGGTTCAGCAACTACTGAAACGGACGTTCAGCAATATTAAAAATGGTATATTTCATATCAATCATTCCAGCAAGGTTACTGCAATTTTGCATATAATATACAGGAATATTGCAAATGTGATATTAAAAATGTGGCCTAGTGACAATGTTGCAGCAACTGCTGAAATAGATTGATGGATGTAATGTTTAATAATTAGTAATTGCAGCAAGGTTACCGTAACATAGAATATAAATTAGAAGAGAATAACATATTCAATATTATGTTATATAGCAGCAACTTACCACCAACCTTGTCTATTCATTTCTATAACATAACAGGAAGATTTCATAAATTACTTTCCAGTAGGTTTGTTCATTACTGAACAATTTTTGGATTTTCACTTATTGCTTCTAAAATATTGATAGAAAATGAATGCATACAATATTCATGGTAGGCAAATCAGTTTCGATATCTTGGAAAATATCATTAACTATTGATGTGCCTTCTATGAAAATCATATTCATTTTTTAGTTTTTAGAGCAAGGAGTTAAAACCCAACAAATCTTCTGAAATGATTATACCTTAATATAGTATTTTCATTTGAAACAATAAATAGATTTTTTCCTATGCTTCTGTTATATACAGTTGGTCTCACTAGGTTGGAACCATGTGAAAATAATTAATATCATTGATTTTACGAAAAAAGTTCTGCATGCTCTATAAGCTATATTACAATCATCAGATATTAAATTTTTTCAGTCGTATAAGCGGGTTGTTAAAAAAAATCACTTAGGAGTGGGTACCTTCATTTTAAACAAAATCGAAAGTTGTTATGCAAGGTTATTCAGAATTGAAAATACATTCAAATGTTCAGTCATATCTATCTACCATGAAAAATATGGTTTTGTAAACTTTTCCATTCAGTTTTGAAAGAAAAATCTATTGTTTATAAAAAGTTTAACATAGTCGGAAACTTGAAACACATTATAAACACTCACAAAAAAAGAAAAATGTTGAGAATAACACAACCTAATTTGGTAGATTTGAATATCTGAACGTAACTTTCATTTCTAACTGACTTTGATCTGACAATTTTCGATATTGTAAAAATCGAAGTAACTTTATTATTAGATTCGCATATTTTAATAAACCTCTCATACAACTGAAAAAACTTAATACCTGATGATTTCATACAACTGAAAAAACTTAATACCTGATGATTTCGCTTTTATTACATCCATAACTTTTTTTTTCTAAAATAAATAATAAAAAAGTATTCCATATGCTTTCAACTTTGTGAGACATTCGATATACCTATATGACAAGTTATTGATTTCAAATGTCTATGGAAGTCTTGGGGGTCAAGAAGGCAAACATTTTATAATAAAACCTTTATTTGAATTGAAATATCACAACAAAATAAAAACAAATATCAAAATATCAAATTAAAAAAAACTCTGTTTGGCCTCATCCAGGCACCTGAAACAATAATAATCAATGGAATGTTTGGATGGAAGATTGACAACTTGATCTACTACCAAGTCTTTAAAACCTTGACATACACATCTATACAATACTCTCAATTGTTTCCTGCAAATAGGTCAAAATGATATTTTCCATTCTCTGTCATTGAAATTGTGCCAGACTTTTTGGTTTTCAGCAAAGTACGACAAACATATGGAAGGTTTTTATATTTTAAAAAGTTTATTGAAATTCGTATTGGATATGCATCAATCAATTGCCCAATTTCTCAAATTATTAGCTAATGTAGTAGAGTTATCTGATGCCTGGGTTTTTACTATATTAAACTAATCAGTATTACTTATTCAATGGAAAATAAGGAACAATGACTGGGGTTTCTGAGAAGAATGTAAGGGGAGAGGTAACTGATGGGTTCTCATTTTTATCTTGTGAAATATCAGGGCAACAAGTTTGAGAATCATCGAGGGCCTCATCAGTTTCAACTTCAACCTTCGAGTTTATCAATTTTCTTTTAGTATCTTGTCTTACTGTTTCACGTATTTTTTCGACGTATTTTGAGTACTTCTCACGATGTTTTTGGATCTAAAAATGTCCACACTAATCACAATCGAAATATCATCATATTTCAATGAATACAAATTGATAACGACGATTTCAATCCTACTTTGTAATAAGATGCACACGAAACAACACAACCATCAGATTTATTCGCAATATAAGGAGGAAAACTAAGAAAAAGCATTTTCCTACCAAACTATCCTAACCTAAAATAATAAAAATGATGTATCGCTTACCTTACATGAATATGGAGATGCCTTAAATGTATTATTGACATTGTCCATTGTGCTGCTTCAACACTCTTATTCAACAAACAAATGTACTTTACTAATAATTTATAAAAGTAGAAGTATCCAAATCAAGAATAAAAAACCAGCGACGCAAGACTGCACGATACGGGACGGGATAAACATAAACAAACTTTCTTTGTCTATGGGCTGGGTGTCGCCCCGTTAGGTGGCATCTTCCATCTCCTCAAGACCGGGAAATTCAAAATTGGTTGGTAACCTGATAGATGAAATATTTTTTCAAGTTTCTTTATATTTACTATTTAAAATTGTAGAAGGGTATCATTTTGTATATTTCTGCAATGATGCGATCGAAAATTGAACATACATTGTGTTTTCTAAATACTGTCAATATTGTTTGAAGTTAGCTTATGTATTGTTGTTAATATAATAGGATTTAAAACCGAGTGTAACATTGTGATTTGAATTTGTTCGATAGTTCCAAATGTTACTTGCACACACATTGTTCCTATATAGTTTCTATAATGTTGCATTTATAATGAACTTTCATGGCTCACGCAATATTGCACCTGGAACATTATCAATAGCTTGCTTTTTAATTTACATACAACTTGTCGATAGTTTTTTTTGTTATGTTAAAAACTTGAATATAGCAGTTAGCCTTATGCAATATCATATTATTATCTTACAATGGCAAGCAATACATAATATTGTTGCAATATTTTGTAACATTACATGTTTAGTGGGATGCCATTTTGATTTTGTGCTATCTAGTTTCCTCTGGCCTCCCAACTCAAAACTCAGCTTGTCAAACTATTATCAAAGTTTCCAGTACTCAATTGTTCGACTGTATTCTTATGTCCAGGTCCAGAACATTGTCAGGCCACAACTAATAAAAAAAAACACACCGGTCTTTTTATTAGGTAGACTCGCTTGGGGTCCAACGTTGAACTTCCAACTGGTTAATTTACACCTGACACCATGTTGTAATGAAAGTCATAACACGCACAAACAAGAATCTATTTCATAACTCCAGATTCAGTATACAAAGACTACACAGTCATAATAATATGCTTAATGTAAACATACGATACGCTCTTGCTCTGTGCTTACACTCTACTGTCGTTTTAAAACGTGCTCACACACCGTTGTCGGTACTTACATATGTATAGGCAACCACCATTACACATGTTTTGAGAAAGTTTTCGAGTAAAATTACAGTGGACAGTATTAATAGAATTTTGATGGATAATAAGTTTTGTAGGGAAACTCTTCTATCCGTATCATATTATCCAGTTGATACAGAATATTCCAGACTGTGTAAATTAATGAATTTGAAAGATAGTGAAAATAATCGTAAAAAACTCTGTTACTTTGTACGAAGAAACATTCAAGGTCTTAATTTTGAAGATTTATCTAAAATTATTGTTGATAAAATACCAAGTGATGAAGTTGTCCTGGATCCAAAAGCTAATCAATCTTATTCAAGAGTTTTTACAAAATCTGACAATAGTTCTGAACCTTCTTTGCAGTTTGTACATTCTACTCCCATTGTGTCAAATAGAAATTCTTCAGAATTCAATAATAGTTCATATTCGGATAGCAGAATTGTTCATTCAAACATAAAACCACTTGAAAGTAGTAATAATAATTCCAATATGAATTCAACACCAATATCCCATAATTATTCTGATTATTTCATCCATGCTGAAATACACGTTTTTGATTGGTTGAAATGATTGTGTTGATAAGCAATAACACCATGTTTTCGATTTTGTATTTCGGCTCCTGATTGGCTATTGGATACCTACATGCTGTGTTTTCGTTTCTGTATTTCGCTTTCTGATTCGTAGGCAGTAAGGCAGTAGGGTAGCTTAATTAAACAACGACTTACTAGTTGCAATCTGTCATAGTATTTTTCGATTCCCTGGTAAATAAATGAATGCCACTACACCAAATTTTCGTCTGAACCATGATAAACACACACCATTAATATGTATCCACTTCATTTTCCACAAATTTTAGACAATTTCAGCATTAATAGAATTAGAAATATTAGAATATTAATCTAATGTAACCTAACCACACAAATTGTGACAACAATCATAATGAACTTAGCTCAGTAGTACCTAGTGCATAGGTAATCTTGCCTACATCATACAATGGCATAACTGTATTGTTGGTTGCATAACGAATCTTGTGTCGAACTACAATGCATAATCAAAATAATTAATTCCATAAACTGTACGTTTAAAATAGAAAATCATCGAAATGGCTTTGATTTTATTCATGAAATAATCTGAACAAATACAACTTGTGTTATTGATGATTATCGAAAATTCCTTCTCTTTTTCGAAACAAATCATGTTGCTTTGGGAAACCACACTCGCGCTGTGCGCTCGTGTAGTTTCCAAGCAACATGATTTGTTTCTCTAAATCGATGGAATTTTTGTTTCGATAATCATCAATACACTTGTTGTATTACATGCGAAAATTCTATGCCAAGCAAGAAGGAAATTAGTTCTGATTTCTATAGTATATCTCCTGATTTGAAAAACGTTACTGATAAAATAATCAAAACAGATAAAGTCATCCCAATCGGTACAATAAATATTCAAGATAGTAAATCTAAACTTACATCATTCAAGAACTGTGTTTATGAAGAAGGTATTTTTGTCTTAACTAATTCAGAATTCTCCAGTATATGTAAAGATAGGAAATTATTAAAAGAGAGATATACATTCATGATTTCTAAGAAATTCGAATTGGTTAATAACACATGTATAATATATTTTAAACATTATCGATACCTGAAGAAATCCGATTCCTTGAAAATATATGCTTATTGTGCTCACACTTTGTGTAAAAAGTTCATTTTGTTAATCAAACACATTTCAAATATTCATTCTGCAGATTATAAAGTTGAAGTATTTAGTAGCGGTAGAGACTTCAATCATTTATCTAATTTAACAACACAACTGAGGGGAGTTGAGCGGAAAATAGTAAAAAGAGATATTTTGAATGTTAAAGCTTTAGAACAGCGACAAAACGATGTTTTAAATTTAGAAAAAAAATCTTTAGATAATTTTAATTTAGGCAATGTCAAATCCGATGCGGTTTATAGGAAATTGCGTTCAGAAGCTTTCTCAAAAAATGATCGACATGATGACGATATTTTTGACATGATACAAATGCAGAGAGACCATCCCAATTATATTCAGTTTGTAGGCATTCCCTTACATGTGTACCTCTATAGTGTTGAACAACTAAAACTGCTATCTTTGAAAAAGGATATTGTTTTGCATCTTGATTCTACTGGAAGCATAGTACGTCGGCCTGGTAAGACCGGTAACAAAGTATATTATTATGCTGGGGTTATTCAAACAGAATCGAACAGACTATGCGCAGTAGTAGAGATGTTATCTAATGAACATGACAGTGGCAGCATATCCGCCTGACTTATAAAATATCGTTCCTTCTGTACAGTTCACAAGAAATGGCCTGTGTTTCAAAAAGTTGTCACTGATTTTAGTTTTGCACTTTTGAATGCTGTTTCCATATATCGTTCAATAGTTTAGAGTTGAAAGAATACATAAATATGACTTTTCAGTATGTTTATGCCAATGAACAAATTCCTTCCAATAAAATTCAATTACACATATGTTGTTTTCACATGTTTAAATTAATGGCTTGCGATGTTGATAATCATTTTCAAGATAGAACAGTTAAACGTCATGTGAAAGAAATTCTGGCCTCAGCATATAATATCAATGATTGGGAAATTTTCTGTGCCTGGTTCAGAAATTTGTACATTTTGACCCATTCCGAAACTAAGAATGATACTTTTAGAAATGCATTTCAAAATTTATTGAAAATATCCTGTTCTCTGGATCAATCCTACACAGATCTAAATGAGGATCAACTCATTTTCAACTTTGATAAACATGTCCTAGGAACATTTGAATCAACTCATTATTGTCAATATCTGAAACAACTTTGTCTCACTTGCACTTTGAATTGTAACGATAAATACCCTAAAAATGAATATAGAAATCTAGATTTTTTTCAACTTTTATTAAAACACTACATGCCATTTGTTCCCCTATGGAGTGGCATTCTTTTGAATAATAAAGAAAGGCTGAGTAATGCTCCAGTAGAGAGATGGTTTGGTATAGTTAAAAACTTACTTGCGAAGAGAATTATGGGTCAGAGAAGTAGTCGTATAGTTAGGAAACTCAGGAAATATATTTTATTCATCCTCAAAGAAATTGATTTCAAAATTCCAAAAACTAATTGCACTAAAAATTTTGTTGATAAAGAATTTGATCAAGGACTATAAACTGAAATGCGGTATAATCAACGAGGAGAAGGCCATCGAAGAATATAAACGTATTACCAATAATAAATGTGTAAAGTCGGGTTTAATTGTTCATAAATTGTATCAATTTATAGCAGGATCACCGGATGGATTAGTTTCCAATGATGGATTAATTGAAGTTAAATGTCCATATTCATTTAAAATTAAATATTTTGATAAAGAAACGGACAATATTTCAAGTAATCATAATTACTATTATCAAGTTCAAGGTCTTCTCGAAATTACGGATCGGTATTGGTGTGATTTTATAATTTGGACATTTAAAGGAATTAAAATAGTGCGCATTCACCGTGATAAATTATGTTGGAGCAGATTGTTTCCGAAATTAAGTAGATTTTTTCATTTCTTTTTGTTACCCAGTCTCTCGGGAGCATCAGCTGTGCCTAAATTTGTTAAATGGAAACCTGAAACAGACATTGAAATTTTACCGAACGGATTAGTAAAGAATTCAAATTACTATAAAGATATTGGAAAGAGATATTATATTGCTTATTACTCTCATTTTAATTGTGATGTAACGGAGGTTACGAATGAAGACTTCGATATATTATCCGGAGAAACGTGGTTGACAAATTGTATCATAGATATATGCTTGAATATCTTTAATTCTGCTTTTAACGAGTATCAGATTGTTACATGTATGCTTTCAACAAGGATTTTTTTATTTGGAACTGGAGAAAAACACCCTTCACTTGTCAACTTCTCAATCGAAAAAGACCTTATTATACTTCCTATTATTCAAAATTATTCAGATATCTCGGACCAACCTCAGTTACATCACTTTTGCTTGGCAATTGCTGATATAAAATTCAAAAAATTCACTTTTTTAAATCCATTTGAAAGTACGAGGAGTGAGACATCAAAGTACCTTAAATATTTCATTAAATTCTTGAATCATTACAATAAAATCAATAAATGTCATATTGAAACTTCAAATTGGTCCGTTGAAATACAAGAACATGACAACCAAAATGATGGGTATAATTGTGGTGTTTATATTATATATTTTTTCAATAAAATCGTGAATCGGGAAACATTGTGTAATAATATCAATATAATGAATTATAGACATGATTTAAAGAATATAATAATTAGTGCGTCCGATAATATGTCGAATAAATGTTTATTTTGTGGAAACCAAATCGATGGGCCATCACATAATATAATAAAATGTAATAGTTGTCAAAGAACCAGTCACGTGAAATGTGTATTTTCTGGAACCAATTCGAGTCAAGACTCCTTTCAATACACACATGGTATTTGTCCATTGTGTTCTAAATATTGAGAGAGTGAGAGAGTGACTGACAGATTTTTTTACAGAGTATTGATGTTTATTTGTTTTGAACAGAATTTTATTAATTTGATTTTTTTCAACTTTATTTTATTGTTTTGATCAGAATATCATTTATTTTATTGTTCTGAACATATTTATTTTGTTGTGTACAGAATGTTATTTATTTTATTATTTCGAACAGAATGTTATTTATTTCATTGTTTTGAATAGAATGTTATTTATTTTATTGTTTCGAACAGAATGTTATTTATTTCATTGTTTTGAACAGAATGTTATTGATTTTGTTGTGTTCAGAATACTATTTATTTTATTGTTTCCAACAGAATGTTATTTGACAAGTTCATTAATGTTTCAGGCCATCTAGAAATCGATGATTTTTTTGCCATTTCCATGATTTCCCTTTTCATTTTTTCATTTGATACTGCTTCCTTAAACTTTTCCATGATTTATCCCCTTCCCATCCCCTTCCCATCCCCTGACAAGAGATACCCCTACACCTCCACGTGGTTCTTGTTGGGCAACGTTAATCTTTAATGAAATAAGTTTATTTCATTAACAATTAGCGGCAAAGTAGGGGGTTCCACTCCGGGTTAGCATAAAAATGCAGTCCACTTTGTAACTTTTGGGTGGATATTGATCAAATTTCATCAACGCACATTCATTATTAAGATATATATTCAAGAAAATATGTCAAATATGACAGTTTTTTTCATTATCAACTTTTCCTACGGCACTTCAAATTTATTTGACACCTGGTATGTATTGTTTGTGTTATTAGACATGTTTTTTTGAAGAATTGATCAACGCACATCCATTATTGAGATAGATATTCACGAAAATATGTCAAATATGACAGTTTTTTTCATTTTTAACTTTTCCTACGGCACTCCAAATTCATTTGACACCTGGTATGTATTGTTAGTGTTATTAGACGTACTTTTGTGAAGAATTCATCAACGCACATCCATTATTAAGATAGATATTCAAGAAAATATGTCAAATATGACAGTTTTTTTCATTTTCAACTTTTCCTACGGCACTCCAAATTCATTTGACACCTGGTATGTATTGTTTGTGTTATTAGACATATTTTTGTGAATAATTCATCAACGCACATTCATTATTAAGATATATATTCAAGAAAATATGTCAAATATGACAGTTTTTTTCATTTTCAACTTTTCCTACGGCACTCCAAATTCATTTGACACCTGGTATGTATTGTTAGTGTTATTAGACATGTTTTTGTGAAGAATTCATCAACGCACATCCATTATTAAGATAGATATTCAAGAAAATATGTCAAATATGACAGTTTTTTTCATTTTCAACTTTTCCTACGGCACTCCAAATTCATTTGACACCTGGTATGTATTGTTTGTGTTATTAGACATATTTTTGTGAAGAATTCATCAACGCACATCCATTATTAAGATAGATATTCAAGAAAATATGTCAAATATGACAGTTTTTTTCATTTTCAACTTTTCCTACGGCACTCCAAATTCATTTGACACCTGGTATGTATTGTTTGTGTTATTAGACATATTTTTGTGAAGAATTCATCAACGCACATTCATTATTAAGATATATATTCAAGAAAATATGTCAAATATGACAGTTTTTTTCATTATCAACTTTTCCTACGGCACTCCCAATTCATTTGACACCTGGTATGTATTGTTTGTGTTATTAGACATGTTTTTTGAAGAATTCATCAACGCACATCCATTATTAAGATAGGTATTCACGAAAATATGTAAAAAAATTACAATTTTTTTCTTTTTCAACTTTTCCTACGGCACTCCAAATTCATTTGACACCTGGTATGTATTGTATGTGTTATTATACATGTTTTTTTGAAGAATTGATCAACGCACATCCATTATTAAGATAGATATTCAAGAAAATATGTCAAATATGACAGTTTTTTTCATTTTCAACTTTTCCTACGGCACTCCAAATTCATTTGACACCTGGTATGTATTGTTAGTGTTATTAGACGTATTTTTGTGAAGAATTCATCAACGCACATCCATTATTAAGATAGATATTCAAGAAAATATGTCAAATATGACAGTTTTTTTCATTTTCAACTTTTCCTACGGCACTCCAAATTCATTTGACACCTGGTATGTATTGTTTGTGTTATTAGACATATTTTTGTGAATAATTCATCAACGCACATTCATTATTAAGATATATATTCAAGAAAATATGTCAAATATGACAGTTTTTTTCATTTTCAACTTTTCCTACGGCACTCCAAATTCATTTGACACCTGGTATGTATTGTTAGTGTTATTAGACATGTTTTTGTGAAGAATTCATCAACGCACATCCATTATTAAGATAGATATTCAAGAAAATATGTCAAATATGACAGTTTTTTTCATTTTCAACTTTTCCTACGGCACTCCAAATTCATTTGACACCTGGTATGTATTGTTTGTGTTATTAGACATATTTTTGTGAAGAATTCATCAACGCACATCCATTATTAAGATAGATATTCAAGAAAATATGTCAAATATGACAGTTTTTTTCATTTTCAACTTTTCCTACGGCACTCCAAATTCATTTGACACCTGGTATGTATTGTTTGTGTTATTAGACATATTTTTGTGAAGAATTCATCAACGCACATTCATTATTAAGATATATATTCAAGAAAATATGTCAAATATGACAGTTTTCTTCATTATCAACTTTTCCTACGGCACTCCAAATTTATTTGACACCTGGTATGTATTGTTTGTGTTATTAGACATGTTTTTTTGAAGAATTGATCAACGCACATCCAATATTGAGATAGATATTCACGAAAATATGTCAAATATGACAGTTTTCATTATTCACACATTCATTATCTCGTTCATTATTAAGATATATATTCAAGAAAATATGTCAAATATGACAGTTTTTTTTCATTTTCAACTTTTCCTACGGCACTCCAAATTCATTTGACACCTGGTATGTATTGTTAGTGTTATTAGACATATTTTTGTGAAGAATTCATCAACGCACATTCATTATTAAGATAGATATTCAAGAAAATATGTCAAATATGACAGTTTTTTTCATTTTCAACTTTTCCTACGGCACTCCAAATTCATTTGACACCTGGTATGTATTGTTAGTGTTATTAGACATATTTTTGTGAAGAATTCATCAACGCACATCCATTATTAAGATAGATATTCAAGAAAATATGTCAAATATGACAGTTTTTTTCATTTTCAACTTCTCCTACGGCACTCCAAATTCATTTGACACCTGGTATGTATTGTTTGTGTTATTAGACATGTTTTTTTGAAGAATTCATCAACGCACATCCATTATTAAGATAGATATTCAAGAAAATATGTCAAATATGACAGTTTTTTTCATTTTCAACTTTTCCTACGGCACTCCAAATTCATTTGACACCTGGTATGTATTGTTTGTGTTATTAGACATGTTTTTTTGAAGAATTCATCAACGCACATCCATTATTAAGATAGATATTCAAGAAAATATGTCAAATATGACAGTTTTTTTCATTTTCAACTTTTCCTACGGCACTCCAAATTCATTTGACACCTGGTATGTATTGTTGGTGTTATTAGACATGTTTTTTTGAAGAATTCATCAACGCACATCCATTATTAAGATAGGTATTCACGAAAATATGTAAAAAAATTACAATTTTTTTCTTTTTCAACTTTTCCTACGGCACTCTAAATTCATTTGACACCTGGTATGTATTGTTTGTGTTATTAGACATGTTTTTTTGAAGAATTCATCAACGCACATCCATTATAAAGATAGGTATTCACGAAAATATGTAAAAAAATTACAATTTTTTTCTTTTTCAACTTTTCCTACGGCACTCCAAATTCATTTTACACCTGGTATGTATTGTTAGTGTTATTAGACATGTTTTTTTGAAGAATTGATCAACGCACATCCATTATTGAGATAGATATTCACGAAAATATGTCAAATATGACAGTTTTTTTCATTTTCAACTTTTCCTACGGCACTCCAAATTCATTTGACACCTGGTATGTATTGTTAGTGTTATTAAACATATTTTTGTGAAGAATTCATCAACGCACATCCATTATTAAGATAGATATTCAAGAAAATATGTCAAATATGACAGTTTTTTTCATTTTCAACTTTTCCTACGGCACTCCAAATTCATTTGACACCTGGTATGTATTGTTAGTGTTATTAGACATGTTTTTTTGAAGAATTGATCAACGCACATCCATTATTGAGATAGATATTCACGAAAATATGTCAAATATGACAGTTTTTTTCATTTTCAACTTTTCCTACGGCACTCCAAATTCATTTGACACCTGGTTTGTATTGTTAGTGTTATCAGACATGTTTTTTTGAAGAATCGATCAACGCACATTCATTATTAAGATAAGTATTCACGAAAATATGTCAAAGATGGACAGTATTCATTGTTACAACTACATTACAGATAATTTCTATTATTTATTTAAATTTCGAATGTTAAATGAACCATATATAGATATATTCTCTATATCTGTTCTATAGTATGAACTATATTCCATTGGGCAAAATTGCATAAAAACAATCATTTTTATCAGAATCATAAAAGTATGGAAAAAACCGTGGCTGGTAAAAAGTACCGAAAAACCGTGGCTGGGAAATCTGGCAACGCTGCACGCGAATTTGTCTCTATCCCACTCTCGACAGACCACACGTCAGAAAGCGTGGCTAGAAAACCGTGGATAACTTCACATATATTCACCATTGAGGAGATATCTCACACAAAGTGCAATTGCAAAGAATTTGTTCAGCCTGGTATCACAAATATCAAACATCAATTCTTTTTGTCAATTTAAAACTATAAGAAACAATTTCTTGAAGAAAAAGAGGTGAACCAATATAGACAAAAAGGGGATTTAATGAGCATTACATGAATTTGATTCAAGTGGAAAGAATAGAACTGAATACATTGAAATAATTGTTAATCATAAATTTCATTGGAATCTTGTAAATATATTTTCAAAATCAGCAAAACTGTGTTCTTATCTTTATGTAGAATATACCTGCTCCTTAACCATTTTTGAAGTAAGCATGATGATTAGCTCATTGTTTCATTTAATATAGCTGAAACTGAAAAAATATAAACTGGAAGATAATGATGTGATGATCCCAGCCAACACATCTGCGACATGACATCTCTGAGATGTCGCAATTAGGTAACATTGCGATATCACGAACGTTGCATCGATGCGATGTGAAAAAGTAAGCATATTTGCGACATAACATCTCTGAGATGTCGCAAAGAGATCAAACTGCGATATCACAAACGTTGCATCGCTGCGATGTTAAAAGTGAGCACATCTGCGACCTAACATCTCTGAGATGACGCGATGAGATCACACAGTGATATCACGAACGTTGCATCGCTGCGATGTACAAAAGCAAACACATCCGCAACGTGATATCTCAGAGATCTCTCGATGAAATCAAACTGCGATATCGCAAACGTTGCATCGCTGCGATGTAAAAAAGCAAACACATCTGCAGCATGACATCTCTGAGAAGTCGCGATGAGATCAAACTGCGATTTATCACAAACGTCGCATCGCTGCGATGTACAAAAGCAAACAAACCTGCGATATAACACCTCTGATGTCTACTATGTATATAGCACAAATTGTGCAATTGTTTATTGTATTTGTATTACACAAAAACCGAATGTTCCGTTTTTTGGTACTATTTATTAAAATGTATCGTATCATTGAAGATTTAGACATTATCATATGAAATCTATATTGATAATTATTAACATCATAAACGTACCAAAACCTTAGTTACTCATATAGTACATTATAGTTACCATAATTTACGTCAGTTACGAAAGCATAATACGTTAAATATAAGCATAATACACCGTTGTCCATGATACGATAAAGCTTTGAATGCAACTCGATTATTAGCGAGTCAACACCGTCTCGGACATTGCGGTTGACTCAGCTACCGCCTCGTTACCAAGCAATATCCTCCACTAATATTACAAATCGCATAATAATCTCGTTACATTAATAGCCACTATTTGAATTTCCCGCGCGCGAATATACTTTCCGTGGTCTGTGGACACCTGCACTAGACAGTTGACAATGATGATTCATCATCACCAGTTATAACTTTCTCAACCACTCCAGAGTTCAGAGTTTCAATCAGTTGAACAACCATTGATGGAATCAGTTTTACCAGTTCACTTAAGTTGTGGTCTATGTGCTAGTTTTTCAAGTTCTTGTACAATCAAAAAGTTATAACAGCTTTGTGGGGGTACACGAAACGTGAGTATAGGTTTTGTTTAAGTTATGGTGAGAATAAGTTTTCACTTGAAAGCATGCCAAAGCCGTTCTTTTCATCATACTCAAAAGACGACATCTGATGGTTTTGGAACATGATAGATTATGGTAGTCCAAACTATTAATTTATTGTATTTGAATCAGCAAATTATGATGTCACCCAAGGTGGATAGAGATGATCATTTACGGATTCATCGCTTCGGAAGACGTATGGGAGCTGATGCTGGAAACTTTCTCAGAATGTGTTTATGAGGAAGTTTCTGCAAATTGAATATTGATGCAAGAAATTCAACTGAAGCTAATATTTCCATTCCATCAGCCTTCTCCGAAGAAAACAATATTCATTCAAAACAAAGAATGTCCAGAAATAATAATAACCTATATTTTTTGCTAAAGAGAATTACCTTTCATTTATTGGAATGGAATAATAATTTTGTTTTTTTGTTGGTATTTGTTGTATTGTTGGAAATAAATATTTATAATATAGGTATGTTGATTTTTTTCACTGACATTTTTCCCTATATATCACCTCACCTCTGCATTACATTTGTACATCGCTGTGATGTCATATATTCACATATCTGTGATATCATATATTTACATCCCTGCGATGTCATAAGTTCACACATCCCTGCTGTCAAAATCGAATCACATCGCAGTTTCATCCCAAAAACACATCGCAGTTTCATCGCCAAAACGCATCGCTATTCCATCATAAAAATATATCGCAGCGACATCGCATGGAGGAAACTTGAGTGTGACAAAATAATATCCCTGCCATATCGCAGCGACGTCTGTGCGACATAGAATGCGATATCGCAGGTCACATTGTTACATCGCTGCGATATCTCTGTGACGTAACTGTGTTTGCTGGGATAATGTGTATTCTCTAATTAATGATTGAACACATCATATTCATAACAGCTACCTATTATAACTTCAAAATAATAGAGGCCTACCTCTTGTTTTGGAATGATTTATTATTAATTCTTAGAGTTTACAGTACATTATAGCTTCTAATATAAATGTTCATTGTTTTATAGTTACATCCAGCATTTTTTATTCTGTTATACCCTGAAAACAAGTAATACTATAAGTGAAAAAACCTGTATTTCACCACTCTAATGTAAACCCACCTCTGGTATGAAATATCTTTTATCATCAGGTTTTTAGTTGAATTTTGTTGATGCTAGTCAGCAACTGCCTTCACTATATTTACTCCTTATTCCTATGCATATCCACTTTCTGACCACTGTAGACTGTAGTACTTTGTCAAAGAACTTTGTATTTAGTACTGTAGTGTAGACTGTTTATGTAACATGATTGTAATCCTATCAACTATCACACTGTCACCCTGCAGATCTTCAAGAAAGTGATGTCTTACTATTCCCAACCAAATTTGTGTTCATATTGAAAATGAAATCATTGAATCAAAGAAAGATAAAATGAAATAGTAAAGATAAACTGAAATAGTGATCTGAGATGACAAAAATAATAAGGTGAACATTTTTCAAATGTTGATGAGGTTATTGTTTATGTTTTTTATTTCATAAAAATCAATAAATCAGTCAGAGCGGAAGTGACGTTTCACTCCCGGGTACGTCACATCCGTGCTAAAAATTTCTGCGGAATGGACTATCCTTCCTTATAGTTTAATATCCTTGGTATTGACCAAGGATGGTAAACTAGAGAAGGATGGTTCATTGTCATAAGACGCAATGTTGGCACATCGAACAGCGTTCGTGACGTCACTGACGGCCCTCAATCTTTGTTTACGTTTATGTAATTATGTTTCCATATTCATATTGTGGCACAATTGTGGATTGTGGCTGTACGAATTGTTTTTTTTTTCAAATAGAGTTCTTCAATAATTGTAGGTGTAGACAAATTACTCAGTAAGAAGATTTAGTGGTGTCGATAAATATTAAATAAATTATTACATCACCTCCATTGAAAAGTGTGTAGTGTTTATGAAATCATTTCCATCTAATATAACCAGTATGCCTGGTAGCAGATTTCCTATTTTTGGACAAAAACCAAGAGGATTCCAGTATTATTTACCACACATTTCCGAAAGGCACTGATTTTATTGTTTGGGATACTTTTTGGAAAAGGTGGATAAGTTGTGAACATGCAGATGTTGTGAATCCTCATACAAGTCATACATCAGAGCTGTGCTTTGTCCAACCAAATTTAAGAAAGAGATCTACAAAATGGGTAGATGAAAATGTATTATGAAAAAGAAGTACCTATATTCTCATTATTTTATGATGTTCCATATATGTGATCTGCAGATTCAGGAATTTTGTATATACTTCGAGCTATAATGAGGATATAAAAACCTGCAAATAAGAGAAACAACCTGGATTCTGGATAGTGGATTGCATCTATAGTAGAGTCCAATGTATAAATGAAGAAAATAGTCAGCTAATGAGAAAATCAAAACTGATGTCAATATATTTATATATTATGTATAATGTAGGTACATATATTAAATTAAAAAATGTATTTTATTTTTACCATTTACTGATAATTGTTAAACTTTATAAAATAGGTAGGTATATCAATTTCAATTCAAAATATGAACTATCAATAACCTGTGCATTGAATAATATATATGCACACATACATTACATGCATCATTCATCAGTACCTATGAATTCTTCATTGAAATTTCCCTATTTTTAATATGAAATTGTTTTCAAGGTAGGTATTAGGTACTTACCTATTTATGGAATAGGTATATTCCCTGTTTTGTAAACGTTAAATCATCTCATGTATTATTTTCTTGGTGGACATTCAGGAATTTTTGTGAATCAAGGAGTTTTTGTTCACAAAAATTACTAATAATATTTGAAGCCATATGATTCCAATAACCATCAATAATCAATATGTATCGATTATAAAAAGGTACATCACAGTAAAATTACTTTTAATGCCCATTTAGTGATATTCAGCATTAATAATTTTGAATTCAGGTCCGTTGACTACGTCATCGCGCGCCTTCGGAAGCCACGCCTTTTGGCCGAAAAATCGCTTGAATGAACCATCCTTCCTTGGGTATTGACGACGAAGGTTCATTGACATCAGTGAAGGCAGGGATCATTCCTATTAGTAAATTTTTGAAGAAGGAAAATTTTATTGAATAAGAAAGGAAAATTTTAACGCGCTATCGCTCTAAATTCATGTAATGGTACTTACCTGACCTGAACGTGCTAACCTATCAGTACATCATTATTTTCAGTAGATTTTGGTGGAAGGGAAAGTTGAACAAAAAAATTCGAATTTGAATGCGCTATCGCGCTATATTAATTCAATGAGCAGACTTACCTGACCTGCTATAGATCACTATTTTTCGGGACCTTGGAGAAAGGAAAATTTGATTAAAAAATGTGATCTCCAACTAATGGGTGCCCGGTCAGATATATTTGAAACTTTTGACAAAAAAAAGTCTTTTATGGGAATCGAACCTTGGGCGCGCCAGCTTCCAAAGCTGGAAAGTTACTGTGTGTCCATCTTGCTTTTTAATATTAATTTGCTAGCTTCGTTTTTTATCGGACTGTTGTTGCTGTTGTCTCAAATCCTTCGTAATACGCAGGCGCAAATATAATAATTCTGATTGGTGAATTTTAATAGCTATGCTTGTATTCATGTGGATATGAATTCTTGCGGCCTGTGGCCTGTGGTGATCCTGTGGCTGACGGGCGAAAGCATAGCTTAAAAGTATACGGTGATTACTTTGGTCAAAGTCAGCTAAATGGAAAAAAAAATCTAGTCTTCCGTGACGGAAGACTAGATTCTTCTTTGGACGTGATAAAGCAAAATTTAATTCAATCATCGACTAAGGTATGGCGCCAATTACGACGATCAGATTTTTTGCTCATCCGTTGAATAACAGCCACAGAATAAAATGAATTCGTTTGCTCCGTATCCACATAACAAAAAAGCATAAAAGCCTTTGCTCGTTTTAATTCTAAGCGGGCAGCCACTCTCGGCTGTTGTAGGCTTGGCTTGAATTTTAAGGGAGCTTGCCCCATAGTCCTAGAATCACGGAAGTTGTAGTTTGGTTACTTTGCCCCAATTTCCACCTCCGTTATCTCTTATAGTTTCCGAGATCCAAATGGTGAAGATCGATTTTTTTATTCTAACTCTTCAAGCAACGACAACAAACACAAAAGAAAAACGGTATACAAAAATCACCATAACTTCGGTTTGTCTTATCCGATTTGAATAAACTGTTGATCGTTTGATAGGTAATTCAAGGTAGAATAAGAATACGACTTCAAATATTATGGTGAATTCCTCAACAAACCACCAGATGTCGCTTTTCGTAATTTTTACCAATTATTGATGATTTCTTAAAATTTTCAAATGCAATGACATATTTTTTGATAATGTGTCATATGAATGCCGCAAACCGGTATAGTCTCTAGTGTTTTTTAAACAAAAGTTATGAATAAAAATGTGTTTATAAGATTTCGAGCGTTATAAATGCATATTTTTTAAATATCAAGAAGGCTATGAATACAAAATAATTGGCAAAACTGTCAAGGAGATGATGAAATCTGTCAACATTTTGCCGTTGAGCCATTCTTATGCTAAGCTTTTAGTGTTTAATAATCAAAAAACCTTTTTTTTTTGAAAATAAAGTCTTACACTATTGCAGAAGCATATGATATGCTTGCAATATTTGTTCGAAGTTTTGAAAATCCAGTCGTTATTGCTTCGCGAGAATACAGTTTGGTATATCCAGAAAGAAGGCAACATTCCCGAATGGTATATTCCTTCGCCTGTCTCGACGCTTAAGGGAAACCGGAAGTGTTTTGCCAATATCACCGACCAATAGACGTCGAAGAGCAAGGAACGAAGAAAACATAATTAACGTTCTTGCTAACGTTGAAGCACATCCTCACTCCAGTATCAGAGACATGTCAAGAGATTTGGGTGTATCAAGATTAGCAGTTCAACGTATTTTGGAAGATCACAAATTGCATCCGTATCATGTTCTACTGCATCAAGCACTGACAGCTTTAGATTTTGACAGAAGGCTGGAATTCTGCAAATGGATGCGTAATATGTTAACAGAAATTCCAAATTTTTTGTCCAGAATTTTATGGACCGATGAGGCAACGTTTACCAGTACCGGTAAGGTAAATTTGCATAAACAGCCATTACTGGGCAGAAAATAACCCACACTGGATGATTGAAATTGATCAACAACATAAATTCTCTGTTAATGATTGGTGCGATATATTATCGAGGGCAAAATTATCACGTACCTTTTCGAAGAAAATTTAAATGGGGCAAGATATTTGGACTTTTTAATCAACCACTTACCAGTTTTATTAGAAGATTTCTTTGGAAACCCTCAGGAACATGTGGTTTGAACATGACGGTTCTCCAGCGCATTATGCTCGCAATGTAAGCTAGATGGATTGGAAGGGGTGATCCATTTGCTTGGTCTCCTATAGGTCTTCCGATTTAACTGTCTTAGACTTTTACTCATGGAGACGAGTAAAAGATGCAGTTTATACGACTAGACCAACGACGCGGGAAGACATGATTTTACGCATACAAAATGAAATACAGTCAATTTCTGTAGCAGAGATAGAAACTGCTGTATCATCGACCAGACGAAGATTTGATATGTGTATTGAAAATAATCGCGGTCATTTTGAACATCTCAAATGAAAACTTATAGCCTTAAGCAGTAGGTAGGTACCTAAGTTATTTGTTTTGCATCAAAAGTCTTTAATTTGTTTTTCCTTTTTATCTATAAGATTGTATAAAAAAACAACATTTCAAAACTTTATGAGTAATGTTGACAGATGTCATCATCTCCTTGACAGTTTTGCCAATTATTTTGTATTCATAGCCTTCTTGATATTTTAGAAATATAAATTTATAACGCTCGTAATCTTATTTTTATTCATAACTTTTGTTTAAAAAACACTAGAGACTTCCGGTTTGCGGCATTCTTTTCTAAATCTATGGCAGAATATGACACTTTATTTATTAAAAAATTCGTCATTACATTTAAAATTTCTAAGAAATCATCAATAATTGGTAAAAATTATGAAAAGCGACATCTGGTGGTTTGTTGAGGAATTTGCCAGAATATTCAAAATCGTATTCTTATTCTACCTTGAATTACCTATCAAACGATCAAAAGTTTATTCAAATCGGATAAGACAAACCGAAGTTATGGTAATTTTTTTATACCGTTTTTCTTTTGTTTTTGTTGTCGTTGCTTGAAGAGTTAGAACAAAAAGTGTTTCACAAAAGTTTTAGATATTGACTAGGAGATGCAGAATACATTAAAAAATACCTACGTTTGTATTTGACTTTTTCAAGAAAAATAAGTTTTTGAATTTTCAATCTGTATTACGCCACCTAGCGGTCATTTTGGGAACTTAAAAATATTTTGGTTGAATTTTTCTTGAATGATTTACATAAGATAGTTTTTTTCCTAAAACTGTGGGACCAATAGTTTCTGGGATAAATCCGGTCGATAGGCTTAATGGGACACCCGGTATATAGAACATGGGGAAAACATCAAACACACTCTGCCCTGATGATGACGAAACAAACTGTCGAAATGTCGGCTATTAAATAATATAGTTTATGTTACGGAAGACCTACAACCCAAAGAAAAACACCGAAATTCTGAAATAAATCTTTTGTTCAATTTTGTTTTTCAAAAGTAATTTTTCATGCAGAATTCATAAATGTGAACAGAAAAACAGTTTAAAGTGTGAAGAAGTAGTAATGCCACCAAATATATTTCTTAATGGAACACCCTATATATTTGGTTACTAATGGATATAATATATTTTTCTGATTTCAAACATATATTCATAAATCATGTTATCTGCAATAGGTTTCGAGATATTTGACGCTGAAATTCAAATTTTATCTGGACGCTTTCAGCTAATTAGGACATATAGATGGTCAGGGTAGCTATGGAAATAATTTAAATATCTGTTGTCAAATTGATGAATGGTATATATTATGACAGTTATTTGTGAGGTTATTCGTATTAATGGGTTTTAGTTTTAGTTATGATATACTATTTGTTATATTTGGAAAATGATGAAAGCCAAAGACACACAACGGTAATTCCTTATACAAATACTTTCAAAAATAAATTGTTGAATGAGACAAATTCCCCCAAACGAAGAAAACGAAAAACGATTCAAAATGACGATGACGTAGTTTAATTTCCAGAAACATAAAACGAATTCTCTAGCGCATGCCCCATGAGAGCTGATTTGTTCCGCTAGAGAAATACGAAAAATCATGCAGAAGCACTATATCCGGAAATCTTTGATAACAAATATTTTTTTTATTTTTCCTAACCTGAGACTCCAGATAAAATCTTAATGTCAACGTCAAATATCTCGAAATCCATGACATATTATGGCATTCTTCAAGTATACGTTCTGAAGACGTGCTCAAACCGTTCAAGTTAGACCTTTACGACGTCCCGAGGATGTCCCATATATATATACGGCGTACGTCCTCAGGAGGTTTTGGGGACATACGATTTCACAAAATCGGAGGTCCCCAGGACGTATGAATTAGGTCCTCCTAAGGTCTGAACAATACCATTTAAGGATCTTTCCAGTACATATAATCAGCCCTGGAACTAGGGGGAGGGCAAGCAGGGGCCCATTCCCCTGGCGGCAAGTTCAGAGGGCGGCCAAATTCACACTTTGACATAATTTACTCAACTTTGACCACAGAATGAATAATAATACAAGTACAGATATTTCACTGTAGTTTTACTGTGGCCATCTCTTCACTGCTATAAAGAATTTTAAATTTATTCTCAATTTAACTATTTGGGCGAATATTCTCCGCGAAATAAATCGAGTGAATATAAAAATTCAGGAAGAAGATATTATATCATTGCGCGTTCCGTCTCACTAATGGATGGTCTGCTTGAAACTTTGCAAAAAATGAGACAAAATCCAATGGAGTATTGGATAAAAGAGGCTGGAGAAGTTGCTGAAAAAAGTGGTGTTGACCCTATTTTGGAAAATAAACGAATTCCGAAACGAAAAAATATTTCGATGAGATGTGTGAAGACGAATTACAAAGACTCTAACCTGTTTATCTATTTTATGAAAAAATAAATAATGATGGTTGTGATAAAAAAAAGCTCAAATGAGAGAGAAAACGGATTTTTTAGCTTTTAATCAGTGAAAGTAAACTGACAACTTTTGACAATAATATGTTGATGATAACAACTGCAATTAAAACAAAACATAATTCATGAAAACACTTGGTATCTGAGATACTCTTCTACATTCTCCACCCCCATGAACAGCTTAAGGTCTTCACGAACTGGTAGAAGTAGGCAAGGAACATAATTTTGAAACAGGCCTCGTATAGCTCCCTTTGTTTGTCATAACTTTGACAACTCTCACGATTCCATCTTTTCCTGGATATGTTGCTTCTATTCGTCCCCTGAGCCATTCATTTCTGGGTGCTTTCTCATCAACGATGATGACAAGATCTCCTATTTGCATAGGATTTATCTGGTCGTTCCATTTTTGACGTCGCACTAAGGTTGGTCCATCGTCGCCAAAACAGATCTGCCAAGCCTTGAGAAACTCTCCATTGTTTTTTACTGGATACTGAAATTTCTCCATATGAAGGTACGCCTCCTGGGCGTAGAAGTAATAAATGGTTCGGCGTTATTGCATTCAAGTCCTCGGGATCGACAGATATATGGGTCAGTGGCCTCGAATTTACCATATATTCAGCTTCATATAAGAGAGTAAGAAGAACCTCTTCTCTTGGATTAATACTCTTGAGGGATATTTTGAGGGCAGTTTTGATTGACTTCACCATCCTTTCCCATATTCCGGCCATATTTGGAGCACCAGGACAGTTAAATTTCCAGCTGCAACCATTCAGAGACAAGTTATCTTTGATCTTTGTATGATCTAGAGACTGTATACATTCTTTCAACTCTCGTTCGGCCCCGACAAAATTTGTTCCATTATCTGTCCATATTTCTTTTGGCTGACCTCTTCTACATATAAAACGCCTAATCGCCATGATTGTATAGCTGGTATCTAAGGAATCTGCCAATTCGATATGCACAGCCCTGATAGAGAGGCACGTAAAAATGACCCCATATCTTTTTTCCAATCTGCGTCCTATTGATACAGTTATGGGTCCAAAAAAATCAATACCCACATAACTGAATGGAAAAACATGAGATTCCAATCTTGAAGGAGGTAACAGTCCCATTTCGGGTACTCTTGGTTCACATTTTCGAATTTTACAGCTGATGCATGAGTTGAAACACTTCTTGACTGCAGTCCGGATATGTAGAATCCAAAATTTATTTCTCAGTTGATTGATCACAGTCTCGATTCCAATATGACCTGCCCTCTGATGATAATGATCCCATAATAGAATTGTATATCTCTGCTTAGGATCAAGTACTATGGGAAATCGAGTGTCATGGTCTAAATGGAGCCTGTCTGAGTCTGGAAATCTTCCTTTCAATCTAAGGATTCCCTCTGCATCTAAGAATACGGACAACTTATATAGACGACTTGACCTAGGAAGAGACTCTCCCTTTTGAAGTAAACTGATCTCTTCGAATGCTTCTCCTTGGGTCTTCTTTATCCATAACTTTGAGGTTTCTTCCAAATACTCCACGTCCAAGATTGGATTCGCTGGTCTATTCTGCTTGTTGAGACGACACATCTTCTTGAAATATAAAATCCAAGCAGTAGATCGAATAAGGCGACTCCATTTTGAAAATCTTGATATTTCAGGCAATATCAGTTTCTTATTTGGATTATCGGTCAAGACTAGAATATTTTCTATATGATCTGCAGAAGTTGGTTCTACTGGCCAAAATCTATCAGATAGTTTTAGGAATTCAGGACCATTTAACCAAATACTATCATTATCAAATTTTATATGTTTTGTTTCCTTTGTTGCTTGATCAGCTACATTCAAATCGGTGGGAATCCAATGCCATTTCGAGATATCTGTATCTTCTTGAATTTCTCCAATACGACAGGAAACGAACATGGGAAATCTTCTACACTGTGACCTTATCTGCTTGAGAACTACCATAGAATCTGTCCAATAGTAAATATCGTCGATATTGTACGAAAGCTAACTGAATATTGACTTCGCAACTCTGCAAGCTAATACAGCGCCTTGTAACTCGAGTTTGGGAATTGTCTGTTGCTTCAATGGTGCTACTCTGTGTTTAGAAGTTAGAAATGCTATGGATATGTGGTCGTCAACTTGTGATCTGATGAAAGCCACTGTGGCATAGGCTTTATCACTTGCATCACAGAACATATGCAATTGAACACCCTGTATGAATTTTACATCTGGAAAATAGCATCTAGGTATCGATGGAGTGAGAGTCTTGAGGTCCATCAGCCATTTCGTCCAAGTGAGAAAAATGTCATCTGTGATATCTGTATCCCAATCAATGCCGATTTTCCAAATATCTTGTATTATCAATCTTCCTCTCACCACCAAAGGAGCAAGAAAACCAAGGGGATCAAAAATTGACATGACTAATCGAAGTACTTCCCTTTTTGTCGGCTTCTTGCTGCCTTCACTGATACTGGGAGATATCTTTTGAAAATTCAAAGAGAATACAAATGCATCAGATTTCGGATTCCAAAATAGACCTAGTACTCTTTCAATTCCATCTGAACCGATTTTCACTTGATTTTGTGACTTGGAGCGAGCATTTTCTGGAATTGATTGAAAAACCCTAGTAGAATTTGTTTTCCACTCGACCATCTGGAAGCCGGCCTGTGCATGAACATACATCACATCAGCTATCCTCTTCATTGCCTCTTCTTCAGTATCACATGAATCAAGGTAATCATCCACATAATGTTGTTTTTGAATACATCTTGTTATACCTGGAAATTTCGGCTCATACTCGATAGCATTCTGATTTTTAACAAATTGAGCCACCGATGGGGAAGAGACAGCTCCGAAAATCATCACGTTCATTTGGTAGATATCGGGTTTCCGCTGCCTGTCCTTTCCACGCCATAAAAATCTCTGAGCACATCGATCTTGTTCCCTGATGACAACCTGGTGGAACATCTCCTTGATATCACCATTGAAAGCAATTTTACCCTGTCTGAAGCGCCATAATATTGAAATCAATAAAGGTACATAATCTGGACCCTGCAGCAGGAAATCGTTCAGGCTCGAACCGTGCGATTTTGCAGCTGCATCAAAGACAAATCGCAACTTTCCTGGTTTGTTGATGTTCCAAACTGCGAAATGTTGTAGGTACCAGGTTTTCTTGGACTCTATCACTTCAGATGTTATTTTACTAGCGTAGTTCTTTGATAGGTACTCCTCGATTTTTGCACAATATTGGTCAGTAAATTGTTCATTTTTGTCCATTTTACGCTCCATACCAAATAACCTCTTCATAGCGGTGGGTAGACTATCAGGTAAAGCTACATTTTCGTTCTTCCAAAGATGTCCAATCTCAAAACGATTTCCAATTCGGTTGAGAGTTGTTTTCATAACTTCGACAGCTTTTTTGTCCTCGGCTGACTTAATGATATTGTCATTCGTGCTTATTCCCGAAGAATCCAAACGAAAACTATCTTTTACCAGCTGATGAAGTTTTCATCTTCCACCTGATGACAACAGAGACTTACATGTACGGTATCATCTCTATCATTGTTGATGGGTCCATTAATTGTCCATCCAAGTCTTGAATTGGACATGATTGGCTGATTCAGTTTAGGTTGTATTATCTGCCTAGGAATGATAAGTCCAGCGTTATCTTTACCTATCAGGATTTTGGGAACAGCAGATTCAATAGATTCCAAAATATCTCTATCTAAATAAGAATACCTCTTGCACAATTCATCAACATTGAGCTTTTGACATGGAAGGCTCAAATTCTTACTTGATCCACTTTATAGAAAGTTGTAGACCTCGATGAAGAGATATTGAAAGAAACTAACTTAGAATCATCTTCATAATGTGTTATTACATTTGTCCATTGAAAACATAAAGGAACTGTAGGACCAGATATCTTGATTTGTTTCGCAAAAGTTTCGTCAATCATAGAGCAGGTGGATCCCTCATCACCTGCAGGTCCCCGTACAGTAACTGGAGCGATTCTCAAGAGCACAGTGTTCTCGACGGTGGAAGTCAAATTTGCACAAAGTTCTTTCTTCTCCTCTTGTTTACCCTTTTCAATGTGCAACAATTTATGATGTCTCCCCCTGCATGAATTCTCCCCGCATCTAGTTTCCGAGAAACATTTATTGGCTAAATGTCCCACCTTCAAACATAGAAAACAGAGTTTGAGGTTTGCAGCTATTTCTCTTCTTTTTTCGACAGATTTCTCTGAAAATTCTCCGCATTCTTTTATAACATGACTTGGATTCTTGCAGAAAGCACATCCTGTAGATTCCGGATGCTTTTCTTGTGGATTTTTGTCTTTCGAAACCATGACGTTTTCTTTCTTCGGATAATTTTTGTAACTAGACCTCTGGAACGGATTGGTGATACCAGTAATCAGATTTGTTTCCTGCTCGAACCATTCAGCGAATTCTTCCAGAGAAACGTTTTGTCCCTGCATTTCTAATTGCTGTTTTTGTTTTCCCCAGCTGTATTTCTGTATTGACGTCAGTTTATCCACAATAATTGACAACAGTTCTGGATTATACAGATATAGATGAGAATTCACGTTCTTCATTGTGGTTACCATGTTGTTGATAGCATTAGATAATGATATGTAAGATTCTATTTTATCTTCTCTGATGCATGCGACTTTTTTAACTTTGTCGATCAAAGACAGGACTATCCATTCACTTCTTCCAAAGTTCATCTCCAACATTTTGATGATTTTGGATACATTAGAAGGTGAAGTTAGCAGAGCTCGAACTGTGTCTCTTGCTTTTCCACGCAATGATCTATCAAGACGAATGAGATTGTCTTCATCTGTTAATCCATGCATCTGAGTTGTTCTATTGAACTCACTTATGAAAATGTGCAGTTCTCCACTAAAATGTGTCAAATCTTTCAGTTTTTGACGTGTCAAAATTTTTTTAGTTTGAATCGAATTTTCCCTTTCATTAGATTAGCTCGCTTCACTTCAATTGCTCTTAGTTTTTCTTCCGCTTTTTCTTCATCTAACTTCTGCTTCTGTTTGGGCAACATTAATTCCAGATTCAACTTCGAAACATTAGACTTCTTTGACTTGGAAGAATATTTAGACTTGATTGATCTTTCTGTTGCTTTCTCTGGATTAGATTCGATCAAATTTAAGTCAGACTTGGTTTTCCTCCTGTCTTTATCTGCAGTAACTGTACGATTAGATGTCCACGAAAAATCATTTACAGAAGCGGATTTCTCTGCCAGAACTCTGTTACCTTGTTGTCTCATGGTATTTTCACATATACTTGAAGAAGGAACATTCAACCTGAATTCTGAACCATACGTTTCTGCAAATATTCTTGGTGGGACTCCTAAATTGCACCTCGTACTTCTACGCAAATGTCGAGAATCACTTTCAGTGGTCTGGTTTTGCTCCATAGCGTGTTCTTGGGAAACTCGAAGGACCAATGTGATAAAACAAAGCTCAAATGAGAGAGAAAACGGATTTTTTAGCTTTTAAGAGCAGGGATTCAGCAGTGCTGCTGGAATTTCCGATAGATGTCCATAGTGTGATCATATCATAATAAAAATTCAGAATCGAGAAAGTACTACAGATTTCTTTATAACCATTAATCTTCGTTAGTAATAGCAGATTTCAACAGATGTCAATCGAACAGGCCAATCATTTTTTATACAATGATCCATCTACTCTTTTCCATAGCGCAAATTTTCTTACACTGTGCTGTGTGTTATACCTTTTATTGTGTTGGTATATAAATTTGCCTTGAATTTCATTTCAGACTTGACAGAAATAATCAAAATTCAACAAGATTGAAGTACTCACCTTGAAAAGTATTCTTTGAGTGAATACTCATCAATAAACCAAGAATACCTATAAAGCATCTATAAAGTATAAACGCTCGATCAAATAAACTACAGCCACAGTTTAATGCTCATAAACTGTGCTTCAGCAATATATCTAATAATAACTATATAGGTAACATGGATACCAGAGCTGAAGCCAAAAAATAAAACAAATGACAGTCTGCGGGACCAATCGCGAATATGCGCATGCGCAAGTTTGAATTAAGAATCGACATGCGTTTTCATCATGGAGGAGAGTAGCTTTCTAGTGAGCGACATGATAATTATTAAACGTATGATAATTATTAAAAATCAATCAAATGTGTCACGTAACCTTCAAAACAATGTTATGACATATATTTTTCAAATATTCATTTATTGATGGATTGTTGGACGATATTGAATAATACTTGATGAATAAATGCAGAAATGGATGTGATCTACAAAGCGATACTTGCAATTTGCTGAGAAACCTGTCACGATAAAGTCATCGGAACAAGATTCGTGGGCTAATTTTTGATCAATCACTGTTATCACTCACTAATCACTTCTGTAAACAATCAGTAAGTACATTAATAACTATATTAACGCTCTTTTACAAAATTTGAGTCAACAAACATACCTAACCTATGAAATTCTGAAAACGTCAGTGGATTTCAACTCGTCAAAACCCGCGCATGCGCACAATTCATCATTAGCAAGCCAGACAGTCTTTTGTTTTTCCAAAACTGGCTTCATTTTCGCGTGAAGAGAAGAATAGGTGTTATCCATATAGTTGTTATTATATATATGGCTTCAGCATACAAAATTCAAATACCACATAGAGTAAACATAAATTATGTGTCTATGACAGTCTGTATGTCATGTCCATGTCATGTCTATATCATTCCAATCTGAAATCAAACTAAGCAATTTCCATTGGAATGAACTAGCCGAGTTTCTATGCACTCAGTATATTTCTGTCTCTCTTTCAGAAATGTAATAAAAGGAGGATGGTATACACTGAGTGCGCACCCATGAGTACCAGACAAGAGACAACTCACATTTACCCTGAATTGCATGTTGAAATTTGAATAGACGGAAAACTCTGTTTCAAACAAAATAAATTTGCATGTTACTGCCTTCTAATGATAAATCGTGAATATTTAACGTATTCAAAATCATTTACGAAAAAATGGAGGTTCGTTTTATCTTTGAAAAATTAGACAGGTAACATCTATTCACCATTGTTAGTTTTGAATAAATGTCAAATAAACAAATAAATCAAAGTGAAGTGAGGTTTTTCTATATTATTTCATTTTCTATATCCATGGTGATGTGTGAAATAAAATGTGTATAAATCAAGATATGAGTACTTGATATAATAAAAGGTATTATTACATCTTTATTTGTTGTAGATTGATGAAATATTACACACATTACACATTATAGTGTTGCCTTTGAAATCTGTAAAGAATCTGAAAGCTTGCCTGGGAATTTATACCAGCATCATAAAATAATGAAAGAACTAAAGAAGTTCGAAACAACTTTGGGATATGTCACTAGGCAATAACTACATTGCTGAGTGCTCAACAAGAAGCTAAAATGTATTTTCTTCAGAAATAAAATGACTTACATGACAGTTTTTCATTAGAACATGTTGATAGTGTGATGTTGATCAATATTCACTTTATTTTATATTATAATATATATAATTTTACATTTGTGTGACTGATTCCTTTTCAGATGTTGAGGATGCATTTATTTTATCACTCCTAGTATACAAGCTTTCAATTTGTACATTATAGTATGCAAATATTGCTAGAGCGGCCATATGATGGCCAAGAATATATCCTCTTGAACAGGAACTCATTCAATCACTACTGGTGAAGTTGATCTACAACAAATATTTCAAAACCTTCAATTTATCTTATATACTATTATATATTTTAGCTCATCTCTGCTTTATGTTTTATTATGAATATTAGCATGGATCAACGATCAACCTCATTGAAATCTTGAGACCAGCATCAAATACAATGATCTAATGATCAAATACCATGTTATCACCATGGCCTTTTCACCCCTGGATACCAGTTTCTCTTCGTCTTTGAAGAAATACATTATTGCAGATAACTTATTTTTCACTCATTATTATCAGTATACTGATATATTGATGAAAAAACTCAGTCGAAATATCAAGACCCGGAAAGTAAACACTGAAATAACATTACCTCAAAAAATTTCAACATAATTCAAATTTTTTAGCGATTCTCATCGGTTTCTATTTTTCTAATAGGAACTACTATGTTCTATTTTCCATTAATTGTATCGAAACATGTTACTTTTCCCCTATAAAATGAGATAATCTAGTTCAAAAATCTCTATGGAGACTAAACTGAACTGAGTAAACATGGAAAACTAATTTGTTAGGAAACAATTGAAGCAAATTAGGAGTACCAACATATATATTTGACGTCTTAGTTGTCGTTGCAGAACACTGCACTCAACAGTGTCATTCACCGATCCGCCATTCCGCCATCTCCGAGCCAAGGGCTGAACTATTATAGTACTAGTTTTTGACGTGTTCACGTAATTTTTACATAATAAATCTGTTTTGCTCAAATCTCTGGAATTATCACATTTTGAAACTTAATATTCAGGCAGGACATAGCCCAATATGTGAGGTAGGAGAGGATAAAATATTATCACATTCTGTGATGAAAAATTTTCAACGTTTACATTTTTCGATCGTCGATATATCTCTTCAACTAACGAGTTACGATTCCAAAAGTTGTCCTAACTTCGGTTGAACTTTCTTCTTCACGAAAATATAATTGTTTTTGCGATTGGACTCATCGTTTGGCAGAAGAGTATCAACAAAAAAAGGTCTGTTTGACGGTTCTTGTGAAACGCCCCTCTTAATCAGTGAAAGTAAACTGACAACTTTTGACAATAATATGTTGATGATAACAACTGCAATTAAAACAAAACATAATTCATGAAAACACTTGGTATCTGAGATACTCTTCTACAATGGTATTTGATCGACTTCAGGGGCGGCGAGTGCATGGGCACATGGGGGCATCGGGACCAATGCACCCATTATTGCAATGGGTGTGAGTGCAATGCACCAAAACCGAGAGCAAACCAGACAAATCAAAATAGAATCTTTCAATATTTGTAATTTTTGCATTTTTTTATTCTGTATTCACCAACTGTACACGAAGAAACAAATCTCCAATTGTCGTATGGAAAAAAAGAAAAGAAGAGAGATACCCAATCTAAGAGTGAATCCAACGAAGGAAAAACAGGGAAGAATATAGTTACAGAGGGGAAAGAAACTCCAAAAAATAAATCTGTGAATACCAGATCAGGCAATACCAAAGGACGTAAGAACTTCTTATCACACAGAAAATAGATACTATACTTATAATATTTTATTAATAATATATCCCACAGACTATTTCAACACTCCGGTCACAGAATCTATTCCCTTTATCTTATCTTATCTGGTCTTATCAGTATTTTTTTTCCTATCAATTATCTACTATTTCCTGATCTTTATCAACTGTTTTTTATTATATAGGTGATGAATTCAATGATTTTATAGTACACAACAAAATAATAAATAAACTATCACGGTATATACAGTGAGATTGAAATTTATACTGCTGAATGATCGAATATACTGTATTATAAATTTGCTTTACATAATATAAGTATTTATCATATAATTATAAGCTTTGGTTCCATAACTATAAACTGTGTATTCGCAAATGGACGATCAATTCATCAGAAATTTCAGTGAAAGGAAAATAAACACCATTGAAATAGATGATGTTCAACAATTGGATGAACTCACTAAAACTACTAATTTTCAGAGTACTTTTATGGTAGGTCATATAAATATAAGAAGCATCCAAAAAAACTTCGAAGAATTTGAGTTATTTATATCACAAATTAAAACATTCAGCTGCATCATTCTGACTGAAACCTGGAAAATAAAGGATAAGAATCTTTACCATCTTGATGGATACGTATTGATTTACACTGAAACTAGATTCAATCAGAATGATGGTGTTTTGATATATATTAGAGAGGAAATACAGTATGATTTTCAGTATATCAATATTGATTTGACAAACGGAATCAAATTAAATATGAACTTGAAGAACTCAAAAATCAGCATCTTTGCAGCATATAGATCTCCTAGTACAGATGAATCTGATTTCATTGAAGCCCTTTCAGTCATCTTGAATCAACATAATTATAATGAATATGAATACACTCTTATTGTTGGAGATCTGAATATCGATATCCTGGATAGGAGCAGCGAAATAGATGACTATCTTAACATGCTTTATGGAAAAGGATTTGTATCGTTAATAAATAAATGCACCAGAGTCACTTCACAATCAGCATCTTGTTTGGACCACATGTTCGTTAAGGGAAAAAGGGACAATTATGAAGAAACAATGCTACCCTCGATTCTAAAATTATCTATTACGGATCATTACCCAGTTATATTAGCGATAAAAAATATGGAGTGTCCCCAAGAAAGTGAGCCCTTCCATTCTTTTCGCAAAATTGATGAAGATAAACTTCTCAGATTACTGAGGAATGAGAAATGGGAAACTGTGTTCGACTCGCGGGATCCTGAAACTGCCTTCAAAAATTTTTTTAGTAAGTTCAATTCATCAGTTGAGCAAGCAGCGAAGAACATCAAAATAAAAGGAAAAAATAAAAAAAAACCTTGGATTACTTTAGGTCTAGTAAACTCCATCAAAACTCGGGATAAATTATTCCAAAAACATGTTAAATGCCCAAATGATGAGGAACTTAATATGAAGTACACCCAGTACAAAAATAAATTGAATAAGCTACTCAAAAAAGCAAAATGCCATCACTTCAAATCAGAAATCCAAAAAAATGAAGGTTCGCCCAGAAATATGTGGAAAGTAATAAACAATTTCACAAACAACTATAAAGCAGAAACAAAAACAATAAAAAAAATAATTTTAGAAAACGGAACTGCACTAACTAATAATGAAGAAATAGCAAAAAACATAAATATGTACTTCTCACGAGTAGGTGTGAATCTTGCAGCAAAAATAAACAATCAAAACCAAAACGACGCGGCCCCTAACAACCATTGTACCCATTCTATGTTTTTGCAGCCAGTAACCATCAATGAAGTCAAAGAATTAATTTTATCCTTGAAAAATAACAAATCGCCAGGTCCAGATGGAATCAAAAACGAGACAATTAAGAGAACATCAAATCTCATCGCAGAGCCACTATGTCATATATTTAACATTTGCATGCAAAACGGCATAGTACCCAATCATTTCAAGGAGGCACATATAATCCCTGTATATAAGAGTGGCGATAAAACAAATATGTCTAATTATAGGCCAATTTCCTTAACATCTGCCTTTTCGAAATTGTTTGAGAGAATGATCAAAAGTCGCTTAATGCTATATCTTCAAAAATATAATATTATCTCCGACAGACAATATGGTTTTAGAGAGAACCTAAGTACTCAGGATGCGATAGCACATTTAACATCAATAATTTATAATGCCGTCGATAGTAAACTCGCCTGCCTTGGTGTGTTTGTCGATCTGGCAAAGGCATTTGACACTGTGAGTCATGGGCTTTTGCTGGATGGACTTGAACAACTGGGCGTGCGAGGAGTGGTGCTAGATCTCTTCAAGAGCTTTCTTAAAGGGCGAAAACAAAGGGTCAAACTGAACGGAATCTTGAGCACTGAAGAAAATGTATTATGTGGAGTGCCACAGGGAACAGTATTAGGCCCCATTCTTTTTATAATATATCTCAATAGGCTACTCACTAGAGAATCTCCTGGAACAATAATATCCTTTGCTGATGACACGGTCATTTTGTACATCGGGAAATCTTGGAATGATGTGAGAGAAATGGCAGAAAAGGACTTGGAAAACATCACTAAGTGGTTCAACTTTAACCTTCTAACTGTCAACGTTAACAAAACAAAAATGATTCCTTTCACATCGTATGAGAATCACTTACCTACCTTCGAACATATTCAGATGGAAAACCAGAACGTTAAATTATCCTTGAGTACAAACTATCTTGGAATCCATTTAGACTCATTTTTAAGGTGGGATGTTCAAATAGAAAAACTGAAAAATAAAATTAGATCTATAACTTATAAGTTCTTTCAATGCCGGCAAATACTACCCCTAAAAAAATTGAAGTCTATATACTATACGCTTGTAGATCCTTTACTGAGCTATGGTATAATTGGATGGGGAGGGGTAAGGAAAACCATTCTGAAACCCTTGGAAGTGATTCAAAAGAAAATTCTCAAGATAATGTCCTTCAGACCGACTCGATATCCCTCCAACACATTGTATACAGATTTGAAAATATTTGATATCAGACAAATTTATGCTAATACAATATTAGTGTTCACGTTCAAAAAAACCAAATATCTGAAAAGAATTGAATATGTATATCAAACAAGATCAAGTAGAGAAACTCGAATGATAATACCTAGAACAAATAAATCCATTGGTGAAAGGACATTCACTTTCCTGGTTCCCAAACTATACAATAAAGTCCCCGAAGATGTGAAATCAGTAACTGCGAAACATTTGTTTAAAAAAAAAATCAAGATGTGGATAGCGAATCATGATCGAACATTTTTTCATGATATCATTGATCCTGTCTAGGGTATCTATATATCAAACCATTCAATATATCTGAGACATCCAACTGCGAATAATTCTATCTTTTACTTATTAATTGTACTATCTACTATTTTTTTTCTTTTCTCCTTCAACGTTAATTATTCTTTTGAAATATAATAAAAATTGTTATTGTTAAGAAGAATTTTGTGTATGTATTTAGAAATTTTACTTGCAAATAATCAAACTTTGCCATTGACAGGCTCTGAAAGAGCCTAAATGGTTTAAATTCTGATGTATTGCAAATTATTTTGTAAATTATTTATGTGCTTGATGATGTAAAGTTTTTCTTTTTGCAATAAATTATTATTATTATTATTATTATTATTATTATTATTATTATTCTGAATACTACGAGTATATATGCTTATAATTTGATATGCTGTGTGACATTAGCCAGGAGAGTAGTTGTTTTCTACTAGATCTCTACCTGTTATTCGTGTTGTGTATGACGATTTCATTACATTATCTTTCAAGCTCTTTCTTCCAGAAAATTTACCAAAAGATTTTTGGTTATGTCATGCAGGAATTGCCATCCCCAATAATTTTAATCCTCTTCGATCATATGCATTTAACGCATCGCCTATAATCATCTCCAGTTGATGTAAATATCTCATAGATAAGTAAAATAGACAATGAAATGCAAATGCTGTTGCAGAAAATATTCGTTCAACCTCCAAAATAAACGTTAGATAAATATCTATAGGAAGGTAGCGACTTGATTCTGAGCAAGTTATCATAAAGTATAGGTTTTCATTTTTGAAGGCACTCAAGGACTCGAAAGGTCTATAAGTATAAAAAAATCTTATTTTCAATGATTTAATAGGATGTCCTGAGGACGTCCATTCATGAACGTCCTGAGGACGTTCTATATATGGCCAGGACGTTCGGACCAGAATGGAACCCAAAATGGACGTCCTGGCGACGTCTTGTGCTATCTGGGAATTTGACAACAGATATTTCAATTATATCCATAGCTACTTTGACGATATTTGTCCTAATTAGGTGAAAGAATCCGTATAAAATCTGAATTTCAGCGTCATATATCTCGAAATCTTTTAGAGATAATATATGATATATGTCTGTTTACTTGAAATCAGAAAAATAAACTCTATCCAATAGTAACAAAATATATACGGTTTTCCATTTGAAAAAATATATTTAGTGCTCATAACTCATTTTATATATCTTCAAGTGTTTCTCTATTTGCATATATGAAATCTACATGAAAAATTACATACAAACATCATTTGGTTTTTTTTTTAACAATAGATAAAAAAGTCAAGGGCGGGTTCGAAATATACGTGAAGACCCTGTACCTACATGCTAATACTGGAATATTAGCTCGTACCTAAGGCTCGTACTAATGAGTGTTCACCCGAAGCATGAAAGAATACTGCACCAAAATCCTTAGCCAATATGTTATCTCCGTTTGGCTATTTTATTTTTCTCAGTGAAACTTTCTGATGAGCTAGAGATTTAAAACATATCTCAGAACTGTTTGTTTGTCTGTTCTGTATGTACACATTTTGCAATCGATAATAAACTTACTTCACGTTGAGAAACTTGAAACTTCATACATAGCTCAGAACTATGTGTTTATTTGCTGAAGGACAGGCATTATATCGCATCAAGATGTGTCAGATCGTTGAATAGATCAGATCGATTACTCAATACTCACTGCGGTAAGACACTGCTATAATGAATGCAATGCATGAAAAAGTTCTCCTTAGTCACTGAAAATTTTATTGCACTGCAGCTGATATGAACTGTTGCTCATTTTTTCATCTATTGAATGTAAAAAATGAAATCATTCATAATGTTCGTGGAACATCGTGCAAGCCAGTAGAAGCACAATGGTATGGGGAATAGTTATTCGGATTTTTCTCGGGTGTTTGTAAGAAATAAGGCATCAGGAAATCTTCATTAGAGGTTGGTAATGAGTTTAATAACTACCTTCGATGCAAAAAATAATTTTTATAGACAGAAGTTCTGAATGTATAGACTTTGATAATAAAATGGTGGTAATCATTTTGCGCACGTCAGGTATGCCAGCTGTTTATAAAAAAGGGAGAGATCGCTCACTTTTCTGCGATGTTGTAGAATGTTAGAGAGGGAAATGAGTTCGTTCAAAGTCACCAACCAGACGAAAAGTTCTCCTCTAGAAAGAATTCATAAGCCTCATCGTATGTTTGGGTGCTGAACTCCAAACATGTGAACAATACGAACGGAAAGGCAGGAATTGCAAAAAGTAACCAAAAAACAAAGTGAGAAAATGAATCTGTATACCGTCAAGAAAACTCACGAATGTCATTCTAAGATATTTAAAAAGGTAGACAACAAGCTGACAACAACTATTTTCCTGGCAAATACTATGCAGAATATTTAATTATATCAACTCGCAGTCTATATATGCACCGATTCACTAAGTAAATACAGTATGCAAATATTCATTTCTTCACATGACAAAAAATAAATTATAAATCCTAATTGAGCATAAAATAAAGAGCATAGCTTCCTATCATGGCATTTTTCAATTATTAAAACTCATAATCAGTCGATTACATTATTTTGTTCTTTGGTTATAATAATAATAATAATAATAATAATAATAATAATATCGCTTTTATTGCTGCAACCTTAAGGTAACATATAAGTACAGTATGCATGCATGTGTACACATATACGTAAATAATGAGGAAGACAGAGAATAAAAAAATAAAAATAAAATGGCTGCATTGCAAAGGCAAAGTTCGCACTTCTTCAATTGGGTACACATATACTCAATTTTAGAAGCCGCGCTCTTCCACTTAACCTGGAAATATGCGATGAAATAGAACTAAGAGCAACGACAAAAAACATTATAAGAATAGGTAACTAGTAAAGTAATAATTATATAATTAGCAATGATACATTTGTAACGTAAAAGTGATTAACCTACATTCTAGACAGATATGTAAATGATATGGAGTATGGAAAGGAGCCATCTGTGAAGTATATCAAACTTTAAGGACAGAATAAGCCATCCAAAATTGCAAGCTTCAGTTTTCTTTTGAAGACATTTGTACTAGCTATGGACTTCAATTCTTCGGGCACTGCGTTATATATATTTGCAATATCGTAAGAATATGATGACTGATATAAGGAAGTTTTATGCTTTGGAATCGTTATGTGGTGTTTACCTCTCACATTCACACTATGAACTTGACTCCTGAACCTGACTTTATTGTACAGATAAGAAGGCTTTTTTGATCTAATGATAGTATGATAAAGAACACATCTATGAAGGAGGCGCCTCTCTTTCAGATTTAGCCATCCTATTTGTTTCATAGGCTCGGTGATATGATTGCGTTTACGAAGACCACAGATGAGGCGAATACATGCGTTTTGGATTAACTGAAGGCGTCTACTTTCAGTTTCGGATAGAGCAGGGCCATAAACAGAGTCAGCGTAGTTGAAACGCGAATGTACCAATGAATCGCATAGAGTTATCTTGCACTTTTGAGATAATATTTTACGATTGGCGTATATCAACTTCAGATTGCAGAAAGCTCTTTGAATTACATAAGAGGTATGTTGTTTAAATTTCAAATTTACATCGAGCATGAGTCCTAAATTTTTTTCACATTCACTGAAAATAATGGGTACGGCATTTATACGTAAGTCAATTTGATGCTGGGTGCGTAGCCGTGATCGCCTTTTCCCAAATAATAGTGCCTTTGTCTTGGTTGGATTGATTTTCAAACATAGTTTTTCGGAGAAGATTGTAAGAGATTTCAAATCATTATTCATTTCATTACATGCATTTACGAGGTCCTCTTCTCTGAACTCATAATATAGTTGTGTATCGTCTGCATAGAAGTGCGAAGAGAAATATTTTATGTATTTTTTCAGTTGTGATGTGTATAGAGTGAAGAGGAGAGGACCGAGAATGGAGCCTTGTGGGACCCCACAGATGCAATTCAAAGACCTAGATTTGTTGCCACGAATGATCACAGATTGCGATCTCCCAGATAAATAGTTTTCTATTAAATTTCTGGATTCGATGGACAATCCAGCATAGTGGAGCAAACCTGATAATATGCTATGATTCACTCTATCGAAGGCCTTGGAATAGTCAATGAGGACGAGTACACATAATTTATCCTGATCGATTGAGGAATATATATCATCTGTAATTTTTGCATGCATGCATGCATGCATGTTATATCTAGAGACATTTTTTGAGTTGTGTGGTGGAGCAATTATGTGGACGTATTATTCCATAAATTGAACTGAATTTCGCTTATTACAGTTGAAAATATTGTATAATGCAATAATTGTTATTTATACGTTTATTATTATTATAAGATGAATTATATTTGGTGAATTTCGTGAGTTATAGATATACAATATATAAAATCAACTTAATTCTATATTATATCATACAACTTCCTTCGAATGTATTATTTACAATAATAAGGTATTCCAATATGACATAAACCATATTGGTGTTTCTATATATTTTAGAAAGAACATAATATGTAAAAATTTTGTTTTATCAAATTAATTTCAACAAATTAGATACCCTTAAGAGGAAACGAACTAGCTGACAAACATGCGAACGAAGCCCTAGAGAACCCAGCACTCATTCCCTGTATGAGGGCACTATAGCAGTTGATCCAAAACAATACCTTCACTCCAAAATAATTGACATATGGAACCAATATTGGAAAATGAAAATTTCGAAACTGAAGGATATCAAACCAGCTTTCCAACCATGGTACGACACATGAATCAATCGTTTCCATCAAGTGGTCATCACTCGACTTCGCGCCTTATAACATACGAATACTTATTGAAAAAGGAAACACAACCGGAATGTTTTGCATGCGAAGTACCTACCATCAACAATAAAACACATTTTAGTGGAGTGTCCTCGTTTCGAAGCAGAAAAACAAATTCCCCAGTATCTCAAGAAAATCTTCAACAATTGCACAACAGACAATTTCATTCCATTTCTTCTTGAATCAAATATCTTGTAATAAATACAACAAATTGTGAAATATTTTGCCGCTAATAGCCGTTGTAATTGGCTGATGCGTGATAGCTTGCTAAATAATAAAAAAAATTGGATACCTTCTGGATTGTTCCATATTGGAATTAATTTATTATTGGAATTGAATCAACTACCTACCGAAGATGTTAACAGTATATATTAATATATATCTGTATTTTCTAGAATATTTGTTGGCCAACAATATTGATATTATTAACAGAGGAAATAAACCCACCTTTATAAATGCTATCAGAAAAGAGGTTCTTTATTTAACTCTCGCGGATCCATTTATGACAATTTATATTCACAACTGGCATGTCTCTGATGATTCTTCAATGTCGGACCATCAGCACATTAGGTTCGACCTGAAGACGTCAGAGACACGCTTCGATGGATACAAGGCAAAATTAACCAGCTGGGATGCTTACAAAGAGCGTCTCGGAAGGCAATAGAGGAACTTGACACAGCCTTAAGACAACTTCAAAATGCTATAATGAAAGTATATGAACTAAGCTGTCTTGAAAAACAGAAGGCAACTACTAGATATGCGCCTTGGTGAAATAAGGAATCGGCAAAACCTAAAAAAAAAGTCTGAAGACTTTTCAATAGAGCTAAGAGTCTGGGATACCTACTAGGTAGACTACAAAACAGCTCTTTCTTAGTGCAATAAAGAACCCAGAAAATCGAAAAGAAGAACATGGAGGCAGATGTGTGAGAGGATAATCGAATTAGCCCCAGCACAGCGCCTTCAAAAAGTTATCTCGAAAGAATAATACTACAACGGCATCGGTCTGATCAGAAAGCCGAACGATGGAAATACTAATAACCATAATAACCCTAAGGAAAGCTAAAGTATTCTCCTGCAGACACACTTTCCTGGTTCCGAAACAATTGTGGAGAATGAATAGCAAAGCAATCACTTGTAAGGAGTTGTTCACAATCCCAACAGATCCATCAGAAGTCTACCTGATGGGAATATCTTCACAACGGAATGAATCAAATGGGCTATCAAAAACTTCACACCATTCAAGTTGATAGGAGAGGACTGAATATTTCCCGCCATACTCCAACATAGCCTTGAAATAATAGAGCCTTCTTTGAAAAGGCTATTCAAGGCCAGCTTGATCTTCGGTTATATAGCGCAAGCTTGGAGAGGCCGTTGTGGCGTTTTTACCAAAGGCTGGAAGACGTCCAATGGACGAATCAAAGTCTTACCGCCTCGTCAGTCTCACCTCTTTTTTCCTGAACGCAATGGAGAAAATAATAAACTGTTACATCAGAAGCGAACTCTTTGAGTTAAGACCGCTCCACGAGAAACATTTTGCTTATCAAGCATTCGTGGAAAAAGAAATGGCTCTTTGTGCCTTCATTGACATAGAGAGTGCTTTTGATGAAAACTCGCATGCCTCCATAACAAGATCACTAGAGGAAAGGAATATAAACGCCTCACTTATTAGATGGATACAATCAATGCTGAGAAGCAGAATCATTGTGGCGACTCTCGGAGAAGAGACGGTCAGGATGACAGTAGAAGAAGGTTGTGCCTGGTCATTGGTCGTCGACAACCTAATAGTCAAGCTGAGTGATTCTGGTTTCACGATTCAAGGTTACGCTGATGACCTCGTTGTCACCATCAGGAGCAAACATGACATGATAATTTCCAATCGGAAGCTGGTGCGCAGGGGAAGGACTCAATGTCAATCCTAGCAAAACATTACTGGTTTCATTTACCAAGAGACGAAAGTATGAAGCCCCAATTCTGAATGGAATCTATCTCACTTTTTCCAAAGAAGTCAAATATTTAGGCGTGATAATCGATCAAAAACTGACATGGAACAGCCAACTCAACCACATTCTTTCCAGAGCTATAGCGGCAAGGTGGACATGAGATTTGAAACCAAAAATGATCTGTTGGTCAAGCTGCATAATGTGCAGCGGCTAGCTTGTCTAGGAATCACAGGTGAAATATGCCCCACTGTAGCCTTAGAGGTAATGCTGAACCTTCCACCATTGTACCCAAAGACATTCAAATACAGGAGACTAAACGTTCCATTGTTAAATCGCTTTCCAAGCCGATCAGTCATTGTTTGGATGTTTGCAACAAGTGCAAGAGAGAAAAATATACGCACAGGGCGCCTTGGCAACAATGTATGTTTGAAGGTTCTTATCATCGTCAGTGGCGTGCTGGCGTGTCAGTCATGAGTCATGTAAATGTCACATCTGTATTTTTTTCCTTCAAAATACTTCTTGTTTCTTTCATACTTTTATATTTCCACGAAAATGCATCCACGACTTTGTGCCGTTCCATTATCTATCTACTACTGAAACTAAACAATATAAAGTGATAGGATTTCATTTCTTCACACCAGACATGGTTGACTACAATTTTGGAAAGCATGGGTAAGAAAATATACTAATATAGTTTGTTTGAAGAATCTTTGTGGTAACATGATTCATTTTAGCATCAGAATATCTACAGAGATCACTGCTGAATATTGTGGCACTTGTGCTAACCATTTTGATACTGGAAATGGGAAAACATATACCTTAAAAAGGTTCGAGGTAAGTCTTTGTACTGTATTGGGTAGTGAACTGATTTCTCGAGTGTTTTATCTTCTATTTTTTTCATCCTTGTATGATATGGATATTATAATAAGTAGTATTTTTGCTTTTTGAAAACCCTGCTGTGAGGAATCTTGGACTGGTGATAAACTGATGTTGATTATACCCTTGAAAATAACATATAATATTTGACAACATTTTACCTAAATATATATGATTGCTACTACATTAATTACAATCTTCTTGATATTTTCTCAAATATTTACTCCACACTTTAATTTATACTTATAAGAGCTGATCTCAGATGTGCAGATATTATACATATTCTTATATCAGTTTCTAGGGTATTCAAAGTATTTCATATTCCTTTAATAAATATTTCTTATTTTTAATATGATTTTGTAGGAACCAGCTGATGATTTGATGATGCCAACTATGTATGTCCAGACTAGTCCAGAGGAAGAATGTTCAAAACCATGCATGATCTTTCATGAAGTGTTCTAATTTCATAATCATTTGGATAAGTTACCTTACCTTTTGAACTGAGCAACTGATTTCACTCATTTATAACAGGTATGTGTAATTTTTCCAGCTTTCCATCCATTCATTTAGAATAGCATGAAATTTCAACCTGTTCTCACTCTTAATCCAGATTGAAATGAGTTTCAACAAAACAACAAAATAAATACAGGATAAGATTGAATTTTTAATACCTAGGACATGAATATTTATTCATTTATAAAATAACAAATATGATGTGTTAATCCGGTTTCTTCAAAGCAATCATATAAGTTTGAAAAATATGATTGCATAGTGAAAAATTATCAAGCTTCAATATATCTACACATAAATCATACTATAATTATGCATAATACATGAAAATTTATACATAGAAGTACCTATAAGTATAAATAAATATCAACATAAACTAAATTATATAATAATGTATATTTATTATATCTTGTATAGTATATACATGTACAAAAACAATTATAAAACAATATGTAATAAATATAATTTCAATCAACTATTTTTTGTACTCAATATTTAAACAAATTTATTAAGAGTTAAAAAAATCTCCATTTTTTTCAGACGAAACCAGGTTTACAACAGTGTTGAAAACACTATCAATTTGCTATTTGAGGCTACCATCAATGAGAGGAATGCAAACAAGTTTTTTGAAGAATCAATCTAGATGAATCTTCAGTAGTGAATGTGAAGTTTTTTGTGATGTACTTGAAAAAATGAAACAAATTGATGGTCTTATTTGAAGTAGGTCCTTTCAAATAGAGTAAAAAATGAATGAATAAAGGTTGAAAATAATTTTTCTTGATGTTTATTTCTATATTTGTAGATTCCTTTGACTACTTCTGAAGTTGAAACCATCCTTTGAACCCCATTCAGTTCTTCATGAATATTCACAGGTATCAAGTCACAATATAATATTGAAAATGGATACATTTTCACTCTGAAACAAATGAAAACATTAGAGGCTACTGACCAGTAACTAAAAAATGTTATAGGAAATAAAAAATGAAAAGTTTGAAAGCCAAAAACCTATAGAGGAAAACAGCAGATTGGATAATTTTGATTCATTTTCTATCAATAGAAAATAATAAGGAAGGACCGAGGAAAGGACACTAATTTCAAAATAAAGATTTCTGAAATTTCCTCGGAAATTTCATTACAATAAGCTGAGTTATTCATATTAATGAATAAAAAATATAAATTAAGTTTCTTGTTTGCATCAGAACCTGAATGCCTTATATGTTGTATGTATGCATTCACAAGGGTTAAGTGGTAGAGCACCAATTTGGTGAACTTCCCCTTGAGATTTCCTTCCACCCATGTTTTTTTTTCTTTTTTTTTTCAAATCTATCAACAATTGTACTAGGAGTGGAATGTGGAAATAAAGACATTTATTATTATAATTATTATTATTATTATTGCTCAAGTACTTACAAAAAAATGTTTAGTAGAGCATAATGTTGATACCTTGGCTACATCAAAAATTATGTGCTAATCACACTGAAAAACAACATGATATTGATTATATCTGAAAATAGAAGGAAGAAAACTAACGAAACCATAGTGGTTTTATGAAACATTCAAAAAACTTACCATAATAAATGATCATTGAACTGTTCCATACACATCATCAGGTGTATAAATGTTAATTCTATATACTTGTCTTGTCTTCAATTATCTTTTCTTTGATACCTTTATGATTAATTTTCATCATTTCATCACTGTTCATCTGAAATAAAAATATATCTATACATACTGAAGTTACAAAATGAGGTAGTGAATAATATCCAAATTATAAGAAAGGTGAAACTTAAGTCCATTTCAGTTTTTTTATAGTAACTATAAATATATTCATATAATAGGTAAGTATATAGTTAGATTACCCAACGTTCTGTCAAAGAGTGGTGAGACCAGAAGGTGTAGAATTCAGACCAAATGTTCCAATGATAAGTCATTGTTTGGATGTATGCAACGAGTGCGAGAGAGACAAATACACGAAGGCGGTTCTTTGTCAACAATGTATGTTTGAAGCTTCTCATCATCGTTAGTGGCGTGCCTGCGGCCAGACACTTTTCGACCAATACTCTTTTATTTAAATTAATCAAATCAAAGTTCAATCAACTTTCCTTTATTTTTCATAAGAAAAACTTACTAGGTTTAGTACAAAAATAGAATGCTATCAAGCGAAACTTTTACATACGTCACATATAAAATAGTGATCAAAAAGTATACAAATCCAGTATTCAGAAAACATATGAACATAAATACAATTTTGCCAATATTACGAGTACTTGTTGAAATTAGCCTCATTTTTAACCCACATAATAAACTACAATAGACAAGGACAAATCATTTCCTGAAGAGGTTCAATTCCATTCTCCTTTCTTAGCTACAATCAGAGACAAATAATTAGCACAAAAAATGTTTCCAAATAGGTCAAATAATAGATTTAGATTTGATATTCAAAAATGTTTCTCAATAGATCAAATAATAAATTTCGATTTCATTTTCAAAAATGTTTCCAAATATGTCAAATAGATTTCGATTTGATTATCAAAAATGTTTTCAAATAAGACAAATAAATTTCGATTTGTTTTTTAAAAAAATTTGATGTTTTGTATTTATCTATTTATCAAAATAAAAAATAAATGAAGCTCTCAGTTCAAGTAAATACCGTTGGATAAACGGTTATTCATTTCTGAATAAAATTAGTTTGGTATGTATGATTCTAATTCTATTTTTTCTGGTACTTTCTAAATTTTTTGCAGTTTCGTAATGAATTCTTATTTTGAAATAGGTTTTCAATATCAATTTTACCAACTGAATATGATGATCGTTCATTGGTTCGTCTACATATATATGATCCTCGAAATTATCCCAAATGGTAGATGGCAAATTGTTTAGAGTATTACTAACCAGAATTTCATTCAGATTCTTTATATTTTTATTAAAAATGTTCTCAGTGGCGTGGAAAAATCTGAAGAAACGTTCGGCTATTTCACAAGTTTCAATTACCAATTGACTGCTTCTTATAAGATTTCCATATTTTTTCCTCTCTAACAAAAGTGATGTAGTCATATTACATTCCATCAAACCTAAACAGGAAGAACAACTGATGCATCTCTTCAGACTCTTTACCACATAACCGGCTATATATGCTACCACATCTTGACTGTATACAGTTAGATCCCAGGCATTGGAAGATGAAAATTCATTTTCAATATCACTCTCAATCTTTTGAAGAAATGAGGCATATTCTTCAGTTTCCTCAAAACTTTGCCCCGTTTCTGAAACCGTTACGCAGTTACTTGATCCACAAGTTAATATTGTAATGTTTTCTAAATTGGCAGCATTTCCTGTTTCTGGACCAGATATTTGCGTATGCACTAATAATCTTTTGAATGCTGCTTGGAACTGTCGAGCAGTAGGATTATTATTATAACCGCCCCTACTTCGTATTGCGCCAAAAAACAATTCCAAATGATCTTGGGATAATTTATACGTTAAAATGTATTTTAAAAGGTTTTCTTCGATTACATACTTGGAATACATTTTCTTTAAACTCTCCATGCATATTAAAAATCCCAGGAAACCAGTTTTTCTGGGCGATTCAAGGATTGGCCTATCGTGTAAAGTGAGGCCTTGTATATATTTCTTCATTTCAGCAAATAATTCGAAGAAATGTTCCGCATTTTCAGAAGATATTGGTCTTTTATATGCATATTTGTTGAATTTATTCCTTGAGTTCAATATATCAAACAAATTATTAAATCTCAATATAAAATCAGATGTTCCTTCAGATGAAATGAAATCTGGGCATTTCAAATCCTCCCTTAAAAACGTAATTGCATCACTAACGCTTTTGCAGATGCCGCAAACGTAGTTTTGTAGCGGCATGTAATCCCTCAGTATTCTGAAGTTTGACTAATTCGGAAATGTATATCCATTTAATATCCCGTTTTCCGAAATCTTTCAAACCATCTTGACTTGCGAAACAATTTCTAACTAATTTCATCATATGACAGGCATATCTAAATAAACATACACATCCGAATTAGTTTGAGGATGTTTGAACGATGTTTTCAAATTGGAAGGATCAGAAAAGTCAGCTCCTAACCTTTCGGCCATACTTAAATTGGCAGGAGCACCATCGAATGTTATTGATGTAATTTTAACTTCAGATTCATGCAGAAATCTTAAGCATCGATTTACAAGGTTAGCCTTTTCGTTAGCTGACAATCCATTCAGCAAAAAATATCCTACAGGAATCTTCCATGAGCCATTGAGACAAACAAGCATGAAAACCAAAACTTCCTTCGCTTCAGGAAGGATATCTCCTTGGATGTTGGTTCCGATATCAACGTAAATTTCTTACCCATCCACTCAATTTGGCGCCTTATGGACATTTCATCCATTACCAAATTACATAATAATGGATAAGATGTATTTTTTTGTTTCATAATAATGGCTTTTAAAGCCTCGTTTGAGAAGCCTGGATCCCCGTTGATGGATTTGTACCAGTTAGAAAGGGTTCCCAAGTGCGGTAGTGATTTGTTGAATGTATTCCTCACATAAATGTAAGCCCTTGGCGAATAGAATGCTAATGTAAGGGCAAAGGCTCTCAAAGATTCATTATATCGTTCGGTCCCATTTACCATTTTGTCAAAGATGTCTGCTGCAGGCCCCGTTACTGAAGCCTGAAAAATTGATATAACGATTTTCATTATTGATTGTAAACCAATGATACTTACTCGGATAGATGCTTCAGCAGTTTCTGTTATCAGTGATTTTTTTTTTCAAGTCTTTTATAAGAGTTGTCAGCGATGTTACCCGGTTTTTGAGACGTCGAACTTTCATCTGTATAGTGTGAATTTTCTTTCTTTGATGAAAAACGGTTTTTTTCAAAATATCCACATTTTTCTTCATTTTTTCAGGAGTTGAAAAATCACCGCTGCTCATGTCACCAACATAACATCTCTTCCTAATAAAAACAGATGAACAAGGCGTCTCAAGTAATAATTAACAGTAGTTACAAAGAAAAGGTAAAAGTTACTAAGTTGGTCAAAATAGCGATTCGAAATTGTTTTGAATTTCAGTAGTTCACTACTTTCAAGGATATCCAAGGACGTTTAACATGATTCTAAAATTAGAAAGGTCAAATTAAAAATTCAATCTTGAGATGTACAGAAAAAACTATAATTTGATTGATAAAATTTGATTCAGAAAATATTTTCAACTATGGATAGAATAAGTATATACTGATTAATTAATGTTTTTCTGAACATGAAAAATATTTCGTTAAACAAATTGGACATTATTGAAAACGTCCGAATTATAAATTTACTAAAATCCTACAATTCATGATAAATTTCATTGGAATTGTCATGAGATCAGTGTCATATCTTTCACTGTTTCCATAACTCTCATGCTGTTTATTCTCAACAATCCAACATACTGATCAGCTCACAGTATGAATTGGAGTACCTATACCTACCTCTTTTTACCATTAACATTTTTTGAATCAGGCGATATTGTAGTACTTTCATTATGACGTTTATCAATCTCCATGATTCGTAATGCAGGTTCAGTTGCTGAAGATGAATCCTCGCCATTTTTAATCCTGAAAATATTGGAATAAATTTACAATATTTTTTTTTTCAATTCATATTCTTACATGATTCCAGAAATTGTAGGAACTGAAGAAATATCTTCAAACCTACAAAAAAGATAAAAAGAATAATGTAAAAAATTGTAAACTTCAATATTAAACTCACCCTTCATTCTCTCTGTCAATAAATGTATAAGAAGATTCAATTGCATCATCCATGCATGAATTCGAATTACTGCAATGCAAAAGAAGAATATTGAGTCAGAACATACTTTTTTTTGTACTTCATGAATTATTGAATGAATAAAAATTTAAGGGAAAAATATTATTTCAATTTCAGAAGACTTTTATTTTTGCAGTTATCTATTGGTACACAAATTTTTTTTCTGATATACATAATCACATTATGACATTGAATAAATCTATGCAAAATGGAAATTATAATTATGTTATAGATAGAGTATATCCACCGAGGGAATGCAGAAACAGTCATTAATAAAATATATTTAAAAATTGAAATTCCTGGAAACGGTATGGGAAACTCAAATTAAAAACTTACCTAATTGTTTTTTTTTGGGGATGGTGTTGCGAAAAGAGTGGAATCAGAACTGAAAGAAAAAATATATAAATATGCAGTACAATGTATAAATATAAATTATGGAGTTAATTTGAAACATACCTGGTTGAATTAGAAACATCGTCCAAAAATAACAAGCCTTCTGAACGTCGTGGATTGGCATCCTTTTTGACATATTTTAATCCATTCATTCCAACCACAATGTCCTCAGGATGAAAATGGTCAGAGCACAACTCGGGATATTTAGGTAAAGGTTGACTTTCTGAAATGCCAACCAATCCAAACCAAAGTTTCCTCCTATCTGGATCTTTGGGAAACCTATGAGTTAATATGTACTCTGTTAAGGTCAAAGACATTCAAGTTAAGGTTGTCCAAGCGGGAAAAAGTATTTTGCTGACCAGAATAGAATATTCCATTAGATTTCAGACTTCTACTGCGAATATCGGGCTCATAATACGAAACAGATATCTATGAAGAAATACCTTCTTGCCACCATAACAAAAATTTGAATACACCCCCATACGGGGGTTGTTTATACTTGTGATTTTTCTAAAAACATTGCTGACCGAGGGGTTCCAGTTGAAATATTCCACTGAAACATCATATTATGAATGTTCGATGCGGATACTTCGTGCCACCATAAAAAAAATCTGGATCAACCCCCTCACAAGGGTAGTTTATACTTGTGATTTTCCTTAAAACTATGCTGACTGGGGTTTCTAGTGCAGATATCGCAGTGAAACAGTAGATTGTGATTGCTCAAACCATACTCTTCATGCCACCATAGTGAAAATTTGAATCAACCCCCTCGCAAGGGTAGTTTATACGTGTGATTTTCCTTAAAACCTTGCTGACAGGGGGTTTCTAGTGTGAATATTGCAATGAAACAATAGATTATGATTGCCCAAAACACACTCTTCATGCCACTTTAGTGAAAATCCGAATCAACCCCCTCGCAAGGGTAGTTTATACTTGTGATTTTCCTTAAAACCTTGCTGACAGGGGGTTTATAGTGTGAATATTGCAGTGAAATAATAGATTATGATTGCCCAAAATATAATCTTCATGCCACCATAAAGAAAATATGAATCAACCCCCTCGCAAGGGTAGTTTATACTTGTGATTTTCCTTAAAACCTTGCTGACAGGGGGTTTATAGTGTGAATATTGCAGTGAAACAATAGATTATGATTGCTCAAATCATACCCTCCATGCCACCATGGTGAAAATCCGAATCAACCCCCTCGCAAGGGTAGTTTATACTTGTGATTTTCCTTAAAACCTTGCTGACAGGGGGTTTATAGTGTGAATATTGCAGTGAAACAATAGATTATGATTGCTCAAATCATACCCTCCATGCCACCATGGTGAAAATCCGAATCAACCCCCTCGCAAGGGTAGTTTATACTTGTGATTTTCCTTAAAACCTTGCTGACAGGGGGGTTGCTAGTGTGAATATTGCAGTGAAACTAAAGATTATGATTGCTTGAACCATGTTCTTCATGCCACCATAATGAAAATCCGAATCAACCCTCTTGCAAGGGTAGTTCATACCTGTGATTTTTCTTAAAATTTTGCTGACCGGGGGTATCCAGTGAAGATATTCCAATGAAATAGTAGATTATGATTGTTAAAAACATACTCTCCATGCCACCATAGTGAAAATATGAATCAACCCCCTGGCAAGGGTAGTTTATACTTGTGATTTTCCTTGAAACTTTGCTGACTGGGGGTATCCAGTGAAGATATTCCAATGAAATAGTAGATTATGATTGCTCGAATCATACCCTCCATGCCACCATAGTGAAAATCCGAATCAACCCCCTCGCAAGGGTAGTTTATACTTGTGATTTTCCTCAAAACCTTGCTGACAGGGGGTTTCCAGTGTGAATATTGCAGTGAAACAATATATTATGATTGCTCAAACCATACTCTTCATGCCACCATAGTGAAAATCCGAATCAACCCCTTCGCAAGGGTAGTTCATACCTGTGATTTTTCTTAAAACTTTGCTGACCGGGGGTATCCACTGAATATATTCCATTGAAACAGTAGATTATGATTGCTCGGAATATACTTCTCATGCCACCACAGTGAAAGTTTGAATCAACCCCCTCGCAAGGGTAGTTTATACTTGTGATTTTTTTTTAAAGTTTGCTGACCGGGTATTTCCAGTAAAGATATTCCTTCAAAACAGTAGATTATGATTGCTCGGAATATACTCCTCATGCCACCATAGTGAAAGTTTGAATCAACCCCCTCGCAAGGGTATTTTATACCTGTGATTTTTCTGAAAACCTTGCTGACAGGGGGGTTTCCAGTGCGAATATTGCAGTGAAACAATAGATTATGATTGCTCAAACCATACTCTTTATGCCACCATAGTGAAAATCCGAATCAACCCCCTCGCAAGGGTAGTTCATACCTGTGATTTTTTTTAAAACTTTGCTGACCGGGGGTATCCACTGAATATATTCCATTGAAACAGTAGATTATGATTGCTCGGAATATACTTCTCATGCCACCATTGTGAAAGTTTGAATCAACCCCCTCGCAAGGGTAGTTTATACTTGTGAGTTTTCCTGAAAGTTTGCTGACCGGGTATTTCCAGTAAAGATATTCCTTCAAAACAGTAGATTATGATTGCTCGGAATATACTCCTCATGCCACCATAGTGAAAGTTTGAATCAACCCCCTCGCAAGGGTATTTTATACCTGTGATTTTTCTGAAAACCTTGCTGACAGGGGGTTTCTAGTGTGAATATTGCAGTGAAACAATAGATTATGATTGCTCAAACCATACACTTCATGCCACCATAGTGAACATCCGAATCAACCCCCTCGCAAGGGTAGTTCATACCTGTGATTTTTCTTAAAACTTTGCTGACCGGGGGTATCCACTGAATATATTCCATTGAAACAGTAGATTATGATTGCTGAATACATACTCTTTATGCCACCATAGTGAAAAATTGGAGCAACCCCACTGCAAGGTTAGTTTATACGAGTTAATCTTCAAAAATTCTACTGACTGGGGATTTTCAGTGAGGATATCCAATCAAATGAAAGAAAATCTATGCAAATTTTATATTATTTTTGCCTTCAAGAAAAACATATAAATAAATTCTGAAGATGTACATACAAATAAAAATCAACTCTGATGGGAAACAAATAATAGAAAATAAATATTTAATTCAGTCTCATCATAAACTGTCTTGTACAGTGTGTCCAGGTTTAGTCACTTTTGCACGATATCTCAGTTGTCCTTGGGGATAGAGAGTTGCGGTTTTCACATTACTGTCCCACTTTTCTGTGAAATAAACATTGCCGAAAACAGAACTATCGTAGCCATTCCTGTTTTTGAGATACAGGGCGGAATTGAAAATATTGCATTTTGGGACTCCCCTTGTATCTCAGCTATCTCTCAATTTATAGGAGATGTTGAAACCGTATCTCATATATCTTTTTACGTAAAATTCAGTGTAACACTTATATTTTATTTCCCTGTATTCGGATAATATTCACTTTTCATTGCTGTATTCAGGACAAATATTACTTCTAAAATAGATTTTTCGGCGCAATAATCAATAACCAATCTCATTTAAATAGGGTAAAATGAAAATTATTCGTTCAAAATTGTTATTCAACATGATAAGCAAGGTGTTCCATTTAAAAAAAAACATAACTTTGGTTTATATCTAAATAATAACAGCTCATTTGACTACGCCACTGGATTCTACTTAAGAAGATGTATGAGATACGGTTTTTACATTTCCTATAAGTTGAGAGATAGCTGAGATACAGGGGGTGTCCCAAAATGCAATATTCTCAATTCCGCCCTGTATCTCAAAAACAGGAATGGCTACGATAGTTCTGTTTTCGGCAATGTTTATTTCACAGAAAAGTGGGACAGTAATGTGAAAACCGCAACTCTCTATCCCCAAGGACAACTGAGATATCGTGCAAAAGTGACTAAACCTGGACACACTGTACAAGACAGTTTATGATGAGACTGAATTAAATATTTATTTTCTATTATTTGTTTCCCATCAGAGTTAATTTTTATTTGTATGTACATCTTCAGAATTTATTTATATGTTTTTCTTGAAGGCAAAAATAATATAAAATTTGCATAGATTTTCTTTCATTTGATTGGATATCCCCACTGAAAATCCCCAGTCAGTAGAATTTTTGAAGATTAACTTGTATAAACTAACCTTGCAGTGGGGTTGATCCAATTTTTCACTATGGTGGCATAAAGAGTATGTATTCAGCAATAATAATCTACTGTTTCAATGGAATATATTCAGTGGATACCCCCGGTCAGCAAAGTTTTAAGGAAAATCACAGGTATGAACTACCCTTGCGAGGGGGTTGATTCGGATTTTCACTATGGTGGCATGAAGAGTATGGTTTGAGCAATCATCATATATTATTTCACTGAAATATTCACACTAGAAACCCCCTGTCAGCCAGGGTTTTAGGGAAAATCACACGTATAAACTACCCGTGCGAGGGGGTTGATCAAAATTTTCACCATGGTGGCATGAAGAGTATGTATTTAACAATCATAATCTACTATTTCATTGGAATAACTTCACTGGATACCCCCAGTCAGCGAAGTTTCAAGAAAAATCACACGTATAAACTACCCTTGCCAGGGGGTTGATTCAAATTTTTACTATGGTGGCATGAAGAGTATGGTTTGAGCAATCACAATCTACTGTTTCACTGCGATATCTGCACTAGAAACCCCCAGTCAGCAAAGTTTCAAGGAAAATCACAAGTATAAACTACCCTTGCGAGGGGGTTGATTCATATTTTCACTATGGTGGCATAAAGAGTATATATTTAACAATCATAATCTACTCTTTCATTGGAATATCTTCACTGGATACCCCCGGTCAGCAAAATTTTAAGAAAAATCACAGATATGAACTACCCTTGCAAGGGGGTTGATTCGGATTTTCATTATGGTGGCATGAAGAACATGGTTCGAGCAATCATAATCTTTAGTTCCACTGCAATATTCACACTAGCAACCCCCCTGTCAGCAAAGTTTTAAGGAAAATCACACATGTATAAACTACCCTTGCGAGGGGGTTGATTCGGATTTTCACTATGGTGGCATGAATAGTATGTTTTTAGCAATCATAATCTACTGTTTCAATAAAATATCTTCACTGGATACCCCCAGTCAGCAAAGTTTCAAGGAAAATCACAAGTATGAACTACCCTTGCGAAGGGGTTGATTCGGATTTTCACTATGGTGGCATGAAAGGTATGGTTTGATCAATCATAATCTATCGTTTCACTGCAATATTCACACTAGAAACCCCCTGTCAGCAAGGTTTGAAGGAAAATCACACGTATAAACTACCCTTGCGAGGCGGTTGATTCATATTTTCATTATGGTGGCATGAAGAGTATGTATTCAGCAATCATAATCTACTGTTTCAATGGAATATATTCAGTGGATACCCCCGGTCAGCAAAGTTTTAAGGAAAATCACCGGTATGAACTACCCTTGCGAGGGGGTTGATTCGGATTTTCACTATGGTGGCATGAAGAGAATGGTTTGTGCAATCATAATCTATTGTTTCACTGCAATATTCACACTAGAAACCCCCTGTCAGCAAGGTTTTCAGAAAAATCATACGTATAAACTACCCTTGCGAGGGGGTTTATCCAAACTTTCAGTATGGTGGCATGAAGAGTATGTTTTAAGCAATCATAATCTACTGTTTCAATGAAATATCTTCACTGGATACCCCCAGTCAGCAAAGTTTTAAGGAAAATCACAAGTATGAACTACCCTTGCGAGGGGGTTGATTCGGATTTTCACTATGGTGGCATGAAAAGTATGGTTTGATCAATCAAAATCTATCGTTTCACTGCAATATTCACACTAGAAACCCCCTGTCAGCAAAGTTTTAAGGAAAATCACACGTATAAACTACCCTTGCGAGGGGGTTGATTCAAATTTCTACTATGCTGGCATGAAGAGTATGGTTTGAGTAATCACAATCTACTGTTTCAGTGCGATATCTGCACTAGAAACCCCCAGTCAGCAAAGTTTCAAGGTTAATCACAAGTATAAACTACCCTTGCGAGGGGGTTGATTCATATTTTCACCATGATGGCATGAAGAGTATGTATTCAACAATCATAATTTACTATTTCATTGGAATATCTTCACTGGATACCCCCAGTCAGCAAAGTTTCAAGGAAAATCACAAGTATAAACTACCCTTGCGAGGGGGTTGATTCGGATTTTCACTATGGTGGCATGGAGGGTATGATTTGAGCAATCATAATCTATTGTTCCACTGCAATATTCACACTATAAACCCCCTGTCAGCAAGGTTTTAAGGAAAATCACAGGTATAAACTACCCTTGCGAGGGGGTTGATTCGGATTTTCTCTATAGTGGCATGATGAGTATGTTTTCAGCAGTCATAATCTACTGTTTCACTGCGATATTTGCACTAGAAACCCCCAGTCAGCAAAGTTTCAAGGAAAATCACAAGTATAAACTACCCTTGCGAGGGGGTTGATTCATATTTTCACTATGGTGGCATGAAGAGTATGTATTCAACAATCATAATCTACTATTTCATCAGAATATCTTCACTGGATACCCCCAGTCAGCAAAGTTTCAAGGAAAATCACAAGTATAAACTACCCTTGCGAGGAGGTTGATTCGGATTTTCACTATGGTGGCATGGAGGGTATGATTTGAGCAATCATAATCTACTATTTCATTGGAATATCTTCACTGGATACCCCCAGTCAGCAAAGTTTTAAGGAAAATCACAAGTATAAACTACCCTTGCGAGGGGGTTGATTCGGATTTTCACCATGGTGGCATGGAGGGTATGATTTGAGCAATCATAATCTATTGTTTCACTGCAATATTCACACTATAAACCCCCTGTCAGCAAGGTTTTAAGGAAAATCACAAGTATAAACTACCCTTGCGAGGGGGTTGATTCGGATTTTCACTATGGTGGCATGAAGAGTATGTTTTCAGCAGTCATAATCTACTGTTTCAATGGAATATCTTCACTGGATACCCCCGGTCAGCAAAGTTTTAAGAAAAATTATAAGTATAAAGTACCCTTGCGAGGGGGTTGATTCGATATTTTCCTACGGTGGCACGAACACCTCATCAAACACAACTCAGATTTGGAGTTTCACTCGATTATATATCTTCCAAGGTTCGGATTGGCAGGATTATTTTTTGGTCAGCAAATTATCCACACTCTGTCCAAGCTTTCGGAATATAATGTGATTCCATCATCAGGAAAATCTAAGTTGAGGATGATTACATTGGTGGTGCTATTATGATGACACATAAATCATTGTGAAGTATACACATAAAACATATGAAAATTGTTTTATTAAAATTGAATTTGATTCAAATCAAACTTATGTGAAGAATTAAAATTAAACAAAATTTTCTGGAATTTAACCACGTGGATTCGAGAATTTGATTCCAGGTTGAAAATTCAAAATCTAGCAATTTAATTTCTCAACTGGAATAAAATTCTTGAGTCCAAAATAAACTTTTCAAGGAATTTATATATATGTATTTTCCTGTTTCATGATTATTCGAATCAGTATGGCTGTCCTGTGCCTGGACATTGGTAAAACTTTATCCGTCAAAACCTGAAACACCATATATTGAACCAATGAAATGATGGTCCTATCACCAGCTACAACTCAGCCTCTTGGGCTTTTTGTGTTTGCAATATTCAATACCACAAGAACTATATTTAGTGAGAAAATCAGAACACAATATATACAAAAAAAATGCACTGAAATTACATCTGAAATAAGTATAATTTTTTTATGAATCAAGAAATCAATAAACCATTCTGTTAAATTATTGTATATACTGAGTAACAAAACTTCTATATTGAATAAAATATAGGTATTGAAACAGGTATAAACCAGGAATGTTTAGAAATCTCACAATCTTCATGACCTAACTGGAAAACATTTTACTTTCTCTACTACTAGTTGAACACTGCTTGGAATTTGGAAACCATTCACAACACACATATACTTGATCTTTTTTTTACTATATATGTGGGAAGTTCTGTCTGCAACTGAAAGAAAAATCAATAGAAATCATCTGGCAACACTCCATTATAAGAATAAATAATTGAATATCTGAATACCTTTAATGATGGAAGTAATTCTAAAAAACTCACAAAATTCAGTTATTCATAACCCAACTGGGAGCATTTTGCTACTTGGATTGTTGAAACCATTCACTACACACACACTCAATTTTCTTTCTACTGTGTGGGAAGTTCTCAATAACTCTGCAACTGAAAAAGATATCAACATGAATAATATTGCAACACTCCACTTCTAGAAACAACTAAATATTTGAGCATAATACTTATATGAAATTGACTCATGTACATACCTCTGTTTGCCTTTGGTGATTGAAGTACTTATTTCTGAGGGCACAACCTTAAAAATTGTTCATCTGACTCAACCAACTACATTGCACTATACTTAGATATCTTCTTTATGTTCATACAATGCCCAAATACACAAACAATTTCTTCACTATCGATGGCAAATCTCAAGAGAGATATTGTTGAGAATGCTAGTACTGTTATTCATTCTCAAAGCAGTCTTTAGCTTTTTTTTGTTCTTCAGGACAATTGAGCATTACTTTCAGTCTGATGTTCCTCATCTTTTTTCAGTTGTCCCAGAAACTGTATCATCTCAAGTAGAACATTGTTCTTATTCAGTTCTTACCAGAGATTAGTCATCTTATCTCTGGTTCTTACCAACCATTTAGATTGTGTAGCACTGCACAGCACATTCCTGTTTTCCAGTCATTCCACTATTTCCAATGTTATTTTAATGAGTTTTTTTGTTAACATGACTCATTGAAAAATGTGTGTTCTTTGGGCGTTTCAACCAGACTTCCGATAGTCTTATTAAAAATAGAAATATATATTTGTACGAAACAAAATATAATATATACGATAGGAGTAATCGAAAAATATATTTGAAATATCATGAATCTCGACCGGCGTCAGCACTCGATGCGTCGTTGGGAGATCTGATAGAAATGTGCACAAAAAATAAAATTACAGAACTATGCATAGAGAAAAATAATTATTGCGCAGAATCATTAAGAAAACTGTTACGAATGAAAAGTAAATTTACGAATGCAGGCATAAATATCTGTGTCGTAAAAAGTTCACAAAATATCAAAGACAATGAAACTAGACAATTGATTTTAAACGACTATCACATGTTGCCAACAAGTGGACATGCTGGAGTTAATCGCATGTTCAACAACATAAAGAAACATTATTTTTGGGCAGGTCTAAAGCAAGATGTCGAAAAATTCGTCAAGAGATGTGATGACTGTCAACGATTTAAACATTCAAGGCCTAATAAAGAACCGTTATCGATAACAACCACAGCTACTACAGCTTTCCAAAAAATATTCTTAGATCTAGTCGGACCTCTGAACCGAACAGAGGATAGCAATCAATATATTTTGACGATACAATGCGAGTTGACTAAGTTTGTCGAAGGGTATCCATTACCGAATAAAGAAGCCGCTACGGTAGCGAAATCATTCGTAGAAAACTTCATTCTGCGTTTTGGAACCCCAAAACAGGTTGTGACTGACAAAGGAACAGAATTTTTATCAGCTGTCTTCCAAGAATGTTGCAAACTTTTATCAGTTAATCAACTCAATTCTAGCGCATACCATCATGAAACGTTAGGCGCGCTTGAAAATTCGCACAAGCATTTAGGTGCTTATCTGAGAATACAACTGTCAAAATATCCAGACTCGTGGAGCCAATGGGTCCCTTACTGGTGCTTCGCATTCAATAATACAGTACACTCAGAAACGAAGTACACACCGTACGAACTAGTTTTCGGAAAGCATAGCCAATTACTGTCCAATATTTCAGATCAAAACGATCCTTTGTATAATTTCGAAGATTATCCAAAAGAACTGAAGTATAGATTACAGGTAGCTTGTAAAGATGCGAGAGATAACTTATTACAGTCGAAATGTAAAAGAAAAGAATTATTTGATAAAAGATGTACAAAATCTCAATCTTATAAGAAAGGTGACAAAATCCTTATGAAAAATAACGTAGGTAATAAATTGGAGACAATTTATAAAGGTCCTTATAAAGTAGCAGAAGAAAAAGGTTTGAATGTAGCTGTAGATATAGGTAATAAAATTGTAGAAGTCCATAAAAATAGAATTAAGCATTACTATGAATAAGAAATATTGTATAGAGAAAAAAAAATCGTTAGGAAATTGTTTTTCTTTTTTTTCCCAGGGGAGGTGTACTGGATGATGAAATATTATACATACTTGAAATCATGAATCAAAGCAAAACATCAGTAAGTAGAACACCGAAAATATCGAGTACACCTTCCAAGGTGATTATTGTTATAGAAACTTTTGATTATTATGAAAGTAAGCATTTTTATCATTTGTGGGACATCATGATGTACTATTTTTCAAATGTAGATGGAATTTGACTCTCTTCGGAGTTAGTTGTATTGATCTGTTTCTCCGTAACTCTTTTTGAGAATAAACGTACTTAAGTTTTACTTCGTATGGTTTTATTCAAACGATAACTTGAGTGAAGTGATCAAGTTATCACAACTTCTAGAAACTTTATTTACCTTTGATTTTAAGGAATTCTACCACAACACAACCAACACTTTAAGAAACGATGACACGGTCAACGGTCTTGTAATAAAAAATATATTTATTTAGCAGTCATAGGTGTGCTCATTATTGTTAATATTTTTTGAATATCGTTACCGTCAGAGCAGGATATTTCGAATCTGGAACCTACTTTTGGACCGGACGCCCCTGTCTAATAAACATAACCTCTATTTTGGCTCCTACATTACTCACCGATGAAAGGTCAAATTTGGGTTCTAATGTTGCAACCTTCTACAAACAATACACAAATGCACCATATTTTAAACAAATATTGCTTCCAAATCTCACAAAAAAGTGAAACTGCCAAAATAACTCAATTCAGCATCAACTAAATGAGAGGGCAATTCTACAACCTCGCAAGCGTCAAACTTGTAAAAATAGTTGAATGTTCCAGTGCGGCATTGCCGAAAGCGCTGATTTGTTTGGTGAAATGTGATATAGACGGGTTAATTTCTTTGAATATAAATCATTAAAATCAAAAACACTATGATTCGATGATAACTCCGATTCATAGAAAGGAAATGAAACAATTATGCTTCAGTAAATCTGGCAAATCTGGCAAACATGTAATTGGAGGAAAAGAGGCAGAAAAGAAGGATCGAACGATAACTGATCGCGCAAAAACGTATATGATGAAGTCTCTAGTGTTTAAATGTCTTTGATTGTACCTGTGTGTAATGAACGAAGTAGCAATCAGTGCTTTCACACTGAGCTAGACAATACATCTCAAATCAGGAAATCGGATTGGACACTTGAAGGTTTTGGAAAATATAGTTCGGTACGACTTCGAAATGCAGTTTGAAGTAGTCATAAACAACCACCAAATTTGCACAGAGAACAGACCTCAACTGGAAAGAGATGCATTATTGTCGAGATTATTGTGGTATACTGATGGATCCAAGATGGATGGAGGGGCTGGAGTGGGCTCTCAAAACCCTTTGGTAAGACCACAACAATATATTTCAACAGAAGTACATGCTTTAGAGACATGTGCCCAGGAGTACCTCGAAAGGGACACTCGAAGGGCAAAAATCTATGTTCTATCAGATAGCCAAAGCAGCACTAAAAGCTCTGAAATCATATACTTGTGAGTCTAAGCTGACTTGGGACTGTAAGCAATCAACAACTGGCAGCGAACAACCGGGTCACTTTGATGTGGGTTCCAGGTCACAAGGAAGTCAAAGGCAAAATAAGGGGCGAAAACACAATTTCCCGGCCCATAACCCTTCGCCAAGGCCAACTTGAGAAAATAGTTCCGACGCTGGGAAGCAGATGAAATGAAATTTCATACTGGAATAAAGTGCCAGGTCAAAGAAAAGCGAAAAGGCATGTGAGCCTCTCGCCAAGGAAAGATAAACAGCTTCTCGAGTTGAAACTAGTAACAGGACTCTTCACTGGACACTGCCCTATGAGGTATCACTTAAAAAAGATGGATAAAACAGAGAGAGATAGTTGCCGCTACTGCGAGAACTTCGCTGAAACTGCAGAACATTTGCTTTGCGAATGCCCAGCACTCTTTTGCAAGAGGCTTAAGTTCCTGGAAGGAGCCTTCTTAGAGCTCTCCGATATCAGGAACCTAGCTCCCAGGAAACTGATAAACTTCGCAAGAAGCCTCGGAAACTATCGGGCCTCGAATAGATTAAGGGTTATGCTGTATGCACAAAAGATCTAATAGGTCGAGGTGCTTGAGAGGCTGCACAGCTTCAAGGTGCTCGCTCACTTTGGCGAAGCGTCTCGAAGGGAAGCGTAAAGGCGCGTATCCATTACGCGCGGCAAACCTTCGAACATTGGCTCGCGCGGCAGCCGCGCCTAAAGGCCCCCATAGACTTCGTTCTTTCACGACGGTTTTCATCGCCAGGATCAAACACGTCGTGTTCCATCGCCAGCCTGCTTCAGCCATACACTTCGCGATTTACGGTCAGTTATCGTTCTGGTGCAAAATGAATCGGACACAGATATTCGCAGTGGCAGCGATTGCTGTACTCGCAAAAAAGAGGAGAAAAAAGGGCCGTAAGGTTAGGATGAAAGACTGGCTGCTAAAAAGACAGACTTTATCTCATGTCAATTTGATGAATGAGCTTAAATTTGAAAAAGGAGATTGGTTCAATTATTTGAGGATGGATGAAAAGACATATCTGGAGTTATTAGGATTGGTAACTCCGTTAATAGTAAAAAAAAGTACGCACCTGAGGGAAGCAATATCTCCTCATGAGAGGCTTATAGTGACATTGCGATACTTAGCCACTGGGAGGAGTTATGAAGACCTTAAATTTACAGCAGCAATTTCTGCCCAATCCATAGGTAGAATTATTCCCGAAACATGTTCTGCAATATATACAGTTTTGCATAAAGAATATCTGAAGGTGGGTATATAGTCAAACATTTTATGATGATTATAAACATATAGGTATAGAAATATGTGACAATGAAAACTCCAACAGGTTGTCAAAAAATATCCACAAAGTACTTATATATTGTAATATTAACTCAACATGTGATTTTTCTCAGATATATGACAATGAGATTCTACCATTTTTTTTCAGTTTCCCAGTTCTGAATGTGAATGGAAAGCAGTTGCAACACAATTTGAAAATAGATGGAATTTTCCTAACTGCTTGGGTAGCGTAGACGGGAAACATATCCAAATTCTTCCACCACCAGGTAGTGGTTCCTATTTCTGGAACTATAAAGGAACTAATAGTCTTGTGTTGATGGCTATTGCAAATGCCAATTATGAATTCATCATGATTGATTTTGGTGCAAATGGCAGACTATCTGATGGAGGAGTTATTGAATTCACTTCATTCTACCAAAAACTAATCAACGGCAAACTGAAACTACCCCAACCGTCTAAACCGCCACATAGTGACAAGTTCCTACCATATGTTTTTATTGGAGATGAAGCATTTTCTTTAAGGCCAGAATTTTTAAAACCATACAGCCAAAAAGAACTTGATAACGAAAAGAGGATATTCAATTACAGATTATCTCGCGCACGTCGCATCATTGAAAATTGCTTTGGAATACTGGTTTCAAAATTTAGACTTTTTCATCAACCTATCAATTTGAATTTGAAAAACATCGAAAAAGTGGTAATGGCTGCTTGCGTCCTTCATAACTATTTAAGAAGAACCACAGGCGAGAACTACGTACCAACAGGTCGTCACGAAGAAGAGAGTGGAGAATATGCTATATCAACTAATAATGCAAGCCTTCTGGGATTACAAAAAGGACACAATAGAAATGTCTCAGAAGCGGCAAAGGTAGTTCGTGATTCATTCAAGAATTATTTCAGCAATGAAGGTGCAGTACCATGGCAGGACAAATATGTTTAGAGTGTTCTTTCACTGTGTATTTCACCAACTGTTCTATGATACAAATATTAGATTTGTACTAGTGTGCATCAGATAGGTAATATAATATAAATAAATAAGTTCAAAACTCAATCGTTTACTGGACTAAATAACAAAACATTAGTAAACCATACTTAAGTCTTGAAGTGGAAGAATGAGATACCAAATACAAATATATAGTCTTCAAAATAATTTGGGTAGCCGTCAGTTGACCAGAAACGTTACTTAATAATCTTCGTTACTTGCCAGATTGTGCCCAAACTCGTGATAATATGGCGTAATTGCATTGTGTAATTCTTGAAAGGCTTGAGGTTGATATATTCTTGGCGGTTCGCTTAATACTGTACCAGTGTTTGTATTTGTTTGGGTATCTTTTATGATGGCCCTTGAATTTCTTGTTATATTTCCCATTTGTGCCTCGAATAAAACATCGTTGATGATTTTTTCAGTTACTACTGCTATTTCCTTTGGCAACTCCCTCAATTTATTGGCTACATTTTTTCCCATTATCGTAAATTTGTCTTCGCCTTCGACTTCAAGTTGCTTACATATTTTTTCCAGAACATCGTCAGCTTTATTAGATTTTCGTTTATTGTTGACTGACCTCGAAGTTGATGCCCGATTTACAGATTGTGAATTTTCCTTGCTCGTGGATGGAGTTGCATCAGTGCATGGTATACCCATCTCCGACAACTGACCCTCGTCCCGTTCTTCATCTTCTCTACCTGTAGGGGATGGAGACTCGGATTGTTGCGATTCCGTCTGAAAATATGTCATATTTTGTGAACAATCTCCACTCACCTCGTGATATGAGAAAAGTCACTTACATCAATTAAGTCTGTGTCGACGTCCATGCTCGAAATGCTGTCTCGAGGTGTTTCGTGATCAGTCAAAAACACCAAATAATCGAAATACCACAAATGTGGTTTATATATATCGTCTGCGCCTGCACCCGACCTCTTGGCATCCTTAATTTTTTTAAGTTCTTTCCGAAAACTGCCACGCATCGAATCAATTTTATTCTTCACCGTTTGCACCGTTGCATCTGGATTGATTTCTTGTAATTTAATTACCAATTTCTCGTACGCTTTGTTTTTCTCATTTCGGTCTCGGTATTCCTCTGACTTTATGCGCCATAAACAAGGATGAGTTCGATACTCCTCTATAAATTCTATCCAAAATTGTTTATTCATAGCTCTTTGATTTGATATTGACATACAAGCCCAACGTGAACCTGCCGCTAAATACTACGTTACTGAACAAAAACGTCGGTTCTCGTCGCTGCCCCACACAGACCTCGGTTTGGCACGACAACCGACGACCCGTCGTGCCAAATATCAAGCTCGGACAGATTTTTGAACCGGCGATGAAACACGACGGTTTGCTACCACACACTTCAGTTTTGGCATGACGATTTTCGTCGCTGCGATGAAAACCGTCGTGAAAGAACGAAGTCTATGGGGGCCTTAATGGATACCGCATTGCCGCGATCGAACATGCCGCGGGGCAAGCCAAAATCTGTCGGTTTTAGGAGCGCGGCATTGGCGCTTCAGTGAATTGCTCGCGCTCAGTTCGGACGGCTATACTATTGTTTGAATTCAGATTTACTGGTTCTGCCTCGAGCTGGATCGCTCGCCTCGCGCGGCGGCCGCATTCTAAAAAATAGTTCATGTTTGAAATGGCTCGCGCGGCAAATGACCATTTAGCGCGCGCGAACATGGCTCGCGCGGCGTAATGGATACGGGCCTTAACAAATTAATAAGGCGAAGCGTCATTTAGCCGATGTGCGCACATTAGGACGAAGCGTCGTGTATCGAACGGAATGAAGCGTCCCGCAAATCTTTATATTTTTACCATTTGAACGTTGTACACGGTGATGATTTATTTTATAACTCCGTTATTTTTCACATAAGACGATAATAATAATAAAAAAGTTGTACGAAAGTATGCAAACTATCTGCAGAATATATTTTTATTTATACAAGATGCGTCAGAAATGCGTGACAAGTCAAAGTTGTATATTTTTGAATGTAACACCCTATATATTATAAATTTTGTAGATTTCTTGAACAATTCTGAATATTTATTGTATACTATGTCCTACACCTGAATGTAATAGTTTTCGAAATATATTCGCATTTCCACTAAGCTGCTACATTCGAAAAAGATAACTAGTTTCCGTTCTTTTGACTATGAATTAGCCATTTACAATACGAGACCTCTATTCATGACCTTTTTATAAAGAAAATATCGATTATCTTATTTTGGAGTTAGGAACAAAATCGTTTATAATTTAGAAATTCAATATCTGAAACAACTAAACTACGCAACACTAATCTTGCCCCACCCCAAAATCTCGTAAGTACTCCTTCAAAACATGAGGTTGGGTGATATCTGAAACTGTGCAAAATTTAGTGAAAAAGTAAACTTTTCATGGATCTTATGAATTGTTTTCTTACCTGGTAGATGCATCTGTGGGTTCATTCCATGGAGCTTCCTTTGAACAATTTCAACGTTATTATATCTATTAATAAATGTTCGCAGAATATATTGTTTTTCATTCTTTGAATAAGAAATTTCAATAAAAATAATATGTTATATTCCCTCAAACTGTAACTGTCACTACTTTCAGTAAACCGTTGAAATCTTTAGAATATTTTCTATAATGTAGCCGCTTAGTGGAAATGAGAGTATTTCGAACTATCATATCCAGGTAAAGAATATATTATGCAAATAATATTCAGAATCTCTGAAGCGATCATTTTTGCTTAATGTGAAAAATAAAAAAGTTAAGAGGAGGAGACATTATAAATGATCACCGTGTGCATCATTCAAGATATGAGCATTGTATTGAGTTAAATTGCCAGTATTGAAGACAAAGAACAAATCAGGAAAAAATCAAAAGTGGAATTCCAAATACTACCAACATCTGACCATAGGCAAGTTGTCTCTGCCATCGGATACGGATCAACAATACAATTTTGAATCTTCTCTTCGCTTGTTCCCCGCCCATTTCAACGAAGCGTCGGGAGAAACGACTCCTATATTTTCTCTGAAGACAATGGCGTCGCTACCATAGTGCTAAGCGGGGCAGTGCCACAGAGCCCCCAACCTGAGGGAGCCCCTCGGACTAAATTAAACTAGTGAAAATTTCTCTCACATATTCGGAATATGAATGAACCAGATTTCAGGAACGCGCCATTGATAATGGCAACTGAACAAATACAGGGGAATTCCCAACTATAGTAATCTTTGTTTGAACTTTGCGAGAAAGTCCGAACTCCCCTGTATTCTTAGGATGGTTTCACGGTCGCACCGTCGAATAGCGCGTTCCAACAGCACGCGCTTGACACATAGCGGACCTATGAGAAACGCGGCGCGCTTCAACAGCGTGACTAATGGTGAGTCTTCATACGAACGCCACGACTGCTATAGAAAACACTCCACAGTGTGTGTGGAGTGTTTTCTATGACGACTGCGAACTGCGCGACTGCACAGCGATAGAGCATTTTAGAACACGTGACCTTGTTGGACCAAACCTTAGATCATAAAGGCTTACGCTAGATCCGGCATCATATAGTATTTGTTTGGTATTAGAGGGGTCTGTAAATAAGTACAATGATATCACGTGGTACAACACATACATATGTATGGTCAAAATTTTAAAACGATCAATCAATGGCAGTACGTTAACTCGCCCTGGACCTACCAAACGAATAACCTGGATACCGTATCTAGCGTAAGCATATGTGACCTAAGGACCAAACATGGCGCCAAATTATGTCAATACAAAGTAAATGTCAGTAAACAGGAAAGTTAGTTGCTGATTTAGCTGATATTTTCAAGATTATTTCGTTCATGGCTTATTAAGGTAAAAGTAAATATTTATTGGGTTCAGAAAATTCTGGTAGTGAAGCTGCAGAGTGATATAGGGATCCATAAAATAAGAGTCATGAATTCTGTTGATCCCTATGTTATTAAAAATGATGAAGTGGAAACTGACGTGGAATCGTTTCCAGAAGTTGCCTCCTTGGACATCATCAGTATTTGGACTCTTTCGGGACCAAACATGTCTCAAGAACTGATTTTAAATACCTCCAAAAAAAATCAACTCGAATGACAGCGAAAATAAGTGTGGTTATGTTTGTTCTGGTCCAGCAGGTCTAATTTGACAGCATTCTAAAATACTCTATTTGACCAATTACAGGCACGACGGGAAATTAGGAAGCGGGAAAGATAACTGGATAATACTTTGAACACCAACTGTGCGACGGTTCAACACTGTTTATAACATTTGGGAAGCTCATATATCTAATGATGAGTCTCCATACCAACGCCACGACTACGAACTGCGCGACTGCCCTGCGATTTGACATATTACAGGCACGACGTCGAATTAGAAAGCGCGAAAGTTAACTGAATTCAACTTTGAACACCAACTGTGCGACGTTTCAACGCTGTTTATAACATTTGGGAAGCTCACACATAACCTAACAGCAGCAAAATCAAAGATTGGTGGTCATGCTGTCGTGACGACGACGTTATACTGTCAGTATGGAGACTCAGAATAGCAGCAGCAAAATCGAAGATAAGTGGCTAAGCAGTGTTGTACTGTCAGTATGGAGACTCAGCATAAAACGCTATACTCGGCGCCGCTCGACGAAACCAGCCTTATATTGTACACTGCGAAGCGGTGGTACTAATAGTGGACTGATCTCAAAAACAATTTTATACGCTCACTTCCAATAAGTAATTATTTTACACTAGGAAGACCGTGGAGATTAACATAATTGGGAAATCTCCTTCGGATGATAATGAAATAATTCTCATCAAATATCTCCAAAACGTCGCATTTCAAACTCACCATTTCAACCTTTTTCCGAAAAAAAAATTCAAGTGCTTAAAAAACAAGACTTGATATGGGGATTTAAAATGTAAAGCATCACCTTGTTCCTATCTCACCATTTGGCAACATCGACTGCAGATTTCATAAATAATAAAGGACAACGAATCCATTACGTTGATTAGGTGAATAAAGAACACGGAACTCATACATACTACATACTACCAATAAGTTCTGTGGTTTGAGGGCCATATTCTGCTTATTTCTCTTCCATGCTTTTCAAATGATATGCTACTCAGCTTTGGAGATTGGTATTTTTGTTGGACTGAAATTCATGTTTTGACTGATTATTTTATTTATATCAGCAGTCTGATTCCTTCCTGAATTATACATTGACATCAAGTGTACATAATGAAAGTGTCGCCAAATGTGAGTTGTTGTTCTTCTATAGCCTACTAGGCACTGTTGCCTATTTGTGAACTAGAAACAAAGCGATTTGAAATTTAGAACCCCATATTTGAAAAATCAATTCATATAGTTTCCGCAACGAATTCGAAAAAGTCATGAATGAAACTCGTAGTTACGAAGTTCATACATCATTTGCCGTAACAAACCGAATTGAGGAATATTCCCCATTATAATAAAAGATCTATGAAAGTGATATAATGAGTAAATTAAAAAAAGTTTCCAACCAAAACCTTTTATAGCTTATTACTTGGAAAATAATATTTTTACTTGAGAAATGAAACGCTATTCTTTAGCACACATGACACTCCTACCACTTCGTCGTACTTCAGATTCGTCGTAAAACGTACAGTAGGTCAAGAAAGTAGTGTTATTGGTTCAAAAATCTCGACTTAATCAGATTTAAGAACCCAAAGGGTGCTCAACGGGAACATATTTACGTACCTCCGCTGTCTGAGTGTCTGTAATAGGACTGTATTTTTTGAACGGTAACAGGTTCGTATTTCCATACAACAGTTTTGATTTGTTAATTAAAAATAAGTTACAATTTATATTCGGTTTTTAATTTCATTATAGAGTTGACTGTATTACGGCGAATCTGGAGTATGACGAATCTGGATTATGACAAACCTGGAGCACGTCAAATTCGGAGAACAACAAATACGGAACTAACGATTTTATATAGTTAAGTTAGGGCCCTAGTTCATTTTTGCTTCAGTGCCTTTGGTCACCTAGCTACCCCACTGTCTGAACGGCTCTCTATGAATTTCTCGAGCGAAAAAACAAAAAGTCCCTTCGCGACGCTTCACCCAAAGTGAGCGAGCACCTTCAACAATCTACAATCTACCTGAACATACTGTGTTTTTTCTGGTTGCACAACAAAGTTTTTTTTTATGTTCAGGTTCTCACGAAAAGGGATATCTTGTAATGTTCAGAGAACATCGTGAGAACCCCAAGGGAAAGAAGGTAGGAGTTAGATCGTATGTATCCAAAGTCTAGCTATCAGAGTTCTGACAGTGTATTAACATTGGCACAATACAACTTTTCGTCTGTTAGAAAGTTGATTATTGGGATATCAATATTTGTCGATGGTTGGAATAAACATAATTATGTTTTACAATTATTCAGGTAGGTATAACTACTTAACTATCGCTGTCCACACTTCGAGAAAGCATAAACAATTGGCAAGAATTATTACCAGCACTGGCTGTTTTGATATGGTTATTTCTGATGCCAGCAAATATCTCGTGCGAATGTTAGTAGGTGTTCTCATTTTGAGTAGGTAATAGTTTAATTATGTGAGTATACAGTATATGCTTGGAGAAGATGCTGGGAATTATGGAAAATTCTAGCTAACTAAGCTAATTTAACGAGATCATTATGCGATTTATAAAAGTCGTGGTTACAGGGCGGTAGCCGAGTAAACCGCAATGTCCGAAGCAATCGAGTTGCATTCAAAGATTTATCGTATATCGTATCATTGACAACGGCGATGCGAAAATAAATAGAAAATAAATGATAGTATATTATGATACAAGTTTTATAAGACGCTAATTTGTCGCACGCGTTGTTTTGAGTACGACGAGCGAAGCGAGGAGTGCTCCAAGTGAACAAGTGCGACAACGTGTCCTATAAAACGTGTGTCATATGCAATTTTTTCTATTTTGAATTGTTTTGAAGAATAAAATAGATTTAATATCGATAAATAACAGAAACATCTTCGGTTGGTAACAATGATGACATTGAAATAATTAAAATCTGACGCACAAGCGTAAAGCCCAGTTTACAGTTGAGCGATTTTGAATACTGCAATACCAGCCGTGAAAAATTCAATGTTGTTATTGTTTGTATTGGTCAATTTAAATCGAATTAAACTCTGAATTGAAATTCACCAATTAAAACATTGAGTTTTTCACTGCTAATATCACCAAATCCAAATCGCTCAGAAGTAAACTGGGCCTAACTCTTCTGACTTTCATTTGACAGTTCGATTGTACCAATCTCAGAATAATAAAGAATTCGTATCGAAATAGAGGCTATTTCGACACGCATTTGCGTTGCACAATGACTTCATTATACAACCAAAATAGAAAAATATTTTTTGGTATCTAACGTATTATGCTTTCGCAACTGATGCAAATTATGGTAACTAATGTATTTTGAGTAACTAAGATTTTGGTCTGTTCGTGATATTGATAATTATCAATAGAGATTTCATATTAGAATTGTATTAGGACAGGCACCGCTTCGAGTGGAGATCTCAGGATCCCTACTCGAATAACTACCCTGCACTGATGAGGGCTAATAAGCCCGAAACTGGTCTGTATAGGTTGTTAAGCATGCCTGTCTCAATGTAATCAATGCTGGGTATTGGGAAAAATCACGAACCAATAGACGGCGCTCCAGAAATGTCAAATTTCGAAATAGAACAACAAAAATTTCGTAAACGTTTTCAATGATAATATGTCAATTTCTAATCCACATTTTAGGAAAGGAATAACCAATTCATAATATTCGATAGGGTGTTATTGATTGTTTATCATCAATAGAACACAAAACAGGTATCTTACATGAGATTTAAGAGTTTTTAATATTTTTATAAGCTCTTCAATATAACCTATACTCCAAAGTCAATGATACATTAACGTATTTTTATGGTTTGATTTTTGTGGTCAAAATTGAGGTAAGTATCTTCAGTTAATTGGCTATAAGAAGATACCCTCAAAAGGAAGAGAAACAGTGTTTAAAGCTGGTCACAACATACTGTAGGTATATAGTTTGCATCTTTTAACATCAGCTTTTGGGCAGCACCCACACAAGGATATTGAAGCAGTGGAAGTGTGTGAATTTACTTGCAAAGCTGTTATAATAATCATATTCCAATTCAGCTTTTGGGCAGCACGCACAAAAACTAATTATATTTCAACTCAAAAACTAAATATTTAAAGAAATAAAAACAAATATCAGGTGTTTCTTTATTCTCTGGGCAAAGTAAATATAGTGGTTCATCTGCTTTTTGAATCTTGAATAGGTAACAAATTATTATATACTATATCATATTCACAATATATAATTCAAAAGGAGAACCCACAAAAACTCATGAATCGACTATCAATAATAACAATTATTTGATATAGATAGAGAAGGTACTAAGAATAACTGGGGAAGTTTAAAACCATATGTGGACAACCCTGATATTTATAGGATGTCTTTCAATTAGCTCCAGCTCAATGTCCTGAAATACCTTATGCTCCTTTTCCATAGGACTTATGGTGGATTTATGCAGCAATTTTAAGTCATAAGTTTTAAGTCGTAAGTTTTTAGTAATAAGATTTAAGAAATAAAGAAAAAAGAACCATTAATGCAGGAATTATTAAGGACTGTCATGTCTTAAGGGTAACTTCTCCCATTGGTCAATTTCTGTGGTTGTGTCAGTGGTCACTTTACAATTTCAGTCATCAATATCCATTTTTTCTTTTTATAATCTAATGATTCTGATATAATTTTGAATAGACAACACAATCACAGTGTTAAATATATCCAGGTAAGTATCTGTAGGATTATATCTAACAAAATATGTGAATCTTTTCGATTCCAACTAAAAAATAACTGTTCAAAGATTTTATTTTTATTTGACAATACTAATCAAACTTTTCAATGAATCAAAATTGAAACTATGACAAATTCAAATACAGGGCATCGAATGATACAAAATATATAATTAACATTCTCCAGCCTCCAAGAGGAGTAATCTGTTAACTGGGCGAACTAATTTTCCAGCTACAGTGGTAACTTCAACGGTTCTTGTTTGTCCATCAGGACCAGGAAATGTTTTTGAAATTCTTCCGAGTCTCCAATGATTTCGATTAGAGTCATCTGGAAATGCGATAACATTCCCAACAGCGATATCTTGACCTTTTTGGAACCATTTAGGTCTCTTCTGCAAATTTGGTAGGTACTCCTTTATCCATCTCTGCCAAAATCTGTCTGCCAGGTATTGGGAGATACGCCATTGTCGTCTTCCATAAATATCACCAACTTTGAAGACTCCAGGTAAATTTTCTGTGTTTGCACTTCTTATCAAAAAATGCATAGGTGTTAGTGCTTCAATTTCACCATCATTAATATTTAGAGAAACGTGACTTATTGGGCGTGAATTCACAGTTTTCTCAGCCTCTAATAGCAACGTCATCAGCAATTCTTCCGAAGGATGTTGTTCTTTCAATATATTATATAAAACTCTCTTTATCGAACGGATGAGTCGTTCCCAAACACCTCCTCTATTTGGAGCCAATGGTGCATTGAAGACCCATTTTATTTTAAATTTTGACAATCCAGCTACCATATTAGACTGATTCATTTCTTCCAAACTCTTCTTCATCTCATTTTCTGCGCCAACAAAATTAGTTCCATTATCAGAATGTAATTCCAATGGTTGTCCTCTCCTACTGATGAATCTCTGTATCGCCATCAGAGCAGAATCCGTATTCAAGGACTTAGCAATTTCGATATGTACTGCACGAGTGTTAAAACATGTAAAAAGTACACCATATCGTTTTTCTTTACTTCTTTTCACCTTGATCAATAATGGACCAAAGTAGTCGACACCACAGTACGTAAACGGTCTCGTAAAGGGTTTCAATCGGCATTCTGGTAGCGGAGCCATTTCTGGTTGAATTGGTTGAGATCTTTTTATTCGGCATTTCTGACATTTTCTTAAGGAATTTTTCACACTTTGTCGATTCTTCACTATCCAATATTTCTGTCTCAAATTATTCAGCACTGTATCTTGGCCTATATGGTTCACCATTTCATGATAATGAATTATTAGTAATTCCACAGATTTATCATATTTGGACGAAGGTAATATGATAGGAAATTTTGTGTCGAATCCAACATCTGCGTATTTGATTCTACTATTCATTCGTATAAGTCCATTCTCATCGAGAAATGGGGACAATTCAGATATTTTCGACTTCTCATCCAATTGTTCTTTATTTTTTAATTTACAAATTTCTTCCCTGAAATTTTGAAGTTGAACTTTCTTCCACCATATCATTTCTGCTGAAATTATTTCTTCGGGGTTCAATTCATCATTATTTCTTGCTTTTGTTCTGGTATTTTTCAGAAATCGAAACATCCATGCTATTGTTCGTATCAACCTTAGCCATTTCGAAAATCTGTTGATATATGGCAACCAATTTTCTGCTTCTACAATAACATAGACAGATTCTTGATGTAAACTATGATACCTCAATTTATTGTCTATTGGCCACTCAGATTCATCATTCTTCAGGAAAGAAGGTCCTTGAAACCAAACAGAATTAGGTTCTAAGTCAACTTCATTGTTTTCTTTTGTAGCCAAATCAGCAGGATTGAGCCCTGATGGAATCCACCTCCAGTCAACCACGTCAGTTAATTGTGAAATTTCTTCAACTCTGTAAGATTCGTATTGCTTCAATTTGATAGATTCTGATTTTACCCATTAAAGTACGATTTCTGAATCAGACCACCAGATTTTTCTATTAATTCTATATGTACCATCCTTTTCAATTTGTTTTCCTAATCTGGCTGCTAGAACTGCAGCTTGTAGCTCCATACGGGGTATTGTAGTCTTTTTATTCAAAGGCCCAAGTTCACTCTTTGACGAAATCATAGAAATTTCGAATTTGCCTTCTAATTTTGTTCGATAATAAGCAATTGCAGCATAAGCTTTTTCACTCGCATCACAAAATACGTGAAGCTCAACCTCCTCCGGAGTGTTTTCAAAATAATGTCTCGGAATTTCTAAAGTTTCTAAGTTTTCTAGAAGATCGCACCATTACCGCCATCTTATGTGAGTATCTTCTGGTATAATATCATCCCAATCTATCTTCCGAGCCCAACATTCTTGAAAAATCAATCTTCCTTTGATAACGAGAGGAGATAAAAACCCAATAGGGTCAAAAATTGTCATTACCGTTTTAATAAAACCATGAGTAACAAATCTGTCGGGTCGAAAAGAGGATCACAAAAATCAGAGTCTTTATCTTATCGCAGATGAAGAAATGGAAAGAAGATCTCTTGTAGAAAATTGGGTTGCTGAAACTAGAATACAAGCTGCCAATGAACATAACATTACTTCTGAGAAAGATTATCCTGCTGCTGAGGAAAATGTAACTGAAACTTTGGTATCCTGTATGAAGAACTTGAATATAAATTTAGAAAAAATAGCTAATAAACAAAATATTATGCATATTCAACAATTTCATGGAGATATTCATGAATTTCCTTTTTGGTTAGCCGAATTCAACCGAACAACTAAGGAAAAACATATATCTCAAGCTGATAATTTGAGTCGTCTTCAATCATGCCTGAAAGGAAGGGCTAGAGATGTCGTGAAGGATCTTTTCTGCAGTGCAAATAATGTTGATGCTATTATAGAAACACTCAAAATGTACTTTGGGAAGAGTGAGTGGATTATAATAGATCTTATGGAGAAAGCAAGGCATTGTCCAAACCCTAAAGACGATTCAGTTGAAACTTACATGCAATTTTCAATAATTGTATCCAATATGGTTGTTACAATGGTGAATACTGGAAGTATCAAGTATCTAGAGAATCCAGACTTGCTAATGAAGTTAGAAGATAAGTTACCAAGAAATTCGAGAAGAGCATGGGCACAAATCAAAGTTAAGAAAGACCTGGAGAAACAAGAAGTGAATTTGAAAGATTTTTCAGACTGGCTAAAATCTGAAGTGAATCTTTTGATGTCTGTGTCAACTCAAACCAAGTGATGTCATAACAGATTCACAACAGATAAGAGGGAGAAAGTATTGAGTGTTGTCGAAAAACAACCTGAAAAATGTAACTTGTGTCCAACTGAAATACATAAGCTGTATAATTGCAAGAAATTTATCGAAAAAACAGTTTGTGATAGAAGGAAATTTGTTCAAGAGAATTCTTTGTGCTTCAAATGTCTGAATGCTGGACATATTGTGAATAAATGTTATTCGAAAACATATTGTAATATAGATAAGTGCAAGGGAAAACATAATCGCCTATTGCACCTCAAACAAGACACAGATTCGCAAACGAATGCAAGCAATGATCCCAAAGTAAAGACAGATTCAGCCGAACATAATACGGAATCTTTCCGTAAAAATCCTTCTGAGTTCCTTGGATGCGTTAGTGAAAAAACCTCGAGCATTTTGAAAATAATAAAAGTTAGACTTTTCGGCGTTGAAGACTCTGTAGAAACATATGCGCTACTGGATGAAGGATCGACGGTGACGTTGATTGATAAAAGTATAGCAGATAAAATCAAATTGGATGGACCCGTTGCTCCGATTTGTCTACAATGGACAAATCAGATAACTCACAATCAAGAGAACTCAAAAACAGTAAATTTTCATATTGCTGGTGTCAATGAGAAGAATACCTATAAGATAAAAAATGCTAGAGTCATAAAAAATCTGATGTTGCCTCGCCAAAAAGTTGATTCCCAATACTTATGCAATAAATATAAGTACTTAGATCGTCAAACTGTGGAGTCAGTGAATAATGTGCGTCCGAAAATATTGATTGGTCAGGACAATATTTTTGTCATGATTTCACATAAAACTATCCACCCTAAATATGAAGGACCGAATGTTAAATATATCCAGGTAAGTATCTGTAGGATTATATCTAACAAAATATGTGAATCTTTTCGATTCCAACTAAAAAATAACTGTTTAAAGATTTTATTTTTATTTGACAATACTACACTGAGAAAACTCGGCCAAGTAAATCGTTTACTAGAAAAAAATTCGATTGTGACGGATACATTTTCACCTACTGTAGGAATATGAGATACCAACCGTAGGAAAAAACGTTTTTCTGAAAGTTTGTTTCTGCAGTAATCGATCAGGACACTTATTGATAGTCATCAGTATTTATGTTCGAAAGTTGTATTCAATAAACTCGTGGTGTGGTAGCTAAACAAATACCTACTATCATTGAATTATGTTCCTGAAACAAAATCACTTGCTCTAAGCGAGCTCATCGATAACAACAATCGATCAAGTCGAGTATGGTAGTCTACAACTCACCAATGGCTATTAACTATTTTTTTGTTCGGGCATATTCGGCGTTATTCGGGTGCCAAATCAGTCGATAGCACAAATCGATCACGGCCGTAGCGTCATTGAGTATCATCGAGTTGAGGTGTTCTGACGTGTGAAATAGCGGCTCATGGACCATGGTTGCACCAATTATGATTAATTCTCGTTGTTGATGGTTGATGAAGTTTTGAAAGTATATATATACCTACCTCATTGTTTCCACAGATAATCATTCGATTGGACGCAGTTCAGCAGGAAGAGATCGATCGACAATCCCAATATAGATTAAAATTACTTTTCGAATTCTTCAGTAAAGGTATGCCCTTCATGCCTTACATATTATTTTGAATGAGATATTTGTTGGTAAATTTCTATAAATTTTGAAGTAAGTTCAAGAAATAACATATATTACTAATCACTATATTGGAATTGCTGGTTGGTTTCTTTACGCGAACATTCCTCAGAAGTAAAAAAAAAATTGAAATGGATCATGGATGACGAGTAAAAGAATCGCTAATATTGAGTGAATAACCCACTTGGGGCTATTCATCAGTTTAATTATGGCAATTTACGTGTATTATACTGATAGAAAAACAGTTCACTTGCTATAAGTGAGTTAGATGATACTCAGCAAGTGATGTGTTCAATAATGAGTATGGATCTATTATATAATGAAATAGAACAATAGTGGTAAGTGTTCATTTTCAAGAACACAAATGTTCTTGGGGTTATCAACTTGTTTCCTTGTCCCATATAGTATTCAAGTTTTCACTAGCCTTTATTAAATATTCACTTATGGTTAGTGACTTTTTTCCTCCGTGTAATCAAACTTTTCAATGAATCAAAATTGAAACTATGACAAATTCAATTACAGGGCATCGAATGATACAAAATATATAATTAACACACAGACAATACCTAACCTATAAAAAACCTTCACAGAATTGAAAACTTCGAAACCAAGGGGAAAAATGTGCAGTTTTAAGCCATAAGAGATGAAAGTTGACCAACATTCTTACGACTTAAAACTTATGACTTGCAACTTAAAACTTATGTCAAGTGTATGAATGGAAACATTGGAATAACCATGGGATATCCTGAAATCTGCCAGGGATATGCTTGGGATATCCAGATGGCACAATTTCCTATAACCCCAGGATAACCCAGGGCAAACTTGTGGGACAACCATAGGTTATCTTCAGGATTTTACCAGGATACCCTGAGGTTAACCTATGGATATATGAAAAAACAAAAAAGTGTGGTACCTACATACAGGATTTGAACCTGGAACACTTGGCATGTGAAGCCATCACGCTACCACTAGGCTATCTAACCTCTAGAAAAATGAAGTGCTAGCCGTGATCTTGATGTATATTTTGTCTTACGTTAGTCATCATAACGAAAGGGTATTTTTGTGCCTCATCAATACTTAACGGTGCAGAAAAAATTCTTGAAAGCATATTATAGTCGAATTATCATAGGCGTTATACCTAGTGTTTCTCAGTAGTCAGTGAACGCAGTAGGCTATAATCCACGCTATTAGCGGTACATTTAACCACGTACGACGACAACTTTCATAGATGGCAAATGATTCAGGCTCTCTCCTAACACGAAGTGCATGTAAGAACATTATCGTTTCAAACAGAATAATAATCCTAGATAGTGTACACTACTCGTACAATAACCCATCATTTTCCCGAAGGTATATCCATGGGTTATTGATATTGGTCGAACCAAGTATATCCATAATATGCCTGTGTTGGGGACAATGTTATCCCTATTGTATATCCATGAGATGAACTCTTGGTTTGCCATAGGATGTACAATTTTTGGACACAACTGGGACATATAAAACCTTCGGGTCCAGATGAGGATAACCTATGGTTATCCCGACGGGATTATCCCATTTCGGGACATTTGGGATCGTTATAGGATAACCCATGGATATACCTATTGTGCTGTTTGGGTTATGACTAAAAACGTACGACTTAAAATCGCTGCATAAATCCACTATTATATGTTCCACTCTATTTGTGGAGGACCCTATCATTTGAAACTACTTGATTCATGTCACTGGTTCATCAACCTAGAAATGATGAAACAACATTTTTAATTCACAGAATTCACAACTTCATGACAATAAAGATTTGATTTTCACCCATATATATTACTCACACTTTGCCCTAACTCTTCGAATAATGACTTGAGAGCATTTTTTTGAGCCTATCATCATTGTCATTAAATTCTTGTTCTTGATAGACCTGCAATAGAATCAATTACAAACAATAACAGTCATAACTAGAGATAAACTTCTGATTATATATGTTTGATTCAACATGAAGGAGACCTACCTTCAATTTTTTCATGTTCTTGAGAAATTCCCCTTCTACGAAGTGTTCACTACAAGTGTACATGTTTGGGGTAATCGGTTCTCATATTTTCAATACCATCCTCCCATTTTTCACAATCCTGGATTCTGAAGTAGAAATTTGTGCAAAGAAATGATGTCTGCTCAGTATGAGGAACACTGAGATTAGTGAACAAATCTTTCTCGATTTCGTTCTTACGATCATGTGAACTTGTTGCATTTTTTGATAATACTAGAGTATAACTAGTTCAAAAGCATGGAATAATAAGACAGAAAACTATTCGAAATAATTCAAATTCATTGAAAATAATACGAAAGCACATGCAATACAATGCTTAATTGGTTTGTTGTTCACCTCTATTTGAGTTTCCAAAATCCTACACCAGAGGCCACCCAGTTCGTGATGGTCTCCAATTAGGAGAAAAGCAACACTTGCATACCTACTGTATTCTGTATTCACATAGTGAATCGGTGCATAGACTACGATTCCTAATAACACATAATGTCCTGGGACGTCCTTATTTGGTACCATTTATTTCCGAACGTCCCGGACATGAAATTCTTGTCCATAGGACGTCGCAAACAGTACATATCTTAAATTGTCCCTGTGAGGACGTCCATGGAATGTGCCAGATAGTACATTTATGCAAATATCATGATTACAACATCCTATGGACATCCCAATTGGTACATATTCTACATTGTCCCTGCGTCGATGTCCATAGGACGACCATCAGTACAGTACATATTTTCAAAAGTCCTGATAACAACGTCCTATGGACTTCCCAATCGGTACATTACATTGAATGTCCCTGTGAGAACGTCCTTTGGATATCCTATGAACAATATTCTGACATTGTTCAAATATATGCTTATTTCAAAATATTCCCAGAAATCCCAGAATATTCTTGGACAGTACAAAGATGCCGAATCGTATCAAAATATTCTGACATTGTTCAAATATACTTATTTTAGAATATCACTAACTCTAGGTACCAATTTTTTTCTAGAAAGTAGTAGAGAAACGTCTCAATAGAGAGGAAGATGAATTTTAAAAATGCGCCATCAAATATGGTGTGGTTCTCGCCATTCTCATCCCCACGCACGAATTCGACTTATCCTCAGAATTCATATTACGCTCAGAAGTGGTTCGGATTTCAGTATTTTCAGCTGTAAGTCTCACTTCTCACTTCCCGCATGCATTGATTGATTGGAAGTTCCCTACTTCGAAGGAGCGAAATAAAATAATTACATTGTCCCAATTGGGACATTTGTGGGTCCCACAGACGTACAATGGACGTTCGCGGTACCAAATTAGAACGTCCTATGGACGTCCCTCATGTCCTAACAGGATGTCCGAAGGACATCCATAGGACATATTTGTGCTATTAGGGATAGTATATATAATTCAATGTTCAACGTGGTTTTTGCCAAAAAATTTGTTGTTTTCTACCACCGTAGTCTACCTTTTCAAAAATCTTATTAGATGTTTTTTGGTGAATCGTTTGATGTTCTAGATTCATTATCATTTTGATTTTTGCGTTGATTATTGCAATTCGTGGCATTTGCTTTGAATCCGTAATTTTTTAAAATCGCCCTGTACATGAATTTTAAAATATGGAACAAACGGTATAACCGAGATATTTAATTGGTTCCACACTTTTGCCCAACACTATAGCTGTATGCGTTTTCCAATTTACTACTATTTACTTCAAATCAATATTTCGTACAAATCAAGAGAAACATCAATATGATTTAGACGTAAAAAATAGGAATTCAAAATGTAAATCGCCCACGCATTAGTCCTCGCATATATATTGAAAGGTTAATCTATGGTAACTATAACTCTGATTCACAGCATCCGAATTGATCCGAGCGACTGTATATATAAAAACTGACGTGTTTTTTTTCGAAAGTAATAACCTATTCAGATGAAAATTATGAGGTTCCCAACCGTGAGAAATGCCCAAGTCATTTGGAAATCCCCATACACCTGCGCGTGAAGCCGTCGTCTATTAGGAGAAAAAACGGCGACGCCAGGCGTCTATTCATGAGGACGCTCCGGCGTCACACTGAGCAGTCGGTCGCGCGTCCTTTTCGCTTTCGGCCGAAGTTTTCCAGTTTTCCGGGAAAGCACGCGCGCCTCCAAGTTCGTCCCTCTGCGAATTTATGAATTTTATGTGGCGGATCAGAGATTTCCAGTAGATTGCGAGGCAATTTGAAAAGGTTAGTTGTGTTATTTTCGAAATGAAAAATTTTCCGCATTTATTCGAATTATAGTTTTTCTTGTTTTGTTGATCGATGTTATTCTCGAGATGAAAAATTTTCCCGCTTTTATTCGAATTATAGTTTTTCTTGTTTTGTTGACCGAATGATAAAAATTTGCGTAACAAAACTTTCAACAAAAGATAATGTATCTGTAAAAGTTGGTCAAATTTCGATATTTGTATAAGGTACCTCTTGGTAACTGTAGAACTCTCTTTTTTCGATACGAATTCACTGGCGAAAACGAACAGAGTTGCTATCGCCTTTTGTTTTCGAGTAATATTCAAAAGTTTGATTTTTCGACTTTGAGACACACCCATATTAATATTATGGTTGTTTGAAAAGTTACGAGATAAATAACTTTCATTTCCTGAGTCAATTTTTTTTCTGTATGACCCAAATTAAGTCGAAAATATTTAAAAAACAAGTTCAAATTTCGAGCTCTGGTCTAATGTGCTGTTAGTCATGGTGTTCCTTAAGTAATGAAACAATCAGACATAAATTTATGTTATAATTCAAAAAGGTATTTCAAATACTAAAAAAGCTGAATTTTTTTTCATTACAATAATAAGCATAAAATTACGCAACTTTCTCAAATGTATCCATCTTCCTGTCTCTTTTGATTATCGACATCCCAAATGATGAGCATCAAATTTGAATAACCCTGTATATATCAGATGCGATGTTACAACTATTGTTATTAATTTTATCGAATCATTGAAGATAAGACATTATTAAATGAAATCTCTATTAATGATTATCAACATCATAAACGTACCAAAACCGGCAAAACCTTAGTTACTCACAATACATTAGTTTCCATAATTTGCGTCAGTTATGAATGAAAGCATCATACGTTAGATACCAATTGATCTTCACATCGCCGTTGTCAATGTTACGATAGATCGCATAATAATCTCGTTACATTAGTAGCTATGAATCGAGCTTTCTAACATAGATAAATTTCTCATAATTTTCGTATGATATCCTCTCACTTTTACGATTCAATGAAATGAGCATTGATATTGAGACGAAAATAATTGCTGTCGTTGATGACAACAGTCTATTATTTCACTTTTTCTCTATCTTTTACAATAGAGGAGTTATTAACGGTTCACAATTTGCTCATGTTCCAGACTGGTGGGTGAATAAATAGGCTAGTAGCCACATATTTGCTGTCAATACCAAAATGTGTCATTACGAAATGCAGTCACGAGGAAAGTGTGAATTGTACTCCACTAGAAATCAGTAAAGCAGCAGAGGATGCGAATAATCAATTATTTATTGTCCGGCGGGCGGTAAAGTGCCATTCTACGCTAGGCGGGCGGTAAAGTAGTCCGACGGCAGTAAAGTGCTATTTCACGCCCGCACAGCCGGGCGATAAAGTGCAATTTTACGCCTAGTCATGCATAAATATATTTAAAAAAGCACAAAGTAATCTAGTCAAGAATCATTTTCGCTATGCTCATACAATACCTACAACTTCAGGCCATAACTCGATTGTGCACCTTCTTTTGGAAATTTCATCGAAGCCACTGAATAATACAAAACAAATTGGAAACCATCATCTCGTAACTTCACAAACAACCATTATAACCAAAACCATTAAGTATGTCAAAAAATCAAACTTATGTTTATAACTTGATTCGAAAGACGATATAGCAAAATTTTAGATCACCTATGGTTACCAAGTTACAAGTTACACTATACAAAAAAGTTGCTCACCCTGTATTATATTATCACACATCCCAAAATAAAGTTATGATTATGGAAGTGAGTATGAATGTACGTTTATAATAAATATGTCTAAACGATTCGACCAAAAAAGACCACGATAGACATCGATGAACATTTCTGCTCTGCCTGGAATATATATCTATATATTTTCTATCCAACTATTAACGAAATTATTGACTGGAATCGACAATTTTTGTGAATTTCACTTGTTGAATCTAAGCTATCTAGGATCATGCAATATATGGTTAATGGTTTGCTATCATAACTTTTTATACATATACCTGAACAAATATTTTGTTACTTTGTTTCCAAAATGGAAATTCTTCATTTCCTGAATGGATTCAATATGTTTGTTCAGCTCCTGCAGAAAATCAATTTTTTTTTAGAATCTAGATTCTAGATCAGGGGTCACCAATAAGTTTCGCTCGGGATCCGTTTCGAGAAATGAAATGACCATCGCGGTCCGCACAACATTTTATAGAAAAAAATATTGATAAAAAAAGTAATAACTGAAATAACAAAGGTATTTTGTCATATATCAATGAGAAAAATGACATTGTTTGTTGCGGAATATCTGCATGAAGTTTGCAGTAAAATTGGTGCAAGCTATTGACATTAGATCCTGGAGATGTTCATCAGTAAGTCGAGATCGAAATTTATCATATTCGACAATGCTGCTTCACAAATATATGTTGACCCAAACAAAGTATGAAGTTTCAAAGCTAATTTTTGTAGTTCTGTATATTAATTACCTCACACAAATTTTATCCGGAACTCTTCACTGGAAACTTCCGCATGTTTGTGTTTTACAACTGTGATTTCTTGGAAATCGATCATTTCCATCTGCAGAGTAGCTTTATCACTCCCGAAAACAATTGCATCTTCGTTGCTTCATTCACCATTAGGATGCTGAGAGTAAATGCTGCTGAGGATTTCTACAACATTCTCAATTTCCCTTGCCTTGAAGTTTAAAGCTGAGGTCATTGATATGTTCAAAAATATCCGTCAAGAAAGCAATGGCAGCTACATTTTATTCATTCGTTTAAAAAACTTGAGTAGGCATTTGCTGAAAAATCTTTCTTAAACGCAGCCTTTGCTTAACCATCTCACATTATTATGCAACAGTAGTTCGCGGTGCGCAAAAAATGGATCGGCGGTCCGGATGCGGACCGCGGTCCGCCATTTGGTGACCCCTGTTCAAGATCATAAAAGTGGGCGATCGTGTAATAAACCGTGGTGTCCGGGGAACGTACTTTCTTGGTTGGCACAGGGAAGTCAACTTATAGAGTCGCCGGACCCACAGATATTTTTATAATGGTAGTAAAGCCGCTGCCACTAGGTCAGAATTTAGTTTTGAATCTGCTCTAACCAAACAGATTTTGTACAGTGGCAAACCTAGATTATCGAAACTACCTCAAATAAATCTCAGGCTCACTGGTTCTATTTCTCCACCACGTTTTTACTCTAAGAGGGGTAGGTCCGGCTACGGCTTCTCAAATGCGTAGTGTTTCCAATGCTTTTGTGAAATGGGCTAGGGCGTATCCACAGAAACTACCAACTAATACCACGAGAATTAAGAGGAATAAATTGATAAAATTAACTGCAATTAAATTATTAACATTACTCATGAATGTTGATAAAATTGGAAGTAATGTGAAGTATGATATTGATGAACGAAAATAAGAATTCTTTTAAATATATTCATTGTATAACAAAGAGAGCCCAGTTCTCAGCGAACTGATAGCAAGTTAAAGCATCAGTGCCCTATCTCGACTTGCCCTCCTGTATTAAATTCACAGCCAAAAATTGTAATATTCTGAAATCACTTACCCTTACTATTACTGGATCCACCAAAATTCTATACTCGAAACGAAAAAATCTCCAAAAAAACATAAAAACCCTTCTAAATTATTTCGCGCGCGACACTTCAATCCGGACTTCCCGAAGTACCAGTAACGACTCCTTCTTTTCTCGATACTTTCCTCCGCATCCCCTAAAATGCTTATTTTGAACTTTTTGGCTCAGCGCAAATTCAATTCAACCAATCACAACGCCCCAAAATAATGAAACGCAAATTCTCGATATGGTACCAGTATGGCCCTCTACCGACGAAGTACCGAAACGCTTCGAATCTCTGCAGATCTCGTACCACCTGCGCTTATAAATGGTAATTTTGTTAGTTCAAATAAAAACTGGAGATGTCACTGTTACAATCGCTCCTTTTTCTATAGACATTTTTATGGTCTATATACTCTTCGAAAATCATTATGTCTACCATCATACAACCATTGAATCGGTCTGGGCGCTTTTCGGAGATAGTGGATACAATATTTTCCTAAATAAATACCCACTGAAATAAACTCACTGTCTACATTCTTCAGTGCTCTGATGATGACACAGAGTAAACTGTCGAAACGTTGAATATAAAATTTTGATAGAGCGATGATGCTTTTGGATTGGTTACCCTCACCCTATAACAAGTGCATGATAGTCGAATGGGAATCCATCAACTAATTCAATTATGTCATCAAGGCCATTTTCGTGTATTCATTCCAAAGAAACTTTTCAATCTTAAGTTAATTCAGATTGAATCTGACAGCGCTTCAATGACCACATCAAATCGCCAATAAAAATGTCGTCTAGCACTTAATAGAACTTTTGTCGTCGATATATAAGCTGTTTGAAATTGAATCAATTGAAACAGTCGGTTTTCTGTTGTTGCGTGTCATCATTGAAATAATCAATGCATATCAAATTGTCAACAGTGGAAAGGAAATTTCTCAAAATATCCATATCATCGAGTAAAAGCTATTTTCAGTTGACCGATTTATCAACCCATCAATTATGAAAGATTTCTCATTGATTCTGAATTTTATCCACAAATGCTCAAATAATAATACATTAGTCAATTCACCATATAACTTAATAAGTTGGTACTCGATGAAATTTCTAACATAGATTCAAACCTCTCCTGCAAACCTATTCTTATATATTTTCTGACTAGACAATAACCTGATGGTTAACAAGATCAAACGCAGCAATTATTCAAATCCCTCTGACACCAATTAAGTCCAGATCCGTTCCTTCAAAGATGTCCTTTAAAATATTGGGCGCACGGATTGTTCATTAATATAAATTAATATATAGAAATAGTTAAGAGAATCAGCCTTTGATAAACATTATATGAACCAATATGAAGCACCACAGCTCATGAGGAGATATTGAAAGAGATTCTGTGAAGATCCGCGTTGTACTGTAGTAAAGAATGCCAATACGCTTCCCGGACTAGGCCGGGAAGAATCACATCGTTGTTGTCATTGTAAATATGAAAATCTTGGTAGTATGGTTTTGATAAATGCAGTTGATCATTACCATAGCAGCAAAATAACGACTGACAGCTATCTGACATAAAATTAGCTAACATTCCAATTTTTGAAAATTTGCATGTTTTTTGGTCGCAATTATCGCAATAAACAATACTAAGGAAAACAGCAGCGATAGTGAGTTTGAAAATGTGCCTTACGAAATTTCCAATGCAGCAGCTGTTCAATTATTGCCTGAAAAATCAAAGTCCAGGTACGAAAACGTTTATGATTTGTTCACGAAATGGATGGATATGAAGAAATGCAAAACTATTACAGAGGATGTAATTTTGGTTTAGGTAAAACTTCGTTTGTCGCACTCCTATGAGTTCGGAAAAAATGTTTGGTGGAACTTACGTATTTTGACCTCCTGATCCCGAATCTGAAGTTAAAACGCGGCGGTCTCAAGTATTTTCAGAGATATGGCCTCATTTTGTCTCAAAAATGCACCATTTGACATGTCAAATTTCTGCTGTTAGGAATACACAAAATTCACCCTTCTTTAATCCAAAACACTATACACGCATATATTTACTTGTTTCCAACACTTCTCAGTAGAAAAAACGATTGTTTTTCAAAAAATTCACCCTTTTTTGAAACAAAACAACCTTTTTACACTGATTTTCTGGTTATTTTTATTTATGATGTTGGCAACGTGATTGTTTGGCTCATGGTAAGACGTTGCCAACATCTCAAATAAAAATAACCAGAAAATCAGTGAAAAAAGATGTTTTGTTTACGTTTTGAAGAAGGGCGAATTTTTGTGAAAATAACAGGTTTTTATGCAAAAAAGTGTTGGAAACAAGTGAATGTGAGCATGTGTGATGTTTTGGCTCAAAGAAGGGTGAATTTTGTGCATTCCTAATAGCATAAATTTGACATGTCAAATGGTGCATTTTTGAGACAAAATGGAGCCGTATCTCCGAAAATACTTGAGACCGCCGCGTTTTGACTTCAGATTCGTGATCAGGAGGTCAAAATACGTAAGTTCCACCAAAAAATTTTTCCGAACTCATAGGAGTGCGATAAACGAAGTTTTACCTTGGTTTATTTGGCGCAAAAATCTGAAACTGTCAAATCCTCTACCTTGTGGAGCATGTTCTCTATGTTGAAAAGTACCATTTTAGTGAAGAAAAATGTAAACATAGCCACTTTCCCAAAGGTTATCGCATTTCTTAAAAGGAAGAATGTTGGTTATAAAGCGAAGAAATCAGAAGTATTCAGCAGCGAGCAGATCAATAACAAATTCATTAGGGAAGCAGATAATGATACATATCTAATGCTAAAGGTAATTTCAACAAAATATTACGATTGTAGGACATAAAAGTATCAACTTAATTTGCTTTATTTTCAGGTAGCAACAATTATTGGGATAGCTGGTGCGTGTAGACGGGAAGAACTAGCAAAAATGTCAATTGATCTAATAAACGACAAGGAAGACATGTTGCTTGTGAAAATACCAGATTCCAAAACACATATTGAGAGAACTTTTGTTGTTATTGGGCAAGAAAACCTGCTGTTGTATAGGCAATATTTATCTTTACGGCCATCCCATACTCCACATAACAGATTATTCGTGTATTACAAAGAAGGAAAATGTACGATTCAGCCTGTTGGTAACCACAGTTTTGGAAATCTCGGATTAAAAATCGCAGAATTTTTAAATTTACCCAATCCTAAAAATTACACAGGCCATAGCATTTGTCGAACTTCAGCGACGTTATTTGCTGATAATGGTGGAAACATCACAAATTTTAAGAGACACGGTGGCTGGAAATCTACCAATGTCGCTGAAGGATATATAGACAATTCACTTACAAACAAAATTAAAATTGCCAAGACCATTCAAAAATTATCAGATGAAAACAATCAATGTGAGACGGAAACTTTACCTTCTTGTTCTGACTTCAACAAAAGGCACTTAAATATACCAAGCATTTCAAACAAATTGAATCCATTCAATATTAACAATTGTTCTAATTTTAATATAAATATTAATATAAATACGAATTGAAATGTTCGAAATTTTGTTCTAATAAAGAAATGTGTTTCTTTGATTTGTTATTCTACACGGTTGCCGAAAAAATTGTGTACGCAACACGCCCGAAAACAGTTTTTTTGGACTCGCAGACTTCCAGGACTCGCTACGCTCGTCCTAGAATTTTGTCCACTCATCTAAAAAAACAGTATTTTCCGGACTTGTTACGTAAATTACTATTAAATACGTTTACTTTTGTTTTTCTTGATATTTTTTGCTTATGAACTTTTGCTTATGAACGACTTGTTCATTGCATAATATAGGTTCAAAGTTTTCTCAATTCTGCTATTCACCTCTATATCTTGCCTTCCACTGTCTTCTAATTCTACTCCCAGGTATTTGAAACTATTCACCTGTTCAATGTGTTTTCCTTCCAATTGAATATTTACTGAAGTTTATATGTATATTATTACTATGTAGTAGGGTGACCTAGGGCGATGCTCCTGCATGGTATCAATATATACACTTCAATAGTAACCTCTCTGCTGTAGTGCAACTCATCCCTGTATACATCAACTATGTTACATATGAATAAATTGGGATTCACCCTTAAACAATAATAAGAAATATAGGATACACAATACGTCTGCGTATCGAAAATGGCACTCAGCCCATCAGACACATCAATGTCAGTACACATCAACCTATCGAAATTATCGATAAAAACTAAGGAAACATACTTTCTGAATAGGTCAGTATCATCTATAGTACAGGTAGTACAACGAATGTATAAAAATCGTCTCACGGAATCAAACTGCGCAATAATTTTATCATAATTCAACCGACCCTGTATCTCTTACTTTCAGAAGCCACCCTGTATAGTTCTCGCAAATCGCAGCCCGCCAGATCCTCGTCTTCTCAGCACTACAAAAGTCCCAGTCATTGCCAACAAAGGTTCTGCAATCAGGAATTCTCCGTTCAGAAAATCTTTGAGCATGCAAGCGGATATTTCTCGCTGAATTTTCGTTGCACTTTCCCAATATGAAATGCATTTCAGCCATTGTGCCGTTAGAATGAGGATGGTGATCAGCCATCTTCAGTTATGAATGTTACACACTTCGTGATGAGAATTCAACAATTAACTATTATTGAGTCATTCTTGCGAATTTTTGTACCAATGAGTGCGGATAATGGAAGAATTATTGAGTTTTTGAATCTAAAGAATTGTATTGTCCAAGTATGAAGCAAGGAAAGGCCCAATACTATAAAATATTCAAAAATACAATAATACAAACCTGACATTCAGAAATAATTTATTATTTGAAGAGATAATGACTTTTATTCAATAATTATCAGATATTACTTGTGCGTACCTTCAACTTTCGTACAAAAATATTGATATTTCAGCAGCTATCGGCACAGTGGAACAGTTACCTACTGTTGAATCCAGTAACGTTCCAGATAATTAGATCAAACTGTGAGAAGGGTCCGGTTAGTCCTGGAACGTGACTGACATTTTGAACATTGGCTTTCTCGATAGATATTCTGTAATTACTATCATTCATGTTGATTTCGATGAAGTTATCCTAGACGATTCTCTAGTAATACAATTATATCCTATGGACGTCCTGTTAGGTCATTCAGGTCATCCATAGGACGTTAAAATTTGGTAACGCGGACGACCATGTCTCACTTGTGGATCAACTATTGGGTGTTCGAGATTTTCTTAGGACAATATGCAAGGACCCAAATTTCAAGAACCAGGAAGTAAATGCAAAACTGTGATATCAGGCAGTCACAATTACCCATCTGAACTGCGACTCAACTCACTTCTACATTTTACCGGGTGATTCAGTAAGGGTAACGAGGTACTGTATCTCAGTAACTAACAGTCGTAGAATTTTGGGGAAAAAATCTTTCAGGGAAAATCGACCAAAAAAAATTGATCGAAATATTTTTTAACTTGATACGTCCACCGCTAGGGGGCGTAATAGCTTAGTTATACTGAGATACATTACCTCGTTTCCCTTATTGAGTCACCCGGTACAGTAGATGATGTTTGCATATAAAAAAATAATTCAATGCGATCAGGACAATGAACTTCAATATTTTATATTATTTGGCAATTGGGATTTCTACCTGGCAATTTCGTATGTTTCTTCAAGGGACAACATGATTTTTCTGATATCGATACTTCGAAGTTGTGAATTTCCAATCAGTCAAATTCATCTGGGGAAGAGATTAGCTAGTCCAACAGCTTATTAGGTACTGAAAACCGAACCACTTCTGGGAGTAATGAATTCTGACAGGATGAGTCGAATTTTTGCGCAGTTTAGAAGAGCCAGACCTACAGCTCATAGAGCAATTAGAAACTCGCCATATCTTGCAGCATAAGATAATTATACCTTTATATAATCATTGATGTAGGTATCATTCAGCCATACATCAAGAGGTTCTGTATCTTACATTCTACTTCTGCCTCTTTCATATATATCGTTAATCTTATAACATCCTGTTTCATCCATTCATCATGTTGCTAATTTGATTCTGTTACAACTATATTAGATATTTATATTTGTCAATTAACACAATTACCAGATAATCTGAAAATGAAAATGAAGCCGAAAGAAAAAATGTACATAGAAATATATAAAATCAAAAACTGAAACGATTTTTTTCCTGAAGATATTACCAATCCCAATAAAATTTCAGGGCTATATGTAGGTATGTAATATAATATCATCCTGACGTCTCGGTCTAATCGATATTAATTTCCTCAAATGCGTCTCAATACGAATGTCGCAATATAATACCAACTGAACAAATCACGAGCTAAGTGAAATGCACTACTTTGTATACCTACCAAGCTACAATTATCATTCAATAATGAAATTCAGATTCGTCTAAGTGCCTTTTTTGGGATCGAACAACTGCAGAGTATCTATTTATATCATTACCGGAAAATAATCAAAAATAACAAAATAACAAACAAAACGATAGAAAAAATAGAAATCTCATATCAATTAACAACATTATTTATATTATATGGATTCAATTCACGACATAAAATGAACACATTAAAATGTCTAGTAAACATATTTAATCTTTCTAATGACCATGACTAATAACCAGACGTCGTCATTTCCAAATTCAATAATAACTTTTATGGTATTTCTGAATCTAGTGGTCTTGGTGATAAAAGAACGGTGTTTGCTCATTATACACTGAAAACTGCAAACTTATTTTCAAATATCGAAAAACTGAAAAATTAATATTTCCGGATCCCTCAACCAATTATTGATGTTGCTCCCATCGACATTCTCTTGTTTTTGCAAACTTTTTCCATAGTTGATTATATGTTAGAAATAAATTGAGTATTTCATAATTATAGTAAAAAGTATAGAAAAAAAAACAATCACAATGAGAAGAAAGTTGAATACACTATTTGACCCATTTTCAACGTGCCATGATTTTTTGTGGTAGTATCACACTCGAGTATAATAGATTTTCCTCTCGTGCAGTCGAAAGATAACAAAGGAATATATCATCAAAATTATGAGAAGTAATGTAAATTCCCATGATGCTTTATTTCATTAAAATAAATGGTCAATAGGAATAAAATGAGTACCTACACCACTTCATGTAGAATGCAGTTATTTTGCCGGTATAAATTGGAAGATACAGAAAGTATCTCAAAGACTAAGGAAACTTTGAAAGGCATGTTCGAGAACTCGGTAGTTTAATAAAAAAAGTACTCTAGTGATGAGAAAACTGCAACTTATATTAAGAAATACTTATCGGAAATTGTACAAGTTGAGTTAGTTAGCTGTGAATGTCCTTTGTTGACCGATATGTGGGTAGAGAAAGTCGGAAGTTTGCCCGATCTCTCAAAGCTCCTTCGTCCGCCAGAATACTCAACAAATGGGGAAAACAAAGAGAATTGGTCCGCGATTATCGGGCTGTCCCTTTGTGGAGCGAATGCATATAACATAAGAATGCGTCAGCTCGATAATGGGAAATTGACCATATTCAATAGATATTGGTGGCAGCTTCTTAGCGTTCTAGGGTTGGTACTAATTTGTCATAAATGTCGACTGTCATCAATGTCAACTATCATTAATGTCAACTGTCATTTAATTTGATCGTTTTGATATCCTGGTTTTATATTATATTTCATTATAAATATGAAATAACCAAACATGTATATGGATAGAAAAATATTGATGACTTGATGAGCTTATCTGAACTCATTCACAACTGACACTTATGACTATTGACGTTGATGACAGATTATTGCCAACTTGAGAATGCTCCAAAAGCTGCCACTGAAAGCTGTTGAATATGGTCAATTATATGTCGCTACGTTGAGTTCTCTGACAGTCGACAGTCTCAGTCGAGAGAGAATGAAGAGCTGTTACGCCAGATACCAGAGAGTTGACTCAGAGAAAGGCGGGAATGTTACTCAATGACCTTGAAAATTTTCTACGAATACTATGATTGAAATGTGTTTGACAACTGATTGAAGGAATTTGCTATATTTTCATCTGAGGTTTTTTAAGGAAAAAAGATAATTTATAACATAAGGAAACGATTACTGGATTCATTTTGGGCTGTACCATTTGTGGTGAAATCTTTACTTTTGTTGCTGATATTATGTATTCGACCTCACCTCAAAATATTGCCTCGATAAACAGATACTTTTGTGTTGATTGAGTTGTATTGCAGTCGAGCTTGCCGTTTTTTATTTATTGGACACCAAATATAAATTACCCTCTAACTTATTATCTCTGCATTGAGGAATATTTTGATTAATGCAGTGGAATTTGATAGTCACAAAGAATGTTCAGAAGCTATAGATGAAGTACCTATACAAATATCATTTCAGTTCTACAGTGGTTGCAGGTAAATTGATATAGTTACAGAATGATGTTATTTTTATATTATTCAATAATTCTGTTACATATTACATTACATATTTTTAGCTATAACAATGCTGGTCATTGGTCAAACTGAAACAGCAAAGGATCTAAAAATCAGTTCAAAAATCTAGAAGAACAGAAAATCAAGAAAAGTTTTCATTGAATATTCTGAAGGGGCATTGATAATATCAAAGTGTATAGTATAAGGAAAAAAGATTGGGCAGGTCTGAAATCACTAGAATATCTTAAAGTAATAATTCCTTCTTGTACATTTCTTATGATGCATTGGTAAAATAAAATTTTCTAATTAGATGATTGCTTTATACTTAAACTTGGAGAATGTGTATCATGTAATTGATCTTTATTGACTTCACCAAATAAAACTTGGATCTTGGATGAATTGTCAAGATCCACTGGAAATCCTTCTTGAAGTGTGCTTTTATGAAATCAAATTTCTGTGAAGTTGGAAATATCTGCAAAATGTCCTCAATTATAAATTCACAAGTGATGAAGGACGATTCATGCTGGTCAATTCAACACACTGTAATTATTATATAATCAAGTGAAATTGCCAAATAAGTTGATTATTTCTGAAAAAATATTATTGTAAAACGCTCAATTCATTAGTATTCATGATTTTAGAGAAGTGTTTTTTGATTGGCTAGGAATTGATTCGGGCGACAGAAAACTATCTAAAGTCCAATCAAAATTCGAAGAGGCGACGCCTTGTTAACAGCAGATAACGGCATCATGTAAGTGTGATTTTTGACATAGACAGAGTGAAACAATGTTTAGACAGAGTCAGTTGACCTAACGACCAATCAAATCACCTAGCCATTTTATTTACAATGGTTATTTTTCCCTCTTCAAGGCCAATCGATACTATTTCACTATTTCATTCATAAATACGATGAGTTGGCTCTCTTGTCCGTAGAACCTATACTCTTTGGTTACGCATACGAGGATTTTCCTGTGTCCTTTTCTGTGATAGTGCCACATATTTTTATTTTATAATTCCGACTTGTAACTTGGAATTTTGACTTGTATCTCGACACCACTGTTTTCTTGGTTGAATTATTCTTGAATTATCCGTTCAATTTGAAAAAAAAATCAATTTTATGAAATTTGTATTCGATGCATCGTTTGTAGATTGTAGATTGTAGGAGGGGTCGTTATAAGGCTGTGCAGCCTCTCAAGCACTTCGACCTATTGGATATTTTGTGCATAACCCTCAATCTATTCGAGGCCTGAAATTCCGAGGCTACGTGCGGAGTTTATCAGTTTCCTGGAAGCTAGGTTCCTGATGTCGAAGGGCTCTAAAAAGGCCCCTTCCAGGAACTTGAGCATCTTGCAGAAGTGTGCTGAGCATTCGCAAAGCAAATGTTCTGCAGTTTCAACGAAGTTCTCGCAATGGCGGCAACTATCACTCTCTGTTTTACCCATCTTTTTGAGGTGGTACCTCAGAGGTCCAGGAGTCCCGTTACCAGTTCAAAGTCTTTTTTTGTCCAATTCGAGAAGCTGTTTATCTTTCCTTGGCGAGAGGCTCACTAGCCTTTTCGCTTGTCTTTGTCCTGGCACTTTATTCAAGTGAGATTTAATTTCATCCGCTTCCCAGCGTCAAAACTCCTCTCTCAAGTGGGCACCCACATCAAAGTGACCTCTGGTTGTTCGTTGCCAGTTGTCTTAAGGATTGTTTACAGTCCCAATAAGTCAGCTTAGACTCACAAGTATATGACTTCAGAGCTTTCAGTGCTGCTAGGCTATCTGATAGAATATATATTTTTGCCCTTCGAGTGTCCCTGTCGAGGCACTCTATAGCATGTACTTCTGCTCGACAGATATTGTTGTGGTCTTACCAAGAAGTTTTGAGAGCCTGAAATTTGGCCCTGTTACTCCCACCCCAGCCTTTTCATCCATCTTGGATCAGTCAGTATACCATAGTGATGCATCGTTTAGCGGATAATTGAATTTTGAACAGAAAAAGCATTGCTTTCCATGGCTGTGTTAAAATATCACCAACATATATTTTCCGATATATCTCAACATATATAGGGTGGTCCAGGTTGATTCAACAATAATTCACTATTCGATGGTCCTTCCAAAAATTAGTTAACATTTATTTTTCGAAACTTTTCCTAGGGGAGATATAGCTTTTCAAAGTTCAGTTTTGTAAATCTTTTTAGCGATAACTTCCAGTATATCCAAGCAATTTTGACCAAATTTGGAGTATGTTCTTATGAAATAGGGCCCGTCAAATAGGGTTAATAAGTGAAAAAAAATATCTTTTTATAATATTCCGAATCAAAGAATATTTAAAAATCTGTAAAAAATAACAAACGTTTGTGGCTTACTTGTCAATATTATTAACTCATTTTGCTATTTCAATTCTACTAAGTGTCAATTTTATTTTTGTGTGCTGAAATGTTATTCCCTTCACCCACTACTTCAATGATCCCTTCATTCCACGTGAATCATTCTACCATTCTATAGATTTATTTTGCATTCGCATTTTGATGCTTGATTTTTGTATAGATTTAGCTGTGCCGCATAATATCCGCATAACATGAGACTTCATATCTAAACAATCTGTGCTTTCATACTGGTGAGAAAATTCGACCAAAGAAATCATCAATGCAGGTGCACCGAGAAACTTTGCCAAACACATTGTATTGAGGTGTTTGTTCAAATCATAGCCAGAGTGGATGGATGTTTACATAGAGGTCTACACATAACAGAGATAATTCAGTATCTATGCATGTGTACATCTTTTCTCCAATCGTTTCATAATAATTCCCGTTATTGAGTGGAAAGCGCTGGTTAAACTCTTTTCCTTTATGCACTATTTCAAACAACATAAAATCAATTTTTTTCGATATTCTGGGATATGAAAAAATGTTTAGTTGAAAACATAATTATTCCTGCAAAATTTCAGTTTAGTTGAAAACATTCTTCTGATGGTTACATTTTATGATGAATACGACTGGTGAGTCGAATTTTGTTTCAAAGGGTTATTTCGAAGGAGCAACGAATTTTTATTCTTCATAAATACCTATTATATTGGTTTTCTAACTTGAAATAGTGAAATTTTGTAAGGAAATTTTATTCATAAAAATTTCATCCAAGATCTCGAATCTGCAGTTGAACAAACTGTGTAGTTTGTCTTTCCTTTGTATATTTCTTATTGACAAATTCGAGAGGTAATAGTGAATTGAAAGAATATTCATCTTGTACAAATCAGAGCAACCTTCTCAATTATTTGAACATGATGTTGATGTGCCATAATTGATATCTAATTTTTTATCCACAATTTCAAATGAAAAATAATAAATACTTCAAGTAGAACACTTCTCTCTCGGATTGAATTATCTGCCTTTCGAATCTGTCATTGACCCAATCTTCTAACACAACCTGCAATATCACAACAACAAAAAATTGAGGATGCTATAACTACCATCGTAATAATTAGTAGGTATTCACTTCTGAGTCTGTTGCATGGATAATGTTGATGTTATTTTATGTTTGCCGATGGAATGGGAAGTGAAGCTGAAGATGAAAGAAGTTAGTTAGTTCAGAGAGCTAGTTTTGATAGCATACAGGGTGTCCCAAATTCGCGAGTCAACATCGGTTAAATTAGGAAAAAGTTGTGTGCAACAATATGCCACAAAGAAATAGTAATTGTAAAGTTTGGTGGTTATTGAGCTTTATTCTTGTTTTGCTTTATTTCAATAGATATGAAATAAAGGAAGAAACTTTCTCACTTTTCACATATGTTTTTCATACGACTTTTCATCATTTGAGAACCATCATGAACTTTTTTTATTAGTACGAACCTGGTACGAAAAAAATGAGTCAATTGGGGCCCTCGCACAAATTATATAGTGCCAAGTAATATAGCATGGAAACAGCTATAGGTATACATTGTTTTTGTATCTATTCCTATTTAAATAAAGCCGATGAGGAATATGAATCTGAATTTCAGTTTTTTCAAAATATCTCAGAGTTCCTCATGTTGTCCTGCGAATTTTGGATACAATGTACAGCTAAAGTTAGTCTGCGAGTTAACGAATATCTTAATGAATTGTGAAAAAGTGTTTATTGTATTACGAGTAGTTATAGTGGAATTAGCTGTTCAGTTTTTGTACCGTATTTTCAAATTAACGAACCCCAGAGTAAATATCGTAAGAATATGAAAGTTTAGGGAATTAATGGAGCAAAAATTATCGTCCCTAAAAAACACATATCCCTAGGAGTTCGAGAAAGACTACTGAAATCTTGTTTATGCATTAACGACGAAATGTTGATAAACCACAATATCTATAAATGATGAATGTCATACTAAAAAAATATCAAGAATTGCAAGTTTTCAATAGAAATAACGAACGCATCTGCTGGAGTATGGAGAATCCTATGGTAAATAAATGAACTCAACAGAAATTGGGAATTTTAGATTACCTTCCAAGACTAAACGGAATATTCGCTGGCTTGTTCACAAAACATTACGGTCCCAACAAATGGAGTTTTCCCACACGACACTCGGTGAGTAAATGCGTTTCTAATTAATGACCACTGAAATGGATTGGAAATAGGAGTACAAGGGATTGGTTAGCCAAATCGCTCCATCTGTCGTCTTTATATTTTTTCTTCAGGGCAGTCTTAACAGAGGAGCTAGTTATCGTGCGATACAAGGGTTTATCAAAATTAGATAAATAACAGTTGATTAAGTCAAACAAAAAATTCGGTAATGAATTGATGTTGTGGAAGATCTGTTTGAGCATCTCAAATGGATTTGAAATTATTATTTATGTTTGAAGTCGTTCTATTGATGAAATATTGGTCGTTTTTTATACGGATATATTATGGCGAAAAAATGTAATCACTGATAATCTGATAGTTACATATATCAAATCTATCTGAGAGAAAACCGAAAAAAAGGATACAATAATTAGGAAAACTGTCGATTCGTATTGTCACCTCCTGATGATATAACAAATGAAGATATAACCCAAAAACTACAGAAAATATTTCGGCTGCTAAGTTGCTATCTTCAGTGGAAACACTAATGAAACTGCGATATATCCGTAGCTGTACACCTTTTTTATACCCTTAGGTTTATACCAAAGTTTTTGTTTTTATGTACACTTCTCTGACGTAAAACGTTGGAGAAATGGAACGTCAATGGGCTGAACAATATGTAGGAAGAGATAGGGCTGTCATCTAGGTTCATTAATGAGCTCCTACTACGATTAATGTTGAAGCTTTATAAACTATCCAAGTCCTTCTTGTTCGTAACATCTTACTAATTTTTAGTTGTTTACAGTAATGGGGTGACTAGTTTCAAGAATATGTTGGGTTTGGCAACACTTGATTTATCGAAATGATTATTTGTAAAGTGAGGAACATATTCTTTGAAGCGGTTTACTATGCTTCGTGTTCGTCCAATACTTGTTGAATGCAATGTTGGGATTCATTTGGTATGAGCATTGGTATGTACATTTTGTCAGATTTCAATTAGTTTTTCTCGTTCCTGATTATAATGGTAGTAGTAGTAGTAGTAGTTTTATTTTGGGTTGAGATATGCTTGAAAGCACCCATGCCCTTTTAGGACTTGTGTGAAAAAAAAGTTCATATCTCCCCATTTTCTGTTCATCCATGGTTCTATAACCCTTATAAGTCTTCTTGTCTATATGGCCTTTCCATCGTTGGTTTCCAAGAGCTGTTGCCATTTGTCCATAATCTGTCTTCTTGCTAGGTTTCTCTGTTCTCCATTTCCTGTAATCGTCCTTCCTTCTACCAATAGATCTATTGGAGGAGTTCTTGCGATCATCAATAAGGCTTTAGTTGATGCAGTTCTGTTATCCTACTGGCTACCGATTCTTACATTTGCCTCGTCTGCGATCTTCTGTACTTTCACCAATACATCTGTGGTTGATCTTCCTTCACGAAATTCTCTAGCTCTGTCACCAGTCTTGCCTTGATCAAGTGTTCTAGGAGTTTTCCAAAGATGTTGAGGATACATATGGGCCTATACCTTTTTTCGGGTCCTGGTTTACCTTTCTCAATGAGGACGAGTCTAGCTGTCTTCCACTCTTTGTTCATTCCCCTCTGTAGCTGGATAATTCCGTCTGGTCCTGCAGCTTATGGTTCCTGAATTAAAACTATCTCAGACTTACCAGCTAGGATGCTCTCCAGTTCCCCGGTGGCATTATCCGTGCTATGCTGCAGATTAATTTTGCTCACCTCCAACTCCTTCATCACTTCCTTATTCGGTTGGGGGTGGTTCCCTTTCGGTCTAGTCCGGGAGACCACCGCTTTTCTGGAGGTGCCTGGCATGAACCCCGGTGAAACTTTGCGCACCTTCAGGGTGATCAGCTCGTAGAAGAGCCCCATGCCCTGCTCCTCCAAGGGCATTCTCCTGACTGACCCTATGAACCACCCCCCTGCCTCTCCTACCGTCTCCAGGTGCCTCTTTCCCCCCACGTCCAGAGAATGGTTTTGTAGACTCAGCACCCGGATCAGTCCGGCGATCCTTAGCGGTTATCCAGTTCTATCTATCAGGCTGGTTCTGATAGACTCGCTCTCTTCTGGAAGGACGTTTCCGTCCTCTCTGTCGCTCCTGCAGGTAGTTGCAGCTCTCTTTTCAAGGCCGCGCTGTATGAGTTCATTCGGGAGCTTGTGGTCCCCGCCTCCTGGCCAGCGGATGCTGTCTCTCCCCTGAGTAGGGGTGAGACGTTATCCTGTTGGCCGAGGCCTGCTCTCTTGCCTCTCTTGGCGGGTCGATTGGGAGGTGTCTCCTCTTCCCGAGACCTCTTCGTGCTTCCATGACTACTATATGATTATAATAAGATATAAAAAAGGTGTGACTTCAGCTATGGACATATCAGTTTTATTGGTGTTTCTACTGAAGATGGAAACTTAGTTGCTGAAATACATATTTGGTTTATCAAAAACGTTTCTAGTTTTTGGGTTATATTTTCATTTGTTTTATATAATTCTTGAGCCACGCAGTATCCAAATCTCAATTTTATCTTATTCATGATGATGTATTTTATAATGAATGTGATTTCGAATTAACAGAATTCTGTTATGATCCTGTTCTGGACAGAAGGAGTAATCTATCAAATATTTGATTTCAATAGATATTCAATAGAGATTACAAAAATAGAAATTTTCACACAGATCGACAGGGAACCGAATTCTTCTATAGAAAACACAGGAATGAATTAAATCAAAGATATATTTGATAACAATGAAACGAAGAAATTCACTTCAATATTCAAGGGATCTCCGGAAGAACACAGCTGTTAGAAGTGCTCCTGGATATAAACCAAACTCATACAGTTGTGTTGATATATTTATGGAATGTATGGTCTGATGTATCATATTTCAGGATTTGAGGATCAAAATACTACTATGTTATGTGTGTCAATTTCAATGTGAATTTTCTGATTGAAAGTATAAATACTAATAAAATGATAATGTATTCAAGGAATTTGATATAAACATCAAGCATAGACGCAGTATTTTCGAATCTACCGATTTCAAAAATAGACGTTGAAGGCACACATATATCGGACCATACATTTCAGAAATTTGCATTTTTTATTCCAATAAGTAAGCTCCCAGATCATACCTCATTCATGCGAGATCATTAAAAATCTGATTTGATATCTTTTACAACCTTGTTAATAACGTATTCAATCAGTTTTGTTACTTCTCTGAATATTGAATCACAATATTGCTTCACCTCTAAGAAAGAAAAATTCACGAAAGTATCGAATCATGGTTCAACCATATCAAACAGCTCCATCAAACATGTGAGACGTCAAAAATTAATGAAATCACAAACGATCACATCATCATAATCCCTACAAGAATTTCGAATGTCTTTACAAGAAAAAACTGAGATTTAATATAATAATGTGACAGTCATCAGGAATGCGAGCAGTGTATCAAATGATGTTGGGAAATAATCAATGTATTGAAAAATGATACAATCAATGCTTTGCCAACGGATATTATCATTCTACTGAAAAATAATTGGATACAGGTGAAATATATAATCAATTTATAGAATTCTTCACGAATGCGCACAATTTTCCAATGCTACAATGTTTGCATGTTCACCTATTCAACAGGAGATAAATGACCTAATCAATAAAACAACAAAAAAACCATCATCGGGTATAGATGAAATTCATGGAATCGCTTTCGAGATAGTAAGTGATATGATATGTTTTCCTCCCTCCCATATAATTATTGAGTCATTTGTTGATAAACAATACCCAAAATAATATGAAAGTATCAAGATCAGTAAATGTTCATTGGTAATGGATCGGGAGATGATGTGAGTATAGATAACTATAGGAATGTGTGCCTGCAATCACCAATCCTGAAGTGATTAATAGTTTCTTCAATAATCGAATCTGTCGTTTTTTTGAATACTGGATTATCATCATGGCTTAGTTGACAAAAATGAAATTAAAGTGAGGAAAATCTCCGATAGCCTTATACTTTGATTTAGGCAGGGCAGTTGAACTCGTCTTGAGAAAGCTTGTTCGGGGTGTTTCCAATAATAATTGAATTGCATCGGATCTACTTGAGAGATAGATAGATAGAGTGGTCATGGAGTCGAAACCAGCAAATATCACTATTGTGGTGTGGGGTCTATTCTTGGTCCTCTACTCTTCATTGTTTCCACTAGTAATATAATTCTTCTACATTCCGTAACAAAATGATTTTATATGCAGACTTGGATAAGTATTGCAATGTCAAATATCTGTGCAACATGATATCAGTATATAAAACAAATCCACCTATTCTTTTTTATTTTTTCTATGGTATTTCAACAACAAATATGAGCTGTAACTATGCAGTGCCCTAAATCAGGATGAGTCACAAGTGTATGGAGCACATACAATTTTCAGAAGTATATAGACCACAAACTCAAAGGGACATGATGGGAGATCTAAATTGAGTTCTATATGTTTTGTTATCCGGAAATTCTCAAACTTGCATCTGGTAAGTCGTCACTCAATAATGATTTGGCACACATTCATGAAGTATTGTTGATTCAGAAAAGATAATAAGATGTCTTGTAGGTGCGCATCTCCGCTTCGATATTGAGTATTCGCGTTTTTTTTTCAATACTGAACCTGACTTTATTCAATGTTTTTATTTTGGTGCATCATGTGCATACTACATGCAATTGAAGAACTCTGGATAATTCATTCAAATGTATATGTACGTTAAAAGTGATTTTACAGCATATAATCTCGAGAGCATGTTCAATTCTCCACGAACAAAAATTTTCGAAATGATTGCCTGTCCTCCACTTCTTTACACCCTTTATACTCTTTCAAATATTCGATTATTCCTCCATTTCGTGAAGTCTACCGACTAAACTCAACTAAAAAATTATGGATTTATTCATTCGACATGAATTCGAGAAGTAATCTTCTATAATATCTTTTTTTCGGGCAAGTTTTCAGAGTAATAGCATTTTTCGAGGAAGAATCAGGTCCAGTAAATCTCATAATCCCATCATAAACGGTTATATTTTATGTTTTAGAACTTTGGTTTCAGTGAAAAACATCGTGGAAATTTGAAATGGCTTTAATGTTGCTCTGTTACATAATAATATACAGGGCTATTCAAATTCGAGTCTATGCATGGGGATTTTGATAACGGTAAGAGATAGAGGGTTGGTTAAATGGGGGCAAAGTATCGTATTTCAGAGGTTGATTATATGGATGAAAAAATCTGACCTAGCTTCTTCAGTTCTCGAGTTATACAGGAAGAATTAAAAAAAATATATTTGAAATTTTACTGGTAATAGTTCAATATTTCCAAAACACTTTGTAATTCAGATGAAAATACTACGTCAATATAAAACATGACTCTTGGTATACAAAAAATTGCAATAAAAAATACAGGTCCGTATTTGAAAATTGAAAGTTGAGGGTGGCCCAATTTATACTATACCCTGAATATAATTTTTATTCAGATATTTGGAAGGGAAGGGAAGGAAAGTTTCAGAGGCAAAGTGTCAAAATTTTAATAAAATCTTCGTAAAATAAAAAGATATAGGCAAAAGAAGAATTCCGAAATTTTCTATTCTTCCTGTATAACTTCAGAACTGAAGAAGCTAGGTCAGATATTTTTCATCCATATAATTAACCTCTGAAATACGCTACTTTGCCCCCATTTAACCAACCCTCTATCTCTCACCGTTATCGAAATCCCCATGCATATTGGACTCGAATTTGAATAGCCATGTATATAAAAATAGAAACATATGGATATGCATGGGTGCATGTTCCGAAAATATTTTCAAATATACAGGGTGTTCCGATGAATCGGGTGCATTCTAATGTTTTTTTTGTAATTCAGCATGAAATTTCAGTTGTAGCACCATCTCCAATTATACCATAATAGAGATATTGCAAAAATTAGTATATCTTCGAAATTTTGAAGATTTACAGGGCAAATTCCATGCTGGTAGTGATCTGGTATTTTGTATCGTCCTTCCAACAAATATATATAAATCGTCATTGTTCCTCGTAGAATGAATGTTTATTTATGATAAAAAGTTATACGGGATGTCTCAACGTCGTACACCAGTTTCAATGGCATATCTCAGCCATTTCGTGAGATGGAACATTAAGGGTGACTTTATAAAAACTTTTATCATTTAAGATTTATCACCTAACATTTAAGACTTAAGAGCTGATCAGTTTATTCTGTTATAAAAAAACTTAAGATTTAGGAATATTTGACATGGAACAAATGATTTTGGACGTTGGCAAGTTCTAACCTATATCTATTATTATTGTTTTTGTTATAATTTTCCTCAATTTTAATCAAATATTATTTGTGTCATGGACGATATGCTCTATTAATTCAACAAGTTGAAGAATTCAGGCATATTTATGATAAAAAAGAAGTTTTTCTGAAATAAACTCGCCAGGAAAACTGCCTGGAAAAAAATTGGCCAAATATACCTATCTTAGAAAACTGCAGGTAGAAATGGAAAATTGAATTACGGAATACATTTCCATCATGATTTGATACTGGACAGCCTACATCAATGAAGATGAATTTATGAGATGCATCACAGATAGCCAGATCAATACTATGCTTGAAAGTCTTCCTGTAGGAGAAGTATCCTGTTCCAGCATGTTTTGTATTTTGTATCTGAATATGCTTTCCATCAAGGGCACCAATGCAGTTTGGCATATTCCATTTTTCATAAAATTCCATGGAGATTCCATGCCAATCGATTTTTTCAGTAAATTTTCCACAGTACATTGCTGTTTTCCTCTATATGATGACATGTGTACATAGTAGTCAGTCCAACATAAGCAATTTGCTGCATAAGAGCATCCCTCTGATCTGACAAATAGCTACCATTTGGAGTTATTATTGATGACATCGATTTCAAAATAGAAAACTATGTCACTTTTATAAAAAAATTGATAAATGCAACCAAATAATTACAGACTATCCACACCACCAAATAATATTCGAAAATATAACCCAAAATTCAAATATCGCGGGAAACAGTATGTCACTTTTCGTTGCTCGAACATGCGCATCTCCTATTTTCATTTATGATCATTTATCATCCATTTCTTAAGTTGGAAGTTGGTCATCTTCTTAAGTCTTAGGTGTAAAATCATAAGTCTTAAATGGTTTTATAACACAACCAATGATATTTCCATGATTCATCTGTCATAAGTGATAAGTATTAAATGTTAGGTGATAAATCTTAGGTCTTAAAATTTTTTATAAAGTGGCCCTAAAATTCACACGATCAGTTGAGTGAAAGTTGACGCGAAGTTATATTGCTTGAAGGCTCAGCACTCAATATTTTTTTGTATTATTTAGTTCTTTCAAATATTTAGGTATGACATTGCTTGGTATACGTTCATCAGAGTATCTCTCTCTGTGCGTACGATTCATTTTTACGGTTATTGAATGTTAGTTTCTCGAATACGTACAACGATTGAGAATTATGAACTGTCAAAGTAACAAATAAATTGATGCAAATATTTCCAAAGCACCCTTCATATTAGTTATTTCAGAATTCAATTCAGGCACAACTGTTATCAGTAGTAATACTATAAGTACTTCAGAATATTCTGGTTCCACATCGATAACTTGTTGCATAATTTCAAAGAGTGTGAGTTAAATAAACATACCGCGAAGATAATGATAGTGATTACTATGGAATATATTTCTGATGATTGTATAGTATATCCACATATATTCGAAATGATACAAGCTACAACTTAATTAAATTGGACGTTCCGATTGGTTGAAAATCATACGAAAAATATCTAAGATATTGTAGTACCTGCTGTTGATATTTATCATCATTGTTATAAAAATGAGGTACTTTCATTGTAGGATTTTCAACTATCGAAGTCAAAATCAAAGGTTAATCCAAAATATCGTAGCCTACTGCATTCTTCAATTCAAAATTTCAAATACCCTATGTTCTATCATCTCAAATGTAATATGAAATGCGTGATACATCGTAGGAAAGACAATATTAATAATTTCCTGATTTATAAAAAATATACAGCGTGCTATGCGAAATTAAAAAGTTCATGTCAAACTCCTTGTGACTCCAGATATTCATTTTGCTTAAAATGAAGGTTCTCCAATGAGTAATAGATGGAAGCAATTTGAAATTTTTGACTCCCGGAGTTGCTGAGATATGCCATTGGAACTGGTTCACTGTTTTGTGTCTTATTCCTGAAATAGCGAATGAATTTGTTGTTTCGTATATATGGAAGGTTAATAAGAGTTAAGTTTTCCTATATAATATCCCTAGGTAAGGAAACACTTCGAATTCTGACTTTTCATCAAGAAATTATACCTTTTCTGTTCTCAAAATAGTTCCTTATTTTCCACTGTTTATGATTTTGAGCTTAACCAAACAACATGATTTCAATTTGACTATTCGAATTCATACAAAGTATTTATTTGTTACATGTCATCAATTATCTTAGAAAATGTCTATAGTTTATTTATTAGTTCGATTATTATTCTGTTCATATATATGATCTAACGAGATTGTAGACTCATATTATAGGCAAGAAAGGAATGAACCCAGAAAGGAATGAACCCTGGAAAGAAATTGAAAACGAATCGACAAAAACTCCGGCTATCTGGATGTTCCAAATAACCCCGATCAGATTACATCGTGTTCAAAAGTTATCCATCCATATGAGATTATAGGATATTTTTCTTTCGAACCTTCCCCAAACTATAAGTGAAACAACTAAACTCAAAGTATCATAAACTATACTCACATTTCAAAGCTGCTGTAAATGAAAGCAATTACGATAACGCATAAACCCAATGGTGTACTTGAAAGAGGTAAGAGGAAAGAAGGTAATTTTTAATAGTCTCGGATGAAAAACCTTTTCAAGCATACATTTCAAATAAACTTAATCTACTACCTACTCATTTAACTGGCTAAACATTATATTACTTCGAAAGTGAAAATTGTCTATCCAATTAGAAATATCAAACATATACTACACAAAACATTGAATTATATCTGTTCGTAGTCGTAGTGAATGCAGATTGCAAATGTCTCTTTCTTCCTAAGACGCGACAAATTCACATCAAGAGGCACGTTTAACAACCTATAGACCGGTTTCGGGCTCATTGGCTCTCATCAGTGCAGGGTAGTTGACCGAGTAGAGACCGTGAGATCTCCACTCGAAGCGTTGCCTGTCCCAATGCATTTTCGTCGCGTCTATTTGACCGCACTGAGCCGCGTTCCAACAGACAATTGGAAGTGGCGACACCATGCGGCAGAAAAAAGAAACACTCCAGAAACAAACAAAGTGGCTGATAGATCGACTAAGCTAATAAATGAAAAATGGAAAGAGCCATGACTTGGACAAAACTTTTTGAAAGTGAAAATAGTCTATCCAAAAGTAAAAGAACTTCTTTATTGCCGCTTTTCGTAATCTGAAAATTGGAATTTTTCAGTTTCGAATTCGAACTTCTACTTTTCGTGACCATCCTCAACTCTTTTTAGAATACGGAGAAGCACATTTACCATATTTCTCACTCTGAAATCTGAATTGACTCCTAGAATACAATATTACTGATATCTATCTCATAACCACCTTCCGGCCATTTGAAATCATCGTCAATTACTAATGAATCGATATTCTATACCATTATAATAATCATCCTGCATTGTTAAGCTTCACAAGAGTACTCAAATGCGGTTTCAACATGACGGAGGACCGCCTCCCAATTATTATAGGGCAGTTGAGAAACGCATTACACAATGAATATCCAGAACAATGAATTGGAAACCATGCAGTGATTGAGTGGCCAGCTAGATCCGCAGATCTCGTCGATCTCTCCTCATCGATTACTAAATATTTATGGAAAACATTAGAAAATGAAGTTTACCAAGACCAGATTAATATACCAGATGATCTCAGAAGGGCGCATTGTTAATTCTATTAGATTGGTGCATATAATATTAAGTAGCGCATAATAGTTATTTATGTATCAAGGGCGTAAAATAGGCTTTTATGGACCGTAGCGTGTAAGGCCCGGTTTCACCAATGAATTAATCTCGGTTTTAAAGATAACTGACAATTTTGATGGCGATTATGCCTTCCATGCGTTTCACCACACCACTAACTAAGATTATATCCGATAATCGAGATTATTTATTAACTTGCCATTTTTGATGGGTTATCTGAATTTAATCTCACGTTACTCGAAACAGTGAGGTTAGGTTGATGTTGACTGTTGTTGTTGGATTATTGAAGAATAACTGGCCGACTCGCAACGATTGTATGATCTTGCTTTCGAAGACGAGAGTAGTGATAGTGATGAAGATGAATTTGTTGTGCATCGCCCCCGTTGGTTACGTCATTCGACACACTGGAATATACTGATTCAAGTGTGAGATCTCTTTCCAAAACGAGCAGTGATTTCTGTTTTGGAATCTATCGAAGATCAATTAAAATACCTGCATATGTCCACTTATATTTTCAACAATATTGAATCTAGCCTGCACTAGATCCAGCAAGTATGCCTTCTCGGCAATGCTCAAATTTAGTATATCCCTTTATTATTTTCCTTCTCTCCCGGATACCTACTTTCTTGTCACTCAGTCATCCTGTCCTCATCAGAATTCTCTGTCTGATGTTCAAATATCAAACGATGAGAATGGAAAAAATCATCCCAAACAAACAAATTAAAATTAAGGGCACATTGAGGTTATATGATGACGTTTATGCTTGTTTATGATATATTACACTGTTGCCTTATCAATTTTCAGAGCGAATCGCGTTTAGCTAACTGAACTTGGTTGTGTAGTGAAAACCGACGAACATAATCGAGATTAAATCCACGGTTTAACTTTAACTTCGATTACAAAAACCGAGATTATGTCGCGCTTGGTGAAACCGGGCCTAAGTAATATTAACACGCCTTGTAATTCACCAGAGTTTTGAATTAATGTCTCATCTGTTTTTGTAGCGATTGCAGAAATAAATGTGTATTTTTTACAACTGCTTCATGTAGAAGTCGATAGTTATCAATATGGCTACGGAGCCTTTATTCTTTCTGCGTCAAACTGTCAATGTATTTTAGGGCACTATTGGTAGAAAATATGGCGGAAGATACATATCTGAATTCAAACATAAAATTTTATGAAGGCAACTGAAAATGTAATTTCGTAGATCACAATTAAAAACTGCCATTGAAATGAAAATGATAATCCAAACATTAATTTTAATCCAAATATGTTGAAAAAGTTATCGTGGATTTTAATCACCATAATAATGAGCATTAAACAACAAGTTTGCCACAATGTGAACTACTTCAAATCTCTTACGGTTTTCGAGATAAATGATGAGCGTCGAATTTGAAGAACCCTGTTTAGATTTCAGGATCTCTAATAACACTGATAGGAAAAATTGCATTCAAAATTTTGCGATATTCAACTTAAAAACATGAAAACATGTCAGAACTTTGTGAATTGATTGAAATCCACCATAAACAGGGTGGCCCATATAAAAATGATAGGTAATAATGTAATAATTCACAAAAATTCTTTATGTATAGGCACAGTTGGACGACTTATTTTTCGACTTTAGTTGGTCTGCCCATGGTCTGAGAAAATATTGAAAATGGTTTTAAGAGATTAAGTAAGCCATTTCTACTATAAAGGAATCTGCTGAAATATTTACATTGAAATTTCTTCATAGCACAACTTTTTCATTATTTATAGTTAGGTTACATAATATTATATCGAGTTGGGATAAAAATAGTTTGAATTTGGTGCACGATACAGAGTAATAACTTTAGCATGACTTATATTCATCATACTGAATTCAATACAATTGTTTTATGTTCAGATATTCAGACTAATTTTGGTAGAGCATGAATCGAATTTGGAAACATCATGCAACTGCCTCCATTTGTTGAATTATCTCTGCAAGATGAAGATAATGTGGTGAAATTATATTTGTTTCAGAAAATCTTGTTGTCTGAATTAAGTCAGTGTAAATGTCAACCGTCAAACGAATGATGAAAATATGACCACTCTTCAATTGTTTCAGCAGAGAAATCCTTGTAATGTAACAATTGAATTCCAGTTTAGGACGTGAGATATTTAATAGTAGGTTCATATATTATAAACATGAATCTTATTTTGGAATAGAAACAAGCTTTCGTATTGTTACCTTCAGTTTTTTGAATTTGTGAATGTGAATTTGGTTGAAAACCAGGATGAACTTAGCAATAAGATTCACTCACGCGTTGTCTTGTTGGAAAGCGGAAATCAGAATAAATACACCAGCCAATATTTTATACTTTCAATTCAAAATTTTCTTCTTGCAAGAACACATTTAACTCATGTGTATTTGCAAATCGGGAATAACTCTGTCTTATGTCTATCTTATTCTGCTGTTGTTAGGCCGTTGTACCCACTTTTTCCTTCAATTCTGGTTCCTGCGAAGGACCACTTCCAGATAAATTATTGCCAGAGATAACAAGCTGTTGAATTGGATGGACAGTCAAGTGAGCAGTGTTTATTTCGATATTCTCAATATGTATTTTTAGTAAAAATATTGGCCCAGAACTCTACTGTAAACTCTCCAAGGCCCTTTAGAGAAGAGGTTCGACGCTGGGAAACGGATGTACTGAATTCTCTTTGGAACAAAGTGCTAAGACAAAGACAAGCGAAAAGGCTAGTGAGCCTATCGCCAAGGAAAGCTACACAGCTTCCCGAGTTGGACAAAAAAGATTTGGAACTGGTGACTGCTCTCTGAGGTATCACCTCAAAAATATGGGCAAAAAATAGTGTGATAGTTGCTGCTACTGCAAGAACTTCGCTGTAACTGCAGAACATTTGCTTTGCTCTGATGTCAGGAACCTAGCTCCCAGGAAACTGATAAACTTCGCACGAAGCCTCGGAATCCCGGGCCTCGAATAGATTAAGGGTTATGCACAAAAGATCTGATGGGTCGAGGTGCTTGAGAGGCTGCACAGCCTTCTACAATCTACATGTTATGTACGTATATAATAAATCATCCGAGGTGCACCATGAAACGATTTCAATTGAGCTAATACTTCTTTGAATCACTTGATGTTCTTCTGATCAACTCTCTTATGATGTAGAAGTTATTTAATCGATTCTCCTGCAATACAGATGACGTCAGAAGCGTAGATTTAATAATTCGTACCTTAAATTTTTTGGTGAATTTTTCGAATAATTTGAGAGGTTTTTATCCAATTCGGTATACTGTCTGATTCTGTATATCATAACATTATTAATAACCAATGAAATATCTTACTGGTTGTTCCGTGATTTCACCTTGTTGTTATTAGAGACCAAAATAATTATTTATATAGCAACAAGGACGAAAAACTGTGTATTTCAGTCAAGCCTGCAATCTGAGCAAGCAAGCAGGTAAGACAATATAATTTTTTGCGCCGAGGTACATATTACATTTCACATATCTCATTCTTTTAAAATTCGTGATTTTTTGTAAAGGTCGACAAAAACACCTTTATCTGTGAGAGTTTTTTTTTCTGAACACTATCCTAGTTACCTTACTTAACAACCCTCAACCTGGGTAAACTTTTACGAGTTAGGATAAATAATTCAATTGAATTAAGGGATAAAATAATGCATTCTGATATTGATTCAGTAATTTATTCGATAAACTATCAATAGGTAGGTACCACAAAACTGTCTATCAAAATTATCATATCGTTCTCTATAATAATCAAATGTATAAAAGGAACTATTCATTCATCTGTCAGTGGTGCATTATTAGTGTATTCAGTGTAATCGGTAATAAAATCTCAGGTGTTCGCACCTGCTTATTCGCAAATGCTTGTATATGCCAAGTTCGGAGAAGACTGAAAATATTTCATATCAAGTTCCTTTCTGAAAGGGATCACACTATTTATTGTGCATATACTATCAAAAAATACATTGCTAATATCACGAACAATACAGGTTCTCCTTTAGTTTGTCTCAGGATGATATAGGATGAAAACATCCACTCGCATACTTCTTTCTCAGTGTAGAATGCATCCAGGATTTACCGTTAGCGAAGCTCAAGACTGAGTTGTTGGTTATCTCTATAACTATTTTGCGTCATTGCAGAAAATGTGATTAACGAAACTGTGATTGAAAATAATATGTCCTCCAATATGTACCTGAAATTATTTTTAAGTGTACCGCATACCGCTGTATATTTCCACATTTTATTACGAAATATTCTTTACAGGATCACTTATCGGTAGCTGCAAGTTTATGGTCAATTCCCGATAAACACTCAAGAAAAAAATTATGTTTTGATCTATAACTAGGCAAGCCAACAGATGAAAGTTTGTTTAGCACAGAATCCACGTGGAATCCGCCATTCGGTGATGATTTATTATTATTTGTAATATCCTTGCAAATTATGATGTCTGGAAACATATGCAGGCTCATATAAATTTCATTACCTGCTAATTCAAGATATGACGTGTTTTCGATATAGCGGGTGTTAAAAATCACTGTTTACTAGTTTCACACACAAACAAAAAAGTCTTTCACAAATGGACCCTGTACATTTTTCTTCTATACTTTTTATATTCTTCAGTTCATAGAGCATTACTGGAAGTTGTATTTTTTTTTTCCTTTTTCATATTTTGAAATATCACTCATCTCAACACATTGGAAGTTTGTTATCTATGATTATTGATCTATGGCCTTTATTTAGTCGTAGATCGATAGGGTTTCAAACTTAAAATAATATTATGAAACTCATAAAAATGTTGTTATTTGAAAATATATGTTTGATGAAAAAATATATTATGGAATTCGGCAATCAGTTAATTATCTAAAAACGAAATATGTTATAGATCAGGGTATCCTGAATAAAAGTTGATAGGCCGAAAATAAACCCTTACAATTATTTGAAACCGTAATTATTTGAGGTCCCTGAAGATAATGTAAGGAGATTTCAAGGTCGCTGATCACAAGTCATGGGTTATGATAGGTACCCCTTCTTCTTTAAAGATATGGTGGAAACTTTATTTTCGAGGGTTTTTGATGTCGCTGATGATCTGAAATCTGAAAATATGATAATTGTAAATCCTCGAAAGTATTTTTTCTGCAATTCTGAAAAAAGTGGCGATATTGAATCCGATTGACCCCAGATTTGCGATCAGCGATCTTGAAAACCCACTAAATAGTAAGTATTTTTAACGATTCTCGAATATCTCAAATGATGATGCTCAGATTCCGTACCAGCTCATCTAATTCGCTGTGATTCAATGTCGTTTATATGCGAAACCAGCCATTTTCGAGTCTTGGGCATTGTCGAATGCCCAAGACACCCCAAACCTTAGATCATATTATGCTTACGCAAGATCCGGCATACCATTTAGTATTGGTTTTGTATCAGAGAGGTCAAATAACTCCCTTATTATAAAGCCTGGTTCATGCTTATTCGAATTCCGCAAAATGTGCAAATGCAAATCGAAAAATTATAAATATTGCATTGATATTTCTACTTTACAACACTATTGATTCATGTATTCTGATGATCATGATCACATGATAATATGAAAAAATCCACAATGAATTTCAAAAATTTCAACTTTATTGCGATATTTCTATTCAGCGGTCATTTTATTCGCAGAAATTTTTCGATATTCGTATAAGCATGAACCAGGCTTAAGAGCTATCGCTCAGGCTATTATTTACACGCTGCGGTCCATAAAAGCCTATTTTACGCCATTGATACATAAATAACTATTAAGCACGACCATGTGTGGAGTGACACTTTATTGCCCGAAGACTCTGGGTGTAAAAAAGCACTTAAGCGCCTGCCGAGGCGCTAAAGTGAATTTCACTTTCATATCGATAGGCATCTATATTCCGATGGTTTCAGTTGATGCGAAATGATTGAAACATATGTATCCTAATTATACAGAAGTGCTCATTATAACGAATAACCTATACAATAGGTAAATTGAGAGTTGAGAATCTATCCACCACCATCCTACGATTTTCTCAATATATACCCATTGCATAGGTAACTTTATAGTTCATTTCAAAACACCACTTAATTATCTGCGATATCATATGGCTACTAGCCTATATATCTAGTCCTTTTTCGAAAAATTGACTAAGTTGGCATGATGTTGATGGTATATGTACGTTGATTCCATCAATTATTGATGCATTGTGTTTCCAAAATTATCTGAGTATACACTGCAACAGTGAAAGAGGTATTTACGATTGAATATCAAATATACTGGTCCTGCTCAAAATGTTTTATATATTTTGGGCGTAACTTGCTTGTATTGACCTGATAGGCGTGTTACTAACACGCTGCAGTCCATGAAAGCCTATTTTTCACCTTTGATAGATTAATAAATATTTCAATGTACATGTCATTCGTCATGTGAATTGAGTTTTTCAAGTTTGTGCACTACACTGTGAAGTTACAGAAGATTACCTCTCTCATTGAACACCTGGAATAGGGTTGGAAGCTTTTCAATATTATTCATTCGCATACGTTTTTACTTGATTAGGTAGCCTATAGCGTACCCTAGCGTACCTGAAAATGTGAATCTTGGAAATTAGAAACTGTGAATTGACACAATGCAGTTCCAATATTTTTGTCCATACTCATAAATACAATTGAAATGAAATTGAGGGATATATTTTATTAAGGACACACATCAGTATTGAGAATAATTTATTGCTTGAATGAATGAACAAGTACATAAAAAAGGAACATTCTGATCTCTAATTTTCAGTGGATTCTGGTGTTGAGGAATTCAACGCTAATGGGGCAACTTCAACGTTGAATTTGAACATTGTGTGTCTAAACGGCATCTGGTACAGTACAATAGTCGTTTCCTTCCTTCTGCAACATGGCAGATACCCCAACACTGGCGGCACATTCATTGAATCTATCTGCTCGCTCATATCCAAAAATAGGCTTTTCACACTTGATCCCGAACAAATGGATAGCTAGCCTGTCTTTGCAGTCAAATTTTCCGTCGCAATTACAATCCTGTAGAAAATATGGAAAATATTGTTATATTCTTCAATCCGTAAGAAAGATTAAACATCTGATTTTTATTTTTGAGATTGTGAAAAATCACTACTCATTGAGATATTCCATATATACAGTGCTGACGTGAATTTTCGATCGGGTCAATATTTTTTTATCAAATTTGTCACACTCATATGGTATCATAATCAATACTTTTCAAGGTACTTGCCTCCTTTATGAAGTCACTCGAATAAGCGGGACATAATTTGAGGGTAAAATTCAATAAGGTATATTTGTTAAATCCAATTGGGTTTGTAATTTAATTTTTTCATATAGCGAAGCGAATTCGACTGTTGAATCATCATCAGTGTGTACCTTTTATCTAGTAACATTGAGCAGAATGAAATCAGTTTATGAAAAAGTAATGAATATAGATGAATAAAATTTTAAAACAGTTTTTTATGTCAATAAGACTAAGTAGTACCCATGCCTACTCGTCAGGTATTACAAGTCAATAAAAATATTATAATGAAAAGTATCGAATGTGAATTCAGCTATACATATTAGGAAGAATTATTAATTGAAAAATTTTGAGCTTTTCAAGACTTTTGTGAAACGCCAGAGATGAGTTACCATCAGACAAGATAAACAGATCTAATGGAGAGTTTGGTAATAGTGTCATGCACACGGTATATTTTTAGTTCCAATGTTATCCGACAGGTGGCAATGAAATAAACTTCCTTGTTGTGAAATGTTTTGATTTTGTTTACCATAATTAATGAATTATGCTATTATTTCATCGATACATAAAACAGAATATACATTTTGGGCCATAATATTTGCAACATATCAGAGTTATAGAAAATTACATTCAGGGGATCATCTCTGCATATCAAGAAACCTCAAAATCTATCTTGAACAATGTCACATGACCAGCAGTATTTTTGAAAATCGATATACAACATATATATTTTTGTATCAAAATAGATATATGATCACGATTGTAATTGGTAATGACAATTTTGTTCTATGAATATTTTGAGACAAATTTTCAAAATAATATATTATCTTCCAAGATTAGTTTATTTTCAATACGATTATCAACAAGTGTAGCGATAATTTCGAAAAATTCATATCGAATGAGGAAAAAATGGGGTTATTTTCAGAAATAGGTAGCGAAAAAAGTTATTTGAAGAAGTTGTTTAAAATTCGATTTTACACCCGTATACGAAAAAGTCGAAACATTTATTCAGAATATCTTGGAGTTGATTTTTTTGTCTTGCTTGATTGATTTCCGGGAATGATAAAAAATGCAATAGAACTTTTCAGGTTTGTTCCCGAATGCAAGTATGAAATTGAGAAAACTAATTCTTACTATAACTCTTATTGTTGCAGTAGTTTGTATATTACAATTTCATGCACATTTTTCAAAGAATCCTAATAAACCGATTTTCCCGACTAGCAATCAAATTCAATAGAACTTGAAAACTTGAGATTCTCTAACTCACGAATCTACTCCATTTTCATTTTTCAATTTACGCCAAATAAACCATGATTTGAATTCAAAAAATCACAAAAAATTGGTGAGATATCGAAAGAGTCGAAGTGAAAACTAGTTTTGTCAATTCTGCACTAGCATTCGGAAAAAATTGTGAAATAAGTTTTCGATCATTTCCGAAAACCATTCAGCGACCCAATTTCAGATTGAACTTATTATTTTTTTTCAACTTCAGCACTTATTACATATCTACTTTAACATATTTTTTCTCAAGTAGGCACTATGACAGTTTCAAGGATCAATAATACAACAGCATTTCAACGAGGAAAAAAAGTGAGAGGTATTCACGTATTTTGGCCTCCTGAATAATCAGTGTGGATTCATGCAGCACCAAGTAACAATTATCAAGTATCGAGAATGTGGTATTCATGCGCCCAAATTTAACAATTATGAAGGAGGAAGTAATCATCCGAACAACACACCTTTTCATAGATCATTTTTAGTTTAAATACCATTTTTCTTTCTGGAATCAAAATATAACAATTTTTCATGATGTTTAGGGAGATGGAAAAGGCTATTGAGGGGAAATTTTTCATTTTGAAGGATCAAGGGAGATGATCCGTCAATCCCATAAATACGTGCGACAAGAAAAAGGGGTACCTATTTGAAAATCTCATGAAATAGATATGGTCTTGCAATGCGCAGGCACCTGCGCAATAGCTGCGCACTAACATAAAATCAGGTTCAATTAATTTAAAAACATAAAAGTTGGCCAACTTCTGAATTTTACTTGTTAATTGATAAATGTTACTTGTCTGCATGAATGCAATCATAGTGAATCAAGAAGTTCAACTTAAACTTGCTAATTGTTAATTGATAATTTTTTATTGTTAATTGTTACTTGGTTTTACATGAATCCACACTAACAATCCGAAGTGGAAACGCTTGTTTCGTGAATACACGAAATATTTTTCAATCGGTATCGGTCTTTGAAACGTTAAAAAAAACACGTGACTTTGATCTGTCAACTTGACACTGTCTCAAAGTGTTCAGCTTGTGTCGGGCTCTGTTCTTATAATGGGTTTTGTTAACGTTTTTTAAAATACACTAGTTTTTTTTGCTAAAAATGGTTTAAAACAAGTGAATGTAAGTGTGTGTGTTGTTTGGTTTGGTGAAAAGGACCAATTTTTGTGTGTTTTCGAAAGCAGAAATTTGAGATGCCAAATCGTGTGAAATGGTGTATTTTCGATAGATACAAAAGGAGCCTATCCATCGCACCATGATGAATAACGTCTTCTCCTACGCCTATACACACTCTCATCACACACACAATAACCGCGCTGCCTTGTCAAGTTACGCCATAGTAGTTTTCAACTCACTCATTCTGGTGTCGTAATGGTCAATATCAATGAAACAGTTGGGTTTCCATCATCATCATCAGACAACAAACAAACCAACGAACCAACCAGTGATCGTGGTTTCAGCATATATCTAATAATAACTATATAGGTAACATGGATACCAGAGCTGAAGCCGAGAAATAAAACAAATGACAGTCTGCGGGACTAATCGCGGATATGCGCATGCGCAAGTTTGAATTAAGAATCGACATTCGTTGTCATCATGGAGGAGAGTAGCTTTCTAGTGAGCGACAAACGTATGATCATTATTAAAAATCAATCAAATGTGTCATAACCTTCAATTCGATGTTTTTATTTCATCATGACATATATTTTCCAAATATTCATTCATTGATGGATTGTTTGACGATATTGAATGATAGTTGATGACAAATGAAGAAATGGATGTGATCTACAAAGCGATACTTGCGATTTGCATAGAAACCTGTGACGATAAAGTTATCGGAACAAGATTCGTGGGCTAATTTTTGATCAATCACTGTTATCACTCACTAATCACTTCTGTAAACAATCAGTAAGTACATTTATAACTATATTGACGCCCTTTTACATTATTTGGGTTAACAAATATACCTAACCTATGAAATTCTAAAAACGTCAGTGGATTTCAACTCTTTAAAACCCGTGCATGCGCACATTTCATCATTAGCAAGCCAGACAGTCTTTTGTTTTTCCAAAACTGGCTTCACTTTCGCGTAAAGAGAAGAATAGGTGTTATCCATATAGTTGTTATTATATGGGTTTCAGCGCATATCTTCGAAAGTAGGTACTCGACAGTGCTACGTTTTGACTTCATTACGTGTACAGGAAGCCAAAATACCTTGGTACCATCTTTTCAACTCGTTGGGTTGGAGTGCGGTAAATGAAGATTTATGTGATTAAAATTGTAATAACTATCATACATACGATATGCCAATACTTTCACTTGCCTTGCATTTAAGTTTTTCAACGCGTTCGTTTTACTTAATGACATTACACATTCTTGAATGAAATGAAAAAATAATGAATTATTGATATAGAACCATTGCTTGGAACAGGAACTTTCCTGTGCTAAAAGGAGCGCGTAATTCAAAGTCTGAATGATAACGTTAGGTTATACCCAATATGACACTTCAAGTTCAAAATAGTTAACGGTTGTCATCATAAGATGCCTCTGCCTTATAGAAAAAGTTTGTTTGATGCAGTGAACAGACAATATCATACCGTCTACTAGGTGTTCATTTAGATCGACAATGGTGGGGTTTACTCTCGACTTACCATTTCGCCGAACTTTTCGGTGTAGTTGATGATGGTGCCCACGATACAGTTTTCATTGCGGAGACACTTGCGGTAGCTGTCGTCGCTGGTCGGATCATCGAAGACGGAGATGACGAGCGATCCGGCCTGCATCCAGTACTCCTTGCTGACCGAGTAGAGGGCGCAGTTGTAGCGCCGCCAGCACCCAGACACGCTGTGACAGAGACACTTGACGCAGTCGTACAACGGCGACGACAGATAGTTTTCTTCCATTAACTTGCCTGCAATTATTCGATATTGGTATAAGCATTAGTATAGTATCACCTCAAGGTGGATATAGGATGGTGAAACAGCTTCCTATTAAGAAGCACTAGAATTAACTGTAGACCTTTGCCTACTTGAGTTCATACCGTAGTAATATTTCCTGAAATTAACAGAGATGGCGACATACCTTGTGTCGGTAAAACAGAAACTGCGCTTCTGTCATCTTTTTATCAGTTTCATCTGTTCTAGATGAAAAATGACTGGGAAAAGTCAGAATATCAATATTCATTCCAGATTTATAGAAAATATATTGTTTAATGCCGTTTCAAGTCACGTCTGTCAGATGCGAACCACAGAAATACGTAAGCAACAGAAATCTTCTTCGATAATCGATCTTACCGCCATCTTCATTCAAGTCGTGGAAATAGTACTACCTTCTCAAACGGTCTACAAGTTTTTCGCAGAAAAAATTGACGAGCTGTTTCACTATCCTATATCCACCTTGTATCACCTTATGGAGTTTTCATTGGATCCAAAAGGAGGCCAAATGTAGATGGCGGGTCCATCGAGGGAGGCCAGCGATTTCATTGGCCGATTTAAGGTCGAGAATCGCTTGGCTCAACTCGCCTGATCCGCTGACCTTGAGTTGAATTGTGGTACCTATATTCAGCAGATTCCAGGGCCGAATTTGTTGGAATTTGGATATATTCTTTCTTATGCTTTCAAGTGTCGTGACGGTTTATCTCATGATGGATGAGTGGTTTGTTTTGAATATTTTCCTGTGTGTATTTGTTGAATATAAATGATATATTTGTTTTTATATGCATTCGAATATTCACAGAACCCCTTGATCCGTGTCTGTCTCTATTACAATTCACAACAATTAGGCAAATTCGAATAAATACTGCGTAGGGGTCACGCATGGAAAATCGAATATTTTCTTAGGTTTCTGGCAGATGGCACTAAAAATCGTTTCCAACACTTGATACACAGGGGTTATCCTAATTGCAACACTGAACTTTAATACCAATAATATTCAATTTTTTTGACGCCAATTGATTTCGCGCACGTGCACTATTCAGTTTGCGCAGTACGAGACAGCAATATCGTGTGATTTCAAACACAGTCAGAATCGGTCAGCCAACGGAACATAAGCAACAAGAAAAAAGTCTAACGGAAACATAAGACGAAACAAAATACAACGAAGCTGATTTCTGTGCATTTTTTATGACAGTTGAAATTATGACTTTTCTAGTGGACACGATTGCCAAGTGGAATAAAAACTGATGGCTATCCCACATTGATTTTATCGTTTCGTGAACATTATAAAGGAAAAACTCGACAAATAGATAACTCCAATGTGCTTCAAATAGATAGGTATTCCGAATGATTGATCGAATTTCATTTTCCTTCGATCTCATCGAAACATTCCTGATGCCATCTTTGCTTTCGATGAGATAATTTGCACGAAATGGTTACTGCATGTATGACAAAGTTACTACAATGCGCAAACTCAGAGGTGCGCCTGCCTTATTCCCATGTGGGGGCATTGGGTTCTCGCGCATGAATCATGTGGGTTACACCTACCAAATTATTCGAACAAATCGTATATTCAAAATTTTACAGATATATTGAAAATAATAAATGCCACAGCAACACGGCTTCATTACCAAATGATCTATGAATAGAAATTTCAGTTTTCTTAGCACAGGGAATGAAACACTTGAGTGTAAATCAAGATGAAGATAATAAAGCGAATTCTGGAGTCTTGGTAAAGCCCTCACTTCTCAAGTACCCAAGTTGTTATTTGTGTGCAGTATTTGAAAAAATGTATACTATCAAGGACAGTCTTTATGTTGCAGACGGACTCACAATGTGTTTGCTTGTGGTGTTGAAGCAAAGAGATAGTGATAACTTTTGCATCTTTCAAATTCACGTCCTTCAAATCGAACGAAGGAATCAGGATGATTGATTCTCATCTTCCGGCGAACAATGAGTTGTGAATTGCCATTTTTTATGAAAAATAAATTTAACACTTGACCATGCGAGTCAAAAATTTGGGATAGACTGATCTACAGCGATTCTTCGCCAGCCGGCTCAGCGATTGATCGCTTCAAGTGTCGACAATAATTATACCGCCACCTTTATATCGAATGAGCCGGCATTGATTTAGATTTTCCAAGAACTATTCGTCGACGAGCGATTTCACATGTCATTAGTTCATGTACCAAGCCTTCAGTTCCATTAGTCTTCCGAAGGTTGCTCGAGTAATACATCATCTAAAGGGCATCACATTGAACAGATCTAGTGTTGAGAACCAACGTGAAGCTGCCAATGTTGTCGAAGCATTTCGTTCAATTTTCTGTAATCTACGCAGTCTTCTCTCTATCTTCCTTAGGTATGCCCACTTCGCTCCTCAGATCTAGTGTTGAGCACCAACGTGAACATGCCAATTTTCCTTCTTCGTGACATAGTTCAATTTTCTGTAATACTCCCAGAACCTTGGTACCTAACCAACACAACCGGTACAGACCAAGAGCTTGCTGATTCATAAATAACTGAATTTTTCATCTTCTTGTCAACAAACTTTTCCTCATCTTGTTGTTTCGCGAATGGCAGTCGTCTTGGTGGTTGTCGAATCGGATGAGATTGACCAGGATATATACAACTGGACCAAGTTTGTTCGCCCTGTTGCTGCTGGATCGAAGAATTTCAGCGTTAAATTCTTCCGACGATAGATATCCTAAGGATGTTTCTAGACCAATGTAGCACCCGTATTTTTATTCGCGCCTGAAGTAGCTGTTCTCGATGTTGATCGCAATACCTTAACTCAAATGCAGCCTTAACTCACCCATTCTCCGAGACAGCAGCTTCGATACATGGACCAATGTACCCATTTTTTGATTGTGTCTACTTCTTGATTGAACTTCAGGTCAAACTCATTCTTAATATCTTTCACTTCCTCTACATTCCATACTACATTCATTAACTGGGTGGGGGGCCGAGTGCGTTGAGGCTCTGGCATATGGCCTCAGAGGGTCCGAGTTTGAAACCCGGCGCGGTTATTGGAAATTTTAATTTCGGTAGCAGCGTTTAGCGTAACCAATCGAACATTTTTGGTACCTAGATTTCAATCCTTCGGACTCTCCACGGAAACCAGTCGAGTAGTGCTTCGGATGACACTTAACAATTATGTTGAATACATGAGAACGTCTATGAGGGTTTATACATTTACATTTGTCACTTGAATTAATAATTAAGAATTACGAAGTTGGTTAAATTTTAACAATTTAGAATTGAGAAATTAGAATGCAATCATTTGTCTTTTTTAAACTCTTGGCGGGCATGTGGTATCGATATCAATTGGTACTAATAGTGTTATGGGTATCAGGTCTAGGATTTTTCTGGTTTTCTGCTCATTCGATTAATGATATTATTCAATTTAATACTTTGAAATGTCATTGAGCTTTCAATCATGAAACATTTAACATCTGATTCTTAATTATTGATTGTATTGTATATAAACACCTTCCTTATTATTAATTGTTAATTCTCAGTTATAAATTTGGTTGAATCTATAAACCCACCATAAAGGACACAAAAGTCGATAGAGTAACTACTTCAATTTGTTACTTTTCATCGTCATATAGCATGCCTGTAGACAGCTTGATGAATATAAACCCGCCATATTATTATCTATAATACCTAGATAATTCAGATACATATTGAATATAAACCACACACCCTATGTAATAAATGAAAACAAAAGTATGGTCTTTGGATACTGAGCGAAATTCGCCAATGAGCTCATATGAAACAACTATAAATCTCCAACCTTTTTATCGAAATGAGAATGTAACTTATAAAATGAACCTAGTACTTCACAACTCATGATTAATAAGTGTGTTCATCAACTTACCCTCACAGCTTATCAATAGGCTACATAGTAGAGCACTAAAAACTAGCAACTTCATCATTTTGATTGAGATGGACTCCTAATATGAATGATTGTTGTGCTGCATTACGTACCTCTCGAAATTATTCTGTTTATATGGATAATATCTTATCTTCTGGGTTTTCCGGGTCAAAAGCTCATGTCAAATGGAGATAGCGAAATTGATTTAGAAAATGCGTTATTGTGGCTATTAAACCATTTGTAATATTTGTGCAAGAACCATTTATATTCAGTATCAGTAACTTATTATTTTTTTTAAGACAAGCGAAATTTGCGTTTACAGTACTCCCATATCGTAGGTCGGACTATAAACTTTTTGTCTGGGGATTTAAAATACCACTTTAGTCCCTATGTATATAATATACCATTATTTATTTTCGCATCGCCTTTGTCAATGATACGATAAAGCTTTGAATGTAAATCGATTATTAGCGATTTAACACCGTCTCGGACATTGTGGTTGATTCAGCTGACGCCTCGTTACCTAGCAATGTCCTTGACTATCATAAATCGCATAATAAGCCAAGCGAGACTGAGTTGCGATAATATGCAATATGTCATATACCATCTTAGATGCTCATAAGGAGATTATTGCAATAAATATTGCTATAATAATAATAATAATTTTTTTATTCACACAAAAAAGTTACAAGAAAATTCAAGCATTTACAGTAAAGTAGTGAATAAGGGGATATACCACGGAAGCAGTAGGTTCTGCTTGTAAGTGGGCGTATACAGGGTATATACAAACAAACAAATATGATTGAGCTTAGACTAAATATATACGCAATGATATTGATACACCTAATAGATACGATTTTGGGTGTTATTAAAATACAGATAAAAAACACAATATTATAAATACATATATAAATTTCATGGTATTATAGATGTATAGATACAAATTTTAAATTATAAAAATCTTGAGAGTATAAAGACTAAGACAAACTAATAAAAGTCCAAACAAAAGGAAAAAAGAATACATGGTAAGGATGTTAAAATGTGGATTTTCAATCGTGGAGATATATAACGTAGGGATAGTTAAATGCTAAAGATGTTATTATATATGTCAAATAACAGGGATGTTAAAATATAAGAGAACAGTATTTGTAATAGTAATTTGAAATAATTTTTCACATTTACAGAATCTATCAGAAAGCTCAATGGAGACCTGAAAATACCACTTAGGCTCTCTGGGTGCCTGTCTGGGTTTATTGACAGTCCTTCACCATAGCTAATTGATAATTTTTACATATTTAAACTATAATTCAATTGAAGCTTGAAAAGATACTATATTTCCTTGCAAGTTGAAAAAGTACACGAGCATTTATATTGTATTTACTCGATATTTAATTTTGGAAATCAGTTCATAAGTGATTCTATATAGTCAATTAATGAATGCCTACAAGAATCTAAGAGCCATTTTTTGACACTCTTCTTGTATACCTTGATATTGTTAATTTTTTTTAGGGTGTATGCATGGAATAAAGTTATAAATCCGTGGTGCAAGATAACTGAATGTTCTCTGACCTATGGACTTATTTGCTCTTGATGTATAAGCATGAGCTGCTATTTGAGCTCTAGTGTTGCAGTTGTGGTTGATCACCTGTAGATATGTTTTATTTTTATAGACAAATATCAGAGTATTCTTAACGAATAACTGTCTTACGTCCAGTACCTTCAGTTCTGCATATAATGCATCTGAGGAATATCTAGAATTTTTGAAGTACAAAATCTTTAGAATTTTTTTCTGCAATTTGGTTATTTGATCTAAGTACGTTTTGAGTATACCTCCCCATCCGATGATTCCGTATTGCAACAGGGATTCGAACAGCGAATAGTAGAGTATTTTGAGCTGATTTAAACCTACTACGGTTCGGAATTGATAAAATTTAAAAATGAGACCTCTTAACTTATTTTTCAGATTCTGAGCATGAATATCCCAACGTAGGAAAGAATCTATGTGAATTCCTAGATATTTAGCAGATAGTGAAAATGTAACAGGTTGGTCATTTAGCGTGAAATAATTGAAGTTTGGTAGGTAACTTTTATAAGAAGTGAATGGAGTTATCTTAGTTTTATCCACATTGACAGTTAGCAAGTTACCTTGCAACCAGTTCGGAATCTTTTTCAAGTCATTTTCTGCCGTTTTTCTCACTTCGTTCCAGCTGTCAGCTTTGAAAAGAACAACGGTATCATCCGCAAATGAGATAATTGATCCTGATATATCAAGCGAGAGAAGAGAGTTCAGGTAGATCAAAAATAATATCGGTCCAAGCACCGTGCCTTGCGGTACCCCACATGACACAGTTCTTTCGGAACTCAGACATTTTCCAATTCCAACTCTCTGTTTTCGTCCCTCTAGGTAATCCTTAAATAATTCGTACACCGTACCTCTCACACCAATGCGTTCTAATTTCTCCAGCAAAAGTCTATGACTGACAGTATCAAAGGCTTTTGCCAGATCAAGAAATATACCAACGCACGGTTTTTTTCGATCTATTGCATCATATATTAATGATGTGACTTTGGCAATTGCATCCTGTGTTGAAGTCTGTTCTTGGAATCCGTATTGAGCTTCGGATATTATTCTGTTTTTATTTAGATAGGAAATAAGTCTTCTTTTTATTATTTTTTCGAATATTTTTGAAAGGGCGGACAAAATCGATATTGGTCTGTAATTATGAGGATTTTTTTGGACACCGCTTTTGAATACGGGGACCACCCTGGCCTCTTTAAGTTGTTTTGGGACCCTTCCACAGTCTATACATCTGTTGATAATGTGGCACAGGGGTAGAGATATATAGTTATTTGCTGCTTTCAGCATTTCATTTGTAATTCCATCTAGCCCAGGTGATTTATTATTTTTGAGTTCCGATATGATTTGTTTAATTTCATTTGGAGTTGTATTTTCAAGAAACATAGATTGTGAAAGTGGCGCTTTATTTTCTTTCAGTTCAATTTTTTTTATTTTAGATGCCAGTGTAGCACCTACAGTAGAAAAATATGTATTAAATCCTTCCACAATGTCTTGCGTATCTTTTAAGTTTTTGCCATCTTCTGTTAAGATTGAATCTATTTTGTTTTGTCGTTTTTTTTTTGATTAGAAAATTCCTTTATTACCTTCCATAGATTTGCCGAGCTGGCTTTGTTTTTTTCTATTTCATATTTATAATAATTTTGTTTTGCTTTCCTCAACATCGAGTTCAACTTATTTTTGTAATTTGTATATTCCATTTTGTTCTGAGTGCTATTTGGATTTCTTGTGTGATTTAAATATAGTTTATCTCGTTTTTTTATTGATGCTATAAGACCTTGTGTTATCCATGGCTTCTTCTTTGTAAAATTTTTAGTTTTAATTATGGTGGTAGATTTTTCTATTATGAATTTAAGTTTGGAGATGAATCTGTTGAGTGCCGTATCTGGGTTATCGCATACCATGATATCATTCCAAGTTTCTTCACTAGTGATTTTTGCAAATTTTTCATAATTTATTTTTTTATATTCATTTCCTGTCTCGATAGCGGTTAGAGATTTATTGATTCCTTCAATCAGCAAGAGTGTAGAAAAGTGGTCTGTGATGTTAGTCTTTACTACTGCGGAGCATATGCCTTCCAAGTTAACCTTTTTGCCTTTTATATAGATATGGTCTATGCATGTTTTCGTGGTAGCTGTTACCCTGGTGTATTTATTTATGAGGGATAGGAAACCATGTTCGGTAAGCAGATTGATATAATCATCAACCACGTCTATTTGTTTCTCATCTGATAATATATTAATATTTATATCACCTGTAATTATGACGTAGTCATTATCTGAATAGTTCTTATTTGTAAGAATAAGTTCCAAGTTAGTAATGAATTCGTTTGGACAGGTTGCAGGGGATCTGTAAATTGCATAGATTAGAATATTATATTTATTGACTGTTAGTTTCAACTCAATGGCATTTACATTTCCTATTTTTATGTTTTTAGAGGTGTATGGAATATTTTCTTTGATATAGATTGTGATTCCGTCATTTGGTAGCACTAAAAATGAGTTTTCTGTATTGTTCCAGGTCTCAGTGAGCACAATACACGTAAAAAGATCATTAAATTCTGATAAAAACGTTTCCAATTCATCAAAATTACCTACTAAACTTTGGATATTACTGTGGTATAAGGAGAACGTGCTGTCCTTTCCCTTATCACTAAGTATTTTGTTTAATTGATTGGTGTTTTCAATTTCTAGTGTGTCATAAGGATCATTACGGTAATCCCTTATGAACTGATCCATTTTTGTTGCTACTGAGTTTGAGCTCAGAAAGATATTATCTTTTTTCAGTAAAGTAATCAATATTTTCTTTTCACTCGTTAAATTTTCTAAGGATCCATGCTGTATAAACTAGGCACTAATACAAGAGAAAAAGAGCAGAATGAGATACTCTCATTCCTGTTGAACCAGAGTTGGTAAAAAGTATCAGTATATAGAAAATTTGATTTTTAGAAGGTTGATAAAAAAAATGTGATGAATGAATATCTGTATACACTTCATATAGGATTGTTTAGCACAGGAGGTTTCATTAACTAACTCACTTATATTTAAAATCTTGCTTGATGAGAACTGGAAGGCAATCAAATGAAAAACTCAAAGTCGGTCGACCACACAATATAATAAAATAATGAAAAAGTGGGTGTAACTATAGTTTCGGCTCAACAGCCATCATCAGACACAGTAAGTAATCTGTAATAGGAGAAATAATACTAAATAACAAAATGGTGTTCCCAAATACTTACAATCAAATTCAAAGAAAGGGGTATAAACCAAATCAATGCCAAAATCGGATATCGGAAATCAATCATACATCAAAATACATCTTGTTTAAATTTGCATAGCCACCAAAAGAAGCTAAATATCAAAATTAAAGCAGAGTTGAAGAACATCATCCTCCACTGATGGTAGTCAGTATTCAACTAACAAGAATTAAAATGGTTACGGTTGAAATTTGACAATGACTTGTGGAATTACAGTTGACATGGAACAATGAATTTTATGTCTATGAAATTTATATAATAAAAGTTGTATGAAATTTTTGGTGAGAAATAGTGAGTTGAGGTGGAAGATTCAGCAAAAATTCACTCAATAAAGTTGGATAAAAATAAAATTCTATAACAAGAAACCTTGAAGCTTATAGATGAGAAAAATTTATGTTTTTGAGAAGAAGAAAATCAAAGGTTAAGATTGAACATTTATATACGAGTTCAGAGGCGTATTAAGGAAATTTGAAAATTAGGAAAAATTGGATTAAGAAAATTGTAGGGTACGAAAAATATGATTACGTTCAAAATTGGTCTGATCATTTAAGCAATTCACTCTTGGGTTATTAATACATTTTTGAATTTCAAGAATTTCTAAGAGGTTCAATCTATGTCCTTTGTTGCAGAAGTGCAGTATTTCCATGTTCGAATTAACGTTGAAAGAATGGTTGGAATCAATAATATGGTTGGCAAAGGAAGAAGTTGTATTGGAATTGTTTGTACTGATAAATTTGTGAATCAATCTCTTATGTTCCAAGGCTCTAGTTTCAAAACACCTACCTGTCTGACCAATATATGAAGAATTACAATCGTTACAATTGAGTTTATAAACTCCTGATTTCTTGTCTGAAGAAACTTTATCTTTAGAGTTGACTAGTAAATGTTTAATATTAGTATTTGTTTTAAAAGAAATATTGAAACTGTAGTCTCTGAAAATTTTGGACAATAAAAAGGAATAGTGACCAAAAAAATGGATAGACTTGTAAACCGTAGGAGAAGGATCTTGATTTGTAGTGACATTAAAGGACAATCTAAATTTTGTATAGAATTTGAAATAGAGTTTCATGATGAAATCTAACGGATAACCATTGTTGATTGCAATTTGCTTGACTATATTAATTTCTTTGTTGAATGATGAATCTGAAAGAGGAAGTGAAAAAACTCTATGAAATAGGCTGTTAAAAGCTGCTGACTTATGAGATTGGGGGTGGTTAGAGTTAAATGGAATAATAGTGTCTGTGGCAGTGGGTTTTCTATAAATTTCAAATTCAAATCTTGATAAAAAGGGGTTTTTAATGATAAGTAAGTCTAGAAAAGGTAATGAGTTATTGGTTTCAAGTTCCATAGTGAAATTAATGTTTGGATGTAAAGAATTAATATAGTCAAGAAATTGTTGGACATCAGATAGATCACCATTGAAAAGGAGTAAACAATCATCTACATATCTGTGATAGAAAACAAGTTTGGAGTTATATAACGGGTTTGTAAGAAATTGTTTTTCAAGGTTATTCATAAAAATTTCTGCTAATAGAGGTGACAAATTGCTACCCATAGCAAGGCCAGAAATTTGTCTATAAAATTTGTTATTGAATTGGAAAAAATTTTGATTGAGAGCAAGTGACAATAAAGAACAGATATTAAACACATGATATGTCAAAATGTTGTTTGAAATAATAAATCCCTAACCAATGAAATGCAATCATCTGGAGGAATACTGGGAAATAAGTTGGTAACGTCAAAAGAGACAAGAACTGAATTTTTGGGGATATTAATGTTTTTGATTTTATTTGCAAGGTCAATAGAATTTTTGACGGAGTAACAGTTATCAAAGGAAGTGAGGTCTCTTAAAAGAGAATTGAGAAAAGGGGCAAGTTTGCAACATGGAGTATTAATGAAAGAAACAACTGGCCTTATAGGAACATTAATCTTATGAATTTTAGGCAGACCATATAATAAAGGGGTAGCTGGACACATTGGAAATAATTGATAAATGGATTTGTCAAAATGTTCAAAAGTAGGAGAGAAAATTTTTAATTCTTTTTTTAAATTATTGAAATAACTCTTAGTAGGATCTAGACTAATTAAACTGAAAGAACTGGAATTAAGAAAATTCTCAACCTTAGAAACATAATCTTTCCTGTCAAGAATTACAATAATTTAAAAAAAGAATTAAAAATTTTCTCTCCTACTTTTGAACATTTTGACAAATCCATTTATCAATTATTTCCAATGTGTCCAGCTACCCCTTTATTATATGGTCTGCCTAAAATTCATAAGATTAATGTTCCTATAAGGCCAGTTGTTTCTTTCATTAATACTCCATGTTGCAAACTTGCCCCTTTTCTCAATTCTCTTTTAAGAGACCTCACTTCCTTTGATAACTGTTACTCCGTCAAAAATTCTATTGACCTTGCAAATAAAATCAAAAACATTAATATCCCCAAAAATTCAGTTCTTGTCTCTTTTGACGTTACCAACTTATTTCCCAGTATTCCTCCAGATGATTGCATTTCATTGGTTAGGGATTTATTATTTCAAAACAACATTTTGACATATCATGTGTTTAATATCTGTTCTTTATTGTCACTTGCTCTCAATCAAAATTTTTTCCAATTCAATAACAAATTTTATAGACAAATTTCTGGCCTTGCTATGGGTAGCAATTTGTCACCTCTATTAGCAGAAATTTTTATGAATAACCTTGAAAAACAATTTCTTACAAACCCGTTATATAACTCCAAACTTGTTTTCTATCACAGATATGTAGATGATTGTTTACTCCTTTTCAATGGTGATCTATCTGATGTCCAACAATTTCTTGACTATATTAATTCTTTACATCCAAACATTAATTTCACTATGGAACTTGAAACCAATAACTCATTACCTTTTCTAGACTTACTTATCATTAAAAACCCCTTTTTATCAAGATTTGAATTTGAAATTTATAGAAAACCCACTGCCACAGACACTATTATTCCATTTAACTCTAACCACCCCCAATCTCATAAGTCAGCAGCTTTTAACAGCCTATTTCATAGAGTTTTTTCACTTCCTCTTTCAGATTCATCATTCAACAAAGAAATTAATATAGTCAAGCAAATTGCAATCAACAATGGTTATCCGTTAGATTTCATCATGAAACTCTATTTCAAATTCTATACAAAATTTAGATTGTCCTTTAATGTCACTACAAATCAAGATCCTTCTCCTACGGTTTACAAGTCTATCCATTTTTTTGGTCACTATTCCTTTTTATTGTCCAAAATTTTCAGAGACTACAGTTTCAATATTTCTTTTAAAACAAATACTAATATTAAACATTTACTAGTCAACTCTAAAGATAAAGTTTCTTCAGACAAGAAATCAGGAGTTTATAAACTCAATTGTAACGATTGTAATTCTTCATATATTGGTCAGACAGGTAGGTGTTTTGAAACTAGAGCCTTGGAACATAAGAGATTGATTCACAAATTTATCAGTACAAACAATTCCAATACAACTTCTTCCTTTGCCAACCATATTATTGATTCCAACCATTCTTTCAACGTTAATTCGAACATGGAAATACTGCACTTCTGCAACAAAGGACATAGATTGAACCTCTTAGAAATTCTTGAAATTCAAAAATGTATTAATAACCCAAGAGTGAATTGCTTAAATGATCAGACCAATTTTGAACGTAATCATATTTTTCGTACCCTACAATTTTCTTAATCCAATTTTTCCTAATTTTCAAATTTCCTTAATACGCCTCTGAACTCGTATATAAATGTTCAATCTTAACCTTTGATTTTCTTCTTCTCAAAAACATAAATTTTTCTCATCTATAAGCTTCAAGGTTTCTTGTTATAGAATTTTATTTTTATCCAACTTTATTGAGTGAATTTTTGCTGAATCTTCCACCTCAACTCACTATTTCTCACCAAAAATTTCATACAACTTTTATTATATAAATTTCATAGACATAAAATTCATTGTTCCATGTCAACTGTAATTCCACAAGTCATTGTCAAATTTCAACCGTAACCATTTTAATTCTTGTTAGTTGAATACTGACTACCATCAGTGGAGGATGATGTTCTTCAACTCTGCTTTAATTTTGATATTTAGCTTCTTTTGGTGGCTATGCAAATTTAAACAAGATGTATTTTGATGTATGATTGATTTCCGATATCCGATTTTGGCATTGATTTGGTTTATACCCCTTTCTTTGAATTTGATTGTAAGTATTTGGGAACACCATTTTGTTATTTAGTATTATTTCTCCTATTACAGATTACTTACTGTGTCTGATGATGGCTGTTGAGCCGAAACTATAGTTACACCCACTTTTTCATTATTTTATTATATTGTGTGGTCGACCGACTTTGAGTTTTTCATTTGATTGTATTCAAATTGGACCACTTTGAGAATGGATGATTTCCATAACTAGAACTGGAAGGGTTGCGGTTCCTCAATTTTTCTCTGGCGTCTGGACGGTTAGCACCAACTGCGGGGCTTTATTTTTGGGGGTTTCCTGTGAATTCGTATTTTTTCCTGTTTTTGGTTTAGTGATGGGGTCAGTGAGTTGATTCTTTCCTAGCAGATTCAAAGGTGCGACAGGTGGTTCTGGTTTTTCCTGATATGCTTCTTCCGTTGACTGGATATTCGGTGTTTGTGGGGCACTATTTGACTTAGTATCACTCTTATTCTCCAAACTGTCTAATTCGTCAGCTGTGTATCCCGTTTCTCCTATGTAAAGCTTGTTGCCTCTTATATAACACCGTTCCGAGGAATTTTTATGTTTCGATAAATGTGTACGTAACGCCTTATTTTCTTCCCTTTGTATTTCAGTCAAATCATTGGCAATAGAAATACGAGTACCTTTGAGTTTCGTACAATTTTTTAAAATCGTTTGTTTTTTCAATTGCGAGACTAGTTCAATTTTCAATGGGCTTCTTATTGAGCGACCTAATCCATAGAAATTAACAATATCAGATTCGGAAAGATCAACGTTGAGAAGGCTTTTTATAGTTTCGCATAAAATATCGAGAGATATTTCTTGGGGTGCTTTCTCTAAGCCAAATATCAAAAGATTGTTTTTTCTATTTGCCCTATCCAAGTACTCGACCTTTTCCTTGAGGGCGTAATTTTCCTCTTCTAGATTTTTCAACTTATTTTTCAGAAACGATATTTCTAATAAAACTGTGGCTTCGCTTGCCTCGATTGTATTTTTGAGTTCTGTTCTACTCTTTATTATTTCCTCATATAATAGTTTTGTGGTTATCTCTTTTTCATCTACCATTTTACGTTATATGGCGAGATGAGGAGAGTATGGCTAGGTGTTGAGAGGTGATTATTATGGTTGAAGATATAAATAAATTTATGTATGCACCCGTACTATTCCTCGGGCACGTTCTCAGTTGTGGTCCGTTAATTTCTTAATTTATTGTAGATCTAATCCCACGTTTAGCGAATCATAAAATCAAGACTTATCGATAGGATTTTCAACCTTGTTTTTATGACACTCACTATGAAATGATTCTGTAATTTTTCAGCAGATTTAAACTGAACTATGTTCACTTTTATGTAGAGCTTGCGTTCACTGTGTTCACTCACAAAGTGGTAGATATCTATCTTCTGCTTCAAAATCAGATTTAAAATCATCAGATAGAGATTTGACATCAAATTGTATAACCTAACAAGTTCAGCAATGTATATTGAAGAACATTCGATTTAAAGAACATATATTGTAAACATATAACTCATAAAAGAATAATTTCTATTAGTTCCGCGGAATAATCGATTTTGTTCGGTCTATTGTGACACATTGTATTCAAAAATTTATAAAAGTGTGTGCAAGTTATGATATTTGAACCATTTTGACAGAATAGACATATTAACAATTTTTTTTTCAAATTTTGCACTAGCATTCGGGAATTAAAATCTGAAAAACTTTGTTTTGTTCTTATGAAACACTCGTAGATAATACTATGCGACAGCGAATTTAGTTCAAAGGTTAATTGCCCTAACATTTTCCAATAGCCTATATATATATATATAACCTGTAGTGTAAATATGGTTTGCTATTATACCATGTTTCAGTTATTTCATGCGGTGGTAATTATAGCTATGAATATTTAGCTGAATTTTGAACTTCCATCAGTTAAGTATATAAATTTCATGAGTAGGTATGTACACTTGATAATTAATGATGTAATATTCCATTGTTTCATTCAACACAATGATTTTGATTCATGCCAATCTATTCTTTATGAGAGAAGATATGAATGTTTCAAGAAAGTATGGATTTTTTATCAAATTGTCTTGAAATTACGATTGCATTTCTTACGAAGGAACTCATTAGTGAAGCCAACAGCATTATTTCAATTAATAATTGGTGAATATTCGCGACTGTTTCTATTTTCTGTGAATTTGCTTCTACTTCATAAGATGTCACTGAAATATCTCCAGACCATTAAATTCCCGATATATCAGGATTCTTCTTGTATCTACACAATTTCGATTTGAATTTGTTATAAGATCAAACAATTGTTTCGATTTTTGACATGACAAGAACATAGTTGATAGCGAGATATGAATAATAAAAATTCAGGAGTTCACGGTCATACCTATTTTGGACCCCGGTTAGCAATGAATCCAGCAATTCTTCAATGAGAAAATTGCTGAAGCCAGCCTCTCGGGTAGCACGCCCCCGACGATTTTTGTTTTCTCGATGAAAACTTTCATTATTAGTCATCATGAACACCCTGACGAAATATGGTGGTGGCAGGATCTCTAATAAGAAAGTTGATGAGGCCAGCCCGCCCCCGACGCTCAGTAATTATTTTCTCTCTTGATGGAAACTTTCATTATCAGTCATCATGAACACCCTGATCAAATATGGTGGTGGCAGGATCTCTAATAAGATAATTGCTGAGGTCAACATGCCCCCGACACTCGGTAATTATTTTCTTTCTTGATGGATACTTTCATTATTAGTCATCATGAACACCCTGACGAAATATGGTGGTGGCAGGATCTCTAATAAGAAAGTTGATGAGGCCAGCCCGCCCCCGACGCTCGGTTATTCTTTTTTCTCGATGGAAACTTTCATTATTATCATCATGAACACCCTGATGAAATATGGTGGTGGCAGGATCTCTAATAAGAAAGTTGATGAGGCCAGCCCGCCCCCGACGCTCAGTAATTATTTTCTCTCTTGATGAAAACTTTCATTATTAGTCATCATGAACACCCTGATCAAATATGGTGGTGGCAGGATCACTAATAAGATAATTGCTGAGGTCAACATGCCCCCGACACTCGGTAATTATTTTCTTTCTTGATGGATACTTTCATTATTCGTCATCATGAACACCCTGACAAAATATGGTGGTGGCAGGATCTCTAATAAGAAAGTTGATGAGGCCAGCCCGCCCCCGACGCTCGGTTATTCTTTTTTCTCGATGGAAACTTTCATTATTAGTCATCATGAACACCCTGATGAAATATGGTGGTGGCAGGATCTCTAATAAGAAAGTTGATGAGGCCAGCCCGCCCCCGACGCTCAGTAATTATTTTCTCTCTTGATGAAAATATTCATTATTAGTCATCATGAACACCCTGATCAAATATGGTGGTGGCAGGATCTCTAATAAGAAAGTTGATGAGGCCAGCCCGCCCCCGACGCTCAGTAATTATTTTCTCTCTTGATGGAAACTTTCATTATCAGTCATCATGAACACCCTGATCAAATATGGTGGTGGCAGGATCTCTAATAAGATAATTGCTGAGGTCAACATGCCACCGACACTCGGTAATTATTTTCTTTCTTGATGGATACTTTCATTATTAGTCATCATGAACACCCTGACGAAATATGGTGGTGGCAGGATCTCTAATAAGACAGTTGATGAGGCCAGCCCGCCCCCGACGCTCGGTTATTCTTTTTTCTCGATGGAAACTTTAATTATTAGTCATCATGAACACCCTGATGAAATATGGTGGTGGCAGGATCTCTAATAAGATAATTGCTGAGGTCAACATGCCCCCGACACTCGGTAATTACTTTCTTTCTTAATGGATACTTTCATTATTAGTCATCATGAACACCCTGATGAAATATGGTGGTGGCAGGATCTCTAATAAGATAATTGCTGAGGTCAACATGCCCCCGACACTCAGTAATTATTTTCTTTCTTGATGGATACTTTCATTATTAGTCATCATGAACACCCTGACGAAATATGGTGGTGGCAGGATCTCTAATAAGAAAGTTGATGAGGCCAGCCCGCCCCCGACGCTCAGTAATTATTTTCTCTCTTGATGGAAACTTTCATTATCAGTCATCATGAACACCCTGATCAAATATGGTGGTGGCAGGATCTCTAATAAGATAATTGCTGAGGTCAACATGCCCCCGACACTCGGTAATTATTTTCTTTCTTGATGGATACTTTCATTATTAGTCATCATGAACACCCTGACGAAATATGGTGGTGGCAGGATCTCTAAAAAGAAAGTTGATGAGGCCAGCCCGCCCCCGACGCTCGGTTATTCTTTTTTCTCGATGGAAACTTTCATTATTAGTCATCATGAACACCCTGATGAAATATGGTGGTGGCAGGATCTCTAATAAGAAAGTTGATGAGGCCAGCCCGCCCCCGACGCTCGGTTATTCTTTTTTCTCGATGGAAACTTTCATTATTAGTCATCATGAACACCCTGATGGAATACGGTGGTGGCAGGATCTCTAATAAGAAAGTTGATGAGGCCAGCCCGCCCCCGACGCTCAGTAATTATTTTCTCTCTTGATGAAAACTTTCATTATTAGTCATCATAAACACCCTGATCAAATATGGTGGTGGCAGGATCTCTAATAAGATAATTGCTGAGGTCAACATGCCCCCGACACTCAGTAATTATTTTCTCTCTTGATGGAAACTTTCATTATCAGTCATCATGAACACCCTGATCAAATATGGTGATGGCAGGATCTCTAATAAGATAATTGCTGAGGTCAACATGCCCCCGACACTCAGTAATTACTTTCTCTCTTGATGGATACTTTCATTATTAGTCATCATGAACACTGTAATGTATGGTATTAAAAATACATCTGGTATATGCGCTGGATGTTAGCAAAAACTAGGTAGGTAGCAAAAAGCAGGTAGAGAGCAAACAGTCACCTTTGTAAAACTGGATATTATAGTTTTGATTTGGAGTTTGTTGAATATAAAGGGTACTCGGGAAATAGTCGTTTGATTTCCTTTCATAATACACTACAAAATTTTGGCGACGAGGATAATTATTGGTAGTGCGGGAGTGCGGTGTGCCGTTGATTGAGTTTGATAAATTAATCGCGACGAAGGTGTTGTTCATCTAAAAAAAAAAAACGTAGCAGTTTTTGTAACATCAGGCATGGCGACAATGGGAATTCAGTTGGAATTCAATCCTAAAATGAACGAATGGTCAGTTCATTATAAACGGCTGAGTCAGTTTTTTATCGCAAATGATATTAAATCAGATGGAATCAAACGAGCCATTTTATTGAACAGTTTGCATCAAGATGCATATACTTTGTTGCAAACTTTATGTGTACCGGGAAACCCAGAAAGCAGTGAATTGAAGGACTTGGTGAAAAAACTGGACGAGTACTACACAAAAAAGAGTGTAGTTTTCGTGGAACGATTCAATTTTTATGCTGCAAACAAACAGAATTCGGAAAGTGCACAAGAATGGGCTGCTCGCTTGAATAGACTGGCAATGCATTGCGAATTTGGTGTTTCGTTTGACACGAAATTAAGTGATAAATTCATTACGGGTTATAGCCCAGGAAATGTACGGAATAAGCTATTCAGTGAAAAGGAAGATGTGACCTATGCTCGAGCTTTGAATACTGCGATAATCGAGGAATCTGCTAGGGCGGGGATAATCGAATGTGATTTGGATGTTAAACAAGAGCCAAGAGATGCGGAGATAAATCGCATGTCAAAGCAGCAACATGGGGAAAATCGCAGAATTAACCAATCATCACGCACGGGAGCAGCATCTTCTGCAGGACCATCAGGACTTTCCGGAGGGAGAAACGTCACAGGAGAATGTGGGAAAAGTGGAAATGTCAAGTGTTATCGGTGTGGTAAGGGGCATTATGCCAATAAATGCCCTTATCGTGAGTACATTTGTAATAAGTGCTCTCTACCTGATGAAATATGGTGGTGGCAGGATCTCTAATAAGATAATTGCTGAGGTCAACATGCCCCCGACACTCAGTGATTATTTTCTTTCTTGATGGATACTTTCATTATTAGTCATCATGAACACCCTGACGAAATATGGTGGTGGCAGGATCTCTAATAAGAAAGTTGGTGAGGCCAGCCCGCCCCCGACGCTCAGTAATTATTTTCTCTCTTGATGGAAACTTTCATTATCAGTCATCATGAACACCCTGATCAAATATGGTGGTGGCAGGATCTCTAATAAGATAATTGCTGAGGTCAACATGCCCCCGACACTCAGTAATTATTTTCTTTCTTGATGGATACTTTCATTATTAGTCATCATGAACACCCTGACGAAATATGGTGGTGGCAGGATCTCTAATAAGAAAGTTGGTGAGGCCAGCCCGCCCCCGACGCTCAGTAATTATTTTCTCTCTTGATGGAAACTTTCATTATCAGTCATCATGAACACCCTGATCAAATATGGTGGTGGCAGGATCTCTAATAAGATAATTGCTGAGGTCAACATGCCCCCGACACTAAGTAATTATTTTCTTTCTTGATGGATACTTTCATTATTAGTCATCATGAACACCCTGACGAAATATGGTGGTGGCAGGATCTCTAATAAGAAAGTTGATGAGGCCAGCCCGCCCCCGACGCTCGGTTATTCTTTTTTCTCGATGGAAACTTTCATCATTAGTCATCATGAACACCCTGATGAAATATGGTGGTGGCAAGATCTCTAATAGGATAATTGCTGAGGTCAACATGCCCCCGACACTCAGTAATTATTTTCTTTCTTGATGGATACTTTCATTATTAGTCATCATGAACACCCTGACGAAATATGGTGGTGGCAGTTTCTCTAATAAGAAAGTTGATGAGGCCAGCCCGCCCCCGACGCTTGGTTATTCTTTTTTCTCGATGGAAACTTTCATTATTAGTCATCATGAACACCCTGATGAAATATGGTGGTGGCAGGATCTCTAATAAGATAATTGCTGAGGCCAGCCCGCCTCCGACGCCCGGTAATTTTTTTTACCCCAAAGCTTCCCCCTAGTTGTGACATATGGTGGAGGCGCTTTAGGCTTCAATCCTCGAGTTCCATTCTTCATAATGGACTCTTACGATTTTCAAATAGTTTTGCTATTCATTTTCGAAGGCACTAACAGAAAGATTGTTTGAAAGTCATTCAGTAGAATAACATTGCTTATGAATATTGAAGTTGGTTAGTCACGGAAGTTTCATTTTTCATCAATTTTTTGTTGGAAATAATAAAATTCAAGTATAGGTATCTAATAGGCAATAAACATAAGTTCAATTTGAAAATTCATAGCACCAGATCAGACTCACGAAGTCACTCCCCAGACTTCCTTATTCTTTCCTAACTGCATCATAAGTTTAACAATGTTTCAATCAATGATTATCACTTTTTCTGATCTTTTTTCTTCTGAACTTCAAATTTATTCAAATATGATAAACGATTTATCGAAAAATACTGTCTAGCATACAGTTTTTATATTCTATCAATCGAAGCAAAATTTATGAGTGATTAACATGTTTTGTGTTCCACTTTGGATGTTTAGATATTATAACAATAACAAATCATCGTCAAGCTCAAATTATTATAATAATTTTGTGAATCTAAACAATAGTTGAGAATATACCACCGTTTAAAAATGGAAAATTATCGGAGATGAATTTTTGCCATTCCTCTTGATTTGAAATTGGTGTTAGTAAAGGGATAATGATGGATATAGGTATATAATATGATATTTTGAGCTCAAGTATTTCGAAGTGTATGTGTATTGTTGACTCTCTAGGCACTAGGGAGAGAGAATATTTTACGTGGTTCCGAGGAGAACCCAAGTGTGCGGTATATTGTGAATTATAGAGGAGGGAATCCTGGAAGATGTGCCACAGTAGGGCATGATGGCATGAAGGATATACCTTACTCATGATATTATGTCCTCGAGTGGAAGGACATGTAATGATGTTTTATTAGTTGAAATATTGAGCTCGAATGAGATTATTAATTATTTATTGCTCCCAGGGGAATGAAAGTGAAAAAAAAATTGTTCGAATGAACTTTCAAATTGTGAATTGTGAGAATGGAATGAGATAGGAAAGATCAAATGATCCAATAATTGAATAACTACACGATATTTCTCAACTATTGCATTCAGTGAAATTACTTGATTTTGAGATAAATAATAAAATATTTATAATATTGCAGAAAGGTTTCATATATTCAGAGCTGATTGATTAGAAGTAAGACGATGACTTTGAATACCTATTTACTCTACAACAAGTTATCGATTTTTTTCGAAGTATTTGCAAGATATTTCCTTTATGAATCTAATCTTTGATGGATCAATTATAGCTAATTTAGTTCTCGTTTTTGAAAATATTCTATAATTTTGGAATTTAACTGTTACTTGATGATATTAGATTATTCGTGATTATATCCAGTGATATTTTTTTGGAGTACAATTCAATTTCGATGCCAGTTTGGAAAAAATATTTTCGATATATAATATAAGGACTTCAGCTATTCATCTTAGTATTATCAAATCATTATTCAGAAGAATAAATATACGTATGGATTATTATAAGGCCTAATAAAAGTAAAAATTATTCACGAATAGAAAAATGTAGTGAGGTATAAAGTAAATTTAGATTTATAGTTATCTGACACAATTAAATGTTTTCCATGCGTAACGACGAGATCAAACCATTGGACAATGCACATATAGACTGGCACATAAGCACAACAGATAACCAGGAGGATGCAGCGATATAGCTGAACTGGACTGAACCAGGATGGGATAGCATGTCCTGATGGCTTTTGAAGGGTCTTCCACAAAGTAAAAATGGAAATGAAGACTGTGCATCGAACAAGGCCAAGGAAGCAGAACTGCAGTTGAATCTAGGTCAAGTTCAACACAATGAAAAACTTGCTGATGAAGCACAACATGGTCAGAGCAGCGAGTCGATGACCAGAACCAGAGATGTCTGATCAACCCTAGATATTCATCAAACTAGTCCAGAACATGGATGGAGAACCAAGCTGGATGAACTGAGTAGTTCAGCCGTTCTATCCATGCTTTTGGACATCAAGACCAAGCCCATGCCTGTAACTCCAGAAGTCCTACCGTGAAAATGTCTGATAATGGTGAGTGCCAGACTAAAAACAATTGTGAATATGCATTGCAGAGACTCTAAGTATGGAGCGAGTGTGGACTATCTTTAGGGTAATCAATTTAGAAAGCTGGGGTCCAGCTTTTTCGGAGAGGGGAGTAATGTCACGAGTAGAACATTCAGTATATTGGAGTATATTCCAAATTGATATTTCACTGTTTTATCAATAATTATTTTATTTAGAATGACTGACATTGAACTCAACGTGCTAACTGAGGAACCCATGCTGAAACGTGATTACAGGAACTTGTATTTCTTATAAATAGTAAATGTGTGGGTTCTGAATTGAGTCTGGTCTCGGGCTACTCGTGACACCACATCATCGTAATGTAAGTTAGTTTTAGGATCATCTCCATATTGTTTATTCATATTCATACTCCTGTTATTCGTATATTCAAATAAATGTTGTTATGTTTCAAAAACTTTCAAGTACTACAAAACTATTAGTGCCTATCTAAATAAAAACCCTCTCGCTACTCTCAGTAGTAACCCCCCGATCACGACATGAGGGAGGCTTTACCCCAAAGATTCCCCCTATAGTTGTGACAATATCAAATTACATTCTTTTCCAAAGGACGAAAAACTGTGAGTACTTATATTGAGTGATATTATTGACTTCGATTTTATGAGAATATCACCATTTTTGATATAGGTTTCTACTGCTGTATCATATTTCAAGTTGAGGAATTTAGATTCTGATCATTCATTAGATAATCGAATCGTGTTTTATTTTTCCTGATGGCAATAAATGGGATTCATTCAAAATATTCCAATTTCATCGTAAAATTGATTCAGAATCAGTCTTATTCCTGATAGAAACTGATTTCTGATAACAACTTGTTCATAATAAATCACTCAAAAGTAGGTAACCTTTTATCACAGATCTTTTATATTGGTATAAGTAGTTTCAGCGGTGACAACGACTATCCGGCAACTACGATGCGCAAAATTTGAAGGTCTCATCTGTAAGTGCTAGTGGATAACCTTAAAAAAAGGACAAAATCTGGAAAGCAGGAAAATAATTAGTTGCAGATAAGAAAGAATGGGCTAAATTCATTCATGAGTAAATTAGATAGACACCTTAACACCTACGGGTAGAATAAGGTTTTCGATTATATATACATGAATATATCTTATCGGGTTCAATCAAGATGATGTTTTTCTTACATATATGCTCTTTCATGTCGGCCAATGAATGAAAAGTGTTAAACGCAAAATACCGTCTGACGGCGTCACTGGATCGACTATAATCGATTCATACACTCTCAGATAGTCATAATTTCTATGAAGCAGTTTCTTGCAATTCAATGAAAACATAATAATCATGTATATTTATTTATAACTTTTATGATACGCCGTATCTTGCGAACGAAGGTTTTCTATGAACTATGTTTATGGAAACTGTTCGCTCAAAATCAGTTAATCTATCGACTGACGAAGTAAACAAGGGTAGATATCCTGGTAGGTATAATATGACGTACCTATAGCAATAATACCTTCTGATTATTGCCTGTTCGGTTTTTAAAAAAGCCCAGCTCCGTATCCTAGCGAAATTTTTATCCTTTGATTGTGAATGTCAACATTTTCTCATTCAAAGAAAAATATCGTTGTAGGCTCAGATTCAGTAACACCAAGTGATGGGACATAAGACAAAATCCGTTTTTGTAGCTCTTTACTGATTCAGAAGGCAGCGTATCTAGCTAAAATTCATAGGCAGCATAGGTAAGTAATTCATCGCTTTCTGAGTTTTTTGTTTCCGAAGTACATGGCGCTCAAATGAACGGGATTTTAGGAATTTAATTAAGCGAGTCGTCAACTGAATTTCTCGAGATTTTAATGAGAAAATAATAAGATTTCGGACCTGAAATGAACTCTCTCGAAATTGATGTCTACTTCTTATTTCACCTGTATACCTACCCTTTCTCTCGGCAGAAACTTTTTTCTCAGCTTCTATTTTCCATTTCATCGCTCGGATATATTTTGCCAGTATTTCTTATACAGGCTGTAACTCGACTTATATTGTTGTCATCAATAGGAATATATATGAAATGAAAAAATATAACCCAATATAAGCCAAGTCCACCACTTCAAAAGTTTGAATCACAACCTTCATGTGTGACATATAGTTGCAGTTTTTTGGGCTGACGACAACTGATCTGCTTCCTCAATAGAAGTAACAGAGGATAATTATTTTAGAGTTCATTCGTCGAAGCTTGGTGATTGGGAGTTTTTTTAAATATTTTGTGACAATATCACCGCCACAGCCCCAAAATTGGGTACCTACAACTAAAAAGCATTTTTGCAAAATAAAATTTGTAATATATAAGATGGATTCAGATCCAAATTCCAACAAATCTCATAATATAAAAAATATCTAGAACAGATTAGATTGTAGGGAAGGTCGTGCCACCGAGTACCTCGCCTCATCAGATCTTTTATGCATATTGATGTGGTTGATTTCTCTATATTACTTTCAAAAATTGAAGAAATGGGAATAAGAGGTAATTCTCTCTCATTAATAAAAACATTCCTCCTAGAGCGCGAGCAATTCACGGTGGTTGAGGGATATTCAAGCCAAACAGAAAATACCAAAGCAGGTGTGCCCCAAGGCTCAGTACTTGGACTCCTGCTCTACACATTACATGTACTGTTTATGAAAACTGCCAACCTTATAGGTAGATATTATAATTTCGCAGATGATGCGTTCTTGTATACAAGGGTAAAGCCTTGAAACAACTCGAAACAATAGTAAATACTGGCCTTGAAAGGTATCACAGGTGGCTTGCAAAAAATAAACTCCAGATCAATATAAAAGAACTACTTTAATAATTTTCTCTCAGAAAAACATGAAATTAGAGAATATCACAGTGGAAATAGGAGGCAAAAAAATAACGAGTTCATAACACTAAGTATCTGGGACTAATAGTTGATGAAAACCTAAGCTGGAATAACCATATTACCCATATAGAAAAAAATGTAATTCCAATGGTAGTGCCCTATACCGTTGTAGAACCTTCTTACGTCCATCTTCACACCACCAAATATACATTGCATATTTCTGATCTATCATCAGCTACTTGATTTCCTTAATGGGCACATGTGGGCAGACATTATTCAAAAAAATAAAAACACTTCAAAACAAAGTCATCAAAATGTTATTTAACCTTGATTACAGAACCTCAACTAATACCTTATACCGTTTAACTAAGATATTGCCTATTCAAGATATTCTACAAATTGAACAATGTAAATTTGCATACAAGGTTATAAATGATCAAGTTAACTTCACATTCATCAATCAGCTCCATGAATACAAAACTCGTTCACATAATGTATTTTTAGAACCTGTACGTACTAATATTGGCCTAAACAATCCCATAACACTATGAAAATATTCAACACTCTACCTAAGTAAATAACAGATAGCCCTAATATCAGCATATTCAAGAGTAAAATAAAGAATCTTCATACCTGCATACTCAATGAATGATTGGCATAAATCTCTTCATTTTTCATATTTACAATTAAATTTGAATTCATATTTGAGTATAAGTTAATCTTTATAATATTATTGTTTTTGTATATTGTCTTCAGTATTATATCCGATACCTATATTGTTAATTATCTAATTTTCCGATACCAGCACGTTGGTGCTGATTTGAATAACCTTTTTTGGATAGTGTTGCTATTTCATTCTATGTATTGAATCATGATTGTAACCATTCTTCACTATTTGAATAAAGTTTTTGAAAATAAAAATATATAACCCTCAATCTATTCGAGGCCCGGGATTCCGAGACTTCGTGCAAAGTTTATCACTGTTATGGAAGGGCTTCAAGAATTACTCTTTCTAGAAATTGAGCATCTTACAGAAGAGCGATGGTCATTCGCAAAGCAAATGTTCTTCATTTTCAAGGAAGTTCTCACATTCTCTTTTTGCCCATCTTTTTGAGGTGATACCTCAGAGGGCAGTGTCCAGTGAGTAGTCTCGTCACCAGTATCAATACGTTTTCGTCCAACTCGAGAAGATGTTCAGCTTTCCTGGGCGAAAGGCTTCAATTCCATATCATCCGCTTCCCAACGTCGAACCTCTCTCATGAAAAGGGCCTTGGAGAGACCACAGAAGGGTTCTAGGCCTCAAAATTGTGTATTTGCCTCTTCTTTGGCAAGGCAGATGACACCATAGTAATTCAAGGAAACTACCGAGAACGACTGCTGATATAAAAATTGGTTCGATGACAATATCCTCAAATGCAGATGAAACTAATTACCTCTCATTTACAAATAGAAATATCACACTTATCATGCCATCTATTTTCATGATTTTTTCATTGCTCGTACGTATTTTGACAAAATAAACTCGACAATAAAATCGTGAACAAATCAATATTTTTCCAGCTAATCTATGTTGGTTCAAAATGTCACCTTCCTTTCGAGATGTATTGAAGAGAATCACATATATTCACTGAGTAAACGCACCAGTTTTCTACCCTTAGACTATGGAATATGTCAAATTAATGATTTTTTTATTAGATGGAACGCGTATCCAGTGATCTAGGAAGATTCAAGATACAAAACTTGCAAGACAGGTGACATATCGAACTTCAACATTCCTCGAAGAGTACCTATTGATTAGTTCACGATTTTATAATTGAATTCGAGTTTCTGATTTCGAAATGAGTAGATTAATATGGAAACAGACATTAAAAAATTGCATTATAAAGGCATACTTACTCCAATGAGATATACCTATGAACCATTTTGATACTATTCATCCTTCAAAAACGAATTAATAGAATGGAATAGAATAGAAATTTATTGGTTTCACTAGATTACAATCAATATAATTCACAAGGAAAAACAACAATTGATTGGTCTATGAAACAAGTCAAAACTGAAGTGTACAAACACATTTCAAGACATGCAAAATATTGAACATATTACACGGAAAAAAGTAAATAACCAAACGGATACATTGATATAACACAAAAATACACTGATATATATATATATATATATATATATATATATCCCATAAATGATACGAAGCCCGGCAAATACCATGGGTGAATCGAAGCCCGGGTTGGGGGGCAAGGAATATCATCGTTCCTATCTGATACATATCTAATGGATGATACGAAGCCCGTTAAACACCACGGGCAAATGGAAGCCCACATTGGTGGGGCAAGGGATATCATTGTTCCTTTTCGATATTTGGAGTTTATTCACTTCTCAGTCAGTGTGAATTGCTATATACTCATGTTGTACTATACGTATGATAGGAAGCATGGCATGTACAGGGTGTTTTATGTGAATACATTTCAATTGTAGATGAGGGTGATCCCAATGAACCCGTATTTGACCTCTATGAACCATAATTTATTACTAACTCCATAATATTTTTTTAACAATTTATGATATCTTATGGAGAATTATAACGATTTAATAATTCAAGATTCAAAGTAAAATCTATAATGTGTGTGTGAGACATCACGCATGCCAGTAGAAGAAATTCTTGAAAGCATGGAATTTTTGAGCATCTGGAAAAGTCTCTCTCTGCAATAAGTTCCACAACTTCGCCTCTGGATGAAAAAAGGATTTCGATAGACAGAAGTTATGTTAGGTCTCAAGTCCGATGATGAGGGATGTCAGTCTGTGTTCGTCTGGTCTACTTGCTTGCAATCGCTCGTGGTGAAGTAATTGACATGATTTCTGATGAGCATGGACCATAAAAATATCCATAAATAAGAGAGAGATCAATGGATTTGATTTCAGGATCCTCATCGTATAGCAGCTGAAGTTCAAACATGTGAACAATTCTACATGACAGGTGAAAACAGAAAACCTAGGTTTTGTAATGGGCCCCATATCATCAACCCATATGACAGGGTATTGTTGTTGGTAACACCAAACATGGATATTGAGGATTTCATAGAAACATTTAAGCCTCATATTAGGCATTGTGAGGTCCACCTTCTTGGAGAAAATATTAGCTTGAGTTTTGGTTGAATTGAACCCCACCAATTTATCAGTTTTCCATTTACATTGCGAGTATCGACCTATCTCTATCTTGCACCATCGGCCTCTTGGGAATGGGAATATATGTGGGCTCTGGCCGGATATAAGGTCACCTCTAATAGGACGTCAATGTATAGCAGGAACACAGTGAGTGCCAAAACAGATCCCTACGGAACACTAGCAACAATTACATGGAGTGACATATTCGAAATAAAGCTCGTTTGTGAACAACATAGTTATGGCGACAAACCATAAACGGAAGCTTTCCAAGAATGCCTTCGTGCTAAACCTGGTCGAATGCCTTTGATATATCTAATGCTACAGCAAGGGAGTCTTCTTGATTTTAGATTGACGTCTGCTATATGTTTGTTACGTATAGGCGAGCGAATCTCCTGTTGATCTCTGTTAACTAAAGTCATATTGTCGGTCGTTCATGATACTTCATATCTCCAGATTTTGTATTAGGTCAATGTTAATCACCTCAAAGATGATAGTAGCGCAATGAATCTGTACTAACCAGAAATGATCTGCTCTCCTTTTTTTTGGATTGGTTGAACTCTAGCAGTCTTTCAGTTTGAGGAAACGCAACGAGTTCATGAAAAGGGGTATACCTTCTACGATGAACTGTTGTTAATCAAGGGACACATTTCTTGAGAACGATCAGAGGAATTCCATCTAGTCCCATAATAGTGATGGGTTGACGGAATACTATTTCTGGCATACGGCTATCGATGGTAGCAATATCAGGAGGAACTTGTGGAGCCAAGGTGCAAACATTTCAGCAGTGATGGTGTTGTGGAAGAATTGTGGAAGACTGTATGCTGAAGTCAAAATATCGGTCAAAAATTATATAACTTCCACCATCACAGACCATACCACAAGAAGTACCACTATAGCAAGGGCGGTTAACATAATCACCAACTATGTTACATGTCCACATAGACAACCCTCATCTTTTCATAACCTTTTTCTTAGTTCAAAAAAATTCCTCAAAGATAATCCAGACCTTATCTTAACATCTTCAGATAAAGGCAATATTACTGTACTAATGAACAAAAATGAATATTTACAACTTTCATATGATATAATCCTTAAAAACACCTCTTACATTGAAATAAACAAACATCCTACCTCTTCAATTCAAAGAAATTCAAACTCACTAATAAATCAATTAAGAAAAAATAATGAAATAGATGATGCTACAAGAAAAAAACTGCTATAATGGGATCTCACCCAAATTATATTCTTTACCGAAAGTACATAAACCGACTCTGTCTATGAGACCAATAGTTGCATCTATTGGAGCTCCCACAGAACCAATCGCTTCCTTTTTGACCGATATTTTGACTTCAGCATACAGTCTCGACAATGAATATTATGTAAAAGATTCTTTTGAAATTTCAGATGAATTTAATAAAACTTTTCTCCCTGATAACTATGTTATTGCAAGTTTGGATGTTGTATCCTTATTCAGTAACGTCCATTTAGATATCTGTATTATTGCCATTCATAGGAATTGGGATAATATTAGTAATTTCTGTAACATTAGTGAAGAATCATTTATTAATCTTTTAACTTTCCTCTTCAAAAATACATATTTCTCATTTGATAATAAATATTACAAACAAACCTTTGGAACACCAATGGGTGCAAAAATATATCCCATTCTAGCTGCCTATGTCATGGACTTCATTCTTGACACAGTTTTACCAGTTTTATCCTTCAAAGTACATTTTATAAAAAAATATGTAGATGATATCATAGTTGCATTACCTAGAGATGGTATTGACGAGATCCTCTTCACCTTCAACAGCTACGATCCATTTATACAGTTTACTATGGAATTGGAAGATGCTCAACAATCCGTACCTTTCCTCGACACTAGATTCATCCGTACACCTGAGAATCAAATTCTGATAGATTGGTACAGGAAACCCTGTTGTTCAAGAAGATACATTAATTTCCATTCCTACCACAGACTATCCATGAAGATCAATGTGATCAAACAGCTGAAAAATAGAGTGATAAGAATCTCGGATGAAAATTTTCACAAAAAAAATTTAAATATTCTGTTAGAACTGTTTCTTGAAAATTCCTACCCACGTTCACAAATAAAACAATTATTATTCAATAATTCATCACTTCTTGGTAATAACATTCACAATATTACAATACCTGTTCATAATGATACAAGTGTTACTGACATTAATCCCATTCTTCCACAATTTAAATACACCACTTTACCTTGTATTAAGGATATTTCCCCCAAACTTTCATCGCTCTTCCATAATATTCCAATTATAAAAAGTAAAGTGAAAGATAAAACTCCCTTAACATCACAAACCAATCTGATCTACAGTATTCCTTGTCTTGATTGTGATAAGAATTATATTGGTCAAACATCTCGTCCGTTATCTTCAAGAATTATTTCTCATAAAAGTGATGCTAGACTACATCCTGAAAGATGTGCTCTAGCAGAACATGTAAACAATAGAGATCACCGGATGAATTATGATGGTGTAAGTATCCTCATGAGTGAATCTTTGCTTAGCAAAATAGTTTTCTTAGAAATGGCTTTCATCTTCCAACAAAATAATTGTATAAATAAAAGATCAGACATAAATCACCTGAGTGAAATATATTTCTTTTTATTGACTTTAGATAATTCATATTCTCCCGCCAATTTTCAAAATGACATTTCAAATTTATAACTGTTGGTACCACTGTAATGCTTGTGTTCCATTGTGCATCATTCCCATCTAAATTTGACCTTCCAGTTTTACCACCTTGAACTTACAGTCAGGTCTACCACATCATTTCTAGTTCTAACCTCAAGGGCAATTAGGTGCACGTGGTGCGCGTTATTGGTACAACAAGTGGTTGTGTAACATTCGTCTTATAATATGATTCCTTTTTAAATGTTTCAATTTAATAATGTCCATGTCAATTTCACAATTTTTAACTTCATTTATGTAAACAATCTCACTGAAGATGTAAGTGTTATGTTGTTTTTTATCTTTACAATGATTACATGTCACTATATTCTAGTTTCCCTGATGATGGAATAAGTCAGATTCCGAAAGCTTGGATAAATTTCAAAGAGTACACTTTTTACTTGCTGCAATTCCCCACTATATTTCTCAGTTTGTATCCTAACAAGCCAGCAACGACTTCCTCTTCCACTATATATATACAGGGTGTCCCCTCTCAATTGGAAAAAACTTCTGGGGCATATTGAGGAACCATAGACAAGCAGTTTGAGATAAGAGACTGATGTCCGGAACTGCATGGTTTTCAAAATACAGGGTGTCAAAGTTTTTTTCAAAAAACTTTTTTTTATTAATATTTCAAAGACACGTTAACCGATTTTCTTGAAATTTGCTGGTGATGTAAGCTTTAATAAGACGCTCAGTTAGCACTAATTAAATGTTAATTATGACTCAAAGTGTCCAATATGCATTTCGATGCATTTTCTGCATCTGTCGAGCCAGGATTCGCGCACCCGAGCAAACACGCCTGGATTGTTCGCGATAAATTCCGCTGCCACCACAACTCTAGCAACTAGGTCCTCCATGGTCGGCACAGGAGTTGCATAGATCAACCGTTCCATTTCGACCCAAAGAAAAAAGTCCAGGGGGGCCAAGTCCGGCGACCTTGCTGGCCAAGGGACGGGACCACCTCTACTAATCCACCTGTTGTTGTAGGTTTGGTCGAGGTAACCTCTCACGGTGCGCGCAAAATGCGCTGGACAACCATCGTGTTGGAACCAGGCCTCTCTACGCAACTGGAGGGGTACATCTTCCAGCAGCTCGGGCAGAATATCTCGCAAAAAAACTAGATAGTTATTCCCGTTGAGGTGATCAGGTAGAACGTACGGCCCAATCAAATGGTCGCCAAGAATACCTGCCCAAACATTAACACCGAACTTCTGCTGATATCCTCTGATGTGCGTAGCATGGGGATTTTGTTCGCTCCACTCGTGGTTATTACGAGGATTGAATGTCCCCTCGCGCGAAAATCCTTTTTCATCGCTCGTGAAGATTATACTTAAAAAATCAGCGTTTTCATCCTCTTGACGGAGCAACCACTCGCAGAACTCGAGCCGCCGAGGAGCGTCGTCAGGCAGTAGATGCTGCACCTTTTGCAGTTTAAATGGATAGAGATCGTGGATTTTCAATACTCGATGGATAGTATTTTTGCTGCAATCAAGTTGCGACGCAATCAGACGAGTGCTAGTGTTGGGCTCATTCTGAATGCGTGTCATGACTTCATCCTCAACGGCATCTCTGATCGGAAACTGCCTTGCAAATTCTCGAATAGGCTGCAAAGATAACAAAGCCTCTTATATTGGCTGTAAAACAGAAACGCGCAAGAAAAAAACACAGAAAGTTGCCATTTCTGCAATACTTACCACGAATGAGCCGGTCTCCCGTAGATTTTGATGAATTTTGATAAAAATCTTATGGTTTGGCAATTCACGATTTGGGAACCGCTGCCCGTACAACCGTTGTGCTAACAAAGAATTACCCCGCGCTTCCCCATACAAGAGATGCATATATGCAAGCTCGGCTAATTCAAACCGATTCATTTTTGCAATTAGTGTAACGTTTGAAGATAATTAAGTACTGAAACTGACACTTTTACTAAAGTTTGACATGTTTATGTGTTACCATGACAACATTGTTTTGTTTTAGATTATCAGATAATGAACCTTTCAATAAAGTTTTTAATAAAAAAATTTTCTCGAAAACGGAGAGAGATCCGAAAAAATATCAAGTGACAAAAAAGTTGTATTTGTAACTGAGATTTCTAAAAAATATATAATTTTTTTTTAAAAAGTCAGCAGTGTACATTTTTTGTCATTTTTATTCGTGACACTGTCCCCCGGGGCGCCACTGGAAGTAATAATTAACATTTAATTAGTGCTAACTGAGCGTCTTATTAAAGCTTACATCACTAGCAAATTTCAAGAAAATCGGTTGACGTGTCTTTGAAATATTAATAAAAAAAAGTTTTTTGAAAAAAACTTTGACACCCTGTATTTTGAAAACCATGCACTTCCGGACATCAATCTCTTATCTCAAACTGCTTGTCTATGGTTCCTCAATATGCCCCAGAAGTTTTTTCCAATTGAGAGGGGACACCCTGTATACAGAAAGAAGTCGTTGCTGGCTTGTAAGGAGTCAAACTCAAAAATAGTGGGGTATTGCAGCAATAAAGTAAACGTGTACTCTGTTAAGTTTATCCAAGCTTTCGGAATTTAATATAATTCCATAATCAGGGAAATCTTAGATTTGGATGCTTACATAGGTGGTAATATGATGACACATAGATTGATGTGAAGTATAAATTTAAAACATATTAAAATTATTAATTAAAACATTAGTTGATTGAAGTCAACTTGTCTGAGGAGTTAAAATTGATTCAAGAATCCACGTGGTGTTGAATCCTGAATTATGTTATATTAATAGTAGTAGTAGTAGTAGTAATATGTATATTGACGACAACAATGAAATTACATATGAATGTAATAGAAAATTGGTCAATCCGTTATGTCATTATTTGAATCTCAGTCGATATATTAATAGCTTTACAATATTAATCACTAATAATTTCTGTCGGCTGATTTAGTTTCCGAAGCTGTGAGGTTTTTGCCTTCCATAAAAGCGCTACCCCGCCGACCTTAGTGGAAAACACTGCGATTCCAAAATCTACAGACTCTAGAAAAAAACGCGGGTGTGATGTATACACTCTATGGGAATACCATTCTTCGCCAAGTTGACACAATTGATTTTATCATCTGGAACAGGAACTGGGTCGCATTGGAATTTGTGGAAATGTAATTAAATATTGCGGCGTGGCTTCGAGATTCAATATAAGGATAATGAATCCAATTAACTGTATTGTTGGCAATTTGTTGAATGTTCCACTTAGTCGCTGTAGAACTGAGACTGATTAAACGTTCTATTTAACAGCAATATTTTCAGTTTCAGCGAGACAAAATGCCAGACAGTGATGTTTGGTATGATTTGCGGAAATCATTGAAAACAATAATAAAAGAACCTGAATAATAATTTTTCAAAACCGTTTAATATTGAGGTTCATCTATAGAACATTGGCTAGGCCTATATCCAGTAATTATATACTGTTCTCAGAGATGATAGTAGTCTTTATTCATATAATAATGATAATAATAATAATAAATGATCATCCTGATAATAGGGTGGTACAAGACAGACACTGCTCTCGAAATTCCAGAAAATTTTAGCTTGCCGACAAAAGGCACACGTTTTAGCTGGAGCCATGCAGAAGGCCGTCATCCTGGGATCATTGCGTTTACTTAGGGCACACGATACTCGGTCCCAGTGATCACTTACCTCACGACGTGGGGAGTGGTCACTGGTATCTCTCCAGCTCGACTCTGCGTAATTTCGGAGGCCGCACAGTCGTGACTGGAATTTATTGAATTTAATTTTTTCAAATAATAATAATAATAATGCTCTGTGGCTTCAACATCACCCAGAGCATGCAACCTTCTCTGCACAAATCTCCGAGATTATGTATCCCACCCGAGAATTCGCCGACTGTTGATCAGGTGTTAACCTTCTGGAAGGGTATCTATATGAAGTGAGGTATCCATTCAACAGAGATACTCAAGCCCTTACGCAATTCGGAGTCTTCTGTGGAAGGTTCCGAGAGCCTGAGCCCGGATTGCTGCGTCAATCGATTACCACCGAGAAGGTTCGGATAGCCCTAACGGTTTCTAAGAACTTTGCTGCTCCAGGTCCTAGGATAACACAGCTTCCGAACTTAAGCCGATGAAGTGTAAAATCGACAATAAGATTTCATGATTCAGGGTGTCAACAGCTCGAGAATAATCAATCAATATCAACACACATATTTCATTATTGTCCAATGCATACACAATATCATCGGTACTCAAAGTTGTAGAGCAGCTGTATCCACTTCTGAAACCACATTGATTTAATGGTAACAATTCTTTCTCTGACAAATATTCCCTAATCTGACGGTCTAGTATTTTCTACAAAACTTTGGAAAGCGTTGGTAAAATACTAATACTCCTCAGTTGATTGAATTCGGTAGGATTGGATACTTTGGGTGATGATAATACATATTTTCAAACTTTAGGAAAATAACTCTGATCTATGCAAAGGTTAAAAATATCAATGCCAAGAGCTTTGGTTTTGATGCATTATGTAATATGCAGACCTTCTTGGTGGTTTCATCGAAACAAAAATTGTCAGTGATATTTTCATGAATATTATCACGATAATGATTCAGTAACTCATTTATAAGGAAATTATTATAATCATCGGGTTTTTTCAGTGATACTGGTAAGTCATCATTACGTTTTTTTTGGAAGTACAATTGGTGAGTTTTTATAGCAGCTGATGTATAGTTTCTAAGTTCTCTATAATAGTCAAAATGCGCAGGCAATGTTGATCTTCTGTACCTTTGAAAAGCTTTATTCGCAAGCGCTGCATCAATTTAACACTGTCAGTAATCCATGGTTGCCTTTTTTCTTCAATTTCATAGCACAAGTTCTGACAGGAACATGTTTATCCACCAGTTCTAGGATATTACTATTCAAAAAATCAATTTTTTTATCGATATCTCTGATTTGATAAAAATAGTTGCAATCTTTATATTCCAATTCATGATTGAAATCATTTAAATCTACTTTTAAAAAATCACGAAAAGTTACATTCCTGGTGGTTATTTTATTATTACCTGTATCAAAAGAACACTAATGTATTGAGAAATGCTTTACCGCACTGGTATCAATTGCCCCACAATCTTTCACCTCAAAATTGGTGCATATATCAATCAATGTCATAGAACTGTTCGTAATAGAGGTCTGTTCGCTGTTTATGCATGAAATTTATATTGTACACTACATTTTCTTACACCCACTGGTCGTTGTCGATGAGTGTAGTGAAGTGGAGTGTAATTCAACATCTGTTCGGTGCTTTTATTCTGCTTTCTGCTAATCCTAGAATTTTGATTCGGAGATTATGCTTATAATTATTTTGTATTTATTCATGGCTTGTGAATCTCCTTTGAACGTATCAAAAATGCACAGTGATGATGAAATCATCATTGCGAATTCGTACAATGAATTGTTGACAAGTTCATCTGACGAGGATCAATTCAATGGCATTGATGTCAATATTCTTTTGATGCTTTCGTGAATGGGGACACAAGATTCCCGGTTAACAAATAAAACCATTACGTACTTTGTCGAAGAAGTTGTTTTTTTTTCAAAATATATCATATACATCTAACCCCATATTTTCCAATATCCATTTGCACTACACTTATCACACCTCTAAATCGATTGTAACAACTGGTTTCTTCGTGCTACAACATTTTAACAACGAACATAGTGTAAGTGTACACGGGAAATCACCTAACGGTATCAGTGTTACACAATCTACTATTCTGTACAATAGTGTAGTTAATGCAGACACAGCGAACACCTATGGGTTGGATCAAATATATTCTGTATGAGATTGAAGGACTCAGTGATAGACATAAAGTCATTTACAAGTTTCGACTGAGGATTGAAGTAGTCTATATTGAAATCTCCGAGAACGATGATATTTTCATATTCGGGGTCAATATGTAAATGTATGTAAATGTATTTTCGAATCGATTCAAAAAAGCAATTGAATCACCCTTATTTCAACCCATGGGTGCTCAATAAAAAATTCGTTCTCTGAAACGATGACTGTATTATTCAAAGTTGTTCTGATAAAAAGTGCTACTTTACCCTCTCTATCATTTCTTGTAATTTTATAACCATCAATTTTCAATTTACTGTCAGAAAAGCCATAATGTCACCATGTCTCCATGTCACCATGTCTCTGACACAGCAGAGATGAAAAAATTGTTTGCACTCATGATACCCTCGACTTCATTCAATTTTGTAGTCTATGAACAAATATTGATGTGGCCAACTGAGACTAACATTACATTATAGTTTGATATTATCAAATACAAAATGTGAACACCTGGTAAAGAAATTAAATTAAAAAAATGGTAAAAATAGTAATTTGGATCTCAATAAGAAGTAATTCTACAGTATGAGATTTTTATCAAATAGTATATGGGCCAGCCCTAAATTATTTACTCGAAGAAAAGACAATGTAACAATATTGAAATTATGTTATTTTTATTTGTTTAGAGTTTCCTTCGAAGGTTTGATAGCCATCAGGTCGGTCAATTCACGAGACCTCTTATGAGAACACTGCTACCTGTTGATGAACTTCATTCGTATTCACAAAATTCATAGCGTCACTTTTTAGCTGATGCAATTCATTAAGGCTGTGTGGAACTCCATCGATGATGAGGTGGAATCCTTTGATTGTTGCTTTCTGATTTCTGTATCTGACAAAATTTGATACTGATACAGCAGTTTTCTTTTTCTGGTAGTCTTCCGCAGGGTACTCAGGAGATCTGATGGGGAACATGATGGGGTTTGTTAAATTTGCCACCAGAATTCAATCTGTAGGCATCTCTGAAATCACTTTCCACACGACTGATTGATGAACATCATCACCTACAAGATTATAAATCACAAGATTGTATTTCTTTACTTTTCTTTCGCAAGACAGCAAGCGATCTTTTAGTTTTGTTTACTCTTCTTTCAAGTCTTGGTTTTGTTTTTCCAATGTATCTACTTCATTCTGAAAAGTTTTCTTATTTACCCGGAGCTCGTTCTTCAGATCCTCAACTTGTTTACTAATATCGTCATTTTGCAGTGATATTTTCTCAAACATATTATAAATCTCCTCCTTTGATATTTCAACCATATCGGGCATAGAATTCTGGCTCATATACTAATTGTTTTGATTGGGTTTTATATTTATAAGATAAGGAACAGCCTTTTTTTAGCTCGGAAAGTATTTTATCTGCATTGATCGATGATGAGATTGAATAATGCATCCAAGAATTACTACAGACTATATGACTTATAGAGTGCACCAATTTACACTGATGAAACTGATATAAAAATGTTGGCACTACTCACAGAAGAAGCAGGATTGTAGATAGTAGATTGTAGGTGGGGTCGTTAAGGCTGTAAAGCCTCTCAAGCACTTCGACCTATTGGATATTTTGTGCATAAAACTTAATCTATTCCAGGCCCGGGATTCCGAGGCTTCGTGCGAAGTTTATCAGTTTCCTGGGAGCTAGGTTCCTGATGTCGGAGAGATCTAAAAAGGCTTCTTCCAGGAACTTGAGCCTCTTGCAGAAGAGTGCTGGGCATTCGCATAGCAAATGCAGTTTCAGCGAAGTTCTCGCAGTAGCGGCAACTATCACTCTCTGTTGTATCCATCTTTTTGAGATGGTACGTCAGAGGGCAGTAAGGAGTCCCGTTACCAGTTTCAAGTATTTTTTGTCCAACTCGAGAAGCTGTTTAGCTATCCTTGGCAAAAGGCTCACTAGCCTTTTCGCTTGTCTTTGTCCTGGCACTTCATTCCAGTGAGATTTTATTTCATCCGCTTCCCAGCGTCGGAACTCCTTTCTCAAGACTAGTGGGCTTTGGGAAGTCCACAGAAGGGTTCTGGGCCGAGAAATTGTGTATTTATCCCTTCTTTGGCAAGGCAGTCTGCTTCCTCATTGCCTTTAACTCCCTTATGACCTGGCACCCACATCAAAGTGACCTGGTTGTTCGCTGCCAGTTGTCGTAGGGATTGTTTACAATCCCAAGTCAGCTTAGACTCACAAGTGTATGACTTCAGAGCTTTTAGTGCTGCTTGGCTATCTGTTCGAGGCACTCCTGGGCACATATCTCTATAGCATGTACCTCTGCTTGAAAGATGGTTGGGGTGTTACCAAGGGATTTTGAGAGCCTGAAATTTGGCCCTGTAACTCCCACTCCAGCCCTTCCATCCATCTTGGATCCATCAGTAAACCATACTGATGCATCCCTTCCCAGTTGAGGTCCGTTCTCTGTGCAAATTTGGTGGTTGTTTATGACCACTTCAAACTGCATTTCGAAGTCGTACCTAACTGGCATGATATCTGTCGGTTAAGACATGGATTCTAGGGAAATATTTTCCAAAATCTTCAAGTGTCCAATCCGATTTCCTGATTTGAGTTTTTTCGTATGGCTCAGTCTGAAGGCACTCATTGCTGCTTCTTTCATTACCAACAGGTGCAATTGTTGAAAGTTCAGCATAACCTCTAAAGCTGCAGTAGGGCACGTATATATTGCCCCTGTGATTCCCAGACAAGCTAGCCGCTGCACTTTCTGCAGCTCGACTTGTGCCGAAATTTGTTTTATTTTTGGCCACCATATCAATGAAGCGTAGGTTTGATGATCGTTTGGTATGACCAATAGATCATTCTTGGTTTCAGATCCCATGTCTTGCCAAAGACTCTGCGGCATGTCCAGCTAGCCGCTATATCTCTGGAAATAATGTGGTTGAGATGGCTGTTCCATGTCAGTTCTTTGTCGATTATCACGCCCAAATATTCAACTTCTTTGGAAAAAGTGAGCTGAATTCTATTTAGAGTTGGGGCTTCAAGTTCATACTTTCGCCTTTTGGTAAATGAAACCAGCACTGTTTTGTTAGGATTGACATTCAGTCCTTCCTCTGCACATCAGCTTCTGTTTTGTTTAGGGCTACTTGCATGAATAATAATTCCGATAGCTCGAAGTCTCTTTTTAAAAACTTTATTATAAACTACGCAACACTAATTACGTCGCACCCCAAAATTTTGCCCCTGTTTGAATTTGAATAACTTTTTTCTTCTTTGAACAATTTGAATTCTGTTTGCACTGTTCGCTAGCTCTTCTTCGATACATGAGGTTATTTCCATAAAATTGCTACAGGATGTTTTTTGGAACTGTGCAAAATTTCGAAATTTTCAAAAGGATCCCAAATGAAGAAAAACAGTTTTTTTTCAACTTTAACAGCAGAGGCATGAAGATTATCTCATTACCTTTGGCCATTTCCAAAATTGCCTTCTTATCACTTTTCTTTACAGAGTGATCTCAAAAAATCAATTTTTTGGTTTTGCAGTCATAACTTTTTTACTCTTCAACCGATTTCCAAAATCTCAGGCTCATTGTGAAGCTGAAACCTCATATGAAAAGATTTAAAGATCAGAATTAACTCAAGATGAACATTCAAGACCGAGGGTTTCCTCAAATGTGACCCAAATCTGAAACACTCTGTAAATCCCGACTGGGAGGAGAATTAAATGAAAATCAACTTGTTTTCGGGAGGATCTTCCATTCTGGACACATCCAGATCTTTTTTTTTTCAGTAGTCAAAAATTGTGCGTGAGAAAACCGAAATGAAACGCCATGTTCTAGAAAAAAAATCAGCGCAAAAAAAATGCATGGTCCGTAACCAACGTAACAAAAATCATAATGAGTGACTGACAAGACAGGTTGAAAATTACGTTGAAAATTCAAAATAAAAAAAATACTGAATACAACAAAATTTCAGGGTAACCTTCTCACCACCTATACAAATTCTTCCATCATGTTTTGGATTTTTTCAAAGAATTTAATTTTTTAGACCCCCAAAAAAAAATTTATACGTACGCCTATGAAACAATTTTTTTATCTCTTTGTTCAACTTTTTCCGCTGAACACAGCTATGGGTACCGCTTGTATCGATTCCGAAAAATAACTTTTTTTCGCCCTGTACATCAAACTATGATACTTGGAGAACTCGAGTTTGGGCGATTCTTAGTAGTTTTGTACGAAACTCACGAAAATTATATGTAAAAAAATCACAAAAATCTCCTTCCCCTTCATTCGTACCCAGAGTATCCCAATGGGGCAAGGGGGGCTAAATAATTATATTTTTTTAATATCCGATCCCGATGTGGGGGTCAGGTGAAATATGTTTACCGATATATCTAACCGTTTGACCAGCAAAAATTTTACCCGCAAAAAAAATTTTGGGGGGGAGGGGGTAAAAAATTTTTCATCAGTATTTTTGGTGGTGATATTTTCGTTTCGATCAAACAACGTTTTGGATATTTTTCTTTTTTAATCGGGATTTCGAGGGGGATTAAGATTTGGGTCACCTTTGCAGAAACCCTTGATCTTTAATATTTATTTTTAGTCAATTCTAATCATCTTGTCTGTTCATCTAACTTTTCAGCTTCAAAATGATCCTGAGATTTTGAAAATCGGTTGAAGAGGAAAAAAGTTATGACTGCAAAACCAAAAAATTGATCTTTTGAGATCACTCTGTAAAGAAAAGTGATAAGAAGACAATTTTGGAAATGGCCAAAGGTAATGAGATAATCTTCATGCCTCTGCTGTTGAAGTTGAAAAAAACTGTTTTTCTTCATTTGGGATCCTTTTGAAAATTTCGAAATTTTGCACAGTTCCAAAAAACATCCTGTAGCAATTTTATGGAAATAACTTCATGTATCGAAGAAGTACGAGATTACAGCTGAAGGACTGAGCTAGCGAACAGTGCAAACAGAATTCAAATTGTTCAAAGAAGAAAAAAGTTATTCAAATTTAAACAGAGGCAAAATTTCGGGGTGCGACGTAATTAGTGTTGCGTAGTTTATTTTATCTGACAACAAAAAGTGAGGAACGAATATATTGATGTTTTACATATGAGGTTGAGTTAAGAACTGAGCTGAGAACGGCTTCCTTCTGGTAGTTCGACCATCTTGCTGATTTTACGGAATCGGTAGATTCACGGAATCCGTACTGTGGGATCAGCAATGTCAGCATCTTCTTGTGGGAACCGTCGTAGAGTGATGACATAATTCCTCCCCCCATAGTTTCGGCTTCCGAGGGTTAGAGAGGAAGACGAACATCGCAGTGGTCAACTTCTGGGGATGTTGGGTTTCGCACCCTGCTGGCGATCTTCTTGTATATCAGGTAGAAAGCGACGCAATCAAAAGTACGTATAAGATTACTGTCCAGGCACTAGGTACATAGGGTGGATTGGAGAAATGAAAATCGGGTTGATTTTCTACCATCTGAGTCCGGATTTCTTGTAATTCGTCTAATCTGAGATCTTCTAATTCGATGTCGATGTTGGCTTTTGGAGACATTGTGACGGCAACGTCTATGTCAGGAAACAGGACCGGCTGGTTCGGGTTTGTATATTGTTGTTCGTTTGTTATGGTTAACTGATCGATTGTAAATTGGCAACCCATTGGAATTTCGATGAGGTATGTGCCAATCACTTTCCGAATTTCTTCTTGCTTGTAACATTTGAGTTTTGTGTTTATTTCGGATGGAAATAATCCGATCCATTGGTTAGATGCGTCCAGGTGGTTCATCATTGGTTTGGTCAAGTGGACTCGAGTTTGACGGCATGTGGAGGTGTTTTTGATGTTGAGTAGCTGGATTTCGCAAGGTCCATCTTCTACTTCACGTAGTTCTTGTTTATCGCAAATGTACCATTGAGGAAGGATTTCTTTACAAGCATTGCTCAGGAATGCAAAATACATTATGTCTTTTATCAAGAACTTATTCTTAGGAATGATTGCCTTAAACTGACCCTTAGAATATACGGGGGCTGAATAAAAGTGGTATAGCTCGAAATCGAAAGGAAACATTATTGGTATTTGAAGAATGTACGTGATTTTATTGTTCAATATATAGCTATCGATTTTTATCAATTTCTCGAAGTATTCGGTATTATTGAAAGTTACTGCGAAAGGCAGTTGTTTTGATTCGGTTTGTTCACTTAGTTTATTCAGTTCGATGTATAATTCATTTATTGAAATGATACTCGGGTGCATAACTTGTAATTTCGAGAAAGTGATCGAGTTTTCAATGTCTTGAAGGATGGAATTAATTATTTCGTACATATTTATAATTTGATTGAGAATATCTTTTATTAACATTGCATTCTCTCTGTATGTATGGCTTTCGACTATCAATGCGATCTGATTCAATTTTGTTGTGATTAATTGTTCATTATGATTTATTCTTCGGATCGTTTTGTTGAATTTTTCTATTACATTCAGAGATTATTATATTGTCTGCCCATATTAGAGACTATTTGTTTTTGATTTGATTCTAGTTGAGAAATCAATTTTTCATAGCGTTGACCATCATAGGCATTTAAATTACCAGTGACGGACTTGAAAATTGAACCTAAACCGTCAATTAGTCCCCTTTTGCGTATTTTATGATGTGGAAGTATGTTTCTCAGCTTCAACTCCACTTTCTCTTCAGTGAATTGTAAGATTTTTAGATAGTTTGATGTATCAAAGGAATAGTCTTTATTTGTTAATATTAGGCTTGTAATATTGTGAGATTTCGAATTCAATTTCTCCATTTCTGAAATTATGGGATTCATATCATAGTAGTGTATGAGTGTATGTGTGTATTGTTCGACTTTGGCTGTGCCAAGTTTCACTGGAATGATGCCTGGATTATTTTCTAGTTTTTGAAGAAGAATTTTTTCCAGAAGGCCGAGGATCCCCGGGATTCTGAAATAACAGAGACGGACGTTTTATTTTTTCGTATATGTTTGCTTGAGTGGGCGTTTCAAATTGTCCATATGTATTTTCTCTTGTGATGGGGTCGAAACTGTTTTAGATTCATTGTTCACTGTTGTCAATTGAGTGGGTTTATTGAATTTGTTAGCTTGTTTCTGTCTGATGTGTTTTTTCACGAAGGTCTTTTGTCCTGGTTGAAATATTTCGGGTTTGTCTCGGTTGGAATTGATCTTTTGTATGTTCTTTGATTTGAGTGCAATGAGATCCGAATTGATTTTGGAATACAATAATTTCGATTTTTCCCTATGATCGTTGATATAGTCATTTACCAATATCTGATCAATCTCCATATTGAAAGGGTTATTATCAGTTATATGTCCATTTACAACGTCAACTGGTTTGAACTTCGTTGTAGAATGTAATGAATGATTATAGGCCAAAATCGCATAAGTTATTTTTTTATTTATCGGAGTTTTTAGGAATCCTTTTGTATTCAATATTCGAATATGTTCAATTATCGTTGAATGGAATCTCTCAACAATTCCATTGGATTGTGGATGGTTCGGACTACAAAAGTGAGTGTCAATTTTGTGTAGTTTCAGCAATTCGGTTACAACAGAATTTTTAAATTCAGTGCCATTGTCTACCACTATTTGTTTAGGGGTACCATGATGTGAAAATAATTTTATCAAATTATCAACAATTTCGGTCCCGCAGGACGAATTCAAATGATATGCTTGCGCATATTTTGAAAAGCTATCTACAATAGTTAGGAATTTCGACTGTTCCAGTGTAAATGTATCCAAATGAATTATCTTAAATGGTTTGGAGGCTGTTGGGGTGATATTCATTTCCATTCGTATAGGGTGTCGTTCGTATTTACTTTGTTGGCAAATATCACAGTTATTGATGAAAGTTTGTACTGATTCTTTGATGTGAGGCCAATAGTATTTTTCTTTAATTCGGTTCACTGTCTCGTCGATTCCACGGTGGTTTGACTTGCTTTCATGATAATTTGTGATTAACTCTTCGATGTCGTTTTTGTTTGTTATGTCTATTAGTAGTTTTGTGCAATTTTTGAATTTTATAGAAGGCCATTTAAAATGAGTTTGCAGAACTACTGAAAATCTTTCATAAATCTTAGGGTTCTCGAAGTAAAGGTGATATTGAATATTTGGTGCAATATAATCCTTGATAAAATTTATAATGTCGTTTTCGAAATTATGTTCAGAAATTTGAAGTTCAATGCGCTGTTTTTTCTCGAATAGAATAATGATTTTCGGCTTCGCGGGAGAATGTAAGACTGTTGAAATGATTATTTGATTCTGACCGAAATTAACTGGTGAATCTGTAGTTGGAATACCTACTACGGGATGTTGGTCTGCGTTGGAATGCATGGTGTCATCGTCTAGTTCTTCGTTCTCGTTGTCATTTTCAAAGTCTTTCATTGACTCGTCCATCTGTACTTGCATGGAAATGTCGTCCAAATCGCGCCGTTTATTTATACTTTGTGATTCAAAAATTTCTCGAATGATTTTTTCATTCTCGGGGTTCCTAGGTTTATTTGTCATGTCTCTTACTAAGTCTTCAATTTCGTCAGAAACTGTCTTGGTGTGAATTTCTATGCGCGAAAGTGCGTCGGCGTTCGAATTTAGTTTCCCTTTCTTGTACTTGATGTTATAGTCATACTCCTCTAATTTTATACGCCATCTCGTTAATTTTGAGTTGGGGTCTTTGAGAGAAAAAAGCCATTCTAGAGGTTTGTGGTCGGTGACAATATCAAATTTTCTGCCAAACAAATATGGACGGAAATATTTTGTGGCCCATACTATTGCCAACAGCTCCTTCTCAATTGTCGAATAGTTCTGTTCTGAATCATTCAAGGTTCGAGAAGCATAAGCAATAGGCAGATCTCTACCTATCGGTCCATGGGATAGGACAGCGCCTAAAGCGAAATTACTGGCATCGGTCGTCAGAACAAAGGGTTTTGAAAAATCTGGATACTGTAGTATTGGTTCATTAATTAAAAGATTTTTACACGTATTGAAACAGTTTAAAAATTCTTGATTATGCTCAATTTTGGCTCCTTTTTTGAGACACTTGGTAAGTGGTTTTGTTACCTTAGCAAAATCGTTTATAAACCTACGGTAGTATCCTAATAACCCCAAAAAACCTTTTATCTGTTTGGTGTTCTTTGGTATTGGAAATTGATTAATTGCCTTTATTTTCTCGGGATTTGGTTTTACACCTTGAGGAGTAACTATGTTGCCTAAATACGCGACTTCTTTTCGCAGAAACTCGGACTTATCCAATTGTATCTTAAAGTTGGAATCTCGAAGTCTTTGAAAAACGCATCTGAGTCTCTCTAGGTGTTCTTGTAATGATGTTGAATAAACGATTATATCATCCAAGTACACCAGACATTTTTCATTTTGGATTCCACGTAAGATGTTGTCCATGATTCTTTGAAATGTAGCGGGGGCGTTCTTGAGCCCAAAAGGCATTCTTAGATACTCGTAATGCCCGTTCTCTGTGTTGAAAGCTGTTTTTTCTATGTCTTTTTCATCCATTTCAATTTGGTGAAAGCCGCTAGCCAAATCAAGAGTTGTAAAATACTGGCACTTTTCCAGTTTGTCGAGAAGGTCGGTTATATTGGGGAGTGGGTATCTATCATCAACAGTTTTTTTGTTGAGCTTACGATAATCTACCACCACTCTCCATTTTTGTTTACCCGATGCGTCAGATTTTTTTGGTACCACCCATATAGGCGATGACCACGGAGAATTGCTTGGTCTTATAATATTTTGGTCTAACATTTTCTTGATTTGACTTCCTACCTCTTGTTTGTGGATGAATGGGTAACGATAGGATTTTGTTTACACTGGCAATTCGTCTACGGTTTTAATTTGATGTTTAATACGATTGGTGAAGGTTAAGGAATCTTCTTCATTATAAAAGATGTCTGCAAATTCCCTACACAATTTCAGTATTTCACTGCTTTCTTCCTGGTTCAGATGATCTATTCTGATTTTTGATGAGTCTAAGTATTTTCTTGAAAACTGGTCATAATTATGAAGTTCTATTTCTTGAATATGTTCGCGGTCAAACTTTTCTACAGTTATAGGTTCAGAGAAATCTAATGTTATATCGTTCGTGCTGTTGTTAAGAATTGTTGTTAAAGCATGTCCATTTCTTGCAATTGTGAGGCATTCCGGTATTTCACAATTGTGTAATTTTTGGTGTGGGATAATGATTTCACCTTCAGTTATGGATGTTTTGATGTCAACAACTTGTTCCGATCTGGCATTGATTTTAATTAAATTTAGATTTGTCTGAGTTTTTTGGAAAAGTAATTTTATTTTTGCATTTGGCGTAACTAGGTATCCTTTATCGAAATCAATAGAAGCTCGTAGTGCTTTCAAGCCATCTAATCCAATCAATCCCCTGAAGATATTATGGAATTTGAATAAGAAAAATTTCAATGATTGGTTTTTCGCAGAATTGAATAGTTTTGAAGCTGGGATACATGCACTGATTTTATGTGCTGATTTTTGAAAAACTGAAGAAACGACAAATGGGTCATTTCTTATTAGATGAGGAAAAAACTCGTTTGCAATTTCGGGGTCTATGAATGATTTCGTCGAACCAGAATCAAGTAAAACTTTTATGTTATATTCGGGTAATATTATATAAGGCAGTTCACTCGCGTTCGTACTATTAAATGAAATAATATGCTTTGCTAAGCTGGGTCGTTGCTGTGAGATGGTTTCTGAAAATTTACGCTAGTACCGTCAGCACTTTCACTATCGAATGCTTGTTCGTGTAATGTATATTCATTGTGCGAGTTACTATAATTTTCCTCGAAATCTCCGAGATTTTCTTAGAACTGCGTATTACTATGCTGTTCTTCGAAATCTCCGTGATTTTCTTCTAACTGTGTATTGAATAATTCTTCGGAAACAAAATTTCGTCTAGGTTGTTCAAATGAATGAAAGTTTGTTTGATTTTGATTATTTTGTGATGGTCTCCAGGAATTTCTAGTACTTACGCTCATTGGCGTTGGTTTGAAAGTATTCCTAGTATTAACGCTCATTGGCGTAGGTTTGTCAAAAGTATTATTAGGGTTCGGTCTGAAAACGTTTCTTTGTTGATTATTTCTACCGAATACTTGAGCATTCGTGAAAAATCGTTGTGGGCGAATGTTTTCTCGAGCTTGAAATTGAATTGGTTGAGATGGAAAAGCCATTTGTGAAGCTTGGTTTCTGACTTGATCGAATGAATTATTGAAATTATTGGAAAATCTTTGTGGTGGCAATTGTCTTGGTGGAGCATGATGTTGTCTTGGCAACTGCCTGAGCTGATTCGGATTTTGGAAATAATGAGTGTTTTCTTCTTGGGTAACAAATTGTAAGGCTTCGCTCAGAGTTGTTGGTCTCATACAACGTATGGTTGTTCCAAGAGGTTCTTTTAAGCCCGATAAAAATGTTTTCAGTGATAATTCATTATACAAGGTACGTTTTAGAGCTTTTGCTTCATTATTGTTTTCGTGAATATCGACATAACTACAAATGAGATTTAAAGTTTTCAAGCAACGATCGTAAAATTGCTGTGGTCTTTCGTTTTGATTTTGTTTTAGCATTACCAAATCTCTATTGAGACAGGCTTCGTCTCTCTGATCAGCAAAGTTTCTCCGAAGTGTTTGTTGCAGTTCGTCCCAATTTGTTACTGATTGAATATTTACAACTAATCTAGCATTTCCAGTCAGTTTCGCTACAAGAGAGTGCAATAAATATACGTTGTGAAAACTAGTTGGGTTGGCAACATCATAAAATTGTTTTATTATTTCATCGCAAATCGAAAGATAGCGGTTAAATTCATTTGGGTTCCCATCGAACTCGGGGACACATTTGAAATATTCTGGTTTAAACTGATGAGCCATTATATTTTGATTAATTTGATTTGTTGTTGAATTTGGAGTTGGATTTTCACTAGTATTTATAATAATCTGAGAGTCAGTTGAAGGGTCACCTAAATTTAAACTTCTAAGTGTTTGCAATAAATCCTCGACAGACATTCAAATGTACTTACAATAGTATTAGAGTTACTTCAAGCATATCCTTCCTAACAGCTATAAAGATGAGTCCTGGATTTGCGATTCTTGTCTCCTCCAGAAGTTCGATCTTTGTAGAACTGGACGATATAGGTTCCAGTTCTCGATGCTTCGCTGGTGAAGAGCTTCTGATGGGTCTCTGTTGGACGGTCCACTTCAAACACCTCCACGACGAAACAACAATTTTCGATATCCAGTTAATCGTTGATACGAAATTACTACGTTCGATACGCAATAACCCGGATATCCTACCGACTGCGCCAATAATAATTCCGATAGCTCGAAGTCTCTTTTTAAAAACTTTATTATATTTTATGTGACAACAAAAAGTGAGGAACGAATATATTGATGTTTTACATATGAGGTTGAGTTAAGAACTGAGCTGAGAACGGCTTCCTTCTGGTAGTTCGACCATCTTGCTGATTTTACGGAATCGGTAGATTCACGGAATCCGTACTGTGGGATCAGCAATGTCAGCATCTTCTTGTGGGAACCGTCGTAGAGTGATGACATAATTCATGCGAAGAAGCAGGATAGATCAATTTCAACACGAGAGCACAATAAACACACATAGGAACTCTTTGGTTGAGGCCCAATATATTATGTAACAAGTGTGAATCGAGTTGCAACTCATATTGACTTCCAAGAATTTCTCTTTCGGACTTTTTGGTCATTTTTCACCACACATTGTGATGACAAATAAAACTCAAAGATATTTGAATGTGATGTTATTTTTCACACAAAATTTTGAGTAACATTGATGTACATAAACTACAATGACAATGTAAATTCAGAAAAACCATTCACCTTGTCAGGATGAGAGATAGATTCCTTTCGATTATGTGACTTTCTCAGATTTGGATATCAGTTTATCCCTGAGATAATTATATTATATATCTCAAGAATGCCATAAATAAATGTCTAGAATCTAGGCCTTTCTAGTAAATTAACATAGAGATTGGTGAATTTCACGAGCTTATTTTTTTCATTGTTGGGAAATTATGAGTTGAGCATTCATTTCGAAAGTAGCTGCTTTCTTTCGAATGAAATATTCCAAGAAAACGAATATGAATCACACAATAGACTGATAACATAGCTTCAATTAACATATACTCATCCAATCGATATGTCAAGAAAAAATTTACGTTATTTTTCATAAGCCTTTCATCTCGTTTGAAGCGAACCTCAAGTGATCTTAATTTTCTTTAAGCTCCTAATAATGAGTCTTCAAACTCTGGTGGACTTGTACTAAGTGGCAGTCTAACTATGAATCTGCCATCCGTATCTCGTATCGCTCTTAAGCTAAGATGATCATCTTTTTTCTGTTCTTGGATATTGTTCGTTTCTAAGCGATTTTTTTCTGTAAAAAAAATGAAAGAAATACGTACCACGTCTTGTCCACTTCAAATATCAAATGCTGTTTGAATGACTAGTAGACAAATAACTTAAAACCATTACTTTCCTGGTTGATGCCACGTAGAAAATTGAACCATATCCACTAGCATATACAATGATTCCTGCATCAACATTCAGAGATCACTACCCGAAGCGAAACCCATCCCAATAAAAGCATCGCTACGCGTATTCAACAGCTTGGAACCACGTTTCAAGAGCAACTTGGAAACAGCGACACCATACGGCGAAAGAAAGGAACACTCCTGAACAAAGTTTCAATGTTATGAAACTTGGGAGCAAATCAAAGCATTGATTTTCTCTGTAGGTATTTTATTTCACATTTCACTTGTTATTTTTTGTGAAATATTACATACTGGGTGATGGTGAAATCGGGATGCAATTATTTCTGTTGTTTCTTGAGTGATTGTTGTCAACCTTTGAATGTTTGTCTATCTATATAATAATGTTGTGATTCGAGTTTTTGATTTACTATATGGTTGAACGGACATTGAATTTGTTTGAGCATTTTGCGTTACATTTACTTGCAATTCTTTTGAAGAATGTGCCGATGTATATGAGTATTGTGCCTACTAATAATAATGATTATGAAGCAATATGTTATGCTTTCGATTACAATGTTTACATCTACTTGATCCACAGTCCAATATTGCATGATCAGTTCACAAACAGTCACCACGTATAGTATTTGTATTTTATCATATTTTTAGCAAAATGGTAGCTTTATGAATTGGAATATATTATAACGAGGATTATTATAATATCAAGAAATATAAACATTATTAATATTTTAATATTTTCCTCAACAGTTAATGTAATGTTCACAGGATTGTAGATTTGTTGATTGTTGGGGGGTTGTCTTTGAGGATGTGCAGCCTACCAGTTGTGCATAACCCTTAACCTATTCAAAGCCCGGGATTCCGAGACTTGGTGCAAAGTTTATCAGTTTCCTGGAAGCTATAGGTTCCTCACATCAAAGGGCTCTAAGGAGGTTCCTTCTAGGAAATTGAGCCTTTTGTATTCGCAAAACAAAATGTTCTAGCGGCAACTACCACTCAATATTTTTTCTATCTTTTTGAGGTGATGCCTCAGATGGCAGTGTTCAGTGAGGAGTCCTGTTGCCAGCCTTATTTTTTGTCCAACTTGAGAAGCTGTTTAGCTTTCCTTGGCGAGGTGCTCACTAGATTTTCCGCTTGTATTTGCCCTGGAATTTTATTCCAGTGAGATTTCATTTCATCCGTTTCCCAACTTCGAACCTCTTCTCTTAAGTGGGCCTTGAGAAGTCCACAGAGTAGTTCTGGGCCAGGAAATTGTATTTTTGCCCCTTCTTTTGCCTTTAACTCCCTTGTGATCTGGAACCCTTATCAAAGTATCGAAGTGACCTGGTTGTTCGCTGCCAGTTGTCTCAGGGATTGTTTACATCAGTCCCAAAGTCAGCTTACACTTAGAAGTGTATGACTTCAACGTTTATAGTGCTGCTTAGCTATCTGAATATAGATTTTTGCCCATTGAGTGTATCTTTCGGGGCACTTCTAGGCATATATCTCCTCTAAAACTGGTTGGGGTGTCACAAAGGGTTTTGAGAGCCTGAAATTATGCCCTGTAACTCTCACTATAGCTCTTTTATGCACCTTGGATTCATAAGTATACCAAACTGATGCATCCCTACCTGGTTGAGGTCCGTTCTCTGTGCAAATTTGGTGATTGTTTATGACCAATCGAAACTGCATTTCTAAGTCGTTACTGGCATGATATCATGCCAGTAAGGTCGGCTTAGACATAGATTCTAGGAAAATATTATCCTTATTGAGATTGACTGTCTGGCTAAGTCTAAAGGCACTGATTGCTGCTTCTTTCATTACACATAGGTACAATGGTGGAAGATTCAGAATTACCTCTTAGGCTATAGTAGGGCACGTGAATATTGCCCCTGTGATTCCCAGACAAGCTGTTTCCTTTTTCTGGTTTTACAGGATTCTGAAATTGTTTGTTTTTTGAACTTCTGACTGCACGAGAGGAAAATCTATGATGTTCGTGAAAGCCAGTAGAAATATATTGGGAGAGGAAATGAGTATTGGGATTTTACTTGAAAGTTTGGAGGTTATGGCTATATCAAGTAAAACCTCTCTAGGGTGAGTTCCACAATTTCGCCATCGAAAAAAAAATCAGATACAGTGTTCAATTCAAACGTTCGGTTTCGCATTCGCAATGACATATTGACAGGACCATTTTCCAAAAATTGTACCATTACTGCTCAAAGATATCATCGAGTATTGCCCAAAGGTGTTATATCTTTTTACATGGTTTACGACTAGTACAGATCAACAAAACTTACTTTCAGCAAGGCGCACAAGTTTTCTACTTGGTGACCGACTAAGAACGTCCTTTCGGGATATCCTTAAAATGCCATCCAAGGACCTGAATTTTTAGAACAAAGGAATAAAAAATAGTGCCAGTGAAATCATCCAGTCGCAGTTACCAATCCAAACCTTGTACCTCCGTGATTGGATTTTCTCCTAATACATTGTATTGTCTTATTAGTTTTCATCAACAATTATTCAATGAGACTCGAAGAACAATGAGCATATTGGCATATTTCTCATCTTGCAAATTATAAAATTAATATATTGTTCCCAAGGGGACATTAAATGATATGTACTAATTGGGGCGACCTATATGGGAAACAATATTTCCTGTTTGAGACGTTTGAAATAAATGATTAGTTCGAAATAGGGACGTCCCTAAAACATTATGTGCTATTAGGAAAGTGAGCAGATTAATAAGATATTTAACGAACGGTGGATTGAAGGATCGATTCAGGGGTCTACTAGCGTCCCTGATCTTACACCAATGGATTTCTGATCAAATTTAATTGCACATGCCGCTTATTGAGTGTTTATAAGATGCAAACAAAGTGTGTCTTCATCAAAGACGTGGACAATTTTAAAAATCCCTATTATAAGTTATTTTTGTGAATTATTATAACTTTATTGAGTCCTTCATCTGAAGGAAGTTTTCTCATTGTAATCAATCCTCAACCATGTGATAGTGACACATATGGTTCCCGAGAATAAAATTATCGAAACCACCGGAAAATTACTAGGTGCGGCAACGTCGCCTTTCTATTCCTACCTGTCGAAATGAACACCTGCAAGTAATAAATGAGAGAGTAACTCAATTCAACAAAATGACAGCAATTACCGCGTGTCCCCACATGACACGAACAGTGAACAGTATTCCATTCCATTCTTCCTCATTAACAAGTTGAATTGTTTCGAAGTTTGTGGCGAACAAACAAATTCGGTTTTAATGTGCAAACGCATGTTTGGATGACCGAGCAGAAAGCTTCGAATACGTTCGCATGTAGTTCCGCCGAATTTAACATATTGTTGAAATGAGAAATTATCACTCACTACTCACTCTATTCCCAACTATTTGTATTTAACTCAATCGTGCGTCTGTTCGTTCAGTTGATTCAAATATTCACGTATCTGTTTGGGTAAACTAGCACAGAATGACCAAATTTCGATGTTTGTTAAGGTTAACTGAAGGAGGTAGGTATACAAAAATAGAGGTCGCTTTCTCAATAACTTTTTTCGATTTTTTAACTTTGAGACACATGAATTAATGTCTTGGTTGTTTGTAAAATTATAAAATAATAACTTTTCTCCGTTCGATTCAGTGGCGTCGAGAAATATGAGAAATTTCAGCCAAGTTGGCTATGGTTTTGTTAAATTTAATCATTTAATGGGATGGCATTCGAAAATTACGGGAAATATCATATGTTAGAAAGTTTTTGTGATATAAACTCAAACATATACTTCATAAGACATTTATCAATTTAAGTTAACGACCAACAATAGTTATTTGTTTTACTAGGTAGAGAACAGAGACATTATTAATTCATTCGAATCTGCTTTTTTGTCGTTTAAAACATACATTTGTTTCTCCAAATTATATTGAAAGCCTCTCAGGTGTCAAAGTGTCATCAGAGAGCGGATATAAATATAAAGAAAAGTCAAATAAACAAGTGTGTTCAAAAATTATTTTTGGCATTGATCTCGAAACCTTTACAGTTTTCGAAAAATATACAGAGCAAAAAGTTTTCAAATTAGGAGATTATCCACTTTTTATTGAAATCAGAGGAGGTACGTGAAAGAGTACGACAAGGCTGAATTAGGTACGACCCCCAAAAGTCTTACACATCACCCTGTGGGTATTAAGATTGTGCCTATATATAACAGAAGCTTTTGTTACGATTTCAATACTTTTTCGTGTATATTCTGATTAATCTAAGTGTGATTTAACATGAGTATGTACTAAGATTTCAAATTTAGAAATTCTCATTTTGATATGACTTGTATGACACCAAGAGATCAACAACTGTAGAAATCACACTCGTACCAAATGTGTTGAAAGTATCTTACAGCAGGTGAAGTATCAGCTGAATACCTACAAGAATACTAAAAACTAAACGATATTATCATTCAAATACTCCAATAAATACACTCTTAAATTCCATATATGAAGAATAGTTCCATGCAGGATTTCTTAAATGTTACGCCCTTTCTGATTTTATTAGTAACTCTTTATAGTCATGGAATGCGTAAGCAATGAAGAAGGCAACCAAATTAAATATTCTTATAGAGCTCCAAGCTATTTTTGATGGAATGCGAGATTGTCTTGTCATATTTCATTTTGCCTCGTCAGCTTTGCCTCGTCATAACATAATGGAATGTCATAATTTGTTACCCCTTAAGCAATATGTTACGCTATTTTCAGAAATACAGAGATCCTGCAATATTATGTCATGCCCAATTGATTATATAACGTGTGTTTATATTTCAGTCAGAATAGCTTCAGAATTATATGCTAGAGGGTTACGTTTCAAAAAATTCTGCCTTGTTCCTACTGTGAGGAGACCAGTAGAATCGGCCTTCCCAGTCGAGAGGGCAGAACGACGCGTACAAAAGATGGAAGCAATGATCCAGTCGAAGAAACAACACACTTCCCGTATCCAGTGTGTGATGGACTATGTGGAGGCCAACAGGCCATTCCCGTCAAAAGTGCGACGAATAGCCACCACATTACGTCGCACTCATCACACTCTAAACCTGGCAGTGCTAACCGTCATCAAACAGCACTGCCTGGAGAGGATACGGAAGTTAGTGGCTGCCAAGCAGTCACTAAAGAGGCGAGCGAGAGGGGTTGGTGGAGAATAAGCTTTTTCGCGAAAAGCCCTCTCGCTTATTCCAACCGCCTCCTAGTGTAGTTGAGAATTCGCCCGACTGTTGATCAGGTGTTAACCTTCTGGAAGGGTATCTATATGAAGTGAGGCATTCATTCAACAGAGATACTCCAGCCTTGACGCAGTTCGGAGCCTTCTGTGGAACAAACAGTCCCCCATATCCCATTTCAATTTGAATTGCTGAGCAAAAAACATGGAAAATGTTCCATGATTGCAAAGTTTCCAATTGAACATGTTAAAGAAGTCTATAACCATGAAATTTGGCCACGAGGAGCGGTTGTAAACAGATTTAACTTCCGGCCAGGAGGACCAAAACCCGAGCTAACAAAAAACTGAACAAAAACGACGACGATTGTGGAAGAACAATCGAAAATAAAGAAGATACTTTCATGAAACTCTTTTATATTAATACTCAAAGCTTGGCGAACAAAATCAATTCACTGGAAATATTCTGCCAAGAAAAACAACCTTGGTACATTTGTATATGTGAACACTGGATGACCGATATCCAATTGCAAAATACCCATATAACAGGCTATTCATGTATATCAAAATACTGCAGAACAGAGTTAGAACACGGTGGATCGGCAATATTTGTCAGAAATAACGTAAGTGTATTGTGCAAGGATATCGTCTCTATTAGAGAAATGTCCATAAAATATTGTTTCGAATGCTCAGCAGTTGAAGTCAATAAACATTTGTGCATTGTATCAATATACAGGGCACCATATAGAAATCATGATATTTTCTTGGGTATTCTTGTAGACCTACTGAGGAAAGTTTCAATAGAGTATAAATCAATTATCATTACTGGCGACCTCAATATAGATTTTTTAAAGAAAGACTGTACTCACAGAAAGGCATTACTTGACTTGACAGACTCTTACAAACTGAAAATAATGACGACGGGGCCAACAAGGGTGGCAAAATACGGAGATAAAATAACTAACACTGGAATCGATTATATAATTATCAATTTAGGAGAAAATTGTGAAAATGAAATTATTGACACGGGTTTTTCAGACCACACTGGACAAATCTTCAGATGGAAAATAATGACAGATTCCCATTCCGATGAACCGGTAACAAAAGAAATAAGGAAATATACAAGTGAGAACTTACAAGAATTCAGAACACGAATAACACAATTTGATATTGACCTGGGGCAAAGCTGTGAACAGATGTTTTCCGAATTCTTGGAACACACAAAATGGTGTTTTGAAGTTTGTTTTCCAAAACGTAAGGTGAAAAATTTTTTAAATACTTTGCATTATGATAATCCTCTTATATTATCCGTTGAGCTAGGGGTAGAACTTAATCATTTAAAATCACTCAATTGGTTACGAAAACAATATCCAGAAAATATTTTCTTGGATCAATACTATAAAAAAAGCAAAACAGAATTGAATAAGAGAGCTGAACAAAATAAAATGGCATACCATAAGGATAGAATTTTGTCTTCAACCAATAAAACGAAAACCTTATGGAACATTGTTAATGGAAAACTAGGAAAAAATAAGAAGAATCATAACAAAAAACACATTAAACTAAACTCAATCACTGACAGAAGTATACCAAATTTATTCGGAAAACATTTTTCACAGTCAATCAAAGAACAAATAGATGGTTTAAACTTGCCTTTAGATAAATACACTACAATAGAATATCCACACTGTAACTCAATGTTCTACATTCCATGTACTGCTCTCGAAATTGAAACAATCATCTCCACTTTCAAGAATAAACATTCCAGCGGTATCGATGAAATACCCATGAAAATATTTCAGTCCTGTTCAGACTTAATTTCAGAGACTCTAGCGTTTCTTATAAATGAATCTGTTATAAATGAAACCTTTCCAAGTTCTTTATCCAAATTAATGGAAAAAATTGTTTATGACAGGACAATCAAATATTTAGAAGTCAATAAAGTAATATCCCCATCACAACATGGGTTTAGAAAAGATTTTTCAATCGAAACAGCATCCACGGAGGTCGTTCAATACATATATGATAATATCGATAAAAGTAAATATGTATTAGGAATATTCTTCGACTTGACTCGAGCATTCGAAACAATAAATCCAATATTTCTTGAGGATAAAATATCAAAAATGGGTATTCGAGGACCCATAAATCGGTGGATACTGAGTTATGTAAGGCACCGCAACATGATTGTGAAAGTGAATGATGAATTCTCTGAAAACTTCGAAACCGATCTAGGTACTCCCCAAGGCGAAGTCCTAGGACCTTCACTCTTCCTACTATACGTGAACGACCTCCCTCTTCATATAAGTGAAGGGAAGGTGTACATGTATGCAGATGATACAACCATAATTGTCACATCCGAAAATCTCGAAAACCTGAAAGAAAAAGCATTAACGGTCATGAACCAATTTAGTCAATGGTGTGAATCCAACCATCTAATGAATAATGAAAGCAACTGTTTTTATTGAATTCACTAGCAAATATCGAACAGCTAATCAATTGAGTTTTAATATAAATACCAATTTGATAACAACTACGAATTGCACAAAATTCCTAGGAATTCAACTCGATGAAAAACTCTCTTTCAACAGCCATATAGAACAGTTATGCTCTGCCCTAAAAAAATTATACTTCGCCTTCATTACACTTAAATCAAATTTTGACAAAAAATATTTATTAGACCTCTATTACGCTTTCATATATTCCAAAATAAGTACAAACATAACGACATGGGGACAAGCCACCGAGGTTTCCAGAGTATTCAAAATTCAAAAGAGAATAATAAGACTCATATTTGGCCTCAAATTTAATGAATCTTGCAGGGACACTTTCAAAAATAACGAAATCCTTACTGTCACAAGTATATATTTATTCAAATTACTCTGTTATGTACATAAGAACTTGAATTCATTTGAAAAAAATCATGATAATCATAACTACTCAACAAGAAAGAGAAATCATTTACATATTCGAAACACTTATAACTTACAGCAATATAAAAAGTCTCCCTTATATGCTGGGGCAGACCACTTCAACAGACTACCTGATCAAATCAAACAGTGCCCTAATGAAAGAGCATTCAAAAAATCTCTTAAAGAATATTTATCGGTTAATTGTTTTTATTCGCTAAGTGAATTTACTATCTGAAAATAAATGTGTTTAATCGTAAATTGTCGTTGTCAATAACGGCTATCTATTGTATCTCTACTATTTTTATTGTATATGTACTATCCCTTGGTATATGTACTATTTTTGTTGTATATGTATCATATTTATACTCATATTTGATACTCATATTTTACACTATACGCGTTATTGGTTTTTATGTATTTTTAATTCTAGTTTGACGTATTCTATATCATTTGTATGATCAAAAGAACTAATAAATATTGATTGATTGATTGATTGATTGAATTTCTGCGTCAATTGATTACCACCGAGAAGGTTCGGAGAGCCCTGACGGGTTCTAAGAACATTGCTGCTCCAGGTTCTGATGGAATCGATAACTTTTGGTGGAAAAAGTTACCCACTACCCACCACCATTTAGCCAGAATATTCAATGATTGGCTGAATGGGAAGTAGCAAATTCCGGAGTGGTTTATCAAGGGGCGAACCGTGCTTTTCCCCAAGAAAGGATATTTGTCCAACCCGAAGAATTACAGACCAATAACCTGTTTCAACGCATGCTACAAGCTGTTTACATTAATCTTGTACATGCGCTGTTGAAGGAAAAACTGCTGATATAGATCTATTACGCAGGATTCCGTGCAGTACAAGCGGAACCTCTCTATGGCCTGGATCGATTATCGGAAGGCATTCATGCATTGCATGCATGCATTGATCACATTTTTATCAAATATGATGAAAAAGTTAACAGTATCACTCCAGTTGTTCTGGAAACCACTATCACTGACCATTTCTCACTCGCTTTACAAATGATTATACCTGAAACAGGGAAAAATGTCAAAAATAACTATATATATAAAAATTTCTTAAATAAAGGAAATTTAAAAAAAACTGTTGAAAAGGAAAACTGGTTTGATGAATATACTTCGGATGATATAAATTCAGCGGTAAACTCTTTCATTGGGAAATTAAAAAAGTCAATAGAATACTGTACAACTACCACCAAAATGAAAAATCAACCCAAAAAACGACCCTGGATTTCTGACGGTCTTGTTAAATCTGTCACCGAGAAAAATATTCTATATTCTGCAATGAAAAAAGACCCAATCGAAGAAAATTGCATCAAATACAAAAAATACAGAAATAAACTCAATGATCTTATAAAAACTGCGAAGTCTTCATATTATCGAAATAAAATTAATTCAAACGGAAATAATTCTGCTGCACTTTGGAAGGTAGTCAATGAAATCAGTGGCAATCAACATTGTAGAAAAGAAAATGCAATAGAAAAAATTCAATCTGAAAACGGATGCTCAATAGCGGATACCAAACAAATTGCTGATACTTTTAATGATTTCTTTTCAAGCATTGGAAAAAAGATGGCAGAAAAAATTAAACAAAATCGAGTGATAGAACCAACTTCCAGGACTCACATTCCAAACACAATATTATTTCTAGAAACTAATCAATACGAAATAAAAGAATGTATTATGAAATTGAAGAATAAAAAATCACCTGGTGACGATAAACTAACAGCTGAAATCCTAAAATATGTTGTTGATGACAATAAAAAATCACCTGGTGACGATAAACTAACAGCTGAAATCCTAAAATATGTTGTTGATGACAATGGCACCATTAGAATTCATCATAAACTGGGGCATCAGATCAGGTCAGTTCCCAAATGCTTTTAAATCTGCTATAGTAAAACCGTTGTTCAAGAAGGGAAATAGACTGAATGTATCAAATTACCGCCCGATATCATTGATTTCCAATTTAGGTAAAATTTTCGAAATGATCATTAAAGCACGCATCCTGAACTTCCTTAATAAATTCGAAATTCTAGCCAACAACCAATTTGGCTTCAGGGAAAATAGGTCAACAGAGGATGCGATAACTTATCTCACTTCAAAAATCAGTGACTCTATTGATAAAAAGAAACCAGCACTTTGTATTTTTATCGACCTCGCGAAAGCGTTTGATACAGTCAGCCACAATCATCTCCTGACGATACTGGAAAGCATAGGAATTAGAGGACAAGCATTCGATTTGATGAAAAATTACTTGACCAATAGAATACAGCAAGTCATAATTGATGATACCAAAAGCGATTCGAGATTAGTGGAGTATGGTGTTCCCCAAGGAACAGTTCTTGGTCCTCTTTTATTTAATTTATATACCAATGATTTGTTCGAACTATCACTAAATGGCGAAGTATTGAGTTTTGCCGATGATACGGTTATCATTTTAAAAGAAAATACCTGGGATTCTCTGAAATATAAAGCGGAAAATGATTTGACTTAAATTTTTAATTGGTTCAAAGACCGCTTACTAACAGTAAATTTCGACAAAACACTTTTCCTTCCATTCACATCATATTCGAAACACCTACCAACCTATAAATCATTGATAGTTAACATTGATGAACATCAAGCAATTCCTATAAATAGTGTTGAGAATACCAAATACTTGGGTATATTCATCGATAATACCTTGAAGTGGGATGTACACATCAATTATATACTTAACAAGAAAACTCCGTTCCATCCTATATAAGTTTAAATACTTATGGAATATTCTCGCCACAGACCACCTCCGAATTCTATATTATGCACTAGTACAAACCCACTTAAATTATGGTATTATAGCATGGGGAGCAGCCGTCAACAAACATATAGATAAACTACAGAAAATCCAAAAGTTTTTTTTGAAAATTATAAACCATAAACCACGTACCTACCCTACAAATGAATTATATAATGAAACCCATGTTCTTGATATACGGCAATTGTTTTTTGTTGCAACGGTGACAAGACAGCACAAGCACAAAAATGATCTTATTAAAATATCGCATATGTATGATACCCGATATAGAACAAACTCTTCATACGTCCCAAAACCTGAAAAAAATATTTTACAACTGAGTTATATTTACCTGGGACCCAAACTCTATAATACCGTTTCCCTCGAAATAAGGCATTTGAATTCTCTCAAAATGTTCAAGAATAAAATAAAAAAATGGATACTTAGTATGCCTCGAATGAAAATTCACCAGTATATTGATACTAAAAATACATATTACTGTAATCATTGATTATAAATAGTAATTATTCCTTAATATTGTTTGATTGTGTATATACCTATCATGTATTAAAATATAGTCATATCCTCCTCTAATTGGAAATCTCTACCTGATATGTATGTCAATTATTTGAATAAAATGAAAAACCACATTCAAGGTTCTCCTTTTGTGGTACTCCTTTCAATTTATTCACTTTTTTTTTGTTATGCATTTCCATGCTCATTATGTATTATGTATGGGTGAATAAATATTATTATTATTATTATTATTCGATACAACGTCGCACGAGTTGCTTAGATGTCTTTAGGTGCCCGATCCGATAGTCAGATGCATATAACAACTGATGCCACTCTGGAGGACTCGCTTTACTATAACATCGGGTAATGCGAAAGTCCAGACAGAGCCGGTCATCATCAAGAGGAGTGTTTTCCAGAGATACTCTCGTAGCCATCTCCTATTTTGTATCTCACTGTTGCCTTTATCCGTTGAGCTCAGAAACACCAAGGGCTGCTACTCGGACCATCCAGTCAACGGATGCATAAGGTCACCCACTTATTCTATGTATATGACCCTAAACTCTATGCTTCCGGTGAGAGGAACTTAAACCAATCCCTCACGGTGGTACAGGAGTATACACAGGCTAATGGTATGGTATGGTAAATGTGCATTGGGTCATCTCAAGAGAGCACGATGCGAGGACTTCGACAAGGACGCGCAGCTAGGGGACGGAACATTTTTCATCACTTGGATGCTGGAGAGACGTACACCTACCTGGGTGTGGAGAAAAGCCACATCCAGGAAACAGAAATGGTGAAAGTTGCTCTCCGAAGCAAGTATCGGCAGCGATTCCGACAGATCTGGTCTTCGGTTCGGCTGGTGCCGAAAATTCAATCACGTACATCGCTTTGGTTTGGTGGTCGAGGAGGACAACGTCAGGCTTATTGGCTTGTATCTGCCTGACGGTGGGAAATGAGAAATTCCAATAAATTCGACATCTCTCATTCTCCACAACGCACTGGAGCATAAAGCAGCACTGGAGTTTCGTCAATACCGTACGAGTGCCTCATATGGTAATAAAGCACTCGTAATGCCGCATTATGTCTATGGATATAGGCCGAAACTGCATACACGGTGTATGCTGAAAGCAGGTGAATCAGCGTTTCCGACGTCCTACGGCAGGCCCTGCATCTTAGATCAGGGACCTCTACACCCATGACTCGGCTTCGATAATGTAAGGTATTGAAAACTCCATCCTGGCATGCCATGATGAACCCCTCTGTTTCCGATTTAAGCCCGCCTGACCTTTAGGAATGCAAAAGTCAGTTCTTTGGATAAATCCCTCCCCTCGATGTTGTTGAAGAAGACATAATGTAGAGGTTTATCCATGTGGAGTTGCAGAGTTTTATTAATTTCTACAGCTTTGATGCGGGCTTTCCTCCGGCTTTTGACCATTTGCAGGAAAGGGTCCGAACTCCTGATGACTTTGCTTCCAATTTCAATTTGATTCATTAAAATTTCGATTTCCTGACTTGAAAAAGACAGATAAAAATTCATGTCAGTCAAAATAAGAGATTAAGCAGAATTTGAGGATACTAATTAAAAATTTTTGAAAAACAACGTGTGAGCTCCAAGCATCAATCTTTAGAATAGCATAGTCATATTCTATGAGCAAACTTACATATTTTTCTTTATGCAGACATTCCACCACGAGCGTAGCTATATTATTACTAACTAAAACGGAAGTTTCCAAGTATCTTCGGTATAGTCCTGCATTTGATTAAAATTAGCTCTGCATTATCTACTTTCGAACAACGTACAAGCCCTTCAATATCTATTTTTGAATCCCATATTGATATTATAATCTTTGCTTTAAGTTTCATTAGATTTTTATAAATTCCAAAACTGATATGCAAATATTTTCCTTCATCTAATTGAAATTCATCTTCCGTTTGAAAATCCAATAAGGAGGTCTGACTCCTTCAATCCATTTCCTCAACGTTTATGATGTACAATATGTCTGCACGCAAATTGCCTATATTTGAGATAACGTGAGAAAAAAATTTGCTATCTGAAAAAAATTTGCCATCAGAAAAAAACTTCTGATATTTCAAACAGCTTCAGATATTTTTTGTAATGCTGGAATCAAAAATCAAGAAACCAATCTACAATTGACCAAAGACACGTGTCGTTTTACTGAAAAAATAATAGTGCTGCAGGTCACACTATTTTTTCGTTTTTGGTTTCCCAGTGGGGAAAATGTTGTCATCGATTTTATCTTGAATATATATTTCCCTCTTGATTTTTGAATTTTCGACTAATGCACCAGGAAATTGTGAATGTTATTCCCTCTATTTTTTTTCTTAGGTGATTGTAAGTCTGTCAGTACCGGCGATAAAAAACATTCGAAAGGGTTGAACAAGTTATGACCATGGATTATTCGAGAAATGATTCAAATAACAAATTATTATTATTGTAAGCCAAGTTGCGTTCAAGTCAATGGACCCTTTGAACTGCATATTATGTGGTGAACATTTGTCGAATAAGTTGTGAAGTATCCTGTTATACAGTTTGTATTATGTCGCCTGTATTGGCATTTCGATAACTGTGACAGAATTACACAAATTATAGAATGACACAATGTATTGCTACTTCATGTATGTAGTTGAATGAAATATGATTATTGATGAAGAATTGGGAAAACAAAATTAGAAAATGTATTTATGAGAACATGAATCAACTTTATATGCAAGTCATATACAGAGTTGATCAAATAAATGTATGGTACCATCCATATACCTCAGTAACCATCGTTAGATCTTTATGAAATTTTTCACAGGGTTAATTGAAAATGTGGCGATTCAAAAAATCACATAGCCAATGTTGCCACGTTTTCAGTTCTTCCGGAATTATTACCAACTTCCTTATTTTAAATAAAATTCAGTTATCTATGTATTATTTTTATTTCTGTTGATGATAATGCATGTTGTGAACTAGTATTATTATTATTATATATTTTATATCGTTACCATAGCAACTAGAACGATTACCGAACATTTTTCTTTCTTCCTGTAGGGAAGGAGCATGGTATTACACTGGCAATTTTTCGACGCTTATAGCACAGATTAACCACTGTGTTTATAGGTTGATTGACATTCAAATTAACCTTTTCGAATACTAATAGCGTTTTCCATTGGTGAAACTGTTGCGCACTCAGTGTAAATATATTTCTACCAACTTTTCCTCAATGGTTCAGAGTTTTCTGCCATGATATTTCAAAATAGCCTATACAGATTTGGTGGCTAGTCGACCGGTAGCTGCTGACTATGAAAACTGTCAAGTGTTAATGAGAATCAAATTCGCGTCCTGCGATTATTGAAATTGTACATTGAACAGTCAATCTCGTCAACTTTGTATTTTATTTTACAGATTATACACAGCCGTACGGGCAACTAACCACTTCCATTCACAGACCAATCAGAAACGAGGTCGAACTCTCAACGTTGTATTCCACAGAACATTTGTATTCTTAACTGAAATTTAGACTTGAATAATATTTAGGTGTGAAATTTTTTTACCAAATACCACTCTAGCTTCAATCAAAAACAGTATATTTTTTCTCCAACACGAATATTTTGTAGAAAATTCTTCATCGTCTTCGACTCGGGGAATTCTCAAAATATTCGTGTTGTCGAAAAAATTTCCATCAGTAATAATTGAAGCTCTAGTGGTATTATAAATGACAATTCATATTGAGATTTTCTCGAAAAATGGAAGTCGGGGTACCTGATGAAAGTATTTATTTTAAATTATGTGATTTCTCAAAATACAAGGTGAAAAATCGTCATTTATTTTTTATATTATTATACTTACTTGATTACACAATAATAGTACCAAATAATAAAGGAATATTATACTTACGTTGCTGAGAATAATGTCATTATATTCCATATATTTCTGGGGACACATAATTGTTTTCCAGTCCTCGGACGATCAGCTAACAATTATTTATCAATATAACGAAACTACTAAAAAAGTCTGTTTAAAATATAATCATGATATTCCTATTCTCAAACAAATATATCGATAATGAATAAACTCCTACGCAATTACCCTGGATTGATTCTCAATAAATGTTCATATCAGTTTATAATAATGCCTGAACGACTACCTTTATCGTATCTCTTGTATAAAAGATAGATCAATACATCTGTGTATCGTCAGTGCGGAAAGTGTAATTGAAAGCACCCAAGCAAGAACCAGATGTATTATCCATTTTGAATGAATAACAGCGAACTGGGAATCGTTTGTTTGAAATATTTTTTTCTCACTTCTCACACAAACTTGATAGCGATGGACCATATTCATCAGACTGGCTTTTGACGCAATTCCTCTCCCATTGAAGAAAAATGTTATATTTAATTGTTTTATTTCTGACAGTGACATTATAAGCTTATATCGTCATAGTTACGATATCTATAATGAGGGTCATAACTCCCTTGGGATATTAAGGTTCAAAAACTCCCTCTTACCTTTTACAGGTGAAAATGGTACAAGAAATGCTCATAAACGTTTATATGTAATGAAAACTAAGACATATTTTCCTTATTCACGTCATTACAAATAATAAATGTACAATTTTCAAATGTTCCCTGAAAATCACTTCCGCCGCTGGAAACAATTTCTTCTTTTTTATGGGTGGTGCTGTTGCTGTTCACTACAGTCGAGGTGCCTGCCTCTTCTGATTGCAAAGTAGACAGCATACGCGCCGTTTTATTTCTCAATTCAATACTGTCCTCCAGATACCCCTCTGCCACTGTGGAACTTCTCCAACCTCCGTGTCTTTTTAAGTTTGTCATAGTTGCTCCTGCATTGGCTAGGGCAGTAGCAGAAGTGCGACGAAGGCAATGTCCCGTATAGGTTAGTGGGTTTGGCAATCCTAAATACATTGCGATTTTGCTGGGAATATTGCCAAACATATTCTTTCCAATTGGCTGAGTTGTACATTTATTTTGTCGGAAGCTCAAAAAAAAATCGTTTTGTACCTTCAGGACGCAAGGACATATAAAGTCTCAATAAAGGCAAAGCAGAGAACTCTTTTTCATCCACAACTGTAAATTTCTTCGATACACCAGTTTTACTTTCCGGTACGTTCACTACCATAACAGTATCCCGGTCCTCTATATCTGCTATACTCATATTTAGAAGTTCCTGAGTTCTGCATCCTCCAAAATAACCCATAATTAGAACAACCTATAACAAATAAAACGAAATAAACAAACGAAAAAGAAAATTATGAGAAAAAAATTACCTTATGCAATAAATGAATTTCATTAGGGGCGTCCTTTAGACATTTGATGACATCTTTAGGAGATAAGACAGCAGACTTTTTCGGCTTATACCCCTTACTTTTCCGTTTCAAAAAAGCCTCTAGTTCGTTGAACTTGGTGATATCTCTTTTCTCATATATGGTCACCATCGATTTGAGCATTGACCATTTAGTCCATAACGAATTTGGGCTAAACGTTTCTGACTGCAACGAATAAATACAATTATTACAAAATCTACCAGAAAATACTGAAAATACTTTACCAGTTCTTGAAAATATACCAGAAAGACAGTTTCGTTGGCATCTTTTGACATAAAATTTCTCTGTGTCAGCCACTTCAGATATAAGTTGTATTCTTTTTGATATAGGGCTTCACTTTTCGATGGAAGTAATGATTGTCTTGCTTTTTCCGCTTTTTTTATAATATCCTCCATTATATCAGAAAAAGATCGTCGATTTGTGGTAAAAAATAAACACCTTTTTAACGGAAAAACATTGATTGATAAAGAAAGTTTGCTTATAAACATGTAACATAGCGACAACCTAGCAACAACCAACAATGCTACAATCAACGCTACCAAATTCAAATATACCAGAAAGGTTATGAATTTAAACATTTATTGCGTTCTAAATATGGACATATTGTTATGAAAATCGGTCAAAAATAAAATTATCTATGTACCACGGGAATTATAGAGCCTCAATAACCTCTGGCAATTGCTGTCCCTCGGGCCAGAGGCCCTTGGGACGCAAACTTGGCCATCGGTAATTAAAGCCCTCATAATTCCCTTAATACATAAATAACTATTATATCTTATTCGGGGCATTGCTCGGGGCATTGGCGATATAACCTTACCATGTTTTTTCTTGTAATTCTAGAGTTGAAGCAGGAAAAAAATTAAAGAGTTCGATCTTGGCCTATTATACACTTTTATTATATATGAATACGCGAATGAGAATTGAACGGTTTTCATTTATACAAATTACAAAGTAATACATGAACAAACACCCTTTATTATTTCATTGCTTTTCGAATTCTAAATAAGTATAACAATATGGACTTCCTTCAAGATTTCCTGTGCACATAATCCTTATTATTTTCATGCCCATTGAATTCGACCTTTACTGTAGACACTCGAAGGCATAGTTCACATTCTAAAATATCCTGTTTCTCTTTCTGCCAAACATTTGTAGTTTGTTTTCTGTAGTGATAACCCAAGGACAATGATAATTGTTCGAGAAAATTCTCAACAAGCTTGAGAAAGTTGTTATAAAATGTTTGAGCATCATCTATCAATGTTCGAGGTTTATTCGGATCGAAAATTTTGTGCTGATTCACACACTCTAATAACATTGCAAAAGTCCATATTCGCTTTCCATAGTTTTTTTACTGTAAATAGTATATTCTTTCGTATTTGATTCCATAATTGAGATAATATTCCATAGTGACAATGTAAGTACAATTTCAATCACATTCGTAGGTTTGAAAAGACATTGACTTTTCAAAAATATTCCGCGAATTTTTTTTATTGCTAGATATGCCTGTTCTGAAGCATCTGTGACAATTTCATTGAAATTGGTTTGCTTTGCAGCATGTTCTACTACTAAACGGTCTTTCGATATGTTTTCCAGTGTTTCCAAAATGATAATCGTCTGCAATCTTCCAAAGTTCTACTACATCAGATTCAATACCTTCGCCAGATTTTTAATATATCTCATGAAATAATATTGAGAGTCTGATTATCTCTTTGAATTCAACATCTTCTTTATTTGGCTCACAGAGATTAGGGTTATCTGAAATGTGACATTGCCACAGACGCTGAGAAACACGCTTTTCTTCTCGCTTCATCAGTGATGAAACATAAAATTCTTTCATCGCTCCTAGGGATGCCATGATGTGATAAACAATTAGTAAACCAACGTGGAATTATAACTATTATTGGTCAAATCCTCGTTCCTTCAAGAATTTTCAGAGTGATCGAAAAAACAAATCAGAAAGAAAAGAGGTCAGTATAATTTTGTGCGAAAATAATGAAATAGACTCTTCCCCGTTGGTAGACCTTTTCCTAGGTTAGATGAGACTCCATTGGAAAAATCATGTTTGCCTTATATTGTGTGAAAAACCCTTCAATGGATCCAGAAATCTTCGTCAATTTAAGAGTCCATCGATCAACGGAAATAGTAAGAGCAAATAATATGTCCAACTCCTGCCTAAACATTTTTATACTCGAGCGGGTTCGGCGGTCCAGAAAATAATATTTATTTTCGGTATCATAATAGAGAGCATGGCTTGTTCTCATTTATTTGTGCTAGAACAAAATATCAGGTGAGATACAGTAGGTATTTTTCAAATTCATCAATAAAATACAGTTCAGTGTGGCCCTTGAAGAAACAAAGGTTTTGAAAATGAAGCTAATTTCAACACAAAAGAAATTTCTTGAATAAAAATGGAGACGCCAGCACATAGAGGAAAAGAAAACGGGCCATTTCGTTTTTTCCCGTATATTATTGAAAGAGTTCGTGCTATTTCTGATTTAGGAACATATGCAACTTTTGTCTAATTTGACCAACTTTGTATTATTTACTGTTTTCGAGCGTTAATCAGAGTACGACAAAAAATACGGACTTTATAAAAGGACATAGTATATCCATTATTTACTTACCACTTTCACAGAATTCAAAATATCGACTCAATGATGTGACCATTCACCACGTCCCCGATACTCAAAGGAAGAAGCAATAACGTTTTCTCCATTTTCCAGCAGCTCAGAAGCGATTAGGGTGCGGAAGAAGGGTTTATTAATAAAAATAATAATAATAATAATCGCCTTTATTTCAATGATGATAGGGTACAAAATAAATTTTTATTATGGTCGTAATGGAGCGAGGTTAAGCTTAAGCTACTCTTACACCGAACTCCAAAACGATCATTACATTAGTTAACATAGAGAAAATCAGCACAAATTCTACAGTCAATGATAACCATGATGAGAAAAACAAAATAGATAGTATTGAATAGAGATGGACTGAGGGGTTTATTAAGAGTTTACGTTTAAACCAAGATTTAAAAGCATGTCTTCCGTAGTTTTTAATTTCTAATGGTGAAGAGTTGAATAGTTTAATTGCGTTAAGAGATAATCCTTTTTGGAAGAGTGCAGTGGAGTGTTGAGGCATAGTTATCTGTTTACACAGTTGGAAATTATTTGTTACTTTCAACAACTTCTCATATCGTTAAAAAATTGAAGTCGAATTCAACAACAATTGTGTCTCAATTTCACTTCCAAAATTTTTGATGTAGTTGTTAAATCACTCAGTTATTGAATTCACTACTGATAATATTAATACAACAGCATCAAATGAACAGATAAAATCCCTGTCCAAACAACTTGATATAATCTGTAACACAACAACAAATATTTGTAACTAGAACTTCAATAATGGTTATTGAAACATAGACAGTAAAACATCATCTAGTTGCTAATACATTGATATTAAATCGCGGTTTTGTCGCACTCTGTTGATAAATTAACATCACCTAGTTTTACAATTTGCAACAGTTTGTGCTCGGTTACAAAGATTTTTTAGTTCCGATCTCTTCGGATATATTCGCTACTTTTCGTTTGTCTTCTCACTAATACCGATTCATCCCAAGTCCCAACCCAAGTTTGCTCAGTTATCTGCAGTCTGTTGCCATTGTAGAGCATAAGAACGAATACATTATAGGTTTTCCTCTCGTGTAGATATAAGAAAGGTAAGTACCTATATGGAGTAGATTGATGTGGACTCGTACATATAACTTTCATTTACTCCTGCCAATATTAATATTATTTTTGTTTTGTTTCAGTTAAGAATATTTTTCCAGATCTAGAGCAACAAATAACAATGTTTTGTCGGAATCTGCAAGCGCAAAAATTTCACAAGATTTTTGGACAATTTTTCTTTGATTCTCGCTACAAAAAAGTGAGTATAATTATATCAGTTTTATATTTTCATTTTAAAATTATTATTATTATGAAAGTTTCACTACTTCTCATATATATTTAATTTTTTTTACTGCTAATGAAGATAACTGCAACATCTAGGTTAAAACTGTTGAAGTTGTGATGTGATTATTTGTATACAATTGATTCACTTTCTTCGGATATTTTCGAGCTACTACTGGGTAACTGGGTAAGATTACTTCTGCATTATATTTTGAATGATAATGTTCTATTGAGTTAATAAATCCAAGTGATTTCAAGAGTTAATTGGATTGTGCAATGCGATTTTTCGTGCTTTTCTATAGAATTCATGACAAAATGATTCCAAAATGAAATATTAATATAATTTTTATTTCAGCAATTGAACGAGAGATACTCAACACTCCAAGAGGATACGAAGTTGTCTCGGATGACAAACACAGACATCAGAGGTTGACCAGCATTGTAGTGAATCACATGCCGCGGTGTTCTTTCGATTTACTGACATCTTTTTATGTGTTTTTGTGCCAATAGTGGATTTTTTTCGTTCTGTTATTCAGAAAATAAAATGTGTTTCATGATATGGTTATTTCAGTGATTTGAACTTTGAATTCTAGCAGTAAAATATTGTTGAAAATATACACTGAGTTATAGTACAATCGACAATTTTTTGTAGCTAGTACTACATTAGGACGTAGGGCTTATAACAATGAAGTGAAAATAACAATTTGTAATTGCTCAATTAACTTCAGGGAATACTGCGAACAATTATAAGGTGAAGTAGAATTATCAACTAACTGTAGTTAATTCAACAATAAACTACGTTGTTAAGACGAGCAATACCCATTATGGTGAAAATTTACTTCAAACACTCTTGATATTTCAACTATAAAATGGTTGTAGACCTATTGAGACTATATTTTTTGTTGATTAAGCAACTAATTTCCAACAGTGTATGAATGTCTGATGTTGACTGAATGCACCTGAGACCGAGGAACAAGTTTATTTCTAGATGCAACATTCTTCGCTTCTCCATATTAACCAATTCAGATATTTCAATTCATGACTTACGTGGTCGAATTTTCGGAGTCCAAATATTAATCCAACACAAAAGTTCTGAACTTTTTGTATTTTATTTTTGATACAGGAATCAAGAAAGGGTCCGTAGAGAAAATCACAATATGTAAACTACGAAAGAATCAGGGTTTCAGCCAACTGTATACACGTATTTCAGGGTAGTCAAAGTTTTTTGAATAAATTATTCATGTGAGTTTTGAAGCTGAGATCATCCTCTATAACCAGAACTAAGTTTTTAGCAGAATGTTCGATATTTATTTGTGTTCCATTTATATAAACCTGAAAACTAGATTTAATGCATTCATATTGGTTACGAGGGGAGAAAATGGGTATTTTTGACTTGTCCGTAAATTGTGTGAAACACTTTTGGAGAGTCATCATTGAGATGCATCATTGAGATGCATTAGCGCTTGTAAGCTATTCAGGTTGAATTTGATGGCGATCTGAGTATCATCCGCATATGCAAAAACAGAACAGTTGCCTATAAATTTGAGAATATATCAGCAGTGTATATAATAAAGAATAATGGACCAAGTATGCTACCTTGTGGTACCCCAGTGGTGATATTGATGTAGCCGCAGACTGCATACCATTGGATAAAATCTTTTGTTCCCGTCTCGTGAAATATGATTTGAACAACATTAGAGCATCGTTAAAAAATCCATAAGATTTCAATTTGGTAAATAGAAGTTTGTGGTTTATAGTATCAAACGCTTTCGAGAAATCTGAGAGTGCAATAACTGTGCTTTATTTTTTATCTAATCCAGTGATAACATCATCAACCACTCTCACAAGAGAATCAGCTGTACTCAGATTCTTCTGAAAGCCTGTTTGACACAGCGGAATGAGTTGGTTTCTCTTAGCAAAATCAGAAATCTGGACACAAATGAGCTTCTCGAGAATTTTTGACAAGCATGGTAAGATAAGGATTATTCTTGAATCAGAGAAAGAAGTTCGCTTAGATGTTTTTGGTAAAGGCCGACCAAGGGATATCTTCCATAAAGAAGAAACTGTCTTTAATCTATACAGTAATTGATGAGATGAGTAATATATGGATCTATGAATGGACTGCAATGTAAGATCATATTTATTGAAATATCATCAATTCCATGAGCAGTGGATTCGATATCTAGGATCAAGTCGTGGATTTGTTGAACAGATGCCATTACAAAGTCAAAGTAGTTGATGTCATTTGGATTGGAGATGTCCTTTGGAATAGATTTATTCTTATTTTGAATTACTTTCAGGTTTCTCAATGTTTTCCAAATGAGTTTTTTGTCATTACTACTACAGAGAGTGTTTGTAAAAGCTTTTTCCTCAATGTGAGATTCCTAAAGCGTTTATAGGTAATCCTGTTGACTGGATTGGAATTGAAATGAATGTTGCTTGCTCGAAAGAGACTTGTATTCTGGATAATGAGGTTTATGAAAATTCCCTAACATTGGGAGTTCGCGCACTTGGTGCGATCCCCTTTTTTGTATTTTTCTTAGTAATAATTTTCATATTAAAAAAAATCCGATTTTTCACCAATGGTAAGTTCTAGGTATATCCTTTTTTGGTATGTCAAGATGTTTAACATTGTATTTTTTTCTTCTCTCTTTAGATGTACTTTTTGTAATAGCTGATGATGAGGGATTAATCCCTTGAAACATGTCCTGTATTTTTCTGATGCAAGTCTATGACTACATTGAACATATTATTTGGTGGAGTTAGACTGAAAGTTCTACCCCTTGACCTATAACACTCTTCTCCACTGTAAGTGTAAAAAAGGCGATAGAACATTGTTAAAAAATTATAGACCAATCTCCGTGCTGAGTAATTTTTCTAAGGTATTTGAAACACTTATGTATGTTTTCCTTTATGACTCAATCAAAAATGTTATATCAGATGATCAACACGGATTTGTAGAAAAAAGTCTTGTATTACCAACTTGGCGTGCTTATCACAATGTGTTACCGAGGCTCTCGATAGAAAATTACAAGTCGATGTTATTTAGGCCTTTGACCAAATTGACTTTTACATTCTTCTACATCGGCTAAAGTCATTTGGTTTTTCTGTGAATTTAGTAAACTTATTTACAACTTATTTATTTGGTAGAAAGCAATTCGTGGAGTTCGAAAGTTTTCAGTCCCCTTTGTATAACCCCAGTTCCGGTGTTCCTCAGAGCTCAAATCTAGGACCTCTGTTATTCCTATTATTTATTGATGATTTAGCAAAAAAATTACCTGTTCGAAACTTTTATACGCTGATGACCTGAAGTTATTCAGAGTTGTCAAAGATAGTAGAGACTGCAGTAATTTACAAAAAGATGTAGATTTAGTATTCGATTGGTGTCTCCATAATCATCTACAATTGAATATTTCAAAATGTTTCATTATGTCATTCTCAAGAAGGAAAGAGATGATAGAGTTTCCTTACCAAATAGATAATAGTATCATCAATAGGGTCAGGGAGATCAAAGACCTTGGGATTAACTTTGATCGTGAATTCACATTTTCTCTGCAAATTGAGGAAATTATATCTTCAGCAAATATGATGATGGGCTTTATTATGAGAAGTACGAGAGAGTTTCGCAATGTTGGGACAATTCTCACAGTTTTCTATGCGTATGTGAGGTCCAAACTTGAATATGGGGCATTGATATGGTATCCTTTATACGACTCTGAAATTAATTCTTTGGAAGCTGTTCAAAGAAAATTCTTGAAATACCTGCTATTCAAACAAACAGGAACGTATCCCCAAAGAGGGATCGATCATTCAATCCTTCTGAATCGATTCGATGTAATTTCTTTGCACACTCGTCGTATCTTTGGTACAATATCATTTCTCTATAATTTACTGCACAATAGTATTTCCTGTGCCTCACTTCTACAAAAAATCAACTTTCATATTCCTCGCCTTAATTCTAGAAGCGAGACGACCTTTTATTGTGAGAATATTCGAACAAACGTAATGCGCAGGGCACCAGTTTCTGTATGTGATATAAATGTGAGCACTCTCAAATATATTTTAGAATGTATCATCAATAGATTGTAAACTTCTCCTCTTTTTTTTCTCATTTTAGTTTTTTTTTACTGTAGCGTTCAATATATAATCAATTATTTATTTACATGCACGTATATACATTTATTTATATTTGTCGTTTAGTAATCATGTGCATTATTATCTTCCTCATGATACAATCTTGAGAGCTTGTCCCGCGAAATGATTCTCTATCGTCATGGATACGGCTTTCAGCTAATCCAATGTGACTCCAATTTCCACCCAACTCATCAGAACGTCCGACTTGCTGAATTTTTCATTCCCTCCATGACAAGAAACGCAGAAACTTCTCGTAATGAAGCCAAACCTATGGCATATAATTCAGTTGGTAGCTCCAGGGAGTTTTGCCAATAAACGAACACTGCATTACTTGCGTGAATCCGCCTTTTATTTCGCAGACAGTTCTTTCAAACGTAGAGAAATTTCTTTCAGCGGTCGCGTATAATTGGAATGAAAGAAGATTTTTTACTCGCCATGATTTGAATTCTTGGTTGAATTTTATTATTAAGGAATTGAAATACTCGTCCACATTAATGAATCAAGACTTCCAAGAGAAGGATAAAGAAATATCAACTCCATTGTTATAATATTTTTATGCCCAATATGCAGAATAATAAAATATGTAAGAAGATTTCAAGAGTGTTTTCGGTTATCTTTTGCTGTTCAAAAACTGATATAAACAGCAGGCTACCCGAGATTTGACCTCAAATATGGGGATATATCTGATATTATTGTAGGGAATTCGTCAAGGCTATTCATCATCACAAGCAACTCAGCCTATAACAGATCTTTTCTGCATTATCGGTTATAAAAAAGATACGGTATTGCTCAAACTTAGCGCATATTATTTGTGCTGATCAATATCTGAAGTCAAATTCAACCTATCCAGGGTTTTTCACTTAAAACTCCGCACGCCAATATCTCGAAAACTAATAGAAATATTCAATTTCTGTAAGGAGTAGTCAATGAATAAAGTTAAGTAGATTATTTACAGTGTTCAAGAAATCCGACGCCTACTGAAAGCTGGGCGCGTCGCGACGCGTCGAAAATATAAATCGATTGCAGTGACTTTGACCTCATACATTGACTACTCCTTACAGATTCTATTCGTTTTCGAGATATTAGCGTGCGGAGTTTTAAGTGAAAAACCCTGTAGATTTCAGTTTTCAACTTAATTCCACAATTTTTAAGAAAAACTAATCGAGTTGATGAATCCGACGATAAATTATTACAAATCGCTGCTCTAGGAGAACAATCGCGTAACTGCAAAGTTTTTGAAAAAAATTGGCTGATTGGTAGATAAAAGTATACTCTATTTGATGAAATATTGTCGTGATTGTAGTGCATCATCTGACCGCTAGATGGCAGTTACGTCGTTATGAAATTTGTAGTATTTGGCCAATTTTGCTCCATTTTCCAGAAAGAATATCAATGCAAGTATCAGCTATGATGAGAATTATATGCTAAACTGTTGTGCCGAGCTACTTTTCCAATGCAACCATGCCATAAATGTAAACTCCGATTATCAGATGTGCATGGTGTTCAATATACATAATTTCGTAGAAAGTGTGAATATGAATATGTGAATATTTCTTATAAAGTTTATGCATATTTCACTTTTTACTTTAATATCAAGAAAAAGTAATGAAAATGTTGATATAATTGTCTGAAATGTTTTTTATTTTGTTTGAATAACGACAACTTAAAAATTCAATATCAAATTTCAATAACTTATCTTTTCAGCTTAAATCATCCAAGTAATACCCTAATGCACAAAAGTTTCAGAGAAATAAATTAAACTGGTCGCTCCGAATCCACAAAGTTATAATCTCATCAGTTTCGTTTTTTCCTTCTCCTTTAAAATCACTGTCTTCAAATTTGCGTCGATATTTTTCTGGAAATTTCGGAAATTGGGATAAGTTATTCAAATGAGGAAGTGATTCAACAGGTTGTCTGGGTAAATGTTTATAGTTCAGCACCCAAACATACGCTGAGGCTCCTGAATTTTATTCAGAGGAAAGCTGGTTGGTGATCCTGAACTGACGAACTGATTGACCTCTCTAGAACATCGCAGAAGAGTGGGCGATCTCTCCCTTTCCTGTAGATATTCTCATGGCCGATAATCATCAGAAATCACGTCTTTCATTCCTCCACGAGCTATTCCGAGCAGGCAGACCAGCTGACCGCATGTCGACTCCATCAGAATTAATTTTCACATCGAACAGCAAAATTGTGAAATTCACTTCCTGAATAGGTTTTCCTGACACCTTCAACCTCCAACCTTTTAAGAATAATTCAAATACCTAGTATTTCCTTCCTGAGGGTTCACACGATATTTGTCTACGAACATTAGAGGTTTTCCTCAGGTGAAGTCAATAGATGAAAAAACTTGAAAGAGAACTTTTGCTTACTCAGTGACTTTTTGAGATAGATCAAATTGAGTTCTTCATAGTTTCTGATACGAGAAAAAACAGTTGGTAACGTTGTGAATTCACAGAATGTCACATAAAGCAATACAGTGCTTGTAATTTAAAAAAATTGATACGGAAATACAGTGATGTGAACAGAAAAATCAGCGAATATCAAATGCATTTTCACTCGAAGTAAGTAATTAGGTCATTTGCAAAAGTGTAAAAACGACGTTCCAGATTGTTTCAGTCAATCGCCATCATCAGACTATTCAAACAGAGGAAGTTTAGAAACTCACTCCGTTTGAATAGTCAGGTGAATGAAACGGATACAATATACTCCGATATCATCTATGTGGTGCATGAAGGAACAAGTAATAACGCAGAGCCAGAAACGAGAAGTAACGAATGCAGTGCTGAAGGATTTGAATGGAGTTGAAATAACCTTTTCAGTGGAGAGCACAAGATGAAAAGGCTCAAAATGGGCCAATCCGTTCGAAGCATGAATTGTGGCTATCTGGAATGGACAGGATAAGAATGAAGGGATTTATCCAGTCCATACTCACCCAAAAAATTCAATTTCATATTTGGAGAATCCACTGTATGTGGACTTCAATATTTTCAGAATTCGTTCAGGAACTTTTATTGTGTAGAGTTTCGAATATCTATAAGTTTACAAAATGACTGTGATCAAAGTAAACCATCCGATATATAAGTTGGCCACCCTGTCAAATCTACTTTTTGAAGAAATACTTTAAATTTAATTTGACAGTGAGTTTACCCATTTTACCTGGACAAGTGATTTCAGAATAAACTTTGGGAGTATCTCGGTACTTAACCCTCAACTGGTGAGCCTGGGTCATTTTGACCCTTAAAGATTTTGAATTTCACGCTAAATCAAATCGGTTGATGGTATCGATCAGTGCATCTCAATAGCTTCCTGAATATCAATGGAGAATGTGTCAGTGCTGTTATATTTTTTCCCGTGCCAAGAATTAGCCAAGTAAGTAATGTAGGGTCATTTTGAACCCTCATCACCAAATATCATACCATTTCATATGGTAGTACGCCACTAGAGGAGCCACCAAAAGTCGATAACAAACTCTACAAAAGGAAAATATGTGCTTTATGTCCAAAGAAGAAGGACTCATATACTTGTGCGAAATGTAGAAATATAATTTGTAATAACTGTAGCAGGCACATTTCTAAATAATACTCGTGGAATTCTTATGTTTTTATGAATCGCCTGAACAATTATCTGAGTTTTTTTTCTGGAAGATATCATTCTGATGTAGTATTTTTTTGTTCATAGCCTGATATGTTTGGATTTGTTCAAAACGATGCAATCTATTGTTTGTGAGTTTTTAGAATTTTTCCATGATTTTTCAAATAAAGTTGTGTGAAAATAATCCTTTTTCATTTTTCTTACATATAAAACAGTCCAAAGAAATTTTTTTATCATATTTTAAAAGGGAATGAAGTGTTTCCAATAATGGGAGGGGTTTTCACAGAAATAACTGAATATGAACACCAACAAAACAGAAAAAAATATGGGTCACAATGACCCACAGCTCACCGAATACGTTGAAACCACCTCACCAACTGAGAGTTCAATTTCGGGTACCTTAGACCTATGTTGATGTCTTCTGCTTGAAGTGACCTCAGGAAAAAAATAGGGAAGTGTTCCCGGGGGTACAACCAGTGCAAGACAGATTGTTTCGGCTCGCCAAGCCTCATCGACATACTCCAGATATATTACTCCAGACTGAAAACTGGTATACGTATAAGAAACTCTTTTAATCGTTTCTTGAACAAAAACAATGTCTTACATTTCGTTATGTTGATTGGCAATCAAATGTCAAAGTAAAAGTCAAAAATAGCTTTATTGTTTAAAAATATCAATTTTTGTAACAAAGCACGTCAAAAGAACATAAATAAAAACATAATTAAAATATTATACCCCATAGTTTTTCTTCAAATTTACATTTTTCTAGTAGAGCACATATGAATATAAACATAATTTAGACACAAAAGGTACCATTTCGTATTCACTTGCACACATATATTTGTATATATAAATCTATTATAATATAAAAAACAAACAAGAACCATAAATTTCAGACAGGAGAAGATAAAAACTCTTCAACAGAATAAAATGGCTGTTCTACAAGTATTTTTTTTGTTGCTCTCCTGAACCTACAGTAGGCTTCAATTTTTCTAATTGGTTCTGGCAAGTGATTAAACATTCTCAAACCATTATAAATAAAAGAATTCTTGACAAGAGTTGATATTGGAATTGGCAGTCTTATTATATTGTTATCCTGTCGTGTGTTATAAACATGAACTCTAGTAGGGAATGAATTTTTATATTCATAGATGATGCAGACTGTTTCAAAAATAAAAAGAGCTGGAAGGGTCAATATTTTATTCTTAACAAAAAGGGGTTTACATGATTGTCTGTATTTTGCTCTGCAGATATATCTGAGAGCTCTCTCCTGCAGAACAAATATCATGTTGAAATGATATCGACTACATGCTCCCCAAAAAGGTATGCCATATATACAAGGTGAGATTCTACAAGTGAAAAATACACGGGTCTATAGCTGCAACTGTTCCCAGCTCACTCACAATAACTCTTATGGCATAGGCACTCTTCGAAATTCTTTTTCCAAGGGCCACAACATGATTATCCCAATTCAGTCTACTGTCAATTTGTATTCCCAAGAATTCGTTACATTGTTTGGATTCAATGGAATGATCATTTACAATAATATCCTGCTGTCCACCTTTGAATTCTGGGAGTCATGAGGTTAGGAGAATTACATGCCAGTTGAGATTTAGCAAATGGTCCATACGCGTCTTTTTTATGTCTGGTATTCACATTATGTTTCGATTTGTTGGAAAGGAAATGTCAGCCACACCCATGAAATTTACATGTTACTTAATGTATAGATATAGATATTTTCTTATTGTTTATATTCACTACCGAAGTTATTTCGAAATGGATCGTATATATCACATGAATGTTATATATTTTAGATTTGCGACCAAATAGTAAATATCCTCTATTGCTTATCAAAGGTGTTTGGAATGTTGACTGATAAGCGAATGTGTTAATTCTTAGATATACTAGCTGCTCTCATTAGTGCCCTTCTCAAAATTGTGTTATTTCTCCCATAAGAAATTCTTCCAAATAATTACAATAAACGAGAAACGGATGTCCTTGTGTGATGCGTGATCGCAATTATCTCATTTTGTGAAGTGAAAAGTTCGTCCTCATAGGTTTCTCATCATATGGGATGGTCGATTATATACTCTATATATATTATTTTATGCGTATTGCGTACTGTAGAATATATTATCATCATCGTTGAATATAAACAGACCTCATAAAGTTCCGATAATATAAGCCCCCACTAAGCATTCGGTGAAGTGTAATTTGAATTCCAGGCACAGCCGATAATGATCAATTATCCGGAAATTGCTGAGGCTGTACCATGATGCAACAAAATAGGACAAATACGCCCATTTTCCCATCCAACAGCGAGAACGCGCTGTCGTTCGTTATTGTCGAGAATCACGAATTCAATGATCCGCACACGTCATTCCCATCGATCATTAATCCATTAGCCAGTAATAATAAAATTAGATTTCCCATATTGCACCAGAACAACATCGGTGAACCGATATCAATGTGGACAAACGATTTCGTCCAACATCAAGAGTGTTTTTCCAAATGACAAATAAGTTTTGGTCTCGAATTTGGGTTAGGGTGAAATCCTTGAGCATTTTTTGAAGTTGCGATGATCATTATCGGTGTCCACAAACAAAAGATAAATCAATTTTATTCTCAGTTTTCATTGAAACAGAATATATTTTTTTTTTCAAATGAATACATGAGATCATATAAACTACTGTTGTATATTAACAGGAAATCGTATTAGAAGTGAATTGAACTTTATTTCATGTATTGAATGAGAATTATATAAAAACAAACTACTAACAACTTTATAAACACATCACCTTAGAAATATAGAAAAGTAGTTTTGCCATTTTGCCGCATACATCAGAATGGATGAACCCGCCTTGCTTGTATTGAAGATGTGTACTTCCACTGAATCATTTTCTTTCTTGTTTTCCATATTGACATGATTCGCAGAAAAATCCAACATCATTCTTTATTTTCAAACCTGGGATTTGTCCTTGATCGGCCATTTCTTTCAGTGTTCTGGAACTGTTATGTCCCAAACGCTCGTGCCATAGTTGAATTGGATCTTCTTCAGCTATATTGACTTGATCAGTGGTTGGTTTTTCGAAGATCATTTCGTAGCAATGATTTGGCTGTTTAATTCCGAGAGCAGTCAGATTTTCAAAGTTTACTTATTTTCTTCAAAGGAATCCCATGCTGAAATGAACGGTCCGTATTTAGGAGGCAAGCTGCCTGAAACTTTTGATATTTGGTATCGGTATCTTTCTTACTCGAATTAACTCATGTATTGAAGAATTTCTGCTTCAACGTTACTTTATTGATTACAGACCTCTGCTCATAGATTATTTACAATCTTGACCACATTACAGGAGCTGTTTCACACGTCATAAATGCTTTGTAATTGTTCAAATTCCATTGAAACTGATATGAGTAGCATGGCTCGGGCATTCATTTCTTCCCATTATTTCTTCATCAACTTTTAATATGATTTCCATTTGATATTTCCACAATTGGAAGTTTTGACCATTGAATTTTTGAATATTTAAATTCTTCATCTTGTCCATGGTTTCACTGAATTGGAGCCTTTGAATTTCAAGGTATCAGCAAATTCCACACTGACAATGACCCTGATGAATTCTTGAATCGGATTTTTCAAATGTTTTCCTTAGTTCTCGTGTTCTGGGCCCATAACCTGCTGTAAATTAACAGGAAATCGTACTCAAAGTGGATTGAACTTTATGTCATGTATGGCATGAGAAATATATAAAAACAAACTACTAACAACATCACCTTATAAACATAGAAAGCATTCTACAACAATAACAATTGAAAAAACAAGCAGCTGTTTTGGAGCAGAAATGCACCATGCTCCACGAGTATTTTTATTTATGTATTATTTATTGTGTGTGGTGCGCTTTAGAAGTAAACACTGAGTGAGTAGCTTAGCAGATAAAAAGTTATTTTTAATAGGGATCCAAGTGATGAACAAATATCATTTACTGCCGAAATTCTGAACTGAGATTGAGAATAATAAGACGTTCTTGTTGTTGGTATCAACGAAATCGATTCCTTATCAGTGATTCTTATCATAATAATAATTGCTTATCGGCGAGCTCGTAAAGCGAACCGTGCACTCTGGCTACTGTAAAAATGTCCGTTGATGAGACTACGGATCCAACCAAATTGATCCTTCATGAAATCATTAAAACCAGGAACGAATTGAAGAATTCGATTGAAGCAAGTGAGGCGAGGCTATTGTTGAAAATTGAGGAAGCAAATAAGAAAATAAACAAGCTTGAAGTGGAGAACGAAAATCTCAAAGCAAAAGTAGAGCATCTAGAAAGAGATAACAAAAGAAAAAATATAATAGTATTCGGACTGAACAAAGCTAGGGATGAAATAACACCTGAACTTATCTGTAGTGAACTTGAAACTCTACTTGAAGTCAAAGTAAGCAAATCAAAAATAAGTGACTTGTACATCATAGGAAAAGGTGAAAACCGTCCAGTCAAAATCGAATTCACAAGCTCTTTCACAAAAAACATAATCCTGAAGAACTGCTACAAGCTAAAAGGTAAAAATATTAGAATTGCAAACGACCAAACCCTTAAACAGAGACAAGAAGGGAAAATACTGAGGAAACATCTCAATCTAGCTCGTCTCGATGAGAAGAATGAAAATTGTTTCATAAGAAGAAACAAACTCATAGTAGATAATATATCATACTCACCAGAAGACCTTGAGAACATAGGGATAAACGAAGACGTGCCTCAAGGGAAACCAAATAGTGCACCAGCAACACCTACTCCTCACCAAGCAGCAAATAAAACCATCAAAAAACAAAAACAGGCCACTATCAACAAGACTAGAAGTGAAGCAGAATCATCCACAAAGGGCACAGAAACCCCCAAGATCAAAAAACAGGACAAGGAAATTTCGCAAATTGGTCTCCATAAATCTACAAGGAGCCGATCGGGCTCCGCTTCAACCAATAAGCTGTGATCTTTTTTTTTTTTCTCTTTTTCATTTTTCAATTCGTATTTGTATCTTCTTTTTTGTCTCAATCTTCAATGTTATAGGAATCTAATCTTGATAATAATGGCTGATAATTTTCAGAATCATATTATATATCGATTACTATAATTTTAAATCCATAATATCTCACCATTATAAACACTTACATTTCTGAATTCTCGATTCATTAAAAACATTTGTATATGTCAGGTTTGAATATCGTAAAAATAAGTATCTTATCCTGTTCTGTCTTTTCTCATGTATATATATACTAGTTAGGCGAGTTTTTAAACAATATCTTTAGTATTATATTTTCAAAATGGATCAATATGTCAGAGATTTTAGCACTAGTGAAGTAAAAACAGAGGAAGTATCAAATTTCAGAGAGTATGATGATATTTTGAGAATAAATAGCAGCTATCCGAATTTCAAAATATTTCACAATAATATTAGAAGTATAGGTAAAAACTTCAATCAGCTGCGCTGCTACTTAGAACAACTTACACAGTTACCAGAATGTATTGTCTTAACCGAAACATGGAACTTGAATGATCTGAGTCTATACAATATACCTGGATATGATTTAATTTATAATTATAGTAAGTTCAACCAAAATGATGGCACAATAATTTATGTGAAATCCGATTTGCAATACTCACATGAAATTATAGAATTCACTAACGATTTGAAGTTCTCGATGCTAGAAATAAAACACTTCAAAAAAACCTTTCAGATACTAGCTGGATATAGACCCCCCGCTTATTGTGTGGAAATGTTCCTGGCTAATACAAGGACTATTTTGAAAAATTCAGTGAAGAGCCCAGATTATACGCTTTTCCTAGGTGACATCAATATAAACATCAAAGATGGAGATTTAATAAGCACGGAGTACTTAACAATCATGCAAAAGTTCGGATTCATATCAACGATTAATAACCATACTCGGGTAACTACAAACAGTAGATCATGCTTAGATCATATATTCGTGAAAACCTCTACGGATCTTGAATTCCTCCTACCCATGATTATACAAACGAATGCAACCGATCATTTCACAACATCCTTGCAAATTATCTACGAAAATAAATTCAATGATAATGCGGCAAATAAATTCTATATCAACTCAAAAATCGAATATGATAAGCTTGAAATTCGGTTACGCAATCACAACTGGGATATTGTCTATGATACGGAAGATGCCGAAAATGCGACAAATTTGTTTATGAATGTTCTGAATGATGAGATTAAGAATTGTACAACAACTCACAAATATAAAGTTAAAAAACGTAAAACATGGGTCACCAACGGACTCATAAAATCGATAAATACCCGAGACAATATGTACCAACAATTACTAAAGGAACCAGATAATATTATGCTTAAACGAAACTATACCGAGTATAAGAATCATTTAAGAAATCTTCTGAGAGTAACCAAGCTGCAATACTATCGTGAAAAAATTGAACAGAATGCACAAAATAGCACAAATCTATGGACAACTGTGAATGAAATGTGCCCAAAAAATAATCCAAGTTGTCGAGATATTAACGCGATTCAGCACGGTGGGCAAAAAATAACGAATGAAAAACAAATTGCAAATCTATTCAATGAACACTATATAAAAATTGGCGAAAAGCTTGCCGGAGAAATTAATCAAGACCCTCACTTCATTCCTCCCGAAAAAAATAACTTTTTATCCTCGATATTTATGAAAGCGACAAACGCTAATGAAGTCAGTAGTATTATTTCATCACTTAAGAATAAAAAAGCCCCTGGAATGGATGGCATAAGAACAGAGACAATGAAATTCTTAGCACCTTTGATAAAAAACCCGATGGCCTCCATATTCAATAAATGCATAGAACAGGGATATTTTCCCAACATCTTCAAGAAAGCGGTGGTCAAACCAATCTTCAAGGCGGGAAATAGGGATGATGTTATAAATTATAGACCGATTTCCTTAATAACAACAACTGCAAAAATCCTAGAAAAAATAATAAAAAAGCGTCTAAATGAATACCTAAACAAGAATAATATCATATCAAATAGCCAGTATGGTTTCAAAGAGGGAGTGTCAACTCAAGATGCAATTCTCGCACTCACCACAGAAATGTATAATGCATTGGATGAAGGAAAACCGTCTCTGTGCGTTTTCATTGATCTTTCCAAAGCATTCGATACTGTGAGTCATGCCTTGCTTATTGAATGCTTGGAAAACATCGGTATAAGAGGAAAACCTCTTGAACTATTCAAAAGTTACCTAACTGGTAGATCACAATGTGTCCAGGTAAGATCAGAAAGAAGTGATCTGAAGGATATAAAATACGGTGTTCCACAAGGAACCGTCCTTGGACCACTTCTTTTCAATATATATCTGAACGATCTCTTCAAAATACGCACTGAGGGAAAAATTATCACCTATGCGGATGATACGGCGATTTTTTATACCCACGATAACTGGCAGTCCCTGAAAAATATTGTTGAACAAGATATACGTCTTATACAAGGCTTCTTCAACCATAGGTTGCTGACGATAAACTTTGATAAAACCTTTTTTCTGCCTATTTACATCGACAAGAGAAATACCCTCACATATAATACCCTGATAATCAACAATGAAACATCGATAAAAATGTGCCATAAAATGAAATATCTCGGGCTAATGATTGATAATAACTTAAAATGGGATCAGCAAATCGATTTCATCACGAAGAAAATGCAATTTCTGATTTATAAAATGAAGTATCTGAAACATCTACTGGATTATAAATCGATGAAAACCTTATATCAAGCATTAGTCGAGCCACACCTTATTTACGGAATATTAGCTTGGGGAGGAGTGGGAAAGAGCTATATGGAAAAATTGATGATTGTACAAAAACGCTTACTAAAGATTATCTTCAACAGAGATCTCACCTACCCCTCAAATCAATTATTCAGTGAAGTTGGTTTGCTGGACCCACGACAACTATTTTTTTTACGTGGTAACATCAGACAACATCCGTTCAAATCAGATTTAAAATTCCCAGATCACCAATACAATACCAGAAATAAACAAACCACCTACGTTGCCCCCTTCAAACATAAATCAAAAGGTCAGAGATGCTTTTCCTTTATAGGTCCAAAAATATATCAGTTTCTTCCTGCTGAAATTCGGAATATTCACAGTCCACGCATTTTCAAAAATAGAATCAAAACACTATTATTTTCATCACCAAGGGAGACAATACATCAACTGCTCGAATGAGTTCAGGATAACTGATTTGATTGATGAAAATCACTCCTCATATTTTACATTTTATTGTCATTATTTTTACTATGAAAATTGATACTCCTTATCGTTATTATTGATATTTTTATTTTTGAATGTGAATCACTCCGCATACAGGCTCTGCCTTCAGCGGATTTTTCAAGGTTTATTCATTAATAATTTATTTTTTTTCATTATCATATATTATATAAATGGTCTGTTGATCATTCCATGCTAGGTGTTAGGATTCACACCAATTTAATTGTCAATTTAATTGTGTTTTAGTAACTGTTTGTTTCTTTTTTCTATTTTCTATGAATAAACTTATTATTATTATTATTATTATTTATGGGAAACCCCATTACAAAAAAACTATATACAATTCAATAGTGTGGTGAATATGAATATAGGTACAATATACTTCATCTCAATATAAGAAGCATAAATAAAAATTTCGATGAATTCCTTTTATACTTGGAATTACTTACTTACTTACATCAAGTCATAGATTTCACATGTTTTTTGAAACTATCAATTGATCCATGGAAAATGTCGATCTCGCCTTCATTGTTAATTCTCAATGTTCTCTCGATAGGTTTGTGTTGGCCATAATTCGTAAAATGATGTGATATTCGAAAGAGCTCATTATTTCTCATTTTTCAATAAGATTTCGCTAAATTATGATCAACCCTATATCGAAATCTTTGCTGAAATCTGTATAGATAGAATCTGATTGTTTTTTTTTCTTCTAAGGCTGTTATTATGTCATTGCTGTAAATCAATAGATTTGTTATACTGTGGATCGTTTAGATATAAAACTATGTTGATTTTTATCAATTTATCTCTATAATTTTTAACATTTTCGTTTTCTCTTGAGGAACCCAATGTATTCGATGGAAATATTCTTCCTGACACTGGCACCGTATGAAGGGATTCAGGTTGAGAGCTCTCTGAAATGACTTTACAATGTATCCAGAAGTTATACCATATAGATAAAACATAATTGGTCGATCTCCTTAATTTTGGATTTTATGTCAGACTCATAGACGGTAAACTAACCACTTCCATACTATAAGCTATTGCCTTATCCATATTGTAGACCGTCTAAACCAATGAGAATCGAGGTCCAACAGCCACTATCTTTCTACACGCTTTTTTTCTTGAATAGGACATTATACTTTTCTGCCATTTCACAGAATCGCTACGTGAGTGATTATCCATCGCAAAAAATATTATTCTTTGCTTGTGGAAATTTCTACCAGCTGGTTCCAGAGAAGATGAGAGTCTGATTGGATGAACCCAGAGTACCTACCTATTTCACGTATCCTTCCATTCTAGCACCACCACATAGGCCAGCTAGAGTTTTGTTCTTCTAGTGAATGGTGATGTCTTCAGCATATCCATCACAGTTGATGCCTAGACTGGTCAGTATCTCTAGTAGCTGATCCACCATGAAGGTATAAGCATACATCATTGTGGGTACCCTACTTGGTTATGCCTCCTCTTGTGTTAGCAGTTCTTGCGACCAGCATTTTGCACATCCATCTCCACTTCGATAGATGTTTATGAAGGGTTATCATCTCACTTCCAGAAAGGCGTAGATATATTCTTTTTCGTATTCGAGTAGTTTTTGGATGTTATCCTTAAGGAGCATGAAAAGGGTGGTCTTCGTGAATGTACCTTCCTTTACTTGGTACAATGACACCTTCTTCAGTACATTCTGATATCGTTCACAATTTTCTTCATTACTTTCCTTCGTCCTATGGTGGGTATAAAGGTTTCACGTGCCTTTTTCATCTGCACGTTATACTAGGTGACCCGGAACCAATTTACCTATCTTCGTTGTATCTTCGTTGTAATTTCATAAGGATGTTTCAAATTCGGTACTTCGATTTGATGCTATGAATTCACAATGTATCAAACCAAATATGACACTTTTGGTTTTACTGGAAGTTTTTGCGGTCACTACGGAAGTGTCATATTTGGTTCGATAGAAGCTACATTGTACACTCGATTGTGCATTCATAACATCAAATCGAAGTACCACATTTAAAACATCCATAATAACTAACGAAGAAGATACATAAGGATGAATTTGTTTCGGGTCACTCGGTATACCCAAGCGCTAGTTAATATGATTGCATGCGACAATAATTTTACTTGAAAGTAATTTATTCGATTCAAATGAGTTCCAATAAGGAGATTATCATTTCCTGTGTAGCTGGTCATTTTCTTTTCTGAATGACATTGGGCCTTGCTCTCTACCCCCTCGTCATGCCCGTCAGCTGTCAGATCGTATATAACGGTCTGGCAGCTGAAAATCCTGGAGTAATTTTCCCACAGAAGCACTTGAAACTGTTCAGCTTTGCTTTCCTAACTTATTTCCTTTAGTGTTGAATTACTGGGGAACTTTGTTTCTTTGCCAGTACCTAATGTGCATGTTCTAGTTCGCGGTTATTACTGCCGTTAACTTTATCTGCTAATTATTGCATTTTCAACTGATGTTGTATTTATCCCAATCTATAACATGGTTTTCGGGAATCTGGTGAAGGTGGTTATTGCCTTGGTGCGACAACATCTATCTATAGTGTTGAAGGAAAAGAACTATAAAAGATATAGTGGTGAAGAACATTATTTGGAAAGAAATTGGTACTGTATCTACTGATTAATTAGAAACTTTGATGGTTGCCATTGCTAGGTTTTTACTGGCACCTATAACCTCTCAACTTCCCTCCTTCACTATCCTCCCAATGACTTGCACGATATTATAAATTATTCCTTTGATGTAACCAAGATGAAAATATCTTTCAATAAGTCATATGGACTCCTTGCAAACCGGCTATAATGAAACAACGTATTGTATACTTGCATTTATTAGTAAAATACAATAATATATTGCACATAAAAATTATAAGGCACTTCGTAATCAACTTCAACCATATTTTGATGAAAATGATAAAATTTTAGATCAGAATAATATCAGATCAATATTTATTGAATTATTGAATACGTGAGCATTAGGGAACAATAGATATGCATAATATGTGGGATGTTTGCAAGTGATATTCTGGTGTTTTCACTAAAGCGTTTTTGTTTGGTGAAAATAAGGCGACAGAACTGAAGATACGTCCATATGAACGATTCAAGGTTTTAGTTCGATATCTTGATTATAGATTACGCCTTTCGTACTATCTATCGATTTTAAATGAGCTTGAATGTTTTATCAATCTAAAAAAACCTATCCATCTTACACATTTAGTTTACTTTATCGCCTCCGTGTTACTCAATTATCTAGTCCTGATATATACACTTCTTCGCTATCTGGTTTCTGTCTGTCGCCACATTTTCACGAAAGTATCATAAGATTTAACCATAAGTATAAACATTGTTCTACTGTCACGAGTGAAATGGAGGCTTGATATACTGTCTAGGATGGCTCAATCCCTATGCTGCGATGTTTCCCATCAGACTGATGTCTTCAAGTAGTCTCCTAAGGTTTGTGCATCAGATGCATACTTAGCGGTCTATAAATTTTGTAATAGACCTGCTACACGACGGATTGAGCCATCCTGTAACATACAACATTTTTGGACTTATGATATGAATACAACTACAACTCAGATAAATCAAACATATGTGAAAGCATAATTCACATAAGTCGACCATGATTATTGTTCAGCTGGACTCACCTATATATTAGCCTGATTAGTTTTAATACCAAAGGATATTAGCGAAATTGTGTATATTCAAATATTTCATCGAAGTGTGCTATAGTAAATAGTGCAAATGAAAGAATGTTCAATAAAGTCCATAAAAACCGTCGTATCAGTTTTGAATGCTGGTTTCGTCAGATCTTCTTTTTATACGTGGCGTCATATGTGAGAGTATGATGACGTCATTCTAATATTTTTAAATACTCTTCTGCTTGGGATAATGAGAGAAGTATAATATAATAACATACCATGAGTTGATCTTATCGTGTGTATGAATAAAGAAACCAGTGGTGATATTTTGGTGTTCTATTCTCCTTAGGTTGTCTACTGCCATAGTACTTGTAGGGATGTAACTATAAAAACAATCATTTAAATTTAAAGTGAACAGATGTTTTTTTTTACAATCCAACCGTAATAGGAAATGAAATGAAACTTCATATTTGTTCTTGTCGTATAGATCTTCCCATCCGTGATAAATAATTATTGACGCCCCGTGAGTAAACATTATCTAGTTGTCAACTTGCTTGAGGAAAAGTCCTCATCGATATAATCGTACTAATATACAAGAGAAACGCATAACCAGGACGCACCCCTATACACTAATATACAACTAATATAGGGTTCCTCTTGTATAGCAATGTAGATAATCTGAACTACTCTAATGTTTGAGAAAGGTCAACTAAACATAACGACTTTGCCATCATTCAATGATAGCAGAGTCACCATATTCAGTTATGATAACACAATATTCTGAAATGATATTTGCACGTTACCCTTTAGCAATAATCTTTACTTTAATGACTTAAGAGGGTTGCTTTGATAAATCCTTACACATCCTTGCTCCTTCCATCAGAAGATAGAAATGAGTGAGCAAGTTTTCATCAAGACTATATAGTATAGAATATACAGGTCGATGGTACCTTAGACGTTTCACGGATTATTCTGAAAATTTGGTTTATTGGGTAATCAGTTTTGTTCTATCGATCTAAAATACTTTCAGCGTTGCGGCGTTGCCGCTTCTATCAAAAAGTAGCAACAACTTTGTTATTTCGAATGGAACACCCTGTATTTTATTTCATTTTTAGATTCTTCCTGAAGAGCTGATTTCGTCGATCTATCATACTTGGGGTATAGCGCGAAATATTACAGATATATAGGGTGTGAAAAGTCGAGATTTTTCAAATTTAGGAATTTTTTGTGCCAAAAATATCCATTCTTGCTCAAAACGGCTTACATGTCCCTATCTTAACTTTTCATTTACTATCTACTGACATTTAATAGAAACAAATAGAGGGTGATGCAAAACTCAAAAATTTGAACCACCCGTATTTGTTTCAATTAAATATCAATCGATAGTAAATGGAAAGTTGAGATAGGGACATGTAAGCCGTTTTGAGCAAGAATGGATAGTTTCGGCACAAAAAATTCCTAAAGTTGAAAAATCTCGATTTTTCACACCCTATATCTCTGTAATATTTCGCGCTATACCCCCAAGTATGATAGATCGACGAAATCAGCTCTTCAGGAAGAATCTAAAAATGAAATAAAATACAGGGTGTTCCATTTGAAATAACAAAGTTGTTGCTACTTTTTGATAGAAGCGGCAACGCCGCAACACTGAAAGTATTTTAGATCGATAGAACAAAACTGATAACTCAATAAACCAAATTTTCAGAATAATCCTACGTCCCGTTCTCCGTAAACGTCTAAGGTACCATCGACCGTGAGTGACCCTGTATATTCAATTTTCGAATAGGCTTAATAAAGAGTCGTCTTCGGTGGACCTTCAGAAGATGCAGAACATCAATCACATTCTGGTGACTATAGAAACCACATACAAGAGTTTCATAAGAGTCTGATCAAGATGAAAAAAAAACGAGCATAGACCCTGCTCCGTGTTCAGCGGAACGCGGAGCACGCCCTAAAGATGCAGATTGAAGCAAGCGGCGTTTTGCTGTCGACTGCACTGCGAGGTTCCATTCGAGAAATTCTCGGGACCTCCACGGCTCGCTTCGCCGCTTTTCGGATGTCCGTCTGCGCCATCTTGCGGTCCTGCGCCCCCGGAAAAATCACCGGCTCAGGGCGACGTCAAAAAGAGACGACTACGTCCTCTGTGCCTTTCATCGTTCTGCCCGAGTCACTTGGTGCCCCGAAGGGGTATCTCTAACTCCAGTTGTAGCAGTTGTTTCATATTTCTACATGAAAGTGTTTGCAGTCGAAACATGTCAGAAACATAACTGTAACATTCTAGCAACATATTTGCAACGTAGTTGAAACATACTTGCAACGTGATCAAGAACATACGAAGGGGAAACTCAAAAATACTCCTTTGAAAAAACTTATCAGTAAAACAAATAAAATTTTCGAAGGGAAAATACCCCTTTCCAAAACGGGTTTTTTTTTGAAAACCCTTAAACCACATAGTAACAGTTGAATAAAATCATAACACCATGATGAGGGTAGTGAAAACAGAATGTCTGAAAAAAGCCGGAAACCAAAAAGAAGGAACTAAAAATGGTAGGTGACAAATGAAGTTGAACAAGGACATGGAATAATGAAAAATTACAACATAACTAATTTCATGGATTGAGAATTTTTTTTTATTTCAGATTTGGAAATGTTTGAATAAAGCTAATTAATGTAAAGACAAATTTGTTGGTTTAAACAATAAGTTTCCTCTTCTTGAAATCCCCGGACCACTTTGAGAAACATGGATGATTTCCACAATTTATACTGTTAATAGACAGATTCCACATAAAAACTTGAAAGTGTTTGACCTATGACGTATTGAGAAGAGATTTTTCATCAAAATTCTTATAATTATGGTGTAAACGGAGCATTAAGTCATGGTAAGCCAATATAAAAATTGAAAGGGGAAACTAGTCTATCCAATTGAAAAATATCAAACATAGTTTGGAGTTGAATGTCTGAAAGACAACGAGCAGAAAACAACTACTTTCTTGGCAAATACCATGCAGAATAGTGAATTATATCGGCTAGTAGTCCATGCAACGATTTACACTGTGAATTTAGGTCGCAAATGTTTCTTTCTTCCTAGATGTGACAAAGTTCACATCGAGACATGTTTTCTATTCGTGGTCTATACCAGGCTTTAAAATTTGAACTGTGTTCGATTTAAGAAAAACTGAGTTGAAGAGTAGTGGACTGTGATATATACCCGAGTATATACCTAACAAAATTATCAATGTTAAATATTTGCTGATTACATTATTATGATAACACAAAGTGAACAACATACTTGAGACGTAACTTGTACTTCATTTTTTGACATATAATAATTTTTCATTTTCAGTTCCACAAGTTTTTGAATCTTATCGAATTTCTGCGTTATACTTTTGAAACTTATATGTTTATTTCAATTGAATTCTATATATTTATTTAGAAGTACCATAACTGTTCAAATTCATTCCAAATATTCAATATTATAGTAATGATTGAAAAATCGAAATCCTGTCAAAATATCTAATTTGGTGATAGAAATTCATTAAAACGAGTAAGTATTGCATAGTTCTTTTATACCTTACATATGATGCATCCGACATACAGATCTTGAATGATGTTCAGAAAATAAACCAATGGTCCCAGTAACGAAAAAGATGAAATTATTCAATTTATAAAAACGGAAACATAATTAGTTTTCATCAAAGTTCACTTGATCTTAGACACAATTAACGAGGCTACTAAATTTTTCAGATTTTCATTCGAGAATAGTTTCTTCTCTGTGGTACCAGCTTAATGCAACTTATATTTCAGTTATGTTTCAGTTATGTTTCAGTTATGTTTCAGTTATGTTTCAGTTATGTTTCATTTATGTTTCAGTTATGTTTAAGTTATGTTTAAGTTATGTTTTAGTTATGTTTAAGTTATGTTTCAGTTATGTTTCAGTTATGTTTCAGTTATGTTTCAGTTATGTTTCAGTTATGTTTCAGTTATGTTTCAGTTATGTTTCAGTTATGTTTCAGTTATGATTCAGCTTTGTTTCAGTTATATTTCAGTTATGTTTCTGATATGTTTTAACTGCAAAAACTACCAAATAAAAGTATCAAGTATCCGCTATAACTAGATTAAAGAGAGGCCATCGAGGCACGTGACTCGGGCAGAACCGGCCCAGAGGATGTGGGACCGCAAGATGGCGCGGACGGACATCTGAGAAGCTGGAGGTGAGCAGAGGAGGTCCCGAGAACACCTCGAGTGGAACCTTTTGGAGCTTTCCACTTCAAAAATATGGGTGAATAGGTGCATCCTGATTATGCCGCACCTGAATGGTGCTCGCGGGATCCTCGCGACTCCTCTACCAACAAAAAACGTCTCGGGGTTCGGGTCGAAAAACCCGAACCCCGAGGACGTCTTTACCACAAGCTTCGCACTGCCCTGCCTGTTTTAGACCCATAGTGACATACTGTCCTAAGAGGAATGCTCAATCCGAAAAAAAAGTTGCAACCAATGGAGAATTTTTACCTGCACAGGGAAAATCTCAGGAATTTCAGAGCAATGGTTCACAATCATGAGTGTAGTGAAATTAAGATACTATTGTTGGTGATACCATCAAATTATGTATTCTAGAGAGTCTACAATTTTCAATATGTCAGAAATTATGGCACTTCTGGACCTATACAGGGCGAGTCAGGTTTTGTAGCAGAATTGTGATGATAACTAGAAGAAAGTATTATGCAGACATATATGCGTAGGAGCTTCTTTTTCGAAATAGTTTTCAATGTTCTCTACTACAATTTGAATTGAAATTTGGATGGAAACTTTTTCTTTTCGAAAACTTGAACATTTGGAACCACAATAGATACCATTTGGAGTTCGTACCCAATATAACTAACTCGAACTTTGTTACGTGCTTTCGATGAAAAATTGATCAGATTATCTCTTCAATTTAAATACGTATACTAATCTTCTATCAAGTTTTTCTGAAACTGTATGGATTTCGAGATAAATGCCAAAAAAGTTCGAGAGGGTTAAAATGGTACGACCCCCAAAAGTGTCACCCTGTTTAAAGTGGAATAGGTGGACCAAAGTTCAATTCATTAACTCGAAATTTGTAGGAGAAAACTTTGAAAACAAAAAATATATAAAAATTTAACACCCTGTACATCGGAATCGGAGCTCATACGAATATATATTTGCATACGATTTTTCTACTGATTCAATTGGAATTCGTTCAATTATCCCAGTGGCTTCCTAGAGGGTGACCCAGTTGATAATAGACAATATGAAAAAAATGTCTTACCACTATTTCCTTCAAAATGAAGTATTTTTTAAGATTGAGCAAATTTTGGACCGTATGATTTCTTGTTTTACACTGTTTTCTAAGAGAAAAATAAATAGAAAAATCACTTTGCCAATAATTTTCTACTACTCAATTCAGTCTATTTTGTAAAAACATAAGCAAAGTAATCTGTATCTCGAAATTTGAGCATATATAGTTGGAAAATAAAATCGAACTCTTTTGAATATTAGGTACACCCTGAATATTGAAACATAAAAGAAAAAATACGTTATTCCAAAATAAACTGCATCATAAAACCAAGGTTTGGGCCGAAAAAGTACTTCATTTTTGTTTTTCATTGAACAGTTAGAACTATTCAGAGTTGCTTCATTGAAATCATTTGGGAAACTTCATGGTTTCAACAGGATGGTGAGTTAACAACACAGATAGTTTGATCGAATGACTATAGCTAAATCTCTGGATCAAATTTTTCAGTACTAAAGGACAAACTAGTGGCGACAGTATTTTCTGTTGTTTTCTCATCAGAAGTATGTTTTCCTCAATAATTTAATTAAAAAAATAAAAATTCATTATAATATTGTGTACCTACTAAAAATAAAGAATATAATTATCGATTTAGTTGAAAATGAGAAATTTGTTCTTAGAGGAAAGAATCATAAAAATGCAAATTTTCTCCAATTGGTGATGACTAAAACCTTCGAAAATTCGAAATTATTGAACTCGCGTTCACTGTACGATATCTTTCTCGACTGAAGGTGTGAAACAGGATTCGAAGTAGAACTAGCGGGAAAGCGAGACCCTATCGAGTGACTTGAGATCGAGAAAAATTTGTGTTCAAATGTTTCTCGATCTCAAGTAATTCGAGTGAGTCTTCCTGTTCCGCTGGTCTCACTTCGAATCCTGGTTCACACCTTCAGTCAAGAAAGACCAATTCACACGCGCCCAACGGGTTTGGAATTTCGTAATTTTGGTCATCATGGAATGAGGGAACTTTCAGTTTCTTGCAATTCAAGCTCAAACACAATTTTTCTTATTCCTAATTGCGAGAAATACGATTTTTCTCCTCCTTTCTTTCGGATTGAGCGATACCTTTTGGAAAGTTGGCGTATCAGGTGCTCCAAACTTGAATCGAACAGTTACTAACGCAAGTTGAAAGTCATTCCTGGGTTCTTAGAGGTGGGAATGAGTAATTTCTGAGACAGAAAGAGTCGCGAAGATCCCGCGAGCACCTGGTACGTAGTACGATTATATCGATGAATAGATTCCCAAAAGCACTACTTAGTTTTGTTTCATGGGTAATAAGTGATGAAGGTTCATTCACGATGGGTACGTTCCATGAAAACTAAGCCTCAGAGCTATATACAGAGAAGTGCACAAAAAACGGCCTGCACTGAAAAAACAACTATGGATCACAGATAGAAATTCAAGCTACAATAATGTAGTTTTAGATATTCAGGAGTGTAATAAACTGATACATCTCCTCTGATGTATTAAATTCATGGACTCGTAATATTTCTGCGAATAATGTGTAAAAACATCGTGTAATTCTACTGTGGATAAATCCCAATGTATTGATACAGAAATAAATGGAATGTTGTACAATGAAATGAACCAATACATCAAGAACGTATAGTTACAGAAGTTAATGTTATGATTCAGTTTGGCATGTAAAATTACATTTAGCATGTAATCATTATCCAATCGGAGGACAATTATGTGTCACGTGGTGTATTTGCTATAGTCTTGACGGTCTCATTGCAGCCGCGGCGTCCATTGGCGAATGGCGTCATCACATCTTGCACACACGGATTGAATGAGTGCATATTTTCAGTATTTCAAATTGAAGTGATTTTGTGAAGGAACCTAACGTGAATTTGCAGGCAAGAGGTAAGTGATGTTTACTTGTAGAATTTGTAGAAGTGCCTAGAGGAATATAAGGAAGTGATGCAATTTACATCAATTCTATCATACAGAAATAATTTAGGTGATGGTAATTTTGTTCATTTAGAAATTAATTGTAATCGTTCATTTCGATCATATAAAGTCACCCGTTGAGAATACATACCACTAATGAACACGAAGTGAACAATTCTTTCAATTTCATATGCAACAAACAAGATTGTTCATCCAATTGCAGTACTAAAAAAGATGTTTGTGAACATATTTATAGTCATATAAAAACTGGTACATATTTGCAATGTCCTTTCAAACCATGTAAAATAAAAATAGTATTTAATAAGGTAAACTCATTGATGAGTAATCATATTTTCAGATCACATATAATTCAAATTGTAATCGTGTGAAAAATATTGATGACAACAATTCTGGTACTTCTAACTCAAATACTGTTTTTGAATAATTGGCAAGGATCAACATTGAAAATATTATTGTCAATCTCGAGGAAAAAGCTAAGAAAATAGTTGAGGCTATTAGAAATCTTTCTTATATAATCAACCAATACAATTATTTAGGTTGTTTATCAAAATCAAAGTCATCGCTAAGCTAATACGTCTGAAATACATTTTTCATCAATAGATAATTTGAATTACATATGAGTTTTTATACCGAAAATAAGATGAAATAAAAAAATGGCGAAAGCTTAATCGATCGACTTTCCATTTCCCTCAATTCAATGTGTAAATTTTGTTGCAGAACATTTTCTAATCAATTTATATTTTCAGATTCTAAGCAGTACGTCATTGTTTCAGAAGGAAATATGTTATGTACGTATATAAGTACGAACTAATCACCTTATCTGTTTGGGATAATTATTGGGTACTTCACATCAGGAATTGATATTTGAGTCTTATTTTTTTTTGTTTTATGTTGTATATAGGTTACAAATATAGTTCATGTATATTATATGTTGTTTTGACTCATCAGTATTTTCAATAAATGATATCTATAAAATGAATAGAAGTTATTTCATCCCATTTTTATCCACATAATATAACACTAACAGTAAAAATAATTGTGATATTCACAGTGTGAAAGTACTTATATAATGTGTAAGATTACCAAGATATTTTTCAATATTAATGTAATATTACATACATTTATTACGTAATACACGTAATAACCGGAAGTTATATCACATCAAAACTGTAATATTGCAGATACATTCAACATGTAATATTCCGTGCTAAATGTATTGAAACATGTAGCGTGTAAAAATATTCGATTTCTTATGGCATCACATAACCAACGCTAATCACTGTGATTTTACCTATAAAATTTTTTCAGTGTGTGCTGTAACTTCTGAATCATTCGGGATCGGAATTTGAAATCTTCAGGGTATAGCGAGTATACCATATTGTTTATTTTTTGACAAAAAAAAACTCGTTCCCCCTGTATGTTTTTCCATTTTGGATTCGAGGTATCATTTCAAATACACTAGCAGTCAGCAGCAGGTAATACCTACCAGAAGTTTCTCATTTTGAATTTTTTTTTCAGGATTAAAAAATATCTAGGATTTTCAATTGCGAAATAAGTGATTCAGATAATTTACCGATCAATTCTGAAACTTCCCTATTTTAGAAATTTTACAGGCTTTAGAAATTGCAAAAACTTAGTCTCCAAAAGTATACGTTCAAACTTTGAACACCTGTCTAGAATTGCTCAAATGTTGTAATATCAAAAAAATGAGTACCTAATTTTCACCGTTTATTATGAGCACAAGTAACAGCATTCAATTACAATAATAGATGATAGATGTGTGATAATCTCTGATTTCTGCATTCAAGAATCGAAGTTTTCGAAAAAACGTCTAATTGGAGCTCATCAATAATAATCACCCTATACATGAATTCAGGATCATGAATCTACACCCGAAACGAATAAAATCCATCGTAGAATCGGGAAAACAGAAGTGAGCTATGAAAAAATGCAAATTTGTGATTCTGGCAGAGGAATAACAGAAAATGGATTACTGAAAACGTTGAAGCTCGGCCTTCAATATTCCTAAGAGAAGGCTGTATTGGAAAGAAATGAAAACAAAACCTTTCTACCTATTTGTTTTCTCGCTTCATGCTACGTTTATTTCATCCAAGATATACTTCCCCGTTTACTTTATAAACAACATTACAGATAAATATGTACTTTCGATTTATATTAACTTTCTTTCTGATCTAGAAGTATCGGAACTCGGACACACTATACATCCATATCAAGCTGGTCAGTTTGAAACAAAATTCCTTCGAGATAGTTTCCCGAATATCAACCACCATCATGTAACTATAATATCATAACCCGATTGATTGGAAGTTCCTCAGAATTAATGTTGCTTATACTACGAATCCTGTGAATATAGCTTATCAAAATTCAACTTCGAGGGAAAATAGGATATAGAACCATATACATAATCTCTGGAAGTTCAAATAACTCCCCGGAGTTCGCTGAATTCCAATGACTCGCTTTCAATAAACTCCGTGTTTCGATTCGACAATATCCAAGAAATATATTACTCTTCATGTTTGTATCCGTATGCCTCAGGAAAAATACTAAACTCATATGGGGTGCCTATTTTTCAGGCGGAGTTGCACATTTTCGAATCGATTGATATAACGAGTGAAGTTTTTACCTTCATGCATCAGTTTCCAAAATGTCGATGAAAAAACTAAAATTTGCAATTCTCTGTTTGATTTTCTTATGAATGCAAGCCAATCAAGTTCGCATTCAACTTTGCAGTCATGGTATGGAATGAAATTTCAAATAATTTGGTTCAAATAAGCATTCAGCCACAATTATAGATGTAGTATATGAAAACAAAGTTGTATGATGGTTTTCTCGAAAAGAAACGGAGATTTTGTGAACGCCATTTTGTAGAGCTGAAAAAGTGACACAGTGGGAGATGTCCTTGTTTTTTTTGTAACTTTTCAGAGAATTTCAGGAACAAATAAAAACCGCAATTTTTCTAATATCTCCGGAAGTAAACAACATTTTTGGGATTTCTCAACATCTATTCAATGACCCCTCAATTGCCAATTTTTTGCATTTGTTCATTATAATCGGCAATCTTCATTCATATCTTGAAACCTGATTCTTTGTATATCGATTTTACATATATTATTCATAAGAAACAAAATTCATTACCTTAGGCTTCGGTTTCTTCAAAATAGTAATTTACGTAACAAGTCCGGAAAATACTGTTTTTTTGGATGACTGGACAAAATTCTAGGACGAGCGTAGCGAGTCCTGGAAGTCTGCGAGTCCAAAAAAACTGTTTTCGGGCGTGTTGCGTACACAATTTTTTCGGCAACCGTGTAGAATAACAAATCAAAGAAACACATTTCTTTCAAAAATTGAAATGTTAGCTAATTTTATGTCAGATAGCTGTCAGTCGTTATTTTGCTGCTATGGTAATGATCAACTGCATTTATCAAAACCATACTACCAAGATTCTCATATTTACAATGACAACAACGATGTGATTTTTCCCGGCCTAATCCGGGAAGTACGTACTTCCCGGACTAGGCCGGAAAAATGCCACTTTCTCAAAAAAAAATCGTCTGGAAAGTACGTACTTTCCGGACGGTTGCCGAAAAATGCATTTTTCGAAATTAGCAAAATCTACAAAGTTAGGTATATTTTTAGGGAAAAAGTAACATTTAGATAGTTTTTCGAAATGGATTGATTAGAGTGTTAACAAGCCATTTGAATAGAAATCAGTCAGTTATGAAAGATATTTTGCCAAAAAAGTGCCTTGCGACAAAAACCTTAACATTCCTGTACAAACTTCACTCTCGAATGAATTTTATGAAATGTATAGAATAAATGACAATTTCAAATGGTTTTACCAATCACTATATGACTTAAGTCATCCTAAAAAATATTACATGATTATGGAATTTGACGAAAAATCAAAAATTTTCTCACCTTCATATTGTTTATTCAGCTCCAACAGAGATCTTCTTCGAAAATTTCATCCAAATGTTACTTATCCCCAATGAAAATATAACTTTTGAGATGGAGCTAATTTTGGAAAATGCGTTCTTTGATTGATATGAAAATCACTTAGTATGATTATGGTATAATTATCTGATATGGGCTTAGTAGGTTTCGAAACGAGTTGATGATATATTTTTTCTAAATGATGTGTAAATATTATTTTCTTTCGTTATTCATGGACAGAAAATAAGTTTTCTATTACGGTAGTAGAAAAAAAATTGCTTTCGGAAATAATTTCCTCGAAAACTACAAGAGCTATTAGGTGCCTATTATAATTATGCTTGAAATGTGTGAAATTTTCCATGGAATGAAATAAAAGGAAGTTGATGACCCTTCCGGTCGAACCGAAAGCGGTAGTCAATTGTTTGCATGCTCAAATCCTGCGTCGACTACACTGTTGGAAATTAGTTGTTACTTTCAACAACTTCTCATATCGTTAAAAAATTGTAGTCAAATTCAACAACAATTGTGTCTCAATTTCACTTTCACAATTTTCGATGTAGTTGTTAAATCAGTCAGTTTTCGAATTCACTACTGATAATGTCAATACAACAGCAACAAGTTTGCATCAAATGAACAGATGAAATTCCTGTCCGAACAACTTGATATAATCTGTAACACAACAACAAATAATTGTAACTAGAACTTCAATAATGGTTATTGAAACATAGACAGTAGAACATCATCTAGTTGCTAATACATTAATATTAAATAGCGGTTTTGTCGCACTCTGTTGACAAATTAACATCACCTAGTTTTATAATTTGCAACAGTTTGTGCTCGGTTACAAAGATTTTTTAGTTCCGATCTCTTCGGATATATTCGCTACTTTTCGTTTGTCTTCTCACGAATACCGATTCCTTACAAGTCCCAACCCAAGTTTACTCAGTTATCTGCAGTCTGTTGCCGTTGTAGAGCATTAGAACGAATACATTAGGTTTTCCTCTCGTGTAGTCAAGATATAAAAAAGGTAAGTACCTACATGGAGTAGATTGATGTGGACTCGTACATAAATTCTATTTACTCATGCCAATATTAATATTATTTTTGTTTTGTTTCAGTTGAGAATATTTTTCCTGATCTAGAGCAACAAATAACAATGTTTCGTCGGAATCTGCAAGCGCAATAATTTCACATGATTTGTTAAGAATTTTTCTTGAATTCTCTCTGTGATTATTGAAGTTTCGCTGCAAAAAAGTGAGTATAATCATATCAGTTTTATATTCACATTTTGAAATTATTATTATGGAAGTTTTACTACTTCTCATGCATATTTCATATATTTTTTACTATACTAATGAAAATAACTGCAACATCTAGGTTAAAACTGTTGAAGTTGTGATGTGATTATTTGTACAACTCTTCATTTCAGGTATTTGTTCGATGGATCGATTTTCACTTTCTTCGGATTTTGTCAAGCTATTACTGGGTAACAAAAAAGATAACAAAAACTGAGTTAAGTTGAAGAGGAATTAATGTACTGGTAAGATTCGTTCTGAATTATATTTTGAATGATAATGTACTATTCAGTTAATAAATCCAAGTGATTTCAAGAGTTAATTGTATTGAAAAATTCATGACCAAATGAATCCAAAATGAATTATTAATATAATTTTTGTTTCAGCAATTGAACGAGAGATACTCAACACTCCAGGAGGATAGGAATAAGTTGTCTCGGATGACAAACACAGACAGAGGTTGACCAGCATTGTAGTGAATCACGTGCCGCGGTGTTCTTTCGATTTACTGACATCTTTTGATGTATTTTTGTGCCAATAGTGGATTTTTTTCGTTTTGTTGCTATACAGAAAATAAAATGTCTTTCATGATATATGGTTATTTCAGTATTTTGAACTTCTAGCAGTAGAATATTGTTGAAAATACACTGAGTTGTAGTACAATCGACAACTTTTTTTAGCTAGAACTACATTATGACGTAGGACTCATAACAACAAATTAAAGTGAAAATGACAATTTGTAATTGCTCAATTAACTTCAGAGAATACTGCGAACAACTATAAGGTGAAGTAGAATTATTAACTTACTGTAGTTAATTCACCAATAAGACGTAGTAGCTATACAAAGAGGCGGTTGTTGAGACGAGCAATAACCATTATGGTGAGAATTAACTTCAAATACTCTTGATATTTCAACTATAAAATGTTGTAGACCTACTGGGACTATATTTTTTTGCTGATTTAGCAACTAATTTCCAACAGTGTACGATAATAATAATTACATTATCCAAATTTGATATCGATCCTCAAGTCCAAATTGCAGTAATCTCGTGGTTCCATTGATTAAAACAAGTTGAATAGCTTTTTGATGCTTATTTGCATCTGGACGATTTTTTCTCTTTCCGAAATAAAAAGCTGTATGGGACACTAATACCCCGTCATTCAATGTCCCGGACATCCGAGCAAAATGTGTGTACATTATATACGTGCCTGATGGAGAAGGTAGGTATTTATCAAAAAAGATTGATGAACATAATTCTGTGTGCGTCATGAAAGATAGCTCGCTGTGATTGAAATATGTCGGAAAAGTTTCCAGTTATTTTTCCTCTAGTGGAGGCAGTAGAAACAGGTTATTCTGATATTTTTCCACCTTATTATTTCAATGTGTGGTTATATTTCAGTGTTTCGAAGAATATCTGTTTGGTACAGAACTGTTAATCATCAAACAGTATTCTGTATATCTTTTCTGAGAAGATTAAGATCCCAGAGCAGCTGGACCTACACCATTTCAGCAAAGCTACAATTTTGATAATTAATAGTGTAATATGACTGATATGTAATTGTAGGAACTTATGCGTACAAAAAGTACCTATATACATGAAATCATACTATAAGCTACTTCAAAATATGATTACTTTTATAAGGATTAATTTTCAAAGAATACTGTTCAGAATCAACATTTAAAACTTTTAGCCGAACACTTTGCTCGTAACAGCAAGCCTAAATTTAATATTACCTAATATATATTACTTGCAGTACTACTTTGAAACATGTTAACAGTCATATGAGTCATACCAATATGGAGGACCTAACATATCCTCAGAATCAATGTTTAATATAAAAGTAGCTAAAACTATGATGATATATAATAGCCACCAAACTCGCCTGACTTATAGATATTAGATTTCTTCTCATAGGGCTATATGAAAAATGAAATATACCACACCGACAGTCGCAGCACAAAAATCGAGATGCACTGATGAATGCCACGAGAAAAGCTTACCATATGTTTTTACTGCTGTCAAAGACGATTGACGCTATCCTTAGAAGATGTCGGCTGTGTCTTCAACAGCAATTAGAACAACATTCAAAACATTTTCAGCAGAATAATCAATAGAGCTTTGTTTAATAGTATAGTGTTTTCATAAAAGTTTTAATTTATTGATTTGTTAAATAGTTTAGCTACTCATATTGAATGATAATTTCAAATAAATATTTTCTGTTCTACCCTATTTAAATGAGAGTGGTAGGTATTTGATTATTGCGCCAAAAGATCGATTTTGAAAGTGATATTTTGTCTTGACTAGCTATAAAAATTAAAATTATCTAACTAGACGGCTAATACTTGACATATCTCATAAGTGTTACATATTTTTTAAAAGCGTAAATCATTCTTGTTTCAAATATTGGAAAATATACAGGGTGTTTATTTTTTCATTTTAAAAAACATAACTTTGGGTTATTACTAAATGATGACAGCTTTTAAAAAATCTGACTACGCCACTGGATTCTACGCTAAAATATATATAGATGCATGAGAGTTTTCACTACTGCGATGAGTTGAGAGATAGCTGAGATACAGGGGGGACCCATAATAAACTATAAAAATTTTGTTTGCGGTATCGTGAGTTTCACAAAAAAGTAGCTAAGTTCGCGAAGCTTCATCAGGTTCATCTAATTGAATGTTTGAATCCAAAGAAATGTTCATTCATAATAGGTACTCATCATCAGTATAGCATCACAGCAAGGAATGATATTGAATAGCGTTTTATTCCTCAAAAGAAGTTATCGGATTGAAGTTATTATGATAAACAAACATATTATCAAATAATAATTATCGAAGGATTTCATTAATAGCGAATTCCATTGGGCAGGTATTAGTGGAGTATATAATGCACTCAGTGTATATCTATATTTCTTTTTGACATGTATTGAAGAGAGAAATATATACACTGAGTGCGCACCTATTCAACCAATAGATCTCTCAGACAAATAATCAACCTTGATGTCATCAAGCTGTCATACAAAACTATTGCAATATATTCTGGCTGAGACCAAGGCCTCTTGTAATATGAAAAATTCGTAAGATACAATAAATTATATTGATTGATTGATATAAAACTATCTGATGCTCTCACTCGCACTAGTGTGCATGAATAAAGCCTTCGCTTTCGTACATATAGCAGAACTTTTATCATGTCTGAAGGGATGAAAGGCCCTTTGGATTTGCCCAGCTGCTCACAAAGGGTCTCAATAAAGCACCTCCAGGAACATAATGAAATTTATGCTGAGAACAAGATTTTAGCGCTGAAGCTGTGAAGAGAAAATCGTTTTAGGGGGATAGAGAATGGGTGTATATTGAAGGGTATACCAATTAAATATGTATAGATTCAAAATGAACAATTTAACACCACTGGTCTCTATTTGTTTACTCACCACCTTGTATGCCATTATGGAAATATGCACTATCGAATTGTCAATCCAGCACAGATTTTGCGATGTTAATTCCACGACAAAATGTTATTCGAATCTCTTCAATTACCAACTGTGTTTTATGGTTTGTCGAATAATTAAAATGTCAAATCGAAAACCTTACAGTTAGTTACTGGATATGTAACGAGCAATAAAAAAATATTATAATTAATGAGCCAGCATATTCGAACAGTTGAACAATAAACATGCATATATTTGATTATCTGTTTCCAACATAAAAGCGCTCGTCTCATATATACATGATGGCAATTTTCTCAAAAAGATTTGATTATCCCATTTGTACAATTGGCTTAGCCAAACTATTCAATTAATTCCTTTCGCCGGTAATTTCATCAAACAAATTTGAAAATCTCATTCAAACAATTGGCTTAACAAAACACTATAGTTAATTCCTCTCACTGACAGGAAATTATATTATTTTGTACATGTAACATGGCAATACTCTTAGATAGGTAATAAAATCAGTAGGAACTTGTAACACTGAAGTTTTCAATTGAATTAAGTTTCATTCAGCGACTGAATATTTAGATATATTTTCATTCTTCCAGTTCTATGCTGAAATATTCCAAGTATCTGGATCTGACCTCACCTTCATTCATATCCTGCCCAGCATCAATATTGAAACAATATCATATCACAAATTGCAATTAGAGTGTTAGTGAAGTTAAAATATTTGATAATCAATTTGAAACAACAATTCGATACTTGCGCGTTGATATGAATAAAGATGGCTATATGATATACAGAGTAGACAAAATTCAATGTTTTCCAATAACAATCAGAATTCAACAATAAATCCACTAGGTGATTTGGAAAATGAGCTCATTCCGGAAACATAATGAATTTATTTTGATTTGATTAGACTATTTTAATGATCGAGAATTTTGAATTTACACAAGTGAATCTTGTACTACGTTTTTAGTTTCTATCACTGTTTAAATCCAATTGACTTATAATGAACTAAAGCGAATTCAATTAATGAATATATTGTGTTCCGTTTGAAAACCATTTTTTTCACGTAACGGAAGTGATAATCCAGAAAAAATATAATTACGCCCCTGGCTTATATCTTTTTTTTTTCGTGATCGGGATGTATTCGAAATGGACAGACTTTCGAAATCACCATGTTCTCGAAAACGTAATCTACTGCCAGTATTAATTATTGAATTTGTTTTCTTATATTCAAGATTGAGCGTTATAGGAAAACACATGAAAGTAATCTAATCCCTAAGATTACTTCAAACTAATCAGAAAAAATCACCTATTTTGAGAATCAATATATCACATTAATTGAAAATAGAGGACTTTCTTTATAGTGAGTCAACATGACTATCATGGGATATGCACGTGATAAGAAAAATAATATAGGTAGTTGCTATTCACTTGAAATTGGAGAAAAACGTTCATAAGAGGCATAATGGGGAATTCTCCTTGGGACGATAATGAAGTAATTCTTATTAAATATCTTGAAAAAGTCATCATTTCAACAACAATAGTTACTGTACTTACGGCCGTATTCGCCGTATACTTTTAAGCTAAGCTCAACTTGAGATCGCTTTGAAAGCATAAAATTTCGTATTGTTGAGCGAGCTTATATCCTAAGCTTAGCTTAAAAGTATACGGCGAATACCGCCGTTATTTGAAGATATATGCGAATCTGGAAAAACTGGTAGGTATAGCTTGGTTACGCTTTTCAATAATAAAACATCAATAATAAACCTTTCCTAAGAAACATTGTAAATTATTTTATGAAGGCAAATGATATGTATTTGATGAACCTAAAATGTATTGACTTTTTGCTATGACAACCAATTTGAATTGTAACCTCAACTAACCAAACTATTGGAAGCAATCCTAGGAACAGTATATAATATATACAAATCTCAAATGAAGGTAAAATAGTAATTCCTTTTCTATTTCACCAAAAATATACTGCCTATACTAACTTGTTTATGACACTACTGCATTGAATGCTTTCTTCTTCTACGCCTTCTGAACATTCTGAATTTGGCACGATTATATTAGATGGTTAGGCACATATTCGAAAAATACTATTTGTGATGTGAACATTTCTGTACATCGGAAACTTTTGGTGTTCCATTTGTGCTGCAGATTCTGAAAAAGAAAACTTCAATGAATACCGCAGAGTTCCAAACAAACAAGTTGAATGAAATTTATAACAAAAATAAAAAACGCATGCCTTCATTATTTTCATCGCGAATAATACTGATGAAATATGTTTTTCCATTTTGCATCGTTAACGAAGCCACTATGAAACGCAAATGTGTATCGAAACGGCTTCGGTATATACAATGTGTTTCAAACTTGATGGCCTATTGGAAGTTCCTGGAGACCAGGACAAATTCTCGAAATGATGTCCCGTTCTCCAGAAACGTCTTAAATGCCATCGAGTTTGGAACACCTTATATGTAACACAAGGTGCAAAAATTTTCTAATATAGCACATTCTAAAACAAGTCTCTGAATTGTATAGTCTGCCGATGTTCTGAAAATTGACTATAAAATTTAAAATTGCACCTACAAAGCGATACGACTTTCACATGTTTGAGTGAGAAGTGCTACCAGTAAGTCTACCAAATATAAGGGCGCTGAATTCAGGAAGTACTTCGTTTATCAGATGAATATTGGCTGGACCAAAAATCACCTCGGCTAGTCATTCACTGGCTTTCTCGACTCATACGGTCACCTTTCTGATTCTATTAGATTTCGAATATATAAAGTGGAACACTCAAAAAGAAGACAATGGCTTCATGGTTAGATTATAAGAAACAGGCACTTCAATTACAGTAATTGAAGCTGTGAGCTCCTCTCCTCAAAATTAAAATGACAACAACAGCAATGCCCTATTTTGAAGGTTTTTACCTCTAATATCAAGCAACTAAAGATCGAATTCTGTCTATTCCTTATCGAGATATTCAAGGTTGAAGTTGAAAAATCATTTTTAGTTGAATAAATCGAAAGAAACAAGATTTACCATGTTGAATGATAATTGTCATTGTCGATTAATTGAATGTTCAAAGTATCTAATAATAGTTGACGTGTACGAAAATTTTTCATGATCCGATTCTATCTACCCACAAAGTTTGAAACGTTTCTCTCTCAGGTAAAGACTGGGAGAAATACTCATCCTCGAAAGCATAGAAGGCCTGGTATACAGACGAGACTGCTCTAAGACCAAAGAAGTAGTGGGGCAATAAACAGAAGAGTCAGAGTCCATATTAGCTCAGGAAGGTTGCTCACGAAATAGAGAAGGGTTAATTTTAGAAGAAATATCAATATTTTTCGTTGAATTGTTGGGAACAAATGGATGTAAAAGTTTGAGGTGATTCAGTTAAAGGGAGTACGAAATTTGTGTGTTTCAAGTAGCAGAATTTTGAGATGTCAAATGGTGCATTTTCGAAAATACCCAAGACTGCCGCGTTTTGACTTCGGATTCGTGATCAGGAGGCCAAATACATAAGTTCCACCTCATAGGAGTGCAATAAATGAAGATTTACCCTAAATTTAGTAAAAAGGGAGTTGAAAGCAAAGAGGAAGCAGACTGCCTTGCCAAAGAAGGGGCACATACACAATTTCTTGGCCGAGAACCCTTCTGTGGAATTTCCAAGGCCCACTTGAAAGAAGAGGTTCGAAGTTGGGAAGCGGATGAAATAAAATCTCACTGAAATGAAGTTTCAGGACAAAGACAAGCGAAAAGGCTAGTGAATCTTTCGTCAAGGAAAGCTAAACATCTTTCCGAGTTGGACAACAAAAAACTTGAATTTGATAACGGCGAGACTCCTCACTGGACACTGCCCTCTGAGGTATCACCTCGGAAAGATGGGTACAACCTTCGATCATATAAATCAGTTACTACGGTTTACCTCATTCTAAAACAATAGCACTAACAGATTCCCCCAGCACCAGTGTCTTGCTATCTTGAGATGAAAACATCAATATAATATCAAAGTTTTCTGAAAATATATATCTTTGATTTATTACCCGAATGATAATAGAGTTAATTCACTGTCAAAGTATATTGTTTATTTTCTGGTAATATGAAGTTTCAAAGTGTCGAACTTGAGAAATATAACCTCAAACATGTTATCAATACTTTTCAATTTCACTAAATATAGGCTCATCTACTACTCTTAGCATTTTCTTACCACTTGGGCCAACTATTTTATAACTTGTAGTAAAATGATGAACAAAATTAGCGGCGTTGGCAGATTCAACAATAATGCCGCAATCTCCAGAAAGACGTGCTATCTATAAACCACTTATATATAAATGAGGCATATGACGAAAATTGAATGCATAGCTTTTGATACATTCATATGACTCAAGTACCAACAGAGGGAACCTTGAAAAAATGTGGACTTGGGATGATTATCACTTTCAAATGTTACGATGTGGCAAGCTCTGTGGAAGAAAAAACATATGAATATAAATTTCATGTTGGCTTCAAGCAATTCGGGATATTACTATTCTAGTGGGTTTGTTGTTCGGAGGGTACAACAGAGAGTGATGGTTGCCGCTACTGCGAGAACTTCGCTGAAACTGCAGAACATTAATTGTTTGCGAATGCTCAGCGCTCTTCAAGAGGCTCAAGTTCCTGGCAGAGGCCTTCTTAACGCCCTCCTACGTCAGGAACCTAGCTTCCAAGAAACTAATAAACATTGCACGAAGTCTCGGAATCCTGGGCCTCGAATAGATTAAGGGTTATGCACACAAGATTCAATAGGTCGAGGTGCTTGACATGCTGCACAGCCTCAACGAACCCCTCCCTGCAATCTACAATCTACCCTAAATCTACCCACAATACCGCTGTTCCGTTTCCAATGGAGAAAACGAGAGCTCCGCACTACCACAGAATGAAAAACCCGATGCGCCAGATGAGCCACTCCGCCATTTTGTTTGATGTACCTTTAAATTTTGCACTTCGCAGTTGCCGGATAGTAGTTGTCACCGCTGGAACTATACTAATGTGCAATAATGCTGATATTTTTGATACACTCACATGACTCATATAAGTACCAACAAAGGGATATATATATATATATATATAGAATATATAAAAGTGATATCAGAACAATCTTTGTCAGAACTAATAAGAAAGTTTGCACTCTGGCAAAACACACCATAATTTCATATATGATGAATTGAAAATATAAGACACTTCCAACAGTCTTCACAAGATACCGAAAAACTCAGCATCTATCAATACCAGAAAGGACTTAATGCCATTTATACATATTTACTTCACCTCAACAAACATAATCAATTCATGAACTAATTAAACAGTATTAATGAATAAATTCCCATTTACAGAAAGTCCCTTTTGTCTGTTTACATTTAAAATTTCAGTTGGTTATCACTATTGCAGTTGGTAATACATGTCAAATGTCAAATCTATCAAGTGTCACACTTCACATTTCAAAAATTGTTTCATTCTTCCGCTTTATTATATAGTCATGTTAACTTGAATCCTTAGGAAATTTTTACAGATTCAAATTTTTCATCTATGACTTAGTATGTGTTCTTGTCCTCACACAATTTTAATATTTTAACATGTTACATATCATTATGTTTAATGCAACAGGCTTTTTTATAACCTCACTTTTCGTGAGTAGGTACTTAGAAATTGTTTTTCCCTTACTGATTGTAATCGTCAATTCTTTCATTCTCCAGTGTTCCTGATGAAGAGGAATTTGATTCTCGAAAGCTTGGACTGAAATAAAGAGTTCACACAATTAAAGTGTCTCCGACTGCAATACCTGACAACTCCCCCTTTTCGTTCCTTAACTTGGCCAGTCGAGCTAACCTCCTTTAAAAAAGATGTATATATATATATTTGGGAACATTGAAAAAATGTTGTCCTTCAATGATCATCACTTTCAAATGTTACGATGTGGCAACCTCTGAGGGGGAAAAACATATGAATATAAATTTCATGTTGGCTTCAGGCAATTTGGGGTGTTACTATTCTAGTGGGTTTATTGTTCGGAAGACACTACCATACCATCTCTAAAGGTCCTCTCTGGGCACCAGCACCTCGGGCACCAGCACCGAATCCTCGGTGTCGCTGACGTACCCCTCGTCGCCGGTGTAGTGCGTGGGGTAGAGCAGCAAGGGGGCCGCGGAGAAGGCCACCAGGTCCCTCCGAGGGTAGTGGCGCTTCCAGGCCTCCTGCGGGTGCTTGTCGAACAGGATGGGCAGGTACTCGTCGACGGGCACCAGGCGGGAAAGGGGATCGCCCTCGAGCAGCTTCTTCGCCCCGGAGAGGCTGAGGGCGTAGCCGAGGGTCCAGTAGGAGTAGCCGGCATGCACCAGGTGGTCGGAGCCCTCGACAGGCGGCTCGTCGCTCTCTTGGAGGCGTTTTCGGCCGAAGTATCTGGAAGGGAGAGGAGTTTCGAAATGGGGGAGAGGTTCTTCGCGCATTGCGAGTGTTTCGCTGGCTCTACCGTTTGCCGCCACGCGCTCGTTGTTGAAGCAAACTGAATTGAAAATATGGGGGATGGTCATTCTGTACAAAAAGAAAGAGGTCTTGTGATTTAAAAATACCTTTCAAATTTCTAATGACTTCAAAAGCAAGAAGTTCTAACGAATGTCTTCTTTTCAAATTCGAGGTTTACTCACCAAAAATATAAGAGGCATTTTTGTCGCACGAGTTGTTTGGAGTAAAACGAGAGAAGTGAGGAGTGCTCCAAGGGAACAACTTGTCTTATAAAACGTGTGTCATATATATTTTTTTTATTTTGCATCAATTTGAAGTCTTCATTGGAAGAAATTGATTTGATATCGATACATCGATACATCTTCGATTGGTAAAAATGATGACATTGAAATATTTAAAATCTGACGCACAAGCGTAATGCCCAGTTTACTGTTGAGCGATTTTGATTTTTGCGACACCAGCGGTGAAAAATTCGATGTTGTTATTGTTTTTATTAGTCAATTTAAATCAAATCACACTCTGAATTGAAATTTACCAATAAAAACATCGAGTTGTTAACTGCAATTCTTCTTTTCTTTCATTTGACAGTTCGATTGTACCAACCTCCGAATAATAAAAAATGCGTATCAGAACAGAGGCTATTTCGATAAGCATTTGCGTTTCATAATGACTTCATTATAGAAAAAATATTTTGTCTAACTGAAAATCTGATCTACCGTCTACCAGACATCAAACTTCAAACTATGTTTGATTGGATACACTTATTTTTCCTTTAAATTGTTTGTCCAATCCATGGCTTTTTCGATTTTCATTTATAAGCTTAGTCGTGCTATCAGCCACTCCCATGTACTGTGACATGGGAGATGTGTTTCTGGAGTGTTTCTTTCTTCTGCCGCTTGGTGTCATCAATTCCAAGTGTCTCTTGGAAAGCGGATCCGTGCGGTCAAATAGATGCGACGGAGATGCATTGGGGCAGTCATCGCTTCGAGTGGAGATCTCAGGGTCTCTACTCGGTTAACTACCATGCACTTATGAGGGCCAATACGCGTGTTTGGAAGAAAGAAACTTTCGCAAACTGCATTCACAGTGTGAATCGTTGCATGGACTACGATCAGATATAATGAAATATTTTACGCGGTATTTGCTAGTAAAGTAGTTGTTTTCCGCTCGTTTCCTACCAGACATTCAACTTCAAACTATGTTCGATATTTTTAATTGGATAGACAATTTTTGCCTTTCAATTTCTTGTCCAATTCATGACTTCTTTATTTTCAAGAATTCAAGTTATTTCATCATACTTTTTCATTCAACAATTTTTCATATCTTCAAAAACAAAAAAAGGTTGATGGGACTTCAATTTGAGGAGGCGCTCTCTATACAGCTCAGAAACTTTAATGAAAAAATGAATATGCAAACGTTTTTCCAGTATCTCCTAACATAATGGGATTTTTCGTCTTGAAATCTTTCAAAGAATCACATCCAGATGTGTGTCAACGTACTTAAATATATCTTGATAGTATATCAACTTGTCTGTCTATCAGAGTATGCACCTATTTAACAACAAAATGATCAATCCCTGATAACACAATGGTATCCATTGCACAAAACTACTCTGGACAATCTGGGCATCCATTGGACAACCAGTTTGTGTAAACTGGAAGTCCATGGGAAATTAACTTTCCACCAAATTCAACACGCATGGAATGTCCCATCTGGACATTCATGGCAAATAAATTGAAAAATCTTCTAGCATTCAAGCAGTCACCCATCCCAACCCTTACTCATAATTATATCATCAATAAATTGTTATTGTATAAAATTGGGTCAATAGCCATTAGGGTTAATTTTTGGATATCAATTTGGCAAATATTATTCATTTACATATTTTTGCTGTTGTTAGAGTAGTTTTTTGATATAGCTACTTCTGTGCTGTGAGAGCCCAATTAACCAATTTCATGCAGGGTGAAGAAAAGCAGCGAGACCAACAGATAATACTGTTATCTGACTTCTATAGGAGTATTGTATCCTAACAGGATTCCCATTGGTATAGATACTCGAACATATACGGGTTTTTTGTTGTTAATTTGATATATTTTTTATGAATGCAATGGTATGTGTGGGGAAAAAATTGGAGATGTGGACGTAAAGAACATGAAATGTACACCATATGTAATTTATTAGTTGGACATGAAATGTACGAGTACGCCATATATGGACTACCTTGAATACATGTTCACTGGACATCCCCATGTGGACATTGAATAAAAAATGCATATGGATATTATGAAGAAGAGGTTCTATCAAATGAATACCTACCACATGGGCTATTTTGCCTGGATATCCATCGTATATCTTCATATGGACATTAAATGGACAATGCCTTTTGTAATTTGAAAGCGAAGTCATTAAATAGGCGTAACATGGACTACCAATCCTGGACGTCCATCGGATTATTTCATGTGGACATTAAATGGACAATTTCTACCGATATTTTGAAGGAGCAGTCATCAAATGGACACCACATGGACCATTTTGCCTGGAAGTCCTCAGGATATCTTCATGTGGATGTCCTATGGATGTCCAAATTATATCAATGGACACTATGGACATATACTGGGCATGAATTTCCTAAGCAACACTTTAAGTGTCTAGGAAATGAAGTTGATTTTTCAAATCCTGGGATTTTAAAATAAGGTACACCTATCTGGTGTAGCATTTTGATATGATTGTAATTATTGATTTAGAAAGAATCTACTCGTTGGGAATGATCAACATAGTATTCCATTAATTGCAACAAGTGAAGTAAAAGTAAGTGAAGTAGAAGAAGAAATGCAAATATAATTGACCTGATTTTATATATGGCCTCAATCTGCTCCTGGGGCAATTAGCCAGCAAATATTCTTCTTGATTTTTTTAAGGAACTAAGACTGTGAATAGCTCATACCCATTTAGTTGAACTTCTATAAAATGATGAACTTCCATTGCTTCCACTCCAATGAATAATATCATCTCTAATCAAAATCAGATGAACAAGAAATCTAATAAGTAAGCTCTTCTTCTACTTTTTTCTCTCATTGACTTCTTTTTGCCAAAAAGTTTGACAACTGTCCAAGGTTAGATTGAAATGGCGTGAGCCACAATGGTGGTTACTTCACTCACATTTTATCAATTATATATCAATTCTTTTAGTTGAAGAAGAAAAAGCATGTTTCATTCGGATCCAACGTGTCTTTGTTTGACTCGCAAATTTTGCGTGCGTGGCTTCGTTAACGCAAGTTTAACTTGTCAAACAAATAAGTGTCACTTTTGATCCTAATAAAACAATGTACTATTATCAAGTCCTGTTTTCGTTCGAGAGTAGGGAATAACAAAGTTCACCGAACACTGTATGTGTAATGTGTGAGCAGCTCGATATTCTGTTATCTATTTCAGAATACACAAATTGCCTTCAGCTCCAATCAGAATTCAGAACACCTGCTGTAGCGATCATGGAAACATCTGATCTGTATTCAGCTATCAAGAACACGGAATATGTTTGTCAAACGATGTCACGCTGTCCTGGTGGAATACGACAAATGAAAGAAGTTTTTACACACTTGAAGAAGCGCTACTTGTGAATATTCCAGAACTACAGGTGGTTGTCACTTTATTTTGATCGCCAGGACTTTCAGGAGTTTCTTCAATCTGAAGGTTTGAAATTCTATTCTTGTATTTTTAATAACTGAATAATTTTTTGGGCACAATAAAAAAACCAAAGCGTTGTACACATATATGTATGTATCATGGCAACAGAATATGAGGGAACAGTGCGAAAGAGTGAGAAATAGAGAAGGTGTGAGAAGGAGCGAAGTGGGACAATTATAACCATTTATGTTTGTTTAAATCGGCAGTTTTCAATATTTTCGTAATCACTGAATGATTTTCTTCAGAATAAGAACAAAATTAACCAATGGCGAGAATGTTCAGGTGACTTTTTATTTGCAACTTGGTGAATCTCCTATTTCTTTAGGTCACGCGCAAATCGTTAGATTTTTTTAATGCACACTTTTCTGCATTGTATTTAACTCATCTTTGCTTAATCTGACGCGCTCGAGTATATCTAACGATCGATTTGTTTTTTACTACACGCTAAGAAATATTCATCTGATGAATCACATTTCCGGCTAGTGAAAATTTCCTGATACTTCTTAAGAGCAATCCTGGTAATCCCAACTGCGAAAAAAGTTTCCCTCAATATACCATTAGGAATATATACCAGTCTGAAAATGACAGTTCAGTTGAAGTAGATACCTCGTAGTAATCTTCAATGATTTACTAACAAGAAATCGCAGGTGGTGTATTCACTATTCCTTATGATTTTAACTTGAAAACTCTGGTACAATCTGTCCGAGAGAGTATTGAAAATCACTGTCAACAGTTCTTAACAATGTATTCAGAAATATCACCTTAGCAAAATTAATCTCAGAAAATGATGAAGTCAACTAATCCGAATGAAACTGAATGACTATATCGACAGTTTACATTATTGTTCGTACATTCAAAATACATTATTTGCATAGTAAATTCACCTCAGAACTGAAAATAAGCACTTACTCTTCTGAAGCAATGTTAGCAACTATTCGGCGAGTAATAATTGTCATAATACTAAATTGAACCATAAACATTCAAATATAGTCGTTTATTCCCTCAATGGTATGGGTTGACTTCTTCCTCAGTTATTCGTTGATTCAGTTCGAGATAGTATCTCTTTTTCGCAGCTAGTGTGCCATCATAATCGAGGTGAAGTGAGATGTTTCTGTTGTTCAGCGTTATTTGCTTCATTTAAGGTACCCATTGAACATTTGAGGATTACGCACAAATTAGAAAATTGTTCAGGGTATGAATGTGTTGAAGACAAAATGGTTGCTAGAGGGATTCTTTATGATTATTACTGCATTAAAAGAAAGAACAGTGATTAAACTAAAGGACTAGCCAAGAAGAAAAATGAGGGAAGTGAAAAGGGAGGTAATGATAGCGACTTTTTGTGTAAATTGTGATTGTTATGCAGGTTGATTTATTTCCTATATAATTACGAATACTTTCGTCTAGAAGATGGTTGGAAAATTATCTGGATCCATGGATATAATGGTGACACAAAAATGGAATACCTGATACATTTCAAGGAAGGGTTATGGTTTCGATAGATAAAAGCATCGATGGGATACTGAAGACATTTTTTGCGACTTTTTCATTCTATATTAATACCTACGAACTAAATTATTGTTTATTCCAGATTCAGTACGATTTCGAAGAGTACCAATAGAGAAATCAAAACATTCCAATAAAAAATCTACTCCGGATCAACTGGATGACAGTAAAGCGGCGCTGGCTGTAACCACTATATTTTTCATCGAAAATAATCAAAAACTTATTATGGAGGCCTTCGAAATTAGAAGCTCAAGAAAAATGTTTGCCTCTTTTTCTAATGATCAATGCCATCAATGAGTATAGAAGGGATTACAATAAATCTGTTGAGAGTATTCCACTTCCGGTAATATGTGAATTCTATATATTATATAAAGTTTATTACACTGAATAAAAATTAAAATCTACCAGGGCTTATTGATTAATTACAATATTTGATACAAGCAAGAAGTGCTCTTCCAGTATTGTCCAATTTACTATTCCTCAATATATATTTCAATTTAATATAAAGTTCATTTCACTGAATAAAAAACAAAAACTACTAGTGCTCATCGTTTAAATACAATATTTGATACAAGCAAGCAGTACTCTTCCAGTATCGTCTTATTTACTATTCCTCAAAGTACACACCAATGATGTACGAATGGTAACTAATCAACCGTGTTCCTAATGAAGATGACTATTATATTATGTGATCAGGAACTCAATTTACTTGGATTCAATAGTAGTGTTCACTGGAAAGAATTTCTGTCCATATATCAACTGTATAAACCAGTGGAAAACACTTTAATTCTAGTAATTTCTACAGTTTTTTTCTTTGTGTGTATTCTGATCGGCTGCCCTACATGCGCGGCTCTATAAAGAGATTTGGTAGAGGTGCTCAACATGGTTTACAAAACTAATTTTGTTCGTTTCCTGCTGAATAACATATCCTGAAATTATGACCTATACTTGAAACTATCAGGAGAATGGGGAAAATCTGTAGAAACTATTGAGTTTTTATGTGTTATTCTTGATAGGTCACATAATATTTATTATTTATGTACCAAGGGCCCTCGGGTGAATGTTACCCTCCGGGCGTTAGGATCGTGGTGCATGCAAAATTTTAATCAGTTGTGTACTCACGTATAACGTGACATGGCCTGGGTGAATCTCGCTAAGTGAAGCCGCGATTTCAACCAAATTTACAGGTTACTGCAGGTGTCAATACGAAAATATGAATATTTGGTTCTCAATGACTTCTAATCGTTTCTAACAATTTCATAGAGCCATTTTTCAATGAGTTTGATACGAATATGTATCGAACATGATTGAAAGAAAATTCTTCAAATATCTTTCGACAGTATCGCCATCTATTGTTGTACATGATAACCTCAAGTAATGAGCTGAAATTCAATTGTTTCAAAACAAGGATTTGTCAAGAGTAGCGCCACCAGGTCTTATTTCCATCATTGCCGGCGTTATGATTCATAATGCTCTCCATAACGCCCCAGGCGTTATGGGTCTGTTAATAGCAACCGTTTCAAAGGTATTATAAAGCAGTAATGGACAAGTGAAAAATAAACACTGAGTTCAAAACCGACCACCACATGCTATGTGATAATGTGATCTATAAACATTCTGAAATTACTTCATTACTTCGTATTTGCTTACCAACCACCCATTACGTACTATTCTTCACCTAGTGCCAAATACAGTGTGCCAAAAAAGTCTGGATTTATGACAGGGTACCTAATTTCTTCAAATTCTATTTCGAACAATTTCCCAAAATTATAGATGTATTATGTTTCACGGCTTCGATGATCATATAGAATATAATTCTGCTCAAATTGTGCGATTTGTTTACCGTGCGCAATAAACTCTTTACTGAGGCTGATTGTCGTGTATTATTGCCTGTTATCTACAACAGTGGTCGTAGGTAACGGTGTTGAAACATACCTACTTTTATAAGGTCATATATAATATGTCATTTATTTTTTGACGGATTTACATGTTCAACATCTTGTTCCATTCAGAAATATCCAGCCTTTCAGAATCTTTCACGATACGATATATAGTGCTACTCAAAAATATTATTGATCAATTCTATTTGGAATGAGACCAAAATAATTGAAATTGGTGCATTAATAAAAAATGTATTCAACGAGAACAAAATGCCGATGTTTTCGATAATTCCAGCTTTAACGTTCTCCGAAAAATTGATAGTTTCTCAAATTTACTCAATGTAATCGGTTCATTACAGCGATTTTATATTTCACTGAACATTTATAATGGTTGATCAACTGTATTTTTCTCTTTAATAGTCACCCTCCTAACTCTCTCGGAGTTCGGAAGTGACAATTCTTCAATTAACATCATTCTCTGATATTCCGATCCTTGCTGTTCCTGCAAAAACATCTATCAAAACACTGCCCATTTGGACCTTTTTGTATCATTCTCGGATTCTACATTGATTCTCTGTCTGTCTTCTAAGAAAGAAAAATCTATCAGTATTTTCCCTTTGTTCCGAAAGATCAAAAAGTATCGACTGTGTGATAGTGTGACTGGAAGATAGAGACTGGAAGCTTTCAACAAACGTAATGAAAACATATAGGTCGGTATTTAATAGAAGAGTCGAAACGTCAGATTATCATTGTGTAGGTCAAAAATAGTGTTAGTAACAATGTTGACTTATGTTACTTTGTCTTCGAAAAGGTTGAGTAAACATTTAAAACGAAATCGACGTATTTCGTTATTTCATAAATATCTACCAAAATAGGAAGAAATTTTAAGATTTCTGTCCAGCGTTTTCAAGGGTGGCTGAAGAAGGTTACCCTGAAATTTTGTTGTATTAGGCATTTTATTTTATTTTGAATTTTTTATCAAGTCTTATATCTTCAGAAAAGAAAGACCTACGAATGATTTTTTCTGTCCTGATCTTTATTTTCACGAGAACGTAATTTTCAACCTGTCTTGTCAGTCACTCATTATGATTTTTGTTACGTTGGTTACGGACCATGCATTTTTTTTGGCTTATTTTTTTTTGAGAACATGGCGTTTCAATTTGGTTTTCTCACGCACAATTTTTGACTACTGAATGAAAACAAGATCTGGACGAATCCAGAATGGAAGATTTTTCCGAAAACAAGTTGATTTTCATTTAATTCTCCTCCCAGTCGGGATCTACAGGGTGTTTCAGATTTGGGTCACCTTTGAGGAAACCCTCGATATTGAATGTTCATCTTGGGTTAATGCTAATCTTTATATCCTCTCATATAATGTTTCAGCTTCAAAATGAGCCTGAGATTTCTGAAAATCGGTTGAAGAGGAAAAAAGTTATGACTGCAAAACCAAAAAATTGATTTTTTGAGATCACTCTGTAAACAAAAGAGATACGAAGACAATTTTGGAGATGGCCAAAGGTAATGAGATAATCTTAATGCCTCTGCTGTAAAACTGTTTTTCTTCATTTGGGATCCTTTTGAAAATTCCGAAATTTTGCACAGTTTCAAAAAACATCCTGTAGCAATTTTATGGAAATGACCTTATGTATCGAAGAAGTACGAGATTAATACTGAATGACTGAGCTAGCGAACAGTGCAAACATAATTCAAATTGTTCAAAGCAGAAAAAAGTTATTCAAATTTTACCAGGGGCAAATTTTCGGGGTGCAACGTGATTAGTGTTGCGTAGTTTATTTGGAAACAGCTGAATTTTGGAATAATCATTTTAATTTTTTCTTGCTTCATCGTTGAAGATAAACCAACAATAAAAGCACTTTTTGATTGCCAGATTTTGTATACATCTCCTTATTTGAAAAAAAAAGCGATGGCGACGAAATGTCAAAACGTCGCATTCAAAAACTATTGCCATTTTGTAAATTACAAAGAGTGCTTGCAGTTTTGTTCTATCATCAATAATGAATCAAGAAAATAATGAAAATTAAAATCCGAATATTTAGTTTTTTCCGAATATTTAGAAAACGAAAAGAGTTTGGATATTCTCTTAATATAATAATAAACATAAAATTCCGCAACTTTGCCTCAATTTGAACTTCTTCGTATCTCCCACGATTTTGAAGATCCCAATGATGAGCGTTGGATTTGAATAACCCTGTATAGATAAGTGAACGGAGAATGGTGAATGGTAATATTGTTGTTTTTCTCGCATATGATATAGCTAGAATCAAACCAATAACAAATATCTTTCAAGTCGGCTTTGGCTGGATGTATCCATTATTTTGAAAATAATTCAGTAATATTGTTTCATCAATGCTGTAATATATATGAGATGGATCTCCTATCAAGTAAACTCACCCAAAGGTCAAGGACACTTGCACGTATCGTTCAGTACCTACTGTAAGCACGAGCAGAAAGCGGATTCGACGACTACCAGTACTACCACATCGTGTCGAATGAAATTCCTTTAATAGTTTTCAAATATTCACCGGTGGTTCCCCTAGCTCTTGTGTTCGATCAATCTAGGAAGTGGCAGTGCTAGATTTGTCGTCAGTGTTACCAGACCTCCTGTTTTAACAGGAGATCTACTGTTTTCACTCCAATCTTGTTCCTACTGTTTTCACACCGAAATCTACTGTTGACAATATTTGATTCAACAAATGTGTATTTTCATCAAGTTTGGTTTATATTTGCCGTAAATTTTAATTTTATTCGTTCTACACTAAAATTCGTTAAATCAGCAACGTCATTTATTTGCATTCTGGGTTGCATGTAAAAAAATAAGGATTGAAGACAGCTCTTCTATGTTTCCAACTTTGTCGCATTTTATAATAGATTTATTATGAAAACGTTGAGAGAATATGTTCAAAGGTGCATTCATTAAAAACGAATCAGCAAAATAGGTTATCTAGGGTTGCTGCATACTAATATCAATTTTAATATCAAAATAGTTCAGAGTAGAGTCCTGTTATTCTTTTGATTCTAGTTCTTATACCCTAATGAAGCTACATAATGCAGAACATATAAAATGTTAAATAATGACTTTGCTCCAGAATTCATGATTTTGTTGTTTCTAACGATGTTATTTCTCAAAAAAAATTATCTACTATTTAGGTAGGCAAATCTCTTGTTTTATTTAGTCCTGTTCTACTATTAAGAAAAATATCCATCTGACAACACTGTTTTTCGTAGACCCCAAAAGCGAAATGAAGGCGGTAGAGGCCTGAAGGCGGTAAATTTCGCCCTCTTTGATAAATCCCGTGTATCCGTTTACGCCTGCTTGATTAGTCCCAATTCTGGAACCGTAGTTGCCACAGGTGGCTACGAAACAACCGCCGGGGAACTCTCATTCTCTAGTATGAACGAGCAGCGCAGCCACGAATTGCAAGAAATAAAACAAAAAACAACTACTTTCTAGCTTATTCCACGGAGAACATTGAAATTTGTCTTCTCGCAGTCTATGCACCGTTTCATTATGTGAAGACAGTATATGCAAATGTTTCTTTCAATATGTTCCTAACACGCGAATATGCTCACATCGAGACAGGCACGCTTTACAACCTACATACCGGTTTCGGGCTTATTATGGCCCTCATCACCGGTTTCGGGCTTATTGGCCCTCATCAGTGCTGGGTATTCACCGTTTAGTGATTCTTAAACCTCTACCTGTCTCAATTAAATCATCATCATTAATTGCGAATGAAACACTCTGTATATTCTCACTTTCTTGAATTTTGCGTATGACTTTGTACATATACAGGGTGCCCGTTTTTTGAGCTTAACCATGGGGATCTGTTATTATAAGAGATAGAGATACGAAGTCGGTTAAATTGGGGCAAAGTTGTGCAATTTTATGCTGAACAATTATGTGAAAGAAAATTTCATGTATCATTTTTTGTTTTTGAAACATTGGAAAAAAACGGAAATTTTTACTTATCGTTTTTATTTTTTCAATCGAAAACGAAGCGAACTAGACATTTTTAACTAGGACGTTCTAGAGGCACTTCTTCACAAGGAATCTAAATCTGTCATCGCATTTTCCATTGCGTTCTTGATGTCAGTGATACAACACTCAACTTTGGTTTTTCTTATGGTCGCCTTATTGGATTTTCACATTTTTGTGATGCCTGTGTTTTTTTCTGATTACTGTGACGTATCACTCATTATATTCGAATCTTACATGCTGGTTAAAACTGTAAAAAAATCGTTTTTGCGAAGAGTACTTTGGAAACAATGCAAAAAATGTTTAAATGTTGTTTAACAAACGAAATTCTGATCGTTCAATTGAACTTGGAAGCTTACTTACATAAAAACCAAGGTTATTTCAAAACGACATTTGAAATGATAAACAGTTATGAATGATTCTCGAATATTCCACCATTCACTTATAAACACAATTCTATTCTTCACCCCAAGTTCTGAAAAGCTCAATCGATGGTTACCTACAGTTCCAATAATCAGAAGGATGAATACTCTGGATTATTGTTTATGGGGAATAAGAAAGATTTCTTTAAATTATACCAATCGATGATATTGATGATCTGAGAAGAAGAACGAGTAAAATTATATCTAGAAGAGAATGGTGGATTATTCAAGCATCTCTTAAAACTTTGTTATGTATTTAATAATTTCGTTTCGTTTTGCGGAGAAAAAACTTTAAAGCTTTCCGGTCAAGTTTGTTCCTAACTTTGAACCTTAGTTTTCAAGAAGGTAAGCTCTACAGAAATGTGAACGTTCCTTATCCTCGATTGAACTATCGAAATTATTGCTGGCGTTATTTTCAAAGCAACTTTGATTAGCATGGTCAAACATATCGTGTGTCACATCATTGTATTCAGAAAGTGAACGACTTTTCAAAAATGCAAAAATCCAATATGGCGCCCATAAGAAAAACCAAAGTCGACTGTTATTGTATCTCTGACATCAAGAACGCATTGGAAAATACGACGACAGATTTATATTTCTTGAAAATAAGTGCATCAAGAACGTCCTGGTTAGAAACGACCAGTTCTTATTATTTTCGCTTGAAAGAATAAAAACGAAAATTACAAATTTCAGTTTTTCCTCAATAATTCAAAAAGTAAAAATGATACATAAAATTTTCTTTCACATGATTTTACAGCATGAAGATACTGTAATGATGTCCAATTTTGTCAATGTCGTCCAGAAAAACTTATGAATGAATCGTAACAAGTTCGATATCCAGGTACCAGCAAATATTCATTCAAGTGGCCACCTGTTTATAATATTTATATGGGTCGCTAGGTCGTCTCGGCTCGAAATATAAACAAATTTGATGTTCTCGGTATAGGTACCAAGCAATGTTTATACTCAAGGAAAGTTTAGTTTTATGGAAGAATGAACGAATTAGATGCATTTAGAATGGCAATATCGTCTACGAGGATTTTAAAGATTATTAGGAATAATCATATATTATATTATAACAAGATTGAAGTATGATATAGGATATAAACATTTTATAAATACGAGGCACAATACGATGACTATGGGATAATTGAAGGGAGGATCATTCGAGGAGAGGAAATTAGGGAACCAATAGGAACGTTGGTTTTGTTTACACTTTTACTAGCTCGTGTATAATTTATGGGCATGAAATTCTGCAGCCGTAAAAATTAATTATCCCAGTAACCTTCAACTAACTATTATTTATATCAACTTGAACGAAGAGTAATTGATAAAGCGCCAAAATATCAGATTTATATATGAAATAGTTTATATTAAATGTTTTTAACATGACAATACTTTTAAAATGATTAACATGTGGCACAATCGACATAAACGACTACTTAAAGTAATTAGCGGGGATGGAAGGTTCCTACAATTTTCTTATGAAGTCCCTATAAATTCTCTGAAACTAGAATCAGAAGGCAGAGCAGTTCCAAGATCCAGAATAAGCTTCCTCAGTTCGTAGTCTCAGTGCCGCCCTCGTAAAGTGTGTTGCAAGTGAACGTGAATTTGCAGAACAGTGAAAGATGGATTACCATGAGACAGTTCGGTTTTCTTCAATTAAATAAAAGTAATCTTGTTGTGCCGGTATTCACTTCAATATTCGTAATTTCTATAATGCAGGAAAACATCTCGAAATTTACTTTGATTGTGATCAACCACCAAACATGTAAGAAATCCTATTTATATTGCCGACTTTGCCTGTCTAATTGATTCAAATGATTAATAGATATTTCTACTCTGAGATAAGTGTATTTATGTCTACACCCATCACTATTCTTTCTCCTGCTCAAATATTCACGAACCCAGTTAAAGAAGTAGTATTGTTACTACCCTGTATAGACCAACTTGAATAAAGCAGGGTGTCATAACAATACTCAACTTTGCCCCCACTTTAACCGACCTCGTATCTCTTATAATAACTGAGATCCCCATGGTTGAGCTCGAAAAACGGGCACCCTGTATACATAGTTTCCTGCTGAAAAATTTATACGTCCGAGTTTTCATAAGAACTTTTATTCAAACATCCAGAGTGTATTGAACCAGTTCAACCAAACTAACTGACTTGATGATGATCGTATAATATAAAAAAACAGTTTTTCTATCTAACACCTACACAAAATTGAAAATGAAAAATATCATCCATGGAGCCACTGTTTAATTAGGATCAAAAATGACACTTTGTTTGACGCAAATTTGCAAGTCAAATTGAGTAACTTTCGAGCCGAATTAATATGTTATTTTTTCTGCAACGGATAGATTCGATATCTGATTAATAAAATATAGGTGATATCAGGTTTATTTATTCTCAAGAATGTTCAAATTTAAGTTTCAATATCAATATCACGAATATCTCACAAGTCGGCGAAAGGATTTGTGAGATATTGATGAAACATTTTTTTTTATTTTGACACCCTGTATCTCGATTGATAACCCGATATTTTAGGATACATGTTTACATGAACTTTTCCACTCAAAATTGGTCGAGGAATACGCCCTAAAATTGAGTAACTACAAATATCTTTGAAGTCATTCCGGATGTTTATAACCTCGAAGAATTCAAAAAAATTACAATACCTTCATCCTCTTCCAATATCTTTCCTCTGGCTTGCACGATGTTGCACAAACATTACATACATTTTCCTTTCGTGCAATCGCAAAATAAAAAAGTAACACCCTGTATGTACTTATGCATTTTGATCAGACTTTCTTTTCTGATCCAACTGTATATTGCGTGTAAACGCCTATTGCGCGAAACATAAAAACAATAATTCTTAATGACGTAGTTCTTTAAAAAAATCACAATTATGCTACACTACCTTATTTTCGGTTCCTAGGAGTTTAGCTCTAAGACACTTCGAGAGCTAATTTTAGAACAAAAATAGAAAACACTATTTTTCTATGAAGCTATGGAATGACATGGATTTGTCTTTTTGTCTACCAAACAGTCTTATTAAGGTATTTTATCTACAACTATCAAGTAAATCATCCATTACTTACTCGATTTTCAACAGTTAATGATAGTCATTACTGTGATGAATCGAGCAATAATGACAGTTCGATGGGGTAATATTGTGACATCCACGTGACATCCCATCGTATTGTCAAATTCAAATAGGAGTTCTACCTACAATGCACAATACAACCGCGTTTTCATGGTTTCAATCGCTCTTGCACAAATAAGAATTCATTGTTTTTTATTCTCAACCGTATAATAGTAGATTATACCACGAGTCATTATTGCGAGTAGTATACTCTACTTTATTTACGACAAATTTATTTATTTTAGATTTTTAATGAACAACTTCATTTGTCAACATTTAAATTAGTGATAGTACAATTAATAAACTGAATTGGTCGTGAATTATGATTAACTTTGGAAGAGTTTTCAACACGAATATTTGGAATTTCGGTTGCTGTAAAAGAAGAAGTTGCTTCATTACTATTTATCTGTTTGGCAATAGTATCTGCTGTAGTTGTTTTGTTTCTCATAGACTGATCAATGTATCCTTCAGCTACTTGGGTAGATTTCCAGCCCCCATGACGCTTTAATCCAGTTATATCGCCTCCTCCATCAATGTACAGAGTGGCAGATGATCTGCGATAACAATGGCCGGTATAACTTTGAGGATTTGGCAAGTTTAAATATTTGGCAATTTGTCTACCAATGTCTGCAAATTTGTTTTTTCCTATACGTTATTGTATTGTACATTTCGATTTTTGATAATATAGAAATAATGAATTGGTTTCTACATGTGACGGACGGAGATCGATGTACTTCTTTACAATATTGTAAAACGTACTGTTTATGGTGAATTTTCGTACAATTTTAGTTTTAGTCTTGGGTATTGTTATCAATAACTCTGTTTGGAAATCCTTCACGTCTTCTATCTTCATTTCATAAAGCTCGTTTGAGCGGCATGCGCCATAATTCCAATAAATAATATAACCTGAATCAAAAAGGAACATGAGTTTTTGAATAGATCAGATTAAATATAAACATTTACCTTATGCAAAAGAAAAATTTCATCAGGAGCTCTGTCAATAAATTTCCTAATTTCTTCCGGGGTCAGAGTGGAAGATTTCTTTGCTTGAAATCCTTCAGATTTTCTTTTTAAAAACGCTCGTAGTTTCTTATATTTTTCCAGATCAACGTCATGGTTTATCTTCAACACAGATTTAATCATTGAATAGAATGACCATAATGAAGATGGCTTGTATTTTGGAATAGGAGTTTGCCTTGTTTCGAAGACGCCATTCGTTGAACGATGCGTACGTTTTATTATAAATGGATTTCGATGTTTCTGGTATTAAGGTAGATGTTGTTGCTGCAGCTAATTGTACAATTCCTGGTGGTGTACAAGTGAAAGATTCTTCATTTTCATTCATTTTAATACAAATACACAAACACTACGCGTTTGACACTGGGTCGCGGAATTTTTTTCGAAAACATAGTTTTCGAAACTAATTTTTTCGAAAACAGTTTTTCGAAAAACAATTTTTCGAAAACCAGTTTTTTCGAAAAACAATTTTTCGAAAATCATTATTTTCGAAAGGTATTTTTTTCGAAAAACAACTTTTCGAAAAGTATTTTATTCGAAAACATTCATTTTGAAGAGCTGTTTTTTCGAAGACATTTGTTTCGAAAAGGTGTTTTTTCGAAACCAATCTACCCACTTACCTTTACCCATCTTACTAATAATAAATTACCAACATAATTCACGTGCGTCAATAGCGACGCCTCAAAATGTGGAACGAGGAACCCTGTATATTATGAGTGAGAGAAACGCGATAATAATTATTGTCAGTGAATTAAAACGGTCTGTCAGGTATTTGACAAATAAATATATGATATTAGATATCGATAAGCATGAATGAGAACAAAACTTTTAGATTAATACAAACACCTCGCGGAAAAAGTAAGGCATACTTGAATGGATATTTCTATTTCAAAGACAAAGTGGCCAATGGTTGTATATATTGGAAATGTGAAGATTTCAACAAGGGATGTAAGGGACGGCTGAAAAGTATCGAGAATAAGAACATTGCTGAAACTGTATCTGGAAATCACAACCATCCAGGTAAACCTGAGAAACTTGAAGTGGAAAACATTTTAAGTGATATTCGCAATATATCACGTAAGTCAATAGCGACGCCACAGAATATAATTGCTGATTCTATCGGAAATGCTAGTGTTTCGGCCTTGGTGAATCTTCCATCAATTCCATCCATGAAGAGGACTATACGTAATATAAGATCTCGAGAAAGTAGTGAACTTGCACAGCCTTTGGATACAATGTCTCTGAATTTACCTGATAAATTTAAAACAACGGAAAAAGGTCATAATTTTTTACTTTTTGATTCAGGTTTCAATGATCCACAAAGAATTATAATATTTGGCACAAATGAAAATATGACATTGTTGATTAAATCAAGAGTATGGATGATGGATGGAACGTTTAAAACAGTACCTACTTTATTTTACCAATTGGTTACTGTTCACTGCGAAATAAGTAAGGAAGTAATAGTACCTGTTATATATGCTTTGCTACCCAATAAGAGACAAGAAACATACACAAGAATACTTAATTGGATGAAGCAGTTTGTAACTGTATCTGGTAATGTTTTTTCTGTCAGGACAATTATCACTGACTTCGAAAAAGCATTGATCAATTCGATTGAAACAGTCTTTCCCAATGTATCACATCACGGCTGCTATTACCACTTCAGCCAAAGTATATACAGACATATGCAGAAATATGGTTTGGCAGCCAAAGCAGATAGTGACGCAAGTTTCAATTCGAAAATCAAGATGCTGAAAGCGTTAGCTTTCGTACCGGTCCCTTTCATATCCAGAGGCTTCGACTTGGTGGTGAAAGAACATCTAATCACGGAAGTAAATGAAGAATTCATTAATTATTTTGAAAACACATGGATAGGAAAGATGGAGAGAAGAGGTAGAGCTGAGCCCATGTTTTCCTTTTCTCTTTGGAGCTGTTTTGAAAGTGTCCTCCAGCACGCCGCTGAATCATGGCACAGGGGATTTTTATCTCTTATTGATGCTCAAAAATCGTCCGTTTGGACTTTCCTGAATAATATCAAGAAGGAACAGTGCCTGACAGAACTCAAAATTGCGAAAGCCATTTCTGGAGAGGAACCCTCCAAAAAAAAGTATAAATCATTGGACCAGAGGGTGCGCAATATATGCTTATCGTTTAACGAAACATGTAACGATGATGATTTGATTGCTTTTTTGAGAAATATCGCTCACGTTTTGTAATATTTCCGATCTTTCTCCAATTGCATAATTAAACATTTATTTCAAAAAGTTAGAATAAAATGGTTTTCGAAGAATTGTTTTTCGAAAAATTAATTTTTCGAAAACAAGTATATTCGAAACTTTGTTTTTTGAAGAAAATGATTTTCGAAAAATTGTAATTCGAAAAAATGTTTTTCGAAAACAAGTAAATTCGAAAATTTGTTTTTTCGAAAAATTGTTTTTCGAAAAACTTTCCGTTCGAAATTTTGTTTTCGAAAACTTGTTTTCGAAAAAAATTCCGCGACCCGTTTGAACACTGACACTTTTGAGTTTGGTTATATTGTTTCCATGGTATTATTTAATTCGAGAAATTTTGGGATAGGAGTACAAGAGGGAATAATAGTTATTTATGTATTAAGGGAATTATGAGGGCCTTAATTACCGATGGCAAAGTTTGCGTCCCGAGGGCCTCTGGCCCGAGGGACAGGCTTTTTTGAAACGGAAAAGTAAGGGGTATAAGCCGAAAAAGTCTGCTGTCTTATCTCCTAAAGATGTCATCAAATTTCTAAAGGACGCCCCTAATGAAATTCATTTATTGCATAAGGTAATTTTTTTCTCATAATTTTCTTTTTCGTTTGTTTATTTCGTTTTATTTGTTATAGGTTATTCTAATTATGGGTTATTTTGGAGGATGCAGAACTCATGAACTTCTAAATATGAGTATAGCAGATATAGAGGACCGGGATACTGTTATGGTAGTGAACGTACCGGAAAGTAAAACTGGTGTATCGAAGAAATTTACAGTTGTGGATGAAAAAGAGTTCTCTGCTTTGCCTTTATTGAGACTTTATATGTCCTTGCGTCCTGAAGGTACAAAACGATTTTTTTTTGAGCTTCCGACAAAATAAATGTACAACTCAGCCAATTGGAAAGAATATGTTTGGCAATATTCCCAGCAAAATCGCAATGTATTTAGGATTGCCAAACCCACTAACCTATACGGGACATTGCCTTCGTCGCACTTCTGCTACTGCCCTAGCCAATGCAGGAGCAACTATGACAAACTTAAAAAGACACGGAGGTTGGAGAAGTTCCACGGTGGCAGAGGGGTATCTGGAGGACAGTATTGAATTGGGAAATAAAACGGCGCGTATGCTGTCTACTTTGCCATCAGAAGAGGCAGGCACCTCGACTGTAGTGAACAGCAACAGCACCACCCATAAAAAAGAAGAAATTGTTTACAGCGGCGGAAGTAATTTTCAGGGAACATTTGAAAATTGTACATTTATTATTTGTAATGACGTGAATAAGGAAAATATGTCTTAGTTTTCATTACATATAAACGTTTATAAGCATTTCTTGTATCATTTTCACCTGTGAAAGGTAAGAGGGAGTTTTTGAACCTTAATATCCCAAGGGAGTTATGACCCTCATTCTAGATATCGTCACTATGACGATATAAGCTTATAATGTCACTGTCAGAAATAAAGACTATTAATCCTTCGCCATTATTCCCTAAGGGATTAATATATGGCATTATACTTCAAAAACCACAAGTATAATACTTATATTATATATTAGTCGTAAATAAAATGAGTTGTTTCTTTCTTGAAACGCTGAAACTGAGGTTAGGGATGCAAAAATGGAGAAGAATGACAGAACGCTCACATCAATCAGAACAACATACAAGTGAATATTGTTGGATGCATAAGACATCTTAGTAGTACAGTCACAGGTACGGTATATAGCAATAGCATTGTTGAAGACTTATTTTTCTGAGAATCTACAATAACAGGACATATCGCGCGTAGATACTATTTTTCTAAAATTGATATAAAAAGTATATGCATACTATTTTTATAAAACACTGGTTGATTGATAATGCGTGTGCACGACTCCTTTCTCTAAGTCGGCTGATTCTCAAATTAAACTAGCTTTTTACTAGGCTGGTGGTCGAGTGCGTTGAATCGCTGGCTTATAGTCCAGAGGACCCGGGTTCAAATCCCGCGGCAGCTATTGGAAATATTTATTTCTATAGTATCGTTTAGCGGTAGGAGATAGGTGACTAACCGAACATTCTTGGTATCTAGATATCAATCCTTCGGACTCTCAACGATAACCAGCCTAGTAGTGCTTCGGACTCGGATTCGGATGACACTTGAAAAGATAAGGTCCCCGTCTTTTTTATTCATACAAGTTTCAATGAGACTTCGAGGGTTGCTTTGCAACTAAGTTGGCGGTTAAAATCACTTTTTTCTATAGGAAAGCAAGTTGCTACTTTTTTGAAACAGGAGAACCCTAAATTATACACAGGCCATTGCCTCCGAAGGTCCTCTGCTACCATTCGTGTCAGCGGAGGTTGTGATATCACAGCCGTAAAAAAAATTGCCGGATGGAAATCTACTTCAGTCGCTGAAAGCTATATATAGACGATAACTCAAACAATAAGTTGGAAACAGGAAACAAAATGTTAACAGAAATAACGAAACAGTATAAATAGCTCTGAAACAAGTACTATACCATCATTAAAAATTTTAACATGTCGGAGAATGCATCTCCAGAAATCAATTCCAACAGTAGTAACAATGTTGTTATTACTATCAAATATTATGTATATAAAAGTTAGACATGGCAATGTTTGTTACACATTTCTTATTAACTTGTTTTGTTTTACATTGAATCCACTTTAGCAATGTTCAATTTCGCTATAAAACTATTGAATTTTTTTTTGAAATGTCATAGTTGTTTGGTTATTATGATAGTTGTAGATGCTCATAATGACCATTACCCACTCAGATGATTACAGTTTTCATCTTCGTGGGCAATAGCCATCATTATACGCTCGTTGAATAATATACTATTGTTCAGTCAGAAACTGAATTAAAATTATATTAACTACTCACACCAAATCCCAGTCTGGTATTCTTCTAACTTCTGCCATCAAGTTTTTCACTTTGGCCTTGAAAAATGGTTCGAATCTGATGTCATCCTCCAGCACTAACGTTGACTGATAATTTTCCGTGACGATCTGCAAAATATCCAGATGATATAATTAATACATATAAAATTGAAATCGTCAAATTACACAAAAAGCCGCAACAAGACATTTCACAGTGCAAACAACAACGTTGATGGTAATGAAACAAATACATCGAAAATATCACAGATACAAATCAGAAATCAAAAAATAAATTATAAAAACAACTCTCATAATGAATGATTCTTCAGTAAGTTACTGATTTTTTGAGGATCGTCATGATAATGTTTCAGAGCTTAAAAAATAATTATTGTTTATTTTATACACGCTTTCGTAAAGTACCTACTGACTAAATTCATTTTTAGCCAAACTATTAATTTCTGAGTAATCTTTTGGAACAGGTCGATTTTCAATCTCAATTTGTCACTTTTGGAAGGGAAAAGTCCAATAGACCATCTGCGACATTTTTTGTCATCGGAAAAATAAATAAAAATAATTATTGTTCGTATCAGAAGTAGGACCGAACATAGTATTTTCACAGTTGAATACCCCGAATCAGAGACTAGAGTAATGTACCATCGAGTTCAAAATAAATGTCCTTTATTCGCCAGGAATTGAGCGACCGTCAAGAAATATATCAACAATATTAAGACAGAACTGTTCGTATCTCGTTCATATAGGAAACTCCTGAAAAGAAACGAAATGCTTCAAGGAAACCAAGTGATTTCTATGATGAATGGACGGCTATTGTTAAAGATTGGATCGGTTCCGAAAATGATTTACTGACTGTTTTTCGATATCATGTGACCTACACGAAAAAAAAAAATGAACAAGCTATGCCGTTTTATTACTTAAAACCTCAAAGTGGTCCATATTGAATCTGATATATTATCTTTCTCATTCATGAATCTAGAATTCTTAGATAATTGACAGTTCATTTTGTTTTGTTTACACAAGGGTGCGCTAATAACAAAATGGCCGTGTCTTTAATAACGATATATATTGTATTGAGCTAGCATTATTATCTAATAAGTATATAATAAGTATACTTTTGTATATCTTCCGATGTCTGTGTTTCGTGGTTATTGAATTTAAAAAAATGGAAATGTTGATATGGTTTTTATTAGTCATATGTATTCGAATTTCCAGTATACTCGTAACAGTATAGTTGAAACCTTTAGGACAAAGTATGTTCAAATGAGATTTCTTTTCTAAAAGTGAACCCAATATGAACATGAATTGTCGGTTTTGTTTGATTGAAGAAAACTTTTTTCCTACTGACTTTATTATACTCACATCTCTCCATATATTGAAATGGCTCATGAAGCATCCAATTTCTCCCAATTTCATCGGTCTGAAACAAAATTTAGGAATTTATTCGGTGAACTGAATCCTGAGGGAAATCGAATCCGTTTGTCTGGACCACCGATTCAATATTGTTTCCATGAAAGGTTCTGAAGACGGGGCATTCATTCATCAACTAGCTCCAGCTATCAATTTGGATTCGATCATCCATACTCGGTTATTTGTTCAACAACGTGGAAACTTCTCCCGAGGTATCCCTATTAAAGATGCAAATTGTCTAGATATAGCATTGGAGTATAGGAGAAGTTATAATTTATGTACGAATTCGAATCATCATAGAATAGCACACTGAACGATTTCCAGTAGAATGACACCATCACCATCCACCATCAGTGGCGGATTTTCACATTTGCCGCCAGTAGGCTATTCAAATTTTACCGCCTCTACCGACCCCTACGATTCGATTATTAACCTTTCTACTGCGGGAACCGGATATATGTACATTGTGTTGGTATAAGGGGAACCGGATTAATATGCAATTTTTTTTCAGATAGCAACCAGAATAGGCACGCGATTTTAATGTATTACGTGTTGTTGAAATATATCAGTTTATTGCTAGCCGAGACGTTTGAAAATTATTTTAAAACTTTTGTGCTTTATCCTTTACTTCGGGTACCGTATGAATGAATCAGCATACTTTTTAGTAAGCAAAACCTTCGAAATTTTGGTTCCCGCATTTATGTGTGTATTGACATTGCACTTGGAAATCGAGACATATTTTACTTCTATTATTTTATTGAAATTTATTTTCTATATTGTTGTATGTATTTACTAGGAAATGGAGACAGTTTATTTTAAGGTATTTTGGGTACTTATCACGATGACCCCAGCTTATTCACAAAATGACAGGTACTTCCGATCTCTAAAAAATAATATGAAATTAACTGTCGGTAATTTTGCACTTATCGTGTGGTCAATTTTTCAGTGACAATTTTTATTTATACCTACCTATGTATTTTGACCTCAGGAATCCGAATTTTATAATAAAATCGTGAATCGTAATCCATGCCAAAGTTCGAAATTCCACCTTCCTTAACTGATATCTATCTTTCTTTATGGCATATATTTTGCTATAAGGCAGCTATGAATCCACCTTTTATTCGCTCAAGATTCGCACGGAGGTTATCAAAAAGGCCGTTGTTTATGTAACCTAGTTGATGAAATAATGGAAAATTTATGAGAAAATGCCATATTCATGATGTTTCTCTTGGACAAAAATAATTAATCATGGTACATGCATGTAACATGTTCTGGGATCTAAGGAGATACAATACTTGCCCAAAACTTGCCAGACAATGAAGGTGAAATTTCGAACTTTGGCATCGATTATCCCGAATAGTAGAGATATGTTCACGATTTCATTATCAAATTCGGATTCCTGAGGTCAAAATACATAGGTATAAAATTTTCATTGAAAAATAGATCGCATGAAAGTGCAAAATTACCTAACTGTCTTTTGATGCATCCTAAAAAATGCCATCTGCAGTGAATGTGTTAGTTACTTTCTTGTGGTTCATCTTTATTTTTTTTGTGTGGACCTAGTAAAATTTTGGACCCAAATTTGCCGCCCCTAAAATCTGCCGACCTAGGCTTCAGCCTTACTCAGCCTAATGGTGAATCCACCACTGTCTAGGATATTTCAAACGAACCAGTTTCAGTTCAGTCGGCAAAGATATTTATGTTCGTTTTGAAATTTTCAATCAGTTTATATTTTTTATCATGCATGTAGATTCTTCTACCTACACCAGTTTTTAGGTGAGTTACCATTTTGATAATCTACAAGCTACATCTTTATCAATAAGTTGTTTCGAGTATACAGGGTGCCAACATTATAATATACAGGCAGATTTCAAGTGATGAAAGCCAAGGGGATATTTCACTCAACAAAATATGTAAAAAATTCCGTGTGATCATGGATCCGGAAGTGCTTCATTTCCGAGTTACAGGGCTTCATCCGATTCTGTTGAAACTACCAAGAGTTTTTTAAGCAATCATCTGACATTTACTATACCAATCAGATTTCATTCAGGTCGTATACCCAGTGAGCAAGTCGGTTGTTTTATTGCAAAAAATATCACTCTGTAGTTTTTTGGAGGTTTTTAATCATTATTCAGATGAAGCCATTGGAAATAAAAGATTTTTGTCACCTGACTTTTTCCATGGTCCGCTTCATTTTCGAAATTAAATTACCATGGAATCTATAATTGGTACAGTGGATGTATAATAATTGCTTGAAAAAACCTTATATGAAGCGTTCATTTTAAGCTTTTTTTACTTGAAACCAATCTCGGAAGCGAGAGTGGTTCCTCTTAGGATGAAATTTCATGGAAGTAGAAACAAAAAATTATATATTGCAATATTGACCTGAAAAATTGAGAATCTATAGGTGTTGTTTACGAAGTTTGAATGCACATCATATTTCTTATTTTCAGTTGGAGCCGTGTATATTTTCAAGTTATTCGACGCATATTTGAAAAAACATTTTTCTAATTATTTACAACCTTGACGAAATTCCTGACGCAATTTCTGCTTGAAACTGGTTTTATTAACTACCCCTGTAGCTATTTCTATAAAAAACGAAGGTGGCTTCGAAAATTAATTCTTTGATATTGAAGTTCGTTAAAGTAACGAGAGTCTATTTGCATTTCAGTAAAGTGGAAATTTTGAATATTGATGGCTTATTAACGAGAAGAGCTCGTGGATATATTTTTACATCAGGAGAATAACTGGAGAATTCGTTTTCCACGACCGAATGTATTAATTCTTAAATAATTCAATTCTACCTAAAGGTACAGAAAGTGAATATTCCATAATAGAATTGAACGACGTGGATTGCTTTGTAATTCAAAACTATCAGTGTAAGATGTAAAGTGTTTGAAAAGTGTAATTAACCGCCAATTTAGTTGCGAAGCAACCCTCGTAAGTCTATGACTTGTATGATTTAGGAAGACGGGGATCTTAGCTTTTTAAGTGCCATCCGAAGCACTACTCGGTTGGTTACCGTAGAGAGTCGGAAGGATTGAAATCTAGGTACCAAGAATAATTAATATGATTATTTTGTGAGAAATGCTTATGGTGTCCGTGAGTACTTATACATACCAACCAATTATTTCTACGCGTGTGCTTTTTTCCAAATAACAAATGTCATAGTGATAGCTACTTTCCAATTAACAAAACAGTGTGCTTCATGACGTTTTCATAAGGGGTCGTAATAGTATATTACACAACAAGTGCGGAAAGTGACATATTTCACACGAGTAGTCGTCTAGCACGAGCCGCGTAGCGGTGAGTGCGGAAACGTAACGAGTGAAGGAAATGCACTTTACAACGAGTTTTGTACACTATTTTTCCTACGACTCTGAATACTTTCATTTCGCGGGAGGTCTTGTCAAAAATGTAACTTGAGCGGTCTGTATAATTTCAGGTGGTTTTGATTCGATATTGAGTACTGTTTATTTCCATATTCAAGATGATATTTGAATACTTCTCCGATATTACCTCGTTATGATGTGAATTACTGATTGATTGAGTTAATTTGGTTTGGACAAATTTTATTGATATTGACACCAGCGTATACAAACAAACTTGACACCATACGCCTGCTAGCGCCAGTAATCACGCAACCAGGAATACAGAACCACAGAAGTACGTAGTGCGCAAGCGCGTACGAGTTAGTGCAAACATCTGTGATACCAAAGAATCTTCTCTTTGGTGCTACTGTGATATCAAACTGATGCAAGCAGCAAGCCGCGCATAAAACTGTAGCCGTACTCTTTTGAATGATCTCACCCGCTGTCATCAACATCGAAATAGTTCCAGCAAAGAGTATAGGTTTCAGTTTCAAAGTGAATTCATTGGTTATGTATCAGACACATTGATATTAATAGATAACAAATTCTCGGTATAATTCGAAACGAGACATAAATTTCAATAAATAATATGGATTCGATTTGAGAACGCTTATATATTGACAGTGAGTACCTTCACAATATACCTAATTATTTCTATCAATTCATGCGACCGTTGTGATATTTTCCATATCAACACTTGTGCTTTTTTTTTCAAATAAACAATACCATGGTGATATGAGCTACTTTCTGAATAACAAAACAGTGTGATTATTGACGTTTTCATACGTGGTCGTAGGAAAAATAACTAATTATTATTTCAAAGGTGCAAGCCTCCAGTTTCTCTGATAGCCATGCGAGTAATCGTGATGAATAAATTGCTAGTACCTACCTACTGGCAATGCTGCTGCGTAAATTTTCTCTAATTATCCGATGTCACGAAAAATATCGACGCATTTTCCAATTTTCAATTTTGCAACCCGTGCTCAAAATACACTATTTTCGCAATTTGTTACATAAATAACAATTATAGAAACCCTGTTCAATTCTTTGTTGAAACGTCCACACGTCAAACCCTTCAAGATTCTAAATTACCTTTGCGTGAACTTCTCCTCGTAAAGGAAACATGATGTTTATAAATACCTCACTATCGAATTTTTGTTTATTTATCTACGAGCATCCTTGGGGAGCTCGAATCCTTCAACATCCAGGTCTCATTTGTACAAATAGTGAAAGACGCTTGAAGACATCTCACTGCTACCCTTCGCGCTACAGAAATGGAGCACTTAATGAACCAGAAATATTCAAGAGCTTGTTGGAAAGATGACTATATCAACACTCGGGGCGTCGTATACCCTTGAACTTCATTTGTTTTTCGCTGAATCAACTTCTCCCTCGTGGCGACTTTCCTATATAGAACAGTTTTTTCTGCGGAGGAGAGTTTTGAGTTGCATTCCAGATGTTTCTTTTCAAGTGAGTATATTGTTACTATATTTCTACTTGGGTTCGTGAATTTAAAACAATTTATTTCACTAAACACACTTAATACAACTCAATGAACACTTAGTTAAATCACAACGATATTCGCTTTACAAATCTCAATGTTCACTGTACTAGCTTTCTTTCTAATCTGAACTCTTTCGAAACTATAACTAACTTGTCCGCGAAACCGCGGTTCTTATATAGGTAAAAACATCATTGTCCAGAAATAACAGGAATAATCTGGAAGTATTTTTCATATTCGACGGTAATGAATCATCCGCTAACTATAGCGGTGCGTCTGCGACCGATGCCTTCGCTGTGAGTCACGCGTCGAGATGATGATTTCCAACCTTCTCGGAAATGCCAGCAGTTCGTAACAATATCAACGTACCAACTCATGTGATGCATCAACATGAAATGAACTGAATTTTCGTAAGTTGTATACCTTCTTATAACCTTATATCAAGCTTATTAGCTACATGGACTTGACGAAAACATAGTGTCTTCCTACGTCTACCTATAAAAACGTCATAAACCACTGTGTTGTTATTTGGAAATTAGCTCATACATCAATATGACATTGTTATTTGAAAGTTAGTTGTTACTCACTGTCCCCATAATAAGCGCTCATGTTACAAAAAAGGGCAATAATGCTAGCGCATCTTATGGATGTCGAAATTTTTTTGCTGGCAACTATCACTGAGCAAGCACACCATGTTTTCCTGTGAACATCTTGAAATTTAGGTACCAATAAAAATAACGTGGATCACTATTTTTGGTATTATATTCATTGGACTGAAAAGAGCTGAAAACGAATCCGCGAATGAGGTATTTAATTTCATTACATTCTGGAGAATCAACCAATAATTGCTGAAGGAGAACGATGATTTCACGAAAGCCTTTGAGAATTACTTACTCATGTATCTACAGGGAGAGTCATGAGTGACGGGATTATACGTATACAATTCAGGGTAATTTATTGAAACCGTTCGTTAGATGTTTCTTTTCATCAATGTGGTGTTGCTGGTGTTGCCGATTCTAGCATAAAATAGTAGGTATAGCAACTTTAATATTTCAAATGAACACCCTATATAAAACATCATTTTTATAATCCTAACCATCCAAAAAATCCGATATCTTTCATCTCTGACTAGAAAATTTGGCATGGAGTTATCGTTATAGGTAGAAGGCTCAATATGCGAATCTCATCTAATATTATACTTGCTTGGCGTTACTAACAGCAATAACCTTGCTTGGGAAAATCACATGAGGTACATTGCCAAAAATGCATCCCAAAAAATTGGATATCTGTTTCGAGCCAAGAGCTATTTCACTCCCAGTCAGCTGTTTATGATCTATAAGGCACAGATCCGACCTGTCCTGGAATACTGTTTCCATAATTGGAGTGCGGACCTAAACATATCCTGAAACTATTGAATTCTGTCCAAAAAAGGGCAATTGGTCGGTGATGCCTCCCTTACAAACTCGCTCACTTCTTTGAAACACTATAGAAAAGTTGGCGATTTATCTCTATTTTATAGATATTTTAATGTGCGATGCTCTTCTAAGATATCAACAATCGTTCCTCCATAAGCAGTCTCTTCAAGATTAACCCGTCAAGTTCAGTCTTCACACCCCTTCGTGGTCACTTTATAACATAACGTCCCTTTCCAAATACTCGTTCATCCAACGAACATCGAGACTTTGGAACTCATTGCCTAGGGAGGTGTTTCCCGAGGTATACCATCTCCAGAAATTTAAGAAGAACACCAACTCCTACCTTATTTCCCTTGGTTCTCACGATGTTCTCTGAACACTACAGGATTTCCCTTTTCGTGAGAACCAGAACATCAAAAAAAGAATCCTTTGAAATTTCATCAAATTCGTTCACCTGAAGGAGTGATTTTTTTCAAAAAGCAGTTTGATTTATCTATTCATCCATGTATATCATATCTATATACCTATCTACTTAAGTTTCTGTATTATTACCAAATATTGGTAAATGTCCAATGTATCCTTGTATATAAAATCTTGGATAATCCATAAATGGCGAAAGGATTTCGAAAAATCATAAAACGCTGAATTCAGATCCTCTTCGATTAACCACTGAATTAATGAATGGAGTAGGTACTATTTATCAATGAATTTTTGTTGGAATATTTTTATGGTGACCTTTTGAAAACGCTCTCTTCATAATTTTTACAGCACTTTCCGTTGTGCCGTGCTGAGGGTTATATGGTGGTCCTGTTGAATTTTCTATTCTACAGGTAGGAACAAATTTTCGAAATTTTTCCGCACAAAATGCTTGACATAAATTTTATGATCTTATCTAAATTGTTAACTTCATTCAAAGCATTGGATTCATTTCGACGTCGCATCTTCTAAAACGAAAAAATATTTCCCCAGACTCGAATAATTTTTATGAAGCTTCGTCCAAACCATTCGGCCAATCCCAAATGACCAATGGAAATTTTTGTGCCTTCTTTATTTTTTGTTTCTTGAAAATCCAGGGATAAATTGAAGTCTGAATGAATTCAGGCATGAAATATTATCGTTTTTAGCGTGATAATAAAAATTTAGATTTTCGTGAACAACCAAAACTAGTAATCTGCATGATTCTTATGAGAATTCTCGGTATGCATATCACAATCAAAAGCGAAGAGAATATCCGCCCATATGTGCTGGCGGACAAAAAATTGCTTTATTGGGGTTGAATATTGTTAATAAGGGTAGGAATTTTCTACCGAACAAATATTGGTCCAATATCATTGCATTTTCGATTTGGCTGTATTACGACTTAAAGGAATTTTGTGAGCGTGACGCGAAAGCTATATGGGTAAATCAGTACACACATAGAATTTTTGAAAAAGCGCATTCTTCTTCTGAAATAATTTATTTGAAATGAATTTATTGAATATGTCAATTGTAGAAAATTATTTCACTGGAATATTCATTTGGTATAACAAAATGTTCTTAATTCAAGAAATTCAAGGTATCCAGAAAAAATAATTAAGTTCTTGAAAAATATATCACGGAATGTCTTCTTTCAAAATAACATTCAACATTTAATCTCTGAATGAGTAAATCTCTGAGAAAGTTTCTTTGGATTGACCATAATATTTTCTTGAATATTGTTATTGACCATATTCAATAGCTAGTGGTGGCAGCTTCTTAGCGTTCAAGGGTTGGTACTAATCTGTCATAAATGTCAACTGTCATTAATGTCAAATATCAAAAATTTATTATAAATATGAAATAACTAAACATGCATATGAATAGAAAGATATTGATGACTTGATAGGCTTATCTGAACTCATTCACAACTGACATTTATGACTATTGCCGTTGATGACAGATTCTTGCCAACTTAAGAATGCTCAAGAAGCTGCCACCGAAAGCTGTTGAATATGGTCAATTTCTTCAACTCTTTCTTAGACAATACGTACTTAATCCGTTCTCATTTTGTTCCAAAAACTTCAACGCTTTCCTGGAAAAATAAACATTTTTCTCGTTTCAATTTCAGACCACATTCGTGGATTTCAGATAAAACTCTTTGTAAATTTTTTAGATGTTCCCTATCGTTGCAACACACAACTCCAGACATGTTTACAAAAGTTTGTTCCATGATTTGGTGACTAATACTATAGGAACTGTGCGTTTATCGTTATTTTTAAATCCTAACAGTTTCGTAGTCTATCGCTAAATTTTATTACTTGAATATTTCACTGACCTCTTCTGAAGCAGCTGGATACATGGCAAATTCACAGATTTCAAATTTTCTCAGAATGAAATAGATAGATTGCTTATCAATACAAAATATTATTCAAAATATCACTGTTGGCGTTACTCATAAGTTTCTGTGTTGAAAAAGTAATTTTTCCAAATTGATTTTTTTATAGCGAAACATTGATTTTTATTTTTGTATCTCAGATTTCTTTCAAAACGTGTACATAGCTATGAAATGTTGTTCTGAACAACTTTTCCATATAACATTTTACGATATATTTTTCCAAATAAGGGGTGTTTTGGGACATGATTCTTGAATTTTTTGAATTTCCTGTTATACACGAAATAACGAACGGCACTGTACAACGTCTTTTGAGGTTTTTTTGATGCAGAATCGAATGCCCGTATCGATATTTATAAGAATTCATTAATGAAAAAATGTCCCATATGATGCGTACTTTCTGGAAGTCACTGTATTAATAATGGAAGTTCAGGACGGGTTTTATGATTAATAAAATCGAAAAATAAAATGAATTACAATAATTTTAAAAAATTTACGAAGCTCTGTGAAGAAAAAACAGTTTGAAAAAGTGAACTAGAACTGGCCAGTACTGAATCATGAAATGAAAACTTTTTGTGGGATAAGTCCATTGTCAAATAAAATTAAGTGCCAAATATTTTCCTCGCTAGTGAATCGCTCATATATTTTCCACTTCATAAAATACTAGGTATCCTATAAACGAATCATTTCATCCGTAATTATATCGACTTTTCTTTCCGAAAGAGGAGCGTACTTATCTCTGTCCTATTAATATGAACTGGAACATCCTTCAAAACGGTTACACGGGATGTTTCACGATTTGAGTTCTTTATCGAGCAATGAATAAATTAAAAATGAATTAATGAATGCAAATCTCACCTTTTATGATACGGATCCACGAAGTCGGGCATGAATTTTATACTCTCCAGGAAGCTCTCGTTGAGTAATCTGTGAATAGAAAGAAAAATACAGTTGCTGAATATTGCTCTACCTATAAATGTTGTGAACTAGCAACAACTCTGAAAAAATGGGGAACTGGTTTAAAAATTTTTAATCAACTACGCAACACTAATCCGTCGCACCCCGAAATTTTGCCCCTGTTGAAATTTGAATGACTTTTTTCTGATTTGAACAATTCGAATTCTGTTTGCGCTGTTCGCTAGCTCAGCCCTTCAGCTATAATCTCGTACTTTTTCGTTACATGAGCTTTTTTCCATAAAATTGCTACAGAATGTTTTTTGAAACTGTGCAAAATTTCGGAATTTTCAATTTTAACAGCAGAGGCATAACTTGAGCCATCTCCAGAATTGTCTTACCTCTTTTATTTACAGAGTGACCTCAAAAAATCAATTTTTTGTTTTGCAGTCATAACTTTTTTCCTCTTCAAGTGATTTTCAAATAATTTTGAAGCTGAAACTTTAGATGAACAGACATGAAGATCAGAATTGACTCAAAATAAATATTAAACATCAAGGGTTTCTGCAAAGGTGACCCAAATATGAATCCCCCTCAAAATCCCGATCAAAAAAGAAAACTATCCAAAACGTTGTTTGATCGAAACGAAAATATCACCACCAAAAATAGTGTGACAAAATTTTTGACTCCCTAAAATTATTAATTTTAATTAAAAAAATAAAATTTTTGCTAGTCAAACGGTTAGATATATCGGTAAACGTATTTCACCTGACCCCCACATCGGGATCAGAGATTTAAAAAAATTCTTCCCCCCCCTTCTCCCTTGGGGTACTTTGGGTACGGATGAAGGGGAAGGAGCTTTTTGTGATTTTTTTACATTATATTCTCGTGAGTTTCGTACAAAACTACTAAGAATCGCCCAAACTCGGGTACTCCAATTATCATAGTTTGATGTACAGGGCGAAAAAAATTTCTTTTTCAGATTCGATTCGATTTGATTTTCATTTTCATTCCAGTCGAGATTGACAGGGTGTTTCATATTTGGGTCACCCTATAGTCCACAGAGAACCACACTTTTGAACAGTCAACATGTGATATTCGTTGACGATTTTCAAATTTTCAAATTTAAAATTTTATAACGGGTTTATCTCAATGTAGGGAAGATCAAATATTTTTTATTAATGTAAAGCAATTTGTAGCAAATGAATACGTTCATGATTTTATGGAATTCTTGTAATACCTGACAAGTATGCACTGATGATGACTTAACTGTCGAAAGCGCTTTGATATGATTTTAAAAAATATATAATTTGGATAAAATACAAATCTGAGTTGTTTGCATTACATTTGATACATGCACACAGCCGATCAAATCTTTCAAATGTATTTCAGTCAGATTCTCAACCAGTGTAAGTTGGTAAATTAGGAAAAAAAACATTTCAATAGCCCCTGCTAGAAATATATCGTATCATCGTCAAATTGTTCCCCATACCATTATTGTAGTATTTCTACATTGTTTTTCTGATCAGATATTTTCCATTGTTTCAGAAACCTCAAAAATGGAAACCTTCATGGAAAACACCACCGAAGTTATCGAAGAATACCAACCAGCAAATAAAACAACGGACTACGTCAATTCAAACTTGACTGATACGGAGTACGAGAACATCGAACAGTTTTGCATTTCCATTCTGCTCGTCTGCTGCCTACTAGCCATGTGCATCAACTGCGTGGTTATTATCAGCGTCAATTGGATCACCAACTCCATGTCCCCTAACCTCAAGATAAGCGTCAGTCTGGCCATCGCAGACATGCTCAGCTCCAGCATGACCGGCGTGGTGCTGCTACTGGACAAATTCTCAGTGAGATACGAGCAGCTGGGCATTTTTCCTTGCCTGATAGAACTCATCCGGCTCAGCGGTATTGTCATTACCGTCTTGCATCTGTTAGCCCTCAGCTTCAACCACTACATCGGCATTTTGAAACCGCTGCACTACAACGTGATAGTCACCAAGAGGAAGGTAACCACCGTCATCGTCATCCTCTGGATAGTTCCGATACTAGTGCTCATCATCCTGTCCACCCTGGAAAACAACGGGGAGTTCTTGGAAAACGTCAAAGACAACACCTGCACCAAAGAGCTGTTTTCCACTTTCGCCGTCAGGCTGAGCTACAGCGCCCTTTTCTTCTTCCCTGTTATCCTGATGGTGTTCTGCTACACCCACATCCTGATGGCCGTTAGGAAGCAGCGCAACAAGTGGAAGGAAATGTCGCGTTCAGGCAGTTCCAGGGCCAAGGGAAGGAATGTCAACAGTCAGAAGGTGACGAGAGAGCAGGCTCGGCTCCAAGGCAGTATCAAGGCCATCCATACTACGCTGCTGATACTGGGATCCTGCTTTGTCGGCTGGCTGCCCGCCCTGCTGTTCTACATTCTGACGTGCCACGATTGTCCGATAAGCGGTGAGACTCTGAACACGCTCAACACCAAGTACAGGTATGAGGTGGTGTCGCTGCGTTTGATCGAGAATATGCTGATCATCATGAAGATGTTTGCCAATCCGATCATCTACACTATTCGGATTAAGGAGATAAAAGTAAGTTCGATGTTCTGATTGATGATTTATGTTTTTTTTTATTTATTTATTTATTCCAACAAACAGGTTTGACCCCAATTATATGTTGTGTATAATGAATTGTTGGTCGAAGTGGTACTTCATTTTTATAAATTAACACAAAAATGAAGTACTAATCCAAACAACATGACCTAAAACCTAACTTCCCACTAAACATGTAATGTTACAAAATATTGCAACAATATTATGTATTGCTTGCCATTGTAAGATAATAATATAATATTGCATAAGGCTAACTGCTATATTCAAGTTTTTAACATAACAAAAAAAACTATCGACAAGTTGTATGTAAATTAAAAAGCAAGCTATTGATAATGTTTCAGGTGCAATATTGCGTGAGCCATGAAAGTTCATTATAAATGCAACATTATAGAAACTATATAGGAACAATGTGTGTGCAAGTTACATTTGGAACTATCGAACAAATTCAAATCACAATGTTACACTCGGTTTTAAATCCTATTATATTAACAACAATACATAAGCTAACTTCAAACAATATTGACAGTATTTAGAAAACACAATGTATGTTCAATTTTCGATCGCATCATCGCAGAAATATACAAAATGATACCCTTCTACAATTTTAAATAGTAAATATAAAGAAACTTGAAAAAATATTTCATCTATCAGGTTACCAACCAATTTTGAATTTCCCGGTCTTGAGGAGATGGAAGATGCCACCTAACGGGGCGACACCCAGCCCATAGACAAAGAAAGTTTGTTTATGTTTATCCCGTCCCGTATCGTGCAGTCTTGCGTTTGCTTGCGTCGCTGGTTTTTTATTCTTGATTTGGATACTTTTACTTTTATAAATTATTAGTAAAGTACATTTGTTTGTTGAATAAGAGTGTTGAAGCAGCACAATTGACAATGTCAATAATACATTTAAGGCATCTCCATATTCATGTAAGGTAAGCGATACATCATTTTTATTATTTTAGGTTAGGATAGTTTGGTAGAAAAATGCTTTTTCTTAGTTTTCCTCCTTATATTGCGAATGAATCTGATGGTTGTGTTGTTTCGTGTGCATCTTATTATAAAGTAGGATTGAAATCGTCGTTATCAATTTGTATTCATTGAAATATGATGATATTTCGATTGTGATTAGTGTGGACATTTTTAGATCCAAAAACATCGTGAGAAGTACTCAAAATACGTCGAAAAAATACGTGAAATAGTAAGACAAGATACTAAAAGAAAATTGATAAACTCGAAGGTTGAAGTTGAAACTGATGAGGCCCTCGATGATTCTCAAACTTGTTGCCATGATATTTCACAAGATAAAAATGAGAACCCATCAGTTACCTCTCCCCTTACATTCTTCTCAGAAACCCCAGTCATTGTTTCTTATTTTCCATTGAATAAGTAATACTGATTAGTTTAATATAGTAAAAACCCAGGCATCAGATAACTCTACTACATTAGCTAATAATTTGAGAAATTGGGCAATTGATTGATGTATATCCAATACGAATTTCAATAAACTTTTTAAAATATAAAAACCTTCCATATGTTTGTCGTACTTTGCTGAAAACCAAAAAGTCTGGCACAATTTCAATTACAGAGAATGGAAAATATCATTTTGACTTATTTGCAGGAAACAATTGAGAGTATTGTATAGATGTGTATGTCAAGGTTTTGAAGACTTGGTAGTAGATCAAGTTGTCAATCTTCCATCCAAACATTCCATTGATTATTATTGTTTCAGGTGCCTGGATGAGGCCAAACAGAGTTTTTTTAAATTTGATATTTTGATATTTGTTTTCATTTTGTTGTGATATTTCAATTCAAATAAAGGTTTTATTATAAAATTTTTGCCTTTTTGACCCCCAAGACTTCCATAGACATTTTAAATCAATAACTTGTCATATAGGTATATAGAATGTCTCACAAAGTTGGAAGCATATGGAATACTTTTTTATTATTTATTTTAGAAAAAAAAGTTATGCATGTAATAAAAGCTGAAATCATCAGGTATTAAGTTTTTTCAGTTGTATGAGAGGTTTCTTAAAATATGCGAATCTAATAATAAAGTTACTTCGATTTTTACAATATCGAAAATTGTCAGATTAAAGTCAGTTAGAAATGAAAGTTACGTTCAGATATTCAAATCTACCAAATTAGGTTGTGTTATTCTCAACATTTTTCTTTTTTTGTGAGTGTTTATAATGTGTTTCAAGTTTCTGACTATGTTGAACTTTTTATAAACAATAGATTTTTCTTTCAAAACTGAATGGAAAAGTTTACAAAACCATATTTTTCATGGTAGATAGATATGACTGAACATTTGAATGTATTTTCAATTCTGAATAACCTTGCATTACAACTTTCGATTTTGTTTAAAATAAAGGTACATTATCCACTCCTAAGTGATTTTTTTAACAACCCGCTTATACGACTGAAAAAATTTAATATCTGATGATTGTAATATAGCTTTTAGAGCATGCAGAACTTTTTTCGTAAAATCAATGATATTAATTATTTTCACATGGTTCCAACCTAGTGAGACCAACTGTATATAACAGAAGCATAGGAAAAAATCTATTTATTGTTTCAAATGAAAATACTATATTAAGGTATAATCATTTCAGAAGATTTGTTGGGTTTTAACTCCTTGCTCTAAAAACTAGAAAATGAATATGATTTTCATAGAAGGCACATCAATAGTTGATGATATTTTCCAAGATATCGAAACTGATTTGCCTACCATGAATATTGTATGCATTCATTTTCTATCAATATTTTAGAAGCAATAAGTGAAAATCCAAAAATTGTTCAGTAATGAACAAACCTACTGGAAAGTAATTTATGAAATCTTCCTGTTATGTTATAGAAATGAATAGACAAGGTTGGTGGTAAGTTGCTGCTATATAAAATAATATTGAATATGTTATTCTCTTCTAATTTATATTCTATGTTACGGTAACCTTGCTCCAATTACTAATTATTAAACATTACATCCATCAATATATTTCAGCAGTTGCTGCAACATTGTCACTAGGCCACATTTTTAATATCACATTTGCAATATTCCTGTATATTATATGCGAAATTGCAGTAACCTTGCTGGAATAATTGATATGAAATATACCATTTTTAATATTGCTGAACGTCCGTTTCAGTAGTTGCTGAACCTTTGCAGTAAGGTAGCAGAAAACTCTGATGGAACATTACACATTACGATGAAAGGTTACTGAAATATTGAATGAATGTTACTTTGCTTAGTGGGTTAAAGCTAAAGGAGTGTACAATTTTTAAGAAGAATTAGATCTATCACTGAATCAGTACAATGTCAGTATTTTGTGATAATTTCATTTTGATTTGATTTCTAAATGTAGTCACACTGTCTCGAAATATGTCACAGTAGGTTTGATTTTCGTTATAGTTTACTGCCATAGATACATGTGGAGATTTCAGTTGATAATTTGTCCGAAATGTATTCACTGCAAATGTTTTGTTATTACCTGCCCGAGTATTTGAATTTGGTATTTGTAACCTCACAGATGAAAGGGTAGTACAGTCTTGATCCATATTGTTATATATTTTGTACAGATACATCAGGGTGAAGTACACTCTTCTATTGAATAAGGACATCAAATTATATTTACTTAGATTTGAGGGATAATTTGATACATGAACACTATGTAGAATAAAATCTGCTTGCCTTATAAACTTTTTCTGAACTGTTTCAAGCATTTGTATATATTTCGTGTATAGAGGAGCCCAAACAATACTGCAATAGTCTAATTTTGCCCGTACAAGACTATTATAGAGAACTTTCAGGGTTTTTTCTGACTTGAAATTTCTTGAATTCCGAAATATAAAGCCAAGATTCCTATATGATGTTCGGGTTATACTTGTTATATGGTCACAGAACGATAATTTTTTGTCGAAAGTTATGCCTAAGTCTTTTACAGTATGTTCTGAAATTAGATCAAAAGTGTTCATCTGATAATTGAATTTAGTGGTTTGTTTTTTGTAACTAAATGTCATTACTTTACATTTTTGGACATTGAAAGGCAAATGATTCATATGTGACCATTGAAAGACATTATCTAGATCTTCTTGCAATTTCATAGCATCTTTAAGGTTATCAATTTTTGAAAAAAGCTTCATATCATCAGCAAAAAGCAAGACTCTACCATGTTTGATGCAACTGGTGATATCATTAATGAATAATAAAAACAAAAGTGGTCCTAGGATACTTCCTTGTGGAACTCCAGAAGTTGCTATATACCGTTGTGAATCATAGTTTTGCACATTAACAAATTGTTCCCTGTTGTTCAAGTAGGATGCTATGAAATTACAAAAAGAGTTGCTGAGAGAATATGATTGAAGCTTTTGAATCAATAAGCCTTGATCTACCTTATCAAACGCTTTTGAGAAATCAGTATAGATGGTATCTACCTGGCTACCACCAGCCAAAGCGTTTGTTGTGTAATTTACAAAATCTAATAGATTTCCCGTTGTAGATCTACCACTTCTGAACCCATATTGGAAATCAGATAGTTGATTTTTAACGTGATATGCAATTCTATGACAAATAATTATCTCGAAAACTAAAGCCACGTTTGATAGTATAGCTATCGGTCTATAATTTGCAATCTCCGATCGATTTCCATGTTTGAATATGGGTGCAATTTTAGCTAGTTTCAGTTTACTCGGAAATTTTTGTAACATGATAGCTAAATTGAAAATTGAAGTCAATGGATTTATCAAAAATTCTTTACATCCTTTTAGAATATATCGTGGTATCATGTCTGGTCCTATAGATTTTTTGTTTTTTAATTTCATTATTGCCTGCTCAGTTTCCTCGGGTGTTATAGGATCTAGGTGGAGAGAATTATTTGAATAAGAATTTTCAGTGATTGGGCTCACTGTGACATGATCTTCAAATACTGATTTGAAGTGTTGAGCAAAAGCTTCTGAAAGATGGTCTCCCCCTGTGATAGGGTGATTATCTAAATACATTTCTGAAGGGATTCCTGTATTGTTTTTATTTTTCGAATTTATGTAGTTCCAGAATTGGTTTGGGTTTTCTTGCAGAGTTCTTTCAAATTTTGAAATATAGTTGAAATAAGCTTTTTTTGTTTCTTTTTTGATTTTAGCTCTCAAGTATTTGAAGTCAACAAGACATTGTGGAAGTTTCGTTTTTTTATATAATTTGTAGTTTCTTTCTTTGGCTTTAATGTCAGAGATAATTTCATGTGTAAACCATGTAGGATATTTGTTTTTTTTAAATTTTGATTTAGGGACACATTCATTGAAAATAGTATATAGTTTTTCATAAAAAATATCTAAGGCAGCATCAACATCTGTTTCATTCATCAATTCATCCCATGTTTCATTTTGAAGTAGAAAATATAAATGAAGGAAATCTGCCTTCTTAAAATTAAAAAAGGTTGACTTATTAGAATCGCACAATGTGATATCTTCTATTAATATTATATTGACAAGTAATGCTGGGTGATGTGAATCTTCAGGAACAAAAGGAAAGTCATTATGAGTTACAATACATTGTGAAGTAGAGATAACTACATCTAGGAAGTTATTGTTTTTATTTGCTATTCTGTTTTGCTGTTTTCCTCCAATTATGTTTGAGAAATTTATTAAACGATTTGAAAGATTTATATTGTTGTTTCCTATATTCAGATCACCCAGTATGATGACATCATTTTTGAAGCTCAATATAGTGTGCTCCAAGAAATTGAAGATACTATCATATGTATGTTGATTTTGGGCAGGTGGTATATAAATTACAAATATTATTTGTGATTTTTTGTACATCCTAACTTTTATAGCTACAATATCAACAAATGGAAATGGTGATATCATTTCAAGTTTGGTAGCATTATGTTTTTTATTTACGGCACAAAGTACTCCACCACCTCGAGTTTGGTTTACTGCACTATAGTTTCTATCCTCTCTATATATCTCATAGTCTGTACCAAAAAGTTCACTATTATAAATCCCATCATGTAGCCACGTCTCTGTAAGAGCTATCACGTCGTAGCATGTTCGTGAACTATTTAGAAGCTTCGAATTATTTCTTGGTTATCAAACAAGATTCATTTGTTTGGAAAAAATCTTGCTCAACTAGGTGAATCATTATCATTGAGTTCTCAAAATGAATGAGCAATAAATTGGTAATTATTCAACCATGGGCTTGATATCTGAATTCGGGTCTGTACCAATTCAGAATTGAGTGCGAATTTCAAATGATAAGGTCGAAAATGAGCAGAAAACAAATGTTTTCCTGGCTATAATGTCATGCTTAACATTATTATATCCACTCGCAGTCGCATTGTGATTCACCAATAATACAGAATGCATTTTTTTCTCTGAATACGTATTCATGCTCACACCAAGACAGATGGCTTATGGGTAGTGCTCATATATCTAATAACAAGGATCCCAAAGCTGATGCCGAAAAATAAAACAAATGCGGGTCAAGTCGCTGATGTGCGCATGCGCGAGTTTGAATCGAGAATTGACATTCGTTTTCATCATGAAAGTGATAAACTCATCGAAACAGGATTCGTGGGCCAATTTTTGATCAATCACTATTATCACTCAGCAATCACTTCTGTAGACACTCAGCAACTACTTTAATAACTATATTATCACCGTTTTACATCAATTGGCTTAACAAATATACCTAACCTATGAAATTCTAAAAACGTCAGTGGATTTCAACTCAACTTCAACGGTCAAAACCCGCGCATACGCACAATTCATCATTAGAAAGCTAGACAGTCTTTTATTTTTCCAAAACTGGCTTCACTTTCGCGTGAAGGGAAGAATAGGTGTTATCCGTATAGTTATTATTATATATAGATAGATAGATGATAGATAGATAGATATGCTTTATTGTCTAAATGAATGAAAACATTTGTCGACAAAGTCCAAATAATTGCAATACGTGTAGGTACAATTCACAAAGTGAGGACCAAAAGTCCGTCGCCCTCCCTGTAACTTCTTTATTCTACATATTACAAAAAAATGTTGAATACATAAGTTGTAGGGTTTCATTCGATCTCTTTAATGGTTTAAGTTTCATTTATACAGAGTGTCTCAAAAAGCACGGTGACTTAGAAGTTAATTTTTTTTAATGGAACACCCTGTATTTTATTTCATTTTTAGATTCTTCCTGAAGAGCTGATTTTTTCGATCTATCATACTTGGGGTGTAGCGCGAAAGATTACAGAGATATAGGGTGTGAAAAATTGAGATTTTTCAACTTTAGGAATTTTTTTTGTCGAAACTATCCATTCTTGTTCAAAAAGGCTTACATGTTCCTATCTTATCTTTTCATTTACTATCTACTGACATTTAATAGAAACAAATAGAGGGTGATACAAAACTCAAAATTTTGAACCACTCGTATTTGTTTCAATTAAATATCAATCGATAGTAAATGGAAAGTTGAGATAGGGACATGTAAGCCGTTTTGAGCAAGAATGGATAGTTTCGGCACAAAAAATTCCTGAAGTTGAAAAATCTCGATTTTTCACACCCTATATCTCTGTAATCTTTCGCGCTACACCCCAAGTATGATAGATCGACGAAATCAGCTCTTCAGGAAGAATCTAAAAATGAAATAAAATACAGGGTGTTCCATTAAAAAAAAATCACTTCTAAGTCACCGTGCTTTTTTGAGACACTCTGTATAAATGAAACTTGAACCATTAAAGAGATCGAATGAAACCCTACAACTTATGTATTTAACATTTTTTTGTAATATGTAGAATAAAGAAGTTACAGGGGGGGCGACGGACTTTTGGTCCTCACTGTATATAGTATCTAGTCTCTAGTAGCTCCTATATAAATAAAATCCCTCAGTCTAGATGAAACATGGGGGTTTAAAGTGGACATGGACAAAAACACAGTAAATAGTTTGTAAAATATATCACAATTACAATATCACGAGAATTGAATATAGAACGACTAGTAAGCGTATGCAAAAAAATCCTCCAGATTGTAGAAGCATTTTCCCATAAGGAGTTTTTTTACTGACTTTCGGAAACGTTTCATGTCACTCTGATTTGGTTTGGTAAATGATTATAAATCTGCTTGCTTCTGTAAATCAAAGACTGTTTCGTAAGAGTTGAAGTGGGAAGGGGGAGAGTAAGTTTCTTTTCCTGTCGTGTATATCTGATTGCATTGGGGTTTATGAATTTTTTCCTGTATTTGTGCACCAAGCAAGCTGTATCTAAAATGAAAATTTCATATAATGTTAGAATTAGAAAATAAGTCTGCATGATTCACGCATCTTTACTTTGTAAACTAATCTTAAAGCTCGTTTCTGGAGGACGAACATACTTTGGAATTCAGCCTGACTGCAAGAACCCCAGAATGGAATTCCATATCGTAAGTGAGACTCTATAAAAGAGTAGTAAGCCGTTAAGGAAGCCGACATTCCAAGTTCGCGAGATATTACATTGATCACGTAACAACCAGAGGACAACTTTTTGTTTAGAGCCATAATATGAGATTCGAACTTCAGATTGTTGCCAATGAGAACGCCCAGAAATTTTGTTCCCGGTTTGCTTTCGATTTGTTGAGGACCCAAATGAACCTGTTCTAAATCCAACTTGAACGTTACCAAACTTGTTTTTGCAATATTCAATGTCAGCATATTTGCTTCACACCATGTTTTGACTTTATTTACATCTACAGGAATAGTCCGAACCAAAGCAGCATGGTCTTCATTGTGCCAGAGGATTGTGGTATCGTCGGCAAACAATGTGAGATGTCCAGAGATATCTAGTTCGGCCATGTCGTTTATATAGAGTAGAAACATAATGGGGCCAATAACTGAGCCCTGTGGGACTCCCCGTACAATTTTGTCCAAATCAGAAGTATTGTTTCCTAATATAATTTTCTGATTTCTATCGGTCAGGGACGATCTGATCCAGTCCAAAGTAGTACTGTCATTTTGGGAGTAATTATTTAATTTGTTAGCATTTTTGAAGCTTTGGAGTGATGACGAATACTCGCAGATTTCGTAGCAGTAGTCACATTCTGACTTTTATGTCGAAATTCCGACTTCTATGTCGAATTTCAGACTTTTATGTCGAAAGTCCAACTTTTATTTCGAAATTCTGACTTTTATCTCGGAATTCATTAACTTACACATACATCGACATGATCTATATATCTGAAATATTTTCAAAGATACAACTTTGCCGCTTATACCAGAAACTTTGATTTTTCAAATGAATCACTTAGTATAGAATATAATTTCATGGATCCTCATCACATTTTCAACAACTTATATATTATGTGACCGTTTTCGAAATATAAATAATTCTCTTCTTTTCATGTCCAAAATATGAATTACAGGGTGGTTCAAAATTACAGATGATATATTCACATGAAACGCTGTGTATATTTTCACATTTTTCAACACTCATTTCACTTCCATTATTATTTAGATAACGAAATTATCGATGATAATATCGATAATCATAGTGATGATATAGATACAATTTTTGTTATCGATAATTAATATTTCCTAATAGTTATCGTCCACCCTTACTCATAATATCACCTCATCACATTTCGAATTTCACCGTCTTAGAAACTCACAGTCCAAAAGAAACAACTTCTTGAAAAGTTCATATTTGTCATAAAAAACAGAGAATAATTTATATCTCTCAAACGGTCATAGATAGGTATGCAGAACGTTTTTTTATCATATGCATGATAACATTGCTATATTCTTAACCGTAATAGATACAAAGACGTAAAATAGGAAAAAAGGTAACTATTGTGGTGAGCAAAAACAGCATTTTCAGTTTTCCCAGTATAACTGTGATCTTTAAATATAATATAATAATATAATAACTTTGATTCTGACCTACCCACTTGGAATTCCAAGATAAAAGTCGGAATTATGTGATGAAAGTCGGAATATCAACGATAAAAGTCGGAATTCCGATAGAGAAGTCGGAATTTAGACTCAAAGGTCGGAGATAAAAATCGAAATCTTAATTGATCAAGTAACAAATAATACGTGGCCCTTCTACGCTTCCGTATCTCTCATCTTCCCCGACTTTGATTATTCTCGCGCATGACCTATCATTTGCATATGGATTGTTATGTTATGTATCCCTTCTTCATTATTTTTTATATTCTTCTTATTGGCACTTTGTATATTTGGATTTGAGTTGTTGTCAAGTTTGGTCAAATAATTATCAAAATAGAATGTCACTGTACATTTGTGAAGTGAGGTTTTCAAAGAAATCATCCTATTACAACTTCATCATCATTTTTGAGCCCATGAACCCTATCAATACAATTTGTACGCTACATCGATGGTAAAACTTTTGGAAGTAAAAGTGGAGTATTTTGATAGAATCTAGTAAGCATATTGTATTATTTCAATAGGCTGCACTGCTTATGAACCCTCAGTAAAGCATAACCATGCATACCTATTCAACAGCATAGATACATAATATGCAGACAAAGAACAACTCGGAAACACTGACACCATGCGGAGAAAGAAACATTCGCATTCTGTATTTACTATGTGAATCGGTGTATAAACTGCGAGTAGATGTTGTTTTATTCACGTTGTCTACCTTGTCATTCAAACTTGTTGTTTAATTTTGAATTGGTAAATATTTGTGGCATTTCCGTTTGGATCTTTGGGGTTGTCAAGAATTTGTAGATTATTCATGTATTAACGAACATAAAATACCAAGATAATTTCTAATGTTTATTTAGGAATTGCTTACAATGATTCGTGTTGAATGTTGATCTATGTCCGATAGAAGTTCAATCCTAAGAATAAAATAAACTCACGTACATGAGAAGAAAGATGAAATAAATTATGAACTTTGCTTAGTATCATTTTTCAATTAAGACATAATTTGACTCTCACCAATTATTCCATCTCCTTTTCTTTAGACAATGGAACCTTCAACATTCATAATACACAATATTGAAGATGTTGCTATTAAGAGTTGTCAAAACTGAATTAATATTCGACGATTGAGAGTTAGGTCCCACAAGGAAGAAAAAACTGATAATAGATTGGTCAAAAATAATGAATGAATAAACATACGGAATTATCATTGTATACCTCCATAACCGAACCCAAATATGTCACTATCATTGATAATTCACATTTCTAGTAGATAGGATCAATCCAATAACTAATTCCCTTCAAAAGGTCCATCAGTTCCCAACTCCTCTGATAATCTACCCCCATAGTTACATCGAATAATCACGGTTCAGGAATCCGTGTAGCTTTCCAGACTTGTTCAAAGTAATTCAAAACTAGATACTGCGTTGACCTGTCAGCTTTGCTCCTTTGTTATCCGCTATAATCGCCTTTAGGATGGGAGGCAGGTAACCTCACGCCAGTAATGGATAGCCTTGCTATCCAGAATACATTCTGAAGATGAGAACGGATTCAGATTCGATTACTTGGAACTTGCCATGGAATTCGCGAGGAGAATATACAGGGTGGCCGAGATGAGAATGAACAGCATGGTTATCTTGGAAATGGTAGAAGATACGGATTTGGTTAATTGGGAAAAAAGTTTTACCCTATAAAGACCTTTCAGGTGAATTTCCGACAACTTTCTGAGCTTTTTTATAAATCATCATCAACTTTGATAACTCTAAGGGACAGAAAAAAAATACACCATATCGATAAGTTGGACTGATATTGTTGAGATATTTCTACTTGGATCTTTTCAATTCAAACAGTCGGTCTGGACAATTTCTCTATTCATTATACAATTAACACTCATTTAAAAATCACCTAAATATTTGCTTCGATCGCTGAGTCGCTTTACAAATCTTTCTGTTTGTGCTCCAAAATTGAACGTTTTTCCCGCGACATTGCGGTCTTTTCATAGGTGGAGACTGTAGTCCAATGTTGTCAGAAGCAAGAAACGTCTAGACTCTAGAGGATTCATCAATTCAAATTGAAAAAAAGTTACGACTTTTTAATCACTCAACGAGACGAATCCTTAGAATATAGATCTCATATCCGAGTACTTCGGCTATAGATATTTGGTGAATAGAATTAATTAAACATCAGCAAAGGAAGATGATTACCATCCTCTGCTTTTGGGAAAATGATTTAACCGCCGTATCATGAGCAAGTTCTCAGGTATAATTATAGAAAAGCTCTCGAGTTGTGTCGCAATATCAGGTATTTGAAATGGAATAGGTACAATGTTGGATGAGAGCAAATCGTGTCCTAAAATGTAACGTCAAAGAATTTTATACTCGAGGTAGTTCACAAGAGAGATGAAGGGGTTATTGAGAGGAAAAAAAGGATACAGATAACTGAAATTAACAGTTCACAATAGAATCAACGAGTTCTGAAATTCATTCATAATATTTTTGTGCCCATGGAAATGAAGCAGAACCATTACGTTTATGGATATAAGCATATTATTATATGAAGACCGTTTTTGAAAAATATTTATAATAATAAATACTCATACATCTAGTTCACTATTTCGAACTTTTTTCAATCAGCTTGGTGGCATTTTTAATTATTGAAATTCATTACATTCCGTATCATCAGAATCGCGGAAAATTTATTTGTCGTATAATTGAAGATTAAGACATTATTTTATGAAATCTCTATTAATAGTTATCAACATCATTAACGTACCAAAACCTTAGTTACTCATAATACATTAGTTGACATGATTTGCGTCAGTTATGAAAGCATAATACGTTAGATACCAAATAATATTTACTCATTTTCTATTTATTTTCGCATCGCTGTTGTCAATGATACGATAAAGCTTTGAATGCAACTCGATTATTAGCGATTTAACACCGTCTCGAACATTGCGATTGACTCGGCTACCGCCTCGTAACTAAGCAATACCTTCTACTATTATAAATCGCATAATGATCTCATTACATTATTAGCTATAACCTGTGCCGTCACGACTGAGATATTTACAAGACTCTGTAAGCATCCCACTCACGACTCACGACCAATCACACCCGATATCATATGCTTTCTTTGCCGTCATAAGTGTCTATTTTCCATTTCTGTCATTAAGTGACATTTCGAACATTATAATTATTATTGATATTGAGGTATAGGTATTTTCGACCACTTCGAAATCTAAATGAATATAAAATGTACAGGTCGATGGGTGATCAACTTATACTCCGGAGTTTCCTCAAGAAACTTCCTCTCAACAATTTACTTATTTCTGAGATATAAAGTTTCATTAGGTTCTTTTGAAGACGTGGCCACTTAAATGTGAAAATATTAATGAAAAATCGTCACAGTATTAGTTGAAATCGATAATTGAGAGCTAATCTGTCATGGCCAAAAAAAATCCTGTTGTGTACCGAATAAAGTTGATGGTGGCACGAAATATGATACGTCGAATGGTGAATCTTAAGAGACCATCGTACAGCAAGGAAAAAGTGGCAATGTAAATGTGCTCTTGATTCAATTATCGGCTTTATATTGTTTCGGATTGAAATATGAGCATGAGCTTCATGAAATGAAACAATGAAACAATGAAACAATGAAACAATGAAACAATGAAACAATGAAACAATGAAACAATGAAACAATGAAACAATGAAACAATGAAACAATGAAACAATGAAACAATGAAACAATGAAACAATGAAACAATGAAACAATGAAACAATGAAACAATGAAACAATGAAACAATGAAACAATGAAACAATGAAACAATGAAACAATGAAACAATGAAACAATGAAACAATGAAACAATGAAACAATGAAACAATGAAACAATGAAACAATGAAACAATGAAACAATGAAACAATGAAACAATGAAACAATGAAACAATGAAACAATGAAACAATGAAACAATGAAACAATGAAACAATGAAACAATGAAACAATGAAACAATGAAACAATGAAACAATGAAACAATGAAACAATGAAACAATGAAACAATGAAACAATGAAACAATGAAACAATGAAACAATGAAACAATGAAACAATGAAACAATGAAACAATGAAACAATGAAACAATGAAACAATGAAACAATGAAACAATGAAACAATGAAACAATGAAACAATGAAACAATGAAACAATGAAACAATGAAACAATGAAACAATGAAACAATGAAACAATGAAACAATGAATCAATGAAACAATGAAACAATGAAACAATGAAACAATGAAACAATGAAACAATGAAACAATGAAACAATGAAACAATGAAACAATGAAACAATGAAACAATGAAACAATGAAACAATGAAACAATGAAACAATGAAACAATGAAACAATGAAACAATGAATCAATGAAACAATGAAACAATGAATCAATGAATCAATGAAACAATGAAACAATGAAACAATGAAACAATGAATCAATGAAACAATGAAACAATGAAACAATGAAACAATGAAACAATGAAACAATGAAACAATGAAACAATGAAACAATGAAACAATGAAACAATGAAACAATGAAACAATGAAACAATGAAACAATGAAACAATGAAACAATGAAACAATGAAACAATGAAACAATGAAACAATGAAACAATGAAACAATGAAACAATGAAACAATGAAACAATGAAACAATGAAACAATGAAACAATGAAACAATGAAACAATGAAACAATGAAACAATGAAACAATGAAACAATGAAACAATGAAACAATGAAACAATGAAACAATGAAACAATGAAACAATGAAACAATGAAACAATGAAACAATGAAACAATGAAACAATGAAACAATGGAACAATGGAACAATGAATCAATGAAACAATGAAACAATGAAACAATGAAACAATGAATCAATGAAACAATGAAACAATGAAACAATGGAACAATGAATCAATGAAACAATGAAACAATGAAACAATGAAACAATGAAACAATGAAACAATGAAACAATGAAACAATGAATCAATGAATCAATGAATCAATGAATCAATGAATCAATGAATCAATGAATCAATGAATCAATGAATCAATGAATCAATGAATCAATGAATCAATGAATCAATGAATCAATGAATCAATGAATCAATGAATCAATGAATCAATGGAACAATGAATCAATGAATATATTGAAAACCCTCTTTCAGGACAGCACCAACCGAATGTACCTGGCGGCGGCCGGCGTCTTCTGCCCGTCGAGACGGCCCAACACGTCGTACGGCCTGGCGTCGTCGCACCGATCGTCGCGGAACCACACGAGCCGCCAGTCAACCCAGATCCGCATGAACTCGTTGAGGACGAGCGGCACCGAGAGCCACGTCATCTGACGTGACGTGCGCACAACGTCCGTGTAAACGCGGGCACCGCGGGAACGCCTGATTCGACTTATCTGGGGGTGCCCCCATGGTAGACTACCCCATTTCGGTGGCTCAATGAAGCGGGGGGTTTCCAATATTGAGATTTTGATTTGTCAATGTTGTTCACACAATGTTACCACTTATAGTGTCACTTCAATTATTAATGTAATTTTTTTTCGAAAACAGAATATTTCGACTCGGAAAAAAATATTCAGTGTTCGAGAAAGAATTTTGTTTTTAATTGAAGAAAACTTCACGCCAAGACTCCAGTTGAGATTACGCTAAATAAAATACGAAAAACCGACCTTAGTATGCGAAATAATAATAAGGTAGCATACTGGTAGTTCAAACCATCATTTTTGACCATAACTTTATTCCACTAACGTTGATAGGAATATACTCGAAGTGATACTCTTAGTATCTGGAGTTAAATGTGAATGTGATTTAACCTATAAAAGTCAAGAAATTTTCAGTGTAAAGGCTGCTTCATGATTATACGAATTTCGCAAAATTAATGCGAATCGGAGAATAATAAATATTACATTGATATAATTTCTACTCTACAACACTATTGATTTGTGCATACTGTAGTATCATATCATGATAAAATAAAAAATCCGCAAAAGTTCAAATATTTCAACTTTATTGCGATATTTCTTTTCAGCTGCTATTTTATTCCCAAAAATTTTCCGATATTCGTATAAGCATGAACATACCTTCATATCATGCTCCTTCTTCTAAGGAAGAGAGAAAAATTTCCGGAATTTGCTCTAGTTACTATATTAACGATACAAAATATAGGCTTTTGATTGGTCGAAAATGTTAGGAGTGAAATTTTCACATACTTGTGTGTTTTTTAATTTTTTTGTGTCATCAAATTCGACTCCAGAAAAAATTTCAAAAAGTAGTTTGGGATCATGCTCCATTCTGATGATGAACAAGAGCGTTCGCATATAAACAAATTGGGATTTAGCGTGCGAAAGTAAAATGTTGCCATGTTTCTAGTTTTCCTCAGGTATCTAAAAAACTTACAGATATATCTTTCAGTAATATGTAATGATTCTGCTATGCTATACCATCTCCTAGATAATTATCAATTCATAAAATACAGGATTATCCAAATTCAACGTTCGTTATTAGAATCTCCAAAATCGTAAGGGATACGAAGAAGTTCCAGTTGAGATAGAGTCAAGGGATTTCATGTTCATTATTATGAAGAAAAGAAATCTACTATAACTCTTGGTTTTCAAGATATTTCAATATCGACTTTACAACTACCGGTCATTGTATATATTTTTCCATCTGTCATTCGAGTGAGTGAAGAAATAACAAATAAGGAAAATATTCGTTTTTTGAAAATAAAAATAAAAATCAAATCTTATGAATGTTCTTCATCCGACACATCCTCATGCAATTAAACTGTATTAAAGAGTATTATGATATTTAAACTGAACTTGTTATTGTATTGTGGCTGAATAGATGCAAAACTATAGTTTATTAATTGCCATTGTGAATAGCAACATCAATATCTATTAGTGTTACTAGGTATAAAAAGTCTTAATAAATGGAAAAATGTCATTTATATTTATTTTTTCATATCACTTGGCACATCATGACGACTATGACACTTGAACTGCAAAATTTAATTCAAAATGTAATATATTATATTTTCATAACGTGATTAAAGAAGATGATTAAAACATAGAAATCTATTTCTCTTTCACAATATACGAAATAACGTATTACCAGAACATAACAACTGATCCTCAAATATGTACCTACCTGAAATAGTCCGAAATAGACAAGGGAGATGAACTCCAAAAAGCAAAATGCGGAAAAGGTATAGGTACTTCTTAAGTTATTCTGCGCCCAAAACTGTAGATTCTGTCGTTTGATTGATTGATTGACTTTTCTCTACTGAATTATGATTCGTCGCGTCAATCCAAATGAGTTTCTGTCATTGATCTTCCTTGTTTGAAATACTGTCACAATATCCGATTATTCGATCACAATATCCAGGTATTAGTGAATGTAAAGTTATAATAGAATAGGGGTGCATTTTATGGTTCTCTATGCACGACCCAGCGTAAAGCGAAACTTTGACGCCTGCTGGCTACTTTATCGCCTGTCGGGCGTGAAGTGACAATGTAGCGCCTGCCAGGCGTGAAGTGAATCTTCGATCTCTGATATTATACAGGGTGTTCCGGTGATCATGTTACAAACTTCTAGGGTAGATAAAACACACGAAAATAAGAAAAAAAGTTCATGTGAACATGGGTCCGGAAACGCTTCTTCAGGGAGCTAGGGCCCTTCGAAGATGACCTTCAAAAACTACTCTTCGTTTTATAGCTTCGGTACTATTGCAGCTATCGCCACCAATTTTGGGACATGAAATCTAGTTGGTAGGTTGATCAATTTGAGCCTTCCGGATTTTGTCATCTTTAACCAGGGGCGTACAAACCAGGGGGGTATTTGGGTAAATTTGACCCTTCTCTTTCTTTGGGGACATATGAAAAGCCTTGTATATGAAACTCCAGTTCAGTCGGAGGAAGATTTGGTGGCTAGGATTTCTGTTGCGGCTGAAATGATCCAAACCATGCCTGATGTTTCCACTGACGTCAATTTAAATATGCTACGTAGGTGCAATAAATGTATTGAACGTGGTGGCAGGCATTTTCAGCAATTGTTATTTTGAATGATTTATTGCAAATTTATTATTAGTTTTGATTGTTTTTTTTGAATATTTTGTATACGTTCCCTTTTACTTTTTATACCCCCAATTTCGAAAAGGCAATAAATCTCTCTAATCTAATTTATTTTCATTAAAGAATGAGATTTGACTAACTTTCAATGCTCACTATCTGTACTGAACCTCATTTTCATATTTCAACGTAATAATTTGTTTAAGACCAATAATTTATTATCGATTGGATATAGCCATTTTCCGAGGAAACGGTAACAGATAGCCACTATTACTAATTGTACCTTTTTTATGTAAAAGGCATTAGAGAATCATAATCAGATATAAAAATGGCAAGAAATTGACGCATTAGAGGAGAAGGGTCAAATTTACCCAAATACCCCCCTGGTTTGTACGCCCCTGGTTAAAGATGACAAAATCCGGAAGGCTCAAATTGATCAACCTACCAACTAGATTTCATGTCCCAAAATTGGTGGCGATAGCTGCAATAGTACCGAAGCTATAAAACGAAGAGTAGTTTTTGAAGGTCATCTTCGAAGGGCCCTAGCTCCCTGAAGAAGCGTTTCCGGACCCATGTTCACATGAACTTTTTTTCTTATTTTCGTGTGTTTTATCTACCCTAGAAGTTTGTAACATGATCACCGGAACACCCTGTATATACAAGAATTACCCAAAACACTACCTCTATTAAACAAAGTTATGACATGTTTATGACCATGTTGATTCTAGAGCAGCTTCGAAGCAAGTAGTGAATTTTTTGCAATTTGATCGAAAAATCAACATCACAACAAAACTTTGAAATATACCTCTAGGCAAATTCGAACAATTAAAAAAAACTAGATATTTCGAAAACAGCTTGATATTCCTCTCAAAAAGACTAAAAATCAGTAAACGGAATAAAAAAAATATAGGTTGTCATCTGAAATAGGGAGGAAATTCTGCAGCAAAGGGAACTAAAACCGATTTCAATTAAATTTTAACAGATGCTTCTTAACACGAATATAAACACCTAGCAATGTAGAAAGCAACTTTGCCAGGTTTCTAGAATAATTATTATTCATCCAACTCATTTTCTGACGACAGTCTCGATCCATTAATTTTAGCTAGGACATGGATGATTTAACCTCACATGAACGTAATAACCTATCATTGAGGACCTGGAGCAAAATTTCTAGTGAATTTTTGACGAAGGAATATATGATTGAAGAAAAAGAAATGTCGAGCTATATTTATTTTACAGACTTACCTGGCTTTACATGATATATGAATATATAATTTTGAAAATCAACTGGACTTGTTATTCCGCATAAGCAACTTTTGAAAATATCTGAAAATATTCACTTGGTTACATGGTTCCAAATAAACAAGCCACAACTTCCTGCTCGATTCTAAATTGTGTTCTAGGTAATCATTGCAGATCAAACCCTGTATGTTATAGAATTCAAGATGTGACAACTTTGTTTTCACATTCATTCAAAAACATCATGCGAAAGGGACGAAGCTTGTAGATATGCCCGGAGTTATTTCGAAAGCCAGTTTTCGACAGAAACTTTACTTCGGTATGAAGTTTAGAGCTGAGAGCTTTTTGTTCCTTCGCCTCGTTCCTCATCAATAATTAAGTTGGAAAGTCTCACTTTTTTGAAGCGTATTATAGTGGGGGTCTCAGGTTTCATTATCTTTCATGTAATAGGTCGAACATGGTGTTTAAGGTTAGATTTCACGTCAAATTTAAAAGTCGCCAGTGGTATATTCCGTAAATGACGAGGGATTTCAAGAAATGCTCCAAATCGCCGGGAAAACAAAACGACCTTTCATTATTCACGAATGCCAACTCCCATTGTGTGATTTATCTTTGATATAAGCTCTTGGAGAATGGTCTCACTACTTTTATTTTCTAAACATAAAAAAAATCGGTAAATTAATTTAAAACAAAAAATATATCTAATTTTGTTTTCTGCTGAAGTTAACAAATTTTACAATATGTAGGTCTCCTCTAAACTTTTTTTGATTCACAGTCAATTCTCGAATGAATTTTCGTTATTATTCGAATAGAAACCATCATTTGAGAGTTGAAAGCTTTTTTGAATAGCCACTGTGCGGGATACCTCAGAAATCTGTTCTCGGGTCATTGTTTTTTTTTTATTTTGCGTATATGGTTAAAGAACACGATCTTTGCTGTTGACACTTCAATATTGTGGCATATTAATAGCGTGAATGCACCACAGATTGATATCGAAAACGAACTGGAAAAAGTCACAACTCAGGCGGAATCAGTCACCTGGATTTTTTATAGAAAAAAAGGCCACGAATTATTTTAAATGCCAACCTTAATGTATTACAAATTCGTATCAATAATTTGCTGTTTTATTCATAATAATTGCTTATGTTATCTTAGTTATAGACAAGATTAATCAAAATCTGTTTAAGTGTAACGGCTAAACTCATCAATATTTTCATTATTTTCGGCAATAACACATCCAAAATTGGATACCACTGACAAGCATTTTCAGAAAGTTTTACACACACACACATAAACTCAACAAGGATTTTTGAATATCTAATTTAATTCTGTTAGTGGGTATAATGGCAAAATTTAGAGAATATCGGTGAAATTTGGTAATGTTAAGTATAATAGACTTTCTTCATTGCCTTTCCTCAATATGAGAGAGATGGATAGATATATACATTTTGAGAAGTTATATTTATTCAAAGGGCACCAAAGAACGACGTATTTTGTTATAATATTGGTGACGGAGGTCCAAATACGAGACGTTGAAATTAAATATGCCGACAATGCCATATTGAAAGTGGAAAACAATAAAAGAAACTAACATTTATTACCAAATATATCTTCAGATGATACCAGAAGGACAAGAATAAAAATAATTATAAGCAATTTCGTTTTCTTCCATATATCTCGGCAACTGCACATCGATTTCAACGGCCCTGGATCTTGGTTTAAGATATCTAAATGTTAGGCGTTCAATTTGATCCACCCTGTATATGAACCTTTCTGCTTAAATGCTTCACAAGTTGCTGTCACGTTCGACATTCCCGTCATGTTCTGTTTCATGTCGATTGTTCAGGGAACGTCTTGGAACGCGCTATCTCGATATATTTGAAGGCAACGAAGTTGAAAAAAGTGCAACGTTCCAGATCAAAGGCTAATGTGATTATATCCTTTCAGCGTGGGTCCATGCATTTTACATCATTCAATCTCGACACCAAGATGGATGTTTTCGATTTTCGCTGTTCGTGATGGTTTGTCTATTCCATATTTATTATTCTGTTCACCTTGACATCGTGGCAAGAAGATTTATGGAACATAAGGTACAATTTGTCTCAAAGTTGAGGAACTGACCGTGTTAGGAATATCAGTATAATTTGTTTCTATATCATTACTGTGTGAACAAAATTGTTGATCATAGAATTGTCATAGAATTTTACGAAAAGTCAAATGGAAGCACGTTAAAAGTTCCCCGATTTTACTATTGTCCATCTCATAAACAACATTTGTTTCCTCCCCCTTTTTGCATTTAAACAATCCGATACTAAATTGCAAAATAATTTCAACACCAAATCAAATTAAATAATATGAACTGAAACGAATTGGTGTTTTAACTATACTCCCACTTCTAGTGACCACAGTCTTCTGTTCTTGAGATAATTCTTCTTTCTTTTGGTCATTTTCTTAATTTTCGTGTATCTGGCCCCAAAATCCTAACCAATTCCTTACAATTGCCGTCGAATTTCTTGATTTCTAGCTTCGGTAGTTTGAAATTTTCTCTTCTTAATGTTCTTATTGTCTCCGATGGAACTCTGCGAACGACTCATCTGATCTTGTTTATTTCCGTTTATAAATACTTCATATCTTGATTTGAATTTGATAATTTCTTCTCTATACACCTCGACTTCATCGAATTCCCTTTCCAAGTCTTCTTCACATAGTTCGGATGTAATAAACTTTCCAGAATATGTTCATCCAATACAAACAATCTCTCGCTCTTATCCTCCAACTGTCTTATCAAAGCTAGCACTTGTTCTTCGCTTACTGACTTGTCTGTTAGTGCTATCTCGAGCTATTTACTTGTTTTGTTAACGAGTCTTCGGATTTGTTCCCTTTCTTTCTTCAGGTTTTCCATCGTCCCTCAGTCCTGTCACGGTCGCCACAAATGTTGTTTATGAGATGGACAATAGTAAATTTTTCGTAAAATTCTATGACAATTCTATATTCAACAATTTTGTTCACACAGTAATGATACAGAAACAAATTATTGATATTCCTAACAGACCGAATGTTTGTGTCGTATTCTTCATAAAGGCACATGGGTTACCCATCAAGCCATCAAATTGCCTACGTCTTCGAAAATAAAATAAAACGTAAACATTTTTTTTAATTTTCGTTATCTGATATGAAGCTCGTAGGAAGAATTTTGTTTCTAACAGGGCAGGGACGGACTTGGAGGCCGGGCGATCGGGCATCGCCCGATGGGCCGGTGCCCTTTGGGGCCGGTACATTCAGTGACACTTTTCAAAAACAGCGAAAAAGAATGCAGAGCATACGGTAAGTACCGCGGTCACAAGACTATAGTTTTAACCATTCTCATTCGATCACCAGCCAACCTTATATCGGATAACGTCGCGTCCAACAATCAAAAAAACGGAAGAGACCAACCTGATGCCTGATAAAATGGATCCGCACGTCATGGTTGTCAAAAAGTAAACCTCGCTAAATTTATGTTTCTGGCTATTTTACGTGATCGAGCAAGAAGTCTTCTTGACGGTTTCCTAGAATATGAGAAGATTACAAGTGCAATGGTTTGAAGAAAAATATTTCTGTTTATACCACTAACATTAAAAATTTTCTGTTCACAAAATGAAAAAATTATGAAGAAGGTGCCTCTGACTTTCATCAAAAAGTTTGAAGTATAGGTTTATTATTTATTATCTCAAGGAACAGTACTAGGTCCGATCCTTTTCCTTGTTTACATGAACGCAATAACGAAGATTAGTAAATTTGACGGTCATATAGTGTGTTATGCTGATGATACGGCCATGATTTTCACTGGTGAAAGTTGGAATGAAGTCTACAAAACTTCTGAAACTAATCTGAGGAAAATTCTACTTTGGTTGAATAACAATGTATTGAGTCTGAATGTAAAAAAAACAAAATTTATGACCTTTTCACTCAATTCAGATGACCAGCCACATATTAATGAACTTAAATTGCACAAAATGACATGCACAAAAAGATTTAACTGTGAATGCCCGATCATAGAAAAAACAGAATCCATTAAATATCTGGGTCTTGTTATCGACCAACATATGAGATGGGATAAGCAAGTATCATATGTAATGCAAAGGATGAGACTACTAATGCGGAAATTTTATACCCTAAGAGACATTCTTTCAAAAAAAAACTTATTTTTAATATATCAGTCTTTGGCTGAATCCATAATGAGATATTGCATAATAGCATGGGGTGGGACTTTCAATAACCACATTAATAGTCTACAAATAACACAGAACTCAATCTTGAAAATAATTTTAAAGAAAAAAAGACGTTTTTCAACAGATCATCTATATCAAGAGACTAAATTACTTAACGTAAGATCATTATATAGTTACCAGTGTCTAATATGGATGTTCTCTAACTATAACAACTATGTAACTCATACAACAGCAAGAACTAGAGCAGTTGAGAATTTGAATATCAAAATACCTCTCTGCAAGAAAAGTCATACCCAAAGATTCGTATTCTATTATGGTCCAAAATTGTACAACCTACTCCCAATAGAATTGAAAACTATTAAAAAAATGAATAAATTTAAAGAAGCCCTCAAGCGATATATAACCGAAAATTCAAAAAAATTTGATATATACTGAAAAAAAAAATGAATAGCAGCTCCTATACCATCTGTATCTTCTTCCATAAAAGCATATATACATAACTAATACCTACCCCTTTTTGTTTTTTGTTTCCTCCACGAGAGTTTTTATATTTCTTAATAATTTGTATTAATATAACTTATACTGTAGTATCATAATGTTATCTCCATAAATTGTACATACAAAACCGTTGTCTGAATGAGTAATTTAACACAATACAGGCATCTCAATGCCTAGGTGAAAATTATTCATTCAAAAAAAAAATAACTGAATTATATCATACAACAAATTGTATATCATACAACAAATTGTATTAAATTGTATTAAATTATGGATATAACCATCGATAAAATTATCACTGAACTGAAATCAAACAAGATTTGTTTTTATTGTCTCCCGGACAGATGAAGTTTTGTAAGAAATGAATATTTTGCTGTTTTTATATTTTGCATAAATAATAAGTACGCCAAGGCCAACTTTAAAGAAAATTCGTAATCATATTGTCACATCTCAAATCTGGCGCCTCCACCATATGTCACACCAAGGATATTAAACTAGGATGGTCCATTCCCTATGATGCCCACGCTAGCCAGTTTTATGACGTCACCCGGCTCCCTTCTGGTCTTGGATGATCGAATAATGACGGCGATTTTTTTATTTTTTTCGATTTTGAGGTTGACATTTCTTTAGTGAAAATCTTGAATTTTCTGAATTTCAATAGCTTCACAAACCAACATTAGACAAAATCGCAAAAATAAAGGCAACGTAAGTAGGTACATGCCATACGATATGCTAGTTACATAAAATATTTTCATATATGTAAGCAAGGGATGTAATGTAACCATTTGATTGCAGGTTTTCTTATGCTATACATGGATGCAGATTCTACAATTGGTATTAAAATGTCTGAGGCATACATGTTTCTTGCATTTCCGGAGCCAAAAGACTCAATAAATATTCAAAAAGGAAATGAATTGTTTTAAAAGATCCCTCTCTGCATGGCTGCTACTTAAATTTTGGATCCCAGAAAATAGTATTTTTTCACAACATTCCACAACTGAAGAAGACAGCGGAAAATGAATCATCAAGTAAGAAATATATACTCTTGTGAACTAATATCCTAATATTGGTATTTTTATAGGTTCACCATTGAGGAGAAATCTCACACAAAGAATTTGTTCAGCCTGGCATCACAAATAAAGAGAAATAAGTAGTTGTGATTTGAAAACCCATTAAAAATCGTCACTCCTTTTTGTCCATTTTTAAATGTAAGAAGCAATTTCTTGAAGATAGAGAGGTGAACAAATACAGACAAAAAGAGGATTTAATGAGCATTACATGAATTTGATTCAAGTGGAACGAAATAGAACTGAAAACATTGAAACAATTGTCAATCACAAATATCATTGAGTCTTGTTAATATATTTTTAAAATCAGCAAAACTGTGTTCTTATCTTTATGTAGAATAAAAATTTCTGAAACTTCCCCGTTCCTCAACGATTTTTGAAGTAAGCATTGATGATTATAGCTCATTGTTTCAATAAATAGAGAGCTAGAACTGGAAAAATATAAACTGGAAGACATCCAATTTATTCTTAGAATTCAGCAAAGAATTTTAATATTGTGTATTTTCAGATTAATGATTGAACACATCATATTCATAATAAATAGCTGCCTATTATAACTTCAAAACAATAGTGACCTACCTCTCATTGTTTTGGAATGATTTAGGTATTATTAATTCTCACAGTACATCATAGATGAGTCTATTATTAACTATATAAATGTTCAATTTTTCATAGTTACATCCAGCATTTTTTATTCTGTTCATACCCTGAAAACAAGTAATACTATTAGCTCGACTATTAGTGAAAAACCCTGTATTTCACCACTCTAATGTAAACTCACCTCTGGTATGAAATATCTTTCATCAGGTTTTAAGTTGAATTTCATTGATGCTAGTCAGCAACTGCCTTCACTATGTTAACTCCTTATTCCGATGCATATCGACTTTCTGACCACTGTAGTACTTTGTCAAAGAACTTGGTATTTAGTAGGTACTGTAGACTGTTCATGTAACATGATTATAATCCTATCAACTATCACACTGTCCTGCAGATCTTCAAGAAAGTGATGTCCTACACTCCTACTTACTGTTCCCAACCAAATTTGTGTTCATATTGTTGAAAGTGAAATCACTGAATCAAAGAAAGATAAAATATTCTTTCATACTACGTCACATCCGGGCGAAAAATTTCTGCGGAATGGACCATCCTATAGTTTAATTTCCTTGATGTCACACCCCCAGAGGTGTGGATACCCTGTGCTGTAAGCTTGATTTGGGGTTATTGCTTGGCTACGAGAGGGATTTGGTTGTTTTCAACCACTATCATGACCAGATCAAGAAAATACTGCATCATCCCGAATAGACATAATAAGTGAAACTGGAAATCATAATCTTATATAGCGACAATGTAGTCAACTCATTTGAAAAATAACAAAGTGAATAGCAAAATAAAAGTGAGTTACTGAAAGGATTCCAAATATATGAAAGTGAACAAAGTGAAATGGGGTTTGTAACTAAGTGCAACTGACATGGGGGCCGAAGACACAACGAGGGATGAAAACAAGGTAACAATTCAATATGCGTACTTACATCAATATTGCAAGTGTCGTCCAGGCTGAGGAGATGTGTCCGATGCAGGGGCCCATGGCCTCGTTTATAAGGCTGAAGTTATCACTCCCCGAAGTCAGAATAATAATCGGAATAGTAATCAGAATAATAATCGGAATCATAATGAGTTCGATACCCCGATCAAAAAGTACTTATATCCGACTCTTGCTAGATCAGCAAACAAGCACGACTTGACCGGGCGCATCGAAACTGCAAGTTTTGAAGTTCAATGAATTCAATTTAGGAAGCTTACTATAAATTGAGGTCGATAAACCTGGTATATTATGATTATTGTGAATTAGATTGATTGTTATGTCTCGCAATTTTGAAATAAATGGAAATGCAATGAACTTGATGGTTGGAAGGTTGATAACTTTTCGATATACTGGACGTTCCCATACGTAACAATATCCTGACGCTTTCAATTTCACAAGATATCTTTCTGAATTGAAATTGATTTTGAATAAACTCAGGAATACTCTCAGCCTTGAACTGAATGCTTTCATGTTGATGAGCTGCGAAAGAGATACATGTAATATGTATCCCGAAAAATTTATAGTTGGGCCGGTAAGGTTCATATCACCCGGGCCGATTCAATGGTCCAGTCCGCCCCTGTAACACGTACGCAAAGTGCCTTTTCCACACGCAAAAACGAAATCCGCTTCGCGTCATGCGCCTAACTGTATTTGCGTGCGGTAACTCTATTTTTGAGCAACACTTTGGACCGAAGAACATCAATTCAGTGGTCAAGTCTGAATTTAATCAACAATAAATTTCAATGTTACTGTTACTGGAACTAAAAATATCTGAATCCCAACTGTTTGTACATTGATTGACATGTCTTTATTGACATATATCAAGAGATAATTAGGAAGACAAATCAATGGATTATATTCTTCAGATTGAGTTGAGTTGAATTTGATGATGTTGCATGATCTAAGCTTCAAAATATGTTGCTCACAGTAAAACCTAGATGAAACATTAAACGAAATTATTTTCTCCTTTATAGTGCATTTGTATGAAAGCTAGGTATGTTTCAAAAATGAGTTGAAATTTATTTCATTATATGTCCTAATACTTTCCATTTTGGAATTGAATTTGCCCATATTCACGAAACTCACCGTCTTGGATCCGTAATTTCAATCTCATGAAATTTTACTTGAAATTAGTAATATGCGACCTCGAAAAGCCAATAGAATTGGACTATAATTGTTTGTCATTTTGAAGCCGCCATCATCTGGAATTTATGGATTTTGACAAAGAATTCACAATCTCTGTATCCGAAAACGCCCACATACCAATTTTGAACCGAATCGGACCATAATCACAAACCTCTTCCGCCATCTTGGAGCCGCCATTTTTTTTTCAACAAAATTTGCATAATGCACTGACACCGGAATTACGTTCGTCTGCAGAATTAAAAATCAATCGGACTGTTAAGTCCATGTCTCACGGTCAAACTATTTGATCAAATCTGTTTGACGTGACGTCATTTCTATCTATTTGATTCAAATATTTGAAATGTGCAGAAATCCTTTTCACACGATTTGAAGAAGTTTGTTCAAACAGTTCAAGAATTGATTGATCATAACGGAAGAGAAATCTACATTCAAGATGGAATCTCGCTTTTTCAACAATATATATGAATATAAAAAATACACAAATCTCTAAACATTTATTTCATGGTAAGTTGCGCGTCCCTTCAGAGTTAGTGAAGTAGAAACGAAACTACCTCAGTTCCCTATTGAACTGTGTTTGCCAAACATTGAACAATGCCTCAACTCCTGATTCTATGGGATATATTAGTACTTATTATCAATAGAAAGGATTACTCAGAACACCTACCAGTTATTTGGCCGTGAGAATGACTAGCAATATCATTTAATGCATCTGATATCACTCTTGTGGTAATCTTTTTGTCTGATGTTATACAAATGTTATTTATTACTTCTATGGAGATCTATTAGGAACGTTACTTGCTCCTCGGTCCAATTTCAAGTAGCAGACATTTCCAACAGTCCAAAAATCAAGTCTATTATTAGTATTCTGACGTTTCGATTTTCGGTGTCAATAAAAAATGTTAACCTTAGTTTTTCATCAAACTGGTAAAATATTTAGAACATGTTCTAATTTCAGCTGCTGTTTGATGTGACGTCATTGATGACATCACACTTTCATAGTTTGATCAAATAGTTTGACCGTGAGACACGGACTTTAGAAGTTGGTTAAATAATAATAATATAATTAATAATAATAATTTATTATTAACCATTTAGGTACAGTGTGTACATATGGTAAGTCATACAATACATAAATCACATGATACATTGGTCATTGAGTATAAATAAAATAAATAACAATCATATGTATAAAGGTATTATTTGTATATTATTTGTGATTTTTTAAATAAGTATTTACAAAAACAAACGTGTTAGGTAGCATTAATAATAGCTTGTCGGACGAACGAATTAGTAAAAATGAAAATGTTGGATGTGGCTTTTTTTGCAGAAATAATTTCGGTTGAGATTCCAGATTCTAAAACGCATACAAATAGATCATTTCTCATTACTGATCCAGTATGGGTGAAGATTATTCGAGACTACATAAATTTGAGAAAAAACATAGAAATCGATAGATTTTTTGCAGCTCAGAGGAGGAATAGCAAGAAATCAACCAATTGGACACAATACAATAGCTAGTTTTCCCCAAAAAATTGCAACTTTTTCGAATTTAGAGAACTGGAAAGGCTTCACGGGACACGCACTCATAAGAACCGCCGCTACGTTACTTTTTTTTGCGACTTGCCAACGGTGGTGCAAGTGTACTCCAATTAAAAAAGCTGGGAGGATGGAAATATAGCTTTGTGGCAGAAGGTTATGTGGATGGTTAATAGATAATAAAACGAAAACTGCCATTATGCTGACCCAATGTGCCACGTATTCTGTAGCTATTATTGCAAGTAGTTCACAAACCTCAGTCATTCCACATGTGAAATTAATAGGTTTGTTGTAGCAACGATTTCTAATAGTTTTCAATCGTCCGGAGCATGCGCATACTGATTTAATAGACGCATATATCAGTATGCGCATGCTCCGGACGATTGCAAACTATTCGAAATCGTTGCTAGAACAAACCTAATTTGTCGCCCAAAGAGACAACTGTTGGAGGGTCCAGCGCTGGTACAGGCCTAAATATTTCAATACACGCTTACAATAATTCAAATTTAACGATTGATATCAATAAGTAGTTTGTTGTATTTTAGTTCATTGTTGCTTTTTATTGCTTGCCATTAAATAGGTATTATAAAATTTGTCAAAAAAATGTGTTATTTCTTCAAATATAAAAAATATTCATTTATAATAGATGAAATGGGGGCGGAAAATGAGGGCAGGAAATGAGGGCGGGATGTGAGGGCGGGAAGTAGAGGTGTGTAATGTGACACCTCCCAACCTTCAATGACGTTAGTAATGACACCATATATGATTGTAAATAAAAGTGATTGAATGGTTTTTACATTGGATCGCAGTTCGTTTGTGCATGTGTGATCACTGATCAACTAATATATGTAATATGCGATGCATTATTTATTCTTGATTAATTTAATTTTTTTTAATATACTTGTCAGGCATGCAGAAACGAACTATAACACATTTTTCCCCATATGTAGCCAACTTTATGACGGACGCAGTATATGACATTTATCGATAGATATCGTCATATCGGATGTATCGATAGATCTCAGCATAATCTGATATCCAATAATGCGCAGCCATATCTATAAGGTGATATTTTCCTTAATGAATTATGTAGTATAAACCAGGGTTTCCCTACACTGAAAAAACAACTATGGATCACAGATAGAAATTCAAGCTACAATAATGTATAGTTTTAGATATTCAGGAGCGTAATAAACTGATACATCTCCTCTGATGTATTGAATTCATGGACTCGTGATATTTCTGCGAATAATGTGTAAAAACATCGTGTAATTCTACTGTGGATAAATCCCAATGTATTGATACAGAAATAAATGGAATGTTGTACAATGAAATGAACCAATACATCAAGAACGTATAGTTACAGAAGTTAATGTTATGATACAGTTTGGCATGTAAAATTACATTTAGCATGCAATCATTATCCAATCGAAGGACAATTATGTGTCACGTGGTGTATTTGCTATAGCCTTGACGGTCTCATTGCAGCCGCGGCGTCCATTGGCGAATGGCGTCATCACATCTTGCACACACGGATTGAATGAGTGCATCTTTTTAGTATTTCAAATTGAAGTGATTTTGTGAAGGAATCTAACGTGAATTTGCAGGCAAGAGGTAAGTGATGTTTACTTGTAGAATTTGTAGAAGTGCGTAGAAGAATATAAGGAAGTGATGTAATTTACATCAATTCTATCATACAGAAATTATTTAGGTGATGGTAACTTTGTTTAGAAATTAATTGTAATCGTTCATTCCGATTATATAATGCTTTGGAAAGTCACCCGTTGAGAATACATACCACTAATGAACACGAAGTGAACAACTCTTTCAATTTCATATGCAACAAACAAGAAAGTTCATTCAGTACTAAAAAAATGGTTGTGAACATATTTATAGTCATATAAAAACTGGTACATATTTGCAATGTCCTTTCAAACCATGTAAAATAAAAACAGTATTTAATAAGGTAAACTCATTGAGTAATCATATTTTCAGATCACATATAATTCAAATTGTAATAGTGTGAAAAATATTGATGACAACAATTCTGGTACTTCTAACTCAAATACTGTTTTTGAATAATTGGCAGGGATCAAAATTGAAAATCTTATTGTCAATCTCGAGGAAAAAGCTAAGGAAATAGTTGAGGCTATTAGAAATCTTTCTTATATAATCAACCAATACAATTATTCAGGTTGTTTATCAAAATCAAAGTCATCTCTAAGCTAATACGTCTGAAATATATTTTTCATCAATAGATAATTTAAATTACATGGGAGTTTTTATACCGAAAATAAGATGAAATAAAAAATGGCGAAAGCTTATCGAACGACTTTCCATTTCCCTCAATCCAATGTGTAAATTTTGTTGCAGAAAATTTTCTAATCAATTTATATTTTCAGATTCTAAGCAGTACGTCATTATTTTAGAAGGAAATATGTTATGTACGTAAGTACGTACTAATCACCTCATCTATTTGGGATAATTATTGGGTACTTCACATCAAGAATTGATATTTGAGTTTTATTTTATGTTGTATATAGGTTACAAATATAGTTCATGTTATGTTCATGTATATTATATGTTGTTTTTACTCATCAGTATTTTCAATAAATGATATCTATAAAATGAATAGCAGTTATTTCATCCCATTTTTATCCACATAATATATATAACACTAACAGTAAAAATAACTGTGATATTCACAGTGTGAGAGTACTTATGTTATATGGAAAATTTCCATATAACACTTATATAATGTGTAAGATTACCAAGATATTTTTTAATACAAATGTAATATTACATACATTTATTACGTAATACACGTAATAACCGGAAGTTATATCACATCAAAACTGTAATATTGCAGATACATTCAACATGTAATATTCCGTGCTAAATGTATTGAAACATGTAGCGTGTAAAAATATTCGATTTCTTATGGCATCACATAACCAACGCTAATCACTGTGATTTTACGTATAAAATTTTTTCAGTGTATACGAGTCATTTATGACAGATACTGTAGCGTCATCAACTACATACAAAACATTTCCGCGATGCGTGATCGGTTCATTCAATTGTTGAGCAGTTTGGATCGCTGCATCAGAAAAAGCGTCAAATTTATGCTGAAACATAACATCTACTATTGATTCAGTTAGCTGGATTATCATACTGTGTACAAAGACAATAATCGCATTTATTATACCTGGTAAGCTACACATGATTTCCATTTTCAGTTCTCTCGCTTCGATCATTATAAAGTCGATTATCATATTATTAATTCCGATTGAAGGATCAGGTTATGCTATAATTTGGAAACTAAGTTTAATCACTCTCGAAAGTCCTACTTCGAGCTGATATTGTTCAGGCTTCATTCATTCGTTTGTTCTAAATGCTCAAGGAAGCTTTGTGGTAGTTTTGTTCGCCGAATAATCCTTTTATTTTCCAGATTGCTTGCCAAAGGTTTTTTTTGTTTTCATGTAACGATGATATTACATTAAAAATTCGATGAGTAGTTACTCTGAACTAAGAGGATTTGTTATGTTAAGTGATGAGTATATCGATTGAAGTTTTTATATCACATTGCAAGAATTTATCAATGTTTTATCCAAGATAATTCATCAAATCAAGTATTATTCTTTGTTTGCTCTGTATTGTTCACGCTAAAATATTTCTTAAAAATCTTCTGTGTTGCGCCAATTGGAACTATAAGTAACCTAACCAATCTTATGTAGATAATGCAGTAAACTTGATAAATTATCAATGAATATATTCAAGATTTCGCATTTATTCAAATAATGGAAATCCGAATCATCATTCTTGAAAAAAAAACATATCCGAAAGCAAATTTCCTTCGAGGTACCAACTTATATGTCAGTTAAATTGAGCCTAATAAATGTAAGATTGGATCAGATTTAAGGGGGTCGTGAAGGTTATGCAGCCTCTCAAGCACCACGACCTATCAGATCGTTTGTGCGTGAACCATATTTATTTTATATTTATATTTATGTATGTTGCTCCCTTATTAGATTTTAGAATTAAGTATCGTTCCTTACAAACAAGCAGGTTCTTCTGCTTCGTAAGATGTGTGAGTTTATTCACTTTACCTACGCCCTAATGTTAATATGTTCTGATTTATGTAATTAATTGTTGAGTGAATAAATATTATTATTATTATTATTATAATCTATTCGAGGCCCGTCATTCCAAGATTTCGTACACGTTCATCAGTTTCCTGCGAACTGAGTTCCTGATATCTGAGGCCCTAAGAAGGTCCTTTCCTTAAGCCTCTTGCAGATAAGCGCTTGGTAGTCGCAGGTTCGACGAAGTTCTCGCAGAAGTGGCAACTATTAGCCTCTGACTTTACATTATTTTTGAGGTGATACCTCAGAGGGCAGTGTCCAGTGAGGAGTCCTGTTACCAGTTTCAAGACTTTTTTGTCAACTTGGCGAAAGGCCCACTAGCCTTTCCACTTGTCTTTGCCTTGGCACTTTATTCCATTGAGACTTTATTTCATCTGTTTCCCAGCGTTAATACTCTCCTTTCAAGTGGGCTCAAGGGAATCCACAGAATGGTTATAGCCAGGAAATTGCGCATTTGTCTTTGGCAAGGCAAACGGCTTCCAGATCGCCTCTAATACCCTTATTGTAACCTAAGCACCCACATCGAAGTGACCTGGTTGTTTCCTGTCAGTTTTCAGTAGTAATAACCCAAGGACATTGATAATTGTTCGAAAAAATTTTATAATAGATTTCTTGCTTGGAAACAGACCGACGCCGTAGGCGGAGGTCTGTTGCCTGTAAGCAACAAGCTTGAGAAAGTTGTTAAAATTTTTTTGAGCATTTATCAATGTTCGAGGGTTATTCGGATAGAAAATTTTTTGCTGGTTATGAAAAAAAAAATACAGAGCAGAAACAATTCATTTAAATGTGCAATTAACAAAGGAACAATTAGAAAAATTTAATGAAGATCCAGACATGTTAGTTTCTATAACTGATGAAGATGTATTTCCACTACGCATGCTGTTAATAATTTTATTATGATGTTCTTCGTCAATGTTCAAGTACGGTTTTATTGAGTTGGGATTGTTATGCCCCGTAATTTTTATAAGCTCTTGCTCTTGAACACCACTTTTGGCCAACCAACTGACCGCGGTCGATCTATTGGAGTGATTAGTAATTTTTTTTCCTTGGTTTTCAAGCCAATCGCTTCGGCAGACGTTTTTGTCCAATTTTGAATCATATTTTTTCCAATGGGCATATTATCATACCAATGATCATTTCCGGTTTTCCAGTAACGATTTGTTCTTAGGAATAATCTATCCGTTTTAATATTTGGGCCCCTTTTTGATAACCATTTTTTAAATAATCTGACAGGACATACGTTACTGTCGTTGTTTTCTACTAAAAATCTGCTGTCTTGAACCACCTTGGCAAGTCTTGCTGAATACAGGGTTATATTGTACTCGATTTGTTACAGAACCATCGTTATTTGTTTCAATACGAAAAAAGTCAATCAAACAAGCAGCAGCTTCCCCACCTCGCCAAGCTAATTCTACGGCGGTTATGTGATAGAATTTCCGTTGTAGCCCTTCTGGGGTGTCTTCGTTCCACAAATTTATCATTTTTGTTATTTCTACTGCACTCAATGCCTCTGAACTTTGTTTCCTTTTACAGGGATCCGATTGTAGTTTTCGTCGTATAGAATCGCGGGCAGCTCGCGCTTGTTGAAAATGTTGAAATACAACGCTTTTGAATGGGTCAATAATAACTTTCATTTCCTTATAATACTTTTCTTGTAAAAGCTTACTTGTTAGGTTCCACATGGTTTTGACAGTAGCTTCTTTAAACTCTGTACCATCATTTCTTCTCATGTTCACAGCCCAATCCTTTAAAATCGACGCCAATTTTTCCACCGTCCGATTTCCATCTAATTCATATTTTCTATCATTGCAAAAGTCCATAAACGCTTTCCATACAAATTTTTTACTGTAAACAGTATTCTCTGGTATATTTGATTCGATAATTTCATTAATATTCTCATCAGTATTACAACCAAATCGTGACATTTTGAAATATTGAATATTTGAAATGTCAAAATCGAAATGAAACGAAATGTAGGTATCCATAGCTACATGATTGAGTGAAAACAGCCCATGAGATCTGTTTTCAGTATAATGTTGGTTTTATTGGTTGTATTGAATCAGATGACCACAAATTAATTGATTTCATTGGATTTCTAATTGAGCAAAAAATTTTCTCAATAATTATTTGCAGTCCCAAGTCAGCATAGAGTGTATGATTTCAGAGCTTCACGAATTACTGCTTTCTTTCCTCCAGGTGACACATATCTCTATAGCATTGGGTGTTGACAGGGATTATAAGAAAATTATTTCCGAAATCCCCAATAAATATCCAACCCGATTCGCTGCTTCTTCCATTACACATGGGTGCAATGCTGCAGTAGGGTACGTGAATATTGCATCTGTGAATCCCCAACAAGCTAGCTGCTGCACTTTCTACAGCTCGACTTGTGCCGAAATTTGTTGCATCTTTTGGTCACCATATTGTTACTATATTTCCTCTTGGGTTAGCTGATTCAAACATTCAGTACAAGAACAATTTTTTCCACTATAAATACAATTCAATAAACACTTATTTGAAAATCACTTCGATATCCGCTTTGCTCGCTGTATAAGTCTCTATGTTCACAAAACTTATCTTGCGGCACTGCGGTACTTCAAAAAGGTACAAAACAATGCTTTTAGAAAAAATGCTTCTCATCTCTAATTCCTTGCAAAATTCCAGGAAATATCAGTTTTGGTTTCAGACCCCATGTCTTACCAAAGACCCTGCGGTATGTCCAGCTTGCCGCTTGCTTGGGAAAGAATTTGTTTCAAATCAAATTATAAACACATTCTTAGAGCAAATAATGTTTTCATAAATTCTACGCGAAGAAGCATCTTTACGATTTTTGCAGGATAAATGCCTGAAAATGTGGATTTTTCGAGATTGCTTCCAATGTCTGTTAAAAAAGGATTAATTTATCGTTTACCATCACCGTAGATCACTTTGTATTTTCATTAAAAATGTTAAATGTTGCTGAAATGATGTCATGATACGTCTATCTCTCAATATTTTAATAACAGAATCATTGTCGTTCTAAATAAAAACCTTCCTGTCTTCACTGGAGTCCCAAAGGTTTGCCAAGATGAGGTCGCTACTTTATGGAAGTCGTACCTACTATGCTCATTTGTTTTAGATTTTTTTCTGTCAGCAGCTCCGAACAACAAACCTACCAGAATAGTAACACCCCAAATTGTCTGAATGCGATATTCATGTTCAAATGTTTATCCCCCACAGAGGTTGCCACATCCTTACATTGACCACTTTTTTAAGCTTCTCAAATATATGTATCCTTCAGTAGGTACTTATATATAGGTGCATCAAAAACTATTTGTTCAATCTTTCTCATATAAGACAGTGCATCATTTAAATATAAGTGGTTTATAGATATCACGTCTCTTTGGAGATTGAGGTATTTTTGGTGAATGCGCCAACGCCGCTTATTTTGTTCAACCGATAATCAACCAAACGCTGACAGTGACAGCGCAAAACGTCTCGTTTTTCAATCAAATTTTGTTTGGTTCATTAAACGGCATATTTCCAATTTTGTGTGAAAATTTGAATAACATTCGAATTTAAAATATGGTGAGACGATGTGAAATGTGTGAAATACAATTTGAAAGTGGTGACCTGAACACAACATTTCACTGGTGAGTTACTCAGTGTCGTATCATTCGTTGTATAAACATTGGTTATTAACCCCAATTTGCAAATTTTTGGTAATTCGAAAACATTACCGGGTTTTCCCAAGATGAGAAGTTAGTGGAAGATGTACATTTTCAGAAGACTTTGATTCAAGATTAATTTCATTGACATTTAGGAAATCGATATGATAAATTAGTTAGTATGTCAATTTATTCAAATTCAGGCCCTTCCATAGATAGCAAGACACTCGTACTGGGGAAATCTGTTGTTGCTCTCCTTGTTTTAGAATGAAGTTACCCTAGTAACTGATCTAAATGTTGGCTTCAAACAACTATTGTGGCAACCTATTTGGCGACAATAACTTTATTTTCAGATCTTCACCTGTTTTTCTGTTTACATATATGAAATTTACAAGAAAAATCACATAAGATCATATTTAAAAAAAAAGCAATTGAACAATAGACAAAAAAGATAAGGGGGGGTTCAAAATATACGTGAAGACCCTGTACTCACGTAGGTACTTTGGGCTCCTGAATAAGAATTTGATATCTCAAATTCCGATTTGAAACACAAAATTCATTCTTCTTTTCACTCAAACACCATACACTCTTACATTCACTTGTTTTCAACACTTTCCAGCGGGATAAAATTATATTTTTCCTGAAATGTATCTTTCTTTGATACGTTAACAAAACACGAAACTTTGATCCGTCAACTTGACACTGTTACAAAGTGTTTATGGCACATTTTTTAAATATGAAAGTTTTGTCTGCTAAAAATTATTAAAAACAGGTAAATGTGAGTGTGGATGGTATTTTAGTTAAGAGAAGGTATAATTTTTGAGTATTTTCGATAGCAGAAATTTGATATGTCGAATCGTGTCAAATTGTGTATTTCCAAAACAAGAGGAGCCCATATCTCCGAAAGTGTCGCGTTTCGACTCCACATTCGTATACAGGAGATCAAAATAGCTTGGTACAACATTCTCAACTCGCTGTAGTTCGGTTAACCAAAATTTACCTAGCTTTTTCCAGTGGGTATGAGCAAATATACATGGTAAGTGATTGAAATTATTGTATTAAATATCGAACATACGATATGCCAATACTTTCACTTGCCTCGCATTCAAGTTTCTCAATTTTGAACACGTTATGTGACATTGCACACTGACGATGTTTTTTTCTGTTTCCTGATTCTCTGATCAACGAATCAATGCTTTCACACAATTCTTTACTTGGAACTGGAGCTTCGCTGTGCTAAAAGAAGCACGTAATTCAATAGAAAAAATCGTTAAAAACATTAGGTTATGCACATTTCAAGTTTATAAAATTTATTATCAGAAGATGTATCTGCCTTCTAGAAAAAAGTATGTAATTTTTTCCAGTGAACAGACAATATTATACCGTATATTAAGAGTTAATTTAGGTCGACAAAGCTTGAATGTTTCGCGGAGATTAAGATAGATACAACAACGACAAATTCAGTCCACTCACTTTCCATCGACGGCGTCGACGACAGCGACATCTAGCCCGAGCTCGTCGAAGCACGCCATCATCCTGCGCCTGCGCTCCGGCCTCCGCCTCAGGTTGATCATGAAGATCCTGTCGAATCCCATGGCGTGCTTGGGGGGCGGCTCAGGCAGGAACCGCCAGAGGGCGGGCGCGACAGGCAGCGGCGACTCGTTCAGCGCCTCCAGCTTGATGTTGGTCAGCTGCTCGCGGTCGAAGCTGAGGTGGTCGGTCTGCTCCAGGGGCACGGGGACGTAACTGGAAAGAATAATACACTGTTTTATTGGGATAAAAAGTAGCACTTTGTGTTTTTTTAGATCCTAGCAAAACAGTGCTGGTTCCATTTACCAATAGGCGAAAGTATGAACTTAAAGCCCCAACTCTGAATGGAATCCAGCTCACTTTTTCCAAAGAAGTTAAATATTTGAGCGTGATAATCGACCAAAAACTGACATAGAACAGCCAACTCAACCACATTCTTTCCAGAGCTATAGCGGCAAGTTGGACGTGCCGCAGAGTCTTTGGCAAGACATGGGGCCTGAAACCAAAAATGATCAATTGGTCATACCAAAGTCATACCAAACGATCATCAATCCCATGGTCACGTACGCTTCATTGATATGGTGGCCATACAAATTTCGGCACAAGTCAAGCTGCAGAAAGTGCAGCGGCTAGCTTGTATGGGAATCACAGGGGCAATATTCACGAGCCCCACTGCAGCCTTAGAGGTATTGCTGAATCTTCCACCATTGCACCTGTGTGTAATGAAAGAAGCAGCAATCAGTGCCTTCAGACTGAGTTAGACAATAAATATCAAATCAGGAAATCGGATTGGACACTGAAGATTTTGGAAAATATTTTCCTAGAATCCATGTCTGAATCGACATATATTATGCCAGTTAGGTACGACTTCGAAATGCAGTTTGAAGTGGTCATAAACAACCACCAAATCTGCACAGAGAACGGACCTCAACTGGGAAGAGATGCATCATTATGGTAAACTGATGAATCCAAGATGGATGAAAGGGCTGGAGTGGGAGTTACAAGGCCTTATTTCAGGCTCTCAAAATCCCTTGGTAACACCCCAACCATCTTTCAAGCAGAAGTATATGCTATAGAGATATGTGCCCAGGAGTGCCTCGAAAGGGACACTCGACGGGCAAAAATATTTATTCATATAGCCAAGCAGCACTAAAAGCTTTGAAGTCATACACTTGTGAGTCTAAGCTGACTTGGGACTGTAAACAATCCCTGAGACAACTGGCAGCGAATAACCAGGTCACTTTGATGTGGGTGCCAGGTCATAAAGGAGTTGAAGGCAACGAAGAAGCAGACTGCCTTGCCAAAGAAGGGGCAAAAAACAATTTCTTGGCCCAGAACCCTTCTGTGGACTCTCCAAGGCCCACTTGAGAGAAGAGGTTCGACGTTGGGAAGCGGATGAAATGAAATCTCACTGGAATAAAGTGCCAGGACAAAGACAAGCGTAAAGGCTAGTGAGCATCTCGCCAAGGAAAGCTAAACATCTTCTCGAGTTGGACAAAAAAGACTTGAAACTGGTAACGGGACTCCTCACTGGACACTGCCCTCTGAGGTATCACCTCAAGAAGATGGGTAAAACAGAGAGTGATAGTTGCCGTTACTGCGAGAACTTCGCTGAAACTGCAAAACATTTGCTCTGCGAATGTCCAGCACTCTTCTGCAAGAGGCTTAAGTTCCTGGAAGGGATCTTTTTAGAGCCCTCCGATATCAGGAACCTAGCTCCCAGGAAACTGATAAACTTTGTACGAAGTCTCGGAATCCCGGACCTCGAATAGATTGAGGGTTTTATGCACAAAAGATCTGATAGGTCGAGGTGCTTGAGAGGCTGCACAGCCTTAACGACCCCTCCCTACAATCTACACTTTGTTTGACAAGCAAATTTTGCGTTCGCAGGCAAAGTGATATCGAAGCCAAGAACGCCAAATTTGCGAGTCAAACAGAGACACTTTGGATTCGAATGAAACATGGTATATCCATGGTATATCTTTGTTTATGAAATTACCAACATTGTGGCTCACGCAAATCTAACCTTGACCAATTTTCTGACAGGAAGAGGGTGATAAGACAAAAATGGAAGAATAACCTAGGCTCTATTTTTCCTGGTCAAAGAGATTCAAGTATTTAGAATTTGAATTCCATTTGAGATACGATAAATCTTATTGGGGTGAAAGTATTGGAAGTTCATCATTGTATACTTAGCAACTGAATGAAAAAGTGATAAAAATTTACTGGTCAATTGCCCCAGGAACAGATCGAGGCCATATGAAGAAACAACAAAATATTCATCATTTGTAGCTATAATATCACTATCACAAATAGATTGAGTATTATATGCAATTGTATCAGTTTCTTGTTGAACATAAATACTCAAAGAGAAAATAGTCTATCCAATTAAACATATCGAACATAGTTTGAAATTGAATGTCTGGTAGACTACGAGCAGAAACAACAACTTTCCTGGCAGATACCACGTAGAACATTGAATTATATCTGTAGTCCATGAAGCGATTCACACTGTGAATGCAGATCACAAAAGTAGAAGGAATAGGGGATGGGAGCCAGAGCAGGTGCATATGTGCTGAGGATCTGAGGAGCCGAGAATCTGAGGAGCTGAGGATCTGAGGGTTTTGGAATAGGAGAGACGAGACAGTGGAGAGTTTTGGAATAGGAGAGAGAAAACAGCGGAGAGTTAGGAATAGGAGATATGAGTTAACGGAGGGTTCGGAGATAGGCCTATGGAGACAACGGTGGATGTGGATGTTGAGGTAGCTTGCGAGCCGAAGACTGCATAGTCCCGAAATTGCCAAGCCCACGTTCTCGCACAGGTATTCAAAATATAATAAAACTTAATAAATCTATTAAATTTCAAAGTTATGGACATGAGTAGGGTGACGCAACAATAAACGATAAACTACGACATCTTGAGGCAAAACGAACGAGGGCTCTACCGAAAATTATTCAGAACCCTCCGCTGTCTCCTCAGCACCTCTGCACCTGCTCTGGCTCCCATCCCCTATTCCTTCTACTCGCAAATGTTTCTTTTTTCCTGAGACGTGACAAATTCACATCGGGACAGGCACGCATAACAACCTACAGACCGGTTTTGGGGTTTATTGACCCTCATCAGTGCAGGGTAGTTATCCAAGTAGAGACCGTAAGATCTCTCGAAGCGTTGCCTGTCCCAATGCATCTTCGTCGCGTCTATTTGGCCGCACCGAGCCGCGTTCCAACAGATAGTTGGAAGTGTCGACACCATGCGGCAGAAGAAAGAAACACTCCAGAAATGAATCTCACAAGTTACAGAACTTGGAAGCGGCTGATAGACCGACTAAGCTAATAAATGAAAATGGAAAGCCATGAATTGGACAAAAATATACAAAAAATAGTCTATCTAATTAAAAATAGCAAACGATGTTTGAAATTGAATGTTGTAGACTACGAGCAGAAAACAACTACTTTCCTGGGCCAATAAGACCGAAACCGGTCTGTATGTTGTTAAGCGTGCCTGTCCCGATGTGAATTTGTCACGTCTTAGGAAGAAAGAAACATTTGCTATCTGCATTCACAATGTGCATCGTTGCATGGACTACGAGCAGATATAAATATTCTGCGAGGTGTTTGCCAGGAAAGTAGTTGTTTTCTGCTCGTAGTCTACCAGACATTCAATATCAAACTATGTTTGATATTTTTAATTAGATAGACTATTTTCTCTTTAAAAAATGTTTGTCCAATTCATGGCTTTTCCATTTTCCATAATTAATACTATGTTATTTTTTCTTCAGGAGTTAGTTCTTTCTGATAATGATCATAATCATATCACAGTGCTTTGAGGCCTATACACTAAAAATTTTGCTAAGGCAACATACATTTTAATCATTTTATTGTGTCAGTAAGAGAAACGTCATCTTCAAGAGCTGATTTCACAACAACAGAAATGGGCGACTTTTGGGTCGGTTGCAGAAAAAAGTACTTTTTCTACAAACGGTTAACAAAGTAGCCTTTGATGCTTTCAAATCTCAACACAAAAATGACGTTTTCCGAGAAATGTCATCAAGTGACTGCATTGCCACTCGTGCGCGGAAATAATGTCTCAAGTGACAGCATCAGCATTTGTGCTCGTATCCATCATTGTTGAAAACAAACTCATTATTCTGTTTCATGATGGAAAATAATAGTAACAGTGAATTATCTGACACATCTCCTGATGTAGCAAAAAGAGCAAACACTATAAATTTGAACGTCCTGCCAGAGAAATCGAGGAAAAATATGAATTATTATAAGATAGATTCATGACACGGTGCCATGAAATGCTGGAATGCTCAAGATATAAATGTCAGTCCGTTGAATAAAAAGCAAAAAAAAGTTTGACTCAGTATATCTATTTGGTTTATAACGTATTATAACTGTTGGATAGCGACATACATTTTCAAGCAGCCTCAATAGCCAACGGGTTCAAAGCGCGACTTCTCAAGCCGCCAGGTTTCGATCCCAGGGTAAGGCAATTATTTTTCTTTATATGAGTCATTTTCCCTTCTTTTCTGTTAGATGTTTGAATTATTGGATCGAATTTCAATATATAATAGTTAATTATAAATTAAATCGATGATTTAGATGAAGAATATTATGAAATGTGAGTTAATTGCATAATATATTGTGTGTATTCCGATCGCGAAGTGTCTTGCCGCTCTCGAAGATTATATGAGCGACAATCTATAGTACTTCGCGCTCTGAATACACGAATGGCTATTATTGTTTCACGAACTCAATGATGATTACAAAGCATCTAGTCGAAAGTAAAAGTCAATATAAAATATAAAAATATGTATATTGGGTGAGACAATGATTATAATGAAATACACAGCAAACAACAATAAAAACAAGCGTATATATCCATTTCAATATGCTAGGCCATAACGTAAAGATTGCCAAAATGATTTATCCTACGACCACGTATGTAAATGTCACACTGTTTTGTTATTCAGAAAGTAGCTCATATCACCATGGTATTGTTTATTTGAAAGAAAAAAAGCACTAGTGTTGATATGAAAAATATCACAACGGTCACCTGAATTGATAGAAATAATTAGGTATATTGTGAAGGTACTCACTGTCAATATAAGCGTTCTCAAATCGAATTCTTATTATTTATTGAAATTTCTGTCTCGTTTTGAATTATACCGACAACTCTTGATCTATTAATTTCAATATGTCTGATACATAACCTCTGAATTCACTTTAAAACTGGAACCTATACTCTTTGCTGGAACTATTTCGATGTTGATGACAGAGGGTTAAATAATTCAAAAGAGTACGGCTACAGTTTTATGCGCGGCTTGCTGCTTGCATCAGTTTAATATCACAGTATCACCAACGAGAAGATTCTTTGGTATCACAGATGTTTGCAAAGAGTCAAGAACGTACTAACTCGAGTTACTCGTACGCGCTTGCGAACTACATACTTCTATGGTTCTGTATTCCTGGTTGCGTGATTACTGGCGCTAGCAGGCAAATGGTGTCAAGGTTGTTTATGTACGCTGGTGTCAATATCAATACAATTTGTTCAAACTAAACTAACTCAATCAATCAGTAATTCACATAATGAGGAATTGTCGGAGAAGTATTCAAATATCATCTTGAATATGGAAATAAATAGTACTTGATATTGAATCAAAACCACCTGAAATTCTAGAGACCGATCAAATTACATTTTTGACAAGACCTCCCGCGAAATGAAAGTATTCGGAGTCGTAGGAAAAATAGTGTACAAAACTCGTTGGAAAGTGCATTTCCTTCACTCGTTACGTTTCCGCACTCACCGCTACGCGGCTCGTGCTAAACGACTACTCGTGTGAAATATGCCACTTTCCACACTTGTTGTGTAATATACTATGTTCAATGCATCAATTGAAACAGTGTAGATGTAGCATTTTTCCAAAAATTTCATAGAGTAATCAACTATCCATGATCTTTCTTTCATTTCTTTTTGAATTGGATATTGCATTGAAATGTTTTCAATGTATACCACTTGGTGGCAGACCCCACCAAGGGCGGCATGGTGGCCGTAAGAATGTGACACGTCCTATGAGTCATGGTGGATTTATGCAGCAATTGAACAAGTTCAGCTATCGTTGAGAGAGAGCAAATATGTCTGCCCTAGTGTTGTCTTTGTCGTCAAGATTGCAAATTTAAAAAATGAAAATGCTGAATTCAATAAAAAAACTCTCATGATGATTTATAGGACACTATCAGAATCCATTATTCGTTACTGTATTATTGTTTGGGGAGGAATATTCAAAACTACATTGTGGAATTTGGAGACAGTGACACTGAAAATCTTATTGAAGAAAAATAAAATATTCTGCACCACGAAATTGTACGAAGAAGCAGATGTCTTCAATGTGAAAAAACTTTGAATTTTAAAACACACCCGCATAACACCCGCCTTAACAAAAACCAGAACATTGATGTTCCATTTGTAAGACTTCGCCATAATCAGAGATTTGTAACATATATTGGACCCAAACTTTATAATCAATTACCCTCTGAATTGAGGAATATTACCAGTATCAAAAAATTAAACCAAAATTGAAAAGTTTTATGAAGAATAGTTTTGATTGCTTAAATGCTATACTGAAAAACATTCAATTGTCACACATGTGTGCTCTCGACGAACTAGTCTACATTTTCCATCCAATGAATTGTATCCATTTAATGAGAACGATGATGCTACAACACAAGCTTGCTTAGGTGGCTTCTCCTTCTCTACAAACTTGTATCCCCAGCTGCTATATTATGTTTGTAACTAATATTACGTTCAGGCTACTAGATTATATTATAACTGATTCATTTTCTATTGTGCTCTCATGCTGTCATATTAACTGAATGAAATTACTTAAAAAATGAAAAATTCCTCCATGAATGTTACCTATTTTTTTCTTTATGTGTTGAATCTTAATACTAAAAACTCAAGACTTCAAACGTATGACTTGAAAATGCTGCATAAATCCACCATCAGTCTCGGTGTGCGCTATTTCCTATGGCTTTTGCCCTTTTATTAGCTATATATTTTATACACTGGCTCAAGGCGCTGAAAAATATAGACGAGTTTGTCTGTTGTTGAAGTTTTCTGTTTTTGAAAAATGTTTTAACAAACCTTCTTGACCAAGTGTACACACCCTATTGGTGAAAAATACAAACTAAATGTTGTTTTCCAATGCAATTTGAGCTTAAAAAATATTGAAATCGTGGTAATTTTCCATTGTTGAAAAAAAAAAGATGTATCAAAATACACATTCGTCAATAATAATAATAATAATAATAATAATAATCTTTATTAATCCTTTTAGACAATGAATGTATAGGACAAGTCAATAAATAGGTACGACAGTAACAACAAATAATATAAAAGAAAGAAAACAACATATTAAAATTCACAGATAATAGAACAGAAAACACAATTTACCAAAATGTGGTATGCTAGCCTTAACCTAGTTCCCTATCTGTCATAAAATCTCCTATGCTGTAGTAGCATTTGGACGTTAGTAAAGATTTAACTTTATTCTTGAATGAATTCACGTCAAGCTGCTGGATGCTTTCTGGTAAATGATTGTAAAACATCATTCCTTGATAAGTAGGGCACCCTTCAAATTTAGCAGTTTTATGTGATGGAATGCTTAAAAGGTTTCTGTTTCTAGTGGGATAGTCATGGTAGTGAGAGTTTGTTTTGAGTTTTTTAATGTTGTCTTTAACATACAGCAAGCACTTCAGTATAAATAGGCAAGGAAATGTTAATATACCGTAGGCGACAAAATGATGCTTACAAGATTCATTAAGAGGCAAGTTGAACATTGTGCGAATTATTCTTTTTTGCGTTACGAAAATTCTGTGATTATTGACAGAGTTTCCCCAGAGGATAACATTATACGACATATGACTATAAACAAGTGAATAATAAACTGTCAGCAATGACTCCACTGGCAGAGAGGATCTTAAACGCATTATTGCGAATCTAGCTTTGTTCAGTTTCTTACTCAGTATATCAATATGGTCTGTCCAACGAAGGGACTGGTCGACATATATACCTAGAAATTTGGTACATTCCGTAGATTTTACAGTTGCTCCATTCAAGTAAAACTGTAGTACTTTTGTATTTGTGTGGGGAGTGAAATATATGCACTCAGTTTTAGGAATATTAGCCATTAGACCATTTTGCGCACACCAACTGTTGAAACATATCATTATTTGTTTGGTTGATTCAATCAAATCCTCGTATGTACATGCTGTGACCGCTAAGGAAGTGTCATCTGCAAAAATAGCTAAAAGTTTGGCATTGATATGTTGAGGCATGTCGTTAATAAATAATAAAAATATTAGGGGCCCCAACACTGAACCCTGTGGAACACCTATGTTAGACATTTTCTTCTCTGAAAAACAGTGTTCCACCCTCACCAGCATCTCTCTGTCCCTCAGATAATCGTCAATCCAATCCAGAAAGGTTCCCCTGAACCCAATATTGTATAATTTACTGTTAATGAAATTAAGATTTATGGAATCAAATGCTCGTGACAGATCGAAAAAGAGGCCCGCCACTTGTTTACCATTATCCAAGGCAGTATAAACAAATTCAATCAAACTACAAGTAGCTGTTTGAGTAGATTTTCCTTTCCTGAAGCCGTGTTGATATTCAGTAAAAATATTAAACTTGGATAAATAATTATACATCCTCTCATATATTAATCTTTCGATAACTTTCGAGAATACACTTAAGATGGATATCGGTCTGTAGTTAGCTATTTCCGCAGGGTCATCCTTTTTGAAAATGGGAATGACAATTGCAGTTTTCAGTACAGAAGGAAATTTTCCAGAGCATACCGAGAGATTTATCAAATATGCTAGTTGATGAGCGAGCGAAGTAATCACCGACTTCAGAATTTTGTTCGAGATATTATCGATGCCAGAGCTGCATTTATTTTTTAAGTTCCTCACAACCGTTACGACTTCATCCGAGCTTATAGGATAACAAAAAAATGTATTATTGACCATAGGTGACACGGTGCAATTCTTAGATCTCATGTATCCAAAATGATTCAGCAGCCTCTTTTCAGTAATATTAGCGAAGTAATCAACGAAGATATTCGCTTGGTCTTCTGGATCTGTAAAAGTTATGCCGTCCACCTGCAAATTCATGTTTTTTTCGATTTTTTTCCTACCTAAGTCCTGATTCACCAAATTCCATACGGTTTTTTGCTTATTATCGGAGTCCCTAATTTTAACCTTATTGAAATTGAGTTTAGCATCAGTTAGTAGTTTATTGTAATTATATTTCGCTAATCTGTAAGTTTCTTCAGAATCCCTAGTGTTGATGTTTTTGCACAACCAGTATAAGTTTTTGAGGTCTTGACTGGCATTTCTGATACTGGGCGTGATCCAGTTAGGAGCATTATTTACCTTTTCATTATGTCTTAGTTTTAGGGGACAGTGACTTTCCAACATGAATGAAAAAGTATTTGAGAAAGATTCAAAGGCAGTGTCGATATCATTCTTCGAGTACATATCAGTGAAGTCAGTGTCGCACAGTGCTGAACATAGTTTTTCCATATTATTTTTTGATAAATCCCTGTATTGTATTAATTTCTTTGGATATTCTTCAGATATATTTTCATTAAGCTCAAATGTCAATGTCATAACTCTGTGGTCGCTAAAATTCGCCTCATGTACACATGACTCATAATTCATCGGATCAATGTTTGTAAGAATATAATCTACTTTTGTTGAAGAAGTTATTCCATTTTTATTAGTAAATACTCTAGTAGGCGATAGACAGCTTACATTTAAATTATAACCTTGCAAAAGATCTAGTAATAATTGTTTGTGTTTTGAATCAACAAGATAATCAACATTAAGATCCCCACAGAGAAAAATGTAATTGTTCTTGCTAACTTTTTCTAGGAGTTGATATAAATTAGATAGAAATACCTGGAAGTTAGCATCATTTGGTGGCTGGTATACACTTAGTACACAGACACTTTTAGCATTCAACATCAACTTTACACAACTAAATTCACAGATCATTTCTATAGAAAACATGGAAACATCTAGTGTTTTTACATCATGGTTATTTTTGGCGTATATGGCACAGCCTCCATGGATATGGCTGGTGCGACAGAAATGAGTAATTAAAGCATACCCAGGAGTAGTCATAAACACAATATTATTTTTGTTGCACCAGTGCTCTACGACACTAATATATATCTGGTTTTTCATGGTTGAGAAGAACGTCGAACTTATTTAGTTTATTACTAATACTTTGGGCATTCAGATGAAGAAGTTTGAAATAATTTTTTTTCGCATCTATACCATTTTGTTGATCCAAGCCTAAGATTTCACCTCGATCGTCTGTTTTCGATGAAAAAAATGACGTACACACGCGTTTTTGGGCCAACTTGATGGATCTGTTATTGAATCCATTTGGTCTCTAGGAATGGATACCTTGAACGAAGAGTAGCTGTCAGGATACCTTGATTGCAGGGGTTCGCATTTCACTCCTGTAAAGGTAGCCGATAAGAATTTCAGCAGATCGTCACATATACTGTTTTAAGTGCAACGAACGCAAAATTTAATATACAGCAGTATGGAAATATATACATGGAAACAATAGTCAAAGGTTTCCAATAGGACACCAATATCCTTCTACTATGGCTTGCGTGATGTTTCTCTGTGAACATTGTAGGTTTTCCTTTCGTGCAGTCAAAAGGAAAAAAATCAAGTCAATGGGCTATCGAATTGCCGACTATAACGTGTTCAGTGGAAACTTTTACAAGAATGTGGAGATCAATAATGGGCACTCTAGAGCATATGGATAAGAATAAGCAGAACCTGTACATTACCTCTGACATGATATGAAACTACGTCTCTCACTGCTCGGTAATAAGAAAAAGGGGGAAGCTGTGTACACTTGGAAGTGTTTCGTTTCACCTAAAGGTCGATGATATTGGTGTCGAAGATGATACCTATCAATATTGCTCCAGATACTATACCAAAGGTTCATCTATTTATTGGTCACAATTCCACAGGATATTGTGGGGTGGTGACCACTAAAGATGAGAGAGTACTGAGAACTGATCACCAGAAACAGTATAATAGGACCTACCATCAAACTGTGGAGCTGATATTAGCATCAGTCCTTTGGATGATTATGATTGTTCTGTGACAAGCTTCGGATTTGAAGGGGACGAGATATATATCTGTATCATCTTGATACAGATAGATATATATAACATATATACAAAATATGGAACAAATTTGATGGGAAATCAGTAATCAAGGGTAAAGTTCATAAAACGGTATAAAGGGTATTCTTGTCGACAAATAAAGTTACCATTTTTGCTGATACAAAAGCGGCAACATCGTATTGCTGAAATCATTTCTAACGGCTGTTCAATTATTCATACATACCAATTTTCATAATAATCGTCTTGTTCAGATGCTTCAAAAATCCTATCAACCGTGAATCATCAGATTAATGCATAAATGCATATTTCATTTTACACATCTAGGGATTCAACGATTCAACTCATTTCATTAGGAATACAGTCGAAAAAACAATTTTGTAACGAGTTGGATTTTCGATCATTTCCAATACAAAAATAATAAATTCGATGCATTGTAGAAAGGGGATTATACGTCAGTCACATACAGGGTGATTTACGTAAGATGCGCATCAGAAATTTTTCAATCTGAAGTTGGATTAGAAACTTGGAAATTGGTGGGCTGTCACAATAGGACATGTTCGTTCTACATTGAATATTCTTAGTCCTCCAGCCATACGGGGCACTAACTTTCTTATTATAAATGGAAACCTGCTTCTTTCCACATGGTTCGTTTGGCCTTCTCTTTTCGAGTTTTTAAAAATACGTAGGTACCATTAGAACATTTCCTCAACTCTCCGCTCATAGGAGTGCGAAGATTCACCTTTTCTAATGTAGCTTATAAAAAGTACGAAAATCCCAATTATTCCAAAGGATCCGTTCATATCGAAGCTCTGGGATAATCTTGCTGATATCCGATAATGATAATTTGATTACCTATCATCATTGCCAGTTAGTGGTTTGGCTGTCGTGAGAACTTTCCCATGTCATGCTTGGTGAGTTTGGATATTTCAAATTAAATTCAAGGACACGCTGAATAATTGTCTGACATATGCCATGGATTAAAAACAAGTCAAACACAACTTCGTTCGGGACCATTCTCCATTATCGAATCAGTATCAAGCAGGTCAACATGAATTAATAATTTCATAACCAAGAATAGTACTCCGAGAATGGAACTCTCCAATCGAGTATAGGATATATTAATCTTCACTTTGAATATTGCTACATTAGATTTATACTTAAGTGACAACCAGAATTTACTATAATGAGACAGCCAGACAAATATGAAAACATTTGGAACATTCGCCATTTGCCCTTATTGATGAGTTACAAATAATCGAACCGATATAATGTACCTAAGGAGAATTAAGCCTCCTAGAGTAAAACATTCCAGATGAAGAATACCCCTTCATTTGAATTTTCAGGCGACGGGCAGTCACCATAGAAATATAACAGCCGAATTCTAAGCAAAAACATAAACGATGTTCATTACCACCTACAGACAGCTAAGCCTGACATATAAGTCAATACTTAAGACTTTTCCGAATAGCTTTAGCTGAAACTCGACTTCATTCAGCAGAATAGATAACGCAAAACGACAGGCTGAGGCCTTCGCCATCAGATATGGTCTAGACTAGACTCTAGAGCCACTCTTAAATGAACCCATGCACACGGATGCCTGATATCATAGATTAAAATGCTGATATCAACGATCATTGTAGTTCGACTATTCGTCACCAATAATCCAGATTTTTAAGAAGTTCAAATTCGTGTACTCATATCCACGACCCATGCTCTTTCAGTGTACCACATCTTTTCTTAGGATTGGGGGTTCACAATTTAACGGCAGGGGGTTCGCGCAGGATTCACGTGATGGTGGCTTAGATATATAGATGTTTATTTAGCTCAATAGCTATTGCGTTACATTACATATCATTAACAATTTATCCAGGTATTTTAGTGTCTCAAAATTCAAATTTTTTTACAAAAAACGCCTACTAGACGCCCAAAACTAGATCAAATCCAAATATAAATATTTAAAATTTCCTTTGATCCTATACTATGCACTTACATGATAAGTACCTACTCCACCGATATACTCATTACCGACTCAGCTGTTATTCAGTTTCGATTGTATACTACACACGTAGTCGAGGTTTAAGTGAAAGAATTTTTTTTGTGTTCCCACAAAAAAAATAAACTTCGCCCTTTACTCCCAATATTGAATGAATATACACCACTTATATTTTGTAGCATCTGCGTTTGAAGTGATAAAGACGATTTATTATCATTATTATTATTATTATCAGAACATTTGGGGATTTTTCAACTATTGATGGTTAGGTTAGATAAGCTATTATAAACTTTCAAGAAGTTCTCCATGGCACTAGTGTTGAACCTTTGTATGGGGTAATGATCTGTAGATCTCAAATTATAATCCACCAACTCTGATCTTTAAACAAGATAATCTCTTAAATCTCTTAAATATAGCCTGTTTATTTACAGTCTTATATATTAATACTAAGTATGACTCGGACATATAGGACAATAGTTGAAATGTGGAAATATAATTTTATTGTACACAATTTTTCTGCATCATAAGGAAAGGTTTCTACAAACTCTATAGAAATACCCGACTTTTTTGATAATTTTTTGTATAGATGATCAATGTGTTTTGAAAAATTCATTTGGGGGTCAAAATGATACCTAGATATTTTATTTCATTCACATAACTAATTATCGTATTATCTATTTCAATAACAAAGTTAAATTGATCAAATTTAGCCACATTACTCTTACCACCTAAGATTATACATTTTGTTTTTGGGCTATTAAATTTGAGTTTATTTGCCATCAGCCATTCGATTAAAATGCCCAATTCCTTATTCATTACTGGAACTATTTCTTCAAAGTTTTTCCCAGATACAGAAATCAATGTGTCGTCCGCAAAAAGGTTAAAGAATGACTGTTGTAAGTGGAGATTCATATCATTGATATATAAAATAAATGGCAAAGGCCCCAGGATACTTCCTTGAGGGACACCATACAAAGTACCCGTTTCAAGTAAATAAATTACCATTGATTTTCGTTTTTTGACATCTTCCATTGAGATAGTTTTCCAACCACTTCAATAAAACTCCTGTGAATCCATAATTTTTACATTTATCGAATAATTTTTGACTATCTATTGTTTCAAATATCCTTCTCAGGTCTATGAAGACACTAGTAACAATTTTACCTTCATCTTTATCTTTTTTCCACATGTTGCGGACTAACTGACCGCGGACTCTGTCGAGTGATTGCATCTAAATCCCGATTGATTCACATACAGTATATTTTGTTTATTCAAATACTCGATCAAATGTTCATGTAGGTACTAAAAGATTTCAATGATTTTCTCAGGCTTGAGGACGATGACATTGTGAAGTGCGCTGGTTGTCGAAAGGCAGGATATTATCTCGGCTTGTTGAACTTCGTCAAGAAATCTATATATTTTTGAAAGAACTTCAACTTCAAATTCAGATTTAACGATGAAACCTGGCTTGAAAGAGTAACCTATTTAGCTGACATTTTCACTTGTCTCAATGAAACCAATGCTTCGATGCAAGGTTTGACGTGCGGTGATGTATTCACTGTGCAAGACAAAATAAACGCACTCATAAAAAAATATAATTTTATTAAACTTGCTTGAGATCAAATAACTTTGAATGTTTTCCTCTTTTCAATGAATTTATCACGGATAGGGTGTTGGTTATCCGTGGATTCCGAAATAAGGGCTGAAATTCTTCTTTATCTTTCTCAGCTCTCTGACGAACTGAAAGGTTATTTTTCTACAAACGTCAGTAAAAGTATAATTTTAAGCGCATGCTGTCAGTGTTTAAAATGTCATTTTATGACACTGGTTTCGAAAGTAAATCACTATCAGCACTGGTACTAGAAGTGATCTATTTGTATGGAAAAATATAAAAACATAATTCAAAATGAAATGTTTATTCAATTGAACGTACAATTAGTGAATCTACAATTATTATAAAAATAATCTCCATATCCAGTCTCATTGGTAGATGTAACAGAATTCATTTTGGTGAAGCTTGTACCAGGGCAGAGTGCAATGTTATCCGCCGAAATTTTAGACAAAATTTGATCCGCAATGTTTGTAGTAAAAATATTGCACGATATACCTGCTAAAAGTGATTTTATTTTGTTCGAACGCATTCGGCGTCGTGTCCCAAACTTCCCTTCTCACAAAATAAAATATCACTTTTAGCACTTATATCATAAATAACTATATCCGGATATTGATGATGCTAAAAATGGCCGGATTCGTAAGCCATATTTGCGGTCCGTAGATGAAACTCTTCAAGATGATTCAAACAAGATGTCTATAATAGATTTTTGGGCAGCTAGAGAGGAAGAGTATCCCGAACTCTCACGCAAAGCGGTGAATTTCCTTTTACCCTTTGCTACAACACACTTATGTGAGAGTAGATTTTAAAACCTGGTCATGATAAAAAACTAAATACAGAAATCGACTGTACAAAATAACTCCTAAAATTGATTTCATTTGCGACAAGAAACAAGCATACAAATCATTCATATTGATAAGATATTTATTTTGGCACCTTTTTTGTTATTGAAATATAAACTTTATTTTCTTCAACTTGTTTTCTTATTTGAATTTATATTTGGAGGGGAGAGGTTAGTTAAGAGGTTCGCTGTCACCTAGAAACTCTAACAGGGGTTCTTGGAGCCGAAAGTTTCAGAACCCTACTTTGGCGCGGATTTAGCGGATGCATAAGCATAATTATATTCATAAACATAACTTTAATGTACAATTCAAGGTGGATATAGGATGGTGAAACAGCTTCCTATTAACAAGCACTAGAATAAACTGTAGACCTTTGCCTACTTGATTTCATACCGTAGTAATATTTCCTGAAATTAACAGAGATGGCGACATACCTTGTGTCAGTTTCATCTGTTCTACATGAAAAATGACTGTGAAGAGTCAAAATATCAATATTCATTCCAGATTTATCGAAAATATATTGTTTTACTGTCGTTTCAAGTCACGTCTGTCAGATGCGAACCACAGAAATACGTAAGCAACAAAAATCTTCTTCGATAATCGATCTTACCGCCATCTTCATTCAAGTAGCTGAAACAATACTACCTTCTCAAACGCTCTACAAGTTTTTCGCAGAAACAATTGAAGAGCTGTTTCACCATCCTATATCCACCTTGGTACAATTCATAAAAGGTGAACTCTGTAGTTGCAAATGAAATAGTTTATCCAACTCATGAGGATAAGTCATAGTGCACAATGCATAACGCATAACCTTGAAGTTCCCAACTTTTAACATTTAAGAATATCGATATGTCGAAATAGATTGTGCGCCTGCGCGAATTGGGATTTTAATGGCGGCATCATATTTACTCCCAACTGTCACTTTCATAACTTAGTAATTTTTATTTCACCATTGTGTATTTGTGTATTATCCAGTGTTAAAATGAGTTTAAAAGAAGGTTTTTTCATTGAGGCCTCACACCCCAACGTCTTCTCTGATTTATAGCTGATAATGTGTTATACTTGCTACTCACACACTTTATGATTATGTTTATGGATTAAGAAACCAATAAATGACCCAGAAGTTATGCATTATGTAGAGAAGATGCAATAGTTATGATTATGCATTGATGAAAAATATATACTTTTATTTCTAACAGTGACATTATAAGCTTATATCGTCATAGTTACGATATCTATAATGAGGGTCATACCCTTGGGATATTGAGATTCAAAAACTCCCTCTTACCTTTTACAGGTGAAAATGATACAAGAAATGCTTATAAACGTTTATATGTAATGAAAACTAAGACATATTTTCCTTATTCACGTCATTACAAATAATAAATGTACAATTTTTAAATGTTCCCTGAAAATTACTTCCGCCGCTGGAAACAATTTCTTCTTTTTTATGGGTGGTGCTGTTGCTGTTCACTACAGTCGAGGTGCCTGCCTCTTCTGATGGCAAAGTAGACAGCATACGCGCCGTTTTATTTCTCAATTCAATACTGTCCTCCAGATACCCCTCTGCCACCGTGGAACTTCTCCAACCTCCGTGTCTTTTTAAGTTTGTCATAGTTGCTCCTGCATTGGCTAGGGCAGTAGCAGAAGTGCGACGAAGGCAATGTCCCGTATAGGTTAGTGGGTTTGGCAATCCTAAATACATTGCGGTTTTGCTGGTAATTTTGCCAAACATATTCTTTCCAATTGGCTGAGTTGTACATTTATTTTGTCGGAAGCTCAAACAAAATCGTTTTGTACCTTCAGGACGCAGGGACATATAAAGTCTCAATAAAGGCAAAGCAGAGAACTCTTTTTCATCCACAACTGTAAATTTCTTCGATACACCAGTTTTACTTTCCGGTACGTTCACTACCATAACAGTATCCCTGTCCTCTATATCTGCTATACTCATATTAAGAAGTTCCTGAGTTCTGCATCCTCCAAAATAACCCATAATTAGAACAACCTATAACAAATAAAACGAAATAAACAAACGAAAAAGAAAATTATGAGAAAAAAATTACCTCATGCAATAAATGAATTTCATTAGGGGTGAAATGAAGTGGACTGTATTTTTTATAGGTATAGTCATTTTCCGTCTTATTTGCACTTGTTATAATATATTATGAATTATTGATGATGCGAGATAACTTTTTATGTTGATATAAATCGAGCTGTGATTTCCTTACCAATCTGCTGGTTTACTGAAGTTATATATGCATATATAGTCCGGAACTGCACTACAGGAGACTTCAAATGGCTGGTGCACTTACACTAGAGAGTACGCACTATGTACCGTGGCTCATGAGCGAAAAAAAAAGGAACGAGAGGAGATACGTGTACTGGATGGCGATACTATTGCCACTGAGACTAAATGTAGGTGATTGGATGGATCGCCCTTGGCCTTGTCTCCTGTCGTTTTTCATCATCCAACATGCGATATGGGATTGAGAATCACAGCATTGAATCGCGAAAAATAAATTGAAAATAAACTATAAATAATTAAACCCGAAGAAAGAGATTACCAGAATATCTATTATAACCAAAAAACTAAACTAAAAAATAGATGAGCCTTGACGAAACAAGAGGCGTCCTTTAGAAATTTGATGACATCTTTAGGAGATAAGACAGCAGACTTTTTCGGCTTATACCCCTTACTTTTCCGTTTCAAAAAAGCCTCCAGTTCGTTGAACTTGGTCATATCTCTTTTCTCATATATGGTCACCATCGATTTGAGCATTGACCATTTAGTCCATAACGAATTTGGGCTAAACGTTTCTGACTGCAACGAATAAATACAATTATTACCAAATCTACCAGAAAATACTGAAAATACTTTACCAGTTCTTGAAAATATGCCAGAAAGACAGTTTCGTTGGCATCTTTTGACATAACATTTCTCTGTGTCAGCCACTTCAGATATAAGTTGTATTCTTTTTGATATAGGGCTTCACTTTTCGATGGAAGTAATGATTGTCTTGCTTTTCCGCTTTTTTAAAAAATATCCTCCATTATATCAGAAAAAGATCGTCGATTTGTGGTGAAAAATAAACACGTTTTTAACGGAAAAACATTGATTGATAAAGAAAGTTTGCTTATAAACATGTAACATAGCGACAACCTAGCAACAACCTACAATGCTACAATCAACGCTACCTAATTCAAATATACCAGAAAGGTTATGAATTTAAACATTTATTGCGTTCTATATATGGACATATTGTTATGAAAATCGGTCAAAAATAAAATTATCTATGTACCACGGGAATTATAGAGCCTTAATAACCTCTGGCAATTGCTGTCCCTCGGGCCAGAGGCCCTCGGGACGCAAACTTTGCCATCGGTAATCAAGGCCCTCATAATTCCCTTAATACATAAATAACTATTATACATCCGCTAAATCCGCCTTTAGACAATGAAAGTCCGAAACTCAACTTGACAACTCGAAACATAGTCAGCCACTTTCGAACAAACAGTTCGGCTGTCGGCATGTTCCACTCACCCGAACAGCTGCTCGTTGCAGACGTTCATGGCCACGCCGCTCCTGTTGGCGCTGATGGCCAAGGCGATGATGTCATCGTTGGGCCCGTCGTAGTCCCTCACCCTGGCAGGTACGTACGTCAGCAGGTCGCTTTCGGCCCTCCTGAGATCGATCAGCACGCAGGAGTGCACCATGGGCACACGGAAGCAGCCCGTTGTCTGCCTGTACAGCACCGGCTTGTACTCGTCCGACCTGCACAGTTAAAAAAAAGTTGTGTTAGAGATGTTTTCATTATCATTATTGAGATTATCAATGTGAGAGTATTATTATTGAATTACCCTGTATTCGAGTATGTCGATAGACGTTAGAATTATTATGTAACTATATCGGATGATCACGAATCATATTGGAAATCATGCACAGATAGATGTTCGAAAAGGAGCAGTGATACGAAAGAGTTTGAATGGATAGCAACAACAGCAATACAGGGTCACTCACGGTCGATGGTACCTTAGACGTTTACGGAGAACGGGACGTAGGATTATTATGAAAATTTGGTTTATTGATTAATCAGTTTTGTTCTATCGATCTAAAATGCTTTCAGCGTTGCGGCGTTGCCGCTTCTATCAAAAGGTAGCATCAACTTTGTTATTTCGAAATAGCCATGTGCACCAGACTCCTGAGCTTTTTTTACGCTGAGAAACTGCTACTCACAGCATGGATATCTCAAGGGTAGATCTATAGAAACAGCTGTTTATGATTTTATAGACAAAATAGTTTCGGGATATGAAAACAAATGTTTGTCGATGGGTATATTTTTGAACTTATCGAAGGCATTTGATAGCATAGACCATAGTATCCTGTTGGAAAAATTGAAGCGTTATGGTGTAAGAGGCCCAGCACTTAGCTGGATAAGATCCTATCTTTACAAACGCACCCAAAAAGTGTTAATAGAGAGTGATGGAAAGAAATACTTTTCTGACGAAGGTAAGCTGTCAGTTGGAGAACCCCAGGGCAGTGTAATTGGTCCTCTATTATTCATATTTTATATAAATGACTTAGCATCAAAAATTATCAACGAAAAAACGCATCTAGTAAATTATGCTGACGACACTAACATACTAGCCGTGGGAACTTCACTACAAGAAATGTTGGGTTTAGCAAACGACAGTATAAAAAGAGCTCAGGACTGGCTAATTAAAAATCGATTGATTCTCAACAGAGAAAAGACAACTTATATCTGTTTCACGACAAAAAACGCAAAGAACAATATACCAGAAGATGTACAGCTTCACTCACAGAAAGTGGCGCTGGAGGAAAGCACAAAATTCTTAGGAATTCATATCGATAAAAATCTAGACTGGAAAATCCATATCAACGAACTGTGCCATAAATTGAACTCGGTATGTTATTCATTCAGAATAACAGCAAAATATTTAAACAATACCACTCTAAGGACAGTGTACTTTTCGAATTTCCACTCGTTATTGCGTTTCGGCGTCATTTTCTGGGGAGGGAGCAGTGAAGCACAACGTGCTTTCATTGTACAGAAGAGAGCGCTCCGAATTTTGTTGGGAAACAGTTATAGACAGTCCTGCAGAGGAAAATTCAGAGAAATGAGTATATTAACTGTACCAGGTATTTATATAAGTAAGTGTCTGATATTTCTGTTCAAAAACCGAGAAAAATTCGAAATGTTTGAGTCACAGCATGGTTATGGGACAAGAACAGTGAATTTAAATATACCAGCCCATAGATTAAGTTTGACAGAAAAAACCACATTATATTCAGCTATAAAATTTTATAATATACTAACGACAAAATTGAAAATTGAGCACTGCCTCAAAAAATTCAAACAATCTGTACTAGATTTATTGATTAACATAGAACCATACACGGTAGACGAATTTCTTGATTCCCACTCATTCTGAGACATTGTCAAACAAACTTTCTCTTTTATGTAAAATTTTTTTTAATGTATTTTCATTCATTTGACCATTTCTTATTTTACTTAAATTTTATTAAAGTTTTCAATTTTTAAAGTGTCTATTTACAATTTTTAAAGTGTCCACTTAAAATAGTGTTAGTATATATATTAAGTATTTCTAAAATGTTAGTGCTTCGTTCACTGAACATATAATTTTTGACGCCGGTTCACCCAATTGAATTTGTGCATTGTAACATATGTATAAGTACAATTTTTTGAATAAAGCCACCTATCTATCTATTTCAAATGAAACACCCTGTATTTTATTTCATTTTTAGATTCTTCCTGAAGAGTTGATTTCGTCGATCTATCATACTTGGGGTATGATAAATTTAGGAATTTTTTGTGCCGAAACTATCCATTCTTGCTTAAGGCTGGGAAAGGCCAGACACTTTGTCCAAATCCGGGACAGGGGGGGTTTGGAGGAAACAGCAGTGGGCGGTTACCAAATCGTCATAAATCAACGGTTATCCTTGTTCAACGAACGATCTTCTCATCTAGTACGGGTGATATCGCGACTGACGTTTTTATTCGCATTGCTCGATAATCTAATATGCGAGTAATACTGGGATGCTGTCTCTCAGTTTTCGAGAAAACAAAACTGGCGTAGATTCAAATCAGACTTGCTGCGGATCTTCAACTTGATGATTGTGTATACCAAATCACTTTTTACGACATTTTCTCTAGGCCAAGAACTTTTTTATTCTGAAAAAACACAAAAAGTACGATTTTTCTGTAGAACACGTTTTTTATCGTTCCTACCGTTATATTTCTGGAAATAATTGAGCGATCGGACTGATTTTTTTTTCAAATTGAAGTATACATGATAGCGCTTCTTGCCATGTACAATATTGGTGAAACATTCATGTTCATCAATTTCTAGAACTGTAGCAAATTTCAACTTGTTATTTTCGGAATGACAATTTTCAGTAATCGAGAAAAAAATTTATTTATGAAAATTTTTGTATACATGCTGCGAACAAAATTGAGCCAATAGATGAAATAAGTTCCCAGAATGGAAATTTTTCATGTAGCAGATATCTACATGTACTTATTTAATGAGACAATACTACATTATCGCGCGCTCGGCTCTCTCCTCACACAGTCAGCCAACTGGTCTTTGTGTTCATAATGTGTAGTCGAGCTTTCATCAGTATATCAAATGAGAGGAAAATATACATTATTGGTATGAATAAAGTATCTACCTATTTAATGAGTTGGTATTAAATAACTCCATTCATTTTTTTATGTTGACAATAATAGTATTGTTGAACACATTGCTGCCTCATGATGGCATATTATTCCTTCTTCCAGTCCAATTCTGGCATCGTATAGGTTAGATAATTCTCCTTCGGTTAGGTATGCCATCATGTGAAATCTGTATAACTTCATAAAACATTGTGTATACTAAACGTTTGTGGTATACTTATCCGATTTATCATGAAAGTTTCATGGTATAATATAATGGAAATTGCATTGTAATTAAAAAATCAGACAAATGTTAATTGAAAAGAAAAAAACACGTAAGTTGCGATATAAAATTTTAAAGAATCAAGCATTGTCTTATATCACTCACTGAATATCGAATTTTTTCGTAAAACTGACAGTTGCCACTCGGTAAACATTCAGAGGACAACTATTATGCTTCCGTGGAACAAACAAATCTCTCCGAAATATTCGACGAAAGTAGAAAAATGGCGTCTATACCTATTTGGAACTATGTCTAGTTGGGCAGTATCCCCTACCATCATTTTTTCAAAAAGTTCAAAAGGAGGTACCCATTAAAAATGAACTTATGAATTTCGTGATTTTATTTTCAATTTCTGAAAATTGAGATTCTGAAAATATTTTCCTGACTTCTTTAGGTTGGATTTCAAAAATGACATTGTTTAGATTTCGGGAATTCAATAATATTCCATTTCTGGTATTACCGAAGTTTACACGAAACGGAAATTATTATGGTTGAAACGAGCAATTTGGAAAATCCATGTTAACGAGTTTTCAAAAAATACACGTTCAATGTATTACTGACACCCCTTCAATTGTTTATATTTTCAAACCATTTGTCGTCATTTAAATGCTACAAAGGATATTCAACAATTTATTTTTAATAAGCATTTTGCATGTTTGAAAAAAACCTGTGACTCCACACAGTCCCAAACAATGAGTGAGAGTAGATGCGATACATTCGCCTGCATGTGTGCGGAACGAGGATCGAACACTTTATCTGATAATCGACGGTATATTCACCAGTAGGTAGGTACCTATGATGAATATTTGTATTCTATAAACATTATGAAAAACCAGGGTTGCGACGTTTTGAATCGAATAATGAAAATATAAGTAATTGATTTGTGCATTATTTCCATATTTGAAAAATTATGAAAAATCAATATGAATAGAAAAAATCAATCTTTAAATCGAAAAAATCTTATTTTGTTGATTTGAAAAAAATCATGATGCTTCGCAACTCTTACAAAATTTGGATAATTCTGTATCTATTTATATGAACAGCTTTTCAAGAGTCATATAAATTACGAGGTATAACATTAAAATAGTGATAGGGAGATTGAGAGCTACTTTCAATAACGTTGATAAGTTATATTCTCGGTTATTATCAAAGACATTCAAATACAGGTTATTATGAATATTATTTATTTACGAATAATAATGAATAATGACTATATTTTCCTAAGGCCTTCATTCTTCTACTTTTTATTTCTTTGATTTTTGAGGACTGCTTTCACTACATATTTTGTATTTTGGATATTCATCTCCTGTTGGTCCCAATATATGTACCATTTTCAGAATCATATACATTCCACATGAGAATACAATATCATTTTCTTCTCCATTTGGATTTTTAGATCTCATTACACCTTTGAATTTCAAAATTTCAAGCTTTTCCTATGCAAATCCGCAAATTCATCATTAGTTGCACCAATAATTTCATAATACTTATTATGGTTCCAATCTATGATATTGTGTTGACTGACTCGTTTTTTCATCTTCATATTTTGGAGTATCACCAGAGGGCGCAAATATCATCGGACAATTCGCGCTCTGGACTTCTTGTGAAAACACCAGTCCATATTTCGATGTGATTTTTTTTCTGTAGGAAGATGGGGATTCAAACTAGGTCCGATACTATTTGAAAAGTGTTTTTTTTATTATTCGCCAAATTCGATATGTTCAGGAATATTTGTATACCTTTTGTATTTCATATTTTTGAAAATAAAATAGTATTTCCATTAGCTGGATCACTTATCTACTTGATGAAGTCAATAAGTCATGAAAATATTGATTACTTTACTTTATGACAAGTCTATAGAGAAAGAGTGCAATTCGTTATTGCTCACTTCTTCAGCACCCTCTACTTCAAAATTTAGACCTTTAGGATATTACATACAGTATGGTGGAAATGTATGGAATAAATTCATTATCTCTAACGTTTATGAATTTTAAGGAAAATCCCGAGACAGGTCGATTTTTATTTTCAAATTGACATCTCTTGATATACATACGGAGTATGTGACGTCATCCGCGTAGTTGTGGTGACGTCATCGATTATTTTTTTAAATTAGAACACCCCGTCCATTTTTTTTTCGGAAGGTATATTCATTATCTATCTGACGGTATACTAATATTAGGAAAATAAAGTAATACAGGGTGAGAAAAAATTATTTTATTTAATATTTACAACGGAAATCGTTACAATAAATAATCAAATTCGTGACGTTCTGCAAGAATACAATGTGATAGACAGAGAACAAATCATTCTCGAACTTTGCTATCGTTTCTGAATATATTTGTGAAATATTCACTCGTATTCGTTCTTTCAAATTATCTGATCTTTCCGGCTTCTTACATAAACTTTTCTCTTCAAATAACCTCTGAGGAAAAAATCGAGAGGAGTTGAATCAGGAGATCTAGTTGGCCATTCGATTTACCCTCTCCGACCTATTTAGGTAACTGTGTACATTGATAGCATAATTATTAGCTTGTAAATATAAAATAATTTTTTCTCACCCTGTATCACTTTATTTTCCTAATATTAGTATATGGTCAGATAGACAATGGAAACACCTTCCAGAAAAAAAATTGAACAGGGTGTCTTCCTATTTAAAAAATAATCGATGACGTCACCACAACTACGCGGATGACGTCACAAACTCCGTATGTATATCAAGAGATGTCAATTTGAAAATGAAAATCGACCTGTCTCAGGATTTCCCTTAAAATTCATATGCGTTAGAGATAATGAATTTATTCCATACATTTCCACCATACTGTATATATTTTTTTGAATAGATTTAAGAATTCCTATATTAAAATGCCATTAGGTAGCATCCTGTATATATAGTGTCGATTGCAAATTATCATTCAGTTATACAATGTTAAATACAACACGGTTTCATATTTATACTGTTCCCTCTCTACTTTTACGTATTGAGATCTGTTCAACATTCAAATCATCGCAATGATAAATCCTAAATCGATCCCCGGTAAATAGAAGCGACCTTTGTCGATAGGTTTCTATTCATTCATATTGTATACCTTCTGGGTGTATATATAAATATTCTTATTTGAATATCATACATACCTATTCCTCATTATGTATGAGAATTTTTTCATTGTGAACAATTCAGAATATTTTTATTTTCCACGCAATGTATAATTATTTTATACATATAATATACCATATTTACTAGCAAACCTAGCAAACTGATTCATATAAATTTCTATTTCCTATTCTAATTTCATAATATCACCCGTACTATCGATTGTATCGTGTTTATAATCTACTTCGTTGAGTTTCACCAGGGGGCGCAAATATCATCGGATAAATCGTGCGTATTTCTGACGTTGTAGAGCCTCGGCTCTTGACTTCCTGTGACGATACTAATCCATATTTTGATCTGATTTTTTTTGTGTAGAAAGATGAAGGTTCCACCGAGGGAGGATGCTATCTCAAAATTGATTATTTGATGTAGAAATATTTTTTTTTGATTCGCCAAATTGGCTAAAAATTTGCTATGTTCAGATATATTTTTATATCTTTTCTTTTCGAAATTTCGAAAAAAGAGATAGTATCCTCCCTAGCTTGATCCTTTATCTACATGATGGGATCAAAAAATCATGAAAATATTGATTGGTTTTCAAATGAGAAGTCAAGAGCGGGAGTGCTGCATTCGGTATTCTGCGCGTCCCATTGCCCACTCTTAAAACGGTTTACATGTCCCTATCTCAATTTTCCATTTACTATCGATTGATATTTAATTGAAACAAATACGGGTGGTTCAAAATTTTTAGTTTTGCATCACCCTCTATTTGTTTCTATTAAATGTCAGTAGATAGTAAATGAAAAGTTAAGATAGGCCGTTTTGAGCAGAAATGATAAGTTTCGACATAAAAAATTCCTAAAGTTGAAAAATCTCGATTTTTCACACCCTATATCTCTGTAATATTTCGCGCTATACCCCAAGTATGATAGATCGACGAAATCAGCTCTTCAGGAAGAATCCAAATATAAAATAAATAACAAAGTTGTTGCTACTTTTTGATAGAAGCTGCAACGCCGCAACGCTGAAAGTATTTTAGATCGATAGAACAATACTGATTACTCAATAAACCAGATTTTCAAAATAATCCTACGTCCCGTTCTCCGTAAACGTCTAAGGTACCATCGACCGTGAGTGACCCTGTATACGTGTTATATTGTTAATACACTTGGGTGTAATTTCAATAAAATGGATTTCAGAGCAAACTCCGACGTATACAACACCTGAATATCAAAGTTGTGCCTTTTTTATTGTACATTTCACAATTGGGTGTTGAGTGGCGTTAATTTCGATCTTAGTAATGAAAACTGACACGAATGTGGTGAAGTATAACAATTTTGAAACATAAAATCATAAGAAACACCAAATGGATGAAATGATATATTCTCAATGGTGCTGTAATTCACGTTAACGCATAAAAAATACCTATTATATAAAATTAACACCAAGTTACACCGTGTCATATCACAGTGAAATCGAGGCGGTGTATGAATCATCCAATAATCATTCGTTAAGTATTGCATCCTTGAAACACCCGATTTGATATTAATTAATCAAAATATTGTATGTAGGCATCTGAATGGTGTGAATTTCATGCGCTCATCTGTTCGATCTTAGAACCTTGGAACTTTTGCCAATAGGTGGCACTGACGTCCTTCCTACCGTACCTGATTTCAATATTGGGCATGATATATTAGATGATTTTGATATAGATAAGAAACAATTGGCCGAGGTCCTATACAGGGTGCCCGTTTCTCGAGCTTAACCATGGGGATCTCAGTTATCATGAGAGATACGAAGTCGGTTGAATTGGGGCAAAGTTGAGCATTTTCATGCTGAACAATTATGTATAAGAAAATATTATTTTAAAAAACTGAATTATGTAATTTTAGATTTTATTTTTTCAAGCGAGAACCATGAAGGACGTTCTTGATGCACCTTTTCACAATGAATCTAAATCTGTCATTGTATTTTCCAAGGCGTTCTAGATGTCAGAGATACAACAGTCAACTTCGGATTTTCTTATGGGCGCCATATTGATTTTTTGCATTTTTGAAAAGTCTGTCACTTTCTGAATACATGCTAATAAAAATTGAGAAATAACTGTTTTTACGAAGAGTGCTTTGAAAATAACTCCTCCAGCAATTTTGTTTAACAGAAAATAAATTTTGATAGTTCAATTGAAGATAGGAACGTTCACATATCTGTCAAGCTTACCTTCTTAAAAACGAAGGTTTAAAGTTGGGAACGAACTTGACAAGAAAGCTATATGAGTTTTTTCTCCGCAAAACGAAACATACATAACAAATATATAAGAGATGCTCGAATATTTTACCATTCTCTTCTAGACACAATTTCACTCGTTCTTCTTCCCAGCTCAGCAATATCATCAATGGGTACAATTTTAGGAAATATTACTTCATTTTCCATAAACAATAATCCAGTATTCTTTCTTTAAAGATCTGATTCTCGGAATTGTAGGTACCCATTGACTGAGCTATTCAGAACTCGGGATGAAGAATAAAATTGTGTTTAGAAGTGAATGGTGGAATATTCGAGCATCTTTTATATGACTGTTTTGTTTTGCGAAGAAAAAACTTTTACAACTTATTTCAAAAAAAGCTTGGTTTTTATGCAACAAAGCTTCCAAGTGCAATTGGACTATCAGAAGTTAGTTTGTTAAACAAAATTTTTGGCATTGTTTCCAGAGCACTCTTCGCAAAAAAGATTTTTTGCCAATTTTGACCAGCAGGTAAGATTCGAACATATCGAGTGATACGTCATAGTAATCAGAAAAAAACAGACTTTTCATAAATGCAAAAATCCAATATGTCGACCATAAGAAAAACGAAAATTGAGTGTTGTATCTCTGAAATCAAGAACGCCTTGGAAAATCGGATGATAGATTTAGATGCCTTGTGGAAAAGTCCCTGAAGAACGTCCCAATTAAAAACTTCTAGCTCTCTTGGTTTTCGCTTGAAAAAATGAAAACAAAAGCTACAAATTTCCGTTTTTTTCCAATAACCCAGAAACTAAAAATGATACCTCAATTTTTTTTTCAGATAATTGTTTAGCATAAAAATGCGCAACTTTAGCCTAATTTAACCGACCTCGTATCTCTTATAATAACTGAGATCCCCATGGTTGAGCTCGAAAAACTGGCACCCTGTATAGTGCCACTGATCAGGATTAATGAGCCGAAACAGTTCGTCATCAACCGAATTGCCCCTAGAATATTCTGATTCTAGTTCATCATCATATAAATCATACTTCTATAGGTAATCCATCCTAGTAAAAAATACCAGAGGTGGTGAAGCAAAGCATCAGAAATGTATTCGCATGTACCTGCTCAGTGTTTGAACCTCGGTTTAAACGCACCGAAGAGAATTTCGTTGAGGTAGGATTCAGCATCAAAAAAATCACAGGATGTGCATCACACCACTGCGGTGTCAAATCGCACTTTCGGAAATGCATAAACAACACCACCAAAGTGTTCATTCTGCTGAATTTAGCACTAACACTACTTTAACTGGGTTTGATTATTCAAAACACATATGGGAAAGGTCACATAACACCTACAGTGGTGAATAATATGCCGGTGTTTACTGACACTTAAACCATCGGGACCTCAGGGGACACCAGACGGTGTTAGGTGGTGTGAGCTGGTGTAATTTTTTTTCACTATGTTGGAAAACGCGATACGTCCGAATGCGATCCGGAGAAACGTTACGGAAAATATCCCGTCGAAATAAAATTTCATATACACATGCCCCTGTTTCCCACTGGGCACTCTGGGCAACAATTACCGATATTTATTTTTTCTTGTTTGCTCTGAATGGAAGAGAGGAATTCAAAGTAGAAACCTTCCTTCTCATCCCTGAGAGCTTGTCTGAAAGAGCGGTTGAGTTAGTATAAGAGCGTAAATGAACGTGTTAGTTTTCTTTTGCTTCAAAACTCTGGATTCCGAAGAGTTGAGACAATGTTGCAAAGAATTTGCCGAAATCTACCATGAACACGATAACGAGAAATACTTGGAAATTGAATGCATTTTGAAGAACTATTTTGCCAACCTAAAATCTAGAAGGGTACATCTTTAATGAACATAGATTTTTATGCACCAATCTGTGAATCTATTCAAACAGTATATATTTATTGTAACTCAATGGGTACAGATTTTATCTTTTTTCATTTAGTAAAAATAAATCTAGAACCTTGTTCATCAACTTTCCTTATATATTCTAAAAAAAATAGTGCTTGGTAAAATTCATGGAGGCCACATTATCCTAATGTGCCAATAAATTGAAGACGGCTCTGCATATACAGTTTCGACAAATATCATTACGTGCAGTCGTTTTTGCCCTGAGAAACAACGATTTATGAAGGAGTTATAATCAAACTAACCCACATGTTACAAGCTTGATTTTTGTGACAAATTAGATGCCGAAAACAGCACATCGATATTTCGAACCGTCTAACTAAAATGTGTGTGTGTGTGTGTGTGTGTGGGTGTGTGTGTGTGTGTGTGTGTGTGTTTGTGTTTTTAACCGCCAACTTAGTTGCAAAGCAACCCTAGAAGTCTCATTGAGACTAGTTTTGAATTTTGTTCATTTCTAACCCACCCCCGTAACTCCGAAATCAGTTCTTACAAAAATACTAGATACACCACTGGAATCCTCTCAAAATGTTTCTACAGAAACAAGAAATAATCATAAATTAATAAGTCACGGGGGTGCAGGGCCGGATTATCCATAAGGCGGATTAGACAACTGCCTAGGGGCCCCGCACCGACTAGGGGCCCACGGGGGCATAGTAATTGATGTTGAACGCACCAAGAAAAAAACGTTTCGTAGTTTCGTTTGGTTTCATTCGTGACATTTCCAGGGCCGGCTCTACAGATTTGTCTGCTAGTGTGCAAATCCCAGAGTAGCGCCCCTAATGGAGTTTATTGAATTAACAAACTGAAAGCTGATGCAATAAAATATAAAATCAAACTATTCGATGTTTTCAACGGTTTTATTTCCAAAAAAGAATACGTATATGTATAATGAAAATTTAATTCAACAAATCATTAACATAACTAAAAATAAAAATTAATTCTGAAATAAACAACGAGAGCTTCAATGAAACACAAACACTGGAGACCATGAAACGAACTGAATCACTGAAGTAGATTAAAAGACAATGTCAAAGACAATATTCCCTGAACTTTGTCCAATATACCACCCCACTAAAATCATTACATAAAATTATCTATGTGTGAAAAAAACGCCGAATATAAATAAAAATAACCGCGTGCCGCTGGGCGGCTTTCAAAAAGCGAATTGCGAATTGTTAAGATCATACATTGTTTGCCGCCACCGGCTTCCTGTAAAGTGAGCAAAAATATTAGGCCAATTAGCGACTGCATCAAACGCATTTTGGAATCGTGCTCGTGCCTACAAAGGATTTCACGAAAGATAACCAACTGATGGAAGGTATTGTAAAAACAAAGTACGGAATATAATAATACCAAAGTTTACCGAATACTGTATTCTGTAGTCTTTGTTTTTACGCTCCTATCCCGAACCATTTCGGCGGCATGTTTTGATGTTTGGAATGGAACTAGTCAATTTTTCAATGAATATTTTAATTTGAAAGTAGGAATTTTTCCTTACGTTTGGCGCCCCTTTCTGGCCTGATGGTGTGCTGTGCACACCTCGCACACCCGCTAGAGCCGGCCCTGGACATTTCCGATTATTAACATCCGGTAATATCACCATAGAAAAAATGATGGATGCGGGGACAGATTGATTTTTGATAATATGGTACAATCAACTTTTCCGAATGTAATGATTAGCATTGCAAATATATAATAGAAGTCTGATGATATCAAACGTGCGTGGTATTTACCAGGAAAGTAGTTGTTTTCTGCTCGTAGTCTACCAGACATTCATTTCAAACTATGTTTGATATTTTTAATTGGATAGACTATTTTTCTCTCATGTAGGTTAATGTTATTTCAACTCCTTTAGGAATCGGTGTTTCCTATAAAAAATCTCCAGTTTGAATCACCTTCTCCCTGTGGCGGGAAATTAAAAAATTATATAAACTATGTCAGAACATATTCATTTGAGAAAAAATCAAAAAATGTTGCTAGGAAAAATTGGTCATATCCGTAATGAAAAAAACTGAAAAATAGAAATTGTTTTTTTTTTCAATAAAAAAATATTTGCAAAAATAAATTTCTGACAAAAAACTCAATAATGCAGAAATAGTATATTACATAGGAAGTGATGACTACTTCACAAACAACCTGAATGGTTCCACATCTGCTCATTTTGAAATGTGTGCACAACGTGATTGTTTTTATTTGACGTTCAACTGTCACAAACACAAATCTGACAACACCGAACTTGACAGGCCGATCAGAGTCAAGAGTCAAGTTTGTGTTATCGATAATCCGAACTTGACTAGTGCGTGAAATAGTCGATGAAATACAGTTTTGTTGAGAAATGTTTTGACAAAATATATGAATCTGTCCGACCTTTGGTAGTAGTAGTCTTCGGTCATGCCATGCCAGAAGTTCGAGTAGAGGCTGTCAGATCTCAGCATCGGAGCCACCACTGTCAAGTGTCTTGAGGTCAGGTAGTTCAGGGTCTCTGGGTTGACTAGGAATACATCGCAGTCGATTGCCTGCAAAGAGTTGTGGATGTCCTCAAAAAGTCTATGCAAAATGATATCACAGAGTAATGAGACGAAGATGATTCAATCATAATCTCACTCAGTCATCAACTTGTGATATTTCGTTGGATTTAGAAAAAAATGCTGAATCCTAAGGGAAGATAAAAATGTACCTATCACTGATTGGAATATATGGAACAGAATATGTTTGTGAAATAATGTATAATATTTGCATAACTCTCACTCTATTCAGTGATTCATTTTCAAGTTGTGACTGATTAATTTTTTTGAAACAATTCAAATTCACCATGTTAATCACATCGAACTGCGTTTTTTTTTTTTTTTTTTTTTAGCAATGGAATAATATTTTCCTTATTATCATGTGTACCAGGTATAGAAACCTACAGTTTCAAGTGTTCTTGCATGGTATAATAGCCTGTATATGCAACTGTAACTGCAAATTGGTGATTTTTTGTTCACAAAAATCATATTAAATTCAGTCAGCAAGTGCTTAGGAAGCAGACAAGTTTCTCAAAACCTATCACTTATATCTCACTTGAAATTCATACAACAAAACGTTCATTGAATGACCATATTCCAATAACCAATTTTACTTTCAAGTAGGTATAGGTATACTTATCTATAATATGTTTTTATTAGAAATTAGTGATTAAGAGCATCATGATCCCCTTACTTCTGTGTCGCGAATTGTGTCAAAGTGAATTTATAAAATAGGTAAGATCCCTGCTTTTCTAAATCGTACAAGATTATCTAGTAAATTTCTGAGAGTTGATTAGCAAGGCAATTAGGATAGTGGTTAGAAAAATAAAAGAAATTAATATTGAAGTTTCCACTGACAACGACGATATTTGGGATAATCTACAATTATAATTTTGCACCCTTTATATGTAGAGACAAATGGATAAAAACAAATACTGCCTTTTACTACGTTCTGTTTTTTCTATATGCTAAATTTTTTTATTAGTGCTATAATTTCGAGTTATAACTCAAAATTAAGGCAGATGCTTGCAGGAATAGGTGGATAATTACTGCCTTCAATTCAAGTGACGATTGTATGTTGCATGTACAGGGTGTTTTATTTAAAAAAAAATGGTCTTACGTAATTTGTCTTGTAGATTTATTTATAATGTAATCAGAAAAACAATTTTGAAGATCTATTAAAGAGTTATGGGCACCAAATATATTTTTTCAAATGGGATAGCCCATATATTTCGTTACTTTTGAATAGAGTCAATTTTTCTGATTTAAATATACAGGGTGGGGCAGCTTATATTACTTCTAGTTTCTATGGAAAACAATGAAATATCACGATTTTTTTTCCGGATGGATCATAATATATTTCTCTGAAAATGAACATTCATTGTTTCAAAACGTTCGACAATTCGAATATTCATTTTTGAAATGAGTTTTATTTTTCTTCCGCTGGTCAAAAATTAAAAAGGTCAGTTTAGGCACAACAACACTACAAACAACATCAGGAGATACCACAATAAACGAAATAACAACAAGCATTTACAGAGATCAAGGATATACTCCTATCGAAATTCTGACTACGCCACTACATTTCACGTTTAAAAATTTATAAAAGAAAAAAATATTTGAAAGCTCTCGTGATTCGATGAATAATGAGACTCATGTGCTCAGTTATCGATATACGATATACAGGAAGTTGAACCATTTGAAAAAAAAGTGTCTAATAAAAAATGTAAGCAGAAACATTTTGATCGAAAACAGTAAAGTTTTAATTTTACGAACATTTTAGTACTGAAATTTGTTATTCAAACGTACCTAGTCATCTAGAATGAAAAAATTATTTCGCATTCGAATAACTAACTTAAAATTGGAAACTATGGAAAATTTAGGAATAGTTCCGAAGCCATAAGACTAAATGATACCTGTTTCCTATGATACGTGATTTTGTAAGTTGATCTGAAAAAAGTGTACACTAGTTTTCTGAAAATTCACCTCTCTGGAACAGAATCCTACAGGAAGCGCTACGCTTTCAAACAGGAGCTTAATTCAACCAATCGAAGATTACATGATAAATTGATCATCTATTTCTGATTTGTATATTCACCAGGTAGAATAAATAATCCAGGTTTAGTCAAAGATAAAGTCAGCAACAAATTATTGAGGTTATTTATTGTGTTATTAATATATATGTTATAAATTCTATACCTGCTGAATAAAATCCGAAACAAAAAAATTATTTACTAATAAGTGGTGCTCTAATTTAATCCCAGATTAGTCGAAACCTATTATCTATGTGCAATTTACCCCCAAGATCTAGGTAATGATAATCCCGATTTGTGATACTCTTACCTGATTGGGTGAATAATCGAAATGGGGGAGGAAATGATCCATGTCGAATATAAATAGAAAGTACATAGGTTCATTTTTCCAAAAACGAATAAACGATTGAAGAAGTACATCCAGCAAACGAAGAGTGACATGATGTATTCTAAACAAAACTTTGAAGTGTTCGAAGATAATTCCTCATTCAATATGGCAGATCTACCAACCTATTTGAGAAAGTTGCTGAATACCAGGAACAGAATTAGAGAAGAATATTTGAGGTCGCACAACGGATTGTGGAAACTCCAGTTCATGTTGCTCGATGCTGCAATAGAGGCCGAGTTATCTGATATCAGAAAAGATATAAGAAAAGTGCAAGACAACACACAGGGTGTCGTTCTAGAAGGGGAACAACCAGACATACTTTCTGTATACATTACAGACCTCATGAGATATAATGTGACAAATAGATTGCTCTATGGAAAAACTGGGAATATGCATTTCAACTACAGGTATACAGCTACGGAGTTGGTCATCATATTATTGATGAACACTCTTGAAGATAAGAAGTTGGAAAACGTTTTCGAAGAAATATATCATTCGATTTTGTAATTATTATTCAGATATATAAAATATTCGCTGTAAATTTAAAATAAAACCATTATTTAGTGTCATATTCACATTAATCATCGAATGATTGAACATATTATGTATTTTGATTGGCTGTTTCATTAAAATGAATTATGTAAATACATATATACATGAAAATATAATGCTTTCCTTATTTGTTTCACACCCTTGATCAACTAACTCTTGGTGAGATATAATCATATAATATAATCACAATTAATGATGACGTTCTTACTGTGTTATATTAGGTAGAATCGAAAATCATAATCTCGATTGAAAGAAATTTTCAAACTTGAAAGACAATCAAATAATAATTCTGAACATTTGGCCTTTTGTCTCAGTTATATCGCGGCTTGTGTTCAAATAACATAATACTTTCACTGCATGCGAGTATCACTATATCCTATGAATTTAGCTCTAGCCCAACGATAAATTTACTGATTATACTACCTTACATAAGTTAACCTTTCACTGCACAAATACAGGAATACTAGATACAGGGAATGAAGAAATCACTGGTGGTTTCCAAATTAGTATATTTCATTCAAACTTACAGCAAACGAAGAGAGACACAATTTATTCTCAAAACGAAGATAAAAACTCAAAGTCGGTCGACCACAAAATATAATGGAAAATTCAAAAAATGTAACTAGTTTCGGCTTAACAGCCATCATCAGACAAAAGAATCAGTCCAATATTCAGTGAAAACTTATATAAAAACCATGTCAGCGCTAAGATTCAGTCTGAGGTAAAGACAAACCAAAAATTGTGTTGATGGTTTTTAAATTTGCTGGAACACCAGAAGAAACAATCTATCATAATTAATAGGCGAGAGTTGAACATCATCCTCCAAGATGGTTGTCATAACTACAATTTATTCTAACCAAAACTCTGAAGTGTTCGAAGATAATTTCTCATTTACGATGGCAGAGTTACCAAAATATTTGAAAAAGTTAATGAATACCAGGAACAGCATCAGAGAACACCATTTGAAATAGATTGTGCTATGAAACAACTGAGAATTAGTATTTTCACTGCAGGTATAGATATACAGAGATAGTCACAAGAATGTTGAACACTAGTGAAGATAAAAAGTTGGAAAAAGTTTTCGAACAAATATATTATTCGTTATTGTAATAATTATGTAGATATATAACATATTTATTGTGAATATATAAACCAATACATTATAATCAGTTCAATATTCAAGTGATTGAACTTTTTGTTGATTCGAATATTATGTTGTGAAAGAATAATGATTTCAATATAAATACGTAAATAAGAGTATATTATGTTTCATTACATTTACTAATTTTTTTTGTAGAAGAAGCATTTCTTTTTTAATTAGTGATTCAGTGGCAGGATGAATTTTCGTTCCACAGACCTTTGCAAACGAATCACCCATTCACATACTGAAATTATAGTTTGAAAGTATCTAAAATATCAATTTCAAATCAAATTACACATTTCATAGTATGAATGTGAAATTACGTGACAAATACCGATGAATTACCAAGTGAGAAAGCTGTAGGTATATATTATTCATAAATAAAAAAGTTACAGGTACTGTGATATCATTTTACAGAAGTGATGGTGAAAATCAGGTAAATAAGTTAGATGGTCATAAGAAATCAGCTTACGGCCGTATTCGCCGTATGCTATTAAGCTAAGCTTAAGGCTTAAGCTCGCTTAAAGTTACGAATTTGTATGCACCGCATCCACAAAATCATTTAAGCTCGCTCAACTCTAAGCGGCCACAATCGGCGGCTTTATATTTCAAGCCAGGATTATGTAGACATAATAACCTACTTTTTTCGATTTCTACTGAATGTTTAAATATTTTTGAATAAAAACCAATGATGGAAGTCAATAATGGAGGATGAAGGGATTCACAGTCTATAAAAATATGATATTACTTGTTGCAACTACGTTAGTTTTCAAACCGAGAATCAATGGAATCATAACACATGAAAAAAAAAAGTAATAATGTAACATAGTATTGTTTTTTAATGTTTTTTTTATTCGATAATCAAATATAGCATAATAATAAACATCACTAATATCTATATTCGCATTATCTTTAATATGGGATATTTTTCTGTTTCAAGTAACTCTCTGTCTCTAATATTTCTATTTCTGATTTTTTCTCATTATTAAAGCAATTTCTTATTTCATGTGGTTTAGCTCAAGGATATTGAACTGTTTAATATCCTTGGTTTTAGCTGCCTTTCATTTCAACTATGGATTCCAACATTTTTCTTCATTCAGGGTCTCTAGACACACAATAGTATTATCATCTCCATCATCAAATTTGTTTCGAAAACCCACCACTGTATTTATATTGATTATTGACGAAAGTTCGACAGTATCATCTTCCTTTATTTTTGGAAGAGGGGCTTCACCAGTTTGACGAACTTTCCTGTTTTCATCCGCCAAGGTTTTCCTGACCTCTTTTTTTTCTATTCTTCATTTCTTCAAAGAAGTCATACTGCGTAAAATATCAGTAGATGAAGTACCATTTAAATCATTTGTGATCTGCTCTCAGGTCTTTTCCTTCTTCTCACCAGAAGCCCTATTGGTTTTCGTATCCTCTGTATCACTATGAGTGCGCATATTTATGTGAAATAATTGTCAACAAGTGGAGCTTCTACGATGATATGAAGTTTTGAAATATAACTTCTTCACTCATTTTGCTATGAATAACTATAGATAAGCAAAAAAAATCTAAAATTCGAAAACGCCTAAACAATACAACGTTGCCAGGATTTTTTCACGCTTGGTTGAGCGAGGTTCATCGTTATGCGGTACATAACGCATAAGTTTAAACTTGGCTTAAATTTTAAGCGAGCTCAAGGAAGCTTCGCTTTAGAGAGAAAACGGCGAATACGGCCGTGTATCAACTTATTATATTTTTCGGTACGATACTGTAGATGCCAGTTTTGTTTGAAAATGAATGTCGAAATCCTTCAGTTATCAGTACTGGAAATCTACTCGGGTTTTCTCAAGTCGGGACCGGAAAATCTTTCTCGATTTATCGAAACACGTGCTAAATATTATTCACCCTAAACTTCGCAAAAACTCCTTCTTCCGTAAAATCCGAGGAATCTTGGAATTACCTTCTTGCAGATATTGTTCCAGATAGTTGTAATCAGATGAAGACGAATTCACAGATAATTAATATCCTTCAATACTCGCAGTGCTACCGCAGCCTTATAGAATGAGACATTTTTACTTTCGTTTCCCAAATCTAGCTTCTCGACTATTTCTTCTCGCATTTAAGAAAATCTCTCCATTACGTCTTCCATTCTCTTCTAATTTTCCAATCTCATGAGACACATCAATTCGTTGATAAACAATAAGTGCTCAATGTTCGGAACTCTCGGCATGGCTATAAAGATTCTCAATATGTTTTTATTAGAAATTAGTGATTATAAGAGCATCATTATCCTCTTACTTCTGTGTCGCGAATTGTGTCAAAGTGGATTTATAGAATAGGTAAGGTCCCCGCTTTCCTAACTCGTACAAGTTTATCTAGTAAACTTCTGAGAGTTGATTAGCGAGGCACTTAGGATAGTGGTTAGAAAAATAAAAGAAATTAATATTGAAGTTTCCACTGACAACAACGATATTTGGTATAATCTACAACAATAATGTTTCACCCTTTATATGTAGAGACAAATGGATAAAACAAATACTGCCTTTTACTGCGTTCTGTTTTTTCTCGGAAATGATGGGTTCAAAGAAATAGAAATAGTTTTATTCATCACTAAAATTTTCATACATACACAATTACAAAATTAAGTACATGAGAAAACTTATTGGACTAGTCAAAAGAGTGATAATGCTAAAAAAAGCTAAAACACAAAAATTCAAAAAGACTACATGTATAAAAGAAACTATGTCATTTAGGCACTGAAAGCAAGAAATTCATCCATATTGTAGAAGCAGTTATCCAACAGGAAACCATATAGTTTATTTCTCATTACATTTCTACTTTAATTGATCCCTATAAAAGTTATTATTTTATTGTAGCATTTAATACCCAAATATTTTGGGGAATTCTGACTCACACTCAAGCGAGAGTAGGGGTGATATAAAGTATCTTCACCCCGAGTAGCGTATATATCAGAGTTTTTTTTATATAGGTGTTTATTATCATAGATGATAACACTAGTTGTAATATGTAGAGGCACGGCAATGGTAAGATGCTATATTTTTTGAATAATGGTTTACAAGAGTCGAGTGGACGAGCCTTGTCCATACAGCGAATGACTCTTTTCTGAACTTTAAAAATGCGGTCAGTATATGCAGAGTTACCCCAGAAGATCAATCCATACTGTAGCCTTGATTGTACCAATCCATGATACATAAGTTTTAAAACTTCTGTAGAGACCGTGTCTCGCAGATTCCGAATTGCGTAGTTTGCACTGCCAACTTTTACACATAAACTGTCAATGTGTGCCTCCCACGTTAGCTTTTGATCCAGAATTATTCCTAAAGATCTAGCTACCTGACAGTATTCCAAGGTTTCACCACACATATTGATATTGTTCATTAGATCAGGGTTAGAGGTACCGTTTTTGGGTAAGAAATTGATGAAATTGGTTTTCTTTATATTGCAGACAAGGTCATTGTTGCTACAGTATTTACTGAATTCATCACATGCATAATTGCCTAAGTTTACCAGATTTTCCAAGTTTTTATGGTCTAGGAGTATATTTGTATCATCAGCATAAAGTACCATTCTATTTGGTGTGGTACATGTATCGTAGATGTCATTTGAAAATATTATAAAAAGAGTTGGTCCCAGTATAGACCCCTGGGGTACTCCTAACTCAGCACTCTTACAGTCAGATTTGCTATTATTTATTACTGTCACTTGCGTACGATTTGTCAAATATGATACTATCCAATCATGTGGTATACCTCGAATTCCTATACTGTGTAATTTACGAAAGAGTAAGTCATGGTTAACCATATCAAATGCACGAGTTAAATCGTACGAAAGCGTATAGCGGAATGCTATATTTTTTTATTAGTGCTATAATTTCGAGTTATAACTCAAAATTAAGGCAGATGCTTGCAGGAATAGGTGGATAATTACTGCCTTCAATTCAAGTGACGATTGTATGTTGCATGTACAGGGTGTTTTATTTTTAAAAAAATGGTCTTACGTAATTTGTCTTGTAGATTTATTTATAATGTAATCAGAAAAACAATTGAAGATCTATTAAAGAGTTATGGGCACCAAATATATTTTTTCAAATGGGATAGCCCATATATTTCGTTACTTTTGAATAGAGTCAATTTTTCTGAATTTAAATATACAGGGTGGGGCAGCTTATATTACTTCTAGTTTCTATGGAAAACAATGAAATATCACGATTTTTTTTCCGGATGGATCATAATATATTTCTCTGAAAATGAACATTCATTGTTTCAAAACGTTCGACAATTCGAATATTCATTTTTGAAATGAGTTTTATTTTTCTTCCGCTGGTCAAAAATTAAAAAGGTCAGTTTAGGCACAACAACACTACAAACAACATCAGGAGATACCACAATAAACGAAATAACAACAAGCATTTACAGAGATCAAGGATATACTCCTATCGAAATTCTGACTACGCCACTACATTTCACGTTTAAAAATTTATAAAAGAAAAAAATATTTGAAAGCTCTCGTGATTCGATGAATAATGAGACTCATGTGCTCAGTTATCGATATACGATATACAGGAAGTTGAACCATTTGAAAAAAAAGTGTCTAATAAAAAATGTAAGCAGAAACATTTTGATCGAAAACAGTAAAGTTTTAATTTTACGAACATTTTAGTACTGAAATTTGTTATTCAAACGTACCTAGTCATCTAGAATGAAAAAATTATTTCGCATTCGAATAACTAACTTAAAATTGGAAACTATGGAAAATTTAGGAATAGTTCCGAAGGCATAAGACTAAATGATACCTGTTTCCTATGATACGTGATTTTGTAAGTTGATCTGAAAAAAGTGTACACTAGTTTTCTGAAAATTCACCTCTCTGGAACAGAATCCTACAGGAAGCGCTACGCTTTCAAACAGGAAGCTTAATTCAACCAATCGAAGATTACATGATAAATTGATCATCTATTTCTGATTTGTATATTCACCAGGTAGAATAAATAATCCAGGTTTAGTCAAAGATAAAGTCAGCAACAAATTATTGAGGTTATTTATTGTGTTATTAATATATATGTTATAAATTCTATACCTGCTGAATAAAATCCGAAACAAAAAAATTATTTACTAATAAGTGGTGCTCTAATTTAATCCCAGATTAGTCGAAACCTATTATCTATGTGCAATTTACCCCCAAGATCTAGGTAATGATAATCCCGATTTGTGATACTCTTACCTGATTGGGTGAATAATCGAAATGGGGGAGGAAATGATCCATGTCGAATATAAATAGAAAGTACATAGGTTCATTTTTCCAAAAACGAATAAACGATTGAAGAAGTACATCCAGCAAACGAAGAGTGACATGATGTATTCTAAACAAAACTTTGAAGTGTTCGAAGATAATTCCTCATTCAATATGGCAGATCTACCAACCTATTTGAGAAAGTTGCTGAATACCAGGAACAGAATTAGAGAAGAATATTTGAGGTCGCACAACGGATTGTGGAAACTCCAGTTCATGTTGCTCGATGCTGCAATAGAGGCCGAGTTATCTGTTATCAGAAAAGATATAAGAAAAGTGCAAGACAACACACAGGGTGTCGTTCTAGAAGGGGAACAACCAGACATACTTTCTGTATACATTACAGACCTCATGAGATATAATGTGACAAATAGGTTGCTCTATGGAAAAACTGGGAATATGCATTTCAACTACAGGTATACAGCTACGGAGTTAGTCATCATAGTATTGATGAACACTCTTGAAGATAAGAAGTTGGAAAACGTTTTCGAAGAAATATATCATTCGATTTTGTAATTATTATTCAGATATATAAAATATTCGCTGTAAATTTAAAATAAAACCATTATTTAGTGTCATATTCACATTAATCATCGAATGATTGAACATATTATGTATTTTGATTGGCTGTTTCATTAAAATGAATTATGTAAATACATATATACATGAAAATATAATGCTTTCCTTATTTGTTTCACACCCTTGATCAACTAACTCTTGGTGAGATATAATCATATAATATAATCACAATTAATGATGACGTTCTTACTGGTGTTATATTAGGTAGAATCGAAAATCATAATCTTGATTGAAAGAAATTTTCAAACTTGAGAGACAATCAAATAATTCTGAACATTTGGCCTTTTGTCTCAGTTATATCGCGGCTTGTGTTTAAATAACATAATACTTTCAGTGCGAGTATCACTATATCCTATGAATTTAGCTCTAGCCCAACGATAAATTTACTGATTATACTACATAAGTCAACCTTTCACCGAACAAATACAGGGATACTAGATACAGGGAATGAAGGAATCACTGGTGGTTTCCAAATTAGTATATTTCATTCAAACTTACAGCAAACGAAGAGAGACACAATTTATTCTCAAAACGAAGATAAAAACTCAAAGTCGGTCGACCACAAAATATAATGGAAAATTCAAAAAATGTTGTAACTAGTTTCGGCTTAACAGCCATCATCAGACAAAAGAATCAGTCCAATATTCAGTGAAAACTTATATAAAAACCATGTCAGCGCCAAGATTCAGTCTGAGGTAAAGACAAACCAAAAATTGTGTTGATGGTTTTTAAATTTGCTGGAACACCAGAAGAAACAATCTATCATAATTAATAGGCGAGAGTTGAACATCATCCTCCAAGATGGTTGTCATAACTACAATTTATTCTAACCAAAACTCTAAAGTGTTCGAAGATAATTTCTCATTTACGATGGCAGAGTTACCAAAATATTTGAAAAAGTTAATGAATACCAGGAACAGCATCAGAGAACACCATTTGAAATAGATTGTGCTATGAAACAACTGAGAATTAGTATTTTCACTGCAGGTACAGATATACAGAGATAGTCACAAGAATGTTGAACACTAGTGAAGATAAAAAGTTGGAAAAAGTTTTCGAACAAATATATTCTTCGTTATTGTAATAATTATGTAGATATATAACATATTTATTGTGAATATATAAACCAATACATTATAATCAGTTCAATATTCAAATGATTGAACTTTTTGTTGATTCGAATATTATGTTGTGAAAGAATAATGATTTCAATATAAATACGTAAATAAGAGTATATTATGTTTCATTACATTTACTAATTTTTTTTGTAGAAGAAGCATTTCTTTTTTAATTAGTGATTCAGTGGCAGGATGAATTTTCGTTCCACAGACCTTTGCAAACGAATCACCCATTCACATACTGAAATTATAGTTTGAAAGTATCTAAAATTTTAATTTCAAATTAAATTACACATTTCATAGTATGAATGTGAAATTACGTGACAAATACCGATGAATTACCAAGTGAGAAAGCTGTAGGTATATATTATTCATAAATAAAAAAGTTACAGGTACTGTGATATCATTTTACAGAAGTGATGGTGAAAATCAGGTAAATAAGTTAGATGGTCATAAGAAATCAGCTTACGGCCGTATTCGCCGTATGCTATTAAGCTAAGCTTAAGGCTTAAGCTCGCTTAAAGTTACGAATTTGTATGCACCGCATCCACAAAATCATTTAAGCTCGCTCAACTCTAAGCGGCCACAATCGGCGGCTTTATATTTCAAGCCAGGATTATGTAGACATAATAACCTACTTTTTTCGATTTCTACTGAATGTTTAAATATTTTTGAATAAAAACCAATGATGGAAGTCAATAATGGAGGATGAAGGGATTCACAGTCTATAAAAATATGATATTACTTGTTGCAACTACGTTAGTTTTCAAACCGAGAATCAATGGAATCATAACACATGAAAAAAAAGATGTAATAATGTAACATAGTATTGTTTTTTAATGTTTTTTTTTCGATAATCAAATATAGCATAATAATAAACATCACTAATATCTATATTCGCATTATCTTTAATATGGGATATTTTTCTGTTTCAAGTAACTCTGTCTCTAATATTTCTATTTCTGATTTTTTCTCATTATTAAAGCAATTTCTTATTTCATGTGGTTTAGCTCAAGGATATTGAACTGTTTAATATCCTTGGTTTTAGCTGCCTTTCATTTCAACTATGGATTCCAACATTTTTCTTCATTCAGGGTCTCTAGACACACAATAGTGTTATCATCTCCATCATCAAATTTGTTTCGAAAACCCACCACTGTATTTATATTGATTATTGACGAAAGTTCGACAGTATCATCTTCCTTTATTTTTGGAAGAGGGGCTTCGCCAGTTTGACGAACTTTCCTGTTTTCATCCGCCAAGGTTTTCCTGACCTCTTTTTTTTCTATTCTTCATTTCTTCAAAGAAGTCATACTGCGTAAAATATCAGTAGATGAAGTACCATTTAAATCATTTGTGATCTGCTCTCAGGTCTTTTCCTTCTTCTCACCAGAAGCCCTATTGGTTTTCGTATCCTCTGTATCACTATGAGTGCGCATATTTATGTGAAATAATTGTCAACAAGTGGAGCTTCTACGATGATATGAAGTTTTGAAATATAACTTTTTCACTCATTTTGCTATGAATAACTATAGATAAGCAAAAAAAATCTAAAATTCGAAAACGCCTAAACAATACAACGTTGCCAGGATTTTTTCACGCTTGGTTGAGCGAGGTTCATCGTTATGCGGTACATAACGCATAAGTTTAAACTTGGCTTAAATTTTAAGCGAGCTCAAGGAAGCTTCGCTTTAGAGAGAAAACGGCGAATACGGCCGTGTATCAACTTATTATATTTTTCGGTACGATACTGTAGATGCCAGTTTTGTTTGAAAATTAATGTCGAAATCCTTCAGTTATCAGTACTGGAAATCTACTCGGGTTTTCTCAAGTCGGGACCGGAAAATCTTTCTCGATTTATCGAAACACGTGCTAAATATTATTCACCCTAAACTTCGCAAAAACTCCTTCTTCCGTAAAATCCGAGGAATCTTGGAATTACCTTCTTGCAGATATTGTTCCAGATAGTTGTAATCAGATGAAGACGAATTCACAGATAATTAATATCCTTCAATACTCGCAGTGCTACCGCAGCCTTATAGAATGAGACATTTTTACTTTCGTTTCCCAAATCTAGCTTCTCGACTATTTCTTCTCGCATTTAAGAAAATCTCTCCATTACGTCTTCCATTCTCTTCTAATTTTCCAATCTCATGAGACACATCAATTCGTTGATAAACAATAAGTGCTCAATGTTCGGAACTCTCGGCATGGCTATAAAGATTCTCAATATGTTTTTATTAGAAATTAGTGATTATAAGAGCATCATTATCCTCTTACTTCTGTGTCGCGAATTGTGTCAAAGTGGATTTATAGAATAGGTAAGGTCCCCGCTTTCCTAACTCGTACAAGTTTATCTAGTAAACTTCTGAGAGTTGATTAGCGAGGCACTTAGGATAGTGGTTAGAAAAATAAAAGAAATTAATATTGAAGTTTCCACTGACAACAACGATATTTGGTATAATCTACAACAATAATGTTTCACCCTTTATATGTAGAGACAAATGGATAAAACAAATACTGCCTTTTACTGCGTTCTGTTTTTTCTCGGAAATGATGGGTTCAAAGAAATAGAAATAGTTTTATTCATCACTAAAATTTTCATACATACACAATTACAAAATTAAGTACATGAGAAAACTTATTGGACTAGTCAAAAGAGTGATAATGCTAAAAAAAGCTAAAACACAAAAATTCAAAAAGACTACATGTATAAAAGAAACTATGTCATTTAGGCACTGAAAGCAAGAAATTCATCCATATTGTAGAAGCAGTTATCCAACAGGAAACCATATAGTTTATTTCTCATTACATTTCTACTTTAATTGATCCCTATAAAAGTTATTATTTTATTGTAGCATTTAATACCCAAATATTTTGGGGAATTCTGACTCACACTCAAGCGAGAGTAGGGGTGATATAAAGTATCTTCACCCCGAGTAGCGTATATATCAGAGTTTTTTTTATATAGGTGTTTATTATCATAGATGATAACACTAGTTGTAATATGTAGAGGCACGGCAATGGTAAGATGCTATATTTTTTGAATAATGGTTTACAAGAGTCGAGTGGACGAGCCTTGTCCATACAGCGAATGACTCTTTTCTGAACTTTAAAAATGCGGTCAGTATATGCAGAGTTACCCCAGAAGATCAATCCATACTGTAGCCTTGATTGTACCAATCCATGATACATAAGTTTTAAAACTTCTGTAGAGACCATGTCTCGCAGATTCCGAATTGCGTAGTTTGCACTGCCAACTTTTACACATAAACTGTCAATGTGTGCCTCCCACGTTAGCTTTTGATCCAGAATTATTCCTAAAAATCTAGCTACCTGACAGTATTCCAAGGTTTCACCACACATATTGATATTGTTCATTAGATCAGGGTTAGAGGTACCGTTTTTGGGTAAGAAATTGATAAAATTGGTTTTCTTTATATTGCAGACAAGGTCATTGTTGCTACAGTATTTACTGAATTCATCACATGCATAATTGCCTAAGTTTACCAGATTTTCCAAGTTTTTATGGTCTAGGAGTATATTTGTATCATCAGCATAAAGTACCATTCTATTTGGTGTGGTACATGTATCGTAGATGTCATTTGAAAATATTATAAAAAGAGTTGGTCCCAGTATAGACCCCTGGGGTACTCCTAACTCAGCACTCTTACACTCTTACAGTCACATTTGCTATTATTTATTACTGTCACTTGCGTACGATTTGTCAAATATGATACTATCCAATCATGTGGTATACCTCGAATTCCTATACTGTGTAATTTACGAAAGAGTAAGTCATGGTTAACTATATCAAATGCACGAGTTAAATCGTACGAAAGCGTATAGCGGAATGCTATATTTTTTTATTAGTGCTATAAATTCGAGTTATAACTCAAAATTAAGGCAGATGCTTGCAGGAATAGGTGGATAATTACTGCCTTCAATTCAAGTGACGATTGTATGTTGCATGTACAAGGTGTTTTATTTTCAAAAAAAGGTCTTCAATACTCGCAGTGCTACCGCAGCCTTATAGAATGACACTTTTTTTTTTCTTTCGTTTCCCAAATCTAGCTTCTCGACTATTTCTTCTCACATATGTGGAAACATCTCTCCATAACTTCTTCCATTCTTTTCTAATTTTCCAATCCATATATCTTATGAGACACATCAGTTGAAAAACAATAAGTGCTCAATGTTCGGAACTCTCGGCATGGCTATAAAGATTCCCAATGTTCTCGTTTCACAGGCGTTGGATTCGATATAAATGCATAGCGCTCTTCGGTCGAACCGTCGAACGAGATAACGTACATTTCAGAATAAATACGTCGAAATAAGATTCTCGTTGATAAAACGCTGAATTCTCGCAGCGATTAATAAACGGTTGTCACAGGAAAAGTGCATGCAAATCGGGAAAAACAGTTTCATGTGAAATTCTATTGCTTTCATGATCTAAAGCAGTAAATTATCCTAACACTTGTGTTTGAAAGGAAATTGACTTTCTTCACTATTGCACAGCCAAAACAAACATACGTTTCGTATCGTTGGTGAAATTCTCATTGTGAACGGAATAATGTCAGAAAATCCGTTTCGCGAAAACAACACTTATCAAAATATTATCACAGGATTTATTTGGGAAAAAAGTAAAAAGATAAGAAATTAGCAACATATGGTGACCTTCAGAATTGGAAAGGAACGACTTGAAAACATTCATCGATTTCGATGAATGTGTTTTACCAAAATGAACAAAAACCAGATGGATAATTTTAAAAATGCTCTGAAACATTGAAATAATCTTGATATTTTTCGAGCTTAACCATGGGGACCTCAGTTATAAGAGACACAAGGTCGGTTGAATTGGGGCAAAGTTGCGCAATTTTATGATGAACAATTATATGTGAAAGAAAATTTCATGTATCATTTTTCGTTTTTGAAATATTGGAAAACAACGGAAATTCGTAGTTTTCGTTTTTATTTTTTCAATCGAAAACGAAGCGAACTAGACGTTTTCAACTAGGACGTTCAGAGGCACTTATTTACAAGGAATCCAAATCTGTCATCGTATTTTCCATTAAGTTCTTGATGTCAGAGATACAACACTCAACTTTGGTTTTTCTTATGGTCGCCTCTATTGGATTTTCACATTTTTGTGATACCTGTTTTTTCTGATTACTATGACCTATCATTCGATATGTTCGAATCTTACATGCTTGTCAAAATTGGCAAAAACTCGTATTTGCGAAGAGTGCTTTGGAAACAATGCCCAAAATTTTGTTTAACAAACTTAATTCTGATAGTTCAATTGAACTTGGAAGCTTACTTACTTAAAAACCAAGGTTATTTTGAATTAGGAACGACATTCAAAGTTATAAAAGTTTTTGCATCGCAAAACAAAACAGTCATAAAAGATGCTAGAATATTCCATTATTCACTTCTAAACACAATTCAATTCAGTTCTGAATAGCTGATATGGTACACAACGCTCTGAGTAAAAAACTTTCTGAAGTAGGAAGCTCAATCAGATTTGTACTTTCGAATCTAGAAATAATTTTGTAAGAATCAAACCGTATATTCCGTTGATTCGTTCCACTGGTGACAAAGCTTATCTGTTGGTGCGGTAAGAGAGGATACGTTTTTTCCTTTCCAAGGAGAAAGTGGTTTACAGACGAAGGGTCAGTCATGTATTGAATATAGAGGAGGGACTATGATTCTTCTCAGGAAATTGAGACCGGTGGTTTTATTGAATATTATTCGTACTATTCTGTCACATGTTCTTTGTGACACTATAGTAAATAGATATTGAATCATTATTTCCAGTGTTCGTGATAACTCTAAAGTAAATAGATATTGAATAATTATGTCTAGTGTTGGTTATAACACTATGGTGAATGTTATTCGTACTATTCTGTCTAGTGTACTTTATGGCACTAGTATAGTGAATAGAGATTATATCATTTATTTGCAGTGCTCGTTATAACACTATGAATGTTATTTGTATTATTATGTTTGGTGTTTGGTAAACCACTAAAGTGGATGTTATTCGTATTCTGGCTAATGTTTTTCATGGCACTATAGTGAATAGATGATATATCATTCTTTCTAGTGTTCAATATTACACTTTAGTGAATGTTATTTGTAGCTACCATTCCGTCTATCGTTATTTATGACACTATAGTGAATAGATACAACACTACAGTGAATGTTATTTGTAGGTACCATTCTGTCTAGTGTTGTGACACTATAATGAAAAGAGATTACATCATTCTGTCTAGTATTTGTTATAATACTATAGTGTATTTGTAGGTACTATTCTGTGTGTTTTGGCACTATAGTGAAAAGAGATTACATCATTCTGTCTAGTATTTGTTGTAATACTATAGTGAATGTTATTTGTAGGTACTAATCTGTCTAGTGTTGTGGCACTATAATGAAAAGAGATTAATTACATCATTCTGTCTAGTATTTGTTATAATACTATAGTGAATGTTATTTATAGGTACTATTCTGTCTAGTGTTGTGACACTATAATGAAAAGAGATTACATCATTCTGTCTAGTATTTGTTATAATACTATAGTGAATGTTATTTGTAGGTACTATTCTGTCTAGTGTTGTGACACTATAATGAAAAGAGATTACATCATTCTGTCTAGTATTTGTTTATAATACTATACTATACTATACTATACTATAGTGTATTTGTAGGTACTATTCTGTGTGTTTTGGCACTATAGTGAAAAGAGATTACATCATTATGTCTAGTATTTGTTATAATACTATAGTGAATGTTATTTGTAGGTACTAATCTGTCTAGTGTTGTGGCACTATAATGAAAAGAGATTACATCATTCTGTCTAGTATTTGTTATAATACTATAGTGAATGTTATTTGTAGGTACTATTCTGTCTAATCTTATGGCACTATAGTGAATAGAGATTATATCATTATACCCAGTGTTGGCTATAACACTATAGTGGGTGGTATTTGTATTATTCTGTCTAGTGTTTGTTAAAACACTCTAGTGAATGTTGTTTGTATTATTCTGTGTAGTATTTGATACAACACTATAGTGAAAGTTATTTGTATTATTATATCTAGTGTTCGTTATAATGCTATAGTGAATGTTATTAGTAGATTCTATTCTGTCTAGTGTCATATAGCGGATAGAGAATATACAATTCTGTCTAGTGTCTGTTATGACACTATAGCGGATGTTATGCGTAGATAATATTGTGTCAAGTATTCCTTTAGGCACTATTGTGAATGGAGATTATAATTCGGTCTAGTGTTTGTTATAATACAATGGTGAATGGACAATTCAGAGCAGAGTTAGCGTACATTCCAATTTTACATCTTGCTTGCTGAACCAGTCTTGAAGGTCTATGCACTACCTTGGATCATCACATGAGAATCAGGAGGGAAATGGCTGTTATATTTCATTACGTACGCAAATTAGTACATTGTTTACCGGGTAGGAAAAGCTTAACATTCCTGGGCGACTGTGAAGATTGCTAAGTCGAGGCGCAAGCCGAGACTTAGCAACACAGAGTCCAGGAATGTGGCTTTTCCTACGAGGTAAACATACTATTTTTCCGCAAATCGTTTAAAATTCGACAGATATTGATTGATTTAAAAAAAAAAAGCGATAATTTTATTCCCAATTAAATGGTGCTTTGAAATTCCTAATAAAATTACTTGGGCTACTATGGAAACGTATTGAGGTTGAATTGTCAAACTTGACTCTTATAAATTTAATTGCTGGTGTTCTCGAAAGTAAAATGATAAGTGATGATTAAATTTCCATTCCTGGGACTCCTCCAGAGCTGGTTGAGGCAGTGAATACTGCTTCATTAGAATTATTGCCAAATAAATCAAGAGAAAAGTACGAAAATGCATACAGACGTTTTATGGATTATCGCATGAGTAAAAATACGAGTTCTTTCTCAGAAAATGTTGTAATGGCATACTTCCTAGACCTTTGTTTAAAGATGAAATCTTCAACATTATGGGCCAATTATTCAATGCTGAAGTCAACCCTTGCAATTAAACACAATGTAGATATATCTACATACTCAAAACTTCGTTCTTTATTGAAACGGCAAGCTCAAGGTTATAGGGCAAAGAAATCTAAGATTTTAACGAAGGAAGAAATTGAAAAATTTATCCAGGAAGCTCCAGATAAAGAAAATTTAATGATTAAGGTAATTTACAAGGTTTTAATTTCTATTACTGTACACGATATAGAAGACCTAGAATCTAAGCTTTTAATCAGCATACCTGATTTGAAAACCAACAAACCAAGATCATTTCGAAAGTATGTTTCGTTAAGACCAGAAAATATGAACAGTGACCGATTTTTCTTCAAATATCAAAGCGAAAAGGGTTGTAGACAAGTGGTAGGAATTCATCAATTTAGAAAAATGCCCAAAATAGTTGCTACTTATTTGAACTTGGTAAATCCGACAGAATACACTGGTCACTGCTTTCGTCGGTCTTCTGCAACAATATTGGTTGACTCTGGTGCCGACATAACTAGTTTAAAGAGGCATGGCGGATGGAAGTCATCAAACGTTGCTGAAGGATATATCGAAGAATCGCTTAACAATAAGGTTGAGGTGGCAAATAAAATTTTCACAGTACAAAATATTCAACAAAATAACCCTACCACCCCGCATGTTGTCCAAAATGTTTCTCATAGTTCTAACAGTGTTCCTCCAATGTTCAATAATTGTACTAACTGTCAAATTACTGTAAATATAACAAATTGATCTTAAAAATGTATTCAGCAATGACTTGATGTTTTCAAAATATAAATTAATTCCTTATAAGCAATGTGTTTTCAATCATTTATGTAGAACACTAACAACTGTACGGAAATATCATTTCCTTACAGTAAGGAAATTACATTTCCTCACAGTAGGGAAGTCCTGACTTTTTCTTAAAGAAATTTTGACAGGAATGTCAAAATTTCCTAGCGATTTGCGGAAAAAACATTTGTCGATTGGAAATCTGTATTTCATTTATGTCCTCCAAACAATTAATACATGAATATTCTTCCTCTTTCTTACAATTTTTGTGGGATATTACAATTATTACAAGTTGAAAAATTCACAAAGTACGCCTAATACAAAGTTGCCTTGAAATTTTCAGGCCCGGCGAATTTTGATGAAACAATTTGGAATTTAAAATCTTTTGTGCTTCTTATTCACTTCATATTTTATCGAAATATTTTATGGGACTGACAAATGCGAATGATAGATTCCCTACACAGTGAAAAAAAAGTTACACCAGCTCAGAACAGCTAACACCGTCTGGTGTTTCCTGTTTTAGTGTCAGTAAACACCGGCATATTATTCACCACTGTAGGTGTTTGTGACCTTTCCCATTGGTGTTTTTAATAATCAAACCCAGTGGTTAGTAACACTAGTTAGTGCTGAATTTAGCAGAATGAATACTTTGGTGGTGTTGTTTGACACCGCAGTGGTGTGATGCACATTCTGCGCAGGTACATGAGAATATTTTTCTGGTGCGAAGGAACACTATATCATGAGTGTGTTCATTCGAATCAGTGCTTTTCTTCACCACCTCCGGTGTTTTTTACTAAGTTGAATTACCTATTGGAATATAATTCATATGATGATAAAGTAGACAGACGAATCTAGGGACAATTCGGATGTTGAAGTGTTTCGGCTCATTTATCCTAATCAATGGCACTAAGGCCAATTGATACTGATCTATTTCAAAATCATCTAATATATCAAGCCCAATATTGAAATCAGGTACGGTTGGAAGGACTTCAGTGCCACCTATTGGCGAAAGTTCTAAGGTTCTAAGATCGAACAAATGAGCGCATGAAATTCACACCAGTCACATGCTTACACACAATATTTTTATCAATTTATATCGAATATACTGTCTTCAGGATGCAATACTTATCGAATGATTATTTTCACCAAATTAGATGATTCATGCACCGCCTTGATTCCATCGTGATATGACACGGTGTAAGTTGGTGTTAATTTTATATAATAGGTGTTTTTCATGCGTTAACGTCAATGATATGGCACCATTGAGAATATTAAATTTCAACCATTTGGTGTTTCTTATGATTTCATGTTTCAGAATCGTTCTACTTCATCACATCCTTGTCATTTTTCACTACTAAGATCGGAATTAACACCACCTAGCACTCAATTGTGAAACGTATAATGAAAAAGGCACAACTTTGATATTCAGATGTTGAATTCGTCGGAGTTCGCTCTGAAATCCATTTATTACACCCAAGTTTTTTTTGACTACAAACTCGGAAGTATCAATTTCAGTAAACAGTAGAGAGTTATTTACTATTCAACAAAAGAGGACCATTGACTTCTCCAAAGAAGGGAGCAACCCCCCCCCTACTGCCCCTGTATAATCTACGGCATGTTTTTTTGGCGTGTTGAGTAAAACATAATAGTCACATAGGTAATGTCTTAACATTTATTTATACTATTTCCTTCATGAAGTGAGACATTGCAACAGGCATCACAATCTTGGGCAATCCTTGAGTTCAACACATTTTCCGTGGTCACCATCCAGAATGTATCCGTCTTTGCAATAGCAGCCAGGCTCGCATTCTGCAACGCAATTGGCAAATTGGCGGTTCCAGCACGTGGCTTTACAGGGTGATCCGCAACTGTAGTATGCATTCGGATCATCACATTGTCCTGATTAAGAAAATTAGTAGCTGTCATTATTCGGGTGTTAATAGCTTTCAATATATTCGCATTTGAACAGAGCAGTATTGGATATACAGTGATCGCCAGTTGACTATTAACGACTTTCAGATATTCATGGAAAGAGTTCGTAAATATGTAGAAACTACATGAAAAGTGAAAACTCAAAACACCCTGAGTATAAGAGAAATATCAATAACTTGGATAATCCCACAAAGAATTTCCCTAAAAACTAGAGATATAAAATTTTCATTCAGAAAAACAGACTGAAATCAGTAGAATTGTAAACCGACGACAAATAAAATGAAAAAACTTCAACTGGGAATGAATGCATCACTGATAGTGAAAGGGCTGGAATAGGCGTTACAGGGTCAAACTTCTTGTTCCCAGAAGGGGACCCGAAGGACAGAATAGTACATACTGCCAAGCAGCACTCTGAAGTCATACACTTGTTAGTATGAGCTGACTTTGATATGCATGAACTCTCTTGATTCAATATACCTTCATTACGGTTTAATCGAACAAAATAAATACTTGAATTAAAGCTAGACAGTTTGATTAAAGTAACAATCTTCATGTGTACTTATCACATATTATGATCTGCATAATAGCAAATCAACATTGGAAAAACATGAAAAATTTAGGGCGATTGCACTAGATATTTCCAACCAAGCTTTTTTCAACAAGCTCAGATGGCTTATATCAATTCATTGACTGTAATTTTCGTGAAACATCGTACAAGCCAGTGGCAGAATATTGGGGGAGGATATGGTTTGGAATTTTTCTTGAACCTAGAGGTATTCAGGAAACACCTCATTAGACAATAAAACTAGAACTAGACAATAAAATGGTGGCCAGTCTGTGCCCGTCTGGTCTGTTGGTGAAGGGGGTGGTGAAATAATTGACATGACTTTTGAAGGGCATTGACCATAAAAATATCCAGAGATAAGGGATAGACCACCCACTTTTCTGAGATGTTCTAGGGTGTTCAATGAATTTGTAAGTGCAGGGTCACCAACCAGACAAATAGCTCTCCTTTGGATGGAATTTAGGAGCCTCCAAACATGTGAACGAAACTTTGTGGCAGTTTTGATATGTGCTTCATAAATTATGAGAAGCTGTTGAGGTGTGAAGTAGCTCTTGGCACGAAACAGAGTAGCAAAAAATGAACATATGGATTCAAATACGAAGTATTCTCACCTTCAATGTCGGCAGATACCATTGATGAGGCAACAAGAACCAAAAATATTACTGGAGTCATTATTATTCTTGTAGTGGATCAGTGTATCAAAAACAGTGTATCAAAAACTGCTGAGGAAAGTTTGTGTTGGCTTCACTTCTATACGCCAACACACTATGAATATGGAATATTGCAAATTGAAATCAAAAATAATTAATCTAAATATTTTATTACCAGAAAAATATTCATGAACACCGACTATCAAATTGTATGGACGAACATAAGAAATGTGTTGAGTTATCTTGTTTATTACCTCATTAATGAATAATGCACGGCACCGTATTGGGAAATTATGGCACCGTATTGGAAAATTATTGCTCTTACAGTAATTTTCAAAGAACATGGACGATATAAAAACTACAATTCGTAATGTTGTGACTGTTTTGGATACGCAACATTATAGGAAATTCTAATAATCATCATGGGAAGACCATGTGATGTCCATTGCGAAAACTGCTTCACAAAAGTAGGTTTTCGGTTTCACGTCAAGAGCTGCTTCACACCTCGTAATCTACAATGAAGCACAGATTCGACCTGTCATGGTGTACTCTTCACATGTTCGGAGTTCAGCTCCAAAACATACGCTGAGGCTCCTGGATCATATCCAGAGGAGAGCTGTTCATCTGGTTGGTGACCCTACACGAATTCATTGACCACATCGCTGAAAATAGGGCGATCTCTCTCTTTTCTATGAATATTTTTATCGTCGATGAACATCGGAAATCATGTATAGATATCAATGATATCATTCCACGACGAGCGTTTCTAGACAGAGAGATCAGACGGGCACAGACTGGCCACCATTTCATTGTCAAGCTCGCGAGACCTTTTGAACTTCTTTCTATCAGAATTATTTGTTGATCGAATGATGAAGTTGTGGAACTCATCACCAAGTGAGCTTTCCCTGATGCCTACTGGGTACCTACCTCCAAAACAACCGAATTTATCTCCCAATGTCCTTCTACTAGCTTGCAAATGTTTTCCTTTCGCGCAGCCAAAAGATAAAATCACGCCTGGATCTATAGGAATCTAGTCAATTGGGGCAAAATCTGTCTGCGCACTTAGCTTAAATCACATTCGTGTTTTTGAATTAGTATGACATGACGTCGAAAATGACGTTTCTGTCATTTTTTCATCGAAATTCATGCATTCCTGTGACCGTAGCAAAAAAAAAACTCAAAACGACAGTTGTCAAAAAAAATTTGTTTTCATCTTCAATCACCCCAAAGTAGCGCATACAGCCATATAGGCCTCGAATCTCAATTATTAAAAAAGTTTTTTTTTCGCAGTGTACATCAAACTGTGACTGAAAATGTTTGGGAAATGGTCGAAACCTGGGAGGTTTTTCATGAAAAAGTTGAAAATCGTCGTAAAAAAATAACAAAATTCTACTTCACCTCCAACCGTAGTTTCGCATGTGAAAACAATTGAGCAGCGCTGTCCAAAAAAAACTTTTTCAATTCTGAAATTTCAAAATATTTGTTTTAAACCCCTCTAGAAAAAAAATGGTAAAGGAAAAATTTTTCAGTTTTCCCTAATTTTTCTTGAAACACTTGAAAAAATAAAAAAATAAATAAAGAGATTTTCAACTACCTTTAAAACCTCTTTAAAAAAAATGTCTACGCCCATGTTGTTCCCCTCGAAAAAGCATTACATGAGGGTGTTTTTACTTTTTCTCCATCTCTTTTTAATAACGGAGTTATTGAGGGTTGAAAATTTGCTCTTAAAAAAATTGCTGATATTCAAGGATGTTATTCTTGGGTTTATTTAGAGAAAAAACTCTATGAAAATATATCTTAAAACAAAGGTCTTAACTTCTGAACTTTAGGGTACTAAAGTTTCAAGAAAAGCACGCACGTTCTATTTATCAAAAGGCATTTTCCGCTGAACAACATAATGTTTCATTCGTACCAGTGGCGTTTGTGCAGGATTTGCACTGAGTCACTTCAAGCGGAAAAGTGATACACACTTCTTTCTCTCATAGTAAACAATATTTCTCAAAAATCCTCTCCTTTTGAGCAAAGCGGGTCTCTTGTTTTTTTAAGTTTGACGTATTCGCTTAAAAAAATAGATTCATTAGTGCACATCTCGTTATAGGTAGAACTAATTATGAAATTTGTCACTATATTGGAAAACATTGTTACGTTTTTACTATAGTGATAGCATCTGACAACAACGTGGTCAATTAGCGGATGATTATTTATTGCTGTGTCCCGTGTCCGACAATTGAAGACCCTCGATATTTCCTATAATTTCTCGAGGATTCTGGAAAAGAAGTATCTTCTCTAGAGACATCTTTTTGTACCTATCCGCAGTCAGTCAATCGGAAATTAGTTCTGAAGTTGTATAAATATTCATTGAATTGTATTACGAGTTTATAGTGCAATGAATTGTTCACTTTTTGTACTGAGTGTTTGAATTAAATGAACCCAAGTACTTGGAATATGTGAGGGCCATTCTGTGTTGTATAGGGCTTCTCGAAAAATAAATGTAGTCGTAGTCTTGGTATTGTTCTTGATGTTTCAAGACCAAGACGAGACTGGCTGAATTTTGGTCTTGGTCCTGATAGTCTTGGTCTTTGTATGTACCTAGGTGATATCCATAATATTTTGTACTCCAACTTGTACTTATCTGTATCCAAGACCAAGACTCTTGGGAGAGAGTCTTGTTCTTGATATCGAAAGTCAAGTCTTGGTCTTGAGAAGATTCATTAAGTCTTGATCTTGGTCTTGTATCAAGACCAAGACTAGTCTTGCAAAGCCCTAGTGTTGTGTGACATATAGAGACATATTACAGACATAAACAGTAGGAAGGGATTGAGCCAACCTATATACAGTAAACAACTTTTTGGTTAACATTAGCATTTGTAACAATCCATTTGATATTTTCAAACAATGCTTATACACACAATATTTTAGTTTATTGCAATAGCTCTTCAAGATGCTTCTTTCTTCGCAGATCCCAAATTCACTCTATATCTTATCACACAATAATATACATGCTTATTTTCGCCTCGATACATAATATTTTCATGAAATAACTTGAATGTGTTTTCCCAATCTGGTCACATGCAAAGTAAAAATATTTAATTCCGATAACTCGATTCGGACTTGTTTATTGAAGCATTTTGCATGTATTTTGCTAGTACAAGGTGATGGTATCGAGGGTTGCTAGGACCCATTCAGTTAGTTATATATTAGACAGGGAGCCCGTTTTTCCAACTCCACCATAGGGATCTCATATATTATAAAAGACGAGGTCGATTGAATTGGGGCAAAGTTGCACATTTTTATGCTGAACTACCTGAAACAAAATCATTTAATATTTTTGAATTATTGAGGAAAAAACGGAAATTTCTAATCATCATTTTAAATTTTGTAGCAAAATCCAGAAAAACTGGATGTTTTTAAGTACGTTCTCACAAGGAATCTGAATATCTGTCGTCTTATTTTAATGATGCCACAGTTACAACACCCAACTTTGGGTTTTCTTATAGGCACCATATTCGAATTTGTATTTTTGATGTATTTGTTCTGAATTCAATGATGTACCTATCACATGGATATGTGTCGATCTTAAATGCTGATGAAAATGGGAAACATCACTTTACTGAAAAGTGCTTTGGAAAAAACAAGAATTATTTTTTTCTGCAAAACAATAAAAAAATATTTAAACACAATTAGACTCGTTTCCTCAGATTCTGAATAGCTCGCGAAAGAATACTGTATTATTATTTATGAAAAACTATGAAAGATCTATTGAAATTGTACCCATCGATATTGATGGGAGAAGAATCGATAATCACCAATTTTAGGTCTGAGATAACTTGATGCGTCACCAGAGATCAACTGGAGATTTGTTTGTCTACGTAACACACATATTACATACGTCCATCGAAAAACACAGATTAGAAGGCCACACATTAGAAAGTTCTCTAAACTGTGCTCTGGCTGTAGCATTGGATGTCTCCAAGGCATTTGAGCATGTTTCTTGAGACAGTTTCGTCAATGATTTGCGGCCACAACTGTGTCGTTTACTAACATAATTTCTTTTGAACAGATCAATCCATGACCTCCATTAAGCAATCAGAACCACTATGGAATTTTTGAATTTTTCTATGGCCATAATTTCAGGCTAATTTGTTACCCTATTGTCTTCTAGCTCAACGTTAAGCTCTAAAAACCTTAAAATATGACGTGATCGATTCAACGTTATTTCAATTAACACACACTCACATACCCAAAACATCAATCAGGATGCATTTTTTACAACCTTGAACAAAAAATTCGAAAACAGGATATAATTAGAGCCTCAAATAAACCAGATTCTTCGTATAGATTATTACTAATATTTTGTTCAGAGTCCGTTGCAAATCAGCGAAATGAGAGCCTCCGAAATGATTTTCCATATTATTCGTCTTCAATGTTCGATTCAGTTATCAAAGTCACTCACATACCCAAGGTGGATATAGGATGGTGAAACAACTTCCTTTTTACAAGCACTAGAAATAACTGTAGACTTTTGCCTACTTGATTTCATACCATAGTAATATTTCCTGAAGTTATCAGAGATGGCGCCATATCTTGTGTCGGTAAAAAAGAAAATGTGCTCCTGTCAGTGTCACCTGTTCTAGGAGAAAAAATACCGATAAGGGTGAAAATATTGATAATTATTCAAGATTCACTGAAAGTATGTTATTTTAATGTCGTTTCTGTTGAACTTTATGGTGAAAACTATACTTTCAGATGGAATCTACTTTAAACAGATAATGTTACAAATCTGATAGAATCAATATTTATTATTATGACATATAAAAAACAACTGACTCAACAATTATTTAAATAAACTTCTACAGCACACTCAGTTAATATACTAGATGATAATATTTATAATATTCAACACTTCCTCCTAAAAATTATCATCAAAAATGTGTACGATTATTGTAGCTGCTGTACACCCAGTAATTGTCTTAATTCCAAAAATTTCGTTCTTGCCAGAGGTTTGGTTAAAATATCAGCTATCTGTTTCTCAGTAGAAATATGCTCAACTTGCATAATTTCATCTTGATATTTCTCCCGTATAAAATGGAAACGTATTTCTATATGTTTCGATTTTTTATGGAACTCTGGATTCTTTACAAGTTTGATAGCACTCGCGTTATCCATATATAGGGTGACATGTCCATCAAATTTAGTGATTTCACCAAGTAAACGTTTTATCCAGATTAGTTCCTTTCTGCTTCTGGCTGAGCCAGGTTACTGCAGTTCCAGAATACATACAAATGACACCTGACCTTGATTTCGTGGAGAGGGTGTCACCGGCGTAGACTCTGAGATTAGTTCTATTATTCGTATCAAAAAATAATCCAAAATTTATATTTCCTTCAAGATATCTCAAAATACGTTTGACAATACGCCAATCAGATACCTTAGGTGAACTCAATTTGTCAGAAACTATGATCATAGCGAAAGCAATGTCTGGACGAGATCCAGTCATAACATTCATGAGGCTGCCCACTGCTTCACGGTAAGGAATCTTGCTATCCAATTCTGCACTGAAGTTATCGATATGATATACATCAGTATCACAGGATACAATCTTGCATATTGAAACGATTCAATATTTTGTAAGCGGTTGAAATTCTCCGAGGCCACGGTATACTGGAGAAACAAGCTGAGTTGGCGAGGGAGATGAAAAAAGGGATGCAGGCAGGGTAGTTACGGCGTATCCATGGGAGAATAATAAATAGTCGGAGCAAGGTGGATATAGGATGGTGAAACAGCTTCCTATTAACAAGCACTAGAATAAACTGTAGACCTTTGCCTACTTGATTTCATACCGTAGTAATATTTCCTGAAGTTATCAGAGATGGCGACATACCTTGTGTCGGTAAAACAGAAACTGTGCATCTGTCATCTTTTTATCAGTTTCATCTATTCTAGATGAAAAATGACTGAGAAGAGTCAAAATATCGGTAATTATTCCAGATTCACTAAAAATATTGTGTTTTGATGTCATTTCAACTCATGTCTGTCAGATGCGAACCACAGAAATACATGAGCAACAGAAATCTTCTTCGATAATCGATCTCACCGCCATCTTCATTCAAGTCGTGGAAATATTAGTACCTTCTCAAACGGTCTACAAGTTTTTCGCAGAAACAATTGAAAAGCTGTTTCACCATCCTATATCCACCTTGAGTCGGAGATAAAAAGGCGATAGGAATGTTCTTGTTTGAATTTATTGAAATAAATCATATTCGGGTTGTACTGGCGTGTTTTTAAAAATTATACATAACAATTTTGTGTATGTAGGCACTCTGATTTATTAATATACTGCCAATACTGATTCTTTTGATCTCTAGTCCAAGCTTCCTTCGGTAATTTTGAATTTCTTCCGCAATTCATTGAGAAATGACGAAATTTCTAGTCCAAGCTTCCTTCGGTAATTTTGAATTTCTTCCGCAATTCATTGAGAAATGACGAAATTTCTTCATAATCTTTTCCTACATATATAGCGATTTGAAGCTTCTTATGATTTCTTTCACGTATAAATAAACAAGAATCCGATGAACTGCTCTTCAGATTCTCATTTTACAAACCGAGTGTTCCAGCAACGAGGAGATTGCTTCAAACCATACAAGCTTCTGTTTAATTTACAAACACGTCCTGTATTGTCATCAAATCCTTCAGGTTGATTCATGAATACTTCCTCCTGAAGTTTTCCATATAAAAACGCAGTTTTTACATCAAATTGTGATAGACGCATGTTTTCTGAAGCTGCGACACTGAAAATCATTCTGATGGTATCAAAACGAGCCACAGGACTGAAAGTTTCATTGTAGTCTATGCCCGCCTTCTGATTGAATCATTTAGCCACCAGTCTTGCCTTGTAGCGACAAATATTGCCATCTGACTTTCTTTTTACTTTCAGGACCCATCGGTTGGGAATGAGTTTCTTTCCTAGAGGCAAGTTGACCAAAGTCCATGTATCATTTTCTTTGAGTGATTGCATCTCTTCAGCCATGGCATTCCTCCATAATTCCGCTTCCCTAGACTTCATTGCAGCTTCATATGATTGAGGTACATCATAATCTGCAAAAAGCACATAGTCTTCTAAGTACGAAGGCATTTTCACTATATGTCTGCCATCATTCTGCTGAAAAATGTCTCCATTACTTTGTCCATTTTCTTCTTCGACTTCACTCACAGATTCATTTTGTGTAGTTATAACTTCATCCTGAATTAATGGCCGTTCATTTTCTTTTGTTAATTGCATCTTCATTTTCAAGTGAAACTTCTCCATATCCTCTTCATTCTTTTCCAACTGTATCTTCTTCTCTACAACTTCTTCTGACTTGAAAACTACGTCTTTGCTCGTGATAATCTTGTTTTCATCTGGAAGCCATACTCGATAACCATCCTTTTCTCCACAGTAACCTACCAATCTGCCGACAACACTCTTCTTATCCCATTTTCTTCGCTTCTGCTTAGGCACATGAACGTAACATTGGGTACCAAAAATACGTTAATGATTGAAGGCCGCCAATCCTTTGCCTTGCCAAAGTTCAATAGGAGATTTTTGATTCAGTGTTGTTGGACCAACGCGATTGAGGACATATGAAGCCGTGTTTACAGCTTCTGCCCATAACTTGATTGGTAATTCTTTTGTATGCAGCATGGTTCTTGCACTTTCGACGAAAGTTCTATTTTCTCTCTCTGCAAAACCATTCTGCTGTGGACTATATGGCATCGTTACACGAATGTTGATTCCTTTGGATTGTAGGATAGCTCTCACTTCGGAATTGTCGAATTCTCTACCACCATCACTCATAAACTCCACGATTCGATGTCCTGCAACTTCTGCTTCGTTGAGAAATATTTTGAGGCTGTTAGCAACTTCGCCTTTTGACTTGATGAGGAAAACCCGACGATATCTGGTGAAATCGTCCTTGAAGCAGACAAAATACTTTGCTCCACCTATTGAGTCGACTTGCATAGGCCCACATACATCAGCATGTATTACTTCACCTGGATTGGAAGGTCTGTTTTGTCGGGATTTATAGGATACACGATGTTGTTTCCCTAATATACAGCCTTCACAAAACATTTCTTCACCTTCTTGTTGAATACCAATGTTATGACGTTTCAAAACATTTTTGACATGATTTTTATTCTGATGACAGGGCCCGTTCCGATTCACGCAGTGACTGCATGGATTGCATAGGCGCATGAAGTCGTTTCTTTTCGCATTTGCTGCTGATGCGTCTCAGTGAAACGGAACGGTTGTAACAGCAGTAACAGCACAGTTGTCACTGTCAGAAAGTCGAATAAAAAAATGTTCTCTTTCAAAGTCAATGTTTATTTATATAATATCAATAATGTGATTTGATTTTAACGTACATTAACGTATTCTCGTAATCAGAATGTATTTTGGTATAGTAACTAGAATTTGAAAATTGAAATTTCATATTGTTGTGCCAAATTTTTACAAAGGAAAAATTCAGATTCATCAATACAAAACAAGATAGATACCTATACTCCTATCTATAGATTAGATACATTATCTTATTGTTATAGGAATGAAGATGGAAGAAGGTAGTTAACCACACCAAATTTTTTCTATAAACAGTTTTTATAAGGAACCAAAACATCAAAGCTTCATCTCTAATTATTTTAGGTTGGTGCAAATCATACAGTTTGGCAAAACAAAACTAGGTGGAATTGATTTGTCAGAGAAGGAATATAGGTAGTTGGGTAGATGAAACATCTTGATTCTCTACATGAAGAAATGCACATTTCCATTAAGTTCAGACCCATTTAGGAAATAGTTTTCCATGGACCATCTTTAAGGCTGGTGTTTTTACATAGGTACAAATTTGGTGCCTAGGAATCCACTGATGATTTTAGATAAACATGGAAATCGATGGATTTGAAAAATATCATTCACTAGACCACTTTTATATAGGTGAGCTTATATAATTTCTAGTCTTGTGGATGACTTATTCACTCAGTTTTGTTTTTCAGAATTCATATCACTGCAGAAGAATTCCAAGGCATACAAAAGTAGTATTCAACTTTTATTATGAACATGAGTAATTAAGAAAACTTCTCAATTACTGCATTAAATAGTGCTTTTATTTATTGAATTATGACTCCATTATAACAAATTTTCTGATATTGGTTTAGTACTTTTACTTACATTGAATCTTTGTCTTCTTCAGGGTCAAATGTATTACAACAAAATAATTAAACATTTTCCACATTATATTGATAAATTTGTGTCTTCTGCATACTTTTATGATTTCAGGTAAATTTTATTTAACACTCCTGTGTTTGACTATTTCACACATCAGTTATTTTTCAAAAAATCGGTATCTGTTCATTTTTCCAAAGATTTACAAACAGTTTGACCTGTTTTATTATAATCAAAATCTCAAAATAATAAGTAGAGATCATGCATATTTGAGCAAAATTACAAAATATTATACATTTTTATTTTATATCATTCCAGATCTGTTTGTGTTAAATTTGGAGTGGGCAAAGCTACTGCATTCAGGGCACTCAGGCGTGTGACATATGCCTTGCACTGTTTTGCACCCAGATTAATACAGTGGCCAAAAGGACAAAAGGCACTTCTAACTGCCCAGGAGTTCGAGGCAAGATGTGGGTTTCCTGGAGTTATAGGAGCCATAGATGGCACCCATATAAAAATAAGAAGCCCAGTTTATGCCTCACTGTCATACATAAATAGGAAAGGGTACCATTCTATCATTCTTCAGGCTATATGCAACTCAAATTGCATATTCACGCACTGTTTTGCTGGGTTCCCTGGGGCAGTTCACGATTCGAGGGTGTTCAGGAATTCACCTGTCCAACACTTTTTGGACCAACCAGAATATTTCCCTTTCGATTCTCACTTAATAGGTGATGCAGCCTACAGTCTCCATCCTAATATTATGGTCCCATTCAGAGACAATGGGCACCTGACATTGAAGGAGAAAAATTTCAATTATTGCCTATCGTCTAGAAGAATGTCCATTGAACGGGCATTTGGACTCCTTAAAATTAGATTCAGAATCCTACTGGATTGCCTTCCTCTGCTGGATATAACCAAAATACCGGAATTCATAATGGCATGTTGTGTTCTTCACAATATTTGTACCCATGAATGGTGACTTGATAGATATAAACATCATCAACAATGAAGAGAGGAACAATTTTAACATGGATGTCAATAATCTTGCTTTAGGACGACAAAAGAGGAATCATATTATGGATGATTTAATAATTCAAATTTGAAAAAAAAAAACACATGTTGATCGAAATATCAATCAATCCTTGTCAATGATATTTTTCAATAACTGAATCAAGGATTTCTGTACTTCCAGTTTTTCTTCATGCATCTTTTGTTTATCTTCATTCCTCTTTTCTCTTTCATGTTCTATCCTCCTTCTTTCATCTTCCATAATTCTCCTTCTATCTTCTTTGTCCTCTTTGACAAACACAACAAAATTTTCTAATATTGTCTCCACCCTTCTCTTCTTCCTATTATCTGAAAAATTAGAAATCAAATATATATTTTTGAAATTAATATAGACTTGCCAAGAAATTTATTGTATCAGATCAAAGTGTGAATATTTTATATATAATAGTTGTTTGAACTGCATGGGATAAATGAAACAAAAAAGCACGATGAAATGAAAACGACTGTCAGGGATATATTAACAATAAAAATGAACATACTATTAGTTCCGCTGGGGCCAGGAACATCTACTGGCGCTGCAGGTCCTTCGCTACTAGCGATCGCTACAGGGGCCATATAGGCCTTATCCCCAAAAATAGAATCCATCACCTATAAACAATCGATTTATTCAATATCTTATGAATTCATTTATACTTATCCATACCAATGAAATTATGCTGAAAATGTATATATACCAACATATACACCCAATAGGAGAAACTTCAATTAAAAAATAATTCTATGCTGCATACATATAATTTTTATAATTACTTTAAAATATTAAACAAGTATGTGAAGAAAAAATCAACTTAGCACAGAGGAACATACTGTTGTTATTGTTTTGAATCATTAAGTTATGTATTATGTCCGCTAATTTTGATATGTATTCAGACAAGGTTTTCTATAGTTTGTGAAGTTACATTTTTGGTATGTATATAGTGACATCAAATAACATAGGATATTATATTATACTTACTGCAAAATAAGGCCACGTGAATCGGCAATTGCCAGACTTATTGTTCTGTTCTTTGATATTTTTATACGTTCTCTTGAGTCCGGCTACTTTATTCGAAACCTGTTGCCCAGAAAATGAATAGTTCGCATTTTTTTCTTTCATTTTCTGGGCAATCTCATTCCAGATTTTATAATGCCGCTTGCCTTTTTTCAGTTCCTCCTCCATTTCTCGATATATTTCTATGAGTAGAAGAGTTGCCGATTCGCTCCATCCTTCTGTTCTTTCTGGAACATAATTAAGTAGGTATTTTCATTGAAAGATCTGACATATCCAAATCATATATATGGATTATTTTGAAGAAAGCCATAACATTAATTGTATTACTTTCCTAATGGATGCGGTACTAGCAACTTCAGGAAGATAACTTAAAACTATAACAAAATTTTCTTATGAAGCCCGTAATTTACCAAAAGTGGTTGGAAATAGTTTTAAAAAATACTTCGAAGTATACGCGTGTTATTGTAGACGACTGGTTCTTTATTATAATGTAAGATTCAATTCACTAGCATATAATGAAACTTGAATATAATATAGTGAGACTCAAGTTTCAAATGGAAGTAATAGCGCTCGAGTCTAATTATTATTACAGCATTCTTACCCGACGAAACTGCATTGGAGGGAACAATATCGATGGGATTTTCATTAATTGCATCAGTCGGATTTATTTCTTGTACTGATGTTGATGCCGTCGATGGAAAAATCAAGGATTTCAAAAATTGTTCATCTGCAATGAAAATGAGAACATGAGGGAACTCCATAATTTCAATTAAGTACATGAACTTCTAATACATATAACTTCATTCTGTATTAATGCAAAAGGAAAATTCTAAAATACATTGAATAAAATAATTAATATGCTATTCGAGAATCCATGAATGAGCATCATATTCTTTGTTCTAAATATTATACATTCAATTCAATTTGTTTTGAATGAATCCATCAGCTATAGGATGTAGAACATTATTTCAATACTATATTAGGTATAATAAGCCTGAAGTAGCAATTAACTAGCAAATGCTTCATTAAATTCATGTTCTTGGGACATAATATGATTGTGATACTTGATATTTTTTAGAATATAGTATATTCATATAATATATTATCAATTGATTCGAAACGCACACACATACCTTGAGTGGCCCTGGTCACATCTTCTGGATTGAGGTGCAAAATTATAATTTGTCCCGTTTCTTCCACTAGCACAGGAAATTCAACTAAAGTTGCATCCATTTTCAAATTTTTTTCGTATTGTCACCAGTCCTCTGGTGTTCAATTTTCGAACTACTCCGAAGGTGAACGATTAATGTAGGGCAACCCCTTGGTATTAGATGGCAGCAGTGAATTTCGCACTTCTCAGTGTATGTCTATTCTTCGTTTTAACACGTATTGGAGAGAGACACATACATGGTCCAGTTTCACCAACAGAATTTGATGGTAAATTTTGTATTTTTTTAAAACTTTTTTGATACAAATTTGTGTGTCCTGTATATAATTATTTTCAAAACGAATTCGCGAATCCATTCCAGACGAAGTGTATTGGTCAGTTACCCAGCGGGATTCCATACATGCAGTATTGTAAAAAATTAGAAAGTAATACATTATAACATGGAGAAACATGATGAAAATTATTGGATGATGATTCAATGCAAATTAAAGACCAATATCCTTCATTCTCTTGTCTATCTCCTTTTCAAAAACTCCTAAATATTTTGTACAAATTACTATAATGGACTATGAAGAGATCAATAAATCTAGGATTTGATTGTTATCCCATACCAACTTTAATATTCATACCACAAAATGTGAGGAAATTTCTTTTCAGATTGATTGGAACACCATTTCTCTGAAAGAGAATAAAAAACTAGACATGGCTAGGGCAAGAATTAAGAATGAGGCAGGTACAGAAAAAGTTAAACTTTGATATTGATTCTCAACTTACACAGATGATAGGTAGGTATTGGCAATTCCTCATTGCTGCTTGTTAATATGGTTAGCTCCAACCAAGCTTCAACAATAGCTGTTGATTGATTTGATTGCTCCAGAACAGAAATATCTGTTGATCGAGTAAAAATCATTCCAGGCAGAAGAAAACAGTTTCAAATACAGGTGTGTGTTGTATACTTATTTATTTTTCTCAATTGTACAAATATAGGATTTCATACATAAAATCATGATTTTATTTATACAAATAATATTGCAACCACATTATCTCTAGATCAGTGCCAGAAAAAGAAGTAAAACCGAATTTTTTGAGTTGAATAACTTGTGTATAGATTATTAGTATAGCAGGACTAGTATAGGAGGACTAGGCATGATATCCAAATATGATCAAAGTAAACATTAGTGCTGGCATATACCTATGGAATTTTAGTAACAAAGACACAATAATTCCATACATAATGTTCTTCATAACTTTGTCAAGTTTTGGCTTCTGAGAATTTGGTTATGAAATTCAGCAGACTCACTCCCAAATGATTTTATCTATATTCAGTATTTCTAACTTTATAGATATTGATTTCCTTCAGCTGAAAATGTGCATAATTTGGGTTGAAATTTATAATAAGTATTCTTTACAAACCTTCATTCTAGAAGCATTTGAAACAAGTTCTTCACTTCACCTGTCTATGTGTGTTTGTTCCATTATTATTTAACCAGTTCAACCTTTATATAAAGAGTCTCCATAATATGTTTATAGAACTCTGACATGTGCTCTACATAAACATAAACGTTTGCTTGGCATGACTTGCATTTCATGTGGGAGGTTGCCTTAGAGAGTTAGAGCTGAAGAACCTTTATTCTTTGGCTGAAGTTTGTTTCACATCTACCCCACACATAAGCGAAGCTCTGTATCCCAGACCAACCCAGACATCAGCTTCTCCCTCTTTTATGGGTATGATTTCAACACTGTTGTACGATCAATCTTGGGGACGAGTAGTGGACAAAAAAAAACTCCGTTGGCTTCTATGACTCAATAAAACTTGAAATATTACCTGTTTTGCCTTGTATAGACGTTGTTTAAAGTTTATTATGACAATAATTCGGTATTGTTTATTTTTGCGAATAATACCTAACCTAAAGGTTATAAAAGTGACAGATGCCTGACGTGCAGCAAAACTGCCTCTGGTATTTTGGAGAAGCAGTTCATGCACCGCAAGTGGGCGGAGCCATGCACTGTTGATGCAGTAAATTGCTTGAATCGGAACGCTAACCATGCGCTTGCTGCGCATAATGCATGAATCGGAACGGGCACAAAGTCTCTCACGCCAAAGTTGAAGGATTTCAGATAATGAACTGACATATACTTCAACGGGTGTTTCTGATTTACAAGCCATCATGTTCAAAACATATAAACCTTTTTGATTTATTTTGCCGCTCAAACGAATCAATCCATCTTTCTTGATAAAGCAGTTTTCTTGATCAGCTTCGAAGTGGTAACCTTTGTTGAGAGTTTGCCCAACCGAAAAGAGATTTCTCTTGATTTCCGGTACATACCACACGTTTTCAAGATGATTCATGGATGTTTTCTTGTTAACTTTCATCTGTACATTGATATCACCGTTGCCATAAGCCAGAATCACAGCACCATTACCGACTTGAACTTCTTTTGTAGCAGTAAACGATTGATAGTTGATAAAGAACTCTTTGTTACTTGTCATGTGAGCCGAAGCACCTGAATCAGCCAACCATTGGTCTTGGCCTGGAATACACTCGAGAAGGCATCTCCTTCCAGTTTATCGATATGTGCCTTGAATTCCATATCTTGCTTATCTTTTTCGTGATTTCCTCTCTATAGTTTCTACACGTTTAACGTTCAAAAGTTACTTTACAAATGGTCTGGGCCCATAACCTGTTGAACTTTATGGTGAAAACTATACTTTCAGATGGGATCTACTTTAAACAGATAATGTCACAAATCTGATAGAATCAATATTTATTATGACATATATAAAACAACTGACTCAACAATTATTTAAATAAACTTCTACAGCACACTCAGTTAATATACTAGATGATAATATTTATAATATTCAACAGTTTCGATTCACGCCTGTCAGATTGGAACCACAGAAATACATAAGCTACAGAAATCCTCTTCGAAATTAGATTTTACCGCCATATTCATAAGTCGTTGAAATATTACTACCTTCCCAAACGGTCTACAAGTTTTTCGCAGAAACAATTGAAGAGTTGTTTCACTATCCTATCCACCTTGCCTATACCTCAAAGAGTACGTATTTGTCGAACGAAAAAAGAAAATTCGACAATCCTCAAATTATAGTTTTGCTAGCTTAACGAATGCGCTTGCATCGGTAAGGCTAGCAAAATCCTGATTTTGAACAAACGAAACAGCATTAGTAGGTACCTATAGGAAAAGATCCTCTAAAAACTTGTGAAAGTATGGTTTTGCCAGCTTAACGTCAAGCTGACATACCGAAAATTCAGTAATAAAGTAATGAATTAGCCTTGAATTACGGCCGACGAAAAATTAAAGAATTGCAAGGTTATTTCATGTGAGGATTGATGGCATTTCATCTGATAAAATGGCTACCAACGCCGGTATTTCACGAGGAACTATTTTGGCACCAACTTCGTTCATGCTACATATCAATTATCTGTTCATTGCTTTAGAGATATGAATGATATGATAATAAACTTCATACTGCCTTCTCATATAAAGCCGCCAAACGGGACTCCGATAATCTAAATAGACTTTGATGCAATGCAACCAAAACTCAAGCTTGAAAGAAAAAGAGTATGGTAGATCACTAGCTGAAAACAGAAAAAGCTAAACTCAAACTGTGTTTGATATTTTTATTCCGATAAGACTCTTTTTCTTTCGATTTTTATAGATACCTCGTCCATAAATCATGATGGCATTTACATTTTGCAAAATTCAAACATGTTCTTCATGAAGGCGGTCCTCAGATGATGTTATGTTCTTTTTGTTGAAATTGATTGCAATGATTTTGTACTGTAATGGTAGAGGGCGATAGTGTTTATACTACTTGCGGTATGTCGTAAATAAAAAGGAAGAAGATGTATTTTAGGTTAAGTAAAAAGTTGACGTAAGATTGGAAATGATGATATTTCCTGTTCTGGCTTTTACGATTGATGTTACTTGTGTTGAGATTTGAGAATTTATAAAAGTGAGGGGAATGAATAAATAGAAGAAACGGTTTTTACTTTGAGTTGGAATACATTAACATTGATAATAACACTTTTCTTTTCCCAAAAAGTCCCCTATATTGGGATGATCATTCAAGTCAATTCCAAAAAGTGTTTCACGCCAAGAGCTACTTAAAGCATTAGAGCTTCATATGATCTACAAAGCACATATTAGAACTGTCATGACGCAGGTTGAGGCTGCCCACCTTTCATTGTTAGACTCGAGACTCAATAAGACCTATACCGAACTTTTCTTTATCAGAATTGTTATTCCTCAATATAACACGTCGTCTATAAAAATTGTTTTGTTTGTCTCCCGTGATTTCCTTGAAATTGGTCTATTTCATAATGAAGAAATCTTGATGGGGTCGATTACACAGGGTCAGTAGGAACATACTTGTCCCCCCCCTCTGAAACGTCATATCTACGATGCTCCATTTATGGATGCCACAAGACACGCCTTTCATTGCAGATTCAAATGGATACATCTTCAAATCCGTAGATTTATACTAAGGTTGGCTGTCATTGGTCGTTGGCATTCTGAGTACTGAAAATCTTGGACAAAAGTTGTAGTGGAAGGAGATGATCAAAGCGAATGACGAAACGACCTATGTCGAATGTTAGCACCTACTCAGTATATTCGATGTAACTCCATCAATTCTTGGCCATCCCAGATACGCGTTGTTCCCAAATTTAGCATCTGACTATATCTTCTCACATTTGGGCAAACTCTCTATAACTTCTTTCACCCTCTTCTAATTTCCCAATCCATATATCTCATATAAAACAAATCGATTCGTTGAAAAACAATAAGTGCTCAATGTTCGGAACTCTCGGCATGGCTATAAAGATTTTCAATATTCTCGTTTCACAGGCGTTGGATTCGATATAAATGCATAGCACTGTAAAGTGCATGCAAATCGGAAGAACAGTTTCAAGTGGAATTCTATTTGAATTTAAACTGATTTCAAGATGTTACTGAAGCAGTGAATTATCCGAACAATTGTAATTGAAAATAAACTGATATCTACCTCAAAGAATATACTTATTGGTATCACATAATTATAGATGCCCGCCGAGAATCTAAAACTTTTTTCACTATTGCACAGCCAAAACAAACATACTATATATATACCCTCATGGATAAGATGTAATTTTAGATTTTTCTGGTTCCTCATTTTTGAGGGACAATCTGCAAGATAAATTTGAGAGATTCGTATTGTTATGATTTTTTTTCATTTGGCAACAGTGTGTGGAATGAGATGAGTTGTTATAGTTGTAACACAGGTCCGGATTCGATACCATTTAGTGTTGGCTTTTCTTCAGGACGTTTGTTTAGCATGGCTGATTTCAAGTGTCTAGTGTTTGATTCAAGATGATTTGTGTGTTTATAATAAAAAATATACCAGATTGATAATAATATAATGGGCATAGTTGATTTTCCTTTTCAAACAGTTTTCAATATCACGTTTTTATGTATATAGAGTTTCTGCTGATTACACTATTAGTTGAAGAGTTGACTTATCTCTATAATAGGGTATGAACACCATTTTTTGCCACATCACCATTAGTAGCCACTTGAACGATTGAAGAATCGTAATAATACTTAAGTCTACTTATTCAGAAAAATAAAAAAATCGACTCTACATGACCTCCCTTTTTTTCTGGACCGTTTAGTTGGAAATTACTCCTCAAACCCTCCCCAAGTTGACATCTACTCAGAGACGTTCTACTGCATTCCATTGGCTTGTTTTCGCACAAGTGTGATCACTACCAATGTTTTGTCATGGCTATGAATACAATATAAGATCCATTTTTCATCACATAATTACTGTTGAAAATAATAACCAAGTTATTATCAGTACAATGGAAAGCTGTGGCAATGATTGGAAATGGCATATTGCCTACCACACCTACCAGAATGGGAAAAAATTTCGATTTTTCTACAGAATTTATTATAATTTTGTATATGTTTTATTCAGAAATAAATATGTTCATATAAATATCAAAATCCAAGTTTTATGAAAACTAGTTAAAACAAGCAGAGCTTACTATAAAGTGAGACATATGATCTAAAATGCACTTTTCCAAAACCTCATTAGAAAGAAATTATTTTATACAAGCGACAACTGACAAAGTCGTAGGGTAAGGGTTTTTCCTTTGATGATTTATCAATCCAGCTGAATATCTTAACACGGTCACAAATGATGTTCATATCCTATAAATTGACGATTCGAAAGTAATGATCGAATTTTGATGTAATGAATTTCAATATTTTCTCAAAAATCCACGACTCTGAGGAAATAACGGTTTGAAGTAATTAAATGAATTGGATTTGTGACTACGACTCAATAGGTATTCATTTCATACTGCACCTGTAATTCTACGCCAAAATGTTCTTCTGGTATCAAAAGTAAAATAAAAGTCGCGTGAGTAATGTCTAACAATTTATTTATACTTTTTCCTTCATGAAGTGGGTCACCATCCAGAATGTATCCGTTTTTGCAATAGCAGCCAGGCTCGCATTCTGCAACGCAATTGGCAAATTGGCGATTCCAGCACGTGGCTATACAGGGTGATCCGCAAGTGTAGTATGCATTCGGATCCATCACATTGTAGTAGCTGACATTATTCGGGTGATTGAATTACTTTCGAGATATTCGCATCTGAACAAAGCAGTATTGGATATACATTGACTATATTCATGAAAACAGTTCGTACCAAAATAAAAACTACAGAAAAGGTCAAGAATCAACAACACAAATATAAGAAAAATATAAAAAACTTGGATCATCCTATATAAGTGAATTTCCCTCAGAACTAGATACAACATTTTCATTCAAAAAAATAGACTGAAATCAGTAGAAATTATAACTGTAAAAAACCCAATCTTGGCACTCCAGCTAGAAAGGAATGCATCACTGATGGTGAAAGGGATGGAATATACGTTACAGGGTCAAGTCACGTGAGCTTCAAGAGGTACCTAGAAAGGGACACCCGAAGGACAGAATACTATATCCTGCCAAGCAGTACTTAAATCATATACTTGTTGGTTTGAGCTGACTTAGATCTGCAATCAATCCCTGCCAGTAGGCAACAACAACCAGGTCACTTTCATGTGGGTTCTGTCACAAGGGAGTTAGAGGCAATGAGGAAGTATACTGCCTTGACAAAGAAGGGGTAAACGTACAATTTTCCGAAAGAAGGGTATCGACGTTGGGCAATATCAATGTAATAAGGACAAAGACAACGAAAAGGCCATTGAACCTAAAGCCAAGGAAACCTAAATGACTTCTGGACGCGGATGAGAAAGACTTGAAATTAGTTACGAGACTTTCCACTGGACACCTCAAAAAGGGGCAAATCAGAGAGCCCATAAGTTTGTGTAAGGAATATTCGAGTGACACTATGAACTTTTTCGATTGAAATACATTCATTACGGTTCAATCGAACAAAGTAATTTTATACTTGAATTGATGATAACCGGTTTGATCAGAGTGAACATTTTTTGCATATATGCAAATCAACAATGGAAAAACATGGAAAATTCAGGGCGATTGCACTGGATATTTCCAGAGCATGCGTGCGAGTTTGGCCCTAAGCCCTTTTTAACAAGCTACTCTCATATGGCTTTTTTCCATTTATCGACCGTACGTACGAAATGAATATGAATGTTCGTGAAACATCTTACAAGCCAGTGACAAAATATTGGGAGATGATATAGATTGTGATTTTTATTGAAAATTTTGAGCCCATAAGTATTCGAGAATACCTCGCTAGGCTATGAATTCTTGTACCTCACCATTCGAAATACAATGATGAAGAGAAGTTCTGCGGTTCTTGAACTATAGACAATACAATGGTGTCCAGTCTGTGCCCGTCTGGTCTGTTGGTGACGGTGGTGGTGAAATAATAGTAATGATGTCCGATGAGCATCGAACATAAAAATATCTATAGATAAGAGAGAGATCACCCACTTTTCTGCGATGTCAATGAATTTATAAATGCAGGGTCACCAACCAGACAAAGAGCTCTCCTCTGGATGGAATCCAGGAGCTTCCTAACATGTCAACGAAACAACATGACAGGTCGAATCTATGCTATTTAAATCATGAGAAGCTATTGAGGTGTGAAGAAACTCTTGGCAAGAAAGAAGGTAGCAAAAACGAATACAAATGTCTGGTAGGCGGAAGGCAACGAGCAGAAAAAACTACTTTCCTGTCAAATACCACGCAGAACATTGAATTATATCTGCTCGTAGGCCTTTCAACGATTCCCACTGTTCTTTTCAAGACGTGACTAGGATCGACTATTTTTCCTTATAAAATTTCTGTCCAATTCATTTTTCATTTTTCAGAAAACCTAGTTTTAACCAACGTAGGTGATCCATTTCTTACAGTGGAGGTAGAAGATATAGAATAAGGGGATTAACTTACGTCAAACTCCACCAAAGTGTTTAATATGTAGTCATAGACATTAGGACATGTTTCGAAGGATTAATCCTTCATCATCAGCAATAGTAAAAAAAAAACCATGTTAAAAATCTTGACACATCAAAAAAGAAGTACCTGAAAACTTACCAATGGTGACAGTAAAATTTAAACATGAAAATAAACTTAAAATGAAACAAAGGGGGTCGCACTAAGTGCGAACTCCCAATGTTAAGGGATCTTCAGAAATCTCATAATCAACCAACAATCAAAAATTTTTATATAGGTGAATGTTAAGGAATCATGTCTTATCAATCGAAAGAATGAATTGCAAGTGAAGTGAAATGACAAGTGAAACAAATCATATCAAGCACAGAAAATATGACAAATTATGAATTGACAAATGATTGAAACTATGGATAATGTAGACACCTGACTTCAAGGGGAAAGAATCACAACCACAAGTAACCAAGGTTAGTAAACAGAAAAGAAAAACAGAGAAATTAGAAAATTAAGGAATTAAACAACCTCAAACTGTCAAACTGAGTCTGCTCATTGAGACAAGCTGTCTCAGAATCCTTAATGCATTTATTGATTTCATAAGTTTCAAAAATATTGAGTTTTTTACCCTTATCGCAAAAATGTAGAAATTTCAAACCAGAAGTTTGATCAAAAGTATGTTTATAATTAATAATGTGATTGGAGAAAACAGAATTAGAATTAATGGAATCTTTATCAGAATTATTATTAATTAAACGAATATGTTCTGCAATCCTATGTTTGAATTTTCTGCCTGTTTGACCAATATAGCACATATTGCAATTAGGTTCTGAACAATTCAGTCTATAAACACCAGATTTTTCTAAAGGTGGGATTTTATCTTTGGAGTTAACAAGAGAACATTTTAAATTATTAGAAGTTTTGAAAGAAAAGGAATAATTATGAGAATGATCAGAATTCAATTTATTAATCAGAATATTTTTCAGATCAAGAGAAATGGGACCAAAAAAAGACAAAGAAAAATGTTTAGTAACAACAGGTTGTTCAAAAATTGTGTGAGAAGAAAATCTTCTCTTAATAGATGTACTTTTTACTATTGCTGATGATGAAGGATTAATCCTTCGAAACATGTCCTAATGTAAGTCTATGACTACATATTAAACACTTTGGTGGAGTTTGACTGTAAGTTAATCCCCTTATTCTATAAAACCTAGTTTTAGTGAAATAGTTTTTACAATGGACCACACATGATCTTCTCATGATGATTATTAAAATTATCAGTCGCAACGAATTCTACTTTTTATATTGTTCATGTTCTTTGAAAATTACCATACGAGCAGTAATTTTTCTTCGGTTTTATTTATGGTACCTATTAGTCATTCATGAGGTAATAAACGAGAAAATTAAACACATTCTTAATCTTCGTTCACCATTGTTATACTCGGTGTTCATGAATATGCTTCTGGAAATAAAATATTTAGATAAAATATTTTTGATTCCAATTTGCAATATTCCATATTCATAGTGTTTTGGCGTATAAAAGTGAGGCAAACACAAACTTTCATCAGCAGTCTCAACGTTTTCAATATACTGATCCACTACAAGAATAATAATGACTCCAGTAATTTTTTTGGTTGTTGTTGCCTTATCAATGGTTTCTGCCGACATTGAAAGTGAGTAAACTCCGTATTTGAATCCAAATGTAAATTTTTTGCTACTCTGTTTTGTGTCAAGAGCTACTATGCACATCAACAGCTTCTCGTAATTTACAAAACACAGATTCGACCTGTCATAGAGTATCGTTCAAATGAAAGGAAAAATAGTCTATCCAATTAAAAATATCAAACATGTTTGGTAGACTACGAGCAAGAAACAACTACTTTCCTGGCAAATGCCACGCATAACATTGAATTATATCTGCTCGTAGTCCATGCAACGATTCACACTGTGAATGCAGATCGCAAATGTTTCTTTCTTCCTAAGATGTGACAAAGAAATATTGTAACTGTATATCAAATACTGCTCTGTTCAGGGCCCCTATTCTTGAAGTCTAGGGAGTAGAAAAACTGATAGAAAAGTGAGGAGGCAATATATATCATTCATCTGTCAAGAAGTGAGATAGTTGTCCGGTTTTCTACTCCCTAGAATTCAAGAATAGGGGCCCAGGTGCAAATATCTCAAAAGCAATTCTATCACCCGAATAATGTTAGCTACTGTTTTTCTTAATCAGGACAATGTGATGATCCAAATGCATACTACACTTGCGGATCACCCTGTATAGCCACGTGCTGGAACCGCCAATTTGCCAATTGCGTTGCAGAATGCGAGCCTGGCTGCTATTGCAAAGACGGATACATTCTGGATGGTGACCACGGAAAATGTGTTGAACTCAAGGATTGCCCAAGATTGTGATGCCTGTTGCAATATCTCACATCATGAAGGAAATAGTATAAATGAATTATAAGATATTACTTATGTGACTTATTTTATTTTTCATACCAAAAGAACATTAGCGTAGATTATACAGGGGCAATAGGAGGGGCTTGCTCTCTCCTGCAAAAAACTCAACTTATATATTTTATGCATCTACCGTTCTCCTTCGGCTGATCTGAATGTTTTTTTTGATAATCTCACTTCTCTGTTATCTGATTTATCTGTTAACTCATCTATTGTACTGACTGGGGATTTCAACATTAATTACAACAATGAGGAATCCAGTCATACTGAATCACTTAAAAACTTACTCTTAACTTTCAACTTGAATATGCATGTTGACTCAGATACACGTTATTCTCAATACTCCAATACTTGTATTGACTATATTTGTAGTAACTATGATGTGAGGACCGTATCATGTTCAGTGATACCGTCTGGATTATCTGATCATGAGGCAGTAACCTGCTCATTGATCCTTGACTCATTGAACACAAAAAGAAAATGTAAATTAGGCAGACTTTACAGTAGAGCAAACTATAATAGGTTCTATCAGAACTGCCTTAAGTTAAATTGGGAGGATGCTTTGTTCAAAAATGATCCCTTTCTCACATTTCACAATACGTTATTGAATGTATTCGATAAATCATTTCCCATACAAAAAATTAAAATAAAACACAAAAAACCATGGATCACATCAGGTTTGAAGATTTCTGCAAAAAACTTACGCTCATTGCATACCATACGGAAGTTTACTGTTAATCAAAGCTTTCATGACTACTTCAATACCTACCGCAGAATATATAGATCTACCATTAAGAGAGCAAAAGAAAGCCACTATGTCAATAAAATCGATAATTCATGCAATAAAATGAAAGAAACTTGGTCTATTATTAGTGATATCACGGGTAAATCTAAAACAAAAAAAATGTCGATATAGCACTCTGTCCTGATAAAATCAATGATTACTATTGCTCTATTGCTCAAAAACTGAGTGAGAAAATTACTGTTCCATATGATCCCTTGATGAATCTAGTAGGTATCAATATCGAAGAGAACCTAATTCTATATAATACAAATATTGATGAATTAGTTGATATAGTGAGGAAAATAAAAAATAAAAACGCAACTGGCTATGATGGAATCTCGATCAAAATCATCCAAAATCTTCCAATCAATGCACTCAACACGTTAGTATCTATCATCAATAACTCATTTCACAGAGGAATTTTCCCTGATTTCCTGAAAACTTCTGTTGTCATCCCAATTCACAAAGGTGGAGATTCAGATGATCCCTCGAACCTTCGCCCAATCTCCCTCATTCCAACTATGGCCAAACTCATAGAAAAACTGGTGAAAATACGTTTAACCGACTTCCCAAAACGCAACAATATATTAAGTGAAAATCAGTTTGGTTTCCAAAACAGTAAAAATACGCATGATGCCATTTTTTCATTTCTATATGATATGTATTCAAAGTTGAATTCCGGTAATGTAGCTGCTGCGGTATTTTGCGATTTGTCGAAGGCATTCGACTGTGTTGCCCATAAAATCTTATTGAGAAAACTCCACCAGTATGGTTGCAGAGGAACCACGTATAAATGGTTCGAATAATATCTATCAGATAGGAATCAAATGGTGAGAACAACAGAACTATCTGGAAAGAAGGAAATAAAGTCCGTAGTTCCTCAAGGTTCGGTTCTTGGTCCCATTCTGTTTTTATTGTACATCAATGACCTGACATCCTTGAACATATCTGGGAAGTTCACACTATTTGCGGATGACACCACGATACTATGGAACAGTAATAACTCTAACACCTTACCCAACTTAATATCTACTGATATGAAAAAAATTAAGGAATGGTGTGATGCAAATTTATTATCCTTCAATACAACAAAAACAAATGTCATTTCATTCAGATGTACTCTTGAAGATCTTCCACTCAGTGATAATGGACTGATTGAGAACAAGTCTATAACAAAGTTTTTAGGTATCAATATTGATAATAAGCTCAAATTTGACGGGCATATCAAGCACCTTAAAAGTAAAATCTCATCCGGGTGTTATGCAGTGAGGGTAACTTCATTGAATCTAGGATCTAAAACAGCCAAAACTGTGTACTACGCCCTAATAGAGTCTCACTTACGCTATGGAATACCTTTTTGGGGAGTTTGTAATTCATCTGCACTTCAATCAGTCCTAGTACTGCAGAAAAGGGCCATAAGGTATATGTGTAATCTTAAACCTCGGGATTCATGTAGAAACACATTTGTTGGAGAAAAAATATTAACGGTAGTTGCGTTATTCATTTTAGAATCAGTTTGCCTCATTTACAAGAACGTGTCATTGTTCGAGGTTTCACGCAGTCATTACAACACCCGTTCAAACGTGTTGAAATTGCCAATTCCCTCAACAAATTTGGTCAAAGATTCGATTTATTATAATGGGGTCAAGATGTTCAATCATCTACCCTCAGACATAAGGGAGGTGAATAGTAGCATTATAAACTTTAGGAAAATTATTAAAAAGTTTTTGGCAGATAGGCCCTATTATAGCTTGCAGGAGTATTATAATGATAAATTTGAATGACAAAGCATATATCTGCATCTATGTAAGTTTTTAACTGTAACGTTACTATTAAGTAGGTGTGTTTGTGTGTGTATGTATAGGTGCACATATGTGTGTTTATAAGTATATTTGTGTATAAATGACTCTGTATATATTTTAGTCGAAACAGTCCACATTATTTGTGTTTTATGACTCAGAGCGAAGTCGCTCATAATACTGTATAAGTTCAACACTTATTGTAGTTGTTTTTATATATATATTTTTTCTATTATATTCATTATCTAATCTATAATCATACCGTATTTACAAGCTTTGTCCACAAGATTTTCTCTTAATGACAATAAAGTATATTTATTATTATTATTATTATTATTTGGAGAAGTCGATGATCTTCTTTTGTTTAGTAATAAATGACTATCTCAATTTTATGTCCACTCTGCATTAGACGCGTGTTTTGGGAATTTTTCAACCTGTAAAATTCTTTCTGAATTCGAATATATTGGAAAAATAATTGTGGTTTTCGTTTTCATTTTTTCAATCCAAAACCAAAGGAACAAGACGTTTTTAAATAGGAGGTTCTCGAGGAACTTTTTTACAAGGAACCCGCACCTGGCATTGTATTTTTCAAAGCCAGAGATACAACACTCAACTTTTATGTTTCTAATGGGCGCTTTATTGAATTTAACGCGTTTTTTTCTGATTACAACAACGTATCAGACGATATGATAGAATCCATTGACCATCACATGTTGGTCTACATTAGGAACAATGTGCAACAAAACAAAAATTTTGTTTAAAAAACTAAATTCTGACAGTTCAGAATATAACAGACTTTTCAAAAATGCAAAAATCCAATATGACTCCCATAAGAAAAATCGAAGTTGAGTATCGTATTTCTGATATCAAGAATAACTTGGAAAATACCATGGCAGATTAAGATCCCTTGAAAAAATAGCCTCATGAACGATCTAGTTTAAAACGTCTAGTACTTTTAGTTTTCGCCAGAAAAAAAAATTTACTAATTTCCGTTTTTTCCCAATGATTCAAAAACTGAAAATACATTGAATTTTTTTCATATAATGAAAAGTGTTTTTAACCGCCAACTTAGTTGCAGAGCAACTCTCGTAAGTCTTGGACTTGTATGAGTAAGGAAGACGGAGACCTTAGCTTTCTAAGTGTCATCCGAAGCACTACTCGGCTGGTTATCTTTGAGAGTCCGATGGATTGAAATCTAGGTACCAAGAATGTTCGGTTGGTCACCTATCTCCTCCCGCTAAACGATACTATAGAAATAAATAAACATTTCCAATAGCCGCCGCGGGATTTGAACCCGGTCCCTCTAGACTATAAGCCAGAGATTCAACGCACTCGACCACCTGCCCAGTTTGTATATTGTATACTGTTGAACATTTTTTATTCACATTGGCCTGTTCAGCTATCTGAACAATTACAATATCTTCAAGCAATAATTATACACGTAATGAATAATTCATGACAATACCTCTTCAAGTCGAAAATGACCCGCTTGCTTCTTCGGAGATCCCAAACAAGGGCGGATAAAAGGGGAGGGGGGCTTTAGGGACTGGAGCCCAGGGCCTCGAATTCTGCAGGGACCCCAACATTATGAAATTTCCAGTAAAATGATGGATAAATATAGTACATCATTGTATTATTAGGATCAAAAGTGACACTTTCATTGACAAACGAAGTTTGCGTTTGAGAGGCAGAGACACTTTTGATCCGAATGACACATGCTATTTATTCCACGACCAAAAGAATTGATATCTAATTTACGAAATGTGAGTGGAGAAATTACCATTAAGGCTCACGACAATATAACCTTGACCAATTTTCTGGGGAAAAAAGGCCAATTAGACAAAAAAGAAGAAAAGGAAGAACTAACCTCACTCCTCATTTTAGTTCCCTTATTCATTTGATATTTGTTAGAAATAATGGAATCCATTACAGTGGAGATTTATCATTTTAAACAAACTCACGGTGGATTTATGCAGAGGTTTTAAGTCTTTAATCTCAAGTCTTAGGTTCAAGTCGTAAGGAAAAATGAATCCTATTTGTATGCGCTTTACATGCATTCAACTTCTGCTGTTTGTTACCATATCCTTTTGCAAAATCAGACGCATGCGCAAATCGATCGAGTTTTAAGTCATAAGTCGTAAGAGATAAATGTTTGCCAACTTTTCTTAGGACTTAAAATTTATGACAGCTGTATAAATGGTAACATTGAAAACCAATGGATGAACTTCTCATGACTTATTACTTAAAACTTGAGACTTAAAACTTACGACTTAAAACCTCTGCATAAATCCACCGTCAACTGAATGGATATGAGTTACTTTTAGACTCCAATAGCAGAGGCCTTATAAATTTTGTTTTGTAACTTTTGGCAGGTTTATTCTATTTTCAATTGTTGTTCCAATATTCATATCAAAAATCGATTGAATTCTTATTATATATGTACTTTTGCATTTGTATCCGAGTTTCTTGTTGAACCTAATGAATTATATGATGATCTTAATAAGCTATTTTTTTCAGAAATGATAATCATAATCATTTCACAATGCTACAAGGTGAGTATACCTCATTTGAAAATCATAGGATTTGAAATATCCACTTTATCTCCTAGGCACTGAAAGTATTGCTTGGCAACGTACATATTAATCATTTTGTTGTGTCAGTAAGAGAAACGTCAACTTCTAGAGCTAATTTCACAACAAAAATGGACAACTATTTTTCTGATTCAGCGTCAGATCTTCTATAATTATTTATAGAATATTTGATTGCTACTGTTGAATCAGGGAATGTGTTTACTGATACTCTTTCAAGAGTTCTTTATTATAGAGGGGGAATAATGAACATAGGTACCTAAAATGGTGTTAACATATTTCTGCTTGGGTTCGTGAATTTAAAACACTCAGTACAAAACTCAACAATTTATTTCACTAAACACTCGAAATACAACTCAATAAACACTAAATTAAATCACTACGATATTCACTATACAAATCTCAATGTTCACAATATACTAGCTTTCTTTCTAAACTGGCTATCCGCGTCACTGCGCTCCTTTTTATATAGGTACAATGGTACAAAACACTCATTTTAGCAAAATCATGAAATACCGTTCTTTTTCGAGAAACTGCGACGGTTATGAGTCATCCGATATTGTCCTCTAATTAGGTATGTCGGCGACCGATAATATCGCGAGGCCATAAGTCAGAGACAGACGGCGAGCCGCCCAGATAATGACTTCCTGTATTCTCAGAACGCAACACAGTTCGTAACAATAGAGTCTGTATTTTTTGTTTCGAAAACGAATTGGTTGAAGTGAGAGTCCCAAAAGAGCATCAAAATAAGGTTTAATCGCAGGTCCTTTGAAAACCTGTGAGTGCTTTCGCCAGCTTAACGTTATACTAGCTAAATCCACAATTTTTCGTAAGAAAGCGCGAAAAATTATGGTCAGAAAAATTATTCTCAAACTAATTGTCATTGGAGGAAATGATCATCTGTGGTTGAATTTTGTGTTGATTTTTCAGCTCCTTTTTTTTGTTTACGGAATATAACAATAAAATGTTTCATTATTATGAAAATTATAATAATCCGACCTGACCACTCAAAAATCTGATGAAATGGGTAGCGTTCAAAATTGTTCAATAGCCCAGGGCCCCACCATCAATTAGTCCTCACTATTACATGGGTGAAAAACTGCAGCTCGTAAATCCGAATACAGGACATAATTGAACAATATATATGCTCATTTTCGCATCGATACATAATATTCTCATGAAATGAGTTGAACGTGCTTTCCCAAACTGGTTACATGCAAAGTAAATATTTATTTCCGATAACTCGATTCGGGCTTGTTAATTGGAACATTTTATATGTATTTCGCAACTATGCAAGTACAAGGTGGTTTATCTAGAGTTACGAAGAATCCTTCGGTTAGTTATGGGGTTGAGTGGTAGAGCAATTCAGTGGACAGAGTGATCTGGAAACTGAATTGAACTTCGCCCATTACTTTCGAAACCTTTTCATTCATACTATACATTTGTATACTCTATTCGAAAGTAATAAAGACTCCACTCCACAGCTTCACTATGGATAGGTATCTCAGTTATTATCAGAGACGAGATCGGTTGAATTGGGGCATATCTGCACATATTCATGCTGAACAATTACCTGAAACAAAATTTCAGGTTTCATTTTTGGTTTTTGAATTATCAAAGAAATAACGACTTTTTTTCAATTTTAAAGAAAAAAAGAAAATTTGTAATTGATATATCTATTACATGATATGTTAGAACCTTTATTCAGTCATTGACTTTTTTATGTTCCAGTTCTCACGAAAAGGGATATCCTGTAATGTTCAGAGAACATCGTGAGAACCAAGGGAAATAGGGTAGGAGCCGGTGTTCTTCTTAAATTTTTGGAGATGGTATGCCTCGGGGATCACCTCGCTAGGCAATGAGTTCCAAAGTCTCGATGCTTGTTGGATGAACGAGTCTTTGGAAAGGGACGTTCTGCAGGTCTCTAAAGTGAATACGAAGGGGTGTGAAAGCTTAACTTGACGGGTTAATCTCGAAAAGACTGCTAAAGGAGGAACAATTGTTGATATTTCAGAAGAAATGCTGAAAATATCTATAAAATAGAGATAAATCGCCAACTTTTCTACGGTGTTCCAGAGAAGTGAGCGAGTTTGTAAGCGAGGCATCACTGACGAGACGAATTGCCCTTTTTTGACAGAATCCAATAGTTTCAGGATATGTTTAGGTGCCGCACTCCGAATATGGGAACAGTATTCCAGGACAGGTCGGATCTGTGCCTTATAAGCAGCTGACTGGGAGTGAAATAGCTCTTGGCTCGAAACAGAAAACCAAGTTTTTGGGATGCACTTTTGGCAATGGACCTCACGTGATTTTCCCAAGAAAGGTTATTGCTGATAGTAACGCCAAGCATAGAAATGGATGACTTCAATGGTATAGTTACTCCTGACTGAATTATGTTGGGCACAGTGAGATCAGACATGCTTGTGTTTTGTTAGCATTGAATTCTACCAGGTTATTAGATCCCCACTTGAGAATTTTTGCTGAGTCCATATTTATTTTGTTCACATTTTTTCCTCGTTCATTTCTGATTTGACGGGCCGATATAGGAGCCCTGGAAAAGAAAGCGGTATGGAGGGTACTATCATCCGCAAAGCTGTGTATAGGACATGAAGTTGCTTCCCATAAATCGTTGATGTGAAGTAGAAATAGTGTTGGTACTAAAATTGATCCCTGCGGAACAGAAGCATTTATGAGTAGAGTATCAGATGAAACACCATCAACCACTACATGGAGAGACCTGTTTGAGAAAAAACTAGCAAGCAGAGAACACAACTGAGGGAGTAAACCATAAGATGGAAGCTTGGCGAGGAGTCCATGGCGTCAAACTCGATCAAATGCCTTTGAAATATCTAATCCTGAGTGTTCCAGATATTTCATGAGCTCGATGTTGATGGCTTTGAAATAATTGATAGCAGTGCGATAGGTCTGTTGTTGCTAGGTAAGGTCTTTTTGCCTTTTTTGGGGATTGGTTGTACTCTTGCGATTTTCCAGTTGGACGGAAATACCCTCAAATTGTAAGAGTGGTCGAATAACTTGCAAAGAACAGGTGTTATAGTTCGGGGGCACATTTCTTGAGAACAATCGGTGGGATTCCGTCAGATCCACAGGCTTTGTTGGTGTTGAGACCCAACAAAATCTTTCTGATAGTACGTTGGCGAAAGGTGATCTCGGGCATATGATTGTTAAGAGGTGTAATGTTCGGGGGTTGTTTTCCCAATGAATCCAGAGTGGAATTCCCAGCAAATAGGTGCGCAAAGATATTGGTTTTTCCTGGGCAGTCGTAGCTATTAGAGTTCCATCTTCCTTGGTTAGAGGAGGAAATGAGCTGGAAATTAAATTTGAAGCTTTGATAAAAAATTAAAAAATACTTGAAATTGAATCGAATGGAATGCAGTTACATACAGTCAAATAACAAAATAATACTAAAATATAGGTACAGATAACGCATACAACATATACAATATATGACATAGTCAATGAATAAAATAACATTTCGAACTCATACATACGGATAGCATTTACAACATATGATAAAACAAATTTTACCTTGTATTGTTTTTGGTTTCTATAGTTGGAAATGATATGTCGAAATAGGTGATAGATTGATGGATAAATAAACGTCCTACAGAAAAAAAGTTTTTTGATTTTATTGAATCTAGATCAATCTTGACCGTCCGAACGCAGAATTCGGACAATTTTGTTGTTACAGATTGCCTCTCAGATATTTTTCTATTTCACTTTTGAAGGAAACAAGTGTAGAACAGTGTTTAATGACTAGGGGAATCTGATCATACATTCGCAATCCTTTAAAGAATCTTTGGATCCTGTATCATAATTATGCACTTCATACTTGTTATTTACAATATTTTGGAGATATGATGGAGCGTTGCCGGATTTTATTTTGAAAATAAATATAATGGTTTGATATTACCAGAATAGATAGATCGATAAATAAGCTTTATTGTCAAAAATGAGAACATTTTGTCGACAAAGTAAATTGTAGTCAAAAACTCATAATAATAAATAATAAACACACTAAATATTTATTTATATAAATAAAAATAAACTGAACATTGGGACGTCACGTATACAAATATTATGACGAAACGACATTTTGAAACTTGTAATCGCAGTATTCGCAGTTGATTCTCACTATTCATAAGAATACTAGAATTGATATGTAAAATAGTCATTCAAACTGTAAAAGCATTTTCCCATCAAAAGTTGCTTAGCAGATTTTTTGAATTGCTTCAGACCATTAATAGCTTTTATTTGCCTTGGTAAATGGTTATAGATTTGTTTAGATACTTCTATAAAGGAGTGATTGTTTTGTCATAGATAAAACAGGAAGAGAAAGGGCAAGTTGTTTTTAATTGCGAGTTTGTCTTTCTCTGTTAACATTAATAAACTTTCCTGTATATTTATGAAGCAAACATATCGTTTCCAAAATAAAAATTTCAGAAAACAATAATAATACTCGTTTCATCAGATTCTGAATAATTAACTCGCGGAGAAAGAACACTGATCATTTATAAAAAACTATGAAATATTTATTGAAACTTTTTCCTATCGATATTCAAGAGCAGAGAATATCCGTAATCACCTACATCAAGACTGAGTTAACTTTTGTTGCAAAAAAAATGTTATTCCTGACCAAATACGGAAATGTGAACGTTCCAGATTCAAATTCAATCAAACCGTCAAAATTTAGATTATTGTGAAACGAAATTGTTGGTGTTCTTTCCAAAGCGCTCTTCCCATAAACAATTTTCTATTTCGATAAAAGCATATGTAAGATTTATAACATGAAAACGAAAACTACAATTTAACGATTCCTCTTCAATCGTTCCAAATAACTGTTCAGCATTAAAATGTGCAATTTAACCGACTTCGCTCTAAGATCCCCATGGTTAAGCTCGAAAAACGGGCACCCTGTATATGTATAGGGAGAAAGCAATCAACATCGAGCTCATCCAATATCTAGAGAGATCCAGAATCGTAGAGGACCGACAATACAGTTTTCGTCACCAAAAATCAACAGGAGATTTTCTTGTCTACGTAACACACATATTTCAGACGTCCATCGTCTCTGACCACAGATTATAAGGTTTTCTAATCTGTGCTCTGGCTGTGGAAGTGGCAGTTGAGCGAGTTTAACACGGATTCATTCTTGGGAAACTTTCGTCAATGATTTGCCGCCACAACTGTGTCGTTTACCAACATGATTCCTTTCAAATAGATCAATCCATAACTTTCAATGAGTTCAATGAGCTAGCAGATTTTTTCTTTGGTCACAATTTCGGGCTAATTTGTTACTCTATTGCCGATTTTTTTGCTCTTCGTATTATACAGGGTCACCCACGATCGATGGTAGGTTAGACGTCTCTGGAGAACAGGACGTAGGATTATTCTGAAACTTTGATTTCTTGGGTTATCAGTTTTGTTCTATCGATCTAAAATATTCTCAGCGTTGCGGCTATCAACTTCTGTAACCTGGGAGATTTGTTTCTGGAGGGTTTCTTTCTTCGGCCGCATGATGTCGCCACTTTCAATTGTCTGTTGGAACGCGGCTCAGTGCGGTCAAATAGACGCAACGAAAATGCATTGGGAGTGGCTACGCTTCGAGTGGAGATCTTACGGTCTCTACTCGGATAACTACCCTGCACTGATGAGGGCCAATAAGCCCGAAACCGGTCTGTAGGTTGTTGTCTCGATGTGAATTTGTCACATCTTAGGAAGAAAGAAACATTTGCGATCTGCATTCACAGTGTGAATCGTTGCATGGACTACGAGCAAATATAATTCACTGTTCTGCGTATGGTATTCACCAGAAAAGTAGTTGTTTTCTACTCGTAGTCTACCAGACATTCATTTTCAAACTATGTTTGATATTTCTAATTGGATAGACTATTTTCACTTTCAAAAATTTTTGTCCATGGCTTTTCCATTTTTCTAATCTGGGTATTCTGTGATTGGTGATGAATACAATATTAACCTCCAGTCGAAACCTCGCGAATCATATGAGATGATCTCAATTGCACAATGTAAACTGGAAGCACTGGCACATAACATCTCAACCCTCTGAAAATGTTCTCTTCAGTATACACTGAACTTGGCTATTGAACAGACATTATAGTGCACGGAAGACTAGATTTTTTCCATATAGCTGACTTTGATTAAAGGAAACGACCTATCCTATATTGAATGTCAGTACTCATTATATAGGATGTCACACCACTTCTTGTCCACGCGTCTCCCACCCCCTGCAACTAACCCTTCAAAAAGTGAAATATTCAAATGACTAATCTCGATATCCAGTATGTGAGCTCAAGTATTTGTATTTCCTTTATTTAAAACAATTCATAAACAATATTCAATATCCAGCCAGATATTGCAGAAACATTAATGATTCAAGAGCAAGCCCTTCGAACATTATCAAATAACCTCAATCAAGCTTCATTTTCATGTATATTGTTACGAATTGTGCTGGCATTCTGAGAATACCGGATGTCATTATCTCGGCGGCTGGCGTCTAGGTTGTGATTTATGGCCTCGCGATAACATCGGTTGCCATCGTATCAATTAGAGGACAATAGCGGATGACTCATAACCGTCGCAGTTTCTCGAAAATGAACGATATTTTTTAGAACTCTATTCTCTATTGAATATTCAATATTTTGCTAGATGAGTATCTTGTACCTATATAAGCAGCGCAGTGGCGCAGACAGTCAGTTTTAGTTTGGAAATAGTTGAGTTTAGAAAGAGAGCTAGTATTGTGAACATTGAAATTTAGAAAGCGAATATCGTTGTGATTTAACTAAGTGTTTATTGAGTTGTATTTCGAGTGTTTAGTGATATAAATTGTTCAGTTTTGTACTGAGTGTTTTATATTCACGAACCCAAGTAAAAATATAACACAATATCAAATAAGTATATGCAGTTGTTTATATAAACATATCCTGAACATTTTTGTTTTCGAAATACAGGGTGATCAGAATACATTTTTTCACAGATTCTTTGGAGTTTGCTTCCACTTTAACGACAATAATCAATTCATATTAGGCATATATCAGTGCCCAGGAAACGAAATCATTCATTTCTCAAATCAAGGGTGATTTAAGCAGAACGCATCGGACCTATAGGATGACTTAACTGATAATTATTTTCAGGCACATAATATATTATGTCTACTACATACCTAGCTAAAATATTTTCATGAATACAATTCCCAAATTTATTATTGAACCTCACGATGAATATTAGTGTTCCTTTAACTAAGATCATTTTCGAGATTCTCGCACATTTCTGAAAATGTAAGATATAGAAGAGAGCTGAATATCATTGGAAATCGACTCGTAGATGTTGTGTAAGTGGTAATTCAACATTATGCAAGGTGTTTCGTATTGTGTGATGTAAATGATCAGGTCTCCATGATAACTACATTCTCCTCGACATATTTTCTTCGAGGTGGTTGAGCTCTTCCATCAATGAAGTATTGGATAGGTACAAATAATAACGGCTAATGTCGAGTATGAATAATTTAAAAATACAAATGTACCCATTCAATATAGAATGCGTTACTTTTCAATCATTATTTATGATCGTTGGTACAATAATTCAGCAGTACCGTAAATTTGTAGATAAAATTTCACTATTTTATTTAACGATAATGAGCTCGCATTGGAAATAACTCCTCAAATTGTAAATTTTTAGATAATGAATCCTTCTTTATGATATCATTACGATACTTCCACAATTATGTAGAATCCAGTGTTTCCAAAGAGTACACGAATCTTCTCGAACTCGTGCGGATATTCTAGAATAGATAGCTCACGGAAAAAGTGTAGCCGACAATAAATATTTCAGCCTTAGCCAAATAGGAATCGACTCAAATCGACAAAGCCCACATTGAGATGCTCACCAATAAGTAATCCGCCCAGATAGTTCTCGCGAAGTCCAGGGCCGATTCCCTCAAACCGATGATGTGGTCGAACCTTTCCTTGGTCCAATGGGCTGGCCCGCGTTCTGAGGGAAACTGAGTGTCTTCCTCTGCGAATTCCGTGTGGACGGAATGGTACTCGCCTTTGACGGAGGCGATCCAAGCCCGCAGAATGTCCAGACTGTTGTCGGAATTGTGGTCACTGCTTATCCTGGAAAACAAGATGATATGCTTACACTCGGTATTACGCAGGATATATCTGGAATTCAAATAGGGTCCCATCATGCATAATTTGAAATCGATATGTTTCACAAGATATGGCATAAATTTCATAAGGGGTCTACGAAAGCTACGAAAGCCGAGATTTTTTTTATATTTTTTTCGACTTTAAACTCGGAAATTCCGACTTTAAACTCGGAATTTCCGACTTTGAACACGGAATAATTTTTTTTCGACTTCAAACTCGGAATTTCCGACTCCAAGTTCGGAATTATTTTTTTCTGACTTCAAACTCGGAATTTTTTTATCCCGACTTCAAACTCGGAATTTTTATTTACGATGGATGTTGGAATATATATCAATGATCTGATAGAGGTGACCTCCTGGCCTGTCCACAGCTTTGCTGCCTTCTGCTCTTGAGCTCCTCTCATCCAAAGAAGCTAGAGGTGCGAGGATAAGATAGGTGGATACAATGTATAAACATGAAAGTTTAGTTAACGTTTTTGAAATGGAGTAGAGTTCGATGCTACAATTGCCACCAAACTCAAGCTTGTATTTTTTTTTTTTTTCAAGAAGGTGGACCTCATAATGCCTAATTATACTTATGATGATGTCAGACATGTTTTTGTTCCTGTTGAATCATCGATATCCATGCTGACCATGCTTGGTATTACCATCATCAACAATACCTTATCATGGAATGATTATGTGCAAAAATTGCTTCACAAGAATTCGATTTTTTGTTTCGCACATCTTGAAAAATTCTCATAATTAACAAAGCACAAATTTGACCTGTCATGGCGAGTAGTTCACATGTTTAGAGTTGAGCTCCAGGATTCAATATTCATTGAAACTATACGTCTGGTTGGTGTCCTTGCATTTACGAGTTTGTTGACCGTAAAAAAGTGAGCGATATCCCCTTTTTTGTAGATATTGTTATGGTAGATGCTCATTACCAGGCTCGAGAAGTAATGGAATGTACTTTCATCCGCAAAGCTGTAGACAGGACACCTCTATCAGGTCATTGATGTGAAGTATAAACAAAGTTGGTGCCAAAACAGATCCTTGTGGAACACCGGCGTTGATAATTATTCCATCATCCATCGTAAAACAAAATTCCGAGTTTGAAGTCGGAAAAAACTAATTCCGAGTTCAAAGTCGGAAAAAATATAAAAAAATCTCGGTGGCCCTTATACGCTTTTGTAGTTTATACTTCACATCAATGACCTGATAGATATGTCCTGTAGTCCTGTCTACAGCTTTGCGGATGAAAGTACACTCCATGTACACTTCTGCTCTAGAGCCGCTATATCATCTAAAGAAGCTAGAGGTGCAAGGCAAAGACAGGTTGACACTATGATGATACCAGCGGCCATGATTGTTCTTATAACATCCTCAATATTTGAAAAAATGGATTAGCCATAAATTGGAAAAAAAATTTTGAGAGAAAAATAGTCTATCCAATTAAAAATATCAAACATAGTTTGAAATGAATGTCTGGTAGACTACGAGCAGAAAACAACTACTTTCCTGGTAAATACCACGCAGAACATTGAATTATATCTGTTCGTAGTCCATGCAACGATTCACACTGTGAATGCAGATCGCAAATGTTTCTTTCTTCCTAAGACGTGACAAATTCACATCGAGACAGGCACGCCTAACAACCTACAGACCGGTTTCGGGCTTATTGGCCCTCATCAGTGCAGGGTAGTTATCCGAGTAGAGACCGTAAGATCTCAACTCGAAGCGTTGCCTGTCCCAATGCATTTTTGTCGCGTCTAATTGACCGCACCGAGCCGCGTTCCAACAGACAATTGAAAGTGGCGACATCATGCGGCAGAAGAAAGAAACACTCCAGAACCGAATCTCCCAAGTTTTACAGAACTTGGAAGTGGCTGAGAGCTCGACTAAGCTCAATAAATGAAAAAATGGATTAGCCATAAATTGGAAAAAAAAATTTGAGAGAAAAATAGTCTATCCAATTAAAAATATCAAACATAGTTTGAAATGAATGTCTGGTAGACTACGAGCAGAAAACAACTACTTTCCTGGTAAATACCACGCAGAACATTGAATTATATCTGTTCGTAGTCCATGCAACGATTCACACTGTGAATGCAGATCGCAAATGTTTCTTTCTTCCTAAGACGTGACAAATTCACATCGAGACAGGCACGCCTAACAACCTACAGACCGGTTTCGGGCTTATTGGCCCTCATCAGTGCAGGGTAGTTATCCGAGTAGAGACCGTAAGATCTCAACTCGAAGCGTTGCCTGTCCCAATGCATTTTTGTCGCGTCTATTTGACCGCACCGAGCCGCGTTCCAACAGACAATTGAAAGTGGCGACATCATGCGGCAGAAGAAAGAAACACTCCAGAACCGAATCTCCCAAGTTTTACAGAACTTGGAAGTGGCTGAGAGCTCGACTAAGCTCAATAAATGAAAAAATGGATTAGCCATAAATTGGAAAAAAAATTTTGAGAGAAAAATAGTCTATCCAATTAAAAATATCAAACATAGTTTGAAATGAATGTCTGGTAGACTACGAGCAGAAAACAACTACTTTCCTGGTAAATACCACGCAGAACATTGAATTATATCTGTTCGTAGTCCATGCAACGATTCACACTGTGAATGCAGATCGCAAATGTTTCTTTCTTCCTAAGACGTGACAAATTCACATCGAGACAGGCACGCCTAACAACCTACAGACCGGTTTCGGGCTTATTGGCCCTCATCAGTGCAGGGTAGTTATCCGAGTAGAGACCGTAAGATCTCAACTCGAAGCGTTGCCTGTCCCAATGCATGCCGCATGATGTCGCCACTTTCAATTGTCTGTTGGAACGCGGCTCGGTGCGGTCAAATAGACGCGACAAAAATGCATTGGGACAGGCAACGCTTCGAGTTGAGATCTTACGGTCTCTACTCGGATAACTACCCTGCACTGATGAGGGCCAATAAGCCCGAAACCGGTATGTAGGTTGTTAGGCGTGCCTGTCTCGATGTGAATTTGTCACGTCTTAGGAAGAAAGAAACATTTGCGATCTGCATTCACAGTGTGAATCGTTGCATGGACTACGAACAGATATAATTCAATGTTCTGCGTGGTATTTACCAGGAAAGTAGTTGTTTTCTGCTCGTAGTCTACCAGACATTCATTTCAAACTATGTTTGATATTTTTAATTGGATAGACTATTTTTCTCTCAAAAATCCTCAATATTCATCATTTTTCATTCATACTCATCATTTTTCGAGAAATATCTATATCTCGAAAAAAAATTCGATATATAGATATTTTTCGCAGGTCTGGTTAGATATAGACACCAGTGAAATACTAGATAATGTCACATAACTTCTCCGTTTGAGTAAAAAGAGAATCCTGATAGAGGGAAGTTCTGCGGGGCTCGAGCCTGGCAATGAAAGGGTGACCAATCTGAGTCTGTCTGGTCTGTCTGCTCGGAATCACTCATAATGATATAAATGATTTTGATAACCATCGACCACAACAATATATCTACAAAAAAGGGGATACCGACCACTTTTCTGCGGTCAATAAACTCGTAAATGCAAGGTCACCAACCAGACGTATAGTTTTAATGGATATTGAATCCTGGAGCTCAACTCTAAACATGTGAACTACTCGCCATGACAGGTCAAATTTGTGCTTTGTTAATTATGAGAATTTTTCAAGATGTGCGAAACAAAAAATCGAATTCTTGTGAAGCAATTTTTGCACATAATCATTCCATGATAAGGTATTGTTGATGATGGTAATACCAAGCATGGTCAGCATGGATATCGATGATTCTACAGGAACAAAAACATGCCAGACATCATCATAAGTATAAGGCATTATGAGGTCCACCTTCTTGAAAAAAAATACAAGCTTTACTTTGGTAGCAATTGTAGCATCGAATTCTACTAGATTATCAGATCTCTATTGATTGCTATTCAATAATCCATCGTAAAACAAAATTCCGACTTTGAACTCGGAAATTACGATTTTAAAGTCGGAAATTCCGAGTTTAAAGTCAGAAAAAATATAAAAAAATCTCGGTGGCCCTTATACTCTGTCGTGATTATTAGCTCAATCAATGAATAGATTGTAGATGGAAATGGAAGGAACACAATTTCTGACATTATGGGCCTTTATTTGGACCAGTAAGGAGCAGGACCAGGAGGGAGATGCATGGAGGCACATAGAAGTATCCTTTCTTCAGTTTTTTGCTTATTCTAGACATGGTTCCAGAGATATTTGCTCTCAAAATTAACCAATTAAAAAAACTTTCTCGCGTTTTTTGTCTTATTTATCTTGCCTATCTTCGGTCCTTCATCCTACGAAAAAGGTATGGAAAAAAAGTTGTAGAGCATTGAATATCTTTCAGGAATATATGATCCTACTCATCCAAGAGGGGCCCCAATTGAGACAGTTCCCTTGGCAATTTTGGCATGGAGAGTAACATTCCAGAGATGCCTTTCTGCATCCGCATTTGGTGGTGGCACTTTGAGCACCGATAAGAAATCATGTTCAATATTTCATCCGGTGCAGCCTGCTGCTCACTGTGCACCGAGGTTAAAAAATTATCGGTGGTTATTATAGCTTCCACCTTCACATCTGAGATGGCAGATCATGTCCCAACCACATCTGAACTTGGTGGTCTTTGAAGAATGTTGTTTCGCTACTCCTTCAGCTGGTGGGAGGCATGATATAATATGTCCATTCTGACGTTGGCTACCGATTTAATAAATGATCGATGAGGTGAACATGCATAGATTTTGCTTTAGGTGAGGCTCCGTACTTGAGTCCGTACCACCTCAAAATACGCATCCTCTATATCATCCTTAGTTGAAGAAGGTTCTGAGAAAACGTCGAATATATTTTAATAAATCCCAGCGTACTTTTTCGGAAGACTGCTGCAACTAATGAGAGCGTGTAGAAGTGGAATAAAGACCATCCCAGGATGAAGTTTGTATAAAGAGCCAAGACCTTCCCGCCCTAAGAGACGCAGAAATTTATTACACGAATAGATTTATATATAAAAATGAAGGCATTCACAAATTGTTATTAATTCAGGAAACTACTTACCCCAATAACTTAACAGTTATGAACAAGTAATTTATGTGTTAATAATATTACAAGAGTGAGGAAATATCAAGAATAGTATTCAACGACAGTAACGACACACAGAACACTATTTCGTACTTTTCGAGAACTACTTTCTGTATCTTCTATATAATACATATGTAAACACTTTTATTTCTGACAGTGACATTATAAGCTTATATCGTCTTAGTTACGATATCTATAATGAGGGTCATAACTCCCTTGGGATATTAAGGTTCAAAAACTCCCTCTTACCTTTTACAGGTGAAAATGATACAAGAGATGTTTATAAACGTTTATATGTAATGAAAACTAAGACATATTTTCCTTATTCACGTCATTACAAATAATAAATGTACAATTTTCAAATGTTCCCTGAAAATTACTTCCGCCGCTGGAAACAATTACTTCTTTTTTATGGGTGGTGCTGTTGCTGTTCACTACAGTCGAGGTGCCTGCCTCTTCTGATGGCAAAGTAGACAGCATACACGCCGTTTTATTTCTCAATTCAATACTGTCCTCCAGATACCCCTCTGCCACCGTGGAACTTCTCCAACCTCCGTGTCTTTTTAAGTTTGTCATAGTTGCTCCTGCATTGGCTAGGACAGTAGCAGAAGTGCGACGAAGGCAATGTCCCGTATAGGTTAGTGGGTTTGGCAATCCTAAATACATTGCGATTTTGCTGGGAATTTTGCCAAACATATTCTTTCCAATTAGCTGAGTTGTACATTTATTATGTCGGAAGCTCAAAAAAAAATCGTTTTGTACCTTCAGGACGCAAGGACATATAAAGTCTCAATAAAGGCAAAGCAGAGAACTCTTTTTCATCCACAACTGTAAATTTCTTCGATACAACAGTTTTACTTTCCGGTACGTTCACTACCATAACAGTATCCCGGTCCTCTATATCTGCTATACTCATATTTAGAAGTTCCTGAGTTCTGCATCCTCCAAAATAACCCATAATTAGAACAACATATAACAAATAAAACGAAATAAACAAACGAAAAAGAAAATTATGAGAAAAAAATTACCTTATGCAATAAATGAATTTCATTAGGGGCGTCCTTTAGAAATTTGTAGACATCTTTAGGAGATAAGACAGCAGACTTTTTCGGCTTATACTTCTTACTTTTCCGTTTCAAAAAAGCCTCTAGTTCGTTGAACTTGGTGATATCTCTTTTCTCATATATGGTCACCATCGATTTGAGCATTGACCATTTAGTCCATAACGAATTTGGGCTAAACGTTTCTGACTGCAACGAATAAATACAATTATTACCAAATCTACCAGAAAATACTGAAAATACTTTACCAGTTCTTGAAAATATGCCAGAAAGACAGTTTCGTTGGCATCTTTTGACATAACATTTCTCTGTGTCAGCCACTTCAGATATAAGTTGTATTCTTTTTGATATAGGGCTTCACTTTTCGATGGAAGTAATGATTGTCTTGCTTTTCCGCTTTTTTTATAATATCCTCCATTATATCAGAAAAAGATCGTCGATTTGTGGTAAAAAATAAACACGTTTTTAACGGAAAAACATTGATTGATAAAGAAAGTTTGCTTATAAACATGTAACATAGCGACAACCTAGCAACAACCAACAATGCTACAATCAACGCTACCTAATTCAAATATACCAAAAAGGTTATGAATTTAAACATTTATTGCGTTCTAAATATGGACATATTGTTATGAAAATCGGTCAAAAATAAAATTATCTATATACCACGGGAATTATAGAGCCTTAATAACCTCTGGCAATTGCTGTCCCTCGGGCCAGAGGCCCTCGGGACGCAAACTTTGCCATCGGTAATTAAGGCCCTCATAATTCCCTTAATACATAAATAACTATTATGCATTGTATATATTCTATTCAATGATAGCTCAAGAGTAGTGAAATATCTAGAAAACCGAAAGTTGAGTTGTTCTGCTAAATCTTGGATTTCACAAATCAAGTTAATATTGCTTACACTTTTGATGTGTTGGAGATAAAATAGTTGAATTTTATATATTCCTGAAGAAATTATAATGCCTCACAACTTTCATTTTGACATTTTTGTATGACGAAGTGCCGAATATAGGCCAAATAAATAAGACAAAAAACACGAAACATTTTTTTTATTGGAAAATTTCAGTGCAAATATCTCGGAAACTATGTACGTAACGAAAAAATGGATCGGACCAATATTGTATCAGATTTTGTCAGCTTCTCTTTTGTATATAATGATCTTATAGCTTGGATGCATAGTTTCGAAGATATAAGCAAAAACATGAAAAAAGGAGGTCCTACGTGCCCTCCTGCACCCCGCTCACCTCCTAGTAGTGGGGACTTTCAGTATGTTCAGCTCCTTACTGGTCCGATTGAAGACCCGAATTCAAAAATTGTGTTCCTTCCATTTCCCTATACACCCCCCTTTTGATCTTTCATTGATTGGACTATATATGTTTGGTTGATATTCATTTCATATCCCGTCTTTTATATCTCAGTTGTTAGTTCATTTTTTTCTAAGCCTCATCTGCTGTATTCTAGGGCGCATTTCAGGAAATTATCTTTTTATTTTGGTTGTTGTACTGTTCTAAAGGCTAAACCCAACTACAAAACAGGCGTATTTTTCATTTCTTGATCATCGAGCTCCACTATGGGGATCCCAGTTATTATAAGTGATACGAGGTCGGTTGAATTGGGAAAAAGTTACGCATTTTCATGCTGAACAATCATCTGAAAGTTCTTGAGTCATTGGAAAAAAACGAAATGCGTAATTAACAATAACAAAGCCATAAAATTGAACGAAGTATCTTGTCCAATAAAACTCAAACACAGTTTCAATGACTGGTAGACCACGAGAAGAAAACAACTACTTTCCTGGTAAATACCAGACAAAACTAAGGGAATTAGACGTTTTTAACTGGGACAACACTAAACTGTAGTTTTTCTCATAGGCGCTATATTGAATTTTTGCATTTTTGAAAAGTCTTTTTCGTACTTCCGGGCCTAAAGTGACAACTTCACTCCCTTGTGACAGGTACTAAAGTGTCACATTTAATCCCTCCGGGATTAAATATTGACGAAACTCCCGGAACGATTAAATCACAAACAAACGAATTTAAGGGATATTTTATTGAAAAATATAATTAATTAGAATGGTAATTAACGTTAATATTCAAATTAATATTGTGACAGTTCGTCATATTGACCAGTCTCAGAGAGTTGAGGCACAAACCGCTTTTGATTTATCATCGAAGTAGACTAACAGCGCATTTTCAGTAGGTTGTCTCACATTTTTTAAGCGGCACCACTTTTTAAAAGCATCGTACTGCTGCTCGTATAGTTTTCTAGATTTCGGTGGTAACAATTCTTCACCTACTTCGGCTGCTCTTTTATCAATATCAGATACACCTTCTTCACTCATGATACCAATAATTATCAATAACAATGTTTCTTTACAATGACACTAGTAATGACAATGTTTCTAAATTATAACTGTCACAACGCAATGTTACTATGGTAACTTATTTTAAAGACAGTTTATTAAATGAGTTGAAGAGAGAAAAAACTGATTGAAATTATTGAAATAATTAATAAAATCATACCGGAAGTACGAAAAGTATCGTATATACCTTGCGACTGAAGTACATTTAATCCTTCAGGTAAATTATGGCCCTCCCTGCGGTCGGGCCATAAACTTTACCTTCAGGATTAAATGTACTACTTCAGTCCCGCGGTATATAATGTACTATTTTTTTCCTGAATTAAATGATGTATCATACGATATTATCGAAATTGCTAATCGAAACTGGGTCGAAATCGTTTATGCGAAAAGTGCTTTGGAAAGAACACCAACAATATTGTTTAAAAAACTAAATTTTGGCAGTCATTGACATCGATGGGTGAAGAAGTCTTCCATAGATCCCCATATATCGTTGCTTCAGGAGAAAAATGACGTAACTGATAAATTTTCTTAAAATGCGCTTAACCCATCAACTATAGTATACTCTATTTGATGAAATATTGTTTGTAGTATATTATCTAACCGCTAGATGGCATTATGAAATTGGTACTATTTGGTTTCATTTGTATGAAAGAATACCCACGCAAGGGTCATGATAGCTATTCTTTTCCAATGCAACAACGCCGAAATTGCAAATTGCGATTATCAGATGTGATGTCCATTATGCAAATGTGAAAATTGTATGTGAAGTTTATGTATTTTTCAGTTTTCACGTTGATATCTAGAGGAAGTGATAATAGTGTTGATAGAATTGTCATTCTCATTTATAGTTCAACTGAGTCCAGATATATCATACAATGCTAATTCTTAGTTTGGTACAGCGTAAGAACAAAAGAAGCAAAGATATGTTTTGATGGATTCAAGACAAGGACAGGCTCTGTCTTCAGCTTAGAAAATACGATGACAGATTTAAATTTCTAGCGAAAAAATGCCCCATTTCGAAAACTAAAAGTGACTCAACAAATGTTCTTTCAGATAATTATTAAGCATGAAAATGTGCAATTTGACATAATTCAACCGACCTCGTATCACTTATAAAAATTGAGGACCCCATGGTGGAGCTGGAAAAACGGATAACCTGTAGATAGGCAGCGTGAAACGGGGTTTTTCACAATATTATAGCTGAACAGAATTAATATTTGTTCGTGGTGTCAGGGAGTAAAATGTATCATCCACTCTGGATGTTGGTGTAGGCACAGTGAAATTGAGCTTTTGTAGAATATATGAATCGCTAACGATATTGTTGATTACACTCGATCCCTTATATACTGATGACAGAAGGTCTGTTCGCTGTTTATGCAAGAAATTTATGTACACTACATTTTCTTACAACCACTGGTCGTTGTCGATGAGTGTAGTGAAGTGGAGTGTAATTAGTTCAACATCTGTTCGGTGCTTTTATCCTGCTTTCTGCTAATCCTAGGATTTTGATTTAGAGGTTATGCTTATAATTATTTTGTATTTATTGATGACTTGTGAATCTCTTTTGAATGTATCAAAAATGCACAGTGATGATGAAATCATCATTGCGAATTCGGACGATGAATTGTTGACAAGTTCATCTGACGAGGATCAATCAATGGTATTGATGTCAATATTCTTTTGATGCTATCGTAAATGGGGACAAAAGATTCCCGGGTAACAAATATAACCATTACGTACATTGTCGAAGAAGTTGTTTTTTTTTCAAAATATATCATTATATACATCTAACCCCATATTTTTCAATATCCATTTGCACTACACTTATCAAACCTCCTCTAAATCGATTGTAACAACTGGTTTTTTCGTGCTACAACATTTTAACAACGAACATAGTGTAGTGTACACGGAAAATCACCGAACAGTATCAGTGTTACACAATCTATTATTCTGTACAATAGTGTAGTTAATGGAGACACAGCGATCAAAGGTCATTTTTTCATGCATACTCATTTTCAGTTTGTGTCTCCAAGGGAACAGAAGACATATCGAACATAGATTTTAATGACTAAGTACCCACCTATATAATGTTGTTTCTATTAATTATTTCTTGAAGATCATATGCGTAACCTAACTAACAACTGAGATATAGAAGACAGAAGGAGATCATTGGATCGGGAGGCGAGGACAGCTAGAAAGGCCAGCAAGGTCACCAGACCTTACTCTCCTAGATTTTTCTTCTTGAGATAAATTGAAGACGCGCATCAACAGTACCTTCAGATCTAGATAATGCCAAAAAATTTATAAGTTCATGCCACAAATCTATAATTTCAAACATCAATGCTCGCGAACACATGGAGTTTTCACATTTTCCAACATGTGCCTTCAACCCCCTAGCGAGGTGTTACAGTTCTAAAATTTTAAAGAGAAAGTACTAGGTGCATACTTTTCGTTGGACTAGTATGTATGTAGTATGTGTTCTGATTCATTATTGTGATTCTACAAGCATCTACTATGAAATTACATCAAGTAACGGCCAAGTCAATTGAAAACTTTATTCATTCAACTAGAATTATTCGATATTCACAATGCCAGTACTATATTATTATGTATGTCTGTTCTGTTATATTATTATGGAAATCAATTGGTTTTATTCGAGCATGATGTACACCATGAATATTTTACAACAGGGATAGAGGTAGATCAAATATTCCTCCTCAGTATCGATTTACATCGACACAATAGTTTTATATTTTTAATCACCTCTCCATTAAATTCTTTGGAAACTAGATATATACCGACCACTAGGGGAAAATGTGTACATTGGAATTTCTATAAACCAGAATTCCCCTGAAATTCCCCAGAATTCCCCGGATTTCCTCGGAATTCCTACGGAAAAAATATGTCAATTAGAACAAATAACGATGAAATTTTAAAACTAAATGTAGATAATACTCGAAATTCCGGGGAATTCCGGTGAAATATGAAATATTTTGGAACATCACATTCTGGATTTCCGAGGGAATATCTGAGTTCAAGATAAACTGCAGACCTAGCTTCAGAGTGATATCACCTCGGATATCACTGAATGTTGCAAAATCTTAATAATACCGGACTATATTGATCAATATATCGAGATATGTCATAAATGAGGCTAGGCTGTATTGTATTAATATCGAAAACCTCGTCGAAAACAGAGTTAATCATCTGATGATATCAACATTTTTTATTATCTGAAAATACCTCGGAAAATAACGAGGCATGGATTCGGTCTGATTTCACCTCGGATTTAACTTTTTTCTGTTTTATTTCCTACCTTTTACCAATAAGATCTCATTCCGTAGGAACGAAAATCCAAGAAAAACATATTTTTATTGAAAAAAAAAACAAATCTAGGGTTTAAAGTGTAAATTATCATATCTATCGAACAAAAGATTCAATTTTGCATACAGTTTTCTCATTTCAGTAATTCGTATCTTGATAAAGGCTAAATCAAAGAATATTTACGCTCAAATATTCTTTGGCTAAATTATGAAAGAATTTTGAAATATACAGGATGTCCCAAAAATTGTGGCATATATAAAAGTTATATTGTTTCTTATGGAAGTTCAAGTATTCAGTTGCATTTTTATATTTTTCCTGAAAAGCTCATTTCATCGATTTTTATCCCACTTGGGGTATAGCGAGAAGATATAAATGGTTTGGAAAATCAAGATCTTTCAACTTCATACATTTATGGGTCAAAACTATTATAACTTTCGACCTACTATCTAATGACATTTCTAAATCACATACAGGTGGGTTCAGAATTCAGAATTATGAACCACCCTGTATTTTAGAAAGAGAAAATAGTCTATCCAATTAAAATATCAAACATAGTTTGAAATGAATGTCTGATAGACTACGAGCAGAAAACAACTACTTTCCTGGTAAATACCACGCAGAACATTGAATTATATCTGCTCGTAGTTCATGCAACGATTCACACTGTGAATGCAGATCGCAAATGTTTTTTTCTTCCTAAGACGTCACAAATTCACATCGAGACAGGCACACTCAAATACCTACAGTTTCCGGTCCGGTTTCGGGCTAATTGGCCCTCATCAGTGAAGGGCAGTTATCCGGGTAGAGACCGTAAGATCTCCACTCGAAACGTTGCCTGTCCCAATGCACCTTCGTCGCGTCTATTTGACCGCACTGAGCCGCGTTTCAAGAGACAATTGGAAGTGGCGACACCATGCGGCAGAATAAAGAATATATCTAATATCGATATTATCGATAAACCGATATTATCGATAAATTCTAAATATCGATAATCGATATTTCCAAATCGTAATCGCCCACCCCTGATTTTCTGAATCTTGTATCAATAGTTTTTTCATTTTCACGTACACAATACAAGAAATTATTCGAATTCTTGGTCTCACCAATTTCGATAATCTAGATATTATCGGTTCAAATTCTGATAATCGATATTACCAAATCATTATCGCCCACCCCTATCCACAGAAGTCAGGGGACCTTGGTGGTTATTATCTTTCAATAGAAGAATAATCAATAAAGCTTTGTTTTGTGGTAGCATACTTCTCATATAGTTTTAAATTCAATCAAATTGATACTTTTTATCCTACCCTATATAAAATAGGCAATGGTCAAATTGCGCCAAATAATATTTATCTGGACTATCTATAAAATTTGAAAATTATCTAAATACAGGGCTAATACTCAAGATATCGTGTAAAAGTATAATATATTTTTGCAAAGAGAAAAGCATTTGTTTCAAGTATTGAAAAATGTACAGGGTGTTCAATATAAAAAAACAACCTCAAACATAACTGAATAATGACATGATTTGAAAGATAGCGGAGATCGAGGCTGAGGTAAAGGGGGTTCGGAAATGCAATATTTTCAATTTCACCCTGTATATCGAAAATGAAACGGGCTATAAAAGTTTTGTTTGTAGTAACGTGATATCCTGAACATAAAAAATAGGACAGCCAGGCGGCATCGAAAAGCTGTTCCTCCTGAAAATTGTCTCTTATTAATGAAATAGCACGAACAAAACTAGAACAGGTAGAAGAAGGCAAATAATATTGGAAAAGTGTGGTGTAGAAAGTTGCTGTGTCTGTAAAAGTACTCGGTGGATTGTAATCAAATTATAGCAGATAAAAAATTAAAAACGTCGCAAAAATCTACTTCAGAGACTGCTATTACGTTTCAACTGTTGGGTCCATTTTGTATGAATGTAAAAACTCTGAAAGGAGTGACTCCAAAAATTATTAATTTCATTTATAGGAACAAATATAACTATTCTTGAATACCATATATATGAAGAAGCTGGCAAAAGCATAAAATGCTTCATGAGAAACAAGTCTTATTGCTATTTAGTGACCATTTTCGGGTTCACGTATGCCTTCCAATTTAATATTAACTTTTGTGAGCTGAAAATGCGAAAAATTGCTTATGACATCAACGAGAACATCAATGACAAGTTTTCATTTATGTAGAGACTTGAGGAAATAGAGGAAGACGAAATAAAATAATAGCGACAAAGAGTTACGGAGGCTCTAGCCGGAAAATCATTCAATGGGTCTGCGAGATGAATGTGTGCTTTTCAGATATTATATATGGAATCATAGAAAATAAAGAAACTGAACGGCATAAGACAGTTAGGAGTTTGAAAAGGAGCTATCTTGAAGACCTCATTCTATATTTTGTTATATATTGAAACTCGAAATAACGTTTACTATGAGTTTCACAAATAGTTGAAATACGTTCCTGAACTCCTCAGATATAACATCAGAAGAAAATGATATTGGGAAGTCTTCTTTTGAATGCATAACTCTTCTCCCATTCAACCAAATCCGTATATCATATTTAGTTAGATCCATACTGCCCCTTCTTATTTTGGACACCGGAATTGTAATCAATTTCGAGAATATAATAATATACCTACCGAATATAGGTACCTATCTAAGAATGTTCATTATAGTTCATATTTTCGTAATTATCTAAGTTTTGATCTCGATGATAGGATGCATTGGATTTCAGAAGAAGAAAATCAATTTCATAAGTTTTATAATTAATTTTGAATTGGCATGCTAAATTCTTAGAAACGAGAGCAGTCAAATAATAAGTGCCATAAGATCCACTAATGAAAAATGTTTTTTTTCACACCGATCGAATGATGTGAGCCATTGAAAAAAAATCATTGAAATTATTATCATGGGCAAGGGGCTGGATTTAAGCATTTAATCGAGACGCGATAAACTTAAATAGGCTTTCCAATTCAGATGACAAATGACAAACTTTGTTTACTTCTCGGACCCAGCGACAGTGGTGACGAATAGTTTTTCATTTATGAAAATTGAATTATTTTTCTATGGATGAATTAACTATCTATAATAGGAGAGTAATTCTCACTATAAGAAACACGAACGCCAATATCTACAGTTGCATCAATTTATCATGGATTTGAAGTTTGACAGAATACTGCTAATTTTCTCAAATGTGCCAAAGCCAATCCCAGTTTGTGGTGCCGATTACTGTTCACTTTCACGATATCCAATCAGCGCATGCGCCTTAAAAATTTACAGTTTTGTAGATTTCGCTCGTGTAAATATATTTAGTTATTATTTTTTCTATTTTGGTTCTATAACCAAGTCATTATGAAACGCAAATGCGTATCGAAATAGCCTCTGTTTCGATTCGCATTTTTTATTAAGTATTCGGAGGTTGGTACAAATTACAATCGAATTGTCAAATGAAAGTCAGAATATTTCAATGTCATCATTGTTACCAATCAAAGATGTTTCTGTTTTTTATCGATATTAAATCAATTTCTTTCGATGACAATGTCTATGACAATGACTTGTCTAATAGATTCGTTGATACCCGGTATATTAAAAATTATTTGTTATAATTTGACTCGACCTGGCAATCTTTATCTTGGCAATCGGTATATACATCCACACCACACCATTTTCAACTAATCTAGCTAGACCAGGGTCGATAATTTTCTAAACAAAAACAATATAGTAGGATGAAACCGAGGATGAAGCCCATTGAAAAAGTGAAAAATTCAAATAACCAAGTTTTTGGTTTTCTATTCTTATTATCTTTTACGAAAAATATTTTTCTTACGAAATTTTGTGAAAACTCACCTTTTTATGTCCATTATACACTGTGATTTTTTTGATTGAAAATATTTATTTTTTCACCTTATTTTCACTTAATATCTAAAAAGCGCACTTATTTTCAATCGAAATTTTGTTGGTGTTTTTTTTTTGTTGAAATCTCTATTTTCTGATGGTGATGAGGAATGGAAAAGCCATGAATTTGGGTGCGAGTTGTTTCACCCAAATCTCACTTCCCCCAATTCTCATTACCGCCAATTCTCATTTCCCCCAAATCCCATTTCCCCCAAATCCCATTTCACCCAAAAGTCGTACTTCCGAGCTTGCACAAACGATGCAGAGTTGCCATGTCTTTACGCATAAATGTCTTTTCCCTCACATTCCATTTGGCCCAAAACCACTGTTTCTCATTTGGCCCAAAAACCACAATGTCTCATTTGGCCCAAAAAGACATTACCGATTTCCCTGCTTGGAATACACAAACCAATAAATAGTTCCTGGGAAGTGCCCATCATGGAAAATATTGTTGGTGATGCACACTACTCTCGATATAAATCCTCAAGTATGATGGGAATAATCATAAATATATACAGGATGTTTCAAATTCAGTGGCCTACCACGGATTCACGGAAAAATAGTTATATTTGAAAATTCTGAAAATTTGTATACAGGCAAGGTTTATCATGGTGATCTCTAAATGGAAATATTTCCCTTTCGATTTTCTAGGAAAGTTACCCCTTTTTTAACATACCTATTATAGTTATTTATGTATTAAGAGAATTATGAGGGCCTTAATTACCGATGGCAAAGTTTGCGTCCCGAGGGCCTTTGGCCCGAGGGACAGCAATTGCCAGAGGTTATTAAGGCTCTATAATTCCCGTGGTATATAGATAATTTTATTTTTGACCGATTTTCATAACAATATGTCCATATTTAGAACGCAATAAATGTTTAAATTCATAACCTTTCTGGTATATTTGAATTAGGTAGCGTTGATTGTAGCATTGTTGGTTGTTGCTAGGTTGTCGCTATGTTACATGTTTATAAGCAAACTTTCTTTATCAATCAATGTTTTTCCGTTAAAAACGTGTTTATTTTTTACCACAAATCGACGATCTTTTTCTGATATAATGGAGGATATTATAAAAAAAGCGGAAAAAGCAAGACAATCATTACTTCCATCGAAAAGTGAAGCCCTATATCAAAATGAATACAACTTATATCTGAAGTGGCTGACACAGAGAACTGTCTTTCGGGCATATTTTCAAGAACTGGTAAAGTATTTTCAGTATTTTCTGGTAGATTTGGTAATAATTGTATTTATTCGTTGCAGTCAGAAACGTTTAGCCCAAATTCGTTATGGACTAAATGGTCAATGCTCAAATCGATGGTGACCATATATGAGAAAAGAGATATCACCAAGTTCAACGAACTAGAGGCTTTTTTGAAACGGAAAAGTAAGGGGTATAAGCCGAAAAAGTCTGCTGTCTTATCTCCTAAAGATGTCATCAAATTTCTAAAGGACGCCCCTAATGAAATTCATTTATTGCATGAGGTAATTTTTTTCTCATAATTTTCTTTTTCGTTTGTTTATTTCGTTTTATTTGTTATAGGTTGTTCTAATTATGGGTTTTTTTGGAGGATGCAGAACTCAGGAACTTCTAAATATGAGTATAGCAGATATAGAGGACCGGGATACTGTTATGGTAGTGAACGTACCGGAAAGTAAAACTGGTGTATCGAAGAAATTTACAGTTGTGGATGAAAAAGAGTTCTCTGCTTTGCCTTTATTGAGACTTTAGTCCTTGCGTCCTGAAGGTACAAAACGATTTTTTTGAGCTTCCGACAAAATAAATGTACAACTCAGCCAATTGGAAAGAATATGTTTGGCAAAATTCCCAGCAAAATCGCAATGTATTTAGGATTGCCAAACCCACTATAACCTATACGGGACATTGCCTTCGTCGCACTTCTGCTACTGCCCTAGCCAATGCAGGAGCAACTATGACAAACTTAAAAAGACACGGAGGTTGGAGAAGTTCCACGGTGGCAGAGGGGTATCTGGAGGACAGTATTGAATTGAGAAATAAAACGGCGCGTATGCTGTCTACTTTGCCATCAGAAGAGGCAGGCACCTCGACTGTAGTGAACAGCAACAGCACCACCCATAAAAAAGAAGAAATTGTTTCCAGCGGCGGAAGTAATTTTCAGGGAACATTTGAAAATTGTACATTTATTATTTGTAATGACGTGAATAAGGAAAATATGTCTTAGTTTTCATTACATATAAACGTTTATAAGCATTTCTTGTATCATTTTCACCTGTAAAAGGTAAGAGGGAGTTTTTGAACCTTAATATCCCAAGGGAGTTATGACCCTCATTATAGATATCGTAACTATGACGATATAAGCCTATAATGTAACTGTCAGAAATAAAATTATTTTTTTGCTTCTATTGAATTCTGTACCTACCTGATTTTGAATATGCTATTTTCTTTGCAAAATATAGGTGAAGTAATTCACCAACAATGTGGTTCACATATATTTTATTCGAATTACAGCTTCAATTATCAATACAGGGTGGCCCACACCTGTCTTCGCTCGGACCATATAGCTGCTAGGCGGATGAAAATTGGGAAAAAAATCTGATTGGTAGGCTCGATGTGCTACACTTCGAAAAGTACGTACTTTCCGGACGGTTGCCGAAAAATTATTTTTTCTTTCATTCTTGTTCAATATATTATGTCATTGTTCTGTTATATTCTTCTTCTCTTCCAATGGGTTCCATCAAGGATCGTACTATAATTTTCTCTCGCTTTTTACCATTTTCAAAAGCTTCGGCACTGGTCTATTTTTACCTCAACTTTGTTCTTATCTTAGTTTCAAGCATAGGCAACCAACATTACGACCACGTGAAAAGCTGGCTGTCGCACACCGAGGAAAATCTAGGCAACCAATACTACAAGATACGACCATGATTTTGCTCAATGCTGACGTGTATAATTGTTGACGTGCTTATAGTAGGTATCAATTGTTGACAGATAAAACTTCCCACTCATTTTCTGCTCACCTGACAGGTAGGTTTGTTTATTGTTTTCAACTTCAGATGTTGGTGAAGGGAAGTGAACAAAGTTAGTAATTAATGTGCGTTCCTTACCTTAATGATATCCTCTCTTTGGGATAGTTCTGCATTTGAAAATTCGACAAAAAGTACGGAAGTGTGTGGGCTTTATTTCTAACTAAAATTGACACCAAAATAGTGGGTTTTTTGTTTTCCGCGTTTGAAATAACGATCGCGAACAAGGGTAACACAACCACGTAAAAACGCATTTTTTAATTTACTGTCTAACTTCACCACTAACAAAAATGAACAAATCTGAACACAGCATATATCAACTCAGAGCCATATTATTAAATAACTTGATGTGATATGTAAACAAATCTTTGGCGGGATATTTGAAAACATTTTGGGAAACCTAAGAGTACATCCTACTGAAACTGTGTAGAAAGTACAAACCTTCCATGATTATTTCAATATTATAAATGATTCCAATAACGTACAAGTTATTATATCAATTATTATAACAATATAATAATTATATATTATCGTCCATCTTGTTTGAATTAGCTATAACGTCTATATTTTAAATTATCAAGCTGATGGGTAGGGCTAGCTTTTGGAAAACATTACATTATGTATCAAAGAGGTCTGCTTATAGAAATTACATGTTTCAATGCATTCTTTTTAATTTTAACTGAAGACTTTAAATATGAATAACAAAATTGAACCTAGGTGAGTCATGATTGAATTGAATATACTGAACCAAACCAGTATATTCAATGAATTTCACTAGGTTGTAATCTAATAAAGTATGGATGAAGCATTAGTTATTTTCATGAACTAACAGACCATCATTTATAAGAAGTTTATCAACTTCAAAAGTATAATTACCTTCATCATTTTATAGTTGAGTAAGAATAAAAATTCACATAATTATGCGGTGTTGCCATCAACTAGAAATTTCCGCAGATTTCATGAAAGCCGTTTAAAAATGTGTACCTATGTAAGCCAGAGATTATGTTAGCTATATAAATTAGTTCGAATACTTGTTTAACATTAGATGGAATTTGACAATTACATTATCTGATGACTACAAAGATGATTCATGTTCATTTGTTGAAGTTAGGATGCCACCCCATATCAAAGAGTGAACATTTTTTAATCATGACAAATCCTTGACAATCTCCTTACAAGTGATAGTGAAGAGGTGAAAAAAAGGAGTTCAGAAAAGCAAAATTAGAATTGAGAAGCAGGATATTAGAGAACCTGACAATTGGATGAAGATAATATATTTGACACAGTTTTCTATTTCTATATACATGTCGACCAACACAATTTAAGAAAATACAGACTCTTCAGAATAAGGTAGTAAAATCTTTATTTGGATTCAACTTTAGAACACATACAGAGACAATATAGCAACAGGAATAATGCAAATATACTTATAAAACCCAAAAGAATCAACAAAAAAGTAACACTATATACCACTTAGTTAGTGAAACCCAAAGATAGAAGAAGAGACTAGAAATCAAAATAACTTCTACCTGTCAAATGTAAGAACAAACCTAGCACTCGATAACCCCATATACAAATGTCTAGAAACCTTCAATGCATTACCAAATCAATTGAAAAACAAAGATAGCTATTCCTCATTCAAAATCAATTTGATCCAATACATAAATAAATGATAATAAACATTTTAAAAAACGAAATTTTGAACCTTGTGGATATTGAAATATTTAAATTTCAGTTATAGAGCTTTATATGAAGTTATATTGTTGTACTCCAATAATTATTGTTATTAGAAAAACGGAATGAATATCAATATTGTTACACTATATTAATGTTATAATTTATTTATGCATAATGTTTTATGTAAAGTTATCTTGTTGTACTCCAGTTATTATTGTTATTCTTATATGTAATGTTATTTTGTTTTATGCAAAAAAAAATGTACTACTACACTGAGATTATAATGTTCCATCAACATCATATTGCTGATTAGGAACAAAAATCAAATCACTACAAATTACCTGATGTTCATTTTAGATTACATGTATATATGTAAAAAAATCTTTTGTAATTGCTTGTAAGAAAAAAATAAAGTTTTTTGATTTTGAAAAAGAGTTTTTCAGAAATCCCAAAAAAAATTTCTCATATATAGCCAACTATATAGCGGACGCTGTATATGTATCACTATGTACCAATTCATCAATGTCATTTTATGCACTTCCCTGGAAAAATAAAACATACACTTTTCAACAATATAGTCACTATATTTCATGTAGAAAATATTACAAAAATAATCAATAATTATACTTTCAAAGTACATCACTCCAAAATGACAAGAAATACTATTCAGATGGCATTTGAGTGAAAGAATACCCAACCTTATGATACTTTGGGTACCATAGCAATCACTTTGTAAATAAATATGTAAATTATTCGGACATTCGATCAGATCCTGGCCTCGAAGAAGATTCATGGGATTCCTCAATTTTTTTAATTTTGGTTTTCTTCTGTTGAAAGCTCAGACTAGATTTATCAAACTCCAAAGGCATTATCCCCAAGTCTCCACTATATCGGTTCTTCACAATCTGAAATAAAATCGGGATTAAAGAGATAAAAACAAATTATTCAGGTATTTAGATTATGTATACAGGGTGGATTAAATTCGTGATGCATGCATTGCTATCTCAGCAAATATTATAGATGACAAGTCAGACGAAAAAAAATAGGAATTTTACTTCAGATCAGTTCTCATCAAATATGTTCTTAGCTGTTTAGTATTCATTCATTCTTTCTAGAATGACAATTGAGATATTTCAAATCCATTATATTATCAAAATACGCCAACTTATATTTTACGAGTCGGCAAATAATGACGTAGTATGGGAATATATGTAGAGTGAACTTAATATATGTTCCATATCCCCTAGGATGATACGCAAGCAGACTATAGTTGTCATCATGTTATGTTTTGATCCTGGATCGTGGATTACTACACTTGCGCTGTTGCCAGATTTACCTTTCTGATGTCTCGAAAAATTTTTGCTCAAGTAGAAATCCAATGGAAACAGTTAACCCAGATGTTACTGAAACTTTCTACATGGCATTTTTATTTTATTTTTCATGAATATAAGGTTTTTTTTTTCGTTCAATATTACCAAAAAAATAATATTCATTAGATTTGCTATGAATATATAAGAATTATGATGTGTTCTTTAAAAAGGACGGTTGTTACATAAACTGCACTTGATCATAACATTGCTGGCAAGAGTGCCTTCCAACATATGGCACCATTGCTTCATCCATGCTGTGTTGTTGCTCAAAGGGTATGAAGTTCAAAAACCTTTTGTTTAGAAGACTGAATGAAGTGCCGAGCTTGGCATTTTTGATTCTCTGAATCTGATTATCATTATCGCAAACATGCAGTTATTTTCATAATAAAAGAAAACCTATCTCTTGATATCACTTAAGTCACTAGAAAATTGTTGGTATCACTTCTGGTTTACCAATACATGTATCTTCTATAAATATCTACATAACCACTCAAAACTGAAACTCCCCAAAAACGTTTCATTTCTTAGGGGTTACATCACCGTCAACATTCCTCTGGAAAGCATGTATGTTGGAGGTCACTAGCAGGTACACCACCTCCGAGTCAAAGAAAGGTTCGCTGTGAGGGTCGTTTAATCTCTTGGTAAGGACCAATAAATCCTTCCCATGTTAGTTAGGTTGTGGGGTGATATCAACTGGCGCTCACTCGATCGGTCTGTGGATCGAATGCCTTTTTAAAGGACGGTAGTAACATCTGTATTTTTGTGGTCATCTGATTGAACACAACCAATCGAATCAACATTATACTGAAAACAGATCCCTTGGGTTGTTAGTGTAAACCGGGCTACGCCCAAGGTTAATAGAATACACAGGTTGCCTCGTAACTCAGAGGAAGGGGAAAATCAACGCGTCATCGAGAGTGCCCGATGTGCAATATCACGTAAATTGTTAGGTTAGGAATTATTTGTTTATTTTATTTACATATTGTGCTCGGTAGAATCTGGTATTCTGGTAGTTTTTTTATGAAATTGAATTCGCGGGGATAGTAAACTTCATAATAATCTTTCAAATAGTGGACAGGGTACGTACAGAGTGATTAGCATATCATCATTGGTATTTTTGTTGAATAAATACGATGGGACAGTTTGCTGTGTAGCTGGTGGTAGCTGCTAAGAGAAGGGGTTCTATTCTTTGGTAGCTGCATGTGAAAACAATTACGAGAAGACAAATAAGGAAAACTGCAGAAGATATAAATCATACTGCACAATACAATTTTGGTTTAATTATTTTGTATATTGATATACATCACCAAAAATGTTGTAATTTTTTCGTTTTTCCCCACCAATAACTAAATGAATATAAGTAAGTCTGGCTATGATGGAGTTAGATCGCTCTTTTCTGGGTAATCATCAACGAATTTTTGCGTAACTTCAAATAATAATATTTTGTATGATGTTTATTGGTGGTTATTACAAACCTTACAATGCATCTTCATCGATTGTTGGGCATGTTGTCACGAAAAAGCACAATAAACGATTTTTTAACATTCTTGATTTGAATCGGGCACTCTGGATGACGCGGTACCGCGCTAGTCGCTGATTGGCTCAAAGTTACGAGGCAACCTGTCTATTCTACTAACATTGGGCTACGCCCACCAGTCCCACCACTGTATTCTTAACTGGAATAGACGAGTTTTTTTTATGTTCTGGTTCTCACGAAAAGAAATATCCTGTAATGTTCAAAGAACATCGTGAGAACCAAGGAAAATAAGGTAGGAGTAAGTGTTCTTCTTAAATTTCTGGAGATCGTTTGCCTCAGGGAACACCTCCCTAGGCAATGAGTTCCAAAGTCTCGATGTTCGTTGGATGAACGAGTTTTTGGAAAGGGACGTTCTGCAGGTCTCTAAAGTGACCACGAAGGGGTGTGAAGACTGAACTTGGCGGGTTAATCTCGAAGAGACTGCTAATGGAGGATCGATTGTTGATATTTCAGAAGAGCATCGCCCATGAAAATATCTATAAAATAGAGATAAATCGCCAACTTTTCTACGGTGTTCCAGAGAAGTGAGCGAGTTTGTAAGCGAGGCATCACCGACGAGACAAATTGCCCTTTTTGGACAGAATCCAATAGTTTCAGGATATGTTTAGGTGCCGCACTCCAAATATGGAAACAGTATTCCAGGACAGGTCGGATATGTGCCTTATAGACTGGGAGTGAAATAGCTCTTGGCTCGAAACAGAAATCCAAGTTTTTGCAAGCATAGAAATGGATGAGTTCAATGGTATGGTTACTGCTGACTGAATTATGTTGGGCACAGTGAGATCGGGTTTTCTAGAGAAAAGACATGCTTGTGTTTTGTTTGCTTTGAATTCTAACAGGTTATTAGATCCCCACTCGAGAATTTTTGCTAAGTTCATATTTATTTTGTTAACATTTCTTCCTCGTTCATTTCTGGTTTGCCGGGCCGATATAGGGGCCCTGGAAGAGAAAACGGTATGGGTACTATCATCCGCGAAGCTGTGTATAGGACATGCAGTTGCTTCCAACAAATCGTTAATGTGAATTAGAAATAGTGTTGGTGCTAAAATTTAACCCTGCGGAACACCAGCATTTATGAGTAGAGTATCAGATGAAACTCCATCAACCACTACATGGAGAGACCTGTTTAAGAGAAAACTAGCAAGCAGAGAACACAGCTGAGGGGGCAAACCATAAGATGGGAGCTTGGCCGAGGAGTCCCTGGTGCCAAACTCGATCAAATGCTTTGGAAATATCTGATGCCACGGCTAAAGATTCTCCATATTTTTCAATAGATTGCTGTCATAAATGTGAGACATAAGCGAGCAGGTCACCAATTGATCTCTGATAACGGAAGCCAATATGCCTTTCGTTGACAATTCCTGAGTGTTCCAGATATTTCATGAACTCGATGTTGATGGCTTCTTCCATGACCTTTGAAATAATTGATAGCAGTGCGATAGGTCTGTAGTTGCTAGGTAAGGTCTTTTTTCCTTTTTTGGGGACTGGTTGTATTCTTGCAATTTTCCAGTTGTCGGAAATACTCCCAAATTGTAGGAGTGGTCGAACAACTTGCAAAGAACAGGTGTTAGTTTGGGGGCACATTTCTTGTGAGAACAATCGGTGGGATTCTGTCAGATCCACAGGCTTTGTTGGTGTTGAGACCCAACAATATCTTTCTGATAGTACGTTGGCGAAAGGTGATCTCGGGCATATGATTGTCAATAGGTGTAATGTTCGGGGGTTGTATTCCCGATGAATCCAGAGTGGAATTCCCAGCAAACAGGTGCGCAAAGATATTGGCTTTTTCCTGGGCAGTCGTAGCTAGAGTTCCATCTTCCTTGGTTAGAGGAGGAAATGAGCTGAAAATGAAATTTCTTCCCACAGTTGGCGAAAGACCAAAATTAGTCTCGTGAGATGTTCTCTTCTTTTCGATCAGCTCTTTTTGATAATAACAATGTAATATTTATTTTCCTTCAGGAACAATGATGAAAAAAGGTGTGACACCACCACCGAACGCACCTGCAAGTACTTCTTGCCCCTGACCGAGCTCAGCCTCTTGTCCTGGATGATGAGAATGTTATCTGCCTCCTGCGACGCCTTGGCGCCTCCGAAGATCGAGCTGGTGGTGAGGTCCTCGTCGTCGCGCTCCTTCCTCGGATGGATCACCAGCGTGACGTGGCAGTTCTTCTTGGTGGCGAACTCCCTGAAGGCGGCGATGATGGCGTCCTGCCGCCAGAAGCGGTCCATGTGGCGCTGCTCCTCCGACACGCCCATCATGAACTGCAGGTTGTCGATGATCACGTGCGAGATGTCGTACACGTACGCGGCGTGCTCGATGGTCTGAAATAAGATTCCCTATCCTCGTCTGTTCCAAAAACCTCTCGATCGAAACCTCTTGAGTATTGAGTTTTCACATCGAGAGGAATACTTTCTGAAACCGCCACGAGTGGCGCCATTGTAGCCGTCAACATATCTCTTGAAAATAACGCATTATTAGTATGACGGTGGATTTATGCAGAGGTTTTAAGTCGTTAGTTTCAAGTGTTAAGTTTTAAGTCGTAAGTTTTAAGACGTAAGGAAAAATGAACCATTTATGCAAGAAGTTTTAAGGACTGTCAATAGTGTCAATCCTGTTATTTTGCGTGCTTATTTTCCTCATTTCCTTCGATTCAATTCAAATCTTCAATCTATATCCTATTCTCATTTATTTTTATTTGTTTAAAATGCATTCAACTTCTGCTATTTGTTATTTGCAAAATCAGACTCATGCGCAAATCGATCGAGTTTTAAGTCGTAAGAGATCAATGTAGGCCAACTTTTCTTAGGACTTGAAACTTATGACTACTGCATAAATGGTTACATTGAAAATCAATGGATGAACTTCTTATGACTTATTACTTAAAACTTGAGACTTAAAACTTACGACTCAAAACCTCTGCATAAATCCACCGTTAGTCCTGTGGTTTTATGTAAAAAAATTCGATCAGAAAATTGTCCAACTCAGATGTGGCAACGCTGAGCTTCTATAATACAAAATGGCAGACTCGGCAGATAGACTTGTACAGAGCTTTCTATTTTATTATTTCCATCAACAAAATCTGTTGAATTATGAATAATCTTATTCGAATCGAACGTGGAAAGGAAACAACAAAAAATGTGGTGAAAGTGTTTTAAGCTGTTTTCGTCTCATGTAAAATGTCATTCGAAAAGGAAAAGAATATTTTCAATTTTCAAAGCTTATGACATAAATCGAATTGAAATCCAAACAAATCTATTTTACCTATCTAGATGGTGGCGCCATCTCTGAATGATTCGAAGAATGTTATAGGATCTGTTTCGTGCTACAACGATCGACATTTTAGTACGGAAGAGTGGCTCCACTAGTTCTTGTAGGTACCTTAGTCTGAAAAAAGGTGGATATAGATATGATGGAACGACTCAATTGTTTTTCTTCAAATTTTGTAAACTTGGTTCAGCAAAGATCATATCCCAGGTAATTAATATTTCACTAATCGTTCGGAGATGGCGTTAATATAGCAATTGAAATAGTGAAAATTAATAATCATGCGGAATCAGCAGACGTGGCGCCATCCATTGACGTTGTGGGAGTATTACAAGCGTTTGAAATTCGACATAATCAAGTAGGCAAAAGTCTAAAAAAATTCCTAGAGCCTTATTAATGGGACTCGTTCCACCATATCTATATCCACTTGGTTTGAAAGCGATCGGTCAAACCACCAAATCTCGTTTTTTTTTTCGTATTTCTTATCAAATATCTTCAAAACGTCGCATTTCAAACTCACCATTTCAACTTTTTTCCGAAAAAAAAATTGACTTGATATGGAGATTTAAAATTTAAATCACCTCGTTTTTATTTCACCATTTGGCAACATCGACTGAAGATTTCATAAATAATAAAAGACAACAATAAATACATTAAGTTGATTAGGTGAATAAAGATAGTCATATTTTGATCAGGTTAGAACATAGAACTTATACTACCAATAAGTTCAGTGGGTTAGGTGCTATTCTGCTTATTTATGTTCCATATGCTCCTCAAAAGATATGCTACTCAGCTTTGGAGGTTATGTTTAAATTTGACTTGTGGATGGATTCGTGTTTTTGTTGGACTGAAATTCATGTTTTGACTGATTTTGATTCCTGAATTATATATTAATATCAAGTGTACATAACGAAAATGTGGCCAAATGTGAATTGTTGTTCTTCTAGCCTACTAGGCGCTGTTGCCAATTTGTGAACTAGAAACAAAGCGTTTTAAAATTTAAAACCCCATAATTGAAAAATTAATTTAGATAGTGTAATGTATCTCTACCTTATCTCGTTGGGTCTGGGATCAATTTATATTCACCAAATTTCTAACAGAAGCACTTGGTGGTTGGTACAATATCAACTTAGTATCTAACTGAAATTCTGACTAAATGTTCGACAAAATTTAGAGTTGTCCCTCATACCGTCTTTCGCCTACCACCCTCAAGCGAAGACTCCTCTCGGCGTTGCCACATTTATACAAATATAAGTACATATGCAATCAAGGTTGCAAATGTGAAAGGCAAAACAAAACCTAAATTTATATGTTTATATAAAGAAGTTACAACGAACACTTGGGCACACTACAATAGTTTCCGCAACGAATTCGAAAAAGTCATGAATGAAACTCGTAGTTAATAAGTTCATACTTGCATTTGCTGTAATAAACCGAATTGAGGAATATTCCCCATTGGGAGTTTTCAACAACTAGGACGTTGTCGAAGCACTTTTTTACAAGGAATCCGTATCTGCCATTGTATTTTCCAATTCCATCTCCATGCCATGGTTCACTGAAATTTGCGCAGAAATATCCTATTTGCAAAATTCGAACTCATTTTTTTCAAATAGCAACCTCATTTTCACACTGAGTGTAAGGGTACTTCATGTTAACATTCCTATAATAACTCATGTGTTGTCCTGAATCTGATAATTTCATCTGAACGGAAACAATGAAACCGTTTGAGTAAAGGGTAAATCGTGTAAATTATTATAATAATGCAAGCTGCAAGCATACAAACTTATGGAAAACTGTAACTTCGCTATCTTTATCCGATTTCAAAGAATTAAAAAACAATGAATGGTTTGAGAAATACTGACTGGTATCAATGAAATTTTCTTTTCATCAACAACCAAATCCTTGAGAATTGTATTTTGTAAATAATTGTTAATTTTCTCAAATTCTTTTCAATCATACCTGCATCAAAATCCTTGTCTTATGAGCTAAAAAGAGCCATGTTTTATAGGTAACAGATTTTTGTCAACCGTTATAAAATCATTAGTCATATGATTTGTCATGTCAACAAGACCTGACATCAGATGTGTAGGTATTTGAGTACGAAGTGATTACTGATCATCAACATGGTTTTCGAGCAACATTTTCAACTTCAACAGCATTGGAATCTTTTTATAATGAAGTATTGAATTTGGTCAACCAGGGCGAAAGTCCGATTGGGATATTTTGTGACCTCAGTCGGGCTTTCGACTGTGTTCAACATAGTATTTTGAAAGACAAGCTTTATAAATATGGTATGAGGGGAAAAGCGTATGAATGGTTATCCTTGTACCTTAATAACAGGTTACAATCAGTCAAAATTGTTGACAAAGGAACGACATACATGTCTGATCTTATGGTAAATTCACAAGGAGTTCCACAGGGATCCATACTTGGACCTTTGTTGTTTATCTTATATATGAATGAGTTACCTTCTGTTATACCAGAGTCATTTACCACTCTTTATGCAGATGATTCAACATTTTTGTTTAGTGACAAAGACCCAAACATTTTGAAGGCTAAAATCATGAATGCTTTATCAAAATTTTCTGCCTGGTCTAGTGATCAATCCTTGTTATTCAATACAACTAAAACCAATTTCATTTCATCCTCGCCAAAAAACTTTTTCACCTGACTTTGATGTATTGGTTAACAACTCAAAAATAACCAGAACAGAAAATGTTAAATTTCTGGGAGTATTGTTTGATTCAGATGTCTTTTAGGACTCACAATTTATCGAAGATATTAAATTCTAAATGTTTTAAAATTAGAAATTTAAAGAAAACACTTAATGTTAATCACATTCGTTTACTTTATTTTAGTGAAATACAGTCTAGGATTGGTTATGGAATTTGTATTTGGGGCAGTTCCCCTCACGCTAAAGATGTTTTTTTGTCACAGAAAAGAGTTCTAAGGTGTATTTCAAACATCTCATTTGTAGACTCCTGTCGACCTGTTTTTATCAACATGAGAATTTTGACTGTTAATGGCCTTTATATATTGGCTTTAATCACATCAGTTCATAGAAATAAAAACAATTGCGGAATAGTGATATTGATGCTCATGACACAAGAAATAAATCAGATCTCTCTATACCTTACCAGCGTATAGAAATCTGTAAGAAATCACCTATGGTAATGGGAACTAAACTTTATAATAGTCTCCCACAATGTTTCAAAGATATTGCCTTGTTGCATAAATTTAAAGAGAAAACTAAAAATCATCTCATTGACATGTGTCCATATTCGGTTGGAGAATATTTCGAAACTACTCGTTGAATTGATGTTTGTCTAAACTGCAATATATACTTTGTTTTATCTCAATTTTAGATGTGCCTACCCGTGCGTCTCATTTTTTTTATTTACTACTTTTTGTATATTCACGCTATTGTATTAGTTATGTCAAGGTAAATGTTCTAGTTTTTTTTAATTTCAATTCGTTTGTATTTGACCTGTCTTATGTCATTATTTGATAATGTGAGATCAATAAATTTTACTTACTTACTATATTGTGTAAATCTTGAATTTCGGGACGGACATTTATTTTACTTTCGAACTTCTCTATGAAGTCGTATTTCATTACAAAAGCTATCAGTTTGAGCTGTAGTTGAAAAATAATACATCAACATATTGTAGTAATTTACCTCCATTACAACTTTGATGCTCTGATGACCGTGGAAAGTCATGAAATGGATGGGCAGCTGTTCGAACTGATCGGCCCATTGGTCGAATAAATGCAAATTTTCGTCCAGGGGAATCCCCGACAGCTGCTGCAACATCGTTTTCGCGAGTCTTGCATTTCTTATCTCGAAACTACCCCATAACGTATTCACCTATAAACAAATGATAGAAAATTAGTTCAAGGCCAAGTAGCCGGTGTGTTTCAGTAGATAACAAAGTTGTTGACATAAACGTTTGTCAAAATTTGATGCTGTAGTTTTTAAGATTCAACATTGGTAATTTGTTCTACGATAGTCGAACTGTTTAAAAATCATAAAAAATTAATTATACTTCAAAAATATAAAATGCTTTGTGAAAAATAATGTTCAATGTAATTACTCAGATGTAAAAAAAGCGTGGGTGCTCTCCAACTATACAGTATGGTGGAAATGTATGGAATAAATCAATTATCTCTAACGCATATGAATTTTAAGGGAAATCCTGAGACAGGTCGATTTTTATTTTCAAATTGACATCTCTTGATATACATACGGAGTTTATGACGTCATCCGCGTAGTTGTGGTGACGTCATCGATTATTTTTCGAATAGGAAGACACCCTGTTTAATTTTTTTTTCTGTCTATCTGACCATATACTAATATTAGGAAAATAAAGTGATACAGGGTGGGAAAAATTATTTTATATTTACAACCTCATTATTCTATCAATGTACACAATTACCTAAATAGATCGGAGAGGGTAAATCGAATGGCCAACTAGATCTCCTGATTCAACTCCTCTCGATTTTTACCTCTGAGGTTATCTGAAGAGCAAAGTTTATTATTTATGTAAGAAGCCGGAAAGATCAGATAATTTGAAAGTATGAATACGAGTGAATATTTCACAAATATATTCAGAAACGATAGCAAAGTTCGACAATGATTTGTTTTCTGTCTATCACATTGTATTCTTGCAGAAGGTCACGAATTTGATAATTTATTGTAACGATTTCCGTCACCACAACTACGCGGATGACGGCACATACTCCGTATGTATATCAAGAGATGTCAATTTGAAAATAAAAATTGACCTATCTCAGGATTTTCCTTAAAATTCATATACGTTAGAGATAATGAATTTATTCCATACATTTCCACCATACTGTATAGTTAGAATTAGTATTATAACAATACTTATGGGTCAAGAGCACCCAAGCTTTTTTACATTTCAGTGATTACATTGAACATTATTATTCGCATTTTGGTTCGAATTACAATGAAAGTATTTTTTAGTCTTAAATCAAAATTGAATGTTATAGTAAAAGAGTTTTAGCACTTTATATGTGACGGCTCGAAGCCGCCATCTTGATTGTATGAATTTTCACAAACAATTTTCAACATTCAAAAACCACTACAAACCAAATTTGAATCGAAGGATACCAAAATCATCGTCCAAAATCACGGAACTCATCCGCCATATTGAAGCCGCCATTCAGATATTTCTCTTTAACCAAAATTTTATAATACATTGTCACCGAAATCATAAACACCTGCCAAATTTCGAGTGATTATGTTATCGATGTATAACCCGAATATTATACGTCTCATGACCCTCCAAAATTGGCCTGAGCTTATTTTCTGCTTTTCCCTACGAACGATCGATATTTTTCTCACCAATACAAAGTTGCATCTTATCGTGTATTTTTTATGGAGATTGAAATTTCTGGCAAGTTCAAACTATTGTCAATTATAACTTGATGCAATAAACTAATAAGCACCCAAAACAAATCAGTTTATTTAAACTGAGGAATCCGTCTTGTTAGAAACATCCAGATGTATACAGCCCCAAGGTTACGGAGAATTATTCAATGACTTGTTTCCACCAAAATAAATTGAAATAAGATAAAAACATAATGAAGAAAATAGTTAATGCGAGTACCTACACGCCATCTAGCAGCCATCCTAAGACCTTTCCTAATTGATCAATTTAGATCCGAGAAACACCTTTTTCACTTACACCTTGCATTGCGAGATCCAGGGAATATTCACTGATGAAAGTTGTTTTGCCACATCCGGTCGGGCCGGTGAAAACGGTCAATTCGCCGCTTCGGTGACCTTGCAAAATCTTATTGAGCGTCGGGTATCGTTTCCATTTGATGCCTTGCACCTAGAAGCATCTAAAGTTTCACATTAAAAACCTATGGAGTCTTCAGGAGTGGTCCATACTACGGATGAGCCAACTAAGTTGAAATTATTAGCTCAATACCAAATACCAGTTCTGACACAGTTTCGAAAAATGTTAATATCTATGAGAAAGATTCAATTTTCTTGAACCCATTCGTTTGTGAGGAACTTCTGACTTTATTAAATCATAAACTGAAGAATAAGTCCTCCAGTGGGTCTGATGAGATTCCAATGTTCTTATTGAAAAAAGTATTACCAATAAGTATTGAACCACTCACATACTTAGTTAATCTTTCGTTTACAACAGGCCGTTTTCCTACAAGCCTTAAAACAAGCAAGGTTGTGCCTGTTCAAAAAAGTCCAATTCCAGGAATTTAAATGATTTTCGCCCAATTACCATTTCATCTTGCTTCTCAAAGGTGTTTGAACTATCTTTTTCTGCGAAACTCATGGATTTTCTAATGAGAAGAAACTTAATAACCAAGAGTCAGCATGGATTATATTCAGGTAGATCAACTAGTAGTGCTATTTGTGCATTTATTGAAAAAATTGTGAACTTTATTGAGGTAGGAGAGTGCTCTGCTGGAATCTTCTGTGATTTAAGTAGGGCATTCGACTGTGTCAATCATGATATGCTTCTCTCTAAGCTTTATTCCAATGGAATACATGGTGTAGCTAATGAGTGGGTTTCTACATTTTTGACTAATAGAGAACAGTACGTGGTGATGTCCCACTGTGATGGAGCAAAGGAAAGCAAGTACAGTTCAAGTAAAATAATAGTATCTATGGGTGTCCCACAAGGCTCTGTGCTTGGTCCCATTTTATTTGTGCTATACATAAATGATCTGGATAAGTTATTTGATGAAAATTCATGCATTCTTTATGCAGATGATATTTCTATTGTTACGAGTGATAAGAACCATAACATTCTGAAAAATAATTGTACAGTGATCATGAATCGTACTATAGATTGGTGCTCCAAAAACAGTTTATATCTAAATCCGAATAAGACTCAAATTATGAGATTTCATAATAGACAAAAGTATGCGCAACAACTAGATATTATGATACCTGACAATAACGACCCTTTGATTCAGTCAGAATCGGTCAAGTTTTTGGGAGCGATGTTGGATGACACTTTAAATTTGAGAGCTCATTGTGTGTCTCTTATACGTAAATTGAATTCTCTATGTTTTCTGTTTCGAAATTTACAGCCAGTCTTAACCTCGAAACAACTAGTTATACTATATTATGCTCAAGTAGAGTCTCGCTTGATATATGGTCTCCCGTTTTGGGGAAAGTCGTCTTTGGCTACTGACGTGTTTACAGCACAAAAAAATGGGAGGATTATTGCTGGTATCTCCCAACTCAGCTCCTGTAAACCTTCGTTTGGAGAATACAAGATTTTGCCTCTGGTATGTCTATTTATTTTTGAAGTGTCTGTTTATGTATTTAAAAATAGAAAATTATTCCTGACCAATAATTGCATACGAGAGAAATCAACTCGACAGGATACAAATTTTTATATTCCATTCTGTAAATATAATGTGACACAAAATACACCTAAATATTTGGGACCAAAAATCTTCAATCCGTTGCCTGAAGAATTAAAAACTATTCAGTCCGAGGGACTTTTTGAAAAAAATCTTAAAAAACACAAATGTTTTTATGTTCTAAAGGACTTCATGACTTAAACAGTGTATTTGTAAATTTATGTTCTCTTCGTTCTGTATTTCGTATCGGCTGTTTTTTTTTTATTTTTTTTTTTATTTATTGTCAGATTCTCTATTCAAGGTATTTTCAATGTTGCATCACCTAATTGCATATTAGTTGTAAGTTTTTTTTCGACAATTTCTATACGATGCTGAAATGTATTGTCTATGAAAATAAAGAATCTATCTATCTATCAGTCAAAGATGAATTTCAATATCATGAAATACATACTTCTACATCTTGCTATTGACAATCATCTGTCACTACAAGTGTTTTTACGCCACTCACAGGCGACTTGAACAAAAATATCTGTGTCTCTAATGTGAACAGACAAATACTGGAAACTAAAGCAGAGTTGCCAAGTTTCCTTGTGGAACAAGTCAATAAAGCCGACCATGACAATGGACAATTTTCAACCATAATCAGCGACTCACCTTGTCATGAAGAGTAAACAAATGGTTGGAGTATATAAATTGAAATTTACAACAGAGATGGATGAATGATCAATGAAATGTGACCCATCGCAATGAATTAGCTAATGACATCTAATTTGATCTTCAAGGGGCGAATTTTCGTGACCTCCCTTCTCTGCTAAGTATTACTGTCACTTTTGAGCGGAAAATTTGAATTAGATGAAATTAACTTCAAGTGTACCTACTTTTAGCATATTTTTGATTTATCGGATAATATATTCAGGGTTTCTTCTCAGTTGACCTTTCACTTTTGGTCGTTAATACAAAAATCTATTAATTGAGTATAGTGGCTCCAACTTAAATTTTATATAAAGAAAAAATATTCTAGAATCCATAAACTATTGCAACATGAGTAAGCGTCATATTCATCTTTCTGTTTGATCTAGTTCAATGTCCAACTTTAAGCTTCAAGATGGTTCCCGGTAGATTTATTTTTTATTTTAAATGAAGATTTCTCATTTTTGGAAATTAATCTAATCATGGTACATTGGCTTCATTAAATATAGTAGTTAGCGACAAATGGGTCGCAGTTGACACTGTTGATAGATGAATATAAATGAATTTCATCAACGTCATGAGCACCCAATTTTCTGAACAAATAAAATTCTAAAGCATACCATGAAAGTCACAATGATAAACAGTATATATATATATATATATATATCATACCAGACCCACTAACTTGAAACATATTGATACATGATACAATTTTTGCTGGAGGTATTCGTCGATACGAACGCAAATACGAATAATGTTATCCAGTGGTGAAGAAATATATTCTCGAAAAGTACTGAGCCCAGGGGAAAATTGAGATGAACCAGATCGGGACATCATCTATTTATTAATGATGACACTTTGGTGAATGCAATCGGATATTGAGATTATACACTTCACTTTCCAAAATGGCAAAAAGATATAAACTGAGGCTTTTCGAAATAATATCAAACTAGGTGTAATCCGATAGTTTCAAAATATTCATTAAAATACCAATGAGTATAATCGGCGAAAATGGACTGTGATATTCACCTTATCAATATTCTGCAGATCTGACAAGACTTCTGCCCTCAGAGTTGAAAAGGTCGTGATTGATTTATGCCAAACAGGTTGAGCAGCTGCAATAATTGATTTGAAATCTTGTGTTGTATCTAGATGGGGAAGCTTTTGTTGGTCCGTGGGCCTAAAATATACATAAAAACTGATAGAGTATCGGAAGTATCAAGAAAACGAAATGAAATATATTTTCGAAAATTTTTGCATGGTTATCATGAAGGATTCTAAGTAATGAAAACTTAAATTAAAACTGATGAACATTCAACTAAGAATATTTTCCAGACAGGAGAATAGTGGATGTAAAAGTTTTCACTTTTCATTATTTTGTTTTTGATAATATTTATACTATCATATCATCATTACAATATCTTTTACCTTTTAAAAAATTTCGTATGACTCAAAACGCCCCAAATTCGAAGGCACCGAAAATATTCAATTCAATTCCGGAAATCATAAAAAAAAAGTATTTCCGTGTATACTTTCAAGCGGAAATTGGAAGAGTTTCTAGTGAATAATTGCTTTTATTCCTTGGAGGAGTTTTTTGAGCATAACCTGAGGAAATGGCATATAATATATCCTTTTTTTATCATCTTTTTTTGTTATTGAAATTTCAATTGCTTACAATTGTCTGTTATTTATATATATGTTTATGTCGTCTGTTCATTATTGTTAATCAAACATGTTTTCTCCTCTTTCTTCATTTACTCTCTGTTTGACTTTTTCCATACAGGTTGTACTGTCTTGAGGAAATAAATCTTATTCTATTCTACTCTATTCTATTCTTTTTTATTCATGATAAAAAACAATCACATAAAGTGACACTGTATGCAGATGAGTCAACAAATGCACATGTTCATTATTTCTTGATTGTCTAATTTGATGTTGCATTCTTATTATTTTGAATTTCGTGTGTTAATTGACCATTCCCAGAATAGAAAGTTATCATGGCGGATTTTGATATTTGACAGATTTAGGGAAAAATCTAGGAAAAAATTTGACACTTGACCGTTGACAAAATAAGTGTTCCATGTCAAAATTGAAATAAAATGTGAACAAATCCAAATTCTAGAATAATATCCTCTTTCTTTGTGTCTTTTAATTCCAAGAAATATCTATATCGATATTCTGGGATTTGGATTCGTGTCCATTTTAATTCAATTTTGACATGGAACACTTATTTTCTCAACTGTCAAGTGTCAAGTTTTTCCCCATATTTTTCCCTAAATCTGTCAAATGTCAAAATCCGCCATTATAACTTTCTATTCTGGGAAGGGTCAATGAATCCACCTTCAATTTAGATACTTCAACGGTGATTGGAAATAAAGTCGACCTTGAAATCGTTCCATCACTTACCTAACAAGATGGCACCTCTTTTCCTCCAGCTTCTTAGCGAACAGCTTGGCGGCATTCCAAGACTTGCTGTCGCTTCCGAACCACAGCACCAATTTTTTGAACCGCTCCAAGCTCGGCAGCGCGTGTTGTGGCAGACTGCTCGTACCTTTAATCATATATGCTTACGCTAGATACGACATCAAAGTTCTTTGTTTAGTAGGTCCGGTCTACTGTATGTACTTAGCCATTGGTCGTTTTGAAATTTCGAGGCTACATGCATTCTCCTGTCTTTATACTCGCTTAGAATATTCAACCAAACTCTATGTTAATTGACTAATCCTATATGGTATTTGTAACTATTGAAAGGAAAATAAAGTTATTATGAGAAATGTCAAATATTGTGTTTTTAAGCGAATTCGTATGCGTGTATAGTTTTCTGATGAAAAATCAGTTCTCATCAGAATGCCAAAGTCTCGTTGATTTGCCTGCGGCAAAGTTAACTCGAACCGAACCAATATTAGTGAAATTGTCACAGATTCTTCAGAACACGAATTCAAACCCGTAGCAATGAACATTTTTCTACGGAAAAACTTCAAACCATAAATCGAACTCTCTTCAGTTACAGTTTTAGACCATATCATGAATATTGGGACCGGAAATTAATTTTAACAATTCTCTATTTCAAGCAGCAGGTGCAATAATCGCAACAAATAGAGAAAGTAACGCTGTCACGTTTTAAAAATACTTATGCATTCAATTCATATCCTGACCCAACTGGAACAGAACAGAATGCTGAAACAGCTCTTTGAACAACGCCGAAAGTGTTCGCAGTATTAGAATATATTCATTTAATTTAATATAATCGTTATAGCGTTCATAAAAAATGATGAAATCTGTTGAATTTTCAATACTTGGCAGCGTTGCTTTCTTTATGTCATGATTGCGATACCTGCACATCATTTGATATCCCATATTTAGGATATGAAAAAGTGGAAATATTTAGGTTTGGTATTCCCTTCCGACAATATGAGTAGAATTTCAATCCCAATCAATTTACGAAATCGTAATTAAATGATGTTAAATGCCCATTTTAGATATCATAATGAGCCACAAATACGCTCGTTTAGCCTTAACTAACACAGCCAACAATACTGAGAAAAAATGTACGCTACTGATTTCTTCTGTAGTTTTTCTCTGCTTTTTTTTCAGATAAAGCAACTGAAAATCAAACTCTTTGGTCTCTTGTGTTTTCTTCATATCCAGCAACTATAGATGGACCATTTAAAATAAAAACCAAAATCAAAAAATACTTTTTCAACAATAAATAGCATAATGTCCAGTGAATGAGTGAGTGAGTGAGTGAGTGAGTGAGTGAGTGAGTGAGTGAGTGAGTGAGTGAGTGAGTGAGTGAGTGAGTGAGTGAGTGAGTGAGTGAGTGAGTGAGTGAGTGAGTGAGTGAGTGAGTGAGTGAGTGAGTGAGTGAGTGAGTGAGTGAGTGAGTGAGTGAGTGAGTGAGTGAGTGAGTGAGTGAGTGAGTGAGTGAGTGAGTGAGTGAGTGAGTGAGTGAGTGAGTGAGTGAGTGAGTGAGTGAGTGAGTGAGTGAGTGAGTGAGTGAGTGAGTGAGTGAGTGAGTGAGTGAGTGAGTGAGTGAGTGAGTGAGTGAGTGAGTGAGTGAGTGAGTGAGTGAGTGAGTGAGTGAGTGAGTGAGTGAGTGAGTGAGTGAGTGAGTGAGTGAGTGAGTGAGTGAGTGAGTGAGTGAGTGAGTGAGTGAGTGAGTGAGTGAGTGAGTGAGTGAGTGAGTGAGTGAGTGAGTGAGTGAGTGAGTGAGTGAGTGAGTGAGTGAGTGAATGAATGAATGAATGAATGAATGAATGAATGAATGAATGAATGAATGAATGAATGAATGAATGAATGAATGAATGAATGAATGAATGAATGAATGAATGAATGAATGAATGAATGAATGAATGAATGAATGAATGAATGAATGAATGAATGAATGAATGAATGAATGAATGAATGAATGAATGAATGAATGAATGAATGAATGAATGAATGCAGCATTGAAACCCGAGAGCCAATACCCGCAATACCTTTGGGCAGGCACACCACGTTCGCGTTGACCTTGGCGTCGGCGAGCACTAGGAAGTCGGGTACTGTCGGCACCAGAACGGCCGCATCCTTACTCCTCGGCACCCTCAACGACAGTAGACCGCCGTACGTGTCGCATGGCTGGACGACGTCCTCGCCGGACCGGCTGTGAACCCTCCGGTAGCCCACCACCTCGGAGTCGACGTTCTCCAGCGGGAAGTACAGCGAGGTCTGCCGGTCGTCTATCCGGACGTCCAGCGTCTCGAAGGTCGAGGTTGAGATTGCCTAGAGGGCGCGTTAACCCATTAGCGCCTACCGGTACCGCATGGCACAACCAATCAGATGATCACTTGCATCACCCTCATTTTTAATGGAAATATTCATAGGCCAGACTTCAGTTTAGGGATATCTGAACACATTAGGGGCTATTTGGAGTTGGGTTAAGGTTTTGCATGTATTTTACCAGTTACAATATCAGCAAATACCGTCAGCTTTCAGGAAAACATGTAATTTCGATTAGTGTTACTTTAGTAATAAAAATACCGTTCATAGTCATGCATTCCAGATGAATTTTATTTCTCCTTAGGTATTCATTCTATATATATTGTTTTTGAAGTAAAAAGTTTTCTTGTTGTCTCTTTCGAAGTGTAAAAATTGCTGATCCCATATGGTACCGCTTGGCGGTTTGCTGTTCATAATGATCGTTATTGGATGTGAAAGATTTCAGGGGACTAACGTTGCAAGAGGCATTAAAACTCGTATATGATCAGTCAGTGACTCGGAAGATAAAGTGAAGTCAAATATATTTTTGGAGAAGCCCCAGAAAGTAATATCTTGACTGATAAAGACTCGACGCACAGAGGGACAAAGGAGTTTTTGTTGGTGATCTTGGTAGAAATTAATTTTTACTTGATTATTCGATCGATGTTGCAGTGCAAAATGCATATACCGACTGTCTCTCCGGGAGCAGCATCGATCAATAGATGAAAAAATGCGTGGGCCATTTGAAATATTATAGTATACTGATGTTGACGGGGGCTATCCGGCAAAAATTTTCAAGAATATGGCATTTCCGATTTTATGGAAAGTTGAACTCAACTTCGTTATTCCAAATAGGACTTTATATACCTTATAACATCAATCGATTCTTTCTGGAGAGCTGATTTTGTGGATGAATCACACTTGGGGTTTGCAGAAATGATAACATGGATGTAGGGTGTGAAAAATCTGGATTATTCAACTTCAGGCCGGAGACTGGCGGAGATGTCCAAGAACTCTTTGGGAAAGCAGAGTTAGAACAATGTGCCAGTATTTTGAAATGTTCCACAGTAAGTAAACTAAGTTGCATTTCTCGACTTTTTCTAGCAGTATTAGAAAAAATCGTCAGTAAAGCGCTTAGCGGTACCACCTCTTTTCTCAAGAATTATCGAACAAATTATTGAAAAAAAGGTATTTTTTGTTTTTCAATTAACAGCGAGAAAAAATAATATATTACAAAAAAAATGCCTGCGCTAACGGGTTGATGTAGCCACAGACTAGCGAGCATGTGTGTAGTGCATATTTGATATGCATGGTATGGCGTAGGTACACGGTCTTCACGTATATTTTGAACCCCCCCTTAACTTTTTTATCTATTGTTCAATACTCTCATTCAAGATATGATTTCATGTAATTTTTCCTGTAGATTTTGAAAATTTGAACAGAAAAACAGTTGAACTGCATAAAAAGTTATAATTACTAAATGTATTTTTTCAAATGGAACACCCTATATATTTCACTATGGGATATACTTCATTTTTCTGAATATATATGCATAATTCATTGTTATCTCTGATAGATTTCGAGATATTTCTAGTTGAAATTCAGATTTTATTCGGATTCTTTCAGCTAATCATGACATAAATGGTAAAAGGGGAGGTAAGGGTAACTATGGAAATAATTGAAATATCTGTTGTCAAATTGATGAATGCTATAAAACTGATATCAGCAGTTATTTGTGAGTTTATTTGTCATAACAGGTTTCAATGACAGGGAAAAATATGTTATACAATCAGTATATTTCATTGAAATATCAATACATTATTGAATGAGACCAACTATTTCAAACGAAAAAAAGAAGATCGAATCAGAATGACCATGACGTCAACTTTTATTTTGAGGAGCATAAAACGAATTTTATAGCCCATGCTTCAAGAGAGCTAGGTTTTCTTGTCGGAAAAATATGGAAATTCATGCAGCACAATATTTCGAAATCGTTGATAAAAAATAATTTTTTATTTCTTCTAACCCGGTAGAGAATCCAGATAAAATCTGAATTTCAACATCAAATATCTCGAAATCTATTAGAGATAACATGATATATATTGTCCGCCATAAAGTTAGCTACATATGGAAAAAAAATGTTATTGATATTTCTGAAAAACTCTAATGGTGGTTCATTTCTGCATATCTGACAACTAAAAAATCCGTTACGTCTTATAACACGTGACCTCAGATTTGGCGGGAATTTGAAAAAAGTTGTCAGTGGTGCCAAAAAATGGGTCAAATCGACAAGATATAATGAAAATTTAGCGGAAAAATGTGCTTGGAATCCAACGAGGACCCCATATATCAATTTTGAACCAGATTTAAAAAAATCAAAAAAACAATTTCTATTCCTCTACCCTTACTGAGAATCATACATTTTTGTTTCATCTGAAAACAGCTTTATTAACCTAAATCACATAAGGTTGGATCAAAACTAATAAAATATTTGTGGAATAGACATTTTGTGGGTGTTTAATTGTGAAAACACTAGGTGTAGTCATGCCCTGTATACTGTCATATGTCGCCGTTGTTGATGATTTCTTTGAAACCAAACGTTGTTGTGAACATCATTTTGTAGAGCTGAAAAAGTGCCCTTTGTTTTTTCAAAACTTTTCAAAAAAAATATAAAGAAAAACCGCCATAATTCGTTACATTGTTTTTTTGAATAGCTCTGGAAGTAAACAACATTTTTGGGATTACTCAACACCTATTGTGCCTTGATGCATAACTTTTTGCCTATTTAAACAACTGCATAAACCTTACAGTGACCAAGATCCTCATGCTGTTCATCCTTATCTTAAACAGCCTGTATCTTCTAAACTGTTGCTGGTTTATAAGTCAAAAATCATTATTTTATGTGGAGGTGACAAAAATATTGAAATATCATGGTTTGATATACTACATATTCAAAAAATAATTTTTATGGGCATGATAATTTTTAAAAGAAAAAATAACTTTTGATTCCTTGGTGTTTGTGATACATCAGAAAAATGCATCCAAATGATTTTTTGTAAAATGTCAGTTTTCTAAAAGCTTCAATTTATGTAAGCTTTTTTGTACAGATTTGTTAATTGGCATGTCAAAAAATGTCAATGATGGGAAACACATTAATTTCCTAGGCAATTAAGCTTATATAATTTGCCCAAGAGTATTTTCAATATGAACAGTCCTATATGATCTACAAGACATATTCCTACCATACATCTTACAGATAATGCAGAATTTCAATAATTTGAAATATGCCAATCCAGCCACACATTCAACAGGTTGAAATTAACTTACAGGTAACCTAAATTTTTTCATTATGTTTTGAAATGTTTCCTCATCCATTGATCTGAGGTCTCTAGTGGTACTTCTAATGGTATCTAAGGCTTGCTCAAGTTTATTCATCTCTGAAACATCTTCCTCACCCTTAACTTTACTTTTTTTACTTCTTTTATTGAATGATGATTCTAGTTGGTTCCACTGACCTGTTCTCTTACATGCTGCACACATATACATTCCTGGCGTGAAAGAGAATTTTTTATGTTAATAAAGTTAATTGCTAGTTATTTTATGAACCTACCTGTAAACTTATTAACATACAATTTAGAGGTTTTCAAAGGTTTTTGGCAGAGTGTGCAAGGTACTGAGAAACATGTGAATCCCTCTTCAAAAGTTATATTATTCAGTCTCAGCGTTCTTTTGATCGCGCTCGGCGATACTTCAGGGATATCTTCAACAGCAACTTCATTATATTTTCGATTATATTCAATGCCAGATATGACTAGAGTTTCCCTATTTTTAAGTAGTTTCATTGCTGTTCTCCGAAATAGCATGCCATTCATTATTATTTTCTTCTGTTTTTGTATTCAAAATCTTCACACGAGGGCTAATTTTAAAATTTTAACACACCGACACCGAATAGCGAATACATAACCTCAAAATTTCGTCACAACTCACCACAAAAGGTCAAAAGCACAGAAATATGAAATGTAAAATCAGAGATTAGTAAAAAACTAATCAGAAATAATAATGTGGAATTCATTTATCTGGACTCTGGAGAAAGGTTATACTTGTAGAGTCTGCGGTCATATTTGTATCGTAGAATCACAAATTTGACTATACTATTGGCCATTAAACGCGAGCAGAAGACTATACTTTCCCTACGGCTATAACAGAAAAATGCAGTACCAGCAGTACACCCTGTATTTTATGAAAAATGTAAAACCCTACTGGCAAAATTCGAACCAATCACAATAATAAAACTTGGGTGCAAAACAGAAAAATAATAAAAACATAATGAAACATAGCTTCTCATGATTTTTTCCATTTGGCTAGATATGCAGGATTCTTATATTCAGTTTACAGGGGATGTTACAGAAAAAAAAGATACGCATCAAAGGTGTTTTTTTTTAATGGAACACCCAGTATTTTATCAAGTATGGTAAATTATTAGATTTATAGCTTTTTCAGATTATCATCAAAGGGCTGATCCTGTGGCTGATCTAACAAGTGGATTCTATTGCTAGAATCTAGATTCTAGAGTGCTGTATTCAGTTCAGTGACGTGTTCTAGATTGCAAACCCATTTCTCTTGGAAATCGTGATTTATTCAAATTTGGGAATTTTTTGTGTCCGAACTATTTATTATTGGTCGAAACGGCTCACATATCAACTTTGATTATTGGTAATTTTGCACTTATCATGCGATCTATATTTTGATGGAAATTTTTGTTGGAACTTACGTATTTTGACCTGAAAAATACGAATTTCATAATATTATCGTGAACATATCTCTAGTTTTCGAGATAATCGATGCCAAAGTTCGATATTTCACCTTCTTCAACTGATAACCATCTTTCTTTTTGACATGTATTGAAGAGAGAGGACACTTATCACTGACTCGTGTTGCTATAAGGCAGCTATGAATCCACCTTTATTCGCTCAAGATTCGCAATGAGGTTTCCAAAATGCCGTTGTTTATGTAGCCTAGTTTAAGAAATAATAGGAAAAATACGGAAAAATTACATATTCATGTTTTTCTTACACAAAAATAATAATTAACCATGGTAATATGTCTTGGGATCTAAGAAGATACAATACTTGCCCAAAAGTTGCCATACAAAGAAGGTGAAATATCGAACTTTTGCATCGATTATCTCGAAAACTAGAGATATGTTCACGATAATATTATGAAATTCGTATTTTTCAGGTCAAAATACGTAAGTTCCAACAAAAATTTCCATCAAAATATAGATCGCATGATAAGTGCAAAATTACCTGATTATTTAACTACTGATATCCAATTAAATCACAAAATGATCACAATATCACAAACAGGGTGAGGGTGATTCAACCTCCCTGCATTTGTTTGACCCAAAACTATTTGAGTTGCGCGCCACTGACAAATCGGGTATATACGGAATACGGAAATAGATGACAGCTCTGGCAGCTCGTTTCACATAGGTAAATGACAAGCCCAAGTTTTACATAACCTATTTTTCTTCGAATCACCAGGAACTTATCAAAAAATATAAATATTAACTGTTTTTAGTTTCAGTAGCTTTCGAAATATCAATGAGTTGTTTAGGTTAACATAAAAATAATGGAGAGACAAGATTATGGCAATCCTATTGAAAATTTGAGCTTAGATGAAAGGTACTTCAATAACCCGGATTTAATCAGAAGGTTACCAGTACATGATGATTTCTTTACGAATCGTGAAACATACATACCATATAACTATCAAAGTAGTGAAGAAACTGCCTACAAAAGGTATATAGGGTCAGGAATCACTTTTGTGAGCCTTGTTGCTGAAAATTTGTTGAGCCACCCATTTCTTGTACTCAGGAGACAATGCCAGGTATTTCTATTAGATATTTTGTTCATGCTGTGTTTAACTCAAGTTTGCACAGTTATTACCATTAGATTTTGAATTGCATGTTATATGTTTTGCTTCACCATAGTATTATCATTCAATATCAATTCAAAAGAACCCCCATCCACGGCACCAATATCATAACGATATTAACTTATCTCTGTGGTATTGTAAGCATCTCAATCATAACATAAGCGTGCCGTCGGGGATGGTTTTCGGGGTTCAACCTTCTCCCTCCCTAGAGATCCATCAATAAGTCCAATGTTGAAATTCTCAAGTTCTATGGGATATATTTTTAGTTTGGACTTTTGAAATTTCCTGTATTTCACTGCTTAAATTTTATGAAGCCTTACTACAACCTCCTTTCATCCATATGTTATCATGTATCATCTAGTAAGTCATTAATTGGATATAATAGTTTTGTAAAAATAATACAATTATAAATTTTTAGAGGGAATATTAGTTATGAGCTGTTCATGTGATACTTCTGAATGCTCTTCCCTTAATGATAAACAGATTGATCAAGAATAGATCAACAGTTTCAAGTTTCAAACCCCATTTTTTCTCAATGTTTTCATGAAATATGCAATAAGAAATTTTTTGTTATTATATCTCTGTTTATTTTGGTTTCCATTTTATTGAAAATATTGTCCGTTTCAATTCAGGTTTTGATAGAGATATATTTATACATTTGAAACAGCATACCATTTTATTTGTTTTTCAGTTCATTGACTATTCAGTTTATTTTCAGTTGGTGATGATTACTTTATTGTTGTGATAGTCTTGAATGTAAGTGCTGTGCAATTTTTCATCTTTCAAATATGAATAGATTCTAATCCAGTTGTTTAAATTCATTTTACCATTTAAGCAAAAATATGTGCAATATGAAAACAAAATTAATCTGTCTTGAAGTTTTTTACACATGTAGCTAATGAAGAAAATCAATTTGTTCATCAGACTGCACTATATTCATTGAGACTCCTCACAAATAATCAAAATCCACAGGTGCACCATACATCCCGCAGGTACCATTTACAGCCCTTCACCCTTCTACCGCCTGTATGGCACCTGTACCAGCGGCAAGGACTGACGTCCTTGTGGAAAGGTGTGGGGTCGGTGCTCCTAGTGAAAGGGATGTCTCTGGGAGTGGAAGACTTGATATCAAAGGTGACCCCTTGGCCCAAGGAGATCAGCATGCACAGCAGCTTGAAACAGTTTTGCCACCACATGCTGCTCAAGTGCGTGAGCTTGGCTGTGGTGGCGCCTTTTTACTCGGCGTCTTTCGTGGAGACCGTCCAAAGCGAGATTGCCAGCGAAAAACCGGGGATTCTTGACGTTTTTCGGGAAGGTTAGCATTTGAAACATTGAAATAGGGTGATTCCGGATTATTTACTGTGGTGCTATGTAGCACTATATAGGTGTGTTCAGTTATGAGAACTCGGAGCCGAGCGAGTAGATGCAAATCTACTACCACGTGACCACCGAGGCAACGGAGCGAAAAATATTTAACGAACGCTCGATCTGGAAGTGACAGATTTTTCAAAACAAAACAGATTCATAAGTAATTCAACTGATAGGTTACTTGCAAATGTATGACTGGAATTTATATGATCCACCAAGACAAGTAGATCATCCCCCTTGTGATTACATACATTACAAATGTATGTTAAATGTTCATCTGCTTCAGACATTCCAGGTTCAGGTAACACTATATTTCTAAGGTGTATTCACTGACACCCACTATAAATTCAAATATATTAATAAAATAATTTAAATATACTTTGCTCCCTAGTATACACCTCCTAACCATCGTCCATGGACGATGTCCTAACCAAATATTCTTTGACAAGGACAAGTGACAATTAGGAAATCTGTCTGATCTTTCCTTTAATTCGGAGCTAATGCATTACATCTTTTACCTCGCACTCGCCAATACCGAACACAAAGCAGACGTAACGGAGGAAACCGATCTGAATTATTGAACGCTTGCTGAGCAGAGCGAGCAAATCGAGCGTTCAGATATGTATTAAACGAACACACCTGCTGAATAATAATAGTCTCAACCTATAAACAAAATCTAAACATCTGAGGCTGTCTTTTATAAGTTGTAACATATCTTGGAATAGCCATTAGAATTTTTAAGAAATCTCAATTCGCGATAGGTGCTAAGCGATACGCTACCTAGCGGTGAATCGTGGACCACTCGAAGTGGGATAACCTACAGTGACTCTATACAAAACCCACAGACAAACTTAACCTCTGTTATGTTTATGTTTGCTTCTGATGTGAAAGGTGTACTTCCAGCAGTTTTTCGAGAGATGTTCTGGTGAAATACATGTGTAATATTATCGTTTTTCTCGTTTCAGTTATTGTTTGGTGGCAATGACACAAATGTAAGTAATGTCAAAATGACACAAATATCAAAACAAAACAAAAACAATACCACTTCAAGAAGTTTGAGTTGTTACCATGAAATAGTTCTAGTATCAAGTGAAATTTCAGTTGCTACTACTTTTTAATAGAACGAAAATATTTTGTCCCGCAGCCGTCTCGAATGTAAAATTTACTGCATTGTACCACTTCACACAAAATGATACCGAAAGTAGCTATTTCCAGTACGATTTTTCTCACTTCTGAAACGAATTCTTCACTTTCAATTTTGGGTACCTATGTAGGCGGCTTTGACAATAATATGAACTTTATATTTTATTATAGCGCTTTTCATGTAACATTGGTGTATTTTTTCTTTTAGAAATATTTTTATTTTCCCCATGGAAGACACCAACACCTATTTATTGGCATAATTGCACATCTATTTGCCCATTCGATCTACTGTGTATCCTCATGTCGGGCACACTTTATAATTATCTCCATAACTGCAATGAGGACTTTGGTAGTATCAAAAAGAAAGTTCTAAGTTTTTTGTTGAAGCTAGAGCCATATACAATTGAGGAATATTTATGTTTAAAAAATTAGTATTTTCCATGTGGTCTTTGTAATTCTGTGACTGGCTTGGGTGAACAAATTTCGATGTTGGTATAGGTTAACTCCGATAACTATAGGAGATACAAAAAATGGAGGTCGGAAACAAACATTTTTTCGAGTTTTTAACGAAAGTTCTATTTTTCGAATTTAAGACACATGTAAATATCATGGTTGTTTGTAAAGTTTCGAGATAATAACTTTTACATTATTGAGACACCTTTTCTTGTATAAATTCCATGGCGTCGAGAAAATTTAAAAAAGGGGGCATTTTCGAGTCATGGCTTATGGCCTAAAGTTTAATTATAGTTTAATTATAGTTGGCTAGGTTAGGTTGGAACGGATTTTTTCCCTTTCTAACTACATATGTATCATATTTCGATAGTGAAACTTTTCGTACCATATCCTCATATTCAACGATATTATGACGAAAACAAACGGACAAACCAAACGTCATAAATGACACCCGCCTACTTCTAAAGAAACTCAATAAGTAATGTAGTAAAATATTATTTTAGCTGAAATTAATACAAAAAAACGCAAAAATAATAGTATTATTTCCGCTATTAAAGACTTACACATCAAAAGCATATGATGCATAGTTAGAAAGGGAAAAAATCCGTTCCAACCAAACCATAGTCATGGTATGATTCCATTTTAAAAAACTAAAACTTCAGGTAATAACTCGAGATTGCACCTTTTATACAAGATAAAATATGCTTTAAGAATGTAAATGATATTATCTCGTAACTTCACAAAACGACCATGTTATTCACATTTGTTTATAGGTAACTCGAAAACAGAAGACGATAGCGAATGTTTGTGATCACCAATGAATTCGTCTCAAAAATAGAGATCGAGGATACGTCCTCAATTTTTTGTATATCGTATACTAGAGATGGATAGATATTGACTACTGGTGAATTCACTTCCTGTCCTGTGACTGGTCCCAAATCTCTTGATTTCGCCTACTTCGATAAAACGTTTCTAACGTGACATTGCGTGGGTGAATCTCGCTAAGTAAAGTCTCGATTTCAACCAAATTTACAGGTTACTGCAGGTGTCAATACAAATAATAATAATGATATACATTGATCATTGAAAAAAAAAAACCTCTATTCGTGAAGTAAACGTGTATGAATATTCGATTTTGAATGACGTTTAATCGTTTGTAACAGTTTCACGTAGCCATTTTTCAATGATTTTAATGCGCATATGCATCGAACATGATTGAAACAAAATTTTTCATATATATTTCGACGGTAGCGCCTCTGTTGTTCTATTAGAGAACCCCACGTAACGAGCTGAAATTCAATTGACCCTTTCCAGAATAGGAAGTTATCATGGCGGATTTTGACATTTGACAGATTTGGACAAAATCTAGGGAAAAACTTGATACCTACTTGACAGTTGACGAAATAAGTGTTTCATGCCAAAATTTAAATAAAATGTAGACAAATCCAAATTTCAGAATAATATCCTTTTTCTTGTGCCTTGCTTTTGAATTCAAGTAATATCCATATTAAGTTCAATTAGGTAAGTTCCTGCATGGACATGGAATACTTATTTTGTCATCTGTCAAGTGTCAAGTTTTTCCCTACATTTTTCCCTGAATTTGTCAAATGTCAAAATCTAGTGAAAAAATTGTGACAGTTGACAAAATAAGTGTTTATGTCAAAATTGAATTAAAATGTGAAAAAATCCAAATACCAGCATAATATTCTTTTTCTTTGTGCCTTTCAATTCTAAGAAATATCTATATCGATATTCTGAAATTTGGATTTGATTTCAATTCGATTTCGACATGGAACACTTATTTTCTCAACTGTCAAGTGTCAAGTTTTTCCAAAGAGTTTTCCCTAAATCTGTCAAATGTCAAAATCCGCCATGATAACTTTATATTCTGGGAAGGGTTTATTGTTCCAAATCAAAGATTTGTCTGCTTGAACAGTTGAAAATTAGTAGGTTATAAGTCACCCAACAAACAAACATCGAAATCTGCCCACCCTGTACAACTTATGCACAAAGCCCAACAAACTCATCATCGACAGGCTTGTCGCGCCTCCTGAACTGGGGCTTCCGCGCCAACGGCCGCATGCTGCCCATCTGGGCGCTGATCGTGCCGACGGTGGCGCTCGGCGTCGCCCGCTACCTCTTCTCGATGGCGGTGCGCGGCGCAGTGGCGCGCGTCGTGGTAGCGCGCCGGCGCGCCAGGCACGCCGGCAGCGGGGCGGTGCCCAAGGCGGCGGCCGCGGCGGCGGAAATGCACGACGTCGAGCTGGCAGCGTCGATCGCGGCCGCCGTCTGCGCGGACGTCGCTTTCTATCCGTGCGAGACGATCATCCATCGGATACATCTGCAAGGTGAGGCTGGTCGGTCGCTTTCGTTTGTTCTGACCATATATCTAATAATAACTATTAGATAACCAGGATCCCAAAGCTGAAGCCGAAAAATAAAATAAATGACTGTCTGCGGGCCAAGTCACTGATATGCGCATGCGCGAGTTTGAATTGAAAATCGACATTCGTTTGCATCATAGAGATGATTAGCTTTCTAGTGAGCGACGAACGTATGATAATTGAAAATCAATCAAATGTATTATGTTGCTATTCATGTTCATTTTGTATGTGATTCCATCGGTCATGTATGACAGTGCCAGATGAGTAATTAATTATTATGAATATGTCATTTTTTAAAATATTGTATAAAATGAAAAGATTTACAACCGATTTCAAGAATAATTTGCATATCTAATAAAATGTGTCACATAACCTCCGATTCGATGTTTTCATTATATCATGACATATTTTTCAAAAATTCATTCATTGATGGATTGTTGATGATAGATACAGAGATGGATGTGATCTACGAAGCGATACTTACGATTTTCATAAATACTTGTGACGATGAAGTCATCGGAACATTCGGAACAGGGTTCGTAGGCCAATTTCTTGATCAATCACTGTAATCAATCACTGTTATCACTCGCTTATCACTTCTGTAAACACTCGTTATCACTGACTAATCATTTCTGTAAATACTCAGTAAGTTCATCAATAATTACATTAACGCTATTTCATGTCATTTGGGTTAACAAATATCCCTTATCTATGAAATTTTAAAAACGTCAGTGGATATATCAACTCGTCAAAACCCGCGCATGCGCACAATTAATCATTAGCAAGCTAGACAGTCTTTTGTTTTTCCAAAACTGGCTTCACTTTCGCGTGAAGGTGGACATAGGATGTTGAAACAGCTCTTCAATTGTTTCTACGAAAAACTTGTAGACCGTTTTAGAAGGTAGTAATATTTCTACGAATTGAATGAAGATTTCTGTTCTCATGTATTTCTGTGGTTCCAATCTAACAGGCTCGAATTGATTTTTACTCTTATCGGTATTTTTTCTCCCAGAACAGATGACACTGACGAAAGCACAGTTTATGTTTCACCGACTCAAGGTTTGGCGCCATCTCTGGTAATTTCAGGAAATATTACTACGGTATGAAATCAAGTAGGTAAAAGTGTACAGTTTATTCTAGTGCTTGTTAATAGGAAGCTGTTTCACCATCCTATATCCACCTTGGTGTTAATCCATATATTTGTTATTATATATCGCCCCCTTAGTGCAACAACTAGGTGACTCGAAATTTAGGCATTTTGAGTTATCCAGTTGAATCTGACCCATTTTTCATGCTCTATTTGATGCAACAACTAGATATCTTGTACGAGCAATCAAACGTATTCCAAGAGTGATCAGACATAGATAACTACCAAGATGTACATTTTATAACTCGACATCTTGAGATATCCTTTTGTTGCACTAGCACTATTGAGTTATCCGCCGGTATCTTCTTGGTCTATATATATATGAGATATCTAGTTGTGCACAACGGGTATATTCAAGTGGTCTTATTCCTATTCCCAAAGTGTATTTCAGTGTAAATGCTAAACTGACGTCAAGGGTTAAGAAAACTCAAATTATTGACGTGCAGATCGAAAATTTGTGTTTAGAAAATGAGATGAAATTCTGATGGAGAAGTTACACGACTGAATTGTAATCATAAAATACCTTATCCTCTGCAAAAAGTAACTTAGAGCTTGGATCCTTCAAAGTCAACCACAACTGACAAAAAATGACTACCTTGAATGAAACCTCCGATACTTCCTAGCAAGTATAAAGCATTTTTTGAAAGTTTTCCACCCCAAGGCCAACGTAAAAGTCTTCAGAATATGGCAGTTTACCAGTGTGATATGAGTATGTTATTAATATTTAAATTGCGTTAAGTGTGGAATTTTTTAGGTTTTATTTAATCCATTTTTCATTCCAAATAAATTTGTATTTGATATGTGATTTGCACCTAACTGAACTCAAATTTGTTTGAGTTCAGTGACTGCCAGTCGTTGAAAATAGATAACTTTAAAGTTTTTGACTAGATTCACCAGCAATAACTAGATATCTCAGGTTTTCTCATCAGAATCTGCAAAAATATAAAACCTAACTCTCCCCAAAATTAACAAATTATAATTCGATATGCAGCATATCTGTACAGACATTCAATATTTTTGATCACTTGAGTGTTGTGATTTTTTGGCGTCATCAATCTTTCAAGTGGATTTTCTCGAAACTATGAATTTCGAGTAATCTAGTTGTTGCACTAAGGGGGCGATATATGGTTCTGACTCGCTCACATTGTATGTGGGCTTCCCAGGGTATTAACGTTACAATCGAACACTCATGTGAAGTTGGCGCCGACCATATATCACAACTACATTTGCGTGAAAAACTGTTACTTTTCAATTCATAGACTATAATAAAGTATACAGTTGTATGACTGTATACTTTATAATTTAAATGTCTGAAATTCGTGAATCTCATATTCATAGGAAAAATTTACTTTATATGTAAATGAATATTATCATTTGGAACATTTCCGATGATGGTAGAATACATGAAATCAGGATCTTCTAATTCAGCGAACCACTCCTTTCAGATTTGAAAGAATATGAAGCAATCGAGATCAAAACAATGGTAGGCATATGAATTATCCTGATTTTTGCAATATTGTGTTAGACATTGGTGGTACAGGCAATTCCATTGTGACTTGATTTATGGAATCGTGGAAGACAACCTGGAGGCTGGACACGACCTGGACACCGACACTGGGCATATTTACGGCAGTTACACAGATATAACCTGCTTGTTTCAAAAATATCGCAAAAGTTGGTAGCAGCGAGGACATAAGAGAGAAACTACACTTTAGAGAGTCGCTCTTGACAGTCATCATCTACTTTCATTTTGGCGCATGCGTATAAATTTATCGTTGCCAGCGACACTATTTAGTTTCAGCTTCAGATAGGCTGTCCTTATTATCAATATTCGTAGTCAATAGATATATATAGTTCCAACGTATATCTTGAAGCAATCTTGCCAAAATGACGTATATTTCGTACAGTTACGGATTTTTTAAAATTTTCTCAATAACTATTCGACAGATTCCATTTAGAATATGGTATAATCCCATGTTGTGATAGGATATAGGCGACAATCATGATTTTTTCGAAATGTTTGAACTGACAGTTCGAATAAAATAATTGTTGTTATAGGAACTCGCACCATCGTAGACAATTTGGATACCGGCACGTCAGTGTTGCCGATACTGACAAACTACACGGGCGCGATCGACTGCTACGACAGCTGCCTGGCCAACGAGGGCGTGTGCGGTCTGTACAAGGGCTTCGGGGCGCTCGTGCTGCAGTACGTCGCGCACATCGCACTCATCAAGGCGTCCCATTTCGTGCTAACCCAGTTGGGGACGTTGTTGCCAAGCTCTGTGGAAGCGGACGCTCCCAAACGGGTGAAGGTTTCTCCGCCTGTCATCTCTAATATGACGAATCAGAGTAGTTATTTGTTGCCGTGAAACGAGCAGCAGATGCGTGTATGGAAGGAAATATTGTAAATATGATGGATTTTATGTAATGAACAAGTGGAATTGGTCAATGCTAGTGATCGATGCATCTGAAAAATGTTAAGTTACTTTCAATAATTCTTTCGAGGTCATATTTCAAGAGAGAGTATTGCATCTTTTATACGCGTTTCTCGTTATTTTTTTAAGTGTTTTAAAGATAAACTCAAAAAAACTTTTTTGGTTTGCAAACGAAAAGTCTATCTCTTACAAAAACACATCTCAACAGTAATTCATTACAACTTATTTCATAGCTTCATCAATATTTCATGAAACTGGTAGAAGTTATAGAAAGTAAATTGACACATTATTTGTAATTCATGAGATGTGTTTCTGAACAAGTTCATATTTTCTGCATTATAATCATTTTTAGATTGTTATTTGCCTTTGTTCGCAAGTTTTTTCTTTTTATACATGGCTCGATAGTGTGCATTTTTTTTCGTGTAGAAGCTCCTTTTCTTCATAAAATCCGTATGAGAATCATAGATATATTTTAGACATCTTCAATCAGCACTGAGGGGACAATAGAGCCTTACTACTTTGTAATTTGTTCAAAGAGGTCACACATTTATATTTTGAAATAGAAATCAAATTTTTGCTATTGATCAAGTTGCACACTGTCGAAATTTATAAAAATCTAGATATTCACAAGGCGTCCCATTTCGTGCTAACCCAGTTGGGGACGTTGTTGCAAAGCTCTGTGGAAGCGGACGCTCCAAACGGGTGAAGGTTTCTCCGCCTGTCATCTCTAATATGACGAATCAGAGTAGTTATTTGTTGCCGTGAAACGTGCAGCAGATGCGTGTATGGATGAAAATATTGTAAATATAATGGATTTTTTGTAATGAAGAAGTGGAATTAATCAATGCTAGTGACCGATGAATCATCTGAGAAATGTTTGAGTTTGGACCAGTTACTTTCAATAATTCTCTCGAGGTCATCATGTTTCAAGAGAGTATTGCAAATGTTATACGCGTTACTCGTTATTTTTTCAGTGTAGAAACGATAAACTTTGAAAACTTTTTTGGTTTGCAAACGAAAAGTCTATCTATTACAAAAACAGATCTCAACAGTAATTTATTACACCTCATTTCATAGCTGTATTTCATGAAGCTGGCGGAAGTTATACAAAGTAAATTGACACATTATTTGTAATTCATGAGATGTGTTCCTGAACAAGTTCATATTTTCTGTATTATTATCATTTTTAGATTGTTATTTGCGTTTGTTCGCAAGTTTATTTTTTTCATGTAGAAGCTTCCTTTTCGTTATTTTAAACTCAGTTTGAGAACCATAGATATATTTTAGACATTTCCAATCAGCACTGAAAGGGGACAGTAGAGCCTCACTACTTTGTCATTTGTTCAAAGAGGTCACACATTTATATTCTGAAATAGAAATAAAATTTTTGCTATTGATCAAGTTGCACACCGTCGAAATTTGTAAAAATTTAGAGAATCACTAGGTTTGCCTCTTGAGCAAAAAGGAAGATTGAAGAAATAACATTTTTACTACTTCACTAAGGAAATAATTGAAAATTCGTTAGCTAGATGTTTTCGAAATAGTCCGAAAATGAGTCAGAACAAAGGCAGAATAAGTATAACTATTTGCTTCTCTCTCACTGCTAGAACTAGTCTAATGCAACAGGTTCGCTGAACACCTCAAGGTACATTCAGTGAGGTTTTTTCCTAGTCAATGTTTGTAAAAATTAAAATTTAATAAAAGTATACACTGTCTTCAATGACTTTCTGTTCTCCTTGTTGTCCGATGCACGTATGTTCCAGATTTTTCACTGTACCTATCTGGTGATTTTGTTGCGAATATCAAAAGAATAGGCGGAATACAAACGCGTAAATTTGGTTCAAGCGTGCATATAGTTGAAAAATAGTGGTGAAATATTATGTTTTTGGAGTTTTTCTTACAACAAATGCTGCTTCAAAACCCTCCAATTCAGTGAGCTATTCAAACAGTATCATGGCAGCTTCTTGTGACTTTACAAGTCCTCTGATGAGCATTCCTGTGTTGCCAATTTTACTATTTTTCGGAACTTCCCATGAATAACACGAATTGTTTCAATATTTATCATATCGAAATAGGGACTCCGTGATTGATAGATATTCATTTAGTTAATCTCGAATGATATGAATGTATACTGAGTGCTGTAATAAGTTTCTCGGCCTGCTCATATTGTAAAGAAATATTATAAACGCTGCGGCAACGCTGTAAAATATTGAACAATTGAAGTAAGAACTTGTTACGTCATATAACGGCACGGTTTTCACAGTGTTCAAATAGAAAATTCTCTTTGGGAATTTCAGTTTGAACCGGCACAACCGTGTAAAGAAAATGATCAACTAGCAACCCTGTTTTATTGGCCGGTCAATTGAAACTTCACCATAACCCAGTGACGTGAGTTTTATTTTTGATATTATTTGCCTTTGAAAGAGCTAAGGATAAATTGCCGACAAGACTCAAATCATATCACATTACAATATTTGAAAATCAATGAAAGGAAATTTAATTTGACTGAAATGTATTCAGTTATTGAGTTGAATCATCATACTGGATGATACATCAAATATAACTAATAATAGACCAAAAAGGTTTCCTTTTTCAAATAATCTAAGACCCTTAGACAAGAACATGAAACCAATAAAAAAATCGTCTACTGTCACCGTTTTATTTCAAGTAATGCGATATTTTTACACACACCCATAGTTATGCTTTATACGCTTAATTAGTTAGGTCACAACTACAGGAACATTGGAAGCTGAGATTTTGAACGGAAAATACCTCGATCACTCAGGTAAACACGAAATCCGATTCGGTAGTCACATCCCAAGGGGGTTGAAACATCTCCGGAGGCAAATTGACGCAATGCGACGATCTGAAATCTTTCATGTGATTTTTCGCCTGAAATGAAAATCCCAAATCAGTCAAGAAATTCTTTGTGAATCGCATCACATAGATGGTAATTCGACTCACAAGATATAATGCCATTCTCGATCTCTCCATACTGCTGAATTCCTCTCCAAGTCTCATAGGATAACTCTTGGAATATTCCGAAATATAGGACTGCAACAAAGACTGGCACACGCTATCGTCTACTGAGTATTTACTGAGGAAATCTTCTGAAATAGATGACTTTTCAAAATGGCGAATCGTGCACTGTTGAATGGTATGAAGAAATATTATCAAGCTAATGCATGAATGAAACAGTGATCAAAATTGGCGTTTTGTGTTCACTTAGTGAATCAATGCATACACTGCGAGTAAATATAATTCAATGATCTGCGTGGTATAAATCTATAAATCTGAAAAAGTAGTTGAATTTTGAATAAGGAAATCGAGACAAATTATCGTGTGATTGAAAATTAGTACAGGAAAATTGTGCTGGAATGTATGAAACTGAATTGATTTTAATTTCGTGTCAATTGTCTGGTTGAATATTCACCTTGATGTCCTTGAGAAACAGCCAAATAGTCGAGCAGCAACTGAGACTGATGTGCATCGAAAATGCAGGGGTACCGGTGTCGCAGCAGTTTGTACAGTAGATGGTTGCCTCTATTAGTAGAGAGGTCTCCTTCACTAAAACAAGTAATCCAATATCATAGAAAAAATTTCAAATATTTGCCAAGTCTAATTTATGCAAACTTTCAGGAAACCAGCTCCACTAGTTTCTTATTTTTTCGATCCTCAATATATTGTACCTCAAACAAATAACCTCGTCCTCGGTACGCCTGAACAGCAAAACAGGTCCGGGATATTTGGAAAGTTGCTCGAATATGTTCAGATCTGCATGTTCCCTTATAGCCAGACTCACGATTGGCCCCCACCAACTGGGCATGTGGTTTATAGCTAGCGGCAGAAGGTCATCGAAGGTGGCGTCGAGTATCTGGAAAGTGCGAACCTATAGGTCTGTTTGCCGTTTATGCATGAAATTTATATTTTACACTACATTTTTCAACACTAACTGATCGTTGTAGATGAGTTTAGTGGAGTGTAATTAGTTTGACATCTGTTCGGTGCTTTAATTCTGCTTTCTGATAGGTGATTTTGATTTGGAGGTTATGCTTATAATTATTTTGTATCTATTTGTTGCTTGTAAATCTTCTTCAAATAAATTGAAAATGGAGTGGTGATGAATTCATAGAGAATTTTATTGCCAATTCGGACGATGAATCGAGAGATCAATCAATGGGGTCAATTTTATTGGTGTTCTTATTAATTATGACAAAAGACTCCAGTAACCATAACAAATTTTGTCGAAGAAATTGTTTTTATTTCAAAATATACACCTAACCTCACATTATCCAATATCCATCTGCACTACATTTATCACACCTCCTCTACAACATTTTAACAACGAACATGGTATAAGTGTACACGGGAAATCACCGAACGGTATCAGTCTTACACGATCTACTCTTCTGTACAATATTTTCAATAATGGAGACACAGCGAACAGACCTATATATAGTCTTTGCAAACTCACTTATAGAACACAAATAAAAACTCTAATGGGCTGCCGGTTGTTGAATCCTTTTGGCACCTGCCGCATTTTCTTAGTGAATGAAATTCCATGAAAATCAAAAATTATAGTAGCTATCCTCGATTTCTCGACCTATTCAATGTAGTAGTTCACTTCAATTAAAACCAGTATATTGAGACAGAAAAAGTACTCGGTTGGAAGTACTTTCTCAGTTAGGGGTTCTTTGCGAGTCTGGCAGAGAAAAACAGCGTGCACACCACTCAAGAAAACGTGCTTTATTGCAAACCCGTCTGTACAAAGCTTGGATCTAAAACGGGATATGTCCGATATAATTCCATTAAATACAACTAACAACGATCCTCACCTAAAGCACCAGGTCAAATATGACACAATTGCTAACATATAACTTAATTGTATAACAATAAAGTTAGCCAAAGGCTGCCCAAAACCAGCTTCATTTTCACACCGATTATCTTTGCTCGCAAGCTAGAATCAGAGAGCATCGCGATCTTCAAAAAAACTGATCTTCGTAAAAACTATATGAACTATTTAAAAACAATAAAATATTCCCAAAATGATACCAATAGCGACACCTACCAGACTTTGGAGGGAGCCGACCATGGCACGTAAAGATTTCGATTTAGAAATAGAAAATAGTAGCGAACTTCGGCGCAGGGCTGAGAGAGGGCGTTAGTTTGCCTTGCATCGAATTGATTGCATATTGCATTACTTGCATTGCCTTGTGCATATCGTGATGGAGACTTGGAGAGGTGACATAAGTAATGAGTGCAGACTGCGTGCGTGGCACTGAAATGGTAAAATGGCGGGGATGCTGAGCAACACTAGCGCAGGAGATGTCTTGTTTCAATATTTCAATATAACCCATAACGTCCCTCAAAAACATTACAATATCTGCTAGGACAATAAAACAAGAAATACATACAAATTACAAATATTCAAGCTTTAGGTGAATCTTCAAGAAAAATACATGATGATTTATAATCTATTAACAATCTCCTTGTTTTGAAACCAACAGAATTGCAAGAAAATAGATATAACCGCGCACGTTCAGTGGATGAAATGATCATTGCGAATGAAAAATAGTCTGGCGTCGTACTAACTCTCATCATAAACTATTATACAGGAACCCTAGTTTATATTTGCTGGTATTTCGACAAATTTCGTGACATTGTTCTTACCACTCCTTTGATCTCAGGGTAATTCATAGCTCCCCACGATGCTGTATAACCACCGATACTCCATCCGAATAGAAGAATATTTTCTAATTTGAAGTTGAGTTTGTGCACTGCAAACTGTATCACCGCATTCATGGCATTCTGTTCTTGAGAGGGGTACGGTTGACCCTACAGAAGAAAAAAATATTACATTGAACGCCATCAAAACATTCGTGCCGATGTTATAATCTTGCATTATTTCCGATAGTTGGCACTGCAGTTTGTATCAATTTTACGTCGAAATTAAATGAGCTGACAGATTTCATGAATGACTGAAGAATGATTGAAGAACACGTTTTCAGTTGAATGGACAATGTGATACTCTTCTCAAGAATTAGAGTAAAACATTCTCAGTTCAGGTCTGGAGCTACTATTGAATAGAATCCTTGTCATATAAGATTCGAAGTGTTGCTACAAAATAGAAGACTGATGCAATCTTTATACTGTGTTATTTATATTACATCCTTATACAGCTTCAAGCGAGTTTTCTATTGTTCAAAATAGTGCTGCGATTTCGTTCATGACGCTTACCATTTTCCCTATCACAGCTTCAGTTGATTGAAATCTGTTTCCATCTAAAGCAGATCTCACCTTGGAGTACAAATAAAAATTACATTGTGTCATACCAGGCGGATGGTCTAACAATGGAATGTTATACATTGTCCTGAAGAAATTACTCATTTGCGAAATACGGAGTTTTTTGAGCAAGAAACCCAAGATATTATGATGATCAACAGGTTGATTAGATTACCGACAATATTCTTATCCGTTTTCGACTTAAGGGCATCCCAGGCGTGCGAATCTTGTTTTTATGATTATCTTGGACACGCTTGAACAACGTGATGCACAATAATTGTATTTTCAAAATTGTTCATTCATTGATCCCTTCGAGATATTCTGGTGAGTTGTTATTAGAAATATACTTCTATCGTGAGTAGAATTTGAAGGTTGCTGTGTTATGCTTCGGAATGCCTAAAATCGAATTCCGAAATTTTGTTGTTTGACGGGGTGATATCTTCCGGTTCAGTGAGTGACGATTTTTATTTCTAAAATTGGGAATATTTGTCAACTTTTCGAAACGAACTAGAGAAGTGTGAGGTGGGATTTCAATTGTGCAGGAGGCAGCATATCACGCTATACTCTTATACTCGGTTATACAACTTCGACACAAGTAGTCTAATACGTCGGTATTGGCATCAGTCTTGTTATTTTGTAGCAAAACCTCGAATATTTAGGATTACATTGTTAAGAACTGTGCTGCATTTCGAGAATACCGGAAGTCATTATCTCGGCGGCTTGCTTCTAGGCTGTGATTTATGGCCTCGCGATAACATCGGTCACCGAGGTCAATAACGGATGACTCATAACCGTCACAGTTTCTCGAAAATAAACTTTTTTGAATATTCAAGATTTTGCTAGAATAAGTGTTTTGTACTTACATAAAATGGAGCGCAGTGGCTCGGACAGTTAGTTTAGAAAGAAAGCTAGTATTGTGAACATCGAGATTTGTGAAGCGAATATCGTTGTGATTTAACTAAGTGTTTATTGAAATGTATTTTGAGTGTTTAGTGAAATAAATTGTTCAGTTTTGTACTGAGTGTTTTGAATTCACGAACCCAAGTAGAAATATCGTAACAATATTCTTCATGAAATTACTTATAGTTCACTGAAGGCGCCAAAGTTGGAAATAATTCTACTCATCAATCATCATCATTCTTCGTACTTTTGCCACTATTACTCGAAATTTAGAAGAAAAATAGCAGCAATTGACTCTTTCATCAAATAATAAGCGTTATCTCCTAGTTTCCGTTAGTTGTTCGCGCTCACATTTTCCCGTCAGTCGAACTCACCGTACTGCCCGCGAACCCTGGATGATTCCAGCCGAGAACAGAATAGCCGGCAGTCAGCGGCGTCACCGCTATGCCGATCTCGTAGAAGCCGGCGTTGCCTTCGCAGCATATCACGAGGTTTTTACCGGCCGCAGAAGTTCCCCTGTTATTTATGAACATCGAGTCGATCTCGTTGCCATCTGCCGTCCCTATCAACAGCAACGATTATTATTAGAGCAGCCGAGAAGTTTGAATTATTAGAAACCGAGAGAGGACACGGGCGATTACCGTACAGGTCTCAGAAAAAATAATTATTTCGAATCTCTGAGGATGGCCGTTAAAGGGCGTGGTTGCTTTGGCCAGAAAGGAACAGAAATTTGACAAGAAACACTTTTCTTGTGAATTCTAGTCATTGCAGGAAAACATAGTTGAACGATAGACTTGGCTAATTGAAATACTGTTACTCCCAGTCGTCACAGCAGGTGACCTTTTCTTTCTTAAACGGAAAAGTAGTCGGCACATGTTCCCTTATGTGGATTGATTATGAAGGTATGTTCTGAATTTCTTTTCAGTCTGTACTCCCCAGACTGGAGTTGATATTTGATTTAATATAAACTCATCATCGTAACATCATGAGAAATAATATTTTGGAAAACCTCTAGGTTGAGTTCCAAAAAATTGTAATATGAGCTATGTTCCACCTAAATTATAACTGGACATGTAGATTGTAGAAACATCTTCATACGAAATGGTCATGATGGAAGGAAGTAATCACTGTTTCTGATTTATTTATACCAAATCACAAATACATGGGCTGCGTGTGTCCCTGTAGGGGGGCACATGTTCCCTTATGTGGATTGATTATGAAGGTATGTTCTGAATTTCTTTTCAGTCTGTACTCCCCAGACTGGAGTTGATATTTGATTTAATATAAACTCATCATCGTAACATCATGAGAAATAATATTTTGGAAAACCTCTAGGTTGAGTTCCAAAAAATTGTAATATGAGCTATGTTCCACCTAAATTATAACTGGACATGTAGATTGTAGAAACATCTTCATACGAAATGGTCATGATGGAAGGAAGTAATCACTGTTTCTGATTTATTTATACCAAATCACAAATGCATGGGCTGCGTGTGTCCCTGTAGGGGGCGATATTGTTCCACAGCTCGCTTCAATCTGTTTTTGTTTGGCTGTCAAAATTGCAATCGATATCTCATAAAAACAATTTTTTAGCATAGGAGTTCATCCACCATCTTTCTTCCGCCATGATAATGGTTCACTTTTAGCTCATTGCATATATTATATCCATGACAGTTTTAAATTTATAATAGAATGCACTCATGAATTTGCATCCTTTACAATCTGAGTTTAGCTGAAAAAATTGCTTAAACTCTCAACCACAACAATGTGAGGGTGTCACTATAGTATTGAGGTACTAATCTGTGAATAAACCTGAAAAATATCGATACCCTCACCTATTTTGAATCTTTCTCCTCTGCACACCTCCACCAGTCTTGATCTGCCTTGTAGTAGGCTTTGTTCTGAAAAATAAAAGGAAAATTGTTAAATTCCCAGTCGATCATGAAGCACTAGAATGAAGTCAGATGTTCATGCTTCTGTTGTAGATCTCAAGAAATTATCTTGTAAAATAGTTATATCTAGAAATATTACCTAGTATCATCTGGAGTATTCCAATACTGCCTGGATATATCAGTCGTATTCCAAATGTATGAATAGCCACATATGCTATAGCTCTGTAGGGAATTTGCAAAACAGACTGTAACACATTGGGATGCAAAGGTTTGCTACTAGTAATTTGTCTGTTCTGCCTGAAAATAACAACTAGTTGAATACATTTCTTTGAGCCACTGAAAGAAATCATCAATAATTGTGTATCGAAAAGAACAAACGTTAACATCTTACAAATCAATGGATGAATATGGAGGAATATAATATGTTCCAATATCTTCACCTTATTATACAGGGTGTCCCACTAAGGTCGGCGAGGTACGATATTATGGAAACCATAAACTTTAGGGCTCCGAGAAAAAAATATTGAGGACTAAATCGGTCAAGAGAAATTGATGGAAAATATTTTCAAGTTGCTAAAATGACCGCTAGAGGGCGCAACTACTATGACATAACTGAAAATTCAATTTTTCTCGGAACATCACTATATCAAGGTACTGTTTCAATGACGGAAATAAAGAGTTCAGTAAAATTTGCGTCAGTTTGTTCTCTTACTTTTTTTCATATCTCGAAAAATAATGGTGGAGGAAGCTGTTGAAAAAATAATTTTTGAAATCGCTGTATCTCCTGCACCCTTTCTCCAAATACGATCAACTTGGGCTCGTTTGATAGAAAATTTCACAATCATTCGAACGCTCCATTAGATGTTGATCTCCAGTTCACACCACGTCTACTAGAGGGCGCTGTTTACCCAAGGTTCAGTTTTTTCAAATTTTCTCAAAAAAATCAAATGGAATGCTACAATTTTCTACCATTACATTTGGAGAGAATGAAATTAGCTACATTTTGGTGAAAATCGCGATTCGATATCTTCATATGTTTTTGAGTTATTCGCAAATAACTAATTTAACCTGAAAAAATCAAGTTTATTGTTGAAAAAAATATTCTATGATTTCCGTTATCTTCAGTAAGTCTGCATTGCATGCAAAATATAAGGTAATTCAATCCTATTCGCCCGTGCCAGTGATTAAAACGGTTATTATTCAAATGTTCAGCATTTTGGTGCATTTGTGCGTTGATCTAATATTCTGTACTATACCCAAAATAACAATTGATGCAAATGCCACTTACTGAAAATGAAGATGTGGATCCTACTAGTCAAGAACTAAACTGCGATAGCGGGAAGTGACTTTCAATAAAAACAAATAAAAGAATATCAAATACCCACTACATTCTGAAGCCATTTCTATTCAGCAATGTCATTACGGAAACACATCTCTTTCGACAAGGTGAACCAAAAAAATTTCCCAAAAATTTTCAAAATGCATTCCATTATTTTCAATGCAACTATTCAATCTTCATTGGCTGCTCAACACAGCTGTTTCAATTTCAGCTCTTGGAATGCTGATGGCAATAGGTTTTTAGATCAACGCACAAATGCTCCAGAAGGAAGAACATTTGAATAATAACCGTTTCAATCACCAGCACAGGTGAATTGGATTGAATAACCTCACATTTCGCATGCAACGCAGACTCACTGAAGAAAAAGGAAATCATAGAATATTATTTTCAACAAAAAACTTGATTTTTTCAGGTTAAATTAGTTATTTTCGAATAACTCAAAAACGCATGAAGATATCGAATCGCGGTTTTCACCAAAATGTAGCTAATTTCATTCTCTCCAAATGTAATGGTAGAAAATTGTAGCATTCCATTTGATTTTTTTGAGAAAATTTGAAAAAACTGAACCTTGGGTGAACAACGCCCTCTAGTAGACGTGGTGTGAACTGGAGATCAACATCGAATGGAGCGTTCGAATGATTGTGAAATTTTCTATCAAACGAGCCCAAGTTGATCGTATTTGGAGAAAGGGTACAGGAGATACAGCCATTTCAAAAATTATTTTTTCAACAGCTTCCTCCACCATTATTTTTCGAGATCAGAAAAAAAGTAAGAGAACAAACTGACGCAAATTTTACTGAACTCTTCATTTCCGTCATTGAAACAGTACCTTGATATAGTGATGTTCCGAGAAAAATTGAATTTTCAGTTATGTCATAGTAGTTGCGCCCTCTAGCGGTCATTTTAGGAACTTGAAAATATTTTCCATCAATTTCTCTTGACCGATTTAGTCCTCAATATTTTTTTCTCGGAGCCCTAAGGTTTATGGTTTCCATAATATCGTACCTCGCCGACCTTAGTGGGACACCCTGTATGTTATGATATAATAAAATATTTTGAAAAAACTGATATTGTTCAAAGATATGACCAGTTAATAATACATATTAAGAATATTCCAAAAAACTTGAGACCGATTAAGTTTTATTTATTCCGCCCTAAAAACATGGTAGAATGAAGATGGTGGATGAACTTCTATGCAAAGCCATATAAATTAGTTCAACCATATCACTTTACCTACGGCCCCCTTGATTATGCCAATTACAATCCTTTTAATTTGATTCATATATTTGAGCTGTAGGGGGCCATGAAAATCATTGACGCAGAGTTGTCAATAATGTCTATGTCATTGTCAATTGTTTCCTAGAGGGATTTTAGATTCTCGCGCGGGTTGATGGATTCACTTATTATTCTGGTAAAGCATTTTGGTTGAAACATAATACCAACAGTGATTTCACCATATTCCTTTCACCATGCCTAAAAACGATACAACTATTTTCCAACTTGGATTTCCCTCCAATTAATAATTATGATATCCAATCCAATATCTAACAACTGTCGACAAGTGGATTCTTGTTCATGGTAGGAGATTTCACAGCTTCCTACCTCCGATTTCCCACAAACTTCGTTTTTAAGTGTTCTTCGAGGAGTTTGGCACTCTACCATAAGAGAAAATATTAGCAAAGTAATAAAATGAAGCCAATTTTTGTATATTTCCACTAAAAATTTTTTTTAATAATTTGACGAAACTAACCCTAACAAACTCGAAAGCAATTTGAACTTTCTCGTGAATTAATGAAGGTGGTCTTGCTACGTCTCTGCCTATTTGTAAATAAATTTTGTCATTTGAAACATATCCAAGTTCTTGAATAAAGGGACGAATAAAAGGGGGGCCCCGGATTCTGCAAGGGCCCCCAAAATATGAAAAAAACGGTTTATTCCAATTGCTACTGCACTTGTATAATAATGGATAGAAATTGATATTGTTATTATAGTTTTGTTCTGATTCAGCGTCAGATCTGCTATATTTATAGAAACTTTGATTCCTACTGCCCAATAGGATAATGTATAATATTGAGAGTTCTTGATGATAGAGAGTCTAATGATATGGACAATAAATTCAAATTCTTATTCGACTTGGGCCCTATGAACGAAAAAAAAATCGACGAGGATAGCATGAACCTCGTGATCAGTTAAGTCAACCTTATTGATAAAAACGTGTAAACGGATTAAGTATATTTTTCAAAAAGAATTGAATAAGAAAAAGGCACTTGATGAATCAATAAACTTCGGAAAGAGAGAAGATACTAGCAAGTTCAAAAGGTCGTAAAGACGAAATCGACAAAGATTTGTTCAGTATTTCAGCGTTCCTCCTACCGTACAGACATCGTTCTTTTGGCACAAAATCCTGAATTTCCTTTCAGGATTGTGTGAAAAATGGATGATCACGTTGAAAATAGGAAAAATTATCACCACAAACATTTACATTTGTAGTAAGCACTTCCTATAGAACTGGATTTCTCAAGTGAATGCGAAGGTATGTCTTTCAGGTTAAATCAAACAAATAAGATCTGGTTTAACTGTAGTTGTGACTCTTGAGTCTTGTTGTTTGTAATGAAAACCTTGATTTTACTTTAGGACCATCAAAGAGAATTAAACCAAGGCTCAAAAAGAATGCAATTCCTTCAATAAACATCTGGAAATCATCACATGCAAACTTCAAGAGTGAGGGCAATGTGGGCTGAATGAAATCAAATCTTTATTCAAAATGAAAAAGCTGTGAATTGAATGAAGTATCAATTGAAATAATTGAATTTGAATGAAGGTCTCAAACTTTTTAAGTTATTCTTGGAACATACCTACTTATCTATATATTATATAATTATTTTTATTACATGAATTTTATCATGTTATTGTTAACATGAAAATAATAACTTTTGTTGCCTATTTAAGATAGGTAGGTATCTCAATATAAGCACCCCTATACTTACTTCTCTCAGAGAAAAAAGTTAATTGACTACAATTCTTTGTTTTTATTTTGCTAATCAGCTTTTTTTGGGTTGGGATAAAATTATTACAGGTTTACAGATAAATTCATACTTCCACTGCTAATTTTTCCATGGAACTATTTTAATTTCATATTAGAGCTACCCTAGAGCTGAAGTTTGTGAACAGGAGTTTATTTATATGTGTTCGAGTATGTGTTTGACATCTATCCCACAAGTATGTGACCAGCTTTGAATAATGCTTTTCGCTATTTTAAGGATTTCTTCTTATCTCCAATATACTCTAGATACTTATTTCAATCTTGGCCAATCTTGAAATAAAGAGAAATCATTGAAATACAAATACCTTAGTGGCCCCATTGATTTTGCAGAGGTGGTTTGAAAAGCCTGTAAAAACATAATAAATCCACGAAACTCACAAAAAATACCTGATTTGAATTCTATAAACGATAATCTAAATCTATCAATAGCGCCCCTTTTGGATACTCAGGATTATTTATTTCTTCCCTAAAATTCGAATTGAAAATTGACATATTACCATTGAAAACATATACCAAATGTTTGTTGATCACCCTCATGTCAAATTTTTTACATTTCTCGAGCGCCATCTGTTGGTTCGTGATTTTCGCGAATAGGCTTCTTTTAGTATTGAAAGCAGAACCACTTTAAGCTCTAGTTTAATAACCTATTGTCAGATTTTTCCTATCCGTTTTTTAATAAATTACAGCACCCGAGCTACAGAACCAAATATAGAAAAGGAAGTTTTTAGAAAACCTGAATACACCATAGTTTTAAGGCTCTAATTTCAGCCTACCATCGAATATTTTACCCTTTGTTTTCAGGAGGCAGAATATTCGGCAATAGGCTGAAATTAGAGCCGTTAATGAGCTTCAAATTGTTCAGATTTTTCATGAAATTTCTCTTTCATGTTATGCTCAATGATCAAGCTACCAAAATCCGCGATTTTTTGAAAAAAAAAAAGAGTTGAGAATGAAATAGCGATAGGGTGGAATAAAAGTTTCGAATGATCTTCAATAATGATAATATTGTCTTCAAACAGAGTCTGTATTTTTTTCCAAGAGAGAGAAGATTCGGCCATATTAGGCTTATTGAGAGTCACATCAAAAGAGCCTTAAATAATGGTGTAATCCACGATTTTTCGTAAAATAGCGCAAAAAAATTCGACAATAAGGTAATAAATTAGCCTCTAATTATGTTAAAAAAATTCAAAGTGATTCATCATCATGTGTCGTTGAATTTTGTGTTAATTTTTCATTTCCGTTTTCTTTTCTTCACAGAATATAAATAACGAAAATTATAACATTTATATATCCCTTATCCGACATGACGACTCAAAGAAATCTGATGAACTGGGTAGCGTTCAAAGTTGTTCAATAGCCCAGGGCCCCACCATCAGTTAGTCCGCCCCTGCTTGAATATGTGTATACGGTGAGCAGCACCATATGTAAACATCATCCGCCACTCTACAACCCTCACCGGATGTTGTCGGTGCACGTGTACTCGACGGGCCACGCCTCGAACCGGAAGTCATACGCGGCCAGCTGCCGCTTGGTCTCCGCGCTCATCTCCGCCGCCCGGGCGGCAGTCAGGGCGGCGAGGAACTGCCGGTAGGTCGGGTTAGCCGCCCTGCTGAGGCCGCGCGCGCACAGCGCCGCGACTAGGGCGACGCCCACTGCGGCCGCCAGCTGCGCTAGGGCGGCCGGGCCGCCCAAGGGCCACAGGTGGCCGCGCTGGTAGAGCAGGCCGGCCAGCACCGGCGACGTGTAGATTCCGAGTTTCCATATCACGTGGATCTGTGGTTGGTGAATATTGTCACAGATTAGGAAACCTCAAGCCGGGTCCAGACTATGTAACAAAACACGTTAAATAACAAAATTTTATCACTTGTTATAGAAATTCAAGTAAAATAGTACGAGCGTGTAATGAGGCTATACTGATAATGAAGTTAAAGACGTGAGCCACAGGCCATTACACGAAAGTAAAATACTATATTTTTTCTATGACTGAGTGTTCACCATTCAATTCAAACGGAGGAGATATTTGGAAGAATTTTTTAGGAAAAAAACGAATTTCAATGGTTTATATCAAAAAATTCATTTTTGAAGCTAATGAAAAGTAAATATCGAAAAAGACATCAACAAAGAAGGCACATATTCAACTGAGCCACGAACACTCTCCTATAATAATAATAATTTCAACATTAATTTTTTGTTCTATCAGGTAGATGAATCTTTGATAGAAATTTATAGATTGTACGCAAACTGAAAGCTTGTAGAACTTCTGGTGGAGTTCAGTTGAATTTCTTTTCGCTTTCTGAATCCATTTTTACAAAAAGTCAGTTCTAAATCACCCCAGGTAGGTATGTTGTCAAATTATGACATTTTATGGCGAGTCTGATTCGCTTCGCTCGTCGTACTCCAAACAACGCGTGCGACAAAATAGCGTCTTATAAAACTTGTATCATAATATACTATTACGCGATGGAATGGTCGAAATAACGGTAATTTTGCACTTATCATGCGATCGCAAAAATCTTATTTATATATATCTTCAAAAAATTTTAACGCGTTACCTAATGAGTTTCAGACTCTTGAGATGAGCACTTTTAAAATAAAAATCAAGAATATTCTTTTACAAAATGCCTTTTACACATTTGAAGAATATTTTAACAATTTTTAGCTAATTCGTTGCCTGTCTGATGATAAATGTATATTTGTAATGTCATATATCTGTATTTTTACGTTTGTTTCTTCCTCCTATAGGTTTATTGACTGTATTTTTACTATATATTGTATTTTGTTTTTATAATGATTTTAACTTATTTGACGTATGCAAACACTATGTATATACTGCATGAATAAATTCTATTCTATTCTATATTTTGATGAAAATTTTTGTTGGTACTTACGTATTTTAACCTGAAAAACACGAATTTCATAATATTATCTTGAACATATCTCTAGTTTTCGAGATAATCGGTGTGAAAGTTCGAAATTTCACCTTATGCTATTTTATAACAATTTATAAAACAACAACAGTTTTTTTGTATAACCTGTTATTCAACATGTTTTGTTACGTAGTCTGGACCCGGCTTTACAGATGAGACAGTCAGACAGAGCGAATGAAATTAGAGAGAGATGTCTAAGGCGCAAGCAAGGTGGATATTTGGCGCAAGATTTAAAAGTCCAGTCATAGATATGCGCAGGTCCTGAAATCGCGTGTTTTGTTTACATCTAATACATCGTTGTTATCATTTTGTTGGTTATGTTACAAATGTTTTCGTTTCACACGGTTCACGATTCAGTATTTCGGATGGGTTTATGTTCTAACAATGTATAACATATTTTCCAAAAACTATAATTCAAAAGGAGAAGTAATAAAGGTTTCGAGGATTATCACAGCACAAATTAAACAACCTGTGATCATAGGTATTTACCTTCATTGTCTGGAATGTTAATCAGGTACAATAATGTTAATTGGCAATCATTACTGTGCATATAAAGATTGCAAATCATCTTCAAATAAATCGGGGAATATCAAATTACATTGTTTTCCCGAAGACGAAAAACTTTGAGTACTTCTATTGAGTGATATTTTTGACTTTGATTAAACTTTTCAATTTAATGAGAATATCACCATTTTTGCAATACCTATACTATATATCACAATTCGAGTTGAGGAAATTATTTATTAAATAATTGAATCGTGTTTTATTTTTCCTGATGGCAAAATATTCCAATTTCAACGTAAAAATTAATTCAGAATCCATTTTATTCCTAATAGACACTAACTTCTAATGACAACTTGTTCATAATAAATCACTCCGACGTAGGTAACCTTTTATCACAGATCTTTTATATTGGTGTTGATTATGCATTACTAAAATGGCAACATTGCAGTAGTTTCATCCGGCAACTGCGATGCGCAAAATTTAAAAGTCCGAGGTCAATGAAAACTGACGTCGGTACATCAAACAAAATGGGCAGAGTGCCTCATCTGTAAGGTTCTGTAATCTGTGATATTATTGTGGATTTATGAAGCAATTTTAAGTCATAAAGGAAAAAATAACATTTATGCAGGAATTATCAAGGACTGTCATTGAAACATTGAAAACCAACGATAGAACTACTTACGACTTATAACCAAAAACTAACGACTTAAAATTGCTGCATACATCCACCATTAGAGTTATGATGGGGCTAACGTTTGTGTGAGAACTGAATGTACGTCCCACTTAAAAGTGTAACCCCTCTTTATTCTCATAATTCTTAACATATTTTCGTTATTCAAAAATTTTCTGGAATGATGTTTCACGAATTTTATGAATTTAAGCTCACTTTTTCTCTGTATCAACCAATAATATTTTTTTAAATTCAACTGCTTCTATGCGACTTTACATCCAAATGGAAAGGCCAGTTTCGTCCCGAACAACCTTCCGCAGTATTGTTCCGAAATTCAGGCGTACTTTGAGGGTCTCGAAAAGCTCAATAGGAAGAGTTTTGAAAAAAAAATCATCTGAAATCATTCAAATTCCTACCTGTTCAGCAACTATTTCCGAGAGATCGAGAAAATGGGCTCAATTTTTGCCGAACCACGCTTGAAATTCATAATCGGCACAATGATTCGTTAAGAAATATATTGTTACGATATTTCTACTTGGGTTCGTTAATTTAAAACACTCAGTACAAAACTGAAAAATTTATTTCACTAAACACTCGAAATACAACTCAATAAACAGTTAATTAAATTCGCTTTACAAATCTCAATGTTCGCAATACTAGCTTTCTTACTTACTATGCGCCACTGCGTTGCTTATAAGGGTACAAAATACTCATTCTAGCAATATCTTGAATATTCAATAGAGTTCTAGAAAATACCATTTTACCAATTAGATAGGTCGGCGACCAATGTTATCACAAGCCATAAATCAGCTAGACGCGAGCCGCCGAGATAATAACTTGCGGTGTTCTCAGAAATGCACAGTCCGTAACATCATCCCCCTTTCAGATTTGATCGTCCCGATCAAATAATTCACCAGGTAAGGTTTCAATCTCTCAGGTGGGTGACTTTCATCTGGGCTCTGGGGCTGCGTAGGATTCTATAAACCACATAATTCATTCTTTTTATCATCTTATATGGTCCTTCCCAAGATGGTGTCAATTTGGGAGAGACACCTTTCTTTTTACGTGGATTATACAGCCATACTCAATCTCCTTCCTTGAATCCTTCTGAATTTGCTCTGAGGTCGTAGCGAGCCTTCATTTTATCACTTGCCAATCTCAGATTTGTAAAGCAAATATCATTGTGATTTGAAGTGTTTATTAAGTTATATTTAGAGTGTTTAGTGAAATAAATTGTTCAGTTTTGTACTGTGCTTTAAATTTACGAACCCACGTAGAAATATCGTAACAATATACTCATAACATATTTTGAGTATTAGTCCTGTAGTTAGATAATTTTCAGTTTTTATAGTTAGTCAAGACAAATATCACTTTTGAAATAGATCTTTTGGCGCAATACTCAAATATCATTCTTATTTATGATGGGTAGAACAAAATATATTAATTTAAAATTATCTTTCAATATAAGTGGCTGAACTATTTGAAAAATAAATAATTTTAAACTTATTTGAAAATACTACCAACTATAAAATAAACTGCTATTGATTATTCTGCTGTTGAAAATGTTTTGTGAAATATTGTTAAAATCTATAGAAGACACAGCCGACATCATCTGGGGATAGCGGGATAGCGTGAAGTTTAAGCTGCAGTTAAGTTAAGCCAGAGGTCAACCAAATTTACAGATGACAAAACAAAATACACTGTGTCCAAGATAAGGATGTCTATCATGGGGATCTTGGAAACCATAACAGATACGAAGATATATGCCGTTTAGAAAGTTTCAAATTTCCGAGTAGTTCCGGAGATATGCCTAAAAAACAGAAATTTGCCGATTTCGTTTTTTTTCTGATGTTATTGAAAGAAATATAGAAAAACAGAAGATACTCTCATTGCCACTCAATTCTTGCAATACCCCCAGAGAAAAACAAATCGAGCGGAGTCATATCCGGCGAACGAGGGGGCCATGAAACTGTTGAATGTGTACCCTTGTACCTATCCATTTTCCCGGAAATCTATTCGATAGATACTCGCGCACGATTAGGGCATTGTGTGTGTGCGGGCGCACCATCCTGCTGAAACCAATAGTTTCTAACGTTTATTTTGACATTTTCTCAGCGCCATCATTTCACCGCATACTACACCAAAATGTTCGAACTTTAATAAAAAAACAATCTGATTTGAATATTGCAGAATCATATTGGCATCGTTGTATTCGTGATAAAATTTGCTATTTAAATAGCACAACTCAGTCCAATGGATGTTCAATGGATGTCCTCCTCAGGACATCTCAGACATCCACTGGACATCCAGTTTTTGTACACCGGATAACGTATGGACATCCATAGGATGTCGCATTTCCAACTTTTTGACTATCCATACGGTATCCATCATGGACATCAATATGGTAACATGTATGGACTATCCATACGGTATCCATCATGGACATCAATATGGTAACATGTATGGACAAATATAGGCCATTGAACATCCACTTTCCACCGCTTTGGACATCCATGGAATATCCATAGGATGCCCATTTTATAACGAATAAATGAAAAAGCTACTAGCATTCGAGCGCGGTCACCCATCCAAACTCTAACTTCGCTTATCGTTGCTTTACCTCTGTGATTCATCCTTCCTTGCATGGTGGCTGCTGCTGTCTTCTTATTTACATTATTAAATCCATGAAATTTGGTCAATAATGAGAACGATTCAAATTACTCCATTAGTGTTGATTCTTGCATGTCAATATGACATATTTTTCATTTTAGAGAAAATTTAGGTATTGTACGATGATGGAGTAGACAATGTGTGGTATTTTGATATCTCTACTTCTATGTTGTGAGAGCCCAATTAGCCAAATTCGTGCATGGTGGAGAGAAGCGAGACCAACAGCTGATACTGTAATCTGAACCACTTCTATAGGAGTGAAGTAATTTAACAGAAATCCCATTTGTTTATATTACTTGAACATGAGGGTTTCTTTCGGTGTCAATTTTGAATACTTTTTATGAATGCAATGGTATGTATGTATGTGTGTGGAAAAAATTCAAAATAAGAACGTGGGGACATTGAATGTACGCCATATGTTCTGAATATCCAATGAACGTCTCAATTTGGACCTAAAATGGACAACATATAGTCTATAATTGTAAGCCATATGGACTACCTTAAATATATGTTCAATGGACATCTCCATGTGTGGACATCGATTGGACAATGACTATCGATATTTTGAAGAAGAGGTCATTAAATGGACACCAAATGGACTACCTTGTTTGGACGTCCATTGGATATCTTCATGTGTACATCCTATGGATGTCCAAAATATATCCATGGACACCTTGGACATATACTGGACACAAAACGCATGTCCAATGTACATCTTGTGCTATTAGGGTTAATACATGGTATATTTATTTTACGGGCCATATAAAAAAATAAAGTTGATGATGGTTTCTCCGAAACGAAACGTCGTACGGAAAACCTTTTGACGTTGTTTTGTAGAGCTTTAAAAGTGGCAATGAGAAAGTCTTTTATTTGCCTGTATTTCTTTGAATACGGGCCATATAAAAAATAAAGTTGATGATGGTTTCTCCTAAACGAAACGTCGTAAGGAAAACCTCTTGACGTTGTTTTGTAGAGCTTAAAAAGTGGCATTGAGAAAGTGTCTTTTGTTTTCCTGTATTTCTTTGAATAACGTCGGAAAAAAATAAAGACGAAATCGGCAAATTTCGGCATATCTCCGGAACTACTCGGAATTTTGAAACTTTCTAAACGGCATATTGTTGGGCTTGGAGATGCGCAACTTTTCTGTAATTTAACCATCTTTATATCTCTTATGGTTTCCGACATCCCCATGATAGACATACTTATCTTGGACACAGTGTATAATAGGTACCAACACCTGAATATAGAAAACCTCTTACTAATAATTTCAGCAATCTATTTTACAATGAAACTGATGTAAAGAAATCTTGAAAGTTCAACAAAAAGATTTAATGAACCACACATTATAATCTTATCTTATGCAAATCTCAGCAAAATATGCTGAGTAACAAGCCCAACAGGTCAATTAACAAACCAACTTGATGATGCTACTTTACTAGTGAAATTTTGGTGATTTCTCTCAACTAATTGCCACAAATACAAACCTATTACTTTTCTGAAATCTATAAATTCTGTAAATAATATCTATTAGAGCTGAGGTACCTACTACTGCCAAGACTACTCTACCAATAGCAAATAAAATTGTTGAATTTCCTTACCGAGTTTATGATTTTGCTGCTCCATTTTTCCAAGTTGCTAGGTTGATAACATTTCTAAGGGAAAGAGTATATTTAGTAAATACTAGGTGGAGAGACCCATTAAACACACCTCTGTAGGTCCATTGCCATAAATTTTCAGTAATTTTGGTGAGAACATACAATCATAAATTGTTTTTAAATAAGGCATTTTGTCCATCACATTCCAATTAGCTCAATAAAGATGAAATTTACCACCCCTTACATTTGAATTTAAATTTTTAAAAATCATAAATAGTAATCAAGTTCATATTCTTCTGGTCACCTAAAACTAACTAATTGTTTTATTATGAAAACAGAACAATTCTGCTTTATTTGTTACTTTTCACAAACGATTGCGATTTCCAACAAAATGAAAAATGATATTCAATAATTCAATGTTCAAATATTCAATAAATAATAAATATTATCAATCACTTCTTATGACTGTTGACAGTAATGACAATGTAATGACTTGTTGACACTGTTGACTGCAAGGTACGTCAGTATGCAAGAATTCAATTCCACATGAGTAAAAGCATTGTTGAAATTTTGACATAATAGGTCTGTTCGCTGTTATTGCATGAAATTTATATTGTACACTACATTTTCTTACACCCACTGGTCGTTGTAGATGAGTGTAGTGAAGTGGAGTGTAATTAGTTCAACATCTGTTCGGTGCTTTTATTCTGCTTTCTGCTAATCCTAGGATTTCGATTTGAAGGTTATGCTTTTTAATATTTCGTATTTATTATGGCTTGTGAATCTCATTTGAATGCATCAAAAATGCACAGTGATGATGAAGTCATCATTGCGAATGCGGACGATGAATTGTTGACAAGTTATCTGACGAGGATCAATCAATGGCATTGATGTCAATTCTTCTGATGCTTTCGTAAATGGGGACAAAAGATTCCCGGGTAACAAATATAACCATTACGTACTATGTTGAAGAAGTTTTTTTTTTCAAAATATATCTATATACATCTAACCCCATATTTTCCAATATCCATTTGCACTACACTTATCACACCTCCTCTAAATCGAGTGTAACTCCTGGTTTATTTGTGCTACAACATTTTAACAACGAACATAAGGTCTGTTCGCTGTGTCTCCATTAACTACACTATTGTACAGAATAGTAGATTGTGTAACACTGATACCGTTCGGTGATTACCCGCGTACACTTTACACTATGTTCGTTGTTAAAATGTTGTAGCACGAAAAAACCAGTTGTTACAATCGATTTAGAGGAGGTGTGATAAGTGTAGTGCTAATGGATATTGGAAAATATGGGGTTAGATGTATATAATGATATATTTTGAAAAAAAACAACTTCTTCGACAAAGTACGTAATGGTAATATTTGTTACCCGGGAATGTGTTGTCCCCATTTACGAAAGCATCAAAAGAATTGACATCAATGCCATTGATTGATCCTCGTCAGATGAACTTGTCAACAATTCATCGTCCGAATTCGCAATGATGATTTCATCATCACTGTGCATTTTTGATGCATTCAAAAGAAATTCACAAGCCATAAATAAATACAAAATAATTATAAGCATAACCTCCAAATCAAAATCCTAGGATTAGCAGAAAGCACCAAACAGATGTTGAACTAATTACACTCCACTTCACTACACTCATCTACAACGGCCAGTGGGTGTAAGAAAATGTAGTGTACAATATAAATTTCATGCATAAACAGCGAACAGACCTATAGTGTAAGTGTACACGGGAAATCACCGAACGGTATCAGTGTTACACAATCTACTATTCTGTACAATAGTGTAGTTAATGGAGACACAGCGAACAGACCTAATAAGTCGAAATTTTACGATGGCTCTGGAGGGCCAATCGAAAAAAACAATAAGTCGAAATTTCGACTTAGTAACTCGAAATTTCGTCTTATTAAGTCGAAATTTCGACATAATTATCTCGAAATTTGTCGAAATTTCGACTTATTATGTCGAAAATTCGACTTATGTCAAAATTTCGTCTTAGTAAGTCGAAATTTCGTCTTAGTAAGTCGAAATTTCGACTTATTATCTCGAAATTTCGTCTTAGTAAGTCGAAATTTCGACTTGACATAATATCAATATAATCTAACAAGATAAAATAAGGAATAAGATAAGACAATTGAACATACGTTATTCAAAAAGGTCTAAGATCTATTAGATCATTGCGTTATTTTTGCTTTCTTCTCAACCTTCTTTCGTTTTCTTAGAAACCCCTGATGGGACTACCAATTACCAAATTCAAATAGATATCCAATTGTGTTTCTTGTAGTGACAAATATCCTTTTCGAATACATTTTCATAGCATCCATATCGATTACCGTGCATCTATAACCACTAACATCACTCATATGCAATCAGTATATTCATTTCAATGTATGCAATACATCAATCAACGCTCATATATTTCCTGTAAGGAATAAACATAACAATGATCATCTAATAATAGAGACTTAACAAGTCGAAATTTCGAGATAATTAAGTCGAAATTTCGACTTACGAAGACGAAATTTGGAGTTACTAAGTCGAAATTTCGACTTATCTGACAGGTGACAGGTTCATTTAGTAACAGTACACTAACAGTAAATCCTTTGTTGATAAAAGCGTGGTTTGTAAATATTGATAATTAGTAGTTATACTAATTCCAGTTCCGCCTTATCTTATCGATTTGTAGTTGACGAATTAAATTGCCGTCAGTTTTAGTTTTGCATACCAAATATAAACAAACATGAGGTTCGTAATTCTGAAGGTTGGCCTCTATCGGCTCGGACCCCTTTTTTCATTTAATAATGTTCATGGTTCATTTCAGTGGACCGCGCATATCCCAGACGAATGGGAATACTCGTAGACCTCCTAATATATCTCGCATTAATTCGATAGAAAGGAGTGAAAGACCCTCGGATAGACCTGTTCATGTTCAACATGATGACTTGATAAAATATATCCATGATTCATGGAGTAAGGTCGAAATGGAACGTGGATCTAGCACCAAATATTATCAAGAGGAGAAAGTTAATCTAAAGGATTTTCAGCCTTTTGATTTGGAGGGCTATTGGGGCAGGCGAAAACATCAGAGCACAGTCAAGCAACAACACTCATAGCATTTTCATCAGAATAAGGTATAATTATCATATGATTAATCATTTTTAGTTGTAAGTATCCATTATGCATCATTATATTTATGGGGCATATCAGTTTTATAAGGTAGTGGTGTTTTTGGATAGTAGGTATACCTATTTATTACTTATTTTATACTATTGATTCCAATTATTTTTTACTCTGACAGTGATTCATCCCATATTTTTTGCCTTTTCCCAAACAAGTATTACCTTTAGTATTCAGATTCTACATAAATACCTGCAATTAATTACTTATTTTGTATGTGTACTGATTTCAGTTTAGTTTACTCTGAGATTTTTTCAAATTAACTATTGTTGAAGTGATTTTGTATCTATTTGAAGTTGTGTTTTATATTTACTTACTGCATACATACTTAGCTGGTTCTGGGTATGGATTTTTGTGAACTTTATGACAAAAATGTAATGTTCAGAAGATTATTGTCCTTTACATACATTATTTCATGCATCTACAAAGAAATTTTATTTTGAAGAAGAAATAAGCTTGGTCATTTTCATTACAATTTATTCATTTTGTCTATTATATATAACTATGGTACTTGTGTGAGTACCTATTGAATATTTAGTACATAGTTCAATAAAACCTTCCTTTGGTCATAAATTATTTTTTTCTTGTAATTGTAATATGATTTTTATCTATCATAATTATAGTGAAATATCATGTTTTTTTTTCTTGTAAATAAAAGTGTACTTTTTTAGTACTTTTGTTTGACTAACCCTATGCTGTACCAAAAAACCCAAGTCAAGCCAATAGACGAACGATTACAACAGTTAACCCTGAAATTCTTCAGCAAAACAGAAAATCTGGACATACTGGAAAAATACGCTATAAGAAGATTACCAGGCATTATCCCCTTACACAGACATCCTCAGCATACAACTCTGGAACTTATCCATCAAATCCTTCTTAATTAACTCTTGTATATTTGCGTTTGTGTGTGTATGTATCACTTCTGACTCTACAATTCGATTTGTTTTTTTTTTTTTTTTTTTTTTTTTTTTCTCAATCTATTTATAGCTTGTATTCAATTATTTAAGGTTTCAATTGTGTTATAATTACAATAGGCAGAAGGACCTAGGTCAATAGCCTGTTGAATCTTGTAATTTACTTGGTTCAATAAATAGCATTTATTATTATTTATTTATTAAATAGGAGTCAGTTTTCAGTATCAAACTATTAGGTTATCAAGTGATTATATATATATAGATTGGTGAGTGAGACAACAGTCTGTCAACCACAAAATGTAATACAAAAGTAACCAGCTATACATCCATAGATCTCATTGCTTACGCTAGATCTGGTATCCAGGTTACTTGTTTTGTAGGTCCGGGGGGGTTGAAAGTACTAGGTCATTGATTGGTTGTTTTCATCATCATCATGATCATGATCATGTAGTACCTACTTAATTGCAGACCCCTCTTGACCTAAAAATCACTACAGGATGCCAAATCTAGCGTAAGCACTAAGATCTATGTATACATCCATCATCAGACATAATTATCAATTAGTACCTGGAAAATAAAATGTAGTTATTGAAGCATAAAAATAAGGAGAAAATATTTCAACTACAACTCGAAAAAAATATCATCATCAATAGAAGAGTTTGACAACACCAGATAATGCTGAACCAACCACATTGAAATTACTTTCTCAAATAATGTCATAAGAGAAAACAACCGGATTATATAAAATTTGAATTGATAGTTAATATAAAACAAATTGGCAAGGGCAGATATTCAGTATAAAATATTGTATGTAAATTCTCATGTGATGTGAATTTTTAAGACTATTTCGGAAATTTATTCGTTGAAAATGTGAATTTCGAAGGAAAAATGACAAATTAAAGAAATAATTTGAATTATCACTTACTTTTCCTCTTATGACATTTCAATATCATTGTTTCAGCATTTTCTTGTTGTTTAACCCTACCAGGAAATATACATTGCCCCTTTCTCTTTTGAATTTCACATCTTGTGGTAGGTATCCATTTCATGATATTTGTTTCAGCTTCCTATGATGGTATAATATAATATTTCATCCTTTTCATCATGCTTCAACAACATATAATTTTCATTATATTTTGTGGTCAACCGACTTAGTGTTTCACTTTTGACCTTTTCCCACTTAAAAATCCTGGACCACTTTGAAAAACGGATGATGTCCACAAATAATAAGGTTCCATTCATTTGCTGGAGTTGATGCAGTTGTTGGAGAAATCAACATGATGTGAGTAAATTATTTTATTTGGGAGTTGCTGCACTGTAGCTATGCAACTGCAGCACAATTCTAATCATTTGTGAATCTCAATTTTATATCAGGCAGAACTGCTTGACTTGAATATTTTCTATAACCATTATTATACATTATATTATATACCTATTGTGTTGTCTGATTCGACGAATTCAAAAATCGATCGACGATATCGCCAGATTGTTCTGTTTTATGTATATATCATAAAGCTTTGTCTTTTTTCAATTGGAATATGCCTTATATTTTTACTGCATTCGATTCCTCAATTAGTATAACCCTTTCCAGAAACGCTATATTTGGGAAACAAATATAGCATACTAGATATGGAAAACCAGCATTTTCACTAAAGAAGTTTGGAAATACCCGAATATTTTCGGAATGACGAACGCGATATCTCAAAAATTATGAACCCAATGATTGTTTAGTCCGAAGAACTCAAAAAACATTTCGACGATGTCGTCAGATCTTTCTTTTTTATGTAGGTTATACTTCTTTTTTTAAATACCCCGTATATTTCTACTGCATTCAATTGCTGGTGCTACATTTACTGAAACCCCAAAACGACAAATTCTTATTCTGAACATTTTCTGGGATTTGGCGAACCAGCAGTTTTGAAGAACTGGTAACATCGTCGATATGATTTTTGTTTTGGTCGGGTTGAACTATCACTAGATGAATAATTTTGAAGAAATCGCCTTATGAAAATATCCGGGTGTTCCTAAGTTTTTCAGATTTCCGAAATCTGATGTTTCTAAATGGGGTATGAGGAATCGTATGGAGTGAAAATATTCGGCGTGTTCCATTGAAAATATACAAAGTTGTATTTTGCAAAACCTGATCCTCACGATTGTTTCATGAAACTCCAATGAAGGTGTATTTTGCAACTATGTGAATCATTGCCAGACCTATGAAATTTAACTAGCAGTAGATTAAATTAATTGGTCCTTGACATAACAGCCTAGACAAAATAGATGTAAAATAATAAAAAAAACTCCGAGTAAATGAAAATACAAAGATACAAGAATTATTATTATCAATAATTTTCATATGACGAACTTATGTACCTTATGTTACATGATATTCAACTATCCATATGCAGTAGGTAATCAAAAGTATTCAATTACTTACTGTGGCAGTAGGTATATTGATGATTTATATATTATTTTTTTATGATTATTGTGAAATACCTAATTATTTGAGAACAATAAACTGTTTCTACAACCAAATAATTTGTTTCAATTGAGTAGGTAATGAAGTTAAACATTCTTGGAAGATTAATTTTGAACAAATTTTAATCCAGTGAAAAATATCAATTCCATTGTAATAATTATTTTGCTTGATGCTGTAAAACCTGTGGGATATGTTTACAAGAACCCTATGAAGAAAGAACAAAAATGGAAAAACGGGAATTTTATATTATAAATTTTTTTGATCAAGAAATGATTAACCGACAGTTTTATTCACCTTGATCGATAGGTCCTTATACACTTTCACTACAAATACCTATTTCAAATTGAATATAAACTACGCAACACTAATTACGTCTCACCCCGAAATTTTGCCCCTGTTGAAATTTGAATAACGTTTTTCTGCTTTGAACAATTCGATTTCTGTTTACACTGTTCACTAGCTCTGTTCTTCAGCTATAATTTCGTTATTTTTTGGTACATGAGGTTTTTTCCATAAAATTGCTACAGGATGTTTATGGAAACTGTGCAAAATTTCGGAATTTTCAAAATGATCCTAAATGAAGAAAAACAGTTTTTTTTCAACTGTGACAGCAAAGGCATAAAGATTATCTCATTAACTTGAGCCATCTTAAGAATTGTCTTCTTATATCTTTTATTTACAGTGATATCAAAAAATCAATTTTTCGGTTTTGCAGTCATAATAACTTTTTTCCTCTTCAACCGATTTTCAAAATCTCAGGATCATTATGAAGTTAAAACGTTAGATTGAGGAAATATGACGATCAGATTGAGGAGATATGATGATCAGAATTGACTCAAGATAAACAATAAAGGTCAAGGGTTTCTGCAAAGGTGACCCAAATCTAAAACCCCCTCGGAATCCCGATTAAAAAACAAAATTATCCAAAACGTTGTTTGATCGAAACGAAAATATCACCACCAAAAAGACTGTAAAAAACTTTCTAACACCCTCCTCCCAAAAATTTTTTTGGGGGGCATATTTTTGCTGGCTAAACGGTTAGATATATCGGAAAACTTATCGGAGATTAAAAAAATTCCCTCTTCTCCCCTTGGGGTACTTTGGGTACGGATGAAGGAGATTTATAGATTTTCTATTTTCAATAATCCAGGAAGGTATTACACTTCCATTTAATGAAACACCTAAACAAATGCAAAATACTTTTATTCATCATGTCCATGGCAAAAATAAGCTATACATTATTGTACCCAGAATGAAATAAGTGGTGAAATAAACTTTTACAATCTTACTGTTTGTTTTTAAAGAGTAGGCACAATACCAGTAAAAAACTGGGGAAGCTGAACAAAGCAACCTGGTTGAAACTTGAATGTGCATGAAAAAAGTTGAAAACAAAGTAAGGAACAAAGCATGAACAATAAAAACATTGACACTTGATGAGAAAATTTTATCTTCAAATTTGCGGTTCACAAATATTTCCTCTAACCTGAACAAATCATTGATATTTCTACAGCTGCCATGTCTAAAATGTCTGAATATGTTTTTCAACATGATAAACAAGATTGGGAAAGCTAAGATGAAGTTGGGAATTTGTTTCAGCTCATAGTAGTGCAAGAATCCTACATTCCAGTAATGCTCTTGTACATATGAATAAGCTAATGGAACCAAATAAAAACACCAGCTTTGATTGTTTTTAGAAAATTGTCCAGGCAAGATAAAACCTTGTTTCATAGCATCATCTATGATCATCTTTGGCAAGTCTATTGAAAAATCAGAACAAAATCTTTGGAAACAGTATATTTGAAATAATAAAAATGGTAAACAGGACAAGGCTGATACTATACATATCATAATGAAACAAGTCAGATGTTTCTTGAAATCAAATTTTGAATTCCAAAAAAGTAGACAAATGCATGTGTAAGTTAAGAATCCAATATTCAAAATTCCATTTGATCTAATGATTGTACTCAAACTAATGTAAACCAAACAGGAGAGATCAGTGACATGGAATACTCTGTTATTCCTACTGTACTTTTGTATCAGTAAGAGACACAAATGTATAGTCTTGAAAGTAGCATAACAAAATATGGTTTCTGTATATGGTGCAATGAAAAACACTGAAGCTGGATTGTAACAAAACAAAATAACTGTTTTGAAGGCAACAATGTCATCAAAAACAAGAGCAGTAACTTTGTAAAGTGTTAATGCAGCCAGAATAAACAAAAGTATATTGAGGAGAGTGAAAATTATTAGGAGTAATGAATCCATTGATATAAATGGAACTAAGTAATTGAATACCAATGCTATGTATCTCACAACTAGTGGATAAAATGGAAAAAAGGCAGTCGTATTCTCATAAGTATATCCATATTTTGCAATATGCATGAAATAGTGAGCATCCCATCTTATAAATCCTCCCAAAATTAATTGGACCATATTATCAATGCTTCCTTGAGATTTTGTAGACATATAACGAAATGCATCAGCATTATGTTTGGGAAACAGATTGTTGCAGAATACCTGGATGAATATCAATAAAATCCTGCTGTTGATAGCCAATTTTGTAATGGTTCTTTGATTGTACATTTTGGAAATCAGCCTACAACTTTCATTCTTTCCATACACATAATAGAACAATCAAGAATAATAATGGCTATCATAAATTTACCATTGTGACCACATTCCGATTTTACATTACAATGATTTTGGATCAAATTGATCGAAATCAAAACTTCTCGTCTCACCATATATAAACAAAGCTGATATATGCTGCCAAAGCTGCTGACTGCTTAAATTTCCGAATTGGCCAGTGGCGTGCACTTCAACCCATTCTGGGTTTTAAAATACATGTGTTATTTTCAAACTTGATCGAATATTTTCGTCTGCGAGTTCTGCGACTTATCGTATACATCACTTCGCATGCGAACATTTCTTCCGCATGGAATTGACCATGCGATGCATTTCAACCGAAATAATTCGCTTTCGAAAAGTATTAATCGATTACAAAATAGATACACTATGATTTCACTCGAAAATTTGACATTTTCGTATGCGAAACTGATTCGCATGAGTTTGAAAATAGCACCCCAGGTCTGGGTATGAAGTGTGAACACGCGCCGTGAGAATGGTGCGGCGCGAAAAGTTTCGCGTGGATTACACACTCGGTTGGCGGTAAACAAAAATGCACACTTCGAAGAAAACGCGCAGTGCCTGTACGCCTGTACATTTCACCACATTTTACCGTGTACGAAGTACGAACTACAAACCACACCCGACTTGCGGGTTGCAGAACTTGCAGACGTCCAGCCAGCATTCAGTGGCCAGCATCGGCGGATCGGCGCGACACTCCGCAGTTCACACGCCAAGTCGTGTCCATATCTATAATCTATTAACTACAATATTGACAATACGCCATTAGAGAATGTTGAGTAAAGTGAAGCCGAATTTCATATATCTATCCTTTTTTTAATTGGCAACGTTGATTGAGGGCGCATGCGCGAAATCGTGCGCGAAATTCAAATCATAAAATGTCTAAAATTCGTAATTCAGTGAACCACTCCTTTCAGATTTGAAAGAATACAAAGCAATCAAGATCAAAACAATGGTTGGCATATGAATTATCCTGATCTTTGATCTAATATTTCTTAGACATTGATGGCACAGGCACTTCCATTGTGTCTTGATTTTTGGAATCGTGATGGAAGACAACCAGGGGACACGAACTGGACACCGATACTGGACATATTTACGGCAGTGTTGAACTTAAATTACGAATAATATCTCCTGCACAACTATGAATTAATGAAACACAAACACTCAACACGCAATCGAAAAACAATAACGAGAACCGAGGAAAATCACATTGTTTGAATATGATCGCAAAAGAGATACCCGACATACGATAATTTCCAATTTGAGTAGCAGCGAGGACATAAGAGAGAAATAACACTTATGGTGGATTTATGCAGCAATTTTAAGTCATAAGTTTTAAGTCGTAAGTTTATAGTAATAAGATTTAAGACATAAAGGAAAAAACACCATTTATGCAGGAATTATTAAGGACTGTCATGTCTTAAGGGTAACTTCTACCATTGGTCAATTTCTGTGGTTGTGTCAGTGGTCACTTTACAATTTCAGTCATCAATATACATTTTTTCTTTTTATAATCTGATAATTCTGATATAAGTTTGAATAAACAACACAATCACAGACAATAACCTATAAAAAACCGTCACAGAATTGAAAACTTCGAACGCATGCGCAAATATGATCAGTTTTAAGTTTTAAGCCATAAGAGATAAAAGTTGGCCAACATTCTTATGACTAAAAACTTATGACTTGCAACTTAAAACTCATGTCAAGTGTATAAATGGTAACATTGAAAACCAATGATTGAACTTCTTACGACTTATGACTAAAAACTTACGACTTAAATCTTATGACTTAAAATCGCTGCATAAATCCACCATAAGAGAGTCGTTCTTGACTGTCATCATCTAGGTACTTTTATTTTGGCGCATGCGCATGAATTCATCGTTGCCAGCGTTGGGCTGTCCTTAATATCAATATTCGTAGTTAATAGATATACGGTCGTGTCACTCGACGCGCCGTATGAAGCTAATAGCTAATGTTTTAATGCATACGAAATCTTCATATCTCTTACGAAATTTGACAAGAATGGTATATACGAAAAATATTTTGTGCAGTTTTCATTTATGCGTTGTACCCTTGTTGTACGAATAAATTATATATCTTATTGGTACTTACTTTCTTGCAGTCTTGCAGACCCATCTAGACCAAAAAATTACTACAAGATGCCGGATCTAGCGTAAGCAAAAAGATCTATGGAATAAATGTCTACATGGAATAGTCGAAAATTCAACGTTATACTTGATATTGCACACTGAACTCAAACAAGATTTTATAGTTATACCGAGTTGGTATACTGAAAGTCTAGAAATAAAACATATAACCATACTTTCGGACGAGTTTACTTCATTATAACTTCTTGAAACTATTCGCACAAGAAGTTAGTTTTTGCCGCCACGAATTATATTTGAACGGTTTTTGAGAGATTTCGTACGAAACATTTATAGATTTCGTATGTATGAAAACTATAAATGCATTTTTGTGACCCAAACAAATTGGAATTGCGCGACACTGCCCAATCGGGCGAATTCGTAAATTTTAGCAGTCAGATATGGCAGCATATTTCAACTTTATCTTGACAAAGGACTGTAACGTCATAGTTTGCGTCATAGTCACATCACTAGTATATTAATTTCAATGCTCACGTCATAGGGTCCCTACTTACTAGCACCACTAGTCATAGTCATAGAAGATGAGTGAAGAAGAGAGCTGGATAGTGGATAGTGGATTCTCTCTGGTCGGTGATCGCGACCCATCGCGACCTTATCGCGACTGATCGGTAATCATGAAAGTAAATGACGTTAACCAGGAAAAAACAGTACTTATTTCTTATTTCACTTGTTGTTTTCCAATTGTAATGACGTAAATCTTAAATGACGTATTTTAAATTAACGTGTATGCTGAAGGTGAGTATTTATAATCCATTATAATCTGGTGAATGTCTCAGTCTGAGTGAATGTTTATGGAAATGGTATCAACAAATATGATAATGAAATAAGTGATTTCCCCTTAACCACTGATAATGGTTTTGAATGGGAAACCCAGTAAACAATTATTTGAATTGTTTGTTCATTAGCTTAGTAAAATCACGTTTTCAGTCTGTGCCTCAGTGATAACTTGAAAATGACTCCACCAGCTGAAGAAGTTCGAAAAAGGACACCATCTGATTACATTTTTGGAAAGGTTCTAGGAGAAGGAAGTTTCAGCACTGTTTATTTAGCAAAAGACATTCACACGAACAAAGAGTATGCAAGTAAGTATCATTATTGATATTTCAAACACCCAATGAAAATTTGTCTTCTCAATTTTATCTAAGAAGAAGATTATGTTAATTTACTTTATACTAGGTTGAACCTAGATGTGCAGAGAACCTATTCAAATAACCTTGTTTACATCAAATTTTGATTTTCAGTTAAAGTTTTGGAAAAATCCCACATTATAAGAGAAAAAAAAACTGAAAATGTTATGAGAGAAAAAGAAGTCCTGCGAATATTAGGCAATAGCTCTCCATTTTTCGTCCGTTTATTTTGGACATTTCAAGACTCTGAGCGCCTATACTTTGTCCTTAGCTATGCCAAAAATGGAGATGTCCTCTCTCAATTGGATAAACAACAGAACCTTAGCATGGAGTGCACAAGGTACTATGCTTCAGAACTTTTACTGGGGCTTGAATACCTGCACAATAAAGGCATAGTACATAGAGATTTGAAACCTGAAAATCTTCTGTTTGATGAAAACTGGCATCTGCTCATAACAGACTTGGGAAGTGCTAAGATAATGACTGTGGATTGTGATACCAAGAGTGATGATGATGATAAGAAAAGGCGCAACAGTTTTGTAGGTAATGATGCTTCATTTTCTGATACAATTTTGTATTTTGGACTCCTATTTTATATTTTTTATTGTCCTAGGTACAGCACAGTTTGTCAGTCCAGAGATGCTCTCAGACACCTTTTCCTCATATGAATCAGATTTGTGGGCATTTGGCTGCATAATCTACCAAATGGTGTCTGGAGTGATGCCATTTAGAGGTGGTAGTGAATACCTAGTTTTTCAGAAAATCTTGAAACTACTCTATGAGTTTCCTGAAGGCTTTGATGAAGTTGCAAAGGTAATAGACTTTCTCGAAAAAAGTTCATCTGGGATAAATAGTTGAAACCACTACACACTCAGACTAATAAAACACACACTAGCCCTCCTTTATTAATAATAATAATAATCCTTTATTCAAATATGCATCCTAATATACAAAATTATTTGAAATATGGATTGACAAAATCACATAATAAATTTTATTTTATAATAATCTATACATTTGATTTAATGCAGTATATTATTTGAAAGCAATATCTAATTATCTGTGTATTAAGGGGAAAGGAGGAGAACAGGTTCTAAGGTTGACCCTTAGATCTTTTGAATGCAGCATGGCATTCTGATTGAAATTTATAGAGGCAAGCCAACTAGTGGTTTCAAAAAAATTGCCACCATATTTACATATAGTGAATGAAAATGATCATGACAAATAATATAAGTGACTAAAAATTGATTATTTGATATAGACATTTTTTCATATGACAAAATCAGTTTGAAACAAAATCAAGATGTGAATAATTGAACTCTGGACTTTTATTCTTACTGCTTATAAACATTTGTCATTCAAATTATAGGAGTATTTTTTATGTATGTATAGTCCTTAATTCGTTGTAGAATTTACAAAGGGGCTTATATCGGAAATAGGTGTAATTTTATTCTGGGGCAACAACTGGCGGGGAAGCTGATTCATTTTCTCTCAAAGTGATGGCGTATATATATACATATTTTTTTCCGATAGTGAACATTTGTAAAGCTAGTAAACCTAAAGAAATTGTTCAATTCCATAGTTAATTCAATGACGAATTATAAACATGTGATGTTCTATGGGCCAATAAAGTTATTATTATTATATTGTTTCACCCACAAAGGATTTGTCATTTTTGTGCATCATTAGCTTCATTTTCAAGCTCAGATCTTCCATTTTAATAATAATAATAATAAATTGCCTTTATTAATCTGGCGAAGTTCAGCTGATGCTGCTCTCGGATCTATATCTATGATTTGAACTTATAAGTTATTTGTTCATCACGGAAAGGAAATCAGAAATACAGATCACATGAAAGCCACTACATTCTGCTTTCAATTGAGTATATAACATGAGTAACATAATATGAGAAATTTTAATTTTCTTTATAAATGATTTTCATGGCCAATGTGTTGTCTTCTTTGAGGAAGCTTTTAAATCAATATAAGACATATTTTTCGAGTCACTCAATCTCAACTGAAGATCATTACATTATAATCTTCGTATGGTATTTATAAAATTTAATTTCGCTTTTCTGAATATATTCCTGATTTTGAATAGAATACATATCAATACACCCCTGAATCTACTACCATTACACATCGATGAAATTATACAGGAAGCAGCTTTAAACCAGAAATTATACAATTTTTCACTATGTTCAGAGATTTTTTTTATGTTTATAAAGAATAAAGCTGTTAAAACAGCACTGAAACACATTCCAAAGGAACAGTCAGTGAACACGACTTCAGCGAGTTGGTCCGATAAGACCCGAACAATAGGTTTTTAGCTTGGAAACAAAGATTATATTTTCCTTCCCTTCACTGCCAATAATATTGATACATTAATTTCAAGATCAATGTTATTTATTCTTTCAAAAAACGACTCAAATTACATTTATTGCTAGAACAAAATGCTATTTGAAATTATAACTAACTTCAATATATCATGATAGAATAATTGCAAGTTATCTTCATTTAGTGGTTGAGTATCAAAGTCTATGTTAAGTTTATCTATTATATGTATTATTAATGTGCAGGGTTAGGTGTAAGAGTAGCCATGATGGCTAAATTTCGGTCTGCCATATGATTGTATAAACATTAAAAAAAATATAGACGTTTATTATTATTAATAAATTTATTCTGTCATTTCACCAGCGATGTTTTTTTTATCTTTTCAAGGATCTGATTGAAAAGCTATTAGTAATTGATCCATGTCAACGGCTGGGAGCAAAAGATGAGAATCGGTATACCAGTTTGAGAAACCACAATTTCTTCAATGGGCAAAATTGGGAGGATTTGGGTCCTCCGCCGATGATGTTAGATACCAGGTGAATTGAGAATTATCCTTCCACAAAATATCGAAGAGAAACTTTATCACAATTTGCAAATGTGCTTCAATATGAAATAATGAAATATAATGAATCTTTATCGAAACTAGGTAACCCGAATATACACTGATACATAAAAACATTAACATTAGAAAAAAGATATAGGTACAGTTTTAATTTGTCCATCTTTTGAAAGACTAAAAAATTTATATTTTATGCTAAAATTCAAAAAATTTATATAATTTTCAATACTGAAATTTTTTACAGAAATTATATTTTATCTGATGTGTTGGATGAATTACAATATAACTGTTTCTTAAAAATGCTTGATGACTAGATTCATACACTATGTTTGGCATTTTATAATAAATTCACAAAAGTATGAAGGTACCAAAGTATTGAGTATTTCATGTATAAAGATAATACAGCCATTGATAAACTGATAGCCACTGTAAAGTTTGCAACATTTCAGCGGAAATATTTGAAACATAGTACTCAAAATGAGGTCGGATAATTGCATTTTATAATGTAATTTCGGTTTTAGTAGATACTTTTCTAGATATTCTTGAAAATAAATAATAGTAAAGTATCTAACTGGAATCCGAGATATTTAATACAGGACACAATTTCAATTTTGTCATTATTGATTTCATTCAAATTGTTCAATTTATATTTGGTTGTTTTTATCATTCCTTTGGGTTTTATTGTATTCATTTTCCATTCATTTGCCTCGAATCTGATACTCCTGATAGTAAATAGTTAATTCAAGAATTTACTCTATTGGTGGTAGTGTATATATTTTTTATTTATTTTTTTTACCACTCTCCTAGTTACTTTACCAACCCTCAGAAGTTTACTGGGCAAACTTGTACAAGTTCATAGGTCAGTATTCACTAGCATACATTTTTAAAGAATTGTGAATATTAGAAGTTTGAAAAGAAGTATTCATAATATAACGTTCAAAATTATATGGCCACAGGTTTCAAAAAAAACTTTCAGCATTTCAGAATCCAAGATTTTACGGGCAGTGTTTTTGTTATCTAGGGAGTCAATAATTAGACGTAGTTCATTCATTGATAATAAGTGGAACTGGGAAAAATTAGGATATAAATAATGGTTATAGAATTTCCGATTGAAATTGTTGAATTCGTTCACTATTTTAGTTTTATTCTACACAATATCGTTTTAATCGACTTAATCAGTTTTTTCACTGTTTTCCACATCGGTTGAGAGTTATCTTTCTACATATCTATTTTCTCGAAGAACTATTGTTCTTTTTTCTTTTCCAATAAATTAACCACTTATTTTCTTTGTTTCTTAGTTATTTCCATTTCACATTTTCATTCACATCAATAGATCATAACAAAACTAACCGCATTGGTTCTGAAGAACTAATTCGCTATCGACACGAAAAACATTCGATGAAAGTTCAAATACAAATTTGGCGCCCGAAGCGGGGACCTTTTCGAAACCCCACCAATCAAACTTTGCCCGAATCAGCGATGACCCGAACGCCAAAATCATCCCGGACCACCTGGAGCCCGGGCTGGACGAGGAGAAGGTCTCCAGGCTGCACCTGGACCTGCTGACGACGCCCATCGCCGATCCGGCGGCGACGCGCAAAAAGTCGCCGCCGAACCGCAGGATCACCGACCTCGCGCCCCAAGAGATCCAGCGGCGGCTGGACGAGCAGCGCACCACCAACGCCTACCACAGCTTCGTCGAGGACAACCTCATCCTCAAGCAGGGCGTGGTGGATAAGAAGAAGGGGCTGTTCGCGCGCCGGCGCATGTTCCTGCTGACGCTCGGCCCGCACTTGTACTACGTCGACCCCGCCACGATGACGTTCAAGGGGGAGGTGCCCTGGAGTGAGGGTCTAAGGGCGGAGGCGAAGAACTTCAAGACGTTCTTCATTCATACTGTGAGTGTCGGAAAGTGGGCACCAAAATATTTCATGATGGGGAATTCTCCTTTGGACCATAATGAAGTAATTCTTATAAAGTATCTCCAAAACTTCGCATTTAAAACTCACCATTTCAAGTACTGAAAAATAGGACAATATAGGACAACAAATCCGTTACGTTGTTTAGGTGAACAGAGATAGCGATATCAGGTTAGAACACAGAACTTATACTATCAATAAGTTCTGTGGGTTAGGTTCTGCTCATTTCTGTTCCATAAAGGTGGATATAGAATATCCACCTTGTGTTCCATGCTACTCAGTTTTGGAGGTTATGTTTATATTCGACTTATGGATGGATTGGTGTTTTTGTTGGACTGAAATTAATGTTTCCACTTATTATTTTTGTCATATTAGCAGTTTGATTCCTGAATTATACATTGACATCAAGTGTATATAATCAAAGTTTGGCCAAATGTGAGTTGTTATTCTTCTATCCTACTAGGCGCTGTTGCCAATTTGTGAACTAGAAACAAAGCAATTTAAAACCCCATATTTGAACAATAAATTCAGATAGTTTCTGCAACGAATTAGAAAAATTCATGAATGAAACTCACAATCAATAAGTTCATACTTGCATTTGCTGAGAAAGCAAGAAATTCTTCAGAATCATTCTATGGTGCCAAATGTACCCACAAAATATGTATCTGTTGAAAACGTAATATATTATTCGTTTATATCACGAAATGATTGATATTTATACTGATAAATATTTCATTTTAACTCAATACTATAACTATAATGTTTGAAAATGTCATAATATCACGAAACTAATTCATTTGTTTGAACTGTTATGTTTTTGAATGTCATCATTTCGTTAGTAAATTGTGTGCAATAACTTATTTTTGTTGCAGCCCAATCGAAAGTACTACTTGGAAGACCCAGAAGGCTATGCACTGGAATGGTGCAAAGCAGTAGACGACGTTAAACATTATTATTATCCAGAAAAAACTTGATGAAACTGCATAGTTTTACAAGCTAGACAATTTGGCATCTGTGTTCCATTATTTATTCCTAAATTATTTGTATTATTATATCTCATAAGTTAAGACTTCATCTTTTTCTAAATGTACTGATATTTTTTACAATTATTTATCATCACTTTACTAGCATTCAAATGAATTTTAATATATTAACACCATTACGACAGCATTATTTACATCACTATTAAATTATTCGAATTTGGTGATTTTGTTTTATTACTATATGACATATGTCAATGTCTCATGTTGGCAGCAGGGATCGCAATATGGCGAATGTTGGTTGATTTTTGGTGGATGTGTATTATTGGTGTGCAATAATAAATGAAACTGATTACAAGAAAAAGCTGATATATTTTACTTGTGTGCATCGTTTTGGAATAACGGATTTTATCATGGAGTTTGTGTTCTGATATATCAAGGTTAGTGTCATTGTTTATTTTGCGTGTTGAGATTTTCATCTACACCCACTCTTTATTACAACTATTGAAACTTCAAGTATCCACACACTGGGTAAAGGTACATTCTCGATTTCATTTCAGTTATAAAATCTACTCAAGACAGCACAATAAAAAAAATTGGAATAGTGGAAATTGTTGTTGATTGTCATGTCAAAATCATTTGTTTATGACAGCATACTAACCTTTTTATTATTGTTTTCTTTTGTTTTAACAAACCGGCTCTATCACTGATGCATTTTAAATAAGTAGCTCATAGCATTTTTATAGAATAATACTTTTTCTGGTAGGTACCTATAACCAACAAAATTCTATCTTCATCTCAGTATGTTTTTTTCTATTCAGATTTCAGAAACATAACATTTCTATCATCAATAATCGGATCAACCGAGGAATTCTACTGATGAATTGAAACCTGCAAGGCATTTCTTTCACTTGTAGTATAAATAAGAGTATAATTTACACCATAGATATATAATTCAAAATAATACCACTATGTAGAGGTAGAATTCAATTTAGGTTTAATTTCAAAAAGAGACTATCAATTAGAAACTTGACGTTTTATAAACAATATCAAGTGTAGGATATATAATCTAAGATCAAACCTATAATATATAAAATAAATATTCAGAATTATTAGGTAGGTACCTTGGTAGGTACATAGGTTATTATTCATGAACTGAATTCCTATCTCCCTTGGCAATTGGCCCATTAGTGAAATGAACAGTCCAATTATTTTTTGTTACTAAACTTCATGACTTGACTTGAGGCTAACTATATGTAACATTAATGTATTTGGCAATCTATACGATTTGTGAGTCACCATCTGATATTATGAAAGTTTCTTGATTTTCTAATATAATAAATACAAAAACCTGAGCTCCTAATTCATGAAATTAAATATTCATTGTGTCTTCCGGAAATTATAAACTTCTTCAAATACAGACCTGGATATTTTGTTTAATTTCTTGTATTTTTGGAAACCTTAAAAGCTATTACCCATCAGTAATTTCCTGATCAATTTTCAATTTCTTTTTTTCGAATTTTTTGATGACCAAAAATATGGGAGCCAATATATCTACACCAGTTCCTTAATTCCCTCTGAATACCCTCAATTTGCCATGAATTTCCACTATTTCTAATGAATCCCTTGTTTATTCAGTTCATCAAATGTTTTATGTACTGACATTTTGCTTGGCTGTATAGGCACTAACATAAATTATTGAAGAATCATATTCAAAATTAATGACTTTCCATGGGTGGTTTTGTACAAGAGCAAAGAGATTAGGTTAGTGTATGGTTGCCAAAAAAATATCAGTATCTCTGCCAATCCGTAGTCGGGTATGGATGTGCGAACTTGAAATGTCAAAATTCCTTTATGAAAAATTATTCAAGTGGAAGCAGCAGTAGAAATATTTTAGGTAAAATAGTTGAAAACATGAAATATTTAATATAAATGGTTTATATTATTTTGTTGAAGGCTGGGTTAAAAGAGATAAAAAGTCTCTAAAAGTCCTATAAATAAATCTGCTAAAATCTGCAGCCAATAGAACCTGAATTACTGTGAAAATACATTTCACGATGATAAACCTGCTCAGTTTTTTTTTACTAACTGTCAAGTGAAAATAATAATTTAAATTATAAACGTCATATTTCTGTGATCTGTTAGTTATCCGTATTTACCAATATGAGCGATCATAGGGGACAAACGTCCATATTAGTATCAGATGATTCAGTGGAAAAAAGTATTCCTAATTATTCTCTTTAGTGTTTTTGATTTTGATTTCTATGAATTACTTCAAATTAAAACGGTGACACGATTTTTCTTTATATTGGCAATCCCAATGCAAGGAAGAAAATACAAAATATTTTCAGCTTTGGGATTGCAATTCAATGATATCGGGATTAATATTCCAAAAAATTATCGGTAATAATCATAATACCGGTATTATATCACCCTTGATATTTCCCCTGATAATAATAATCTTCATTTAACAATATGAGAAAGAAAGTCAGTACAAATTTGATTCGAAATAAATCATATGTAATAACAAATTTCAACTTGAATGTGGAAGGGAAATATATAATTTTTATCAATTACTATGTACTTACTTAGTAGATTTTATATTCTGTTGTTTCACAAAAGATGTGGTACCTATTATCAACTTATCAACAACCAATTTCGAACAAATTCAGTGAGTTGATTTAATCAACTTGTTTTGGTAGCTGAGGTAGCTCATTGAGAAATTTTGGAACAGATAAGTATAACATTTTTATCCAATAATTGCTTTCTCAACTATATCAGAAGCCTTGTCTTGTCTTGTCTTTTTTTTTCATACATTTTGTGGTTAGGTAGTTTTGTCAATGCATGCTCAATAGGATTTCAATATTTTAAGATGTAGATGAAGCATGGAGATCTTGGAATTAGTCTCGGAAATTTTTTTAAAAAATCCACTGGAGAAATAAACATATATATAAAAAAACGAATGCAGGTAAAGTGAAGACATCATGTATATTTTGAATCCCCCCTTAACTTTTTTATCTATCGTTCAATTTTTTATTTCAAACAATGATCTCATGTAATTTTTCATGTAGATTTCATATATGTAAACAGGAAAAGAGTTCAATGAAACACCCTATTTTGTTACTATCGAATAGAGTATATTTTTCTGATTTCAAATATTTATACAATTAACATGTCATCTTTAATACATTTAGAGATATTTGACGTTGAAATTCAGATCTAATAGGGATTCTTTCAGCTAATTATGACGGTAGCTATTGAAATAATTGGCATATCTGTTGTCAAATTGATGAATGTTATAATATGTCATAGATTTCGATATATTTGACGTTGAAATTTAGATTTTATCCGGAATCTCTCTCGGATTAAGAAATATAAAAAAATATTTATAGTCAACAATTTTCAAATATTGTGCTTCTGTACGATGATTTTTCATATTTATCCAGCGGAAAACCCAGCTCTCTTGAGGCATGCGCTATAGAATTCGTTTTATGTTCTTGGAAATTAACCTTCGTAATCATTGTCATTTCGAATCGTTCTTCGTTTTTTTTTTTTAGTTTGGGAGAATTTGTCTAATTCGACAATGTACCTATATTATTTTTGAAAGTACGGAATTACTCGGTGGCCTTTTTGTAACACTCTAAATTTCCGTTGTGAGGCTTTGGCATTTTTATTATTTTCCAAATATACTGATAGTATATCATATCACTAAAACTCATTTTGACAAATAATCACACAAATAACTGATGTATTGAATCATTCATCAATTTGACTACCGATATTTCAATCATTTCCATAGCTACCCTGATCATCTATGTCCTAATAAAATCTGAATTTCAACGTCAAATATCTCAAAATGTATTAGAGATAAAATGATCAATGTACCTATATATATTTGAAATCAGAAAAGTATACTATTTCCGATAGGAACAAAATATATAGGGTGTTCCATTTGAAGAAAAATTATTTGTTGCACATAACTTTTCTGTTCAGATATTCAACTGTTTTTCTGTTTACACATATTAACAAAAATTACATAAGATCATTTTTCGAAATAAAAAATTTAACACAAGATGAAAAAGTTAGGGGAGAGTTCAAAATATACCCTGTACCTGTTCTTGTGGTGAAAAAGTAATTAGAGAGCAGTTTCAGAGGCCCTTTCCATTGTCGAAAATTCTTTCTCGAACACGAATATTTTTACCGGTGTGAAGTTATCAGCCATTTTCCAGCAGCCGATTTTCACATAGCGGCCAAATGACCAGTGCCGTCGGATTTTTTATTTTTCGTAAATAATTATTTTTATGACATATTATGACTCGTATTATGATAAAAATGAAAATTATTTGAATCCGAATTTTGCACGTGGAAGAATATTTTTGCCCTTCGAGTGTCCCTTTCAAGGCACTCCTGAGCACATAGCTTGCACTTTTGCTGTTACTAAGAGGTTTTGCGAGCCTGAAATTTGTCCCTGTAACTCCCACTCCAGCCCTTTCTTCCATCTTGGATCCATCAGTATACCACACTGATGCATTCCTTCCTAGATGAGGTCCGTTCTCTGTGCAAATTTGGTGGTTGTTTATCAAGGATGGTAAACTAGAGAAGGATGGTTCATTGCCATAAGACGCAATGTTGGCACATCGAACGACGCGATCGTGACGTCACTGGCGGCCCTCAAGCTTTGTTTACGTTTATGTTTCGATATTCATACTGTGGATTGTGGCTGTACAAATTGTTTTTTTTAATAGAGTTCTTCAATAATTGTGGGTATAATCAAATTACTCAGTAAGAAGATTTAGTGGTGTGGATAAATATTAATAAATTATTACATCACCTCCATTGAAAAGTGTGTAGTGTTTATGAAATCATTTCAATTTCATATACCATCTGATAACCAGTATGCCAGGTAGCAGATTTGCTATTTTTGGACAAAAACCAAGAGGATTCCAGTAATATTTACCACACATTTCCAAAAGGCACTGATTTTGTTTGAGATACTTATTTGAAAAGGTGGATGAGTTGTGAACATGCAGATGTTGTGAATACTGATACAAGTCGCATACATCAGAGCTGTGATTTGTCCAACCAAATTTAAGAAAGAGATCTACAAAATGGGTGGATGAAAATGTGTTATGAAAAAGGAGTACCTATTCTCATTATTTTATGATGTTCCATGTAATCAGATTCAGGAATTTTGTATACTTCGAGCTATAATGAGGATATAAAAACCTGCAAATAAAGAAACAACCTGGATTGCATCTATAGTAGAGTGCAATGTATAAATGAAGAGAATAGTCAGCTAATGAGAAAATCGAAATTGATGTCAATATATTTATATACCTATTATGTATAATGTAAGGTACCCATAATTCAAATTAAAGAATGTATTTTATTTTCACCATTCACTGATAATTGTTGAACTTGATAAAATAGGTTCAAAATATGAACTTTCCTGTGCATTGAATAATATACAGGGAGGGCCAATGGAAACTTTCCACCCTAATTTGTAGGAGTTCAAATCAACATCTTGAAAAACGCTCGAATACGTCGATATTTGATTTTAGGGGGAACTAATTTTCAGTTTTTTTCACCCCCGTAGTTTTAACCCTGTAGCTAGGGGGTGAACAACCCTCAAAATTTGAATAGGGAAAAGGGGTCGTGCCATACCTCTTTTTGAAGGTCTCATTGAGTTCTTCATGACCCTATAATTTTGCCCTATTATTGTCATCGATAACGAAATGACAGGTTGTCAAAATCTTGGTAAGAGACTATTGTTTTCGTAATAAAAATACCAAATCATTCGAGTTACCAGTGCAATAATCAGGTGGACACGTCAAATTTAAATTCCAAGCTGTTCAAAATGTCAGCCATGAACATTCCACAATTTTGATTTTCAATCCCACAAATTTCCCACTCTATTTCCAAGAGTTTGACAACCTGTCATTTCGTTATCGATGACAATAATAGGGCAAAATTATAGGGTCATGAAGAACTCAATGAGACCTTCAAAAAGAGGTATGGCACGACCCCTTTTCCCTATTCAAATTTTGAGGGTTGTTCACCCCCCAGCTACAGGGTTAAAACTACGGGGGTGAAAAAAACTGAAAATTAGTTCCCCCTAAAATCAAATATCGACGTATTCGAGCGTTTTTCAAGATGTTGATTTGAACTCCCACAAATTAGGGTGGAAAGTTTCCATTGGCCCTCCCTGTATATGCACACATACATTACATGCATCATTCATCAGTAGGTACCTATGAATTCTTCATTGAAATTTCTCTATTTTCAATATGATATTGTTTTCAAGGTAGGTATTAGGTACTTATCTATTTATGGAATAGGTATATTCCCTGTTTTGTAAACGTTAAATTATCTCATGTATTATTTTCTGGGTGGACATTCAGGAATTTTTTGTGAATCAAGGAGTTTTTGCTCACAAAAATTACTAATATTTGAAGCCATATGATACCAATAACCATCAATAATCAATATGTATCGTTTATAAAAAGGTACATCACAGTAAAATTACTTTTAATGCCCATTTAGTGATATTCAGCATTAATAATTTTGAATTCAGGGCCGTTGACTACGTCATCGCGCGCCTTCGGAAGCCACGCCTTTTGGCCGAAAAATCGCTTGAATGAACCATCCTTCTCTAGTTTACCATCCTTGGTTGTTTATGACCACATTAAACTGCATTTCGAAGTCGTACCTAACTGGCATGATATCTGTCGGTATACCTCTTAGGTAGGTACTTAAAATTATTGAAATTGATATTTTATTTGGATTCAGGTTTCTCATTCATGTAGGGTTGGGTTGAAAAACAGCTCTATGTGAATATTCCACCTCTTCCTTTTGCAGGTATGTTCTTTTTGTCATATTCCTGCAAAATCCTTTCCAATGCCCTGATCGGCTCTTTTCTAGTAAGTTTTATGGAATCCAATATACTTATTTTGGACGACAATAAGTAGATATTCTGTGGACTGATACAACTTCGTTGCCAATTGGAATATACGAATTCTAACTCAAGGTTACGCATTTGTACAACACATGATAATCGGTACATGATGATGTATCACAGTTTACAACATCCAAAGCAAATGAATCTGTTTTTGAGGATTGCGGAGGAATAAATCTCCGCCAGTCGAGATAGAAAAAACAAACGATCTCCGAACAGTCGACATTTCTCGAAAATAATGTTTTCGTTTCTGGGCGCCGTGAAAATTCGAAATCAACGCAGATAACGCCGGTCATCTTTCAAGTTCCACTGTTGCGAACGTTGCGACACGCTGTATTACATCATCGTTATTTATTTGCTACCTTTGAAAGATTTTACAGCTTTCACCGTAGGTCGCATGCGTCTTGTCTTGTGTTATGTATGAATGTATGGCTTGACGATGGCGATGTAAGGTGCGAAAGATGCTGTTCTTTTGGGAATCAGAAGTCAGAGGAATCAGTCTCTTGGGTGAAGAAAAGTTTCGGACTTCCATTGTCTAAAGGTATGAAGATTTGAATCCTGAGAAAAGAAAAGATGAGTTATGCTGAAAAAACGAAATAAGTGATGAATAAAAAAAAAAAAATTAACTATTTCATCGAATCAAGAAGATTCGAGTATCAATAAATCAGGTTAGTATTAGTGTTAGTATATATGAAGTCGAAAAATGTAGATTTAAATGGGAGTTTAACTAGTCGATGAGCCTGAAAATAAGAAAAAATTGAATTAGAAATCAATAGCCTGAAAAAGAAAGGTTGAATTAGAAATCAATAGCCTGAAAAAAGAAAAGTTGAATAGCCTGAAAAAAGAAAAGTTGAATTAAAAATTAAAATAAAATGAATGAATAAAGAATTAAAATTATGAGAAAGATTCAAATCGAGTTTGTCACGACGTTTCGATTGTGTGTATCTACAATCGTCTTCAGGTGAGAACTAACAAAGTCCTGGGATACGGGGGTATTTATAGGTCAGCTATGGCGGGATTTTTCCGGTTCAGTGAGCCGTAACCGGTTGATTCGGCTAATCAGCGGTTTCCATGTGTTGCGGATCTCGACGCTTGGTTGACTGAAAGCGTTATTATTCATTATGTATGCTGCTTCCTTGAATTTCCTCCTGAACCAGTGTTCTTCTCTATGGATGATTTCTGCCTCAGACCATTTGATGTTATGTTGGTGGGTCCACACATGTTCTGCGATTCCTGACTTGGTGGTTTCTCCTCGTTGGGTGTTTTTCTTGTGTTCGCCGATTCTGGTTTCCAGTGGTCTCTTGGTTTCTCCGATGTATGATTTGCCACATTCGCATGGTACTCGATAAACACAATTCTTGGAGTCACTGTTTTTGTTCGTTGGTCTGGTTTTGGTGAGTTGGCTGCGGATGGTGTTTCCAGATTTGAAGCAGGTCTTGATCTTGTATTTGGATCCAATCTTCTTGATTCTCTCTGACAATCCTTTGATGTAGGGAAGGCACAATGTTGGCGTAAACTTATATCAATACATACCCATCATAATCCGGTCAATTTAGACATGAAAATAGTGGTCAAATAACAAAAATTCCCGGAAAGCTAAATATTGGTGGACACCTGGAATCGAGCCTGGGGTTTACCATTCTATTTTGGTTGTATAATGAAGTCATTATGCAACGCAAATGCGTGTCGAAATAGCCTCTATTTCGATACGCATTTTTTATTATTCGGAGATTGGTACAATCGAACTGTCAAATGAAAGTCAGAAGAGTTAGGCCCAGTTTACTTCTGAGCGATTTTGAATTTGGTGATATTAGCAGCGAAAAACTCAATGTTTCAATTGGTACATTTCAATTCAGAGAGTAATTTGATTTAAATTGACCAATAAAAACAATAACAACATTGAATTTTTCACCCCTGGTATTGCAATAATCAAAATCGCTCAACTGTAAACTGGGCTTTACGCTTTTGCGTTAGAATTTAATCATTTCAATGTCATCATTGTAACCAATCGAATATGTTATTTATCGATATTAAATCCATTTTTTTCTTCAAATCAAATCAAAATAGAAAAAATTGCATATGACACACGTTATATAAGACACGTTGTCGCACTTGTTCACTTGGAGCGTGCGACAAAATAGCGTCTTATAAAACTTGTATCATAATATACTATTTTCTATTTTGGTTCTATAATGAAGTCATTATGAAACGTGTATCTAAATAGCCTCTGTTTCGATATGCATTTTTTATTATTCGGAGATTGGTACAATCGAACTGTCAAATTAAATTGAGCGATTTTGGATTTGGTGATACTAGCAGTGAAAATATCAGTTTTTATTGGTAAATTTCAATTCAGAGTAAAATTTGATTCAAATTGACCAATAAAAACAATAACAACATCGCATTTCTCACCGCTGGTATTTATCGATATTAAAATAGGTTTTTTCAATAAAAAGCTTCAAATTAATGCAAAATAGAAAAAATCGTATGTGACACGTTTTATAAGACACGTTGTCGCACTTGTTCCCTTGGAGCACTCCTCGCTTCGCTCGTCGTACTCCAAACAACGCGTGCGACAAAACTTCTATCATAATATACTCAAATAAACTTGTATCATAATATACTATCTAAAAAACCCCATCGATCCTATGTGTGCTACAAAAGTTATTCGGGGTCAAAGGACAAAATTGGAGGTTTTTTGAAGTTTTCTCAAAAAAAAAAAAAACTCGAACCAATGTGTAGATCTTGAAATTCTCTACAAAAATGGTCCCTACAATTTTTCCCTAAGAGTTACCGTTCGTGAGATATCGCGATTCTAAGAGTCACATTATCATGATATATGCACACATTTCCACGCCACCTGTGAGGTAGTGTACTCGGCGCGTTTTTTCGAGTGGTTAACCACAGGGGAATTTCTCGTAAACCTTGTAGGAAATCAAGGAATTTTTGGGGAAGTTCGAGGAAATGGGGGAATTTCGGGGCAATTTGGGGAATTTTAGAGGAAATAGAGGAATTTTGGTGAATTTCGAGGAATTTCCGAGGAAATATAGGAATTTCGGGGCATTTCGAGAGAATGAGGGAAATAATAGGCATCAATTATAAAAAAGTTTTCCATATTTAGCCAACTTGAGCAGACTCACTGTATTTTTTTCTCTATTCATTAACTTGTACTATGACGATTACCGAGACGATTCCTTGGCTGATTATTTAATCTCACTGGAAATTTCTTAAAGTATGCCTATTATTTTCCTCATTTCCTTTAAATGCCCCGAAATTCCCATATTTCCTTCATTTTCCCAAAATTCTTCTATTTCTTCCATTTCCCCGAAATTCCTCTTTCTTCGGAAATTTCCCGAAATTCCTCTATTTCCTCGGGAATTCCCCGAAATTCCTCTATTTCCTCGGGAATTTCCCGAAATTCCTGCATTTCCTCCATTTCCCCGAAATTCCTCTATTTTCTCGGAAATTCCCATATTTAGCCGTTTTGACCAATAATGAATAAGTACTTATATAATTTCGACACAAAATCTCGAATTTACATTATAGAAGCTTCTTTAATATTTAGAATACGTTTATGGAGATGCATTTTCGATATTCTATAATTATACGGATATATATTGAAGAAATACTGAATTATCGAACTTGAAGAATTCGATTTTTGAATAATTTCTTGAATTCCGACCTTTGGGTACGCCTCTGGAAATGCAATGTTATGAATTAATTCAATACAGTACGCCTATGGATTTGGTTTCGAATGAATAATGAAGGGAAGGGAATAAATAATAAAGGAATTTCGGGGAATTTCGAGGAATTTTAGGGAAATGAATGGGAATTAGAGGCATATCGTAGAAATAAATGTGAAATAGAGGCGTTTCGGAGAAATGCGGGGAATTAGAGGCATTTTGGGGAAATGCGAGGAATTAGAATGAAATGAGAGAAATTAATGGGAATTGGCATTTCGAGGAATTTCGGGGAAATGTTAGGAATTGAAGGAATTTTTGGGAAATAAATAGGATATAAGGAAATGAAACAGAAAAAGAAATTTTTCGTACACTATTTCAGACTGTGGTTGACCCCTCGGTTTTTTGTACCGTGGTAGGATAATTTAAGGGAACAATACCCGTCAAGTTCTATTAGATATGACCTTATTATTGAAATTGATTATTGATATTGCTATTGATTATTGGATATACTATTGTTTTGATTTTTTTTAGATATTTTAATCAGATTCATACTCTTGAAAGTCTTCTTCAACAGTCATGTCTCCTTCGATTTCTTCTTCCTTTTCCTCTTTTTTCGAATAATTTTAATACTGAGGTTTTGCCCCTTCTGTACATTGCTGACGAAGTATCGCAGCCGGTTATCGCATGTTAAAAATACGCGAAACAAGTACAACTATCATGTCTTCCTCCAAAATCGGCATCTGCTATTCAAAACTTGTATCGAGTATACTATCAAGTTCAAACATGGCTAGGCAATCAACTTAACCCAAAATACTGGAGTTGGAAATTGATAGATAATACTCTGGAACCGATTAAAACTTTACTCCCACCTGCTCCAGAAAAACTCCTCATCACTATTTTTTGCAAATGCAAAAAAGGTTGTAGTGCCAAATGTGGCTGTAAAAAAGTCTTGTGTTGCTGTGTTCTCTAGCGTGTACAAATTGCCAAGGTCAGTCTTGCTCAAATGTCCAGTTGAGTACAATTGAGGAAGATTCCTGTGTTTTTAATGGAGAGACCAACGACTCAGCCACATTTGAACATTTTATGAACATGCAGCAAGAGGAAGAAGAAATCGAAGAATACATGACTGTTGAAATAGACTTCCAAGAGTATGAATCTGATTAAAATATCAAAATAAATCAAAACAATGGTTAACCCAATAATCAATAGCCATAGCAATATCAATAATCAATATCAATAATGAGGTAATCGATCTGATTCTCTAAGGAAGTGGTTGTATCAACAACTGTCATTTGGGTGGCAAATAGGAAGGTCAGTTGTTATTTGAATCACTTTCCGAATCTTCAATTCTCTAACGTCAGAATGGAAAAAAATTTAACAACTTGTCGTTGGTTTACCACTGATATAAATATCTAGAACTTGACTGGTATTGTTTCCTTAAACTATCCAAAAATTGTCATGACAGTTAGTGTAGTAGGCCTACAGGGGTAACCACGGTAAAAAAATGCGCCGACTACACTACCTCACAGGTGGTGTGGAAATGTGTGCATATCATGTATAATGTGACTCTTAGAATCGCGATAACTCACGAATGGTAACTCTTAGGAAAAAAATCATGAGGACCATTTTTGTAGGGAATTTTGAGATCGACAACTTTGGCCTGGGTTTTTGTTGAGAAAAATCCAAAAAGCCTCAAATTTTGACCTCTGACCCCGAATAACTTTTGTAGCACACATTGGATCGATGGGGATTTTTAAAACTTTATTTGTAATGGTAAACACCAGCTCTCCACCAATATTTGTATTTCCGGGAATTTTTGTTATTTTATATGTCTACATTGACCGGACTATCATTGACATGAAAGATACATAGTTTATTGGTATTTCATGAAGAAACGCAAAAAAGAGGTTAGTATAGGCACAACAATATACAATATTATCACCAAAACAATTTCCTATTGTTATACTACCCAGATACCCAGTTTCGGTGGCAGGGACTTATTGGCGGGTGCTCAATGTCTGCAACCTCACATATAGCCAATAAGTTGCCAGAATATCGCAATGAATATGCAATGAATATATATTTCAGTTATACGACGTCTGCTTATGGTAGAACATTAAATATCCATGAAACAATATAGTGCAAACATCGAAATGAAATCCAATACAACTTATCTGCGGTTGTTGGTATAAGGAGCGCCATCTCTCGGTTTTAGGTACCTAATTACTTATTTGAATAGGCAATGCCGGTGATATCATTATTTATTTCAGATTTTGAAGCGTTCGATAGATAAGCATTTTAGGATGTCGAGAATTTTATTATTCATTTTCGTAAACTAAAGGAAATACAGCCAAGTTCGAAGTGAAAAAAGCTACTCTTGGTGAATGATAAAAATAATCGAAAATCAATTATTCACTGTTTACTTTTTACTGATTATTTTGCGAGGAAATTGGACAAATCATTCTCAACATGATTTTGACCTCTGCATTTTTTTTGCATATATGTCTTCCGCTCTCCTGAAGTCCTGAATACGTTGATGTCTCGTGATAGGTCCAGGCATTTGATTGGGCACCAGAATGTGAAACACCGTCATTTTGAGCTTTGATAAATATCTCTCTTGATTTTCGAGTCATCCCATGCCATATGCGTATATTCGAATTTTCAATAATACAAAATCAGCCACTACTTCCCATGCATTCACAAATTCAAAGGTTGCGATTGCCATTCAAAAGGAGGTTGAATTTAGGGATGAAATTTATGGATTGCAAGAGATGTTATTTCAAAATAAAAAAATCAGGATTTTCAATGAATAATATGCTCAATTACTGAGATATTAAATTCATTTCATTTGGATATCTCTCGCCGTATATTCAAGATTTAGATATCATTTGATCAAAACCCATCGAATAAATGTTTTCTATGATATTTACATCAATATTATGAAGTTTAGTAAAGTGAGGTAGTACATCTATCGTACCACCGTATCTCGACGTAAGTCGACGACATCCCACTATTGCTTGGTTTATGCCCGCAATAAAACTTCAATTTCATTAGGACCTGTGTACTCGAATTTTCTTCTTGAAGCCTGGTATTTCTGGTTGGAATAAAAGATTGTTAGAAATACGCATTAGCGATGAGTTAGGTGGTTCATTTTGAGGACCACCGCGACTGCAAGAGTTAATTGTGTTAGTTGTCGTCGACTCCAATTTGCCAAACTCAAACTCCCCGTAAAGATGCATCTCCCCCCCCTTCTCTCCATCGCCGCGACCCGCTCCTCGCCGTCGCGACGCCCGACCGCAGGCGAGCCTTCCGCTCGACGCCCGACCGACGCTCGGCGTCCAGTGTGCGCCGAGAAGCGACCGCGTCCCCTTGCGCCGCCCCGAGCACCGGCGTCGTGCCGCCCCGAGATGCGTTCCTGCAGCCGCCCCTTGGGGCAAGCCGCCGCTGCCGCATGAGCCCCCGGTGTAGACCATGCCCGTGAGCACGGGGTCGCTCGGAGAACCTCGCGCCAAGCGCTGCAAACTCTGCGACGGTAAAAATCAGCGTTTGTGTGTGTTTGCCTTCCTATGCCTGCCTGATGCTGATGTGTGGCGTGCTTGTTTTTGTGTGATGGTCGAGGTCGATCGACGGTGGCGTTTTTACCATGTGTGATTCGTCGGGTTCTCTTCAACAGAGTCTTCAACTGCTTCTTGTTTTCGAACGACAAGGATAATAACGAAGACACCACTTCTTAAATTGCTATTTGCTCCCTCAGAAGATTTTTTGTACTTACTTCCTACAGTATTACTGAAAAACTTTCCAAAACATTGTGTACAGCTCCCAAGTTCCCTTTTAGAGTAATCACATTTTTTTTCTGGTTGAGAGGAAGGATAATTTTTAACGAGGAAGAAGGTCAGTTTTATGATCTGTGCGCCTCCCTTGCATATTTGTAGCGTGCTTGTTTTTGTGTGATGGTCGAGGTCGTTTGACGGTGGCGTTTTCACCATGTGTGATTCGTCGGGTTCTCTTCCACAGAGTCTTCAACTGCTTCTGGTTTCCGAACGACAAGGATAATAACGAAGACACCACTTCTTAAACTGATATTTGCTCCCTCAGAAGATTTTTGTACTTACTTCTTTCAGTATAACTGAAAAACTTTCCAAAATATTGTGTACAGCTCCCAAGTTCCCTTTTTAGAGTAATCATTTTTTTTTCTGGTTGAAAGGAAGGATAATTTTTAACGAGGAAGAAGGTCAGTTTTATAATCTGTGCGCCTCCCTTGCATATTTGTGGCGTGCTTGTTTTTGTGTGATGGTCGAGGTCGTTTGACGGTGGCGTTTTTACCATGTGTGATTCGTCGGGTTCTCTTCAACAGAGTCTTCAACTGCTTCTGGTTTTCGAACGACAAGGATAATAACGAAGACACCACTTCTTAAATTGCTATTTGCTCCCTCAGAAGATTTTTGTACTTACTTCCTACAGTATTACTGAAATTCTTTCCAAAACATTGTGTACAGCTCCCAAGTTCCCTTTTAGAGTAAACACTTTTTTTTTTCTGGTTGAAAGGAAGGATAATTTTTAACGAGGAAGAAGGTCAGTTTTATGATCTTTGCGCCCCCCTTGCATATTTGTGGCGTGCTTGTTTTTGTGTGATGGTCGAGGTCGTTTGACGGTGGCGTTTTTACCATGTGTGATTCGTCGGGTTCTCTTCAACAGAGTCTTCAACTGCTTCTGGTTTTCGAACGACAAGGATAATAACGAAGACACCACTTCTTAAATTGCTATTTGCTCCCTCAGAAGATTTTTGTACTTACTTCCTACAGTATTACTGAAATTCTTTCCAAAACATTGTGTACAGCTCCCAAGTTCCCTTTTAGAGTAAACACTTTTTTTTCTGGTTGAAAGGAAGGATAATTTTTAACGAGGAAGAAGGTCAGTTTTATGATCTTTGCGCCCCCCTTGCATATTTGTGGCGTGCTTGTTTTTGTGTGATGGTCGAGGTCGTTTGACGGTGGCGTTTTTACCATGTGTGATTCGTCGGGTTCTCTTCAACAGAGTCTTCAACTGCTTCTGGTTTCCGAACGACAAGGATAATAACGAAGATACCACTTCTTAAACTGCAATTTGCTTCCCCAGAAAATTTTTCTACTTACTTCTTCCAGTATAACTGAAAAACTTTTCAAAACATTGTGTACAGTTCCCAAGTTCCCTTTTAGAGTAATCACATTTTTTTTCTGGTTGAAAGGAAGGATAATTTTTAACGAGGAAGAAGGTCAGTTTTATAATCTGTGCGCCTCCCTTGCATATTTGTGGCGTGCTTGTTTTTGTGTGATGGTCGAGGTCGTTTGACGGTGGCGTTTTTACCATGTGTGATTCGTCGAGTTCTCTTCAACAGAGTCTTCAACTGCTTCTCGTTTTCGAGCGACAAGTATAATAACGAAGACACCACTTCTTAAACTGATATTTGCTCCCTCAGAAGATTTTTGTACTTACTTCTTCCAGTATAACTGAAAAACTGTCCAAAACATTGTGTACAGCTCCCAAGTTCCCTTGTAGAGTAATGGCATATTTTTTCTGGTTGAATGGAAGGATAATTTTTAATGGGGAAGAAGGTCAGTTTTATGATCTTTGCGCCCCCCTTGCATATTTGTGGCGTGCTTGTTTTTGTGTGATGGTCGAGGTCGTTTGACGGTGGCGTTTTTACCATGTGTGATTCGTCGGGTTCTCTTCAACAGAGTCTTCAACCGCTTCTGGTTTCCGAACGACAAGGATAATAACGAAGATACCACTTCTTAAACTGCAATTTGCTTCCCCAGAAAATTTTTCTACTTACTTCTTCCAGTATAACTGAAAAACTTTTCAAAACATTGTGTACAGCTCCCAAGTTCCCTTTTAGAGTAATCACATTTTTTTTCTGGTTGAAAGGAAGGATAACTTTTAACGAGGAAGAAGGTCAGTTTTATAATCTGTGCGCCTCCCTTGCATATTTGTGGCGTGCTTGTTTTTGTGTGATGGTCGAGGTCGTTTGACAGTGGCGTTTTTACCATGTGTGATTCGTCGAGTTCTCTTCAACAGAGTCTTCAACTGCTTCTTGTTTTCGAACGACAAGGATAATAACGAAGACACCACTTCTTAAACTGCTATTTGCTTCCTCAGAAGATTTTTGTGCTTACTTCTTCCAGTATGACTGAAAAACTTTCCAAAACATTGTGTACAGCTCCCAAGTTCCCTTTTAGAGTAATCACATTTTTTTGTTCTGGTTGAAAGGAAGGATAATTTTTAACGAGGAAGAAGGTCAGTTTTATGATCTGTGCGCCTCCCTTGCATATTTGTGGCGTGCTTGTTTTTGTGTGATGGTCGAGGTCGTTTGACGGTGGCGTTTTTACCATGTGTGCTTCGTCGGGTTCTCTTCAACAGTCTTCAACTGCTTCTGGTTTTCGAACGACAAGGATAATAACGAAGACACCATTTCTTAAATTGCTATTTGCTTCCTCAGAAGATTTTTTGTACTTACTTCTTCCAGTATTACTGAAAAACTATCCAAAACATTGTGTACAGCTCCCAACTTCCCTTGTAGAGTAATGGCATTTTTTTCTTGTTGAATGGAAGGATAATTTTTAACTCGAAAGAAGGTCAGTTTTATGATCTGTGCGCCTCCCTTGCATATGTGTGGCGTGCTTGTTTTTGTGTGATGGTCGAGGTCGTTCGACGGTGGCGTTTTTAGTGTCTAGAAGATAAAGTTTATTTTGAATTTATATGATTTAAAAATGAGGTATACCCTCCTCGGTGTACAACATGTTCATAATCAATCATTTTGTGATATTGAAACCACGATTGAAAATAGAATAAATCTGATTTGTCAACAGCTACAAGCACTAAATATCATGGTATGTTTTTTATACGAGTTTTTTCCACCTATACAAAATAATCGGAAATATGTCTTATTTAAAATAAATAACACAAGTAAAACAATTTACTCATTTATTGACAATAATAATTGTATCTTCATTTGATTGCGCTGCGACCTTCCTCCTGTTCAAGAAGCCCTCCAAATCGAAGGGCTTCAAAACCTTTTTGTTGGAGAAACCTTTCATCCCGATATACGGGAATTGATCCCTGATCCTTGGTGTCCTCCCAGGAGTTCTGGATGAATTTAACCAGGTCACAATGCTGCGGATGCTGTTTTTGTTCGGTCCTTCTGTCCACTGTTGTGCCCTGGATGAATTCCACTAAATCACCTTGCTGCGGATGTTGTTCTATGTTTTTGTTAAACTGTCTACTCCAATGGACCAAATTCTCGTAATACGATTTCGTAGATTTGTAGTTCTCCATTACATATTATTATATGTTTATGAAATAGATAATCCGATTCACATACTTATTTAGCAATTATCCCAAAATCCAATCCAATCGTATTCTAATACGATGTCAGGTAATAAAAAAAGGAAGTAGATACTAACGATCTCCAGTCTAGGGACACAAGATCAATTATTACTGGGGTTTTCTTGAAAGGTTTAATAGTAACGACGGAAACGAGATTAAATTACTTAAATGGTAGAATAAATTTAGTAATGGCGGATTATTCGAATCAATTATTTTTGACTTTATCAGTTTCATACATTTTTATTTTTTTCGATGTTTTCCTAGATTTTTTCATATAATCGATCTGAACAAGTATAATCAATTTGTAATGTTGATTATTTCCTTTCTGAGAGAAAAATTCCATTTATTATTTCGTTATTAAATTTTTCCTAGTGGAAATTATCTATCAATGTTTCACTATAACCTGTTATTGTTAACTACTCTTATGGTAATATTATCGGAATAGAAAATCAATCACGTGATCATATTTCCATTTTTTTATTGAGACCTGGCTACCTTATGTTATATCTGATAATAATTTATAGCGAATTGTAGATAATGTCTGAAAAGTTAATTTCATTTAATTTAGGATTGAATTATTAATGTAATGTTGGATGATAAAGTTTGCGCATTGGATGGATGTGTCAATTTTAAGATGTCCAAAAGAACTTGATGCATTTAACACTGAATTCACCAAAACCAACCAAAAATAGTCGTGTGTATTACCTTTGTAGAAAAAACATTCGGAACCCGGGCATCTTCACGTTAAAGGCCCCCTCCCCTTTCTTTTTCCCTATATTTTTGAAATACATCAATTATGTTATTACGAAGTCTAACCGAAGACACCCATACTGAATTGGGAGGAAATATGCGGCTTATTCATAATAAATAACACTGGTCAAAACATTAACTCATTTATTGAAAATACTGGTATCTTCACTATATTGCACTGCGACCTTCCTCCTGTTCATCAAGAAGCCCTCCAAATCGAAGGGCTTGAAACCATGTGGTTGGGGAGAACTTCCATCTCGATGTACGGGAATTGATCTCTGATCCTTCTTGCTTTCCTTCCAGGAGTCCTGGATGAATTTCACCAGGTCACTATGCTGCGGATGCTGTTCTTGTTCGGTCCTTTTGTCCGCTTTGGTGCCCTGGATGAATTTCATTAGGTCACCTTGCTGCGGATGCTGTTCTAGGTTTTGGTTTATTTCGGAATAAAAACTATAATAATTGAACTGTCTGTTCCAGTGAGCTAAATTCTGATGAAACGATGTCGTAGATTTGTAGTTCTTCCCCATTATTAGAATTATTATCAGAATTTTTCACTCTGTTATCACTTAACCAAGGAAACTTTCAGATAAACTGAATGATTCTATAGAGAGTTGACTGCTTGCTTTATATGTTTATGAAATAGATAATCCGATTCACATACTTATTTAGCAATTATCCCAAAATCCAATCCAATCGTATTCTAATACGATGTCAGGTAATAAAAAAAGGAAGTAGATACTAATGATCTCCAGTCTAGGGACACAATATTAATTATTACTGGGGTTTTCTTGAAAGGTTTAATAGTAACGACGGAAACGAGATTAAATTACTTAAATGGTAGAATAAATTTAGTAATGGCGGATTATTCGAATCAATTATTTTTGACTTTATCAGTTTCATACATTTTTATTTTTTTCGATGTTTTCCTAGATTTTTTCATATAATCGATCTGAACAAGTATAATCAATTTGTAATGTTGATTATTTCCTTTCTGAGAGAAAAATTCCATTTATTATTTCGTTATTAAATTTTTCCGAGTGGAAATTATCTATCAATGTTTCACTATAACCTGTTATTGTTAACTACTCTTTTGGGAATATTATCGGAACAGAAAATCAATCACGTGATCATATTTCCATTTTTTTCTTTAGACCTGGCTATCTTATGTTATATCTGATAATAATTTATAGCGAATTGTAGATAATGTCTGAAAAGTTAATTTAGGATTGAATTATTAATGTAATGTTGGATGATAATGTTTGCGCATTGGATGGATGTGTCATTTTTAAGATGTCCATCAAAAGAACTTGATGCATCTAACACCGAATTCACCAAAACCAACCAAAAATAGTCGTGTGTATTGTATATTAATGTTTCATCTTTTAATCGGTTGAATATAACTATATTTTTTACCTTTGTAGAAAAAACATTCGGAACCCGGGCATCTTCACGTCAAAAACCCTCTCTCCTTTCTTTTTCACCAATTTTTAAATATATCGATTATGTTATTACGAAGTCTTTGTTATTAATATTTGTCATAAATAATGTTCAATAAACCAATTATGTGTACGGTTTACAAGTCAACTGTGAATAATGAAGAACAAATATATGGCAACGTATCGAAAAAGCAAAAGATAATCTTGAAGTCAATAAAGAAGTTATGCAAAGTGTACATTTGAAACCATTTCAATGTTTACCTAGTATGCTCTAGACTAGTTTAGAGTCTAAATTATTGAAATTCCAATTTTTGTTGGAACAATGATAGTATAATCGATTAATCAAGAGTGCATTTTTTTAGTAAATGAGTCATGCTATCTAAATTTCATGCTCAAACTCCTCTCATTAAAATAGTGTAGACATTTTATGTGTTTACTTACAGAAAAAATAAAGTTTCACGCTCATGGAACGATATTCATCATAATTGGAAATCGTAACTTCCGTGAATACATTTGGGGACACCCTGTTTATCGAAATAATTATATTCTGTTTTTAATTTTATGATGAAACAATTAATTTCGACTGATACTTGGAAATTAAGAGATGGATAATAAGTCGAATGAATTCGAATGTTTCTTGGCTCTAGACTCACATACTATCTACATTGTATTAACTGCAGTAGGTGTTGAATGAATTTCAATTCATTTTGCGCATTGCTCAAATCTATTATTGAATACCTACAAAATGAATTATTGCTTCTCACTTCCAAAATTGAGACTTTGATTGTGCCAGCTTCATAGATACCGAATGATTTACGCCAAAATTCGCAAAAGACGCCCCAGCAAATGAAGAGGCCAAAACATAGAAATATTGGAACAATTTATTCAACCAATCTGACGTCATGCGCAACCACCAAATTAGTTCCCCACTCTTACTTGATGTCGAGCTTGATGTACTGTTTTGAAAATAATAAGAACACCGTTTCCAGTTCTTATCATCGAATAGCGGGTGCTTATTTTTGAAAATGCGAGTTCGAAGCAAAACATTAAATACTCAGCTATAGCTACATTTCATTATGTAGGTATTTATGTAGGTTCGTCCGTGAAGCTTTATAATCTGAGAGTTTTTGTTTGAAAGTGGCTGAAAATATCTCGTGTTGTGAAGTAGAGTTTCGGACTTCCATTGTCTAAGGGTATGAAGATTTGAATCCTTAGAAAATAAATGGGTTATGCTGAAAAACAACAGACTTTGGCCCGTAAGAGACAGGGGATAACCCACAGAGAAGAAGAACCGCAACAGCCAACATTGTGCCTCCCCTACTTAAAAGAATTATCAAAGAGAATTGGATCTAAATACAAGATCAAGATCTGTTCCAAATCTGGAGACACCATCCGCAGTCAACTCAATAAAAGTAGACCACCGAACAAAAACAGTGACTTCAAGAAACCAATGGAAATCAGAATGGGCGAAAATAGAAAAACACCCAACGAGGAGAAACCATCAAGTCAGGAATCGCCTAACATGTGTGGACCCACCAACATAACATCAAATGGTCTGAAGCAGAGATCATCCATAGAGAGGAACACTTGTTCAAGAGGAAGTTCAAGGAAGCAGCATACATAATGAATAATAACGCATTCAGGCAACCAAGCGTCGAGATCCGCAACATATGGAAACCGATGATGAGTCGAATCAACAGGTTACGGCTCATTGAACCGGACAATCTCGTCCTATCTGACCTATAAATACTCAGGTATCCCCGGGCTTTGTCAGTATTTACCTGAAGACGATTGTAGATACACACAATCGAAACGTCGTGACAAACTCGGTTTGAAATCTTTTTTTTATTTCTTTTAATTCATCTGACTATCTTTTTCAGGCTAATGACTATTTGAATTCCCATTTAAAACTATATTGTTCTTTTTGTGTGGAAACTATTCATTATTGGTCGAAACGGCTTACATGTCCCTATCTTAATTTGAAAATTATGAATTCTGAGCCACCCTGTATGTGATTCAAAAAAATGTCATTAGATAGTTATTCAAAAGTTTTAGTGAGTTGGCTACAGATGATGGGGTTTCCAGATTTGAAGCTGGTCTTGATCTTGTATTTAGATCAAATTTTCCTGATTTCCTCTGACAATCCATTTACATAGGAAGGCACAATATTGGTTGTTGAGGCCAAGGGCGTACCCAGGATTTCAGCTAGGAGGGGACAGGGGGCTGCTTATACCTGTTTCGAAAAGATCGTCGGTCGGGTATATTGAAACAAAAAATCATGAAAATTGACTTTCATTCATTGATTTTGATGATGACTCAAAACGAATATTATACTATACATTATGTATAATATATAATATTATGTATGTATATATTAATTTAACAGTAATCTTCTCGGATTTGCCGAAAATTTATCTATGACAGTCTTTTCAATAAACCCGTGAGCCTTTCTTCCCCCATGGTGCTTCTAAGCCACGTTTTAACTCTTCGCAGCGTACTGAAGGACCGTTCTACGGTCGCCGTGGTGCATGGGATAGTGCTTAAAATAATTAATGCCTTTCTGACAGCAGGGTAAAAAATGTTGGCTTCGTTGAACAGATCGACTACTTCTATGTCCCTTAATTTAACTACAGAAAAAAACAAATCTGCCTGAAAAGATATTTTGTTTCCAAACACGAAATTCGATTATTATTCATTGATTGATTTGATATTCACGATAGTTGCCGTTGTCAATTTGTTAACCAAGACATGTAATAAGCGCTTCCTTATAAGATATTCTCTCTACTGCTAACTATCATCATACTCGTTAAAATACATGCTTTTAAGGTTAATGTATTATTTACAAACATCTTGGAAAGCGAGCTATAATAGCCGTATCATTTTGTCGACAGATCGCTCTTTATTCGAAAACCCTTGGAACGTTTATGATGTGGTGAATATTATAAAGACTTGATTATCTCACTTGATTATCTCACTTGATTTAAAGTATATTATGATTATTGATATGCTACTTAATTCACCCTAAGATGTTTGAGGATTCTGTTCAACTCTAGCCCCAGATCTTCAGCAATTACTAACTTACTTCTGATACTTCCGTAATGAATATCGAAAATAAAGCCGTAATATTTGAACGAAAAATTGACAATAATTGTGAGTTCATGAAATATGATAATAATTTGTTATATATATATATATAGCAAGAATAAAAAATCATGATGTTGTACAGCCCAAAATGCTTTTTGATGCAAACTAAGTTTCACAAAAATATGTAGGTTTTTTTAACTATATTATAAAAATAATTTCAGAAACTCAGCACCCTCTTGTTCAAAAGTTGAGACCGATGGGGTGATCACAGCCAAAAAACGTGTACACTAAACTTCCTATGCGCCCAAACTTCCCAAACTTCCCCGAACTTCCTCGGACTTCCTCGAACTTCCCAAACTTCCTCAAACTCCCCCGAACTTCCTCGGACTTCCCCTAACTTCCTCGGACTTCCCCGAACTTCCTCGAACTTCCTCGGACTTCCTCGAACTTCCCAAACTTCCTCGAACTTCCCGAACTTCCTCGAACCCGATACAGGGTACACTTTTTATGAATGGTGTTCCGAAACTATTGTGCCAAATCGAAACGAAAGATCCCCTCGAAATCTAAGATATCCATCCTCAAATATAGTCTATTGCAAATTCGCTTCATCTCCGAACAATTGTCTGATTATGTATGTATTTTTCTTAAATGTATATTGAAAACGCTTGTTTTTTTCTGGATTCAAACAAGTTTACATCCATTACTCCGAGTATTATTCAGAATTCAATGATGAGAAAATTTGAATATGAATGATTTTTTTCTATTTTCACCATAACAAAAATTAGAAAAAAAGGGACCATGCACTTGCTTGCTTACCATAATCAGAGAGCTGATTCCATCGATCTATCACACTTGGAGTCAAGCGGGAATGATTTGAAATATCGAGATTTTAAAACATATACGTAATCCGTTTTTATCAATAACGAATAGTTCCGATACACAAAACTTTCTAAATTTGAAAAATTTGAATTCTCACACTTTATAATATCTATGTTGGTAATCATTTCAGCTAGACATCAAGTATGATGGATTGATGATATAGGATCTTCAATGAAAATCTGAAAATGCAATCAAATACAGGGTACCTATTCCATTTGAAAACAAAACTTCGATGCGCATCTTTTTTTTTGTAACACACTGTATAGCTCAAAATAATTGACCAGTTGATACTGAAGGTAATTCACGACAGTTAAGATTTTCTTGAGGACTGAAATTCCATACAATAGCAAGTACTTCAAACAAAAATCGAACAATTTTTTTACTTCCTAATTCACCCTTTAATTGTAGCTAAAGATATACATTATTTTACCAAATTTCTACTAGAATTATATTGTTTTCCTTATGTCAAAGTTTACAGAATTGATGTCCTGTTATAACGAGACATTTTTTGAGATTGAAATAATTAATTTTTCAATCAAACTGAATATCACAGTCTCAATACTCAAGGATACTACGTGGGTATGCGATAGAAAAGAGAATTGTGGTGGATAGAAGTTCGAAAATATACGACAATGAACGATATGACTACGAATTCCATCAGACTTCCTCGAACTTCCTTCGAACTCCCTCAGACTTCCCCGAACTTCCTTCGAACTTCCCTGAACTTCCTTCGAACTTCTCAAACTTCCTTCGAACTTCCCAAACTTCCTTCGAACTTCCTCAGACTTCCCCGAACTTCCTTCGAACTTCCTTGTGCCTGTACACCAAACTTCCCACGTGATCACCCCCTCGGTTGAGACCTTCAGTTTTTTTTCAAAATAGATCCAAGCATAACCTCCCTAAATGTTACCATGTTATTAAGAAACATCCTGTATATTTCAGATTAATCATTTGCAATTTTACCTAACCCTGTTGCGTAAGCAGCTGTGTCAATGGTGTCATAACTTTAATTTGCTATAGCTGAATCAGTATACAAGGTTATTCAAATTCGACGCTCATCATTATTGAGATCGGTAAAACGGTAAGAGATACGAATAAGTTCATATCGGGGCATGCTCAATATTATGGTGAAGGAAAATCCACGATCACTCTTTTAGTTTTCATGGTTTTCGAAATATTTGAAAAAAAAAGTGAATTTTTGATCATCAGTTTTATTTTTTCTTGTTTTATTATCGGAGAAGGACCAAAACTAAAAAAACTTTTTCTCGTTGCTTTTTTCGATCTACGAAATCGCATTCTTAGTTTTTGAATTCGAAGTTTCAACTTCACTATAAATTGCCCCTGGAATACAATATCACTAATAGCATTTGCTTAATCACCTTTATGGCAATCTAAACTCAGCGTCAATAACTAATGTCCAAAAATAAAAATATTATTATCTTTACAAAAGTGCCAAAATGAAGTTTCAGCATGCAAGAGCAACGCGTCATAATTATATGGAAGTGAGAGACTCATTTCACAATGAATTTGCACAACAATGGATTGGAAACCATGGAATGGTTGAGTGGCCTGCAATATCGCCAGATCTCGCCCCCCATCGATTACTTTTTATAGGGAACATTAAAAAATGAAGTTTACGGAAACCAAGAGAAAACACAGACGATCTCAGATGGCGCATTGTTAATCCATTCAGATCGAAAGAAGTACCTACTTCAAGTTTAAGTCTATCTCCAATAATAAGGCAAGAAAAACTGAAAATTATCCATAAATACAGTTTATTTCAAATATTTTGAAAACGTGGATTTTCTCTCACCGTAACACTGAGCATAAAATTCCACAACTTTGCCCCAATTCAAACTTCTTCATCGTATCTCTCACGGTTTTCAAAATCCCAATGATGAGCTTCGACTTTGATTGGCCTAGTCTTACTGAAATAATGTAATATTCCATTCTTTCCTACATACCAAACTGAATCAACTCTAAACTTTCCATTGGGCTCAATTCATATCATACGTTGCTGTTAAGTGGGTATAATTAATAGAGAGGTGGACTCTCAATTTCCGTCGACTTACACGCCATATTATTTTTTTTATTTTCTCTGGTCTCGTGTTAGAGGCATTTCGATTGCGTTCGGTGTTTCAACGACGGCAATGGAAATAAATGTATGCCGCGATGTATTTATAGAAGCAAGACAAGACTCGAAAACGCAGAATTCTAGCATCGAACGGGCGTTATTCCTATTGCCTATGTTTGAAACTAACGCACCTGCGAGAGGAGCAAACGTAGATCCCAAAGCTTTTTTCATTTATTATTAACTATAGTCCATTTTAGTTAAGAATACAGCGTTGAAGAGATAGGAAAGGTTTTTCCTCGCTTTTCATTGGTCTAGAAGCCAGACAAGTTTACACAATGTGAAATATTGCGACATTGCAACAATGGAAGTGGTTAGTTGACCGACGGCCGTGTAAAAACAGTGAAATAAAATCGAAAGTTGACGAGATTGAATGTTAAAGTCTTATTTCTATTATATTTACCGTGAGTTTTGGTAATCGAGGAGTATGATTTCAATAATCGCCGGACATAAATTTGATTCTCACTAACACCTGATGGCAGTTTTCATAGTCTTCCGCTACGGTTCACCAGCCACCAAATCTATGATGACCATTTCGAAAAATTATGGTAATAACCTGTGATCACCAATTTAGTTCACCATTATTTAACTTCTGGATACATCGAAATGACAAAGAAACCAGAACCAGGTCCTGATGCAATCTGCATGAGTACATATAGTGCCAGCGCCAGAAAGAGTCATTGTGGTAAACATGTACGAAGTGTGTTTCACTATAGAATAGGAAAACTCAGTTTGCAGCAGCTGAGGTAACTTTTCGGAATCAATAATGTCGAAAGTTATCGCTGAGATGCAGGCTGAAGGCACTGTTACATCCCAAGGAAGAAGCTAATCCAAAGGGATGAAGATGAGTAACAAGCTATTCTTGCAACAGTTCACGCTTTTGTCCATAGAAATGAAATACCAACATTGTGATTATTGTTATTATATAATACAAGAAATACATGAATTCAACTGAATATTTTATTTTCATGGATAATGCTCAATACCATTTATTAGAAGAAACCAACCAAGCATATCAAACTCAACCTGGAAGAAATAAGATCATGGAATGGGCTATCAAATTATAATTTCGTATAGTGGTTTCATCATTTTTTGTGTGTAATATTGAAATTACTATTGATTCACTATTTTGAGGAAAACATTTCCACCTCTAGCATTTTCATATTTTATCCTTTGAAGCATAATCAGTCAAGTAAAATTAATAATGACTTGAGTTTCTATTTGAAACTCCATACTCAACATTACATCAGATTGAATATTCTTGGAATACGTCAACGAATTATTTTTCACTTGTGCTTCTTGAAATTCCATAATAAAATTATTTTTGGAGATTTGTTAATTCACTTAGAATTGATTTGAGGCATCTTATATCCTGCATAATATACCCTTGCTAAGAGGTGGATAGATCCTTTGACTGGTCCCAAATATCTTGATTTGAGTGAAGCCGCGATTTCAACCAAATTTACAGGTTACTGCAGGTGTCAATACGAAAATATGAATATTTGATTCTGAATGACTTCCAATCGTTTCTAACAATTTCTTGAAGCCATTTTCCAATGAGTTTGATACGAATATGTATCGAACATGATTGAAAGAAAATTCTTCAAATATCTTTCGACAGTATCGTCATCTATTGTTGTAAATGAGAACCCCACGTAATGAGCTGAAATACAATTGTTCCAAATCAAGGATTTGTCTGCTAAAACAATTGAACAGTAGCGCCACCAGGACTTATTTCCATCATTCCTTGCTACATAAATATTCAATTATTGATTCATCACTAAACATTTCCATAGTTCTGAAATATTTGAATTTGGCGGGTTTGCTAGTGTGAACCAGGCTACGTCCACCAGTCCCACTACTGTATTCTTAACAGATGAACAATTCTTCTACGAATAGATTCTAGGAGCTTGGGCGCATGTTCAGGATCTGAACTATGTGACAGGTCGAATATCTTTTGTGAAGATGTTGGGAGTTGCTGAGCAGCAGTTTTTGCAATATGGACCTCACAGGTGGTAGTAGTAACAGCATTATTGGCCACAGGTATGAAAAAAATATTACATATGAAGCAGGCCCAGTTACTTAGAATGTACATAGAAACATAAATCAACTAACCAACAAAAAATAAGTAATTGGCTCTAGAAGTTGACGTTTCTCTTACTGACTCAATAAAATTATTAATATGTATGTTGCTAGGTAAGTAACGGTTTTAGTGTCTAGAAGATAAAGTTTATTTTGAATTCAATGATTTAAAAATGAGGTATACCCTCCTCAGTATACCTAGTGTACAACATGTTCATAATATTCAACCAATTTGTGATATTGAAACCACGATTGAAAATAGAATAAATCTGATTTGTCAACAGCTACAAGCACTAAATATCATGGTACATTTTTTATACGAGTTTTTTCCACCCATACAAAATAATCGGAAATATGTCTTATTTAAAATAAATAACACAAGTCAAACCATTTACTCATTTATTGACAATAATAATTGTATCTTTATTTGATTGCGCTGCGACCTTCCTCCTGTTCAAGAAGCCCTCCAAATCGAAGGGCTTGAAACCTTTTTGTTGGAGAAACCTTCCATCCCGATATACGGGAATTGATCCCTGATCCTTGGTGTCCTCCCAGGAGTTCTGGATGAATTTAACCAGGTCACAATGCTGCGGATGCTGTTTTTCTTCGGTCCTTTTGTCCACTGTTGTGCCCTGGATGAATTCCACTAAATCAACTTGCTGCGGATGTTGTTCTATGTTTTTGTTAAACTGTCTACTCCAATGGACCAAATTCTCGTAATAAGATTTCGTAGATTTGTAGTTCTCCATTATCAAAATCTTTCTTTGTTGTCACTTAATCAAGTAAACTTTCAGACGAACTGAATGGTTCTAGAGGGTTGACTGCCTGCTTTATATGTTTATGAAATAGATTATCCGAATCACATACTTATTTAGCAATTATCCCAAAATCCAAAGTAGTTATGATCGATGCAAATGAGGTTATTGTTCACGTTAGGAATATCTACCTGCCATCAGGAGATATTAGGGTGTTTCAATAAAATTGTGTAACGAATTCTAATACGATGTCAGGTAATAAAAAAGGAAGTAAATACTAATGAGCTTTTAGTCTAGGGACACAAGATTAGATTTTACTGGGGTTTTCTTGAATGGTTCAATAGAAACGATGAATAATTAAAGATAAAGCTTATCTTTTCTTCTTTATATATGTGAAATTTTGGAATCGTTATTAAAAAATTGTTTTTCTTCAAGTGATTGGCAAGAATTGAACTTTTTTTACCATTAACGAAACTGCTTCTATGTTCTTGTGATTTTTTTTTAGTTCGGCCTGTTTGCCTATAATAAATTGGACAATCACCACATATTCTTTACCAGGTTTCTGTGTTAATTTATGTTTATTTTTCTTTTTTTCGATATTTTCGCCTAAACTATTACGGTCCTATACGCAATTTTGATTCAATAAAGAAGACATCTCACACTCTATTTATGGTTTTGTTATTCAATTTTTCCGAAAGGATGTTATGACGGTTAATGGAAAATGTGTACTTAGAATCCATTATTTAATCTTGTGTTTGAATGGGTGTGATGAGTTGAAAATATTCAGTTCCTATCTGGTATTTCGTTAAAAACTTTTGGTTTCAGGAAAATAAGTTGGAAATTGTTTTTGAAACGAATGGCACCTTCAGGTTCATATTATTCACTTATATTATACTTTGTCGATGGATGATAGAACTGTGATTTTTTAAATTTATGATAAACGAGTTCAGGGCTAGTTGTTATATATCAAGCACATTGTCCAGTTAGAAAATGGCATCACTGAGAAATGTATGCGTTTTTTTGGATTATATTATGCGTAGTATCCATTTCTGGTCGATTTCCAGTTCATAAGGCACCTTCCCATCCTAATATCCGGTACCTCAGTTGTGATTCAACGAAGCTAAATATAAGGTTTTTAGAGATTTATGTCCCAGGAATTGTTTCAGATGTTTGGATTTTGAAAGGAGTCGAGTTTCAGAAAGAAATTTGCTCATATGACAGTCCCATTTCATATGGCTATCAATATTAACAATATTTTATGCACGACCGTGCGTGAAATGGCACTTTATCGTCCGGTTGTGCCGGCTTAAGATAGCACTTTACCGGCCGCCGGACTATAAATTATTATTTATTCGCATCCTCAGCTGCTTCACTGATTTTTGGTGGAGTACACTTCACAATTTCTTCGTCACTGGAATGCATTTCTATAATGACTATCGTCTTTATTGACAGCAAATATGGCTACTAGCCTATTTATTCACCCACCAGTCTGGAACATGAACAAATTGTAAACCGTTAATAACTCCCCTATTGTAAAAGATAGAGGAAAAGTAAAAACATGTAATGCTTTTTCGAGAAGAACATCATGGACGTAGCAAAAATTATTTTAAAGGGGGTTTGAAAGGTATTTAAGAACCGTTTTATTCATATCATGCTAGAGAGGTGAAGAGGTATTTACAATAAAATATACCGGTCGTGCATAAAATGTGGCGTAACGTATTGCTTACACGCTGCGGTCCATAAAAGCCTATTTTACGCTCTTGATACATAAGTAACTATTATGCTGATTGTTTTCGGAATTGTGAGCAGTGTCGTATCGAATCACTTTCATTTATTCGTGAATTCTCATTCAGTCAACAACATTTTGCAATTATTGTCTCAGTTTCAACAAAACTGACGAACTACTTCTTCCAAGGCAATTAAAATGTGCCTTGACAGACGTAGTCGAAGACAAATAAGTTTAAGAAAGAAACATTTTTTACTGTTTCCACTTAGAATTGGTTCATAACTCCAAATGATATTTGCTGCAAAGGAAACAAAATATTTATCTACAAATGAACGATCTTGCGATCTTTGACCTTGAATTAGTTTACTTGCATTCATGAAATTCTATACTTAATACTTTTGACATTACAACTTATAGAATTTTGCTCATTAGGTATCTCTCCTCCCGAGATTTATCTTTTTTCACCTATACTGAATTGAGAGGAAATATGGCTTATTCATAATAAATAACACTGGTCAAAACATTAACTCATTTATTGACAATAATAATTGTATCTTCATTTGATTGCGCTGCGACCTTCCTCCTGTTCAAGAAGGGATTTCTACCTGCCAGAAGAGGGTGTTTCCTTAAAATAGAAGATTAATTTCTACTGATGGGGTTTTCTTGAATGGTTTAGTAGGAACGAAATTGTCGGAATTTGATTACGTGAATAGTAAAATAAATTCATTAATATGGGATTATTAAAATCAATCTGGTAGTTCTCAACTACATCAATATATAATAATATATTCCATTATATATAATATATTCCATTATATATAATATATTCCATTGTACAAATCCAGTTTATCATAACCATTAAAACGAAAGAGCGATTTACAAATGTGATATTGAAATAGTTCAATGTTGTTTAAAAATCTTGATGGTGAGTATATTCGAATGGGTAAATTTTCGTTTATCGCACTTCAATGAATTCGAAAAGGCTTTTTGGTGGAACTTAACGTATTTTGACAACCTGATCACGAATCTGTAGTCAAAACGCGGCGGTCTAAACTATTTTCGGAGATATTGAAAACACACAAAATTCACCCTTCTTTGAACCAAAAGAACTCACACCCTTACATTCACTTGTTTCCAACACTTTTTTGCAGTAAAATCATTTTCTCACTAATTTTCTGGCTTTTTTTATTTGATATGTTGGCAACGTCTTACCATGATCCAAAAAATCACGTTGCCAACATCAGACATACAAGAAATTCTTTTCAGGTAACACCTAGTAAACTGCGTAGGAATTTCGACTTTGTCAATGGTTTTGTGAATATATCGGCAATTTGATTGTCTGTTTCAATATATTCTATAGTTGAAACATTTTTTCTTGAAACTTTTCTCTAATGAAGTGGAATCTAACATCTTTATGTTTACTCCTCTTGTGGAACTCTTTGGTTATCCATGAATAATGTTGGAATAGGACCTGTTTTTCCAATAAGTTCCTCTAGTATAATAATTTCAACCATATGAGCTCCTTGACTGCTTGGCTGGCTGCAATGTACTCGGATTCTGTTGTTGAAAGTGATTTTGACTTCTACTTCTGAGAACTCCAGCTGATTGGACCATTATCGAGGTGAAAAACATATCCAGGAATGGATCGACGTGTTGTCTGCTGCATAATCAGCATCGCTATATCCTCTCAAATCGATATTTGCATTTTTCAACACAATACCTTTTTCAGTTGTTCCTTTTAGATACCTCATGATTCTTTTCACTGAAGTCCAATGAGTTCTAGTAGGGTTTTCCATAAATTGACTAGCATATGATATGTCTGGTCTGGTCGCTACAGCTAAATAAATCAAGATTCCCACTGCTTCTCGGTATGGAAATTCCTCTTCACTTTCATTAGAATCTAAAGTTGAATCGTGACAAGCTGGAACACTCACCACTTTGGAATCTTCCATCCCAAATTTTTTCAAAATTTTCATCGTGTAACCAGTTTGATTAAGAAGTACCGAACCATCGTTCCTGTAGTTTAATTCAAGTCCAATGAAGTATTTCAAATCGGAAACTTTTATTAAAAATTGTTATGTCAAATATGACAGGGATCATTTCAATTTCGGGCTCTTCTGAAAGCAGCAATCATTCCATCGTCCACCTATAATGCCTAAAATACTGACAGATACAAGATAGTATATCATCCAAGAACTGAATTTTACTCTCTTGGAAAACCTTTTCAATCACACTGACAATACAGTTATAAAAGTTGAACATCTATCACCACAACAAAATATAAGGTGTACAAAATTAACAAATGATCAATTACGAAGTTTACTTCTAAACTAACCAACAAAAAATAAGTAAATTGTTGTTCTTAAATTGGCTCTAGAAGTTGACGTTTCTCTTACTGACTCAATAAAATTATTAATATGTATGTTGCTAGGTAAGTAACGGTTTTAGTGTCTAGAAGATAAAGTTTATTTTGAATTCCTATGATTTAAAAATGAGGTATACCCTCCTCAGTATACCTAGTGTACAACATGTTCATAATATTCAACCAATTTGTGATATTGAAACCACGATTGAAAATAGAATAAACCTGATTTGTCAACAGCTACAAGCACTAAATATCATGGTATGTTTTTTATACGAGTTTTTTCCACCTATACAAAATAATCGGAAATATGTCTTATTTAAAATAAATAACACAAGTAAAACAATTTACTCATTTATTGACAATAATAATTGTATCTTCATTTGATTGCGCTGCGACCTTCCTCCTGTTCAAGAAGCCCTCCAAATCGAAGGGCTTGAAACCTTTTTGTTGGAGAAACCTTCCATCCCGATATACGGGAATTGATCCCTGATCCTTGGTGTCCCCCCCAGGAGTTCTGAATGAATTTAACCAGGTCACCATGCTGCGGATGCTGTTTTTCTTCGGTCCTTTTGTCCACTGTTGTCCCCTGGATGAATTCCACTAAATCAACTTGCTGCGGATGTTGTTCTATGTTTTTGTTAAACTGTCTACTCCAATGGACCAAATTCTCGTAATAAGATTTCGTAGATTTGTAGTTCTTCATTATCAAAATCTTTCTTTGTTGTCACTTAATCAAGAAAACTTTCAGATGAACTGAATGATTCTAGAGAGATGACTGCTTGCTTTATATGTTTATGAAATAGATAATCCGATTCACATATACTTAATTACCAATTATTCCAAAATCCAAATTAGGTATAGGTGGATACGATTAATACAAATAAGGTTAATGTTCATGAGGATTTCTACCTGCTAGAAGATATTAGAGGGTGTTTCCTTAATATAGTTTTTATTGTAGAAGATTAATTTCTACTGATGGGGTTTTCTTAAAAGGTTTAGTAGGAACGAAATTGTCGGAATTTGATTACGTGAATAGTAAAATAAATTCAATAATATGGGATTATTAAAATCAATCTGGTAATTCTTAACAACATCAATATACAGGGTAATGCAAATTCCATGGTACAAATTCAGTTTATCATATCCATAAAAACGAAAGAGCGATTTACAAATGTGATATTGAAATAGTTCAATGTTGTTTAAGATGGTGAGTATATTCGAATGCGTAAATCTTCGTTTATCGCACTCCAATGAATTTGAAAATAATTTTTGGTGGAACTTCAGGGATATTGAAAACACACAAAATTCACCTTTCTTTGAACCAAAAGAACTCATACCCTTACATTTATTTATTTGCAGAAAAATCATTTTCTCACAATTTTCTGGCTTTTTTATTTGAGATGTTGGGAATGTCTTACCATGAGCCAAATAATCACGTTGCCAACATCAGAAAACTATCAGAAAATCAGTGACAAAAGTTTGTTTGGTTTAAGTTTTAACGAAGGGTAAACTTTTTGAAAAATAATAGTTTTTTCTGCTGAAAAGCAGGGACCCGGACCCATACGAGATATCGGTTCCGGTTCGGGTTCGGGTCCAAAGGAAATTGAAAATTTCGGTTCCGGTTCGGGTTCGGGTCCAGAATTTAATTTCGGTTCCGATTCGGTTCCGGTTCAGTAAAGGTTCTCAGAATATAATTTCTTTATTTTTATATAAACAGGGATATTCAAATTCGAGTCTATGCATGGGGATTTCGATAACGGTAAGAGATAGAGGGTTGGTTAAATGGGGGCAAAGTAGCGTATTTCAGAGGTTAATTATATGGAGGAAAAAAATCTGACCTAGCTTCTTAAGTTCTGGAGTTAGTTATACAGGAAAAATTGAAAAAAAATGTTGAAATTTTACTGGTAATAGTTCAATATTTCCAAAACACTCTGTAATTCTGATGAAAATACTACGTCAGTATAATACATGACTCTTGGCATTCAAAAAAATGCAAGAAAAAATACAGGTCCGTATTTGAAAATTAATAGTTGAGGTTGGCCCAATCTATACGATACCCTGTATATAATTTTAATTCAGATATTTGGAAAGGCTACATAAAGTTGCTATGGCAAAGTGGCAAAATTTTGAAAAAATCTCTGTAAAATATAACTCCAGAACTGAAGAAGCTAGGTCAGATTTTTTTCCTCCATATAATTAACCTCTGAAATACGCTACTTTGCCCCCATTTAACCAACCCTCTATCTCTTACCGTTATCGAAATCCCCATGCATAGACTCGAATTTGAATAGCCCTGTATATAAACCTCTTTGTCTATGTGTTCAAACACACTATCTTTCTCTACTATATATATATATATACATACCAAAGATTAGTGGTTAGACGAGGTTAGACTGAGACAAAGAGAGACACAGAACTCAAAGAACGTTCTGTGGTTAGACAATGGTTACTCGTGTAACTCGTTACTCTGTGATCTTTGAAACGAAAAAGAAATTTTTTCACAGAATGAAAGTGTAAATTTTGCTAAGAGAACCGAAATTAACCGGAAAAAACCGTTTTTATTTTTAGGGGTTTCGGTTCGGTACCATTAAATAATGAAAGTTTGAATATGGGTTCGGTTACGGTTCCGGTTCTCAAAATAATTTGGGTTCCGGTCCGGTTTTCGGTTCATAACGGTTCCGGTCCGAGTCCCTGCTGAAAAGTGTTAGAAACGAGTAAATATATGCGTGTATAGTGTTTTGGTTCAAAGAAGGGTGTTTTTCTAATAGCAGAAATTCGACTTGTCTAATGGTGCATTTTTGAGACAAAATGAGACCGTATCTCCGAAAATACTTGAGACCGCCGCGATTTAACTTCAGATTCGTGATCATGTGGTCAAAATACGTAAGTTTCACAAACATTTTTGTTTTAAATTTTTTAGGATTACGATAAACGATGATTTACCTTCAAATTCCTGTTGTTTAACATAACATGAAGCTGATTTTTGGCGATTTGGCTTTTCTATCTAAATATAAATATAAAGATGAATTCGAATTGATTTTTTGTGCTTTGATCAGTTGATTTATTTCAGAACTATCTACAACTTCTGATGATTTATCAGAGAAATAAACATAATAATACATAATGAGAGACAAACAGACAAACCTAACCTTCCTTTTTATGATGACCAGGCGACCCTTTTTAAACAATTAGTCGATAATTGGTTCAAAATGGGGATACACTATTTTGCTGTAATTCTTTCAAAAACATGTGGGTATGCACGTGCTGGAAAGAGCGAATCACTTTATCACATTGGAAGTAGTGAAGAATCAAAAACATCGCGGACGCAAGAAAGCGAAGAAAAACTCGGTGTATGTACCGAAATTCGTTATTGAAAACCACGAGATATACAGGACGGCCTGATTATCGGTGACAATGAACCTTTTTTATTTTCTTCAGATTTAGCTTCTTCATACAGCATCCACCTCAGCATTTAATCCATAGCTCAGCAATTGATAATTCGCGATTAGATTTTTTGAGAAAATATATTTCTCTCTATGAACAAAAAAAAATGTTCCACTAAATTGCTGGATTTTTTGTGTTGAACGAAACGAAAGGATTGTTAAATGATTATTTACAAAAATAGGTATTAGGTTTTGCTTGAGGTATCTCACAAAGTTTATTGACTTGGTTAGAGGATATACAGCGCGACAGTTTTTTATTTCAACAAAGCTGAATAAGAATCAAATTAGAAAAAACAAAAGTTGTATATTGAAAGTTGTTGAATCTCATCAAAATATTTGCATACGTGTGAATCATATAGACTGCAAGTATAGATATAATTCGATGTTCTACGTGGCATTAGCCAGAGGAGTAGTTGTTTTCTGCTACCTCTTTAAAACATCTTCGATGTTTATTGGTGAATTATTGACGGTTGAGATTAAGTTTCTCATTTTGTTTTTCTGTTAGGTTCTTATTGCAGTTCGTGGATTTTCGTTTGTTACAAGAACGGTTGATTAAAAATTTGCCTAGTATCGAGTTTGTAGAGAATTTCTATTCTTCCATAACTCAAAATGAATCAAGACTATACTACAGATATATGATCTTTAACCTTAAATTACTTGACTCGCACACATGAGATCTCATGATGAATTTAGCTTATTATCTCTCATTTCGAGGTTTATATTTTTTTCGCCTATACTTAATTGAGAAGAAATATGGTGTATTCGTAATTAACAACAAAAGTCAAACCATTAACTCATTTATTTGTAATGATTAGTATCGCACAGTTGTTTGAGAGACCTTTCTCATTTTCAAGAAGCCCTCCAAATCGAAGGGCTTAAAACCTTCTGGTCGGCAAGAATTATCCTCTAGATGTACGATGGATCCCTCATCTCTCTTCGTGCTCTTCCAGGAGTCCTTGATATATATCACCAAATCACTATGTTGCGGATGGTGTTCTAGTTTTTGTTCTTGTCCTATCCTTTGGAGACTTCTTCTTCTAGGCAGTTCACTGAAATTAATCATGAATAGAGTTAACAAATGTTGTTCTGCTACCAATATTAAAAACAATGGAATGAATTAGGAACAAAATTCAACAGTCAATATATGATTGTAATAGTGAATAATTTGGTATATTCGAAAGAGTTAATAGAATACAGTCTGACTCTTCCACAATATCTTTGAATTTTTTCATGTCATCAGAATCATGTAATTTTTTGGAAAAAACCCCAAGAATGTAGAGTTCTTCTTACCTATGTCTCTTTCGATGAAATCGGCTTTGCTTGACTTCATCATCAGAATAACACTTATAAGACATGAACTGTCTCCTCCAATGAGCCAAATTCTGTAGAAACGATATCGTTGATTTGTAGTTCTCCATTATAACAATTTTCCACTCTGTTATCACTTTATTCAAGGAAACTTTCAAGACGAACTGAATGATTCTAAAGGGTTGACTGCCTGCTTTATGTGTTTCTGTAATAGATAATCCGATTCACATATACTTAATTACCAATTATTCCAAAATCCAAAGGAGGTTTAGGTGGATATGATTAATGCAAATAAGGTTATTGTTCATGGGGATTTCTACCTGCCAGAAGATATTAGAGGGTGTTTCCTAAATACAGTTTTTATTCTAGAAGATTAATTTCTACTGATGGGGTTTTCTTGAAAGGTTTAGTAGGAACGAAATTGTCGGAATTTGATTACGTGAATAGTAAAATAAATTCATTAATTATACAGGGTAATGTAAATTCCATGGTACAAATTCAGTTTATCATAACCATAAAAACGAAAGTGCGATTTACCAATGAAATAGTTCAATGTTGTTTAAGAATATTGGTGAGACAAACGTAACCTTCCTTTTTATGATGACCAATTTCTTAAAAAACCTGTAGGTAGGTATGTGCATGAAAGAGCGAATCATTTTATCACGTTGGATTTTGAGAAGTGGAGGACTAAAAATATCGCGGACGCAAGAAAGCGCGCAAAAACTTTGTATACTGAGATTCGCCATTGAAAACCACTAGATACAGGGCGGCCCGATCATCAGTGGCGATGTGGGATGAACCAACTTTTTTCATTTTACTCTTTGTTTCTTTCGATTTAGCTTCATACTTGGCTGGTGGTCGAGTGCGTGTATCGCTGGCTTATAGTCTAGAGGTTTCGGGTTCGAATCCCGGCGGGACTACTAGAAATTTTATTTATTTCTGTAGCATCGTTTAACGGGAGGAGATAGGTGACCAACCGAACATTCTTGGTACCTAGATTTCAATCCTTCCGACTCTCAACGATAACCAGCCGAGTAGTGCTTCGGATGAACTAAGGTCCCCGTCTTCCTTACTCATACAAGTCTCAATGAGACTTCGAGGGTTGCTTTGCAACTAGTAGTAGTATAAGTGGGGAGGCTGGTGCCAGGCAAGTAGGCCCACATGGGCCCTTTTTGCCAACCCCTGCAATACACATATCTACGCTTCCTTCACACTAGTTGTCCTTTTCAAACCTCCGAGACCTTCTGATGAAGGTCGCTATGTCCGTCCACTTTAACTCAATCAAATCTTCCTGTTGAAGTTTATCAACTCCGAAGATTTCATGTCTCAACCTTCCATACACCTCACACTCGCCTAGGAAGTGAAGTGTAGTGCTTTGCAACTAAGTTGGCGGTTAAAAACACTTTTCAAACCCAATACTTTTCATACAGTATCCACCTCGATAACCACTCCATAGACCATAGCTCTAGTCGTTACAAAATGAAGAACCATCTTGGTTTTGTTACAGCGCTCAGCAATTCATGTAATTCGCGATAAAATTATTTGAAAAACGAATTTATTTCTCTCCATGAACAAAGAAAAAATGATATCACTTGTTTGCCGGATTTTTTGTGTTAAATGATTATTTCCAAAAAGATTTTGCTTGAGGTATCTTCTCGGGTAGAAGTAGAAGTATTTATTTCTCCACATTATACAGTAGTACTGGTAGAACGTCACGAACAAACATACTTTAAAATATATAAATAATAAGGAAAAGAGTACATAAACCTAGATAAAATACAATTAGGACTGAATGTATCAGGATCATCGAGTCAATCACAAACATTCAAATTCATTCTTGTTTAAATCAAGATACTCGTTAACACTGTAGAAACATTTTTTCAATAAAAACGATTTGATTCGACATTCAAATTGAATGGAACCCAGATTTCTCATCCTAGAAGGTAGTCTGTTATATAAATGTAGGTTCAGAGAATTTTTCTGCGACATCTGCAGTCTGAACCTAGGTATCTCACAAGTTTATTGACTTGGTGAGAGGATATACAGCAAAACAGTTTTTTATTTTAACAAAGCAAAATAATGAACAAATTAGGAAAAACAAAAGTCGTGTTTTGGAAGTAACTGAATCTCAACAAAATATTTGAAGAAACAAATTTTCATAAAAAACAAGGCGTAACGTTTTTTTTTATGGAATAATTATAAAATAATCTTATCATATCAGAAGAAATATTTTGTTATCGTCAACAAACCTACTGAATTCTTGGAGAAAACATATTTTCAAGAATTCATGAATACTCTTTAGAATGTAAGTTTTTAAAAATTTCCGTAAACTTTTCCAATAAATCAACTCTTGAATTCGTTTACAAAAGAAATGGTATTTCTTGTATTGGTGATATCGAGGTACTATAAACAACACTCATGCAAAATCCATCCACATTTATATATTTTTTGAATTTGCATGGTATAACATTAAATCTCTAATGCTATATTACTATATGATTTCCATTCCATTTTGACATGTTTGACATTTTGGATGATTTTTTTTCATCTCATCTCATTAATAGTTAGAAAAGCACTAGTGCAGTAATAACGGCCTTATGACATTCAGAGAAAATTAAAATCACTGCCTTTATACTTGACAGTTGACCCATAATCAGCCTGCCTTACTTTAACAGCGTCCTCTACGACAAAAGTAGGGAAACAAGATAGGATGAATATGGGTCGAAAAATGAGTCCTGAGGGAGCTACGACATCCCTGAAGGGGACTCCTGAGGATGGTATTCATTTCCTGAATAATTCCGAAACGCTATGATCTTGTAAAATTATTTAAAAATAAGAAGGTACTTGCGGACTGTTCGTCCTGACAGACTCAAAAATCGTATCGACAATGTTATAAGATTGTAATGGAATTCGGCATTACGTATATAACCTCCAAAAATAAATAGTTGTTATAAATTGTCTGTCATAAGTGTTAGTGTTCGTTGAAATAAATTAGTTATCAGTTTAAGGCTGGGAAAGGCCAGACACTTTGTCCAAATCCGGGACAGGGGGGGTTTGGAGGAAACAGCAGTGGGCGGTTACCAAATCGTCATAAATCAACGGTTATCCTTGTTCAACGAACGATCTTCTCATCTAGTACGGGTGATATCGCGACTGACGTTTTTATTCGCATTGCTCGATAATCTAATATGCGAGTAATACTGGGATGCTGTCTCTCAGTTTTCGAGAAAACAAAACTGGCGTAGATTCAAATCAGACTTGCTGCGGATCTTCAACTTGATGATTGTGTATACCAAATCACTTTTTACGACATTTTCTCTAGGCCAAGAACTTTTTTATTCTGAAAAAACACAAAAAGTACGATTTTTCTGTAGAACACGTTTTTTATCGTTCCTACCGTTATATTTCTGGAAATAATTGAGCGATCGGACTGATTTTTTTTTCAAATTGAAGTATACATGATAGCGCTTCTTGCCATATACAATATTGGTGAAAAATTCATGTTCATCAATTTCTAGAACTGTAGCAAATTTCAACTTGTTATTTTCGGAATGACAATTTTCAGTAATCGAGAAAAAATTTTATTTATGAAAATTTTTGTATACATGCTGCGAACAAAATTGAGCCAATAGATGAAATAAGTTTCCAGAATGAAAATTTTTCATGTAGCAGATATCTACATGTACTTATTTAATGAGACAATACTACATTATCGCGCGCTCGGCGCTCGGCTCTCTCCTCACACAGTCAGCCAACTGGTATTTGTGTTCATAATGTGTAGTCGAGCTTTCATCAGTATATCAAATGAGAGGAAAATATACATTATTGGTATGAATAAAGTATCTACCTATTTAATGAGTTGGTATTAAATAACTCCATTCATTTTTTTATGTTGACAAAATAATAGTTAAACACATTGCTGCCTCATGATGGCATATTATGCCTTCTTCCAGTCCAATTCTGGCATCGTATAGGTTAGATAATTCTCCTTCGGTTAGGTATGCCATCATGTGAAATCTGTATAACTTCATAAAACATTGTGTATACTAAACGTTTGTGGTATACTTATCCGATTTATCATGAAAGTTTCATGGTATAATATAATGGAAATTGCATTGTAATTAAAAAATCAGACAAATGTTAATTGAAAAGAAAAAAACACGTAAGTTGCGATATAAAATTTTAAAGAATCAAGCATTGTCTTATATCACTCACTGAATATCGAATTTTTTCGTAAAACTGACAGATGCCACTCGGTAAACATTCAGAGGACAACTACTATGCTTCCGTGGAACAAACAAATCTCTCCGAAATATTCGACGAAAGTAGAAAAATGGCGTCTATACCTATTTGGAACTATGTCTAGTTGGGCAGTATCCCCTACCATCATTTTTTCAAAAAGTTCAAAAGGAGGTACCCATTAAAAATGAACTTATGAATTTCGTGATTTTATTTTCAATTTCTGAAAATTGAGATTCTGAAAATATTTTCCTGACTTCTTTAGGTTGGATTTCAAAAATGACATTGTTTAGATTTCGGGAATTCAATAATATTCCATTTCTGGTATTACCGAAGTTTACACGAAACGGAAATTATTATGGTTGAAACGAGCAATTTGGAAAATCCATGTTAACGAGTTTTCAAAAAATACACGTTCAATGTATTACTGACACCCCTTCAATTGTTTATATTTTCAAACCATTTGTCGTCATTTAAATGCTACAAAGGATATTCAACAATTTATTTTTAATAAGCATTTTGCATGTTTGAAAAAAACCTGTGACTCCACACAGTCCCAAACAATGAGTGAGAGTAGATGCGATACATTCGCCTGCATGTGTGCGGAACGAGGATCGAACACTTTATCTGATAATCGACGGTATATTCACCAGTAGGTAGGTACCTATGATGAATATTTGTATTCTATAAACATTATGAAAAACCAGGGTTGCGACGTTTTGAATCGAATAATGAAAATATAAGTAATTGATTTGTGCATTATTTCCATATTTGAAAAATTATGAAAAATCAATATGAATAGTAAAAATCAATCTTTAAATCGAAAAAATCTTATTTTGTTGATTTGAAAAAAATCATGATGCTTCGCAACTCTTACAAAATTTGGATAATTCTGTATCTATTTATATGAACAGCTTTTCAAGAGTCATATAAATTACGAGGTATAACATTAAAATAGCCATACGGAGTGATTGGGAGATTGAGAGCTACTTTCAATAACGTTGATAAGTTATATTCTCGGTTATTATCAAAGACATTCAAATACAGGTTATTATGAATATTATTTATTTACGAATAATAATGAATAATGACTATATTTTCCTAAGGCCTTCATTCTTCTACTTTTTATTTCTTTGATTTTTGAGGACTGCTTTCACTACATATTTTGTATTTTGGATATTCATCTCCCGTTGGTCCAAATATATGTACCATTTTCAGAATCATATACATTCCACATGAGAATACAATATCATTTTCTTCTCCATTTGGATTTTTAGATCTCATTACACCTTTGAATTTCAAAATTTCAAGCTTTTCCTATGCAAATCCGCAAATTCATCATTAGTTGCACCAATAATTTCATAATACTTATTATGGTTCCAATCTATGATATTGTGTTAACTGACTCGTTTTTTCATCTTCATATTTTGGAGTATCACCAGAGGGCGCAAATATCATCGGACAATTCGCGCTCTGGACTTCTTGTGAAAACACCAGTCCATATTTCGATGTGATTTTTTTTCTGTAGGAAGATAGGGATTCAAACTAGGTCCGATACTATTTGAAAAGTGTTTTTTTTATTATTCGCCAAATTCGATATGTTCAGGAATATTTGTATACCTTTTGTATTTCATATTTTTGAAAATAAAATAGTATTTCCATTAGCTGGATCACCTATCTACTTGATGAAGTCAATAAGTCATGAAAATATTGATTACTTTACTTTATGACAAGTCTATAGAGAAAGAGTGCTATTCGTTATTGCTCACTTCTTCAGCACCCTCTACTTCAAAATTTAGACCTTTAGGATATTACATACAGTATGGTGGAAATGTATGGAATAAATTCATTATCTCTAACGTTTATGAATTTTAAGGAAAATCCCGAGACAGGTCGATTTTTATTTTCAAATTGACATCTCTTGATATACATACGGAGTATGTGACGTCATCCGCGTAGTTGTGGTGACGTCATCGATTATTTTTTTAAATTAGAACATACCCCGTCCATTTTTTTTTCGGAAGGTATATTCATTATCTATCTGACGGTATACTAATATTAGGATTATAAAGTATTATAAAGTAATACAGGGTGAGAAAAAATTATTTTATTTAATATTTACAACGGAAATCGTTACAATAAATAATCAAATTCGTGACGTTCTGCAAGAATACAATGTGATAGACAGAGAACAAATCATTCTCGAACTTTGCTATCGTTTCTGAATATATTTGTGAAATATTCACTCGTATTCGTTCTTTCAAATTATCTGATCTTTCCGGCTTCTTACATAAACTTTTCTCTTCAAATAACCTCTGAGGAAAAAATCGAGAGGAGTTGAATCAGGAGATCTAGTTGGCCATTCGATTTACCCTCTCCGACCTATTTAGGTAACTGTGTACATTGATAGCATAATTATTAGCTTGTAAATATAAAATAATTTTTTCTTACCCTGTATCACTTTATTTTCCTAATATTCGTATATGGTCAGATAGACAATGGAAACACCTTCCAGAAAAAAAATTGAACAGGGTGTCTTCCTATTTAAAAAATAATCGATGACGTCACCACAACTACGCGGATGACGTCACAAACTCCGTATGTATATCAAGAGATGTCAATTTGAAAATGAAAATCGACCTGTCTCAGGATTTCCCTTAAAATTCATATGCGTTAGAGATAATGAATTTATTCCATACATTTCCACCATACTGTATATATTTTTTTGAATAGATTTAACCCTTTCATTACGGGCATTGTTTTCGCTTAGTGGTCTCTCAGAACGGGGGTCCCGAAGCCTCGCGCACGCGTGTGTCTCCCGTCAAGGGCACTTGCGCATTCTTGCGTTTCCCGACTTTGAGGCTACACGAAAGAATGCGTTTTCCGTGCTTAAAGCTTTTACTGGATGTCACTTTGAAAACTTTGGACTGTCAAATTGAGGTATCACTTGATGGGGAGTTGTTATTCATAATTTTTCATCTATATAAAGGAAATATATAAGGAATGGAGAATTCCATTTTGATCAAAAAATGTCATTATTGACACGAAATGAGGTCCAACAAATCTGAAATAAATGAAAGAAAATAATGAATGAAATAATAACCTCTTATTAGGTAAAAAATATTCAGAATCTCTTCGGATGCTGACAGTTCTAACGCCAGTATTCATTCTTTTTATGATAATTCTGGAAGCACGGAATGATAATCAAAATCGACGATGTTGATAATCGTCATCTTCATTCAACAGTTTTTCTAGTTATTCGCCACAGTCAGATATTTACGACTCATTTCATTACTAACAAACAAACAAATTATATGTGAACTCCTCCAAAACTTACAATGAAATTACGTGAATATAACCTAAACAGCCATTTGCGCTATACCAGATTGTCGCAAAAACGCGCGCTATTGTATGGCCAAATCAACTGTAGAGGAAGTCAAAGGAATGGGAAACACGTGTGTATGGTCGCACGCGGGCAAATCCCGTATTGAAAGCTATCCCAAGCTCATTGTAAATATGCGTCTTCCGTCTATACGTCAGTCAACAATTAGCGCGTTTTTGCGGCTCCCGTAATGAAAGGGTTAAGAATTCCTATATTAAAATGCCATTAGGTAGCATCCTGTATATATAGTGTCAATACCCGATTGCAAATTATCATTCAGTTATACAATGTTAAATACAACACGGTTTCATATTTATACTGTTCCCTCTCTACTTTTACGTATTGAGATCTGTTCAACATTCAAATCATCGCAATGATAAATCCTAAATCGATCCCCGGTAAATAGAAGCGACCTTTGTCGATAGGTTTCTATTCATTCATATTGTATACCTTCTGGGTGTATATATAAATATTCTTATTTGAATATCATACATACCTATTCCTCATTATGTATGAGAATTTTTTCATTGTGAACAATTCAGAATATTTTTATTTTCCACGCAATGTATAATTATTTTATACATATAATATACCATATTTACTAGCAAACCTAGCAAACTGATTCATATAAATTTCTATTTCCTATTCTAATTTCATAATATCACCCGTACTATCGATTGTATCGTGTTTATAATCTACTTCGTTGAGTTTCACCAGGGGGCGCAAATATCATCGGATAAATCGTGCGTATTTCTGACGTTGTAGAGCCTCGGCTCTTGACTTCCTGTGACGATACTAATCCATATTTTGATCTGATTTTTTTTGTGTAGAAAGATGAAGGTTCGACCGAGGGAGGATGCTATCTCAAAATTGATTATTTGATGTAGAAATATTTTTTTTTGATTCGCCAAATTGGCTAAAAATTTGCTATGTTCAGATATATTTTTATATCTTTTCTTTTCGAAATTTCGAAAAAAGAGATAGTATCCTCCCTAGCTTGATCCTTTATCTACATGATGGGATCAAAAAATCATGAAAATATTGATTGGTGTTCAAATGAGAAGTCAAGAGCGGGAGTGCTGCATTCGGTATTCTGCGCGTCCCATTGCCCACTCTTAAACCCAGTCGTCGTTCACTTCTACCCACGAAAATCGTAACAAGATCTACCCAACATGCTGGTTTGCCAGATCTCAGTAAATATAAACTGGGTGATACATTGAAAACATGAAGTTGTGCCACGCACAGCAACATTGGAACATCTGGCAATATTGTTTATACGATTTTTTGATTTCTCAGGTCAGGTTGAACAGCCCCCAACAGATACTCAATTAGAGTTGAAATTGATAAATAGTGAGATTTATCTCTTGTTGTTTTTTCATGACTGATGCTGTAAAACTTTTTTATTTCAGTGTCGCGTGATCCCGCTAATTCAATGGTATGAAATCCTATTATTTTCACTACAGATTTGACCTTACGGAATATATGAGTTCACATGGTGCCAGGTCAGGCGAACATGGCGGATGATCCAACACTACACTGAGAAAAGTCCCAGGAGAAAGATCTTTGCTGAGTTTTTTTCGCCTGTCATAACCAAAAAAGTTACAAACGTAATAATGTTGCTTCGCTCTCACAGAAAATATCACTTTACTGAAACTGCTTTATTGTAATAGCGAATAAACTCTCTATCACAGAAAAAAAACTGGCTGTAGTAGTAGAACTGCAATTCTATAAAATTATTTCTGCTACCATGAAAATGTACTTTTCCACGATAGTTAGAAATGTTACTGTTGTAGCAAAGAAGATTTAATCAACATTTCTTTATAATAACCGTAATGTTCTCTGCTATCCTAGCAGAAAATATTTGCATCACGAAATATTTCTTTATAATAACAGTAATGTTCTTTGCTAGCCCATCAAAAATTATTAGCTGAAAGAGATATGGACATGCCAAAATCGCAGTTCGGTTGGTATCGTTTTCATTTATCGCCAGACTTGCAACAGTTCATCTCGTCTGGTCGTCCCGTCCACTATAACGATGTTTTTCTGTTTTCATATAGTAACAGTGGATATTTCAAAGAATTACCAAGAAAATATTCGTGTTGAGTTCGAGTGAAACCCTTAACGCATGTTTGGTTAAATTTTTGTGATACCTACGTATATATGTGTATATGGTTATCGTGTGTATATAAACTACAATTTAAGTGATCTTGAGAGATGGACGACGATCATTTTAAAGCATACCTTGAAAACTGGAATTTCTGAATATTATAGTGATAGCTATTTCAAAAGTATAATACTTTCTCTGTATAATCTTCGAAGCAATATCAAGACGTGAACAAGACCCCAAATGTCGAGGTATGGTTGATGATGAACACTATTTTTCCTTCTTGGTGAAAGGAAGTAACAGGATAAATTATATTTCATTATTTGAAGAACTGATATCTTTTGAAATCTTTGAAATTGTTTAAATTAATAATTTGACTATTTCATCCATGAAATGGAAATAATTATTGACTTATGTGGTTGAGAAAATACATCGTTTTGAAAATGTTTAGATTTCTGAAATAATAAATACATTAATGTGACCGTGAAATATCGTGGGTATATATACATACTGAGTTCTGAGTTCTTATATTTTTATTCAGTTGATTTTCGGTTCTGATATATACTTATTAATACATGTGCCCTAACATTCTGAATAAATATATTTTTTGTTCATTACCTATACTCATATATAGATTTGAGTTTTTTAAGTCGGATAAAGTACCGATATAGGAGAATAAATTGATTAAATTTTGCATAGGTACTGTTGTTTTATTAAAATTCTTAGTCTCTTAAACAATTATGATGTTATAGGCTGAGACAGTCTAAAAATAATGTATTAGCAAGTGTAAGTTAATTATCTTACTATAGCATTATATTTGAGGGGAATCTCTTCGAAAGTGGAACCATAGTGCGTGCAACAATAAAACTAGAATAAACGAACTTTTATCAAATCTCTAAATTTTCAGAAATTGGCAATAATTTGAATATCGATTGATGAACATTTAGGGGTTTGATTAAACTTTGTTCGCATCCTAGTTTTTTTGATTGCGCTAAATTATACCACTAAGAGGATATTTCCAGCAAATATCTTTGCTATATTGTGAGAGAATTAACTTCCACTGACTAAAAAAACACTCTGCTGCTCTAGGCAAGAACTTTGCTTTTCTAATAAATACTCTTACATGTATCAGTGAAAATTATTTTCAACAACAACAAATATCTCCTACTATAGCATAGTAACTCTTCCATAACAGGAGAGTATCTTCATTACGACAGCAAAGTTACTTAGCTCAAACTGTAAAGAAGTTCTTCATAACGTAGCTGTGCTACCACAGGTAGACGTTGGCAGTAGAGTGCTCTTTTCTGCAGTAGTAAAGATATTTCCTGTCCCCTATGTAGCCAAAATTTTTGGCTATCGCAGCAGAAAAATCTGCTGTGACGATGAAAAAATTTTCTCAGTGTAAGCTTTTTTTACTGCGGGGAACAAAACAACATAATAATATCTCATTCCATTGAATGCCATGGCCGTGCCAATAGACACGATAGGGCAATAATTTGGGCGCATGCGTAGTTACTTTATAGTCATACCTCGTAAATGAATCGGCACGTTAACAGCAAAAACTTTTTTCTCTGTGTAAACAGTTCAGAAATTATATTTTCAAATACAAGGAAATATCAATTTGCCAGAACATTACCGACATAATGCAACGTATTCCACGCATAAAAAGGACAGCTGGGGCACACTTCCAGCAATAAAAACTACGTTTTTTGACAGGAATTATAAATGGTTCCATATGGTAACGGCTTGGCTGTTGACCCTTCGCGCTCTAAAATTACCTACTCCCGAAAATCTAGGTCTCATCTCAGACTTGATTTTTCAAGTAGAATATCTTTCAGTGTTGATGGTTTTTATTTCAGTTCCTGGCACGCATTAACATACGACGAAAATTAGCGATAATAGGAGTCACATGTTTGTTGTAAGTTTTGGTGTCACAATAATGCCACAATAAATCGCTTGTAAATATGTTTTTCCTCGAGATTGGAATTCTTCCACTTCGCTGCCATTTTGAATCATCAAATGGGTGTTGTGCAAGAGCTATACGAATGCTAATGCTCTGAAATTGCATTGAACTCCACCGTATCTAACCAATTGAATGATTATATTGCATCAAATGATTTGATTATTCTGTCAAACATTTCATTCCAACAGAACCGTATCTACATCCGACAAATATTGCAATAGGTACTAAAATTGGCTTCACAAAACTGCTATGGCTGAATATGAACTATATATCAACCCTTAATTTTTGAACCTCTGAAGATGTGCGAGAAAAGCAAGAAGCAAAAATAAAAAAGAACTACATCCTTTTCCAAATGATACCCAATATTTTTTTTTCAGGTGAGTCCTAGCTTCAAATCCTGCCCGTTTGAGTTTTGGTGAGTCTGTAAGAGATATGGTAATGAAAGTAACATTATTAAATCCTGTAGCATAGGATTTCGTTGTCAAAACATGTTTTTCCTGATGTTAAAAAATGTTGAATGCTTCTTAATATGCCAATAAATTGGGTACCACTCCCAAGTTCTCTTCTAGAGTTATGGATTTTCGTAGGAGCTTGGATGTTTTTTTCTGGTTGGATACACGTTGAATTGGTTGTTGCCATAGTTACTTTGTAGCGACAATTTAAATTTTTAGTTTGAAGGACAATCAGTCTCGTTCCCTTCGAATAGACTCAATCTCGAATGCTAAATAATTGAATCTTTTATTCAAGCAAAAACATATACAGGCTGTCCATATTTCGAGTGCCACTATGGGGATCTCGCTTATCTTAACAGATACGAATTTGGTTAAATTGGGGCAAAGTTGCGCATTTCAGTGCTGAATAATTATCTGAAGAGAAATTTGAAATATCTATGATAGTTTTGAAAATATCGCCAAAAAACGAAAATTTCTGATTTTCATTTTTAATTTTTTGATAGTAAACCAATGATGCTAGACATTTCTAACTAAAACATTGTTCAGAAACTTTTTCATGGAGAATTCGAATATGGCATCGTATTCTTGATAATTTTCAAGATGGCGGAGAAAACTTCATTTTTTCTTATGGACGCCATTTTGGATTTTAACAATTTTGAATTCCTTTTTTGTTTCCCTTTATAGCTATGTATCACACATGGTGTTCCAATATCACATTTTTGCCAAAAATCAAATTTTTCACTTTTTGTGAAGAGTGCTTTGGAAAAAACAAACTATTCTTCTGTCGCGAACAATATTTTGACAGTTTGATCTATCTCGAGTCGTGTCATTTACGTTTGTGCTAGTTTCATCGCAAAAATGCATTTCTCAAGTGAAGAACAAAGAGAAATAATTAAAATTTACTATACCTCACATCGAAATGCCCACATGGCTGCGGCAGCGTATTTTCAGCGTTATCCAGAGCGGCAACAACCTAGCTTGAGGTATTTTTCTTTGCTGCACAGAAACTTGGGCCAATATGGTTCATTTCGAAAACCTAGACGAGGATATGGTGATATGCCCAATGAATATGAGCAGGGAATTTTGCAAGCGGTAAAAATTTTACATGATTACAAATACCAAAATATTAATGATTAAATATTGAATCATCAGGTGCAGGACAATCCATCGGTCTCCACAAGAGAAGTTGCGGCCCAGCTCAATTTGCCATCACATCAAGTTGTTTGGATAACTCTTAAAAACACAAATATCGGCCTTGGGCAGTTCATATTTCTCAAACGCTTCATCCCGGAGATCATGAACGACGGGTAGCTTTCTGCATGTTTGTAAATAATCAGATCCAGGAAAACCCAAATTTCCTAAATACTGTCATATGGTCTGATGAATGTAAGTTCACCAATGCAGGAATGTTTAATCGCCACAATGAACATTACTGGTCAATTGAAAATCCACATCAATTTCAAGAACGGCGACCACAAATACGTTTTGGTCTCAACGTGTGGGTCGGTTTATTGGGCAATACAATAATAGGTCCATACATCTACGAAGAGAATTTGAATGCTGACCATTTCCTGAGGACATTTCTGACAGATTTCATCGACAACAACGTTCCTCTTCATCGTTTCAACACCATCTGGTTCCAGCAAGATGGCGCACCGCCTCATAATACAGGGAGAGTTCGGGAATGCTTGTCGGAAATGTTTCCCAACCACGTCATCGCTAATAATGGTGACGTACGCTGGCCGGCGCGGTCGCCTGATATGTCACCCTTGGACTATTTCTTGTGGGGGACAATGAAAAATAAAATGTACAAAACATTACCAGCCGACCTTGATGAATTTCGTCAAAGAATTGTCACCACTCTCAGGCACGAGATTAGAGGAAGGGATGTGTCAAGAGCTATTGGAAATCTTAGGAAGAGAGTGATACTGTGCTTAGAATTAGGAGATGGGCAATTTGAACACATGTTGTAAAGTTACATTCGTTATTTTATTATCTACTCTTATTGTATTCTGTTCTAATTTGTATTAAAACTCTCTTGCAAAACGAATGTTGTTTCATGTTGTTCACTTAAAAATCGAATTTTCTTAACACAGCTGATTCAACTGGCAACTCGCCACCAAACAGACAAATCAAACTGTCAAAATATTGTTCGCGACAGAAGAATAGTTTGTTTTTTCCAAAGCCCTCTTCACAAAAAGTGAAAAATTTGATTTTTGGCAAAAATGTGATATTGGAACACCATGTGTGATACATCGCTATAAAGAGAAACAAAAAAGGAATTCAAAAATGTTAAAATCCGAAATGGCGTCCATGAGAAAAAATGAAGTTGACAGGTGTTTCTCCGCCATCTTGAAAATTATCAAGAATACGATGCCATATTCGAATTCTCTATGAAAAAGTGTCTGAACAATGTTTTAGTTAGAAATGTATAGCATCATTGGTTTTCTATCAAAAAATTAAAAATGAAAATCAGAAATTTTCGTTTTTTTGCGATATTTTCAAAACTATCATAGATATTTCAAATTTCACTTCAGATAATTATTCAGCACTGAAATGCGCAACTTTGCCCCAATTTAACCAAATTCGTATCTGTTAAGATAAGCGAGATCCCCATAGTGGCACTCGAAATATGGACAGCCTGTATATCAGTAAGTAGCAGTGTCTAAAGGATTATTGTCGTAAGTGGCATCATCTCTTATTCAGCGATTGAACTAAAGCTTTATTTGACTCATGCATGAACATGACTGATCGCCCTTTTTGTTGTATCGCCAAATGTTTACCTAACTAATCAGTGAGAACACCATTATATTTGTAAACATCTCAATTTCAATCATTTCTGTTTTGTTGCTGGTATACCAAACCTCAACCGAAACTTATCTAATTGAAATTATTAATATTATAATCAAGAAGTGCAAGACAGTAGAAGATATTGGGACAGGAAATAGATATTGAAAATATCTAAAGAAAAAGCACTCATCTGCGATGTTCCACACCTTTTCCAATTGTAGTTCAAAAAGTGTCAAGTTTATTTCAAAAAGTATCAATTGTATTTCAAATCAGTCAATTCAATTTCGCAAAGTATCAAATATATTTCAAAATTATCAATTCAATTCCAAAATACGTCAATTGTATTTCAAATTAGTCAATTCAATTTAAAAAAATTCACTTCAATTTCAAAATACATCATTTCAAATCTGATCATTTTCATTTCAAAATCAGTCTACTACAATCTTATATATGATATATGATAGGAACCAGGAGCGTTCCTATAACAGGGTGAATGAAAATATCACCCCATCTGAGCTTTGCCTGTGCTTTTACAGTTTTGAATTTCAAATGATGCAATCTGAAATACTGATATCTTTGGAAATACAAATGAACATTTTAGAATTTGAAGTGTTAGTTTTTGAAATTGAATTGATAAATTTGGAAAACAATTGATACTTTTTGAAATCCAAATGACTATTTGGAAGTACAACTGACGCATTTTGAAATTGAATTGATAATTTTGAAATACATTTGATGCTTTTTTGAAATTAAATTGATTAATTTGAAATACAATTAATACTTTTTGAAATCCAAATGAAGATTGGAAAAGGTGTAGAAAGGTCAATATGCTCGTAACCAGACGAACAGCTCTCATCTGGATAGAATCCAGGAGCCTCAGCGAATGTTTGGGTGCTGAACTTCAAACATGTGAACAATATCAGTGACTGTCCGAATTTGTGCTTTGTAGATCATTAGAAGCTTTCGAGGTGTGAACGAAACATAAAAAACCTGGTTTTTGTGAAGTAGTTTCAGCAATAGTCTTCTTGATGGTGATACCGATATTGACGATTTTACAGGAACAGTTGTACCTGCCATCGTCATATTAGGCATTGTGCATGTCCGCCTTTTTGGAGAAAGTAAAGGCCATTATTTTTTTGCGATTGTCACTTATGACAGATGAATCATGGAAATATCATTGATTGTGTTATAAAACCATTTAAGACTTATGATTTTACACCTAAGACTCAAGAAGATGACCAACTTCCAACTTAAGAAATGGATGATAAATGATCATAAATGAAAATAGGAGATGCGCATGTTCAAGCAACGAAAAGTGGCATCCTGTTTCCCGCGATATATGAATTTTGGGTTATTTTTTCGAATATTATTTGGATATTTGGTTGCATTTATCAATTTTTTTAAAATAGTGATAAGACCATGGGCATTATTTACTTCATGTAGTTTGCTCATGATTTTTGGGCTTGGTGTTTACTTGAGATGCATGAGAAAGAAAGGTCACATAGGAAAAGCAATACCCATTCCAACTCCATTTTCATTTGAACATGATGGATAATATGGATATTGAACAGTTTTTTATTTTGAAATCGATGTCAACAATTATAACTCCAAATTATAGCTATTTATCAGATCAGAGGGATGCTCTATGCAGCAAATTGCTTATGTTGGACTGACTACTATGTACACATGTCATCATAGAGGAAACCAGCGATGTACTGTGGAAAATTTACTGAAAAAATCGATTGGCATGGAATCTCAATGGAATTTTATGAAAAATAGAATATGTCAAACTGTATTGGTGCCCTTGATGGAAAGCTTATTCAGATACAAAATACAAAACATGCTGGAACAGGATACTTCTCCTACAAGAAGACTTTCAAGCATAGTATTGATGGCTATCTGTGATGCATCTCAAAAATTCATCTTCATTGATGTAGACTCTCCAGGATCAAATCATGATGGGAATGTATTCCGTAATTCAATTTTCCGATGCTACCTTCAGTTTTCTAAGATATATTTGGCCAATTGTTTTCCTGGCGAGTTTAATTTAGAATAACTACTTTTTGTTTATCATAAATATGTCTGAATTCTTCAACTTGTTGAATTAATAGAGAATTGTCCATGACACAAATAATATTGAAATGAAATTAAAGAAAATTGAAACAAAAACAATAATAATAGATATAGGTTAGAACTAGCCAACGTCAAAATTATTTGTTCCGTGTCAAATATTCCTAAATCTTAAGTTTTTTTATAACACAATCAACTTTTCAGCTCTTGAGTCTTAAACGTTAGGTGATGAATCTTAAATGTTAAAAGTTTTTATAAAGCCACCCTAAACCTTGAGTTTTTATTGCAGTGAACCCCACCATATCTTTCTGGTTTTTTTTTGTCTAATTGGCCTCCTCCTGCCAGAAAATTGATCGAGGTTAGATTGTCGTGAGCCACAATGGTGGTTATTTCACTCACATTTTATGAATTAAAAATCAATTATTTTGGTTGCAGAAAAAATTGCATATTTCATTCGGATCAGGAGTGTCTTTGAATTGCAAATTTTGTGTTCAGGAGGCGAAGTTATAACGATGCTGAGCTGTCAAACAAAGTGTTACTTTTGATCCTAATGAAACAATGTACTATTCTGTGTAGTTCATGTTAGAAGGATTGCGATTATTTTTTTGCGATTGTGCATATTTGATTGGATTGTCGAACAACCTATATATAGTTCATGTTGAAGCGGATAATCCTTCAAAGTCTTGAGTGAAAACAAAGGATAGAGGCAGTTTGTTGCGTTCAAGATATATCCAACCCAATACATAACTTTATTCATTTTACAAGTTTGTTGACTTTCAAAACGAAAACTTTGAAAAACTGTAAAAACCAGAATTAAAACACCAACATGGATTCAGAAACAGAAGATGTGAATTCTATTGACTGTTAATAAGTATATGTATGGTATTTCAGCCACAAGAATGTGATATTCTCCATATTCCCTCCGTTGTTTTCAAATCTTACTAACGCTACAACAAAGAAGTCTTCATTTTATCTCAGAACCGAAATAGTAAATACGGAAAAGTTTGTGAACTTGTACGACCTGCTATATTCGTCCATATCAACAACTCGCCTTTAACACATATTAGAAAACACCCTCCTAATATACACCATTTGGAATGAGAATTTCTGCGGAAATCGCAATAAAGTTCAATTATTTTAACTTTCTTCCGACAAAAGCGGCTCCATTTTTAATCGAATTATTTTTGCGGAATTTGTTCCAACATGACTTGACTTAACTCATCATACGGACGACGCGTGGCGTCCCAAAAACTGCTGCAAAAACTGTTTTTCGTTCCAACGGCCAACGGGAACGCAAACTTTTTCTCGGTCATTGCCGAGTTTTTTTACGTTTCTCATAATATACCACGTCAATCAGCGATTAGCACCAATTCCGCCACTTGCGCCTGCCATGCCAAAAAACCAACAAATCCGACAGAAGGATAATAATATTTTCATATTTTCGTACTTACTAGCAGCGCCAGCAGCGCCGCGCACATCATAACAGTTGACCCACATGTTATTATGTGCGCGAAAGAAAAAAACAAAACGCTGTGTGACTGTAATGTGTAATTCGGGACGAAGTTATCCTACGCTATCGAGTCGCTCACAACAAAGTAAATGTTGCAAGGAGACTGACGTTAATTAGCTGGTTTTAACACCTCTCGGGTGTTTTTCGTTGATAATTATTATTGCGCTAGCTGGTTTATTATGCGAATCAGATGCTATTGCGCGTGAACTTGGTTTTATTCGATCTCGATATGTAAGTCAGTTAAGTCACTTTGACTTTGAATTTTTACACGACAGGTGTGTTTGTTTGTCACGCTCACGCTGGTCAAATCGATCTCTGGAAGTCTGGAGAGTTGTTGACACTGAAATATAACCAATCACTGGAACGATAATATAGGTAAATGCGCGGGGAACTTATGATCCCAACTATGCGAACTGAGATTTCAGATTATGCGCTGACGCAGTAAAAGTAAAGGTACGAAAATCATGTCTTTGATTACTACAACTGGGGAAAAAGTATTTTGCTGACCAGAATAGGATATTCCATTAGATTTCAGACTTCTACTGCGAATATCGGGCTCATAATACAAAACAGATATCTATGAAGAAATACCTTCTTGCCACCATAACAAAAATTTGAATACACCCCCATGCGGGGGTAGTTTATACTTGTGATTTTTCTAAAAACATTGCTGACCGAGGGTTTCCAGTTAAAATATTCCACTGAAACATCATATTATGATTGTTCGATGCGGATACTTCGTGCCACCATAAAAAAATCTGAATCAACCCCCAAGGGTAGTTTATACTTGTGATTTTCCTTAAAACTATGCTGACTGGGGTTTCTAGTGCAGATATTGCAGTGAAACAGTAGATTGTGATTGCTCAAACCATACTCTTCATGCCACCATGGTAAAAATTTGGATCAACCCCCTCGCAAGGGTAGTTTATACGTGTGATTTTCCTTAAAACCTTGCTGACAGGGGGTTTCTAGTGTATATATTGCAGTGAAATATTAGATTATGATTGCTCAAACCATACTCTTCATGCCACCATAGTGAAAATCCGAATCAACCCCCTCGCAAGGGTAGTTTATACCTGTGATTTTCCTTAAAACCTTGCTGGCATGGGGTTTCTAGTGTGAATATTGCAGTGAAACAGTAGATTGTGATTGCCCAAACTAAACTTTTCATGCCACCATAGTGAAAATACGAATCAACCCCCTCGCAAGGGTAGTTTATACGTGATTTTCCTTAAAACCTTGCTGACAGGGGGTTTCTAGTGTGAATATTGCAGTGAAACAGTAGATTATGATTGCTCAAACCATACACCACAGATTTTCTTTCATTTGATTGGATATCTCCACTGAAAATCCCCAGTCAGTAGAATTTTTGAAGATTAACTTGTATAAACTAACCTTGCAGTGGAGTTGATCCAATTTTTCACTATGGTGGCATAAAGAGTATGTATTTAGCTATCATAATCTACTGTTTCAGTGGAATATCTTCACTGGATACCCCCGGTCAGCAAAGTTTTAGGGAACATTACAGGTATAAACTACCCTTGAGAAGGGGTTGATTCGGATTTTCACTATGGTGGCATGAAGAGTATGGTTTGAGCAATCGTAATCTATTGTTTCACTGCAATATTCACACTATAAACCCCCTGTCAGCAAGGTTTTAAGGAAAATCACAAGTATAAACTACCCTTGCGAGGGGGTTGATTCGATATTTTCCTACGGTGGCACGAACACCTCATCAAACACAACTCAGATTTGGAGTTTCACTTGGTTATATATCTTCCAAGGTTCGGATTGGCAGGATTATTTTTCGGTCAGCAAATTATCCACACTCCTACAACTGTATACATTTGATGACGTACGTCTGTGATAAGATGAACTAAATCAGACGCGGCTTGGCACTTTTTGTTTGGTGTTAATTCTCACTGGTCAAGTGGTAAATGGTCATTCGCCAAATCCAAATCAACGAGAAGTTGTTCCATATCGTCAATTTACCCTGTTTGATAGTTTGATAACATTTCCATAAACAAAAAAGGTTGATGGTGCATTGCTGCAATGCAAAAACTGCAGTACTAATTCTAGTTTAACCTTTTTTTGGTGAGTTGAGATTGATACTTATACTTGAGCTGTATTTTTTTATCTTAAAATCATCCATTTTCAGTTTAACTAAGAATAGACATTGCTCATGAATGAAAGCTAGATATTGGTAGATATCCAAATATCGAGACTTTGAGCTATGGAAATGTGATTTGTGAAGAACATATCATCATTGATGACATCATATAACTTCTGGTGATAAAAAACGACTGAAACGTGATTCAGTTCCCAGGCTGAATCTTGGTACTCAAAAGCCTCTGTCAACTATCCAGTGAACAGTGTAAACAGAATTCACATTGTTCAAAGTAGAGAAAAGTTATTCAGATTTCAACAGGGGCAAAATTTCAGGGTGCGACGTGATTAGTGCTGTGTAGTTTAGAATAAATACATAATATTATAATATAATGTGATTTATTCTATATGGAAATTGTTTTTTTTTTGACTTTTTACCATATTGTGTCACAGGAACTAAAATTATTATTACAAAGATTGGTTGATCACAAACTCATTTACTGTTGGACAAGGACTATAGAATAGAATTTATTCGTTACTGAAGAATTTTACATACACATAAAACGATACATACATAGAAACCTGGAATAGTTAAAGAACGTTAAGAAATATACAATCAAGACAATAAATCCAAAAAAATACAAACATTTGATTGATCAAAAATATGAAAAATTCCTACCACCAGTTTCGATTTAATTCGGTTGTATAATGATTTCCATAATTCGCTCCAAAAACTTTGGTTTCACCCTGGAACTGCTAATTTAGATGATCCTTCATGTAATGTTTCTTCAAAGATGTTAATGTTGATAATTGGTCCCAAAGCAAAGTCCAGGTGGTCTGTGTACCACAAAGGCTAGACCGGACCTGGTTATAGCAATAGTGCGCATGCTCCTGGCCTGATTTATTTTCAGTCTGCGCGAGATTCAAAAGGGTTTATGCTTGAGTAGTCCCTTTGGCATTCCAGTTATTGGTTATATTTCAGTGGTTGTTGTCTGTTTGACGCAAAAATTCAAATCCACATGAATACAAGCATAGCTATTAAAATCCACCAATAACAACCATTTACGTTTTGGCGGTAGGTTCGAAATGGTTGGTATTGATAAAGGAGGTATTAATAATAATAATAATAAATGTCTTTATTTCCACATTCCACTCCTAGTACAATAATTGTTGATAGATTTAAAAAGAAAAAAAAAACATGGGTGGAAGGAAATCTCAAGGGGAAGTTCACCAAATTGGTGCTCTACCACTTAACCCTTGTTTGTAGTAAAGTTTATAATATTTTTTTATTTTGCCTACCTAACCTAAGCCTACTTAACCTTAACCTATCCAATCTAAGCCTAAACTTTGACAAAGGTTTATTGACACCAGTGAAGGCAGGGATCATGAAATTTTGAAAATGAGACTTACCTGCCCTGAACGAACTAACCTATCAGTAGATTATTATTTTCAGTAGATTTTTGAGGAAGCAAAGTTGAACGAAAAAATTCGAATTTGAACGCGCTATCGCGCTATATTAATTCAATGAGACTTACCTGACCTGAACGTATCACTAGACTAGATCACTATTTTTCGGGATCTTTGAGGAAGGAAAATGTGATCTCCAACTACTGGGTGCCCGGTCAGATATATTTGAAACTGTTGACTAAAAAAAAAGACTTATGGGAATCGAACCCTGGGCGCCAGCTTTCAAAGCTGGAATGTTACTCTGTGTCCATCTTGCTTTTTAATATTAATTTGCTAGCTTCGTTTTTCATCGGATTGTTGTCTCAAATCCTTCGTAATACGCAGGCGCAAATATAATAGTTCTGATTGGTGAATTTTAATAGCTATGCTTGTATTCATGTGGATATGAATTCTTGCCTGTTTGACAGCAGCAAGTTGCTATGCAGTGTGCTTCAAAATTCGATTTAGATATTATTACGTATGATCAAAATCAGCGTTTTTTTCTCGCTTTTTTTTTTTAAATAAAATGAACCCCGGCTTGATGTAAACTAATTTCTTGATCGCAACAACAAATAATCAACCCGCTAAAAACTGACAACTGACAATAAGTGTCAACAAAGATACAAACTTGCTCTAACTGGTTTATTATGCGAATCAGATGCTATTGCGCGTGAAATTGGCTTTATTCGAACTGATACACTTCAACTTTGAATTTTGACACGACAGTTATGTTTATTTTTCAAGCTCACGCTGGTCAAATCTGTCCTGGACAGGTTGTTGACTGTTTGACAGGAGCAAGTAGCTATGGAGTTTGATTCAAAATTCGATGTTGATATTACGAATTGATGGGATCAAAATAAGCCTTTTTTTAATAAACATGTATTGTGTTCTAAAATTCACCCCGGTAACTGTAAACATTTTTTATTTTTGATGTAAACTAATTTCTTGGTCCCAATAACAAATAATCAACCCGCTAAAAACTGACAACTGACAATGAGTGTCAACAATGTTAGTCTGATATTGTAAAAACAAAACCCCTTTTTTGAACGATTTTCTGGCAAAAGGTCGGTTGTGTCAGAAAAATTGAAGATGCAACATTTTTAGATTTCTTCATGGCCAATATGCTGTTTGAATTTAGGATATCTCTTTTTAAACATAAAATTTGACCCATTGAGTGTGGACCCCCTTCCAACTACCACAAAATTGGTATGGTTTAACCTAATTTTTGAAGCAAAAAACGGAGGTATCCAATTTTCAAAATATTCTATTCTATAGTCCCAATACGTCTTCAAAATATCTATAGCAGATGAAGCAAGATTTATTTGCTCCTCTAATTTTTGTAGAGTAGATAAAACAAATCACTTTGATCAAGCCTCGGATCAAGCAGAATCTTAAAAATCGGACATGAATAATGAGTGAAAAAATCAATATAATTTATTATCATTAAGCATACATCTATTTGATCAGAAGGAAAATCAGTACTGAATGATCAGTACTCACAAATGAATGAAAAAAAACACCAGTTTTGTTGAATCTATCGTCATTCTAAACAAGGTACAGAAAATGAGTATTCCATAATCGAACTAAACAATAGGGATTGTCTTGGGCTTCGAGACTGTCATTGTCAGATTTAAACATGCATCAAGTTGCGAAAGAGCCGCAATAATACGACCGTACGTAAAGCGATTGGGGACGATAGGGGAAATGATGGGATCTTTCGAGGAATTTATACGAACTGGCCGAATCTTACAAGGAGGATTGAATTTCTACTAAAATGCATTGAACTGTAACTCAAGGCTGATACTCAACTCGTACATTAATGACGCGCGCATTCGCATGCCGCTTGACGATCGGCGTGTTCCGCAGCACTACCGCATGCCCTATAGACCCGCAATATTCTTGCAAGTCTCAATCATCATTTTCAGTCAAGTTCATATTTAATCTAATTATTTTCGATTCATGCTTTCTGGACGCGTGAAGAAAATACAGTGATAGAGAACTTTCTGAAATGTTCTGAAATATTCCATCAATATTCTCCAGTACCATTACCATTCCTACAGGAATGATTTTGCAGACATATTTTATCTAATGCAGCGGATTTGATGAGAAAACCTCATTGTTGGACTTAAGTTTGGATTATTATATGACCTTCAAAATCGAATACTTGAATAGCTAAGTTATTCCAATTGTAGCATCTCAAACATTGAACGCGGATTGCTGGTATCAAAAGTTGATAAAGCATTTTTCGTAATACAATTTTGGCACGGCTTATTCACCAAGTATGACGTCACTCTCGACATGCACTGAATAGCCCGAATTCATCGCAGACATACATTTTTTCCACACTCAATGGAGAGTGCTATTTTCTGCTCCACATTATCACGATCAGCGTTGCCTTGTGTAGTTTATTGTTAACACTCGGACACCATTATACAGAGTTTCTATAAATGATTTTAACGTCGTTTAGATATTTTTTCTGTTAACCGCTCTTTGGTGAGCGCTAGATGGCGCCATTCCAGTGCGCCATGAAAATAAAATTGTATGCAACCAACAAAGCCTAATTCAAACGTTGTTGCGTGCCACACATAAAAAGAATTACTTCATTTTATTTATTCAATATGCTTTGATTCAAGAGTATGGCTTGTTTATATATACTGGAATAAATGTCTGCTAAATTCAAGACTATTATGTTTCCAACTAAATACACTCATACCAATGATATAGATTTCTTGAATCGTAAATGAATGGAGTTATTCATGAGAATAATACAATATTTCAGATTGAGAACACAATATATTCAAATCAAGACAATCATAATCTCTCAATGACTCGCATTTTTCTTGAACAAAAAGAATCAGATTTTCAGTTTTAGCTGTAGATTGTTTTGCATCAAGAAACTTATCAAATTAGAGGGTTTATATCGATTTCTTGAAATGAGAATCATCCTCAACTTCCGTTCTGTTATTGGGGCTCTCATCAATCACATCATCACTTGCAGACCTCCTTCTTGATAACCTTTTTCCCTAGTCTATTTGTAGAGATTATTTCTGAATTTGTCCACCAGTTTACCTCGCAATAAAGGCGTAGTCCTGATAAAATATATCATTCACAACTCCATGTAGGTACAAAGTGAGAGATTATCTGACTAAGCACAATGTATGGTTATTATATTTGTTCAAATCTCGGTTCACATTCTTACTACTGAATTCATTTTCCATGGATCGAAATTCGGAGAAAAAAAAAGTAAAAATGTTAGGTATAATATGCAGTCTGGTCATTCACGTTTTTCACGAATTATCAGTTTTCCAGATATAGCTACGTTAACTGATTACACAATAATACCTACCCAAGAATAAACGTCGATAGGATAGGCATGTAACCTACATCTGAAAGTTGTAATTAAATCCTCCGATATTCCCCAAGACCTTAGTTTTTCTTCCAATTAGTGAGCCAATATTTCTATGCCAATAAAATAGATTGAACCGATACAACACACTTACACCGTTTGGCAACATTCTCGGCTGGATGGAATCGCAATTATATTCAAGAAAATCTGATGGTCAATCCAAAGAAACTTTCTCAGAGTTTTTCTTATTCAGAGATCAATTGTATCGTTATAGAAGAAAAGGCTACTATGTTATTTTGAAAGAAGATTCCGTTATATATTTTTCAAGTACTTCATTTTTTTTGGATTTCTTGAACTGAAAACATTTTGTTATACCAATGAATATTACAGTGAAATAATTTTATACAATTGACATATTCAATAAATTCGTTTCAAATAAATTATTTTAGAAGAAGAATGCGCTTTCTCAAAACAATTTGACGTTGAACGAATATATCGTTTTTATTTAAGAATTTAAACAAGACCTGTCTTGAATGTTAATCCATCTTTGCAGAAAATTGTCCATTGCGACTATCTTTATAGTTAATTGGTCACTGATATTTAAGAAATTCAAAATTTGGCACCTATATTGCGATCAAGCGAATTTTGCGATTTCAAACTATTGTCACAATGTCGAATAAATCATTTGCATTGACGTCACACGGTGGTCATTACCCTCGATACAGAAATATAAAGCTCAACTTATAAACTCCGCTGCCGTAGCTACAGTTGACGCTGCAGTTCCAAAATGTATTGCGGAGATATCCGACGGCACCTGCGTCAGCTGCGAGATGTTTATATTTAGCATAGTCCATCTACGAACAGTAACTACAGCGTCAACTGTAGCTACGGCAGCGGAGTTTATAAATTGAGCTTTACCTTTGTATAGTAAACATATCTTCAAAATAAAAATCCAAGCATTGCAAATTCAGGATATGGCTGCAACACCATGAGGTATGAAGCGGATCTTAATTCTCAAAAGTAAGTTTTTTCCGATCATTCAAGTTGAAATTGTCTTATATGTATAATTATCCGATAGTGATTTATCGTCATTCTGAATCCAAATTTGCTGTGAAAGAGAAATTTCATTAGATTGAGTAGTTGTACTCGCGTGAGATTTAAAAATGACACTCCCTGTATAATTTCATAAGCTCATTGTGACATGAAGCTGCAAGAAAAACGTTCGGTTGACTGCGAACGTTTGGCAAAGTCTTCCAAAAATTTGGACGAAATCAGTAAACATCCGGATTTAACGAGCACAGTGACGGCTCGTGAGTTAGAAAACGGGGGGCGGGACATAATAAATACTAATTTATATCATCTCGACCGATATTTTGAACGTAAACAATCCTCGTGTGAGAATATTTACAGTTTATATCTTTTTTTGTTTTATTTATTTTTTTTATTCAAAAAGAAAGGAAACGCATCAACCCTCAGGGTTATTAGCGTGTACAGTGGGTAGTCTAATTCAACAAAGTAAATTATATATGATTGATGAGATTGATGGAGTATAGATACGATAGTAAATTATCAAAGTTACAGTGTTCACCAAGAATTTCTTTGATGTTATCGGAGAGGTTATAATTGAGTCTTAGGTTAGAGTAATGGGGACAATCAGCCAGAATGTGTTTCACACTGAGTCTGGTGCCACAGATTCCACAGTTTGGTTCGTCCTCACGGCTTAAGAGGTATCCGTGTGTTATTCTGGTGTGGCCTAAACGAAGTCGATTCAGGATGACCTGGTGTTTTCTCGATTGTGGTGTACGTGGCCATGGTTTCAGGGTGTCTTTAATTTCACGCAGTTTTGTTCTGGTAGTCAGCCACTTATTTTGCCACTCACTACGCGACGTGGTTTTCACTAGGGTTTTCACATCGGTGGAGGTAGATTTCAAAATCACTTCAGAACTGACACTTGTGATTGCCTCACGAGCATATCTGTCTGCTTTTTCGTTACCTGAGATGCCTACGTGGGAGGGTATCCAAATGAAACATATCTCTTTTCCTGATTGTTGGATGCTAAAGAGTTCGTTTTTTATCTGTAAAGCTATCGGATCTTTGGGATACAACTGCTTTATTATTTGGAGGGAGCTGAGGGAATCTGTTAGTATAACATGCTTCTCGTTGTCAGTTGAGTTTATGTATTTTAGTGCTCTGTATATGGCGAATAATTCGGCAGTGTATACGCTGCTGGTTACTGATATTCTGAACATAAGGTTGCGTGTAGCTGTTATAACTGCAGCGCCTACTCCCTCCTCGGTTTTCGATGCATCCGTGTATATCTCATTGAAATCTTCGAGTTTATAAAGTATTTCTCTGAGGCTGTTTTTTATTATTTCGCTATTGGTATTGTTTTTGTCCAAGGTGGTAAGGTTTGTGTTGATGTCCGGGATTTTAATTAGCCAAGGGGGTGGAGTGAGGTATAGTACCGGATAGGTTTCAGGAAAGGTTATGCTCAGATCGTTCTGGTAAAGTTTGAGCCTTTCGTAGAATGGTTTGGCTACTCTGGTTCTATTGGAGAATACATTTTCGTATCTGGTATTGAAAGTATTCATATGCATTGGGTTCTTCAGGTTCGAGTTGATAGCTGCTGCATATGTTAAGCTGAGTTGCTTCCTTCTATTATGTAGAGATTGTTCACCTGCTTCTGCGTAGAGACTTTCAACTGGGGTAGTGCAAAAGGCGCCTAGGATGATGCGTAGAGCTGAGTTGTGGATTTTGTCAAGTGATTTGAGCAAAGTCTTACTCGCAGAATTGTATGCTATTGCTCCATAGTCCATTTTGGATCTAATGACAGTTCTGTAAAGTGTTAAAAGAGTTTTAGTATCCGATCCCCAGTCTTTGTTTGAGAATGTCTTCAGCAGATTAAGTTTCTTGTAGCAGTCATTCAGTCTTTGTTTGAGAATGTCTTCAGCAGATTAAGTTTCTTGTAGCAGTCATTTTCATTGATAGTCATTTCAGGAGGATATTTCTCTTGTGGATTCAAGGTGCTGTTCACATTACAGCTTTCAGCAAGATGGTTGGCTTTTTCTTGCGGTGTTGCAGCCTCTTTTGATACGTCAATTCCTGATGGTGCCACTGATAACACCCAAACTCTTCGGCCTCGTCGAGAAAATATGGGGCTGCAGCTGAGCTGCAGCCGTCCCTGGACGAACGTGTACGTATGGCGAAATGGTATTTCCTTGAATCATCTTGTGTTTGTTACATTATGCACGCATTAGTAAAGTTGATGCATATCGGCGAGTTTTTCGCGATGCCATAAATAGATTTGATGGTGATACTGAGGGGGGCGGAGACGCTAGTAGAAGTTTCTCGTTTCGAAAATAGACGGAAGAGTCATTGTCGATTCGCCCAAAGTCCATTTCCCAAGCCCAAAGTATTTCATACAGTGATTCCCATTCATCCATCCATCTCTGTTGCAAATTTCAAGTCATTCACTCCAACCATTCGTTCACTGTTCATGACAAAGCGAGTCGCTGATTATGGTTGAAAATTGTACATTGCAACTCCCACCTCAAAGTGCTGAGAATATATCTCATATCAAAGTAGGAAAAAAGCTCCAAGTCATCTCCACATCATTTAATTAGAACAAGGTTATAGGGAACATGTTTCGAGTACATATGTAGGTACTCATTATCAGCCCGAAAAAAATATGATTGCTACAAGAGAACATGGGGTAAAAAATTATGGTCTAGTAAGAAGTATAACTAGTACTTACTTGAAGATGAAAAAATTACATAACAAATTGGAAAATTATTACAGGAAAATTTTTATACGGGGCCCTGTACCCACAAATTAAGGATATCAGGATGGTAACATAGTGAAAATGGTTTTGTGCAATATTACAGAGTAAATTATCAATAGCATCGACCACGACATTTTGCACAATACAACATAAGTCATTGAAATGTCATTGTCACATTCAATAACCATATTTCCGGTTCCATTACAGCCATTTTGTAGTGCAAAATAAGTACTAGTTATACTTCTTACTAGACCATAATTTTTTACCCCATGTTCTCTTGTAGCAATCATATTTTTTTCGGGCTGATGATGAGTACATATGTACTCGAAACATGTTCCCTATAACCTTGTTCTAATTAAATGATGTGGAGATGACTTGGAGCTTTTTTCCTACTTTGATATCTACCACTCCACTTTGAGATGCCATGGACTTCTTCCTGAGATTATATATCTCATATCCAACCATATCCTACAGCATCTTTTACCAGGAGATATTCCACATCGTCCAGAGTACTGCCAATGATGTAATAATAGTATATCATTCTACGAGCGCATAATGATAGCTATTGCTATGGCCATTATAACTATCATATATATCATAACTATCTCAATATATAAACAACTTTGAAATTTAAAAAAATTAGTTTTATAGGGAACTTTTCTGTAGCACTTGTCTCTAATTTTAGTAGTATAGGCGGCTTACAAGACAACTCTTGGTATTCAGTAGTCATATTCACTTTGGATAATTGATATTCAAAGAAATTGAATGATGAATGTAGGTGCTGGATTTGTAGAAACTGTTTATCGATGTGTTTGAACATTTGAATTGATTTGAGAATTTTGAATCTCAGCCGCCTTAGCGAAAAAAGTCGTGCATACGCATTATCAATCAATCAGTGTTTTTCAAAAATTGTATGCATATTATTGCAGAATATCAATTTTAGAAAAGTAGTATCTACGCGATATGTCCTGTTATTGTATATTCTCAGAAAATTAAGTCTTCAACAATGCTATTGCTATACTGTACCTGTGACCGTGCTACTGAGATGCCTTATGCAACCAACAATATACACTTGTATGTTGTTCTAATTGGTCTAAGGCTTAGACAGAACTTCCTCTCTGTTTTTGCATCCCTAACCTCAGTTTCAGCGTTTCAAGAAAGAAACAACTCATTTTATACGGTGGAGAATAAAAAAAATGAATCTCGTTTTTATTATTTGTGCAAGAGTGATTAAAACCATGAAAACATAAGTCGGGTGAGTCTCTGTTGAATTTGCGTGTATTTCACAAACGCCCTTGTATTGTGCATACTAGGTAGAACTCCTATTTGAATTTGACAATACGATGGGATGCCACAATATTACCCTATCGTACTGTCATTATTACTCGATTCATCACAGTAATGACTGTCATTAACTTGATAGTTGTAGATAAAGGAATTATCTCAATGAGTGGTCCAGAAAATCCACTTCTTTCTGAAACATCGATCAAGTTTTCTAAGTAAGCCCATGCAATATCAATTCCATTGGTCGTTCAAGATCCCTGGGACTTCATACAATCTAAAGGGCATCACATCATCATATCTCTCAGTGATGCTCTGTCTAAATATGCTCGTAATATATTTGCAGCACATACTCATGTCTTTTATGATGAAAATTAATGTATAACACTAGCTGTACTTCATTTATTCCTGATGTCTTGATACGTTGGATTATCAATGCAAATAGGCTTCTCTCAAGTCTAAAGTTGCGAGAAAACATTTTTTTGTTAGACCAACTGCTCTTTTCTTATCTGTCATCTTCATTTTCATGTACATACTTATTTAATTCTTTTGGATTCAAAATCATGAAAATTTTCCCTCTAGTTTCGGATCTAAAAAAATCATCGAAATGAATTGGCCCTCACAGGGATCACACTTTTGAATAGCCCCTATGGCTTCTAATTGTGACAATCTTATTATAATTTCCTATTTTTCCTTCTTAGGCCAGCTCCTCTCTGTATGAGGAGGAAGTTGATCAATCTGTGATTTAATAGGTAAATGATAGCCATAAACCTAAGATAAGATTACAGGATCAGATGTTATGTTTTCGAATGTTTAATCCAATAAACTTTGACGGAGGTACTAAATATAATCTTGAGAACAATTATATAAAATTATTCACCAAGACATGAACTATTGTAACAAGATAATCATGAATCAAATCATGATCAATAAATCAAAAACTGGAAAATGTTTTTTGTATGCTCTATACACTTTTTCACAGATAAAATATTAATGCAGATTATTTGTCTTCATAATATTTCAACTGATCATGTAATTTTCATGAATTTTTCATTATGTATGTATGTATGTATGTATGTATGTATGTATGTTTGTATGTATTTTGATTTTTGTTTTATTCTTTTTCCTACTTTCAAATCTTGATTTGATACAACGATGACATGGGGAAAAAAATGAATTTTCTGTTCTATTGCTCCAAGAGACGAATGGAAAATATAAAATGTTACTGCGATATTAACATTTATAGAATACCTGTACGATCACCTAATTTTTTTTAAAGTCTCGGTGGCAATTATGATTCTATCGACTATAGAAACTGGGCCATGACGATTTTCTTAGCAGATCGCGACCTTGCCTCAAACTACTGAAATACACCCATTATATTATTAAGTATACACGAGCGTGTGTCCTAATGTTTTGCAAGATTGTCTGTTTATTCAACAGAAAGCGCTAGTTTTGAAGAACGACGCTTTTTGTTTTGAAAGTACAGAAGAGCATTAACGTAATGTTTATGCTAGTGGGCGTTACAGAATGGCAATTCCGTTGACGTAAAGGCAGTGAACAACTCGGAAAGAATACAAATAAGAATCTCGTTTATACTCGTTTCGAAAAACGTCCGTGGATATTATTTTATCGACTGAAATGCTATTAAATGTTACAGTTTTGTTTTTCGATCGTTGATTCACTGGTATTAGATAATATTTTTTTAGGTTTTATTTTTATTATTCGAGCACGACGTGGGATTGTCTTCGATAATTACAAGTTCATTTCAATTCTCAGAAACATTTTTTGTTCCTCTTGAGAACAAAACCAAAGTTTACCGAATACTTGCAAAATGTAGCAAAATTATTGTTGATCACACAGCAAACAATGTTGACTATTGACAAAAAGATATCGATGATCATTTTACGAATTTGAGGTAAAGTTTTTATATCTTCTATAAATTACCACAATACAGGAGCTGCTATAAAAAGGAGGATTTTTAATTTCGACCTGTATATCAAGAACAAGGAGAGCCCTACATAATGATCACTCATCTCTATTATGTCTTCCCTCGTGATCACATAATATGGTCTTTGAATTATCACCTTTGTCGTTAGTTGTCATCAAGGTGGATATAGTATGGTGAAACAGCTTCCTATTAACAAGCACTAGAATAAACTGTAGACCTTTGCCTACTTGATTTCATACCGTAGTAATATTTCCTGAAGTTATCAGAGATGGCGACATACCTTGTGTCGGTAAAACAGAAACTGTGCACCTGTCATCATTTTATCAGTTTCATCTATTCTAGATGAAAAATGACTGAGAAGAGTCAAAATATTGATAATTATTCCAGATTCACTGAAAATATTGTGTTTCGATGTCGTTTCAACTCACGTCTGTCAGATGCGAACCACAGAAATACATGAGCAACAGAAATCTTCTTCGATAATCGATCTCACCGCCATCTTCATTCAAGTCGTGGAAATATTAGTACCTTCTCAAACGGTCTACAAGTTTTTCGCAGAAACAATTGAAGAGCTGTCCACCTTGGTTGTCATATACGTTGATCTCAAAATGTCAGTTATCATCAAGGTTACTTCAATTATACAGAGTGAGCGAATTAAATGGGTTTTCGCAACGCCACTGCATGAAAACGAGAGGAAGGTAAAATACAGGGAACTCTTCCGTTGGTGACCATGAAATGTCATACGCTAAAGTCTTTCAACACAAAATCATGATTCTATATGATGTTTGGTTTAATGTCTATGCCACTTTATGCTAGGGATTCTGTATTCTGTTTGGCAGAAACAACAACTACAACAAGCATTTCCTTTGATATACCGTTTACCGCCTCATAGATATATTCATCATTTATCTACACAGCTGTCGATATTGTCATATTCACGAAATAGTTTGTTTTTTGACATTTTGAACATTACAATTTCATTCACTTTGTTATCTGAATGCTGAATGGATATTTTTCCATATATACAGGTCGTATTTCGTATGTCATAACACTATTATTGGCATCTCATAAACGGTAAAGGATACGAACAAGTAGCTCATTTTGGTGAAGAATGAAACGAATCGGAAATATCACGAACCTGTTCTAGGATATCCGGAAAAAACTGAAATGGATTTCTATTGTTGAGATGCCTATATGAATTAAGGAAGATGAGGGTGGCCCTCTAATATGAAAGCTTGTATTGAAAATCAAAGCATGCACAGCAAATTATAGCAAATATGAAACACTTCCATGTACCTGTAAATGGAGGTGCTAGCGGAAAGAAAACGGGCCATTTCCCTTTTCACCGTATATCTTGAGAACGGTTCTAGATATTTCCGATCTCGATTTGGGTGCTGAACTCCAAGCATGTGAACGATACTCCATGACAGGTCCACTCTGTTTTGCAGATCATGAGAAGCTGTTGAATTGTGAAGTATCTCTTGGCACGGAACAGAAATTCGAGTATTTGTGAAGCAATAGACATGATCATCTCATGATAGGGCATTGTTGGTGCATGGCTATTGTGGATAACATATAGGAACAATCGTGCCTGTCATATTAGACATTTTGAGGTCCGTCTTCTTGGAGAAAGTAAACTGAAGTTTTGGTAGCATTGAACTCAACAATATTATCAGATCCCCATTTCAAAATCTCAGTCAAATCATCATTAACTATATCGAACTGTATCTACCTCGCTACTCTGGCTTCTCTAGATGACACCGGGGCTCTAGATTTGGCACCGTCGATTGATTGTCAAGAATATCTTGCTCTTTCAGCTGACCTCCGAAATTTTTATGTTTGGTGGTTTCATACGTCATCAATATCGGCCGTTTTCTGTTGTTGTATGTCGATTTTCATTCCAAAGATTGGGGGAACAGGTGCCAACTCTGAAACGAATATTGTCGTCCAGGGACTTTATACACGAAAGGGCCATCTATTAGAGCAGACTCTGAAGACGAAATTTAGCTTTGCGTGTTGGCAATCCCATTTGGGTCGAAGAAATATAGTTGCTCCAATGGATAATTGTATTTTATTTGCGTACCTACGTGAAAAAATGTGGATCACGTTTGGGTCTTCGAATGTTTCATTGTTTATCATTGAATCAGGATTATCGCCAATCTCGGCCGTTCTGACCTGTTTGTCTCGTGTACAAATGACTTCTGGCACACGTCTCCCGCTCCGATAACTGAAAATCTCAAATTCGGCATCAAAAAGCTAAATTTACCGCGTCGGATGTTTCTAGCGAAAAATAGCATTTTCATGGCCAAGAAAACAGTACATTACACACCTACGTCCGAACATTTCCACGGTAGCCGTGAAAGTCGGTTTTCAGGTAGGCATTTCGATTCTTGATGCTCTGCTAGCTGTTTGATTTAAATAAACCGGCGACGGCCGCGAACACAGGCTATTTTATTTTCTGCAATGAAAAGCAATTACGGTCAGGATCATCATAGTGGGCTATTGCTATCGATCTGATCGACACAGAAAATGAAAGTTACTTTCCTTTTTGTTATATTTCGACTGCACGAGAGGAGAACCTTTAATGTTCGTGGAGTAACATCGTGCGAGCTAGTAGAAGGATATTGGGAGAGGAAATAATTATTGGAATTGTTCCTGAATGTTAGAGGCATCAGGAAAAACTCCTCTAGGAAGATAGTTCCGCAATTTCGCCTTTTGATAACACTTATTGTATATTTAGAGCGCAAAGTGATAGATTATTGCCGCTACAAAAAGACCGTTATCTTTCTACAAACACAGTTCCTAGACGAGTAAACTCGATACTTCATTCAATTAACTTACATTTAATATTAATTATAATATTCTTCATCTAAATCATTGATTTCATTATTCATTCACTGTTATATTGAAATTCAATCAAATAATGTATACATCTATAACTGAAAAGAAGGGAAAATGAGACATAGATTAAAAAAGAATCGTCCTGCCCAGTGAGTCGCGCTTTGAATCCGTTGGCTATTGAGGCTACTTGAAAATGTATGTCCCACAGTTATGATGCGTTATGAACCAAAAAGATAAAGTCAAACTTATTTCTACTTTGTATTCAACGGACTGAGAAATGCGACAAGTTTAGGATACTTACATCGATATCTTTAGCATTCAAGCATTTCATGGGACCATTTCATGAATCGTATCATATCATATTTCATACTTTTCCAGTTCCCTTGATTTCTCTGGTAGAAGGTTCAAGTTTACAATGTTCGCACTATCTGCTACATCAGGATATGTGTTGGATAATTCACTGTCACTATTATTTTCCATCATGCAACAGAATGATGAGTTCGTTTTCAACAATGATGGATGCGAGCGCAACTATGCTGATTATTTCCGCTCACGAGCGGCAATGCTGTCACTTGATGACATTCCCCGGAAAACTTCAACTTTGTGTTGAGATTTGAAAGCGTCAGAGGCTACTTTGTTAACCGTTTGTAGAAAAAAATAATTTTGATAGATTGTGGTTCGGGGGCTTGACAATGAAGAAGTGTCCACCATGCGTTCATCTGTTCTGCCTGCTCGAAATCGCACGTGTTGGAGTGATAGACGTGATTTTCAATCTGCTATGGAAAAGGGAGAGATCGCCCACTTTTCTGCTATGTTCTATAGAGGTCAATGAGTTCGTTCGTTCACCAACCATACAAACACAGCTCTCCTCTGGATATAATTCAGGAGCCTTTTAGCGTATCTCTGGGTGGTGAACTCCAAACATTTGAACGATACTCCATGACATGTTGAATTTGTGCTTTGAAGTTTATGAGAAGTTGTGAGGTGTGAAGTAGCTCTTGGCAGTTTCAGCAATATACCCACGATAGGGTATTGTTGATGGTGATATCAAGCATGGATATTGAAGATTTCACAGAAGTTATCGTGTCTTATATCATAATATTAAGTATTTTCTGCCTTCTTGGAGAAAACGAAGGCTTCAGTCTTGGTCTCTGGCTTCCCTAGATGACAACGGGCCTCTAGATGAGAAAGTAGGTACCAAAACAGATCCTTGTGGAACACCAGCGTTGATAATCATTCTATCAGATGATACGCCATTGCCATTAACCACCACATGGAGTGTCCTATTCAAATAATACTGTTTACTTTTTAGATGCGACGTCAATCCATATGACGGAAGTTTTCCAAATAAGTCTCCATGTCAAACCCGGTCGAATGATCTAGATATTGTACATAATCAAGAGATTCATTTTATGCTACAGCTAGAGATTCCCTGTGTTTCTCGATGGACGTGTGCCATATGTATGTTACGTATAGGCAAGTAAATCTCCCAGTTGATCTCTGGTGACGAAAGCCATATTGTGGGTCGTTCACCATTCTAGATTTCTCCAGATGTATAAATAAGCTGAATGTTGAATGCTTTCTCCACCACTTTAGAGATGACATATAGTGTAGTGCAATAGTTCTGTAGTTATCAGGAATGGTATTTTTGCCTTTCTTAGGAATTGGTTGAACTCTCCAGCATTCTTTCAGTTTCAGGAGAACACACCGAATTTATATGGAAACAACCTGTCAAAGAACAGGTGTTAATTCTGGGGCACATTTGTTGAGAACGATTGGAGGAATTCCGTCTGATCTCATAGCCTTTCAAACACAATAGATCTAGGTCGCAGTGGAAATAGGTCGCATTTGGCGTCACCCATATATACATCTCATATAGCCTTTTTGTTGATAAGATCAAACATTTCGGCGATGATGATTGCTTCTTCTTGTGGATTCGTAGTCAATGTGCCATCGTCCCTGGTTAAGGAAGGAAACGAGCTGGAAGTATGATTTCTTCCAATTGTCAAAGTGAGTTTTGATAGAATAACAGAAAAGAGGGGTTGTATGTACTGTGATATTCAGGATATTAATGGGAAAAAATACTATAGTAGACATAGTACAAATTGTTTTAATTTTCACAAGCAAACTGTCGAACGTTTTCCGCATCACTGAAAGTGAGATTTGACAGTGAAAAGTGACAACTCAAGCTACTTTGGCTTGACAAATGACAGTTGACAATTGCAACTGTTCATCATCGACAAATTCTACTAACCTTGCTCTTGCGCAACATTAACGTTTCATGACTGTGAAGTTGGTGTTGCCATATATAACACATGAATGAAATATTTATGTTCTGCGGTTGTTACAGAACAGAAAAAGTTACAAAATGTATCACATCTAAAGTAACAGAATGTATCAGAAAGTAGTATTTTATTAATGAGAAATTAACCTTAATAAAGTGATATCCAGAAAGACACTCCTTTTTCAAAGGGATCTGCTTTGATTCAAGAATATGTTAGATCTATTTGGATCCGCATAAAATGGGGTAAAAATCTAAGAAAATTGACGAGACCTTTCAAATGAATCACTCCACACCCCAAGCCATTGAAAGAAATATGGGGGGTAGCTGCTGACTGTATAAGGACTTGAAAATTTTCGGGTATGAATTTCATATCAAAATTGCGGAATTGGAGTAGTAAAGCAAGACTATTTTTTTTAATTGATATGGAACGACTCAACTCAATTATTCGACTCAAAAAAAATTAAATTTAGCATTGTTATTGTATTATTATTTATATTACGTCCGTGTCAGTTTACTATAGATTATGAAAATCCTATACGGAAACTACCCTACTATGAAATTTTTTTAATAATTGACTTCCTAATGCTTTCTATATACATGATAAGTTGCTCATAATTACTGACACAAAATACGAAAAAATATATGGGGGCTACAGCCTACAGCTACATTAGGCCAAAATATTTTTGATGAATGACAGGTTCTAATCGTTCTAATAGTTCTATGAATTACTGTTTTTCATCGTATATACCATTATGATAATATTTCTATGGAATGCCGTTTTGTTTATATACGTTCGGACAAAACATATTATAAACCCGTTAACCTGATGAATGGAGATCGAAAATCATATTAGATACTTTTCAATGAACGCGTTGATATTCTGATGAGCAATTTGTGATTTAGATTGCATAGTGATGATCTATCGAAAAAAGAACATTATAAATAGACGGGAATCACTGAAATAGCATCATCCGAAAGTTTGATGCGTTAAAAATAGTAGTATTGAGTAAGTGTAACAAGTAATTTGTTTTTCAACTTCATCCAAATCAATAGAACTTACTGCTGAAATGACTAACAATGTATAGAATCTATCGAACACGATTGTCGTTTGTTTCGATTATATTACATTGAATAAGTATAATTTTATTGGTTGGGTGCCAGATATAATGGTTATTTATTTATTGGGTGATTCACCCAAGACTTCTATGAAGAAATTGATGTTTCAGCCTCGAATTTGAGAAAAGTTATTTGACTTGTATGTCCACTGAAAATAAAAGCGGAACAGAACAGATAATATACTTCAGCTGTTTGAGTATATGAGAATTAAAAATTCGCTGATTTGTTCGTAAATCCTTCAAACAATAAGAAGCCCATACATCTGCAAAGATATTAAAAAATCGTCAATTGCAAAGTGGATTAGAAACTTTGAAAATAATGGTTCAACCCATAGATCTTATAACGCTAGATCCGGCATCATGTAGTATATTTTGGTATCAGAGGGGAGGTCCGCAAGAAAGTTGGTACTATGATCACGTGGTACAACACAATTGTATGGTCAACAATTGAAAAGACCAATCAATGGCTTAGTACTTTCAACCCCCCGGATCTACAATACAAATAACGTGGATACCGGGTCTAGCGTTATGAGATCTATGGTTATACCACACGAAAAACAGGTGGCAGTGCCAAAGAATATTCAAGCGGTATCGGAGGCCATCAATCTGCTGATATTTTCAACGAATTAAATATTGAAAAAATGGATTAGCCATAAATTGGAAAAAAAATTTGAGAGAAAAATAGTCTATCCAATTAAAAATATCAAACATAGTTTGAAATGAATGTCTGGTAGACTACGAGCAGAAAACAACTACTTTCCTGGTAAATACCACGCAGAACATTGAATTATATCTGTTCGTAGTCCATGCAACGATTCACACTGTGAATGCAGATCGCAAATGTTTCTTTCTTCCTAAGACGTGACAAATTCACATCGAGACAGGCACGCCTAACAACCTACAGACCGGTTTCGGGCTTATTGGCCCTCATCAGTGCAGGGTAGTTATCCGAGTAGAGACCGTAAGATCTCAACTCGAAGCGTTGCCTGTCCCAATGCATTTTTGTCGCGTCTATTTGACCGCACCGAGCCGCGTTCCAACAGACAATTGAAAGTGGCGACATCATGCGGCAGAAGAAAGAAACACTCCAGAACCGAATCTCCCAAGTTTTACAGAACTTGGAAGTGGCTGAGAGCTCGACTAAGCTCAATAAATGAAAAAAAATGGATTAGCCATAAATTGGAAAAAAATTTTGAGAGAAAAATAGTCTATCCAATTAAAAATATCAAACATAGTTTGGCTAATCCATTTTTTCATTTATTGAGCTTAGTCGAGCTCTCAGCCACTTCCAAGTTCTGTAAAACTTGGGAGATTCGGTTCTGGAGTGTTTCTTTCTTCTGCCGCATGATGTCGCCACTTTCAATTGTCTGTTGGAACGCGGCTCGGTGCGGTCAAATAGACGCGACAAAAATGCATTGGGACAGGCAACGCTTCGAGTTGAGATCTTACGGTTTCTACTCGGATAACTACCCTGCACTGATGAGGGCCAATAAGCCCGAAACCGGTCTGTAGGTTGTTAGGCGTGCCTGTCTCGATGTGAATTTGTCACGTCTTAGGCAGAAAGAAACATTTGCGATCTGCATTCACAGTGTGAATCGTTGCATGGACTACGAACAGATATAATTCAATGTTCTGCGTGGTATTTACCAGGAAAGTAGTTGTTTTCTGCTCGTAGTCTACCAGACATTCATTTCAAACTATGTTTGATATTTTTAATTGGATAGACTATTTTTCTCTCGAATTAAATATTGTTAAGTTACTGCCGCTGAAGTTAGTGAATGCAGTTCATTCGAACAAATTTCCTTGTTTCCTCGTTGATTCAAAGATTCGGGCGATTTAATTGAACCCAATTAATGTAGACTTATGGTTTATTCATACAAATGAGTCTGAATAATGGAAACAATCGTGTTCTGTTCAACGAAACGTGATCGAAAATCAAAAGCGGCACATCAACATTCAAAAATTGCCTTTTTTCATCTGGTTCTGATGGTAGCGGACCACATGCGAAATGTGGCTACAAAATAAAGGGACTGATGCTCTTTGACTTTTTATTTTGATTAATGCATATTTGATCATTATCACCTCTGATATTAACCCTTTCTCTATCCCTACACCGATATTTGCGAATTTTCTAATGTTCAAAATATAGTGCCAAAAGTTTTCTGTAATGAATTCACAGCTTTAGCGGTAGAAAATCTTGCTCCTTTTGTTGCAGATCTGATCTTGAGGAACATATGAAAGTCAATTGGTGCCAGGTCAGGCGAATAAGGCAGTATACTATACTTGGCCATAAACGTCTTTACATATAATGCTATCTTCTGATGTAAATGACTTTTTTTCACAGAAAACAGGAAACTTTCCTGTTATAATGTTTTTAACGTGGATGGAAAAGCTGGCATCTTTCCGGTAATTTCGGAAACGCTTAAACCTCTCAAAAGATGAAGAAAAAACTATGCACGTGATAAACATTCATTGCCATATATACTACTTTCAATAAGGGGTACATTTCAATGGCGTATTTTTCAAGTTGAAATTTTATGAAAATTACTGATAGAATTAATTTGTCTACACAGATACGACAGGAGATTTCACAGTTTTATGGGCGTTAAATCGTTCTTTCTCTTTCTTTTATAGGGTCATAACTAACGAATTACCCGGCATTTTTATTTGTTATTCGGTACACATATCCTACTACTCAATCCAGGTTCAGAACAATTTTATAATTTATAATAAGTTTATGAAACTGCATGCCATGATTATTTTACTACAGAAAATGTGAATAATAATAGAAGTTAGTTAGTGGTTACTACTTACCATATTGAATAATGCTTATTTCAGAATGTAACTTTTTATCATTCATAATTTTAATTTTAATTTCTTGGTATTAAGAATGTTGATTCTGCGATTCACTTTCGTATTCTCTCATTCCCTGGCATGTTATTCCAAAAATCAACTTTCATAATATAAAATATTGAAAAATTTATATTTTTTTGTCAGGTGAAATTTGTAGGACAATAGATTTGCTACTGAGATACTACTTAATTAGGGAAATATGTTAACATCTATAAATTGCATGTATACAACATTATCTGTGGATGTAGGTAAACACATCATTAAAAGGATAAACCTCAATTAAATAGATCTGCTTTAATTTAAGAATATGACTTGTTTAAATACCTTCAGAAAGTGAAGAAAAATTCGCTACAAGTGCAAGAGAACAATTTGAAGGAAATGCAAAAAACCAATGATTGAATTATTTTAAATGGGATGTGACACCTCTCTGGAAAGTCTATGTAAAAAAGGACATTTAAAGTCACATCTTCAGGAAGTGGATTGAAAATTTTGAAATATTGGTTCAACAACACTCATAAGAGGTGGCATCGCTAGAATTGAGGGAACACGCAAATAATATTCGAGCAGTACATAACTCATTGAAAGAACTCAACTCTCGTTATTTTGCATAAAAATCTCAACTATCACCCGAAAAAATTCTAACTGTGCAACATTCGAGATTATACCCCATGCTGTTGACGTTTCGTGAATTTTTTTTAGTGTACCTATTGATGAAATCGATGATAAACTGCATAATATAACCTCTGGATGAACAACCAAGTAGTTTCGTATATATACAAACCAACCATGTACTATCGGCTTGTACATTTATTGATTGTAGAATGTGAATTTCAAATGAAATGGAAAATCGAATCACATCATCTATAGTCCATTTTAGTTAAGAATACAGCGTTGAAGAGATAGGAGAGGTTTTTCCTCGCTTCTCATTGGTCTAAAAGCCAGACAAGTTTACACAATGTAAAATATTGCGACATCGCAACAATGGAAGTGGTTGGTTGACCGACGGCCGTGTAAAAACAGTGAAATAAAATCCAAAGTTGAGATTGAATGTTAAAGTTTTATTTCTATTATGTTTACCGTAAGTTTTGTTAATCGAGGAGTATGATTTCAATAATCGCCGCACATAAATTTGATTCTCACTAACACCTGATGGCAGTTTTCATAGTCTGCCGCTACGGTTCACCAGCCACCAAATCTATGATGACCATTTCGAAAAATTATGGTAATAACCTGTGATCACCAATTTAGTTCACCATTATTTAACTTCTGGATACATCGAAATTCGAATAATTATGACAAAGAACCCAGAACCAGGTCCTGATGCAATCTGCATGAGTACATATAGTGCCAGCGCCAGAAAGAATCATTGTGGTAAATATGTACGAAGTGTGTTTCACTATAGAATAGGAAAACTCAGTGTTAAGTTTGCAGCAGCTGAGGTAACTTTTCGGAATCAATAATGTCGAAAGTTATCGCTGAGATGCAGGCTGAAGACACTGTTACATCTCAAGGAAGAAGCTAATCCAAAGGAATGGAGATGAGTAACAAGCTATTCTTGCAACAGTTCACGCTTTTGTCCATAGAAATGAAATACCAACATTGTGATTATTGTTATTATATATAATACAAGAAATACATGAATTCAACTGAATATTTTATTTTCATGGATAATGCTCAATACCATTTATTAGAAGAAACCAACCAAGCATATCAACCTGGAAGAAATAAGATCATGGAATGGGCTATCAAATTATAATTTCGTATAGTGGTTTCATCATTTTTTGTGTGTAATATTGAAATTACTATTGATTCACTATTTTGAGGAAAACATTTCCACCTCTAGCATTTTCATATTTTATCCTTTGAAGCATAATCAGTCAAGTAAAATTAATAATGACTTGAGTTTCTATTTGAAACTCCATACTCAACATTACATCAGATTGAATATTCTTGGAATACGTCAACGAATTATTTTTCACTTGTGCTTCTTGAAATTCCATATAATAAAATTATTTTTGCAGATTTGTTAATTCACTTAGAAATCAATGATTTCTCTTCTTATATATTATATCCTGCAGAATATACCCTTGCTACATAAATATTCAATTATTGATTCATCACTCAACATTTTCATAGTTGTGAAATATTATTTGGCGGGTTTGCTAGTGTACGTCCACCAGTCCCACTACTGTATTCTTAACTGAAATGGACTATAGTCTCAATAGAAGCCAATAGAATAGTATTACTTATGTGACGAGTGTTGTCTATGAAAATTTCATATCAAAGGAAACGCTGTGAACGGATCAGAATTTCTTATTTTTGTCCCAGCGTTCGTTGAAAAAAAACATAATTGGACTATTGCAGGCGTCCGGAAATAAATCAGTTCTTCATTGTACGGCTCGTCTAGCGAATGAAATTAGATTGAATGTGCCAAGAAATGGAAATGTTTGTGTAGGAGTAGAGGGACTGCAGAGATTCCAGCGGAAAGCTTGTAACAAGTAAGCGCCTGCACTATTTTTCAAATCGCTCATTCGCACTGATTTATTTCTTGCGGAAAATTAAAAATGTTACCTGAGCGAATCAAAGCATTCAGATATGTCTCTCTTGGGAAATTATATGACGATAGTTAACTGCTTCGAGAAATTTGCTGCTTGGAATTTCGCGTACACATGAGTCAGATTTATGTGGTATATACAGGGTGCCCGTTTTTCGAGCTGAACCATGGGGATCTCAGTTATTATAAGAGATACGAGGTCGGTTAAATTGGGGCAAAGTTGAGCATTCTCATGCTGAACAATTATCTAAAAGAAAATTGTATATATCATTTTTAGTTTTTGAATTAATGAAAAAAACTTAAATTTTCGGTTTTATTTTTTCGAGCGAAAACCATATTGGACGTTTTTAACTAGGACATTCTTGAAACACTTTCTTACGAGGAATCTAAATCTGTTATCGTATTCTCCAAGGCGTTCTTTATGTCAGAGATACAACAGTCGATTTTTGTTTTTCTTATGGGCGCCATATTGGATATTTGCATTTTTTAAAAGTCTGTCACTTTCTGAATACAATGATGTGATACACGATATGTTTGAATAATGATGGAAATAAGACCTGGTGGCGCTACTCTTCAATTGTTTCAGCAGACAAATCTTTGATTTGAAACAATCGAATTTTAGCTCATAACGTGGGGTTCTCATTTACAACAATAGATGACGATACTGTCGAAAGATATTTGAAGAATTTTCTTTCAATCATGTTCGATACATATTCGTATCAAACTCATTGGAAAATGGCTTCAAGAAATTGTTGTTACATGATAACCCCTCATGTAACACTAGATGGCGATACTGTCGATAGGTATTTGAAGAATTTTCTTTCAATCATATTCGATACATTTTCGCATTCGATACATATTCGCATCAAACTCATTGTGAAATGGCTCCATGGACCTGTTAGAAACGATTCAGAAGTCATTCAGAATCAAATATTCATAGTTTTGTATTGACACCAGTGCTGCCAACTGAGTTTTTGAGAAATCATGAGACAACCCATGAAAATGTCAGGAGATTGAACCTTGAAATCTGGAGATTATCACCACTGAACTTTATGAAAACAAATTTTGTTTCGAAGTCTGATCACAGGGGTCTGAGGTTGTAGAGTGAACTGCTTGAAAAGTGTAATTTTTCGAACATGAAAAATTCATGAAATATATATTCCATATCATAGTATGAGTGTAACTCTGGTATACTCAGACGTATGTTTTCATAAATCAATACAAAAAAGTGAGAGTCTTCAGTAAAAAATTAATAGGTATATCACATAGATATAATGAAAAATAAAGTTAATAAAAATAACGAATAATCTCACATAACAGGAACACAAAATTTACCTAACTAATCTAACTATAAAATCATATTTTTCTTCAACTGGTGTCAGGTGTCACTGTGTCAGTAGCACGAACTATGCGGACAAGGTTCTATGCGGAGACCACAGAACAGAAGTTATGTGGCGGAGACCTAATATTATGCTCTATGAATCTACGAGAGAGTTGTGTTTTGTGTTGAAAATACCACAGAACTCGGAACGATCCACATTTCAATCCGGACAACATTTACTCGTGAAAAATCATGAGATTCTTCCTGTAAATCGGTAACTATTGTTGAAAATCTATGATTATCGGTAGATCCTGATTGCAAATCGTAAATCGGGAGAATATTTGAGAAATCAGGAGATCTCATGATATATCGTGGTGGTTGGCAGCACTGATTGACACCTGCAAATTTGGTTGAAATCGCGGCTTCACTTACCCACGCAATGTCACGTTGGACACGTGTTATCGAAGTAGGCGAAATCAAGAGATTTGGGACATGTCACAGGATAGGAAGTGAATTCACCAGTCTGTCTATCCACCTCTGTTTGAAACTAACATGGTAATAAAAATTAAGAAAAACCGTTTTTACGAACAGTGCTTTGAAAATAACGCCAGCAATTTTGTTTGTCAATAACCAAATTTTGATAGTTCAATTGAAGATGAGGAACGATCACATTTCTGTCAAGCTTACTTTTCTAAAAACCAAGGTTTTAAGTTAGGAACGAATTTGACAGGAAAGCTAGAAGTGTTTTCTCTGAAAAACGAAACAAAATCATTGAATATTGAATACATAACAAAGTCATAAAAGTTGCTTGAATACTCCACCATTCTCTTCTATATAGACACAATTTTTTTTTCGTTATTCTTCCCAGCTCAGTAATATCATGGATGAGTTCAATTTTAAGAAATCTTTCTTCATTCCCCATAAACAATTATCCAGTATTCTTTTTTCTAGAAATCTGATTCTTGCAATTTTAGGTACCCATCTATTGGAGCTATTCAGAACTTGGGATGAAGAGTAAAATTGTGTTTAGGAGTGAATGGTGGAATATTCGAGCATCCTTTATGACTGTTTTGTTTTGCGATTGTTTTTGATAACTTTAAATGTCGTTCCTAATTCAAAATAACCTTGGTTTTAATGTTAGTAAGCTCGCAAGTTCAACTTAACCATCAGAATTTAGTTTGTTAAACAAAATTTTTGGCATTGTTTTCAAAGCACGATTTTTTGCCAATTTTGACCAGCATCTAAGATACCAACATATCGTGTGATACGTCATAGTAATCAGAAAAAAACAGACTTCAAAAATGTTAAAATCCAATATTGCGCCCATAAGAAAAACCAAAGTCGACTGTTGTATCTCTGACATCAAGAACGCAGTGGAAAATGCGATGACAGATTTAGATTCCTTGCGAAGAAGTGCCTCTGAGACGTCCTAGTTTGCTTCGTTTTCGATTGAAAAAATAAAAACGAAAACTACAAACTTCTGTTTTTTCCCAATATTTCAGAAACGAGAAATGATACATGAAATTTTTTTCAAATAATTGTTCAGCATGAAAATGTGCAACTTTGCCCCAACTTAACCGATCTCGTATCTCTTATAATAACTTAGATCCCCATGGTTAAGCTCGAAAAAAGGCACCCTGTATACCCATCGACTTTTTCAAGGCTTCCTAAAAACTCTTTTCAACCGATACCGAAACATATCGATATATATCAATATATTGATATCAAATTGGCTATCGATGTACGAGTCGATATATGTACGTAAGAATATATCGAGTGATCCTTTGCTGTCGATATAACATTCGTTTTAACACTTACATTTAAAAAATGTTTAATACATGTTTCATGAGGATCGAGCTTCACAGTCTAGCTCATAATTATCATTGAAATCGGTAGATTTAGTACTGTACGTGTGACTGTGGGCTTGTGACTGTGGACATGTATGAAGGAAGAACTGTGGTGCAATAAGACTATTCCCTTGAAGACTCTGATTGATCGTGCCTTCAATTCCTGCAACAACGAGAAAAGCCTGACTACCGAACTGGACCACATCAAAAAAGACCTCTACCAGAATGGATATTCGAGGAAACTGGTGGAACAGACGTTGGCCCGCAAGAGACAGGGGATAACCCACAAAGAAGAAGAACCGCAACAGCCAATATTGTGCCCCCCCCTACATAAAAAGATTGTCAGAAAGAATCAAGAAAATTTGATCTGAATACAAGATCAAGACCTACTTCAAATCTGGAAACACCATCCACAGCCAACTCATCAAAACCAGACCACCGAACAAAACCAGTCAATCCAAGAATTGTGTTTATCGAATACCCTGCGAATTTGGCGAATCATACATCGGAGAAACCAAGATACTACTGGAAATCAGAATCGGCGAACACAAGAAAAACACCCAACGAGGAAAAACCATACCAAGTCAGGAAACGCAGATCATGTATGGACCCACCAACATAACATCATTCATAGAGAGGAACACTGGTTCAAGAGAAATTTCAAGGAAGCAGCATACATAATGAATAATAACGCGTTCAGTCAACCAAGCGTTGAGATCCGCAACATACGGAAACCGATGATACGCCGAATCAACAGGTTACGACTCATTGAACCGGAAAATCCCGCCATATCTGACCTGTAAATACTCGTGTATCCCCGGGCTTTGTCAGTTCTCATATGAAGACGATTGTAGATAAAAACAATCGAAACGTCGTAACAAACTCGGTTTGAAATACTTCTTGTTTATTAATTTTTTTATTTTATTTCCTCAAATTCACCTGACTATCCCCTTTTCTTTCAGGCTAATAACTATTTAAATTTCCATTTGAATCTATATTTTTCTTGAACCTTATATATATACTATTACTAACCTATTTTTCAATTCTTTACAGATTATTGATATTCTCTTTGATCTTTTGGTTCGATAGTATAGTTATACTTGTTTTCAATTCTTTTCATTTTCATTATTCATCTTGTTTTTTAGCATAACACATATTTTCTTTAGGATTCAAATCTTCATACCTTTAGTCAATGGAAGTCCGAAATTCTACTAGTACATACCAATCGATATAAACTTCAGAAAATAAAACATCATAAACATGGATGCTGAAAGAATCGACCTTTCTTCATGACTGACCATGAATAAGACAGGAATATATTCTTATCTTGCTCGCGCCATCTCCAGTATAAATATCAAACTCTTTTTCGTTACTAGATAGCGAAGAATTCAATTGGTAACCCTGGGAAGCCATAGTGAAACTAGTGGTCCCTATTTTGTACCACCAAGCATTGAACAAAACGTGTGCCGGAAAGAGTTAAGATGAGCCACATCCCCATAGTGGCATTCGAAAAACGGACGGACAGTCTGTATACAGATTTATAATTAAAAAAATCACTTTTGTTAGTAGTGCCTAGGTATTTTCTGAAGGAAAGTGTTTTGATGACGTTAGTCAGTACAAAAAAAAACATAGCTTGAGAAAAATCAATCACGCCGGTGTGTGTTTTATGGCCATCAGTGATGGAAAAACGTTTATATTTTCAGCGCCTATGCAATGTGAACATCCAGCAGTAAAATTGTGGATGCTCCTCTTCAAATTGCCTCGAATCTGCCGATGTTGGAGTTGGTTCAAGATTTGAATGATGTGTTGAAAGAAATATCTGCAATTAGCCTAGAGAGCCGGATAACAATCGGCGGGGCAAAATGTTTACTCTGTATGAAAATGGCCCAGAACAAACTGATTTGTTTGAAAAACTAGTTCGATTCGAATCGTTTTTTATGTGAGATTATTCGATTTTGTATATGTACTCAGCTTGCATTCGAACTGTTTATTTGAACTGTTTAAATATACAGAAATTTCACATTCTCATATATCTGCACATGAAACGGCGGCTGCTTTTGAAAGTCGGGAATAGAATGAAGATCATTGCATATGGGATACCTGTTAGGAGAAAGGCGAAAGTAATGGGAATCTAAATTTTTTATTCCAACCAGGACATAATATCCTGATTTCTTCGGTCCAAGAAATTTCTCACAGAGAGAGACAACAGTGAAGAATAAAGTTTCAGAGACAGCTGTCACTACTGTCAGTAGCATTTCTGGCAAGTTATTAGAGGGGTATTGATTAGAGGGGGTGATGGGTAAGAAAGTACTATGATACAATGGCGTACATTTGAGAACACATATTTGATTTTTATTATCTAATAAATGAATTGCCGAAAGAAACAGCAAGTCATCCAAGAGGTACTTGAGATTTGGATATCCAAATAATTCAAATTAATCCAATTAGAGTATTTTTAATTCACCTATAGTTCTTATTCTGAATCTGCAAATCGACCAGGAATTCGAAAAACACTCGAAACTATGTAAATCAAACCCGATCGACACTAGAATTCGCTAAAGAATACAATATTTGACATTTGTCCGAAATGTCATTTGTGTCAAACTAACGTGTGTATCGTCAAAATTTTAAAACGACCAATCAATGGCTGAGTATTTTCGACCCTCCCCCGGACCTACCAAACAAATAACCTAGATGCCGTATCTAGCGTAAGCCTTTATGATCTAAGTAAGTATCAGTCCAGGGCGCCCTGATCAGTCTCGATATTTTGTAACTCTACATCAAATTGACTTACACACTAGATTCAGAAGCCTTCAAAAACAAAACCATAACAAATTAATTTCTGGAAACAACAATTCAGATTATGATAATTGCCGACTTTGCAAAAATTTAATTAGATAGGTGTTTTTTGATTTCATGTATCATAAACTGGAATTTTGTTTTCGTATATTAACTCTTTCATTTATCAAAATTGATTATGACAAACCGATGTGTTTCAACATCTCGTTTATTATTTCCTGTAGGAACATATAAAGTGAGTTATTAAAACATACCTATACCTGTCTTATCCCTGTCACACGGAACCTATATTATGATTTATATATACACCAAGATCCAGCAAATTTCCAAATAAGTTAAAGTGACTCCAAGTTTTCTTCTTCATACTAATAGACAAAAAAGCATTCTGTATCGAGTCTCACCCAATCGACATCGAAATAAGTTTATAGTTACAAAAGTTATACGTAATAAAAATCAATTTTTTTACTATCCCATTCCTTACGATATAAACCCTTATATTAACCACATTTTGAACTCATGGCATCTCAGGCCCTACGAGCTATGGGATTTATAATGAGGCAAAGTGCCTGTTTCAATGAAACCACCTTTTTATCTTGTTCACGAAACACATTTCGCAGATAGAAAATACAAAGTTAACCTATACTATAATTCAGTTAGATGAGTAGATTATAATCAAGGGTAGAACTGAGGAATAATGTGTTACATAACCTATAAAAAATATTATAACCATCTTTGGTCTTTTAACGAAAACTTAGCTGACTTCCATTTTTAGAAAAATGTGTGCTTGATTTATTGTTGATTTTATAATAAAAATGTGTGTTTGCAAAAGGTCGTCGTTGCCGAACATATTTCATGCTCTGAAAGATTTACTGGACTGGCACTTACATAATGAATATGTGTGTGCAATTGACTTCGATTCTGGAACCTTGAACTCAAGACTGGAAACTCTTGTACCTGATCGCTCTCTCTCTCGATTAACCTATAGATCCGATCTAAACATAGCATCCACAACACCCGCTGAAATAATCGAGCGAACTGGTATTATTCAATTCGTTCGTAGTTATTTTTCACTTTATTATTTTGAACGTTTGTGTAAACATGCATATAAATAATTGTAACATTTACCACTCCAAACACCTGCTTCTTATTTTCATCGTTACCTCACTTTTTTACCAATGTCATAACGGCTGATGGGAATATTTCCAAGTGAAATGTTTTGTTAAATTATTACTTCTTTTTAATCTTTTGACCGCACGAAAGAAAAACATGAATGGAACATCATGCGAGCTATCAGAAAAAAATCGGGTGAGGATATAGATATTTAATATATAATACTTGATCTATTTTCCAGTTGTCTTTGGAGATATACAGGGTGGAATTGAAAACTCACTTTTCAGGAACCTTTCGTATGGTGGTCAAAGAAACTTGAGTTTGGATTAGCAGGATTAATATCAAATGTTTTGAAGTATCTACAAGGAATTTATTTGAAACAGATGAGGACGTTTCCTGAACACTTTTCCATATTCCTAAAAATGAGAGCATCAGATATACCATAAGTCGTTTAGATTTATCTAGCTTGAAACTAATCCTGTTAATTTCATGACTGAATTCAGTTCAATGGTGCATTTGTGCAGTAATAAAGGAAAAAAGATCATTTATGCAAGAATTATCAAGGTCATGTCTTAGAGGTAACATCTTTCATTGGTCACTTTACAATTTCTATAAGCTGGCAGTCATCAATATCCATTTTTTAGTTTTATAATATAATAAAATTCTGATGTTAGTTTAAATAAACAACACAATCACAGATACCAACCTATATAAAGCCATCATAGAATTCAAAACTTCGAACGCATGTGCAAATATGATCAGTTTTAAGCCATAAGAGATAAAAGTTGGCAAACTTTCTTACGACATGACTTAAAATTGCTGCATTTTTTTATTGAAAAATTGTTAAAATATTTTTAATTATATATAAAAATAAATCTCGTGAAAAACTAGCACTCTATTTCAATTTGACCTAAATACTTAACACAAATGGGTTTTAGAAAGTTATATATCGTAGATCTGTTATTCGGCATCAGGTTGGTAGCCTCTGCCCAAGGTGGATATAGATATGGTGGAACGATAGTCCCATTAAAAGGCACTAGAAATATTTGTAGACTTCTGCCTACTTGATTTTGTTTAAAAGGAGGGTCACGGGCCGAACTTTCGACCATTCCGTAAGAGGTCTCTGGGATGACCACATCGTAAATAAATAATCATACGCCAGAAAAGCCAGTAGAAACCTTCACGTCCATCTACTCTTTCCAATTCGCGTTAGTCAGAAAGCGTTCTCAACAGGTGTCACCCCAAAACCTCATTTACATTGAAAATTACTGGGTAATATTGTTTTCGTCAGGACCGCATTGAGGAATATTATTCTTTATACTGCATATATACTGCAATCATTTTTTCAAATCCATTTATATCGAGAACTCGTAAGATATAAATATTGGATAGTATAATTATTTCAAAAGAAATCTTATTATTATTGGAAGACAATAACTCGAGAATTACCAACTTCATATTTTCGAGAAGGTTTTCCAAATAATATGGTCACAGCATGGAAATACACCAATGAATTCTCGTAGCTCTCATTTCGAAATCACAATGACGTACAAGGCCAAGCGATTTTGGTTTTGGCGATACTAGCGGTGAAAAATCTAATGTTATTATTGGTCAATTTCAATTTAGATTGTGATTCGATCAAAATTTAACCAATAACAAAATGGCAAGCCAAAATCACTTGGCAATAAACTGTGCTTGATGAATCCAAAATTTGGTAATTGAAACAAGATATATGGTTTTTATAGGAAATTATGTATGGAACTTGGTGTATTTAGGGGCAGAAATTGAGGTTTGCACAATTGATCCATCAAAAACTATTGTTTGAAAAGCCAAAGGTAGGTATATGTAATCAAAATCTAACCTAAGGAGCGAAAATGTCAGTTCTTGATTTTGATTTAACTTGATTGAGATGATTCATCTGTGTAGTTTTATTGGACGCCTCAATCCTAAAAATCCACCTATGATGAAAAAAGTACATTCATGTCAAATAATATCCACCCGTTAGAATACTCAATCTGCTTAAACTGTGATCTCAAACATGACGTCAGAGCGTTTTCTTAGGCACCTGCCTGGTTCTGTGAGAGACAGAGATACATTACAGAATTACCCTATTTCATCTTATGCAAAAACCCAAAGAAGGCAACGCAGTGACGTATTTGATAGGATCACTTCGTAGCATGGGAAAAGAAACCTTGCAAAGTATAGCAGCACATCTTCCTTACTCCTTACTCATACAAGTTCTACGAGGGTTGCTTTGCAACTAAGCTGGTGGTTAAAAACACTTTTCAAACACTTTTTCAAACATCAACTTATCTATGTTTTTTCCACTGTGCTCAAAATATCCGGGAATGTTCAAAATATTTTAGGATCTGAAAATTATCCGCTGTTCGAAAACAAACTAGAAAATCATTGAGATTGTATCTGAGTACAGACCTGAAACGAATCTCCGACAATTCCTACCAGCATCTCCATTGATGCCAGTTAGCGGATAATTATTTGATTCCCGGATCTTCTGGGACTGAAGCGGCCTTTATTATATACACCAACATTATGATATTATGATTATTATTTATCCCTCAGCTACATTCGAGTCATGAATTCCATTTGAAATATTGCATGAATATTATCGAACGTTAATCCATAATTTATAAGTAATTTGAAACTATTAATTACAATGTAGACTTTTTCGTTTCCAAGAAAGATATTCTTCGAACTCATATATTTATTTTGATATGTGACAATTTTAACAATTCCGTTTCCGACACAAATTAGCCTCCTCACAAAGAATCTGATAGTAGGAATAAGTGGTGTCAAACTCTCCTTGGTGCTGATACATACATTTGAAATATTTTCAGCGCTATCACCTATCGGGTTGTCAGAAAATATCTCAATACCTTTATACCTATCATTGCATTTTTGGATTACTATATTTTCAATTGTTATTGAAATCAGGAGCTTTTTATCGCAAACAAAAGCGTTTGAAAAAAAACGAGAAATTATTGGATTCATAGATTCATGGCAAAATGCATATTTTGTTTGATTTTATGATTTTTCAATTGCGAATTCATTTTAAATCAAGGCTACTTCTCTCGTATTCACAATAATTCGATATATGTATATGCAAAAATAAATTGTAATTGATTTATTTGGTGTGATATTTCTGTACCTGAATACGCGATATTCAGGTATTGAATTTTCAAATCTATTTCATAAGATTCAATATGATAGGTATACCTTCCTAATGATTTTTCCATTGAATATCTCGGCCATATCTCAAGATCATGAAATTGCTATCGGAAATAACATGTCTACTGATCTCATATCTCACCAAGTTTACGAAGTCCCTTATTAGGTTAACAAAATAGTTGAAAAAGTAGAATCCCCAATAAATTTATTGTGAGATCAGCTACCTATCCTTCCGAAGATTGAATTTTCAAATTTGTAATTCTTTTCTTCATCGAGATTTTTGTGTATATTTAAAACTGAGTCTGAACACGAAAATCATCGTTTGGAAATTCCTATTTTGCAATTTTTCTTCAGTTGGTGCTCATTTTTTTAGTTGTTTCTCACAATTCATAAATTACACGAGAAGAGTGAAGGGCAATACAAAATAATATGTGGTGATTTATGGTAATTTATGCAACAAGCGCTCAGAGCATCTATTCATTGGTTTCTGCGCGCCGAACGGTTTCATTGAATCTGGTCTACTCCATACCGTATACGAGGAACAAATGAACAATAAGGTTCGTTTTCATCCATGATTCCTCGTTACATAACATATGAGTTTTTGAACTATCCCTATATATTCAATATACCTATTCAACTGATATTGGAAATAATATAAAAATATAAATCAAAACAGTGTTCCGCAAATTTTCATTCGATCTTGAATTTTGTATGCAGAGTCGATTGATTGTCATACTTACTTATACTATATTCAACACATTCAACTTTTAGATTTTAAATAATATACGAATCATTATTTCTTGAATAAATTCTGTATGTGGGGTCGATTGTGAATCGAGAATTTACCTATATACACAGGGAGAATTTACCTGTATACACAGGGTATAATATGTGAATTCACAAGCAACCACGATATTCGCATATCAAAAGTCGAAGAATAGAACCTAGATTTATAACTCGGAAAAGAAAGGCAATATAGCGAATACTTGTTCTCGCCACTGAATTCATCTGAAAAAAATAGATGACTTGTAAATTTTTTCATATCTTCTATAGTTATAAAATTCGAGATCTGCTAACGCTGTCTTTTCTGAGTTGAGTGGAATCAAAATAATATCCTATTGTTCATTACTCACTGTCACACGATAGTATTTGTGATGCAATTTCTACTTGGGTTCGCTAATTCAAACACTCAGTACAGGGCAAACAACTCCTCAAAAGAGCGTACACCATATTTAAAATACTTGTAATTAAGGTATTTAAAAGCTATTTGTGATTACTTAAAATAATTAGCAAGTATTTAGAAGTATTTAATATACTTGAAAGAATTGAAAATATTTAGGTCATGAGTAGATTTTCGAAACATTTAAGGGTAATAGTGGTAATACAGCAGTATTTGATAATAAATAGGGGAATTAACAAGTATTCAAATCTATTTCAACAACTTAAGAACTATTTAATGATATTTATCAAGGAATCAAAAGACCTGGAATATAAATCAATATTGATTTTTCCTTATTATGAATAATAAAATTGAAAATTAATTTATGTCGATAACAGAGAGAGATATACTATAGCCGAGGCAAATATATTCAGAATATTTTGTATACTACGAAAATCCGATATTATAATGTAATAATATGGTGTTTGTTTTGAAATTTCAAAGTTGGCTTAGTAACACTAGATCTGGCAACAGGATAGCAGTAAACATATTTTCAGAGGCTTTCCTATGCCTTTCAAAATTTAAAATGACAGAAAGTATTAACAATCAGCAATAATACTGGTGTAATAATATAATAATGATTTTTATGATTATTCTTCAGAAGTAAACAACTAAAGTACAAAAAATACGTTTTTTCTCGCCTGAACTGAGAAGTGAAAAAAATATATCAGTCATGGAAGAATCATCACAAGCCGTCGGGACGCGAACGGGTAAAAATCCTAACCGACATCGGAGCCGATATCTGATATTTCAACGTGCATCTGATATATTTAAAGGATTTAAAAATGTATTTAATGTACTGAAGATGTAATTAAAGCACTTAAAAAATATTTAAAATAAAGAAAAAGGATTTAGAAAGTATTTGAAAGGTAATTGAGAAATTGAAGACGTAATCAAGAGACTGAAAAAATAATTAACAGGTATTTGAAATAATTAAAAGTATTTAAGGCTGGGAAAGGCCAGACACTTTGTCCAAATCCGGGACAGGGGGGGTTTGGAGGAAACGGCAGTGGGCGGTTACCAAATCGTCATAAATCAACGGTTATCCTTGTTCAACGAACGATCTTCTCATCTAGTACGGGTGATATCGCGACTGACGTTTTTATTCGCATTGCTCGATAATCTAATATGCGAGTAATACTGGGATGCTGTCTCTCAGTTTTCGAGAAAACAAAACTGGCGTAGATTCAAATCAGACTTGCTGCGGATCTTCAACTTGATGATTGTGTATACCAAATCACTTTTTACGACATTTTCTCTAGGCCAAGAACTTTTTTATTCTGAAAAAACACAAAAAGTACGATTTTTCTGTAGAACACGTTTTTTATCGTTCCTACCGTTATATTTCTGGAAATAATTGAGCGATCGGACTGATTTTTTTTTCAAATTGAAGTATACATGATAGCGCTTCTTGCCATATACAATATTGGTGAAAAATTCATGTTCATCAATTTCTAGAACTGTAGCAAATTTCAACTTGTTATTTTCGGAATGACAATTTTCAGTAATCGAGAAAAAAATTTATTTATGAAAATTTTTGTATACATGCTGCGAACAAAATTGAGCCAATAGATGAAATAAGTTTCCTGAATGAAAATTTTTCATGTAGCAGATATCTACATGTACTTATTTAATGAGACAATACTACATTATCGCGCGCTCGGCGCTCGGCTCTCTCCTCACACAGTCAGCCAACTGGTCTTTGTGTTCATAATGTGTAGTCGAGCTTTCATCAGTATATCAAATGAGAGGAAAATATACATTATTGGTATGAATAAAGTATCCACCTATTTAATGAGTTGGTATTAAATAACTCCATTCATTTTTTTATGTTGACAAAATAATAGTTGAACACATTGCTGCCTCATGATGGCATATTATGCCTTCTTCCAGTCCAATTCTGGCATCGTATAGGTTAGATAATTCTCCTTCGGTTAGGTATGCCATCATGTGAAATCTGTATAACTTCATAAAACATTGTGTATACTAAATGTTTGTGGTATACTTATCCGATTTATCATGAAAGTTTCATGGTATAATATAATGGAAATTGCATTGTAATTAAAAAATCAGACAAATGTTAATTGAAAAGAAAAAAACACGTAAGTTGCGATATAAAATTTTAAAGAATCAAGCATTGTCTTATATCACTCACTGAATATCGAATTTTTTCGTAAAACTGACAGATGCCACTCGGTAAACATTCAGAGGACAACTATTATGCTTCCGTGGAACAAACAAATCTCTCCGAAATATTCGACGAAAGTAGAAAAATGGCGTCTATACCTATTTGGAACTATGTCTAGTTGGGCAGTATCCCCTACCATCATTTTTTCAAAAAGTTCAAAAGGAGGTACCCATTAAAAATGAACTTATGAATTTCGTGATTTTATTTTCAATTTCTGAAAATTGACATTCTGAAAATATTTTCCTGACTTCTTTAGGTTGGATTTCAAAAATGACATTGTTTAGATTTCGGGAATTCAATAATATTCCATTTCTGGTATTACCGAAGTTTACGGAAATTATTATGGTTGAAACGAGCAATTTGGAAAATCCATGTTAACGAGTTTTCAAAAAATACACGTTCAATGTATTACTGACACCCCTTCAATTGTTTATATTTTCAAACCATTTGTCGTCATTTAAATGCTACAAAGGATATTCAACAATTTATTTTTAATAAGCATTTTGCATGTTTGAAAAAAACCTGTGACTCCACACAGTCCCAAACAATGAGTGAGAGTAGATGCGATACATTCGCCTGCATGTGTGCGGAACGAGGATCGAACACTTTATCTGATAATCGACGGTATATTCACCAGTAGGTAGGTACCTATGATGAATATTTGTATTCTATAAACATTATGAAAAATCAGGGTTGCGACGTTTTGAATCGAATAATGAAAATATAAGTAATTGATTTGTGCATTATTTCCATATTTGAAAAATTATGAAAAATCAATATGAATAGAAAAAATCAATCTTATTTTGTTGATTTGAAAAAAATCATGATGCTTCGCAACTCTTACAAAATTTGGATAATTCTGTATCTATTTATATGAAACTAAAAAAAATCGATCACGTTTGCAGAAATAAATTCATAATCCAATCACTATTTTTTAACAAATATTTCTGGAAATCGTTGGTGTATAATTCAGAATATGTTGTGTATAATGTTATGAATATTTCGTGGCAACACTGTAGGCTGCTGCCAGCAGCAGGTTCTGGTTCTGTTGGAGTTTGTACAATCTGTGGCATGGCGTAGGATACTTGGGGCACACCTTCTTGTTTCATTGATGAATTCGATTCTATTATGATTGAAAGTCTCGAAACGGATATAGGTACATTACCATCGGCCTTTGTGTGAACTCGCTCGAGTGGGTTGCATATACGAAAATGAAACGAGCCACACTTGCGGAACAATAGTGTAACCTTCTCGTGTTGTCTCGTTACTTGAATGAAAATATTTTTTCCGCAAATCGCTAGGAAATTATGACATTCCTGTCAAAATTTCTTGAAGAAAAAGTCTGGACTTCCTTACTGTGAGGAAATGTCATTTCCTTACTGTAAGGAAATGATATTTCCGTACAGTTGTTAGTGTTCTACATAAATGATTGAAAACACATTGCTTATAAGGAATTAATTTATATTTTGAAAACATCAAGTCATTGCTGAATACATTTTTAAGATCAGTTTGTTATATTTACAGTAATTTGACAGTTAGTACAATTATTGAACATTGGAGGAACACTGTTAGAACTATGAGAAACATTTTGGACAACATGCGGGGTGGTAGGGTTATTTTATTGAATATTTTGTACTGTGAAAATTTTATTTGCCACCTCAACCTTATTGTTCGATATATCCTTCAGCAACGTTTGATGACTTCCATCCGCCATGCCTCTTTAAACTAGTTATGTCGGCACCAGAGTCAACCAATATTTTTGCAGAAGACCGACGAAAGCAGTGACCAGTGTATTCTGTCGGATTTACCAAGTACAAATAAGTAGCAACTATTTTGGGCATTTTTATAAATTGATGAATTCCTACCACTTGTCTACAACCCTTTCCGCTTTGATATTTAAAGAAAAATCGGTCACTGTTCATATTTTCTGGTCTTAACGAAACATACTTTCGATAAACATTCAAGTAGATCTGATTAATTACAAATGATCTTGGTTTGTTGGTTTTCGAATCAGGTATGCTGATTAAAAGTTTAGATTCTAGGTCTTCTATATCGTGTACAGTCATTCGGACTAACTCATCCATTCTACAGGCCCCAGAAATACCAAATATTACAGCCACCTAAAAAATAAATAAAGGTACAATCTAAATAGAAATTAAAACCTTGTAAATTACCTTAATCATTAAATTTTCTTTATCTGGAGCTTCCTGGATAAATTTTTCAATTTCTTCCTTCGTTAAAATCTTAGATATTTCTTTGCCCTATAACCTTGAGCTTGCCGTTTCAATAAAGAACGAAGTTTTGAGTATGTAGATATATCTACATTGTGTTTAATTGCAAGGGTTGACTTAAGCATTGAATAATTGGCCCATAATGTTGAAGATTTCATCTTTAAACAAAGGTCTAGGAAGTATGCCATTACAAGATTTTCTGAGAAAGAACTCGTATTTTTACTCATGCGATAATCCATAAAACGTCTGTATGCATTTTCGTACTTTTCTCTTGATTTCTTTGGCAATAATTCTAATGAAGCAGTATTCACTGCCTCAACCAGCTCTGGAGGAGTCCCAGGAATGGAAATTTCATCATCACTTATCATTTTACTTTCGAGAACATCAGCAATTAAATTTATAAGCGTCAAGTTTGACAATTCAACCTCAATACGTTTCCATAGTAGCCCAAGTAAGTTTATTAGGAATTTCAAAGCACCATTTATTTGGGAATAAAATTATCGCGTTTTTTTTTTAAATCAATCAATATCTGTCGAATTTTAAACGATTTGCGGAAAAATAGTATGCTTACCTCGTAGGAAAAGCCACATTCCTGGACTCTGTTGCTAAGTCTCGGCTTGCGCCTCGACTTAGCAATCTTCACAGTCGCCCAGGAATGTTAAGCTTTTCCTACCCGGTAAACAATGTACTATTTCATTGGTGTCCCAATTTACCTATTCAAAGCACGCCTTAGCTTGAAAATTTTTTCATTGTTGATCTGACAGGAGTACCTTACAACGTCAAATAAAATGTTATCCTTATATAACTAACAAATAAACATGCTAACTATAGATAGTAATCGTGGATAACTGGTCTTTTAAACACTTGCTCTATAGCCTATATACTGATCAGGCATACATTATTATTATACTCAATATGTTTTCATGTTTTGAGAATTGAACAGTTAATCAAAAGATAATTAGCGATGAAATCCCCATCAAGTAATGACCGTTCAATAAACGATATGTAGACAAGGATGGCTAGTTAGTTTTCTTAGGCTGCAATGTAACCATGTCAACAATGAAGTTGTTTCTACTACTCCTTTAAGTATTTCATCTATTTCTCCCTCCATGAAATATCACAAGCTGTACTAATATTTTTATACTTCGTATGTGAAACATTTTGAAAATCTCATTCTGATAATAATAATAATAGCATTTTATTGCCCAACAGTTAGATACCCATTTACAGGACAAATTATTTATAAGAAAGTTCAAAATGTAATTACAACCATTTTGGTGAATAAATTACAAGAGTATTCAAATATAGATGAAGGAAAGAGAAAAAAGAAGTGGAAGAATGAAAATACTACAATCTATAAAATATAAAATATAAAATAAAAATAAATATATAAAAAAATAAAAACTATAAAGAAATAAAAACTGCTACATCTTACATGATGTTTTCATTCAGATATTGAATAGCCATATTTCCTATATAATTCAGTGTATCATGCTGAATATCACAGTAGACAGAAAGTTTTCACACATGGTATATATAGGGGACTTCAAATATAAATTTGTCCTGGCTCTATTACAGTGAAACGTCTTAGTGTACCTAGTTCTAGAATTTGGAACAAAAAACTTCAATTGAGACAATATATTACTTGCATCAATTTGATAGTGCAATAATTTGTATAGAAAAATAATGCCAGCACGCTTTCTTCTTACGTCAAGACTTACAAAATCAAAGCGCGATATTAAAGTTTGGTATGGTACGCCCCTTTCGGGATATTGATCATCGATTTTAAAACATAAAAACTTCAAGAATCGTCTCTGAACTCGTTCAATCATCAACCTGTTACACATATAGACAGGATTCCATATAATAGAACCATATTCCAACTTAGATCTAACGTACGCATTATACAACGAACAAAGAACTTTGAGATTCCAAAAAGATTTACAATTTCTTATTATAAAGCCATAGGATTTGAGAGCTTGGTTTACTTTTACAGAAATGTGGTGACCAAATGTTAAGTTGCAATCAAAGTAAATGCCAAGATCTTTTAGTAACTCACAACGAGACAATATTGTGTTATTTACGTTGTAATTGAATAAGATAGGAAATTTTTTTCTTGTGAAACTCATGCTTTTACATTTCGAGCATTTAAATAAAGCTTATTCTCCTCGCACCATTGCTGAACCTTATTTATTTCAAATTGCAGGGCCTCACAATCATCCACGTTTTGTATTATAGAAAATAATTTCAAGTCATCCGCAAAGAATAATCGTTTACAATCTATTTCATCATTTAAATCATTGATAAATAATGCAAATAAAAGGGGACCTAGGTTCGAACACTGTGGAACCCCAGAGGTAGTAATAAAGTTATTTGAATTGAAGCCATTATAGGAAACAAACTGAGATCGTTGAGTGAAATAGGATTTGAGGAATAAAACAGCTGACAAATGAAAGCCGAAATAATGAAGTTTCTGTAACAAAAAAAGGTGGTCAATTCTGTCAAACGCTTTAGCAAAATCTGGGTAGATAACATCTACTTGGCAGCGATTATCAACATGCTCCGAAACGTATTGCGTGAACTCAGTTAAGTTTGTTACCGTTGAGCGTTTGGCCATAAATCCATGTTGATATGGTGAAATTATCATATGTACTGAGGTGATGGTGTCAGCTTCTTCATGAAGTGTATTCGTATACTTGTTGAAATTACAATTTTTTTAATCTTCCTCCTTTTCCAGACTTATATCTATAGATTCTGATTGGAAAAGTGAGATATTCATTTTTTAGAAGATACTGAAAGTGAATATAAATAAAACAGTTTCAAACAATATTATAAAATATACTTTACATAGTAGAAAAATTTCTTTCGCTATAGCGTAAGATACCTGTTTTGGGTTTTATTGATGGTAAACAATCAATAACACCGTTTTGAATATTTTAAATTGATAATTCCTTTCCTAAAATGTGAATTAAAAATTGACATATCATCATGGATGAAATGTTTGTTGTTCAATGTTCACCTCTATTTCGAAATTTGACACATCTGGGGGCGCAATCTATCATCTACAGGGCTATTCAATTTCGATAACGGTAAGAGATAGAGGGTTGGTTAAATGGGGGCAAAGTAGCGTATTTCAGAGGTTAATTATATGGATGAAAAAAATCTGACCTTGCTTCTTCAGTTCTGGAGTTATACAGGAAAAATCGAAAATTTCGAAATTCTTCTTTTGCCTAGGTATATCTTTTTATTTTACGAAGATTTTTTTTAAATTCTGCCACTTTGCCATTGCAACTTTTTGTAGCCTTTCCAAATATCTGAATAAAAATTATATACAGGGCCACTTTCAACTTTTAATTTTCAAATACAAACCTGTATTTTTTATTGCATTTTTTTGAATGGCAAGAGTCATGTTTCATATTTAAATCTGAATTACAGAGTGTTTTGGAAATATTGAACTATATCATAGAATAAGGTATAGAATGCATAGGATTTGGAAGAAAATCAACATTATTCGACGAAGATTGTCTTCTTCAAGGATTCATCCATGGACGTATAAACATGGATTCATCCACATTAACGCAACCCATGATCAAAACACTCTGTAATTCAGATGAAAATACTACGTCAATATGAAACATGACTCTTGCCACTCAAAAAAATGCAATAAAAAATACAGGTCCGTATTTGAAAATTAAAAGTTGAGGGTGGCCCAATTTATACGATACCCTGTATATAATTTTTATTCAGATATTTGGAAAGGCTACAAAAAGTTGCAATGGCAAAGTGGCAGAATTTAAAAGAAATCTTCGTAAAATAAAAAGATATAGGCATGCAAAAGAAGAATTTCGAAATTTTCGATTTTTCTGAAATACGCTACTTTGCCCCCATTTAACCAACCCTCTATCTCTTACCGTTATCGAAATCCCCATGCATAGACTCGAATTTGAATAGCCCTGTATATTCTATTGGTTCTCCGTTCGTACCCCCCTGGGTTTCCCGTGGCGCGTAGTCGCGTACGCATCAGCCGATGAGATGAGCAGTGTTGCCATCTTAGTGGATTTTACACCAAAACTGGTGGTTTGAGTTATCGTTTTGTGACAAAAAATTGCATCTAGTGGCTGGTGGTTATTTTTGTGAATTTTTCATGACACATGTGGAAATCTGGTGATTACTAAGATTTCTTCCATATTTGATTTCTGCCACAGATTTCACTACTAATTGACAGTTGACGCATGCTCATGACACGGATCACGATTTCGATATATTCGTCCAAGGATATTAAACTATAGGATGGTCCATTCCGCAGAAATTTTTCGCCCGGATGTGACGTAGCTGGGAGTGAAACGTCACTTCCTCTCTGATTGATTTATGATTTTTATCAGTGACAACATACAGTGTGATACAATGTCTCTGATTTTTATGAAATAAAAAACAAACAATAACCTCAACATTTGAAAATTTTTCACCTTATTATTTTTGTCATCTCAGATCACTATTTCAGTTAGTAAATTCAGCATGAAAGAATATTTTATCTTTCTTTGATTTTTCAACAATATGAACACAAATTTGGTTGGGTATGGTGAGTAGGACATCACTTTCTTGAAGATCTGCAGGACAGTGTGATAACTGATAGTTGATAGGATTACAATCATGTTACATGAACAGTCTACTAAATACCAAGTTCTTTGACAAAGTCTACAGTGGTCAGAATGTCGATATGCATAGGAATAAGGAGTAAATGTAGTGAAGGCAGTTGCTGACTAGCTAAATGAAACAATGAGCTAATCATCAATGCTTCAAAAATGGTCAACAGGGAAGTATAATGAATTTCTATTCTACATAAAGATAAGAACACAGTTTTGCTGATTTTAAAAATATATTAACAAGACTCCAATGAAATTTGTGATTAACAATTATTTCAATGTATTCAGTTCTATTCTTTCCACTTGAATCAAATTCATGTAATGCTCATTAAATCCCCTTTTTGTCTTTATTGGTTCAACTCTTTTTCTTCAAGAAATTGTTTCTTAGTTATAAATTGACAAAAAGAATTGATAATTTTCAATGGGTTTAAATCACAACTACTTAATTGTCATTCGGGTCAATTCTGTTCGAATCTTGTTATGATAACCATATTGTTATGTTTATATAATTCGATATTATGACTCTAATATTCACTTTTTAGCCGAGATGAAGACATGAAATAGCAAGATTTCATGGAAATTAACAAATTATATACTTCAAAGTCGATTTTTAAAACGATAATTCATCAAATCTCTGCTGTGATAGCAATATTTTCTCTGTAACCATATTGCTATTTAAAAACAGAATAGACCCGATTGTTTGATATTTGTGATGCCAGGCTGAACAAATTCTTTGCAATTTCACTTTGTGTGAGATATCTGGGATATATCTCCTCAATGGTGAACCTAAAAAATACCAATATTAGAATTATAGTCCAAAAGAGTATATATATATTTCTTACTTGATTCATTTTCCGCTGTCTTCTTCAGTTGTGGAATGTTGTGAACAAATACTATTCTCTGGGATCCAAAATTTAAGTAGCAGCCAGAGAGGTATATTTTGAAACAATTCATTCCCTTTTTGAATATTTATTGAGATAGTCTTCTGGCTCCAGAAATGCAAGAAACATGTATTCCTCAAACATTTTAATACCAATTGTAGAATCTCCATCCAGGTATAGCATATGAAAACCTGCAATCAAATGGTTACATTACATCCCTTGCTCACATGAAACTTACATACCTATATGAAAATATTTTGGCATGTACCTACTTACGTTGCTTTTATTTTTGAGATTTTGTCTAATACTGGTTTGTGAAGCTATTGAAATTCAGATAATTCAATATTTTCAATTTTCACCAAAGAAATGTTAACCTCAAAATCGAAAAAATAAACAATGCGCCGTCATTATTCGATCATGGAAAAATCCAAGACCAGAAGGTAGCCGGGTGACGTCATAAAACTGGCTAGTGTGGGCATCATAGGGAATGGACCATCCTATAGTTTAATATCCTTGATATTCGTCAACGTCATGTTGAGCTCTCATGTCTCATGTTTCATGCTGAGCATAGATTTTAGTTTGACATAAATTACATTAGTAGCAATAGTAGCACCACTAGCACCCTTTTCGATTAAGCAGAAACATTTACACTAACTAGCTATTATGCTATTATCTGGTGTTAATCTAGTGGTTTAAATCGTAGTAAACCACCAGAAAACCACTAGATTTTCAAAAATTTTCGCCTGCGGCGCATTTTTTTCATTTAACAAGGAATTGTGATTTTCTGTTGTTTTCAAAGAAGCCATTTTGAGATTTTTGAGATTTTGAGTTGGCAACACTGGAGATGAGCGCCGGCCAAGCCTGCCGCGACGTGCAACCGGCAGCCGGCAGATCGGCCGATTCCAGGGGCCGTCGTACCGCTATTTTCGGACACCGATACCACCGCCGTTGCCGCTCCGCTCGCGAGGGAGTGCGAATGCGATCCGATCGACAGGCAAGAATTCAAATCCACATGAATACAAGCATAGCTATTAAAATCCACCAATAACAACCATTTACGTTTTGGCGGTAGGTTCGAAATGGTTGGTATCGATAAAGGAGGTATTAATAATAATAATAATAATAAATGTCTTTATTTCCACATTCCACTCCTAGTACAATAATTGTTGATAGATTTAAAAAGAAAAAAAAAAACATGGGTGGAAGGAAATCTCAAGGGGAAGTTCACCAAATTGGTGCTCTACCACTTAACCCTTGTTTGTAGTAAAGTTTATAATATTTTTTTATTTTGCCTACCTAACCTAAGCCTACTTAACCTTAACCTATCCAATCTAAGCCTAAACTTTGACAAAGGTTTATTGACACCAGTGAAGGCAGGGATCATGAAATTTTGAAAATGAGACTTACCTGCCCTGAACGAACTAACCTATCAGTAGATTATTATTTTCAGTAGATTTTTGAGGAAGGGAAAGTTGAACGAAAAAATTCGAATTTGAACGCGCTATCGCGCTATATTAATTCAATGAGACTTACCTGACCTGAACGTACTAACCTATCAGTAGATCACTATTTTTCGAGACCTTTGAGGAAGGAAAATTTGATTAAAAAATGTGATCTCTAACAACTGGGTGGCCGGTCAGATATATTTGAAACTTTTGAATAGAAAAAGAAAAAATTTTGTAGGCATCGAACCTGTGTCCATCTTGCTTATTGATATTAATTTGCTAGCTTCGTTTTTCATCGGACTGTTGTCTCAAATGATTGGTGGATTTGACGGCATCAGAGCTGAACATCTCAAAGAAATATCAGAAGAAATAATACCCCTATTAACTTCTCTGATAAATAACATATTTCAAACATGCCAATGTCCGAATGCCTTCAAGAAGTCCATAGTGACTCCTATTCTGAAAAAAGGAGATCCTGGAATGGTCAATAATTACAGACCGATCTCGCTCATGACAAGCTTCAATAAAGTTTTCGAGAAAATACTCAAATCTAGATTAATGACATTTATTGAAAGATACAATCTGATATCTAGCAAACAATACGGTTTCAGGCAAGGTTTATCAACAAACGACGCGATAGCTGCTCTGACAAGCGAAATATATAAGAATATAGATAATAAAAAGCCAACAATATGTGTATTCCTAGACCTAGCTAAGGCCTTCGATACTGTTGACCATAACCAGTTATTGGAGGCCCTATGTTGCTCAGGTTTTCGAGGTAATTCTCAAAATCTATTGAAAAGCTACCTGAACGGCAGAAAGCAGGCTGTAAAAATCAATAACGTTCTCAGCACAAAAGCAGAAATTAGTTATGGCATACCACAAGGCACTGTTATTGGTCCTCTGTTATTTTCCTTATATATAAACAGTCTACTCACCCAGAGGTGCGACGGATCTATCTTCAGCTTCGCTGATGACACGGCCATACTCTTCACAGCCGAAGACTGGGGGAGCCTGAAAACAAAAATGGAAAATCAAATTACTATACTTAAAGATTGGTTTGATCACAAATCACTAACCATTAACTTTGAGAAAACGCACTTCTTAACATTCGCAAGCTATGAAAACAGTCTGCCAAACTTCGACGAATTGATAATTAACAATCACGGAAAAATCGCGTGAAAATAACCAGGGCAAGCCATATCAAGTATCTAGGAGTCACAATAGATTTTCATCTAAGATAGGATATACATGTAAATCATGTTTCGAAAACACTGAGGTATATGTTATTCAAATTTAAATATTTAAGATCAATTCTAGAATAAAAAGAAATTTCAAAAAGTATGTGCTTTCCTTGAATAGAGACATTGTTCTTCATATCATAACAAATAATAACGAATAATGTCATTTATATATATATCTTACCATATTAAGTTATTTTAAGAACGTTTTTATACTCAATATTATACCTTTATATGGAAACATTTGGAACGAATCATCCACTAATAATAATTATAAGTTTTATAGACTTAAGGATAATTTATCGGATTAGATTTGTACCTTAATTAGTTATATTCTATATTTATTATTCAATTACTTGTATTTTTTTACGTTTCAGCAACAAAAATACAACTTCGGTTTCAGTGGGATTCTCTGTTTGTTTGTAAGAAACTGTTACACTATGAAAATGCTTTATGTATGGAAATATTTACAGAATAAACATACTATTATTATTATATATATTATTATAATAGCTATGCTTGTATTCATGTGGATATGAATTCTTGCGATTGGCAGATACGCCGATGCGCGCTCTCACGCCCGCCGTGATGCCGCGGGCGTGCTAGCGGGCCGGCCCGAGGGATGGCAGAAGAATCATGTGATGTGGAGTAGACCATTTCAGTGAGGTTGGGCCTTCCTGTGCCTCCGCTGAATTCGATCATCGAAAAAAAAAATCACATGGGTTGGATCATTATTCGATATTTTGGTAATTTTGCGACTTATTTTTCAATACAAATGTTTGTTTGTACCCAAAGTGATGGATATGGATATGGTGGAACGAGTCCCATTAGAAAAGGCACTAGAAATATTTGTAGTCTTATGCCTACTTGATTTTGTTGAATTTTAATCATAGTTTCAAACACGACCAGAAAAAACACCAAATACGTCACACCGCGAATGCATAAATGTTCAGGACAGAGAAGTCTCCAATATTTGGGTCCTAAGGCATTCAATATCTCACCAACAACGCTGCAAAACTCTTCTCGAAATCCAAAAAACACATCAAAATATTCACACGGAATACGCCAATCGAATTGATCCACTCCATTATTGGAGATTGAAAAAATGTAGAGAAAAAAATTATTATCAAAATTGTCCGTAATCGATATGTGCCCGTGTGTAGATGGTCAAAAATACTTCAATATAGGTTTTTAATGATGATTATAATCCATATTTATTCTCTCAATTGTGTTCGTTTTAAAAACTCATTATTGTATTTTATATTAAAAACTCATTATTGTTGTATTTTATAATTCTTGCGCTTTTAAATGTTCGATGATTGAATTATTTATAAAGTTCAAATTTTGTATGTGTATTTTAATGTGTACTTCTTATGTATTTTAATGTGTACTTTTATATGTATTTTAATATGTTTTATTCAATAATTATTTATTTATCAATTTATGTCATGTAACGCAGTACCTACCTACACTTTGTGAAGCTTACAAACAAGCATTTATAATCGATGCTTCGTAAGTGGCAGGTGCTGATTCCAATATTTGTTCTGAAACACAAGTAATTCTTCCACAACTTCATATGGATGGCGCCACGTCTGCTGATTTCTCATGATGAATATTAATTTTTACAATTTCTCAGTCATTTCGATTTTGTATGATCTGTTCAATCAATATCATGATTAAACAATCGAATAATATTCATACATCAAGCCAAGGTGGATATAGGATGGTGAAACAGCTTCCTATTAACAAGCACTAGAATAAACTGTAGACCTTTGCCTACTTGATTTCATACCGTAGTAATATTTTCTGAAGTTATCAGAGATGGCGACATACCTTGTGTCGGTAAAACAGACACTCTGCATCTGTCATCTTTTTATCAGTTTCATCTATTCTAGATGAAAAATGACTGAGAAGAGTCAAAATATCGATAATTATTCCAGATTCACTGAAATTATTGTGTTTTGATGTCATTTCAACTCATGTATGTCAGATGCGAACCACAGAAATACATGAGCAACAGAAATCTTCTTCGATAATCGATCTCACCGCCATCTTCATTCAAGTCGTGGAAATATTAGTACCTTCTCAAACGGTCTACAAGTTTTTCGCAGAAACAATTGAAGAGCTGTTTCACCATCCTATATCCACCTTGCATCAAGCCAAAACCACAATTATGAATGATCTGTCACTGTCACGTGAACACGAAACCATAGAATACGGATATTAATAGAGAACTGAATTATCGATATTTATATTAAATGCGATATTAACGCCATCTCCGAACGATTAGTGAAATATTATATTATATATATATATTATAGTTATGAACTTCGCTAAACCAGTCTACAGGTTTTGACAGAAAACAACCATATCTATATCCATCTTTTTTGTACCTATGTATTTTGACCTTAGGAATCCGATTTGATAGAAGAGAAATAACACTTGGTGGTGTTCCTATAAGTCAGCTATGGCATTCACAGTATTCGCTCTAGATTCAGGCGTAATTTCGATCTTTGGCATGGATTATCTCGAAAAGTACAAATATGTTCATGATTTCATTATCAAATTCGTAAAGGTAGAAACAAAAATATTCATTGGAAAATAGATCGCATAATAAATGTAAAATTTACAATATTTTCAATAACTTTTAGTTAATACTGTATCATCCTAATATTTTTGGTTTTTGAGTTTCATAAAATCCATCAGGAGGGCCAAAATGACAACATGGTTCTATTGTAATTGAAAAAAAAATCATTTTATTCATTAGGTAGGTATACTAAAATGTGAACTTAATTTGTTACGGAAATATGAGTTAGTGATGGAAATTTCTTTTTTGCCACCATTTTTTCGGTAGGTGAGTACGCATCATAACTGTATTCGAACAGTGGTGCAGTAATTGTTCTTTCATTCTTCATTGAATTGATATCCACTGATGCATCTGCGGAATGTCGACCTTGGTCAAAATAAGCCTTTTCTCAAAATGCTGTGATCAAAAATGTACAATTAAATTTTATATTTTGAAAATATATATGATGTATATCAAATTTGAGGACAAATTCGA